>OY728142.1:920750401-922152901 GCA_963277665.1 Viscum album | reverse complement strand
CACTTACCAATGAAATATGTGATGTCCTGGTTAACATGTCATTTTTGGTTAAATTATTTAACAAAAAAATATTAATTTTGAACTAATTTTGTTATTATTGTAGTTTATAAAATAATGTATTTTATTGGATAACCTTTTCTAACCATATTGGTTTTGGAAAATAGTTTGAGACATACAGAAAGGATTGTCACTATTTTATTTATCTAAGGATTCTTTTCATGTCACATTTAGTGCTATAGGGATAAAAAATAATTTCTGAAATTCAGTTCTAAGAGTTAATTGTAAATGGTAAATTCATTGAAGCATAACCAAATTTTGAAATTATCTTTAAGAAATATAATAATATAATGTAAGTATATTTATGTACATTCATAGATAGAAACTGAATTACCAAACTGTTAGGTCCACTAGTTTGAATACCCATAGATGAGAGGTGGTGTGAATCAGGGTATGATAGATTAAAACTTTTTCATGTTTGGATATTATTTATTTGTTAAAAAATACCTAATTATCTCTTCAACCCCTATAAATAGATGAACAAATATGAAACATTTCATGGGAAACAGCAATTATTACTTGGTTCACCCTCACAGGGCTATGTCTGAAGAGCATAACACGAAAATGTGTCGATGTACCATATTAACTAAGGCACACTTCAAAAAATGAGTACAATGGGTAGGCTAGATATTTTATATCCAGGATCACTACCTTTAAATGGTTTTGGGTCTTCTCAATTCATTACCGAGGGTTACTAACTATGCATCTTTATATGGGTCTCTATCGGTGGAAAGGGTCCCTATCTTTCTCTTCTTGTGCCCACTGATCTGAAAAGGAATCCACTAACTGTTTATGGATGTGTAGGTCAAACACCATTTATGGATATGTTGGTCCCTTCATTTTCATGAATTACATCACTCTAAACTATTGGTAGATGCCCTTTTGATGTTCATATTTCACCTACAGATGAATTCCACCTTCCCGAGTACTACTAGGTACCAGAAATTCCTTTCGCAATCTATATTAACAATTTTTCAAGCCTCCTTGTGCAAATTGTGAACCATTCTCCTCTCCCAGGTACTACTTACTTGTTTGGGTAGGTGGATAACCTCCTCCACGTACTGCCTCCACTTCCGTGAACTGCTATATCTTGTAGGTACCACTGGCTTCATTCCACCTCTACGAACTTCCCTCTATCCACATACTATTCTGTATTCATAGAATGACTTTGCTTCTGGGTGCAGGAGTTTACCATCTGTGTACCACTTATGGAACTATAAATTTTACATACCATAGATTCAATTTTCACATACCGAGACAAATCCTTTCATATACCGGACATCCTCCTCTAAATAAAAGACTTCCTTTGTGGGTTATGAATCCCCGAAAAGACATTCAGTAGTATTGTTTCTACATGAACCACATCAGCCTTCACAAAACTCCCTTTACGATATTTCTTCAGCCTTTGCTGAAATATCAGATCAAAAATATGTTCTCTAATGATATTAGATCTCCACGGTAATCGATGGGATTAGAAATTTTTATATATGAAAAAATAATCTCCAAATTAACTAACCCAAGATTTTCCAAACGTTTGATCTAGACTTTACTACCTACCAATCCTCCTACCATTGCGATCACCAAGCCTTCCAGTGAACTACCAACGTTAACCACAAGCCACCCGAGAACCATTTTTATATACACAGTCTGCAAATTACCTTTTCTCCTACTCGATAAATCTTCATTGTCGAAATCTATTCATCCATGTACTGCACCAGCTTTTGCCACAAACCATTCTCTATTTTTACAAACAACTCTGGCATTCCATTCTTGCTACTCTGTGTATAGTTCCCGGAACATGGTACGTGACACATGAATTATAGTACACAGTTCTCAATCATTTCTAATTTTATTCAAGGTTCATCATCAAGTTCACTCATATGGATAAAACCTTCCTTTACCAAAATCAAACTCAAAAAATCTAGGCCCAAAAATTTGGAAAAAACTTGGAAACTGCATCACCTTAAAAACATGTTTACATCAAACCCCAATGATACTCATTTTTAGTCATCAGACATTGTCAACAAAAACAAAAACACCCAAAAAATACTCGGAGGAAAACATGAGGTAATTTTCCCCAATAATATTCTCCTTTGGGTTTGTTGATAATTATTCTCATAACAATGTTGCACATTTTTATACCCCATTAATACTACTTCCAACTTTTACCGTCATTAGCTTAATGCGATTAAAATAGCAATCAAGGATTTAATCAACACATACTTTAAGCCCACCTGAACCATGTTCGGTGTGAGAAACAAGAGTATAATGAAAATTTAATCATTGTATCACTTCATTGATAATCAATGATTTCTAATACCATATTGATACATAGATACCAATTAACTACATTCATCCCAAACCTCATCCATAGTTATATCTAGTCATTTTTTGATCACTTAATGCATCGTTATATTTAATGCTCTTATATCTTATAGCTCTTACAAACAGCTTCAAATCAACTTCAACTCCCCATTTCTCGCTAATTGTTTTTCCATATGTCTTTTCTTCCCCATAGAATAGTCAGACTTCCTCCCCCTTTGTCAACAAACCTGAAGGGAACTCTATGGTTGTCTGTAATAGGGTAAAAAAAGCATATAAGCTCATTAGGGAAAGAGACATCATACCTCAAGGAGAGGCGGGGCCCACATCTACACTTTTTTAAGTGTGGGAATTCAACTAGACACCAACAGCGAGTTGATGCCTTTAAAATTATACTTTGGGTACGGCTATTTTCATAATATATGCAACCTGTTATTTTTTAAGAACATACTTAAACTTCAAAAGACGTTGCTCAAATTTCCTCTTCAAAAAAAGATATTTGATTTCAATGTGTTTTTTCCATGAGTGATGGACTAGATTATTTCTTAGTTTTATTACACTTCAATTATCAAAATGGATTCTGAACAGATATTTCACTTCAATTCCCATATCTTCAAGTTATTTATTTATCCACAATAGCTGCGTGCATGCTTGAGTAGTAGATATATACTCAGCTTCTATAGTTCTCAATGATATAAAATCATATATCTTGTTTAAACATGAAATACACAACCCTCCAAGATAAAAGTCACATCCTAATGTTGATTTCCTATCATCTTCTAAAACGATCCGAATCCGCATATGTATACCCCAATAACTATGGCTGAGATTTGTCATTATATATTAGGCCAAAATATACTTTTCCCTTGATATACCAAAGAATTATTTTTACTACAATATTTAGGATCTCATTGAGATTTCTTTGGTACCTCGCTACTTGGCATGTGGAAAACACAATATCAGGCCTTGTCGCTGTCAGGTAACACCGACATCCAATGATATGCCTATATCCTGTGATATTAACTAGCCTACATTCATCATCTTGTGACAGTTTTATCTGATTAGTAACTAAAGTCTTTATAAATTTGTAATTATCCATTCTAAACCATTTTGAAACCTCCATGAAATATTTATATTGCGAAATAGAAGTGAAATTACATCTATACATTACTTCTAAGCCAAGGGTAAATGTTTTTTCACCAATCATCAACATTTCAAACTGACTTTTTATGAATTATGAAAACTATCTGCATTGTGCTTCATCTGATCCACCAAAGATTATGTCATCAATATAAACCAGTAACATCATATTTTGGCTATTTCCATTGTTGAAATACAAATTGTAACCAACTCCATCATGCTAAAAACTAAGATTCTTTAGGAACTGATCAAGCCTCAAATACCATGCTCTTGGTGCTTTCTTCAAACCATATAATGCATTATTTAGGTGACAAACCCTATTCTCATATTCATGTATGAAAAAAAACATCGTATTTCTCAATGTAAAATTAGTCTTCAATAACTCCATTCAGAAATTTTGACCTTAAATCCATCTAAAAAACCATAAAATTTCTTTTCACTACTATGGAAAAGAATAATCTGATTGTGTCCACCCTTGAAACTGGTGCGAATGTTTTATTGACCAATATTCCCTTAATCTAGGAGTAACCTTTGCACACACGTCTGGCTTTTTTTCAAATAAGCACAACATCTTCATTCGTTTTTTACAGAAAACCAATTTTTTCACTATGACATTCATGTATTCTAGTCTTGAAACAATTTCCCATTTTTGATAGTTTTCAATTTGGCCAAGCTATTCATTCATGGCTTTAACCCAGTTCTCATCTCTAGATGCTTCATCAAAACCTTTTGGTTGCACTTGTGATAAGTATAATTATTGTTGTAATGACTTAATTCTATTTGTCTGTACTGGTTCTATCTGATCTCCAATTATGTTTTACCTAACAATTTCTATCTCTTCTTCTTGGTCTCTGGAATGACAGTAACTAATTCTCATCGTCTGAATCTTCTTCTGAATCATACTATGAAGCTAGAGTGTCTCACTATCTTCTAATCTCTTCATCATTATTCCCCTAAGTCTGATCATGAATTTGTTTAAGATTCTATTCATTTTCTAATATAGTTACATCATGAAGTTCAACTATATTTCCTTGCCTCATATTAAAGTATTTATATACTTTTCTATTCATTTAGTTTTCAATAAATATCCCATCATCCCCATGAGATTCAAATTTCCTATTTTTCTCCTTAATGAGGATGAAACATTTACTTCCAAATATTCGAAAGTATATCAATGATGGATTCTTTCCATACCACTACTAAAATGGATTATTCTTCTCTTTTGGACAATCTAAAGCCCTATTTGAAGTGTATACTACTACCATTACTGCTTCTTCCCAAAATGTATTTGTATGGTCTAGATCAATGAGCATTGTTCTATCCATGTTGTTGACAATACCATTCCTTATCTTAACTAGTCCATTTTCTATAGAGTTCTTACAGGAGAAACATGATGTCTTATGCCATGTTTCTTAAGATAATTATCAACATGGATATTTTTGAACAATGTTCCATTATCTGTTCTAATCGTCTAGATTTTCTAATCAAGAATCTTTTCAAACTCTCGTCTATACCTTGAAAGGCAATTGAATAATTCAAATTTGTGGGTGATTATTTAATCTCATTCCATTCTACTATAATCATCAATAAATAGGACATAATATCTCATCCCATCAATATCCCTTGGTGAAATTGTCCCACACACATCAATATGCAACAAATCAAGTAGTCTCATTGATTTTTTCTCCTTCTACTTATATGTCCTTCAAACTATATTTCCATGTTGTCATACATAACATGTATGAGTACGATCACATGATAATATAGGGAGATTTTGAGTTATATCACATTTCACCAGTTCTTCCACGAAACCTTGGCTTATGTGGTGAAGATAATTATTCCATAACTTTTTTCCTTCATCCTTAGACACAAATCACTTGTCATCATATCCACTCACAGGGTATAGTTTCCCTTTCATACAATTTCCTTGCAACAAAAAAACACCATCCTTTTCCTTGATGATAAATAATTTCCTGTAAAAACATATGGCATGTCTTGAGTCACACAGTTGACTAACGCTAATCATGTTGTGACTAAGCCCCTCAATAACCCAGACTTCTGCTCACCTCATATCTTTTCCTCCAAACTAGGATCTTCCAGATCCAATAATTTTTAGGCCCTCATCATTACTAAATCTTACCATACCTTATTTATCATACTTGATTCCAGTTACCGTATTCTTATTTTCCACTATATGTTAAGTGCATCCACTATCAATTATCTATATCCCCATGTGATCTGATGCCTTGAATTCAATTTATACAACCACGACCTTCTCAAACCTTTTCTTTTTTCCCAAGTCATTGAATTCATATCGGACAAGGAAATATAATCTTAATTATCCTTAGTATATGATGTACCAACTTCAACCTATAGAGCTGTGAATCGATTTTGAATGTTCAGATCTCTAGAAGAAAAATGTGGATGCGTATTAAGAACAAATTGAGTCTACCTCAGCACATTCCTCTACATTATTGATGTTAAATATTTTTCCATATGTCCAAGTCCTTTACAACTGATAAAATGACTATCAAATGATGACCTTTAATTTTGAGCTCTGTATGACCACCTATGTTGGTCATGTTCAATTTGATACCTATATTCTATGGAACATACATTTTTATAGGGTCCCATATTACTGCAACAATATCATCTTATTTGAGGTACATTCCTATGTGTTAATGATATACAACTAGTTGTGTATCGGGTCCTCTGACTCTTCCAATTCTGCTTTAGACCCAAATCAATCTTCAGTCTTGGAGTGGGATCTTTTGGCCTGACTTGATCCCTTACTGATTTCAGTTTTAGATCAATCCCCATATCAGAATTGTCATTCATAGTGGATTTCTACTTCTGTTCTGATGGACCAATATTCTCAAATATCATCCTCTATGTTGCCTATATGATCTTCTTTCCAAGCAGTTTCTCATGATCTTAAATTGTTTTTCATAGAATGATGACTTCCTATTCGATTTGTTTGATACGAATGATTTGATCTTTACTATTTTTTGTCAAAATATCAATATCAATTTTCTTTTCATCAATTTTATGTTTGTACTCAACCACCTTTTCGATGATTTATGGCATTAAAGACCTTGTCATTTCAATTTTTTAATTCATATCGGAATTCTATTCTTCTTGATGTTGTATAAAGTGTTTTTCATCACAAAAAACATTGTTAGATTTCTTTTTTTGGATATCAAAATCACTACCTCTTCACGGTATGCTTCTAATTCATCCTGAAGATCAACTCTTCCTTCACATTCTCCTTCTTCATTGTAACTTTCATCTATTGTTAATGAGAATCTGACAAGAGCAAGCAAAGAATATATTTTATGATCCATGAATTCCTCCAACTCTTCTGTCTCTTATTCTTCTGAACTTGCATACTCATTTGAAATAAGATTCATCTTTTTGAAGAACATTCTCCTAGTACTTTCCATCCACTTCTCATTTCATGAATACTTCTTTTGGGAAATTTCATCATTTTCTTTATTTTCGTCATCAAACCTCCAAGGACACTTTGCTGCAAAATAACCAATCTTTTTACATCAAAAGAATTAAAATGGAAGTTTACCTTTGACTTTATTTTTCCCTTGTAATATTGTAGGAGAGAAATTATAGGACATCATCTATATTTTCCTCTTGACTATCGTCAATGGAAATATTCTTCATGGCCTTGAATGACAAATCCTTATACATCCCCTTTTTCCATTGCATTGTTATCATCAATTCTCATTACATATACTATAAGGGACTATATAGGTTTTCTAGTGTCCTCAATTTTGGGTCTTTTCCTTCCAATACTGAAACATTCAGAATGAATTGATGTAGAAGTTTCCTAAAGATAAATTTCAAACTATTTATATCTTTAATGAATTCTCCAAGACCCCACATTTCATCCAAACTAATATTTATCATGCCGAAGAATGCATCAATAACTTCATTGGGATTCATTCTGAGATCCTCATATTTATTCAACAGAACCTACATCTTTTCTTCTTAGACTTTTCAGTCACCCTTATAAACAATCAATAATTTTCACCCATTGCATGTGATGTTTTATAGGATACCACCTTTGTATAAATTGCATTTGATAAAGAACCCCCTAAATAATTGATCCCTTTAGCATCAACATCCAATTATCTTCTTTTAGCTTCTAATAAATCACCAATATTAATGTAAGCTAATATTCTATGCATTTCCATAATGAATACCTCCATCCTTACTGATCAGAAATAGTACTGCATCTCATTCTTCAATAGTTTAAAATTATTTCACTCAAAGATCAGAATTCCTTTATGATTGGCCACCTCAATTTATTTTTCTTGAGAGATAACCATTGATTTCAAGCTTTCCCTTGGATACCAATTGTAATTTCCACTTGGTTGAATACCCTGAGAGGGGGGGGGGTGAATCAGGGTACAAAAAATTAAAACATTCCTCTGTTTTGATATTGTTTCATTGTTAGAAAAAACTCAATTATCTATTCATTCTGAAGAAATATACAAATATATATGAAATCTTTCATAGAACACTATGATTTTTAATTTTTTTCACCCTCACTAGGATATGTCCAAGGAGCATACAAATATAATGGGGTGACGTACCAAAATCACTAAGGCTCACTGCCAATAATGAGTACAATGTTTGAGATAGATTTTCTATACCTAGGCTCATTGCCTTTACATGGTTTAGGGTATGATCACTGCAATCTCGTGGGTCACTCCCTATGGCTCTTTATATGGATCACTGTTGATGGAAAGGGTCATCGTCTACCTCTTCTTGTGATCAGTACTATGGAATGGAATCAACTAACTATTTATGAAAGTATAAGTCAAACACAGTTTATGGACATGAAGGTCCCTTCATTTTCATTAATTCATGCATTCTATAATATTGTAGATACCCATTTGATCTTCCACATTCACTCGTAGAGGCATTCCACCTTCCCATGTACTGCTAGGTACTGGGAATTCCTTTCAAAAAAATGATTTGAAGTTTTTTCAAGTATCCTTGTTCAAATCTCAAACTATTCTCCTCTCTCGCGTACTATGTACCGGGTTTGGTACGCAGATTACCTCCTCTGTGAACTATCACCGCTTTAATGAAAAATTATTTCCTCCACTTACCAGTGCCTTCATTCCTCCTCAGAAAACTGCCCTCTCTCCCTGAACGATTCTTTGTTCATGCTTTGTCTTCACTTCTGTGTACTGTAGCACCCCATCCACGTAATACTTGCAAAACTTTTCCTCTCGCATATGAGAGATTCTGGCACTACATACTGAGTCAACTCATTTCATGTACCATAAATCCTCATCATTGTATAGGAATTACTTTGTGGGTTATGAATCCCCGTAAAAACCATCGGCAGAATTACTTCTTTGTGAACCACTTCAGCCATCTCAAACCTCGTATCACGAACTTCGTTCAACCTTTTCCGAAATCCCGAATCAAAAAGGTGTTCTCTAATGATATTCGATTTCCACAGTAATAGGTGGTATTGGAGATTCTTATATTAGATAAAATATATTGAAAATGCACTTACCCATGATTTTCCAGATCTTTGACCCAACCTCTACTACCTACCGATCCTACGACATCTGTGAACTGAAAGCCTTCAAGTGAACTATCACCACAAATCAGAAGCCACCAGCAAAATATTTTTCTATATGCAATCTGCATACTACCTTTGCTCCTACGTGGTCAATCTTCTTCACCCACATCAAGCCATCCATGTACCGCACCTCCTTCCACCGTGAACCATTTTAGGTTTTCGAAAATCACTCCGGCGTATGGTTCCTTTGTATCTGCCTACCATTCCCTGATCTTGGTACACATCCCATGAATTATGATACATGGTTTTCACCCTTTTCCTATTTTCTTCAATGTTCTTTGTACACTTTACTTCTATGATGAAATCCTTCATTTTCCAAGATCGAACTCCCGATTTTGAGGCCCAAAAATATGGAAAACTCTAGGAAACTATGTCACATTAAAAACCTTTATTCTTTAAACACCAAAGATAATTATTTATGATAATCTAGCTTTCACAAAAAATAAATCCAAACAAAAAACATACCTAGAGGATTCCTTGAGGGATTTTTTCCCAACATAAACATTAAAAATAGGATATTGAAACACAAATGTTATCCTATTTCATCAATTTCAGATGAATCAAATGGAATATTAAATCAAAAAATATTTAAGGGTTTTTTGTCCATAACGTTCCATTGATCATTGAATTTTTTGTGTTCAATGACCTCTATCAGTCTTTATAATTATTTATGTTTTTATTCTATATAAATATATTGAATTTTCACGAATTTTATCTTACATAGAATCTTAGTTTTATGATATTTGTTATTACCTTCATATATACCTTTATCAATTATCAATATGATTTTTTATTAGCCATTTTTCGGATCGGGGGTTTCAACAAAATAATTTTAAAATAGTGAACCCTTGATTTCCTAACACAAGATATAATTGTTAGGATAAAATTATTTAATATGGGGAGAATTTGACAACATTAAATTATAAAATAATAAAAGTTTATTCAATATCATATTTTTCATGCAACATATACCATAAATAACTAATTTTTTCATGTTTCACCTCTTCGATAGCTTGAAGAACAGACAACACCATGTGTAAATGAGCCATAATATATTTTACCGTTATAATGAATCCATTACAATAGGGGTGGTGTGAATATTAATAAATAAATTATGAAAATTATATGGTTCAAAAATTTAGAAAACAATTATAATTTATCTATTTATTAGAAATAAAATAAGAATCATTTAAAAGAAAATGATATGTTTTAAAAAAAGATGGTTTTATCTTGATTTGTGCACATAATGGAAAGTTAATCTTTTTCCTATTTTTAAATTTATTTGAAAAAAATGAAATTTATATTTATAATAATCATATAAAAAATATATTACTATGTATTTTTTTTGTATTTTTCTGAAAAGTAGCATTTTTCGATGAATAGTGAAAAATACTAATCTTTATTATAAAATAATTTTTCATTTAATTTATTTTCAAGGTTAATTTTTTTTAAAAATTTTTTAAATTGATATCTAGTTTAATTATATTTTAACTTATCTAATTTAATTAATCATAATCTCTTTTAAATAGAATTTTGATATTAAATGTTTTAATTCAAATGGGAATTTTCTTTCTGAAAACAAAATTTTCCACATTGATAATGAGTCTTGTTTTAAATTTAATACTTCCACATTAACGAATTTAATTTGGTAAAATGGATTCCATATTTTGAATCATAATAATTTATAATTTTCAATAATCCTAACATAACTTTTGACCCTAATGTATAGTGAAATATATAAAAATTAATTACCAAAGTTGTTGTAAAAATGGGTTTACTAGTGGTAAAACTAAAATAATAAGGGTTTTAATGGCGTAAAACTAGTATAAAATATATTTTATTTCCTTATATTATCCTTATAATTTCAATTAATTCATAATAATTAATATTAGGACCCTATTGTAATGTGGAAAATGTAGGTACAAATTATTATTTTCAAAAACTATAAGTGTTTCAATCATCATTTATGATGAATGAATGATTTCGTATGAATTCCCAAAGATATGGTAATTCCCTCATAACATTATGTTATTCCATTATTACACATGATATCAATTGATATCTCATATGTTTACCATTATAGAGCATATAAGCTCCCCAATTATTAGGTTTTCATTTCCCCTTGTTATAATGATGGATATTATGTCACATATTCCTATACGGGTATGATCTATCAGTAATTTTTTTGGAGATGGTGAAGTCTTCTAATTTAATAACAAATTTTGGGTAAAATTGGAAAAATACCCATTTTATGGGAATGCCATGGATTTTTTATATAAATAGATTTTTTCCAGATTATATAAACTGTAAATATAAAAGGTATAGGGAATTTAATTTTATCAACATCGACTATTAAAAATGTAATTATAGATGTATAGAGTCTTGTCATTTCTGTTGATATCAAAGCTAACATGTAAAGAATATATTTTTATAACATTAACATGGTTTATAACTGTTAGTTAGTCTCATTTGGTATCAGATCTTAGATTAGATAGCTATAGGTTAAGAAGTTGTCATAATAAAATAGATTAATAGTTAAGGATACCATTATGGACTGATATATAAATATAATTATTATCATATGTTTAAAGGCATATAAACAATTTTGAGGGTTTATATTATGGGATTTTAATGAGAGTAATTACATTTTTGGAAATGATTATTGGGATTTAATATATTGTTGAGGTATATGTAACTCATATGATGAACACGTGATTTAATGTGAAATTATTTAGGAATAATGTTATTTGGGAAATAAGTTAAATGTAAGATGAAATGTACAAGATTACTATATTTTTCTCGGAAGAGATAATTATAGTTTACGGTAATAAAGGGGTTATAATAGTCAAAGAATATGTGTTTATATTACCATGATATTGAAAAGGGATTTGATGACTATGTGATTAAAGTCATTCAAGAAGAAGTTCAATATATTGGGAAGATTATATTATTAATGTTGAAAAATTAAATTTTCATAAATGAAAAATTATTTTTGAAATAAATATTGAGTTAACCATTAGAAGAATATTTGTTTTTTTTTCTGGTTTTATGGAGATGTCTGTTATTTTTTGTAAATTATTATTCTATTTTAGTGAATATATTATTGAGGAATATATAATTTTGGTATTTGAATTTATGTGGGATCAATGTTATGTAAGTATAAATGTATTGTTGACCATGGAAAACTATGTGTTCTAATATTTCTATATTTTTATTTCAAATCAGGTCAATCACATTTTGGAGGTGTTTTATGTTTACTCATATATTGAGTGGTTTTTTTTAAAAAAATGGCTATTATTTTCATTGATTTTGAGATTCATTTATAATTATTTATTGATATATACTAATATAAAAACTTGTTCTGTCAATTTTGGTTTTTGTTCATGGGTAAAAATAAAAGGAATAATTTTTTATCTTATTTTGGATTTTATGATCAATTAAAAATATAACTGTAATTATTCACACATGAAAAATTAACCATGGTTATTAATTAGAGATGAAATTGAGGAGAAAAAATGCTCGAAACATAACTTAAATGTGAAATTATGGAAATAAATAAAGTGTCTATACTATATCATATTCTATATCTCTTTGGTAAAAATATTTCTTAGAATAATGTAATAAGAAGTTAAATATTTAAATTCCTATATGAAAACTATTTACCAATATTGAATGTATGCATTTAAAAACTCATTCAAAAGTACGGATCTTTATGTAATAATTTAATTATTTAAGAAATATTTAGGAAATGATTAGTTTTCTAGTCATACCACATTCATTGATTTAAATTTGAAATGAAATTTAATCAATATAGATTAAAATTTATTTCTTTCAAATAAGTATATTTATCTTCCAACCCTTAGATTTTTTTTAAGAAAATGATTTAAACCATTTTAACTAAGAAAAAGATAAAATGGGGAGATGATATTTCTTTAGGGGCGTTGAATTTAGCACCCAAATTTTATTGAATATATTTATATTTAAAAAATTCGATGCATTAGACTATTTCAGATTCAAGAAACAACTTGAACTAACAGATTATATATAAATATTATTAATTAAATATGAATTTTATAACCAAGACATCATTTTAGCGACACTAGTGCAGAAAATATTTTTATGGCGGTTAATTTTAATTTTTTACGTCGGCTTTTGGCCGATGTTATTACATGAGACGTTATAAATATTGGTTTTTATAATGATTATTTTAAAACCGATCTAAAAAATAGTAATATGAAGGGTTTTTCACATTGGTTCTTCAAAAACTGACATGGAAAATGATTCAGAGTCATGATTTATTACGGTGGTTTTTAAATAACTGGCATGGTATCTACTTTTAAACATCTGTTCGAGAATAATCAATATAATAGATATCGCCTCTGAAGAGTTTATCAAGTAGGTTATGTTCATAACCGACGTGATAAACTAGTCTGCCAATGGTTTTTTATGTCAGTTAAATGATTAACGACGTGAAAAAATATATACTATGTCAGTTATTAAATAACATACAAAAAAACTATTATTTTCCATTTCTTACATTGGTTATCAAATAATTGTTGTAAGAACTTATTGTCACTCCATTTATTACATCATTTATGAAATAACTGACGTAAAAACCCATTCCCACTCATTTGTTACACCAGTTTTCAAATAACCGATGATAAAACACATAAAAATAAATTTTTTAGGTCAATTATTTTATAACTGACGTAAGAACCAAATTTTTTTAATAAAAACCATTCAACTAAAACTATTCCCTACAAAAGAAAACATTAAATAGTCTTGAAAAAACGAAAAAAAAGAAAAAAACTAGCCCTCCCTACTGGACACCCCCACCCCTGGACCGCCCACACCCTCTTGGATAGCCCCACCCCACTGGACAACCCTACCCCACCCCTGGTAGCCCCCCCAAACAACTAGACACCCCTACACCACTGGACAACCCCACCCCATCCACTTCGGGACAACCCCACTCCGCTAGACTACCCTCCCAACCTTTTGGACACCCTCCCTCCCCCCATGAACTACCTGGACACCCCCACCTCACAAGACAGCCTTCGAACACCCTTGGAAACCCTCCACCACACTGGACCGCCCCCACACCCCTATACACCCCCCACCCTCCTAGAGAGCCCCCACCTTCCTGGTCACCCTCCCACCCCATGTACACACCAGACCCCCCCCAATGGACAACCCCCCCCCCCCCACACTTCTGGAAACCCCCCCCCCCCCCACCCCACTAGACACCCCCTAAAAACACATGGACTCCCCCCATGCTCATGGAGAGACCCCACCCTCCTGGACACCCTCCCACACCCATGGACACACCGGACACCCCCACCCACTAATCAACCCTCCCCCACCCATAAAACCCCCTGAACCCACTTTACACCACCAAACGACGGGATACCCATGGACACCCCCACACCTACCCACCGAGAGAGCCCCCACTCCCATGGATAGCCCTCCCACCCTCCTCGACACCCTCCCACCCCCATGGAAACCCCGTACACCCCCACCCCACTTGACTTCCCTCCCACACCCCTGGAACCCCCACCCCTAGAAACCTTCCCACATCCATGGACAACCCTTTGATATCCCCCACCCATTGGAATTCCGCCACCCTCATGGAAACCCTCCCACCTCATGGACACCCTCCTGCCCACATGGATACCCTGGACACCCCCACCCAACTAGACACCCCAACCCCTTGACACCCCCTGGATAGCCCCCCCCCACCATCTTTGACAACCCCACCCTCCTGGAAACCCTACTTCCCCAATGGATACCATGTACACCCCCTCCCAACCCACCCCACTTGACACCCCTCCCACACCCTGGAAACCCCCCACCCCACTAGACACCCTGCACACCCCTAGATACCCCCTAGACACCCCCAACCCCCTCCTGGAAGCCCCCACTCCCCGAAACAGCCCTACCACCATTAAGGACACCCTCCAACCCCAACTGGACATCCCTACCACACCCCTGGAAACCCCCACCCCACTGGACACCTCCCCACACCCTGGGACATACCCCACCCCCTGGAGAACCCCACCCTCCTGGAGACCCTCCCACACCCATGGACACCCTCCCACACCCATGAACACCCTAGACACCCCACCCCACTGGACATCCCTCCCACACCCCAGGATACCCACCACCCCACACGAAATCCCCACCCATGTACACCCCCTGTACACCCCCTCCATGACAGCCCCTCACCCTCCTGGACACCCTCCCACCCCCATGGACACCCTATACACCACCACCCCACTGGACACCACTCCCACACCCCTGGAAACCTCCCACCCCACTGGACACCACCCACACCTCAGGATACCCCCTGGACACCCCCACCCCTCCGGGACATCCCTCACTCCCCTGGATAGCCCTCCCACCCTCATGAACACCCTCCCACCCCCAAAGACACCCTAGACACCCCCACCCCACTAGATAACCTCCCACTCCCCTGGATATCTCTCCCACCCTCATAGACACCCTCCCACCCCCATAGACACCCTAGACACCCCCACCCCACTGGATATCCCTCACACATCCCTAGAAACCCCCACCCTACTAGACACCCTCCACCCCCTGGACACCCCCCAAGACTAGAATAATTTGACCATTCCACTTGTAAGTGTTTGAAATCTTGAGCAGTGTAGGGTTGAGGGTCAGAAAATAGCTACAATGTAAAAGGATATTAGTTAACATGTACAATGAATAAATCAAATGAAATATTATAGAAAACTTTTATAGGAAATATTACCAGGACAAATTGTACGAGTGTTCCAGTTGTAATTATTTCATACATAAATCTTAACATATAATATCAGCATTCGATGATGCCTTGTTGTTCTTGAAAATTCTGTTTAAATGAATCTAAATTCAAAATATTATTTTTATGTAAAAGATAAAAAACAAATTTTAAATGGATATTTACCTTTAATTTTACATATTTTATCTTGTAACTCCTTTTCTTTTTGTTTTTTCTAATGTAGACCCATCCCCTGTTAGAAAATAATACGAATGGGATAAATTTAAAATGCATTATAATATAAAAAACTATTAAGAAATTGAAACATACTTTTCCAACATATTTTTATGACATTCTCGCACATCTCCATGGATAGATCAAATCCAATAATGTGTTTTATCCCTTGGGAAAAAAACACCTAACATCCAATTATCACTGATATAAGAAAATTTAAGGTCAGTGGTTTTTTATGATAAAAGATAATGAACTCTTTTCTAGAGATATGTTTAATACCGCTCAGAAAAAGTCATTATCCAATAGAGTGTGATTATATTCTGTTCAAATATTTCATAAATATAAAGCATTCTTTGTTCCTCATCCAATGAATGTGCTTCTGGGGAAATCAAATTCAGGTCCACGAATCCATATACATATGTCCGCTCATTCTTCTCAAACATTTTATAAAGACACCTAATATAAAACAGACATAAGTATAAATTTATAATAAATATATCACAGGTAAGAGGTGTTCAGACTTACATTGAAATTTTTTTCACCACGTTGATGCCCAACTTATCTCCAGAAACAGGATCCATGATTTCATTTTTCAAAATCCCTACATTTATTGCACTTCCAAAAACATATGATCTTATATTGGAAACTCATAATTATCCGCCAAAAAATTTGAATATCTTGAAAATATTTCAAGACTACTAGAATCTGTTTCTGATTTCAGAGACATCTGTCTTTGAATTTTTCAATATAGTATTTATCTACCTTTGAATTATTCCTGTAATAATAAAGAAAAATATATTAGCTTTCAAATGTTAAAATAAATTTAATTGAAAATTAAAATAGAAGATATAACATACATATCCCTATTGTAATGAGTCACAGAAGTATTGATGGGAAAATTAAAAAATGGCTAATACTATGTCCAACTATTTTCACATAATTTGTAGGTAATGGTACTCGAGATGATCTATCTATAATATCCTGTACATTAATCCTATGATGCTCTACCTCTAATTCTTGATAATGAACTGCATCTCTTATACAATATACCATCCCATAGGTTATTATATGATGTTGAGGATCATCAACAAACAACTCGCAATAAGTACGAAGCTGCGACAAAGGAGTAGTATAAAAAATGGGGTCCACAGGCTTAGGTGGGGGAGTGGGAGCTAATGGCGGAGGTTGAGGATATATAATGGGGTCTGGAGGAGGAGGTAGAAGTGTGGGAGTTGTACTCTGAAATTATATTTCCGTGTCTGTAAACATAGGTTGTACCGACAGTCTATTCTTTTCATCCATAATCGCATTAATATTATAAATTTCAGCCTCCAAGGATTCAATTTTTTTATAAAAACCATCAACATAAGAAGTTGAAGAGTGTGGAAACACTTTTCTTACTAATACACCCATCAGATACCCTCGTACATGACCAGGATATTTGGGCTTTCCCAATGATACAGATAAAATATCTTGCCTCCCAGCAGCTGTAAATTCCCCTTGTGAGCATGGCTCCTCAATAGAATCCTGTATTAATTAATTAAACATTAATTTAATGATTCAAATTCTACAAATAATATAGTTTACCTAAATAAATAAAATAAATATCTTATAATCCTATTAGCTATGATTCTCGAATCGTCCAAAAGATATTTCCCCTTTTTTCCCATCCGAGCTCTCTTCCATTTTTCTTGTCTAGATATAGGGGATGGAGGGGCAACCACTCTAGAGCTTAAATAATAAGCTATCAGTTTTTTGTAATTTTTCCGCCATCATTTTTTATTATAATAATGAATACACTCCCCGTGATAAACTGTTAGGGTATACATTTTTGGATTGGATCCTCTGATGATATGTCCTTGTTTTCTGTAAATTGAGAATAAGAAATCATTAAAAATACATTAATAAGATAATTTATATAAGAATGATTATAACAGTTTACATTGCCCTTAACAAAAATGATTTTTTCTTACACTTTCTAAAAATCGTTTCCATGTCTCTTCATCTATGAAAGGATATATATGATATAGATTTCCATGACTCGTATGACCGAAAATGAAATCAGATGTGAGAGTTGATTTGAAATCCCTCTATCTCTTAGAATCCATCGATAATCATTTCTTCCAAAATCATATAGTGTTAGGAATATCAAATTTCATTTGAAAAAGAAGAGGTAAAACATATTATATAGAGAAATTTAAATAATAGGCATACAATAGAAAACGATGTTACAAAAATAATCTCCCACAACTGAGATATTAGAACTTTTTTCACACTTCTCCAATCATCATATAAAATTCTAACTTTTATTTTACCCTGAGTTGATACAAAACTCTTAAAATCCTTTACATTTAGACATCTAAGAATATCATTCTCATCAAACTCAACAAGTATCTTTTGATCCTGCGTAAAGGCAAGTGATAATTTTGGTAAACGTGTGCCCCCACGTTTACCAACTCTTGAACACTTCTTTTTCATTATGGGAGCACATGAGGAAGATTGGGGAACATCAAGAAAAGCATGTGAATGTTCTTCCCCAGAGGTATGATCATTTTTCTCATCTCCAGAATGATGTGGTTGATCAACTGATTGATCTGTCATTATACTTTAAATAAATAAAAGAAAAATTAGTTCACAAATATAAAAATTCAAGTATTATAATACTAATGTAAACAGAAAATGGAAACTGAACTATGTTACATAATAGAAAACATGGTTAATAAGGTAATCATGGTAATGTAATTTTCATTCATCAAAATCAATAAATATATAAGTTACATAAAGTTAACCTATTGTAAACTATGGTAAACATGGTAAACATAGTATACATGGTAGAAATGGTAGACATGGTGAACATGGTAAACATGGTAAAATAATTTTAATTAAACAAAAATAATAGATATATAATTTACATAATTGTAAACATGATAAACTAAACTAAAAAAACAAAATGAACTAAAACATCTACTTATTTTATTTAATATGTGTTTTATTAAAGAAAAAAAATATAATATAACATTTTATGAAAATAAGAAATGTAAACAAGAAATAATCATATGTTACCTCTAATATTAGGAATACACAAATGGATTGTTTTCCCAAATTCCTTCTTCATGATCGTTCTTTATGGAACAAATCATGTCTTAATCATGATCATCATTATGTTCTACGAATCTATCCATGGAAGCAGGGATCTCACATAAATCAGCATCTTCATCAAGTTGATCCTCACCAACATATTCTATTTTACCTTGTAAAACAACAGACCACTGCATATCTGATTGATCAATTACATAAAGAATGTGTTTTGCATGTGTTTCCATTATAAAAGAATCTCATGTGTCTTCCAAACTATTCAGATTAACAAATTTCATTCCAAATTTATTGTGTCTGACACTGTTTTTAATAATAAACCATTTTCAGTTTAAAACATTAACATAAATTTTAATGTAATCAACCTACCATATTTCTTCAATTTCTCTATAATATATAGTTGATGCAGAAATTGGGTTTTCATCTTTAAAACTCGAAAAATGCATAACATCTGCAAACACCAATGCACCACTATTCTGAACTACACTTCTATTATCCTAAGCTTTCGTATGAAATGTATTGCCATTAATGTCATAACCGGACCATGTTATCACATTTAAACATTGTCCTCCCACCAACCATCTTAATGTATCTGATACATCTGATCTACCAAGAAAGGTCTTTTTAAACCAGGACAAAATTGTTTTCTTGTGCTCATTCAAAATCCACATTTCTTCCTTCTTTTGATGGCATTGTTTTTACTCATTTATATGCAATGTGATATAAGGTTGAGAATTAGCTATGTTATTCAAGATGTATAATTCTAAATTTTTCATCTATCCAGCTGAAAACGATTTGAATTTCATGCCACGAATCCCCTTTCCCTCATTATTAACTCATTCATGGTGAAATGGAGGCAAACCTATGTGCTCCGCCGGAGCCATTAGCTCTTTCAAAACTCTGTAATCTCCTCAGAAATAAACATTTCAATAATAGAGGATTCAGGTAGATATGGATTCTTAACATACCCCTTTATTATTTTCATATGTCTTTCAAAAGTATACATCCAATGAAGATATACTGGTCCACAAAGAATAATTTCTTGAACCAGATGAATCATTAAATGGACCATTATATCAAAAAAAGATGGAGGAAAATACATTTCTAATTATAAAATTACAGAATTTGCATCATTCTCCCAACTATAAAAAGCATTCACATTAAAAACCTTGTTAAAAATTGAATTGAAAAAATAAGACAACTTCATTATAGGATTTGAGACACTGATGGGAAATATTCCATGCAATTCAACTTGTAGAAGTTGTTGCATCATGATGTGAAAATCATGAGATTTCATAGATATAAACTTTAAATCCTTCCAAGAAACAAATGTTCTTTCATTTTAAGAATAACTTTGAGGCACTTTGTTATAATTAAGTCACTAAAAAATCTAATTTTCTCCCTCTAGTATTATGTATGAAAAGCTGGGGGAAGAAATGTTCATCTTCCATTAGGAGTGGGATCGAATTCTAAACGTATTCCCATTGATAGTAAGTATAATCATGCATTCAAACCATCTATTTTCTTTCCATTAATATCTAGAAATTTTCCAATCCTAATTTCACATATATTCTTCTCCAAGTGCATGACATCAATATTATATTTCACTTCATAATATCTCCAATATGGTGGCTCATAAAATATTTACCTTTTCTTCCAAATATGTCTATCATAAAAAGATTTCTATGTCTTTCCCAATGTCACATCAAGGTTTTCCACCCTCTCGAAATAATCATCAGGGGATAATGGTTTTGGAGTAATATAAAATTAGTGTGATCCATTGAATGAATTTTTTTGACTTCTATAAGAGTGATCCATAGACCAATAATTTCAATGACCCATGTACACTATTTTCATCCCATTATGAAATTGACAATATGAAGTCTGTTGTTCAGAAATTGGACATGCTTTATGCCCCATAACACTGTATGCAAACAAATTTCCATATGTTGGGAAGTCATTTATAGTGAACATAAACACTGCATGTAGTTGAAAATATTCTATTTTATAATAATTGTACACCATAATACCATCTTCCCACAGAATTTTTAAATCATCAATCAGTATTTTCATCACCCCCTAGACACCACCCCACCCCTACCCCATTTGTAACAACCCGAGATTTTATTAGAATTATTCATTTTAATTTAATTGATGTCTTCTATTTTACGCTACACTAATATTATCTGGTGCTATACGCTGAAACGTATTAGCTTGTACTATACACAACACTATTCTTGCCTCGGGTTACACACAATTTCATGTTCGTTTTGTAGAAATTATTCTATGAAACATTAAGTATAGATTTTGTTTAATGTATTAATGAAATATGGTTGTATTTTGTTATACACAAAAACAATGGAGTATTGTGTTACACGTCACCCTGACATGGATTCCATTACACACAATCTCTACATTCCTTGATAGCGTGTGTAGTACGTAATACCAGGTTTCACTAAAGAACGATATATTGTTATAATATTATTATGGACTAGCCGTTATGAATACTATTAACTACATTTTGAATTTTATAACATTATTATTAATCATACACATTTTTTATAACATGGTATGAGAACAAAATAATGTTTTCGGGTAAAATATGTATTTTTCAAAAAATGCAGTTTTACCACCTTTTGATGGCGCACCCACTTTAAATATTGTTTTTGACAAGTTTATAAGTTTAATTTGACAGAATAAAATTTTTCTTTGGAATCAAGATATAATAATTTACATTGGATAATATTTTCATATTATTCTGATAACTTTCATATTTTAATGAATACTTAAAACACGCTATGTTTTAATTAAAAACATCCTTTTTCATCGCAATAATTTATATGGTTATATTATATATTTAATTGTGTTTAAACTTTAATTAGTATATATTTTTACCATTTAATTCAATTTTGTTCATTGGAATTAATTTCAGTTTGGAATTGGACATAAACATGTGTCGATCTTTTGATAGTTATTGTTTCTTAAAAACAAGCTATTTGTTTTGAAAATGGGAATTAAATTTAAAATTAATTAATGCTACTTATATGTTTTTAATTTGAAAAAATGGACATCATTATTGAATTTGGAAGATCAAATATAGATTCGGCTGAATTTTTGATATTTTTCTGAAAAACTTCAATTTTTGATGAATAGTGATACCACTTAGTGGTAGTTAAAAAAACCGACTCTTTCATTTCAATGAAATTTTACCACTTCTATGAATTAAATTTCAAAAATAAAAAATACATGCTGTTATCAAGAAGTAAAATTTTGTTCAATAAGATGAAAATAATTTTTGGGGAATAGTAACTTTTGACTTTTATTTACCGCAGTTAAAGGTAAATAGGGTAATCCAAGGTTAAAATGATATTATAATAATTCAAAATTACCTTAATACTTGTCCTAACCTTATTTGATGAGTATTGGCCTACCATGGGCATCTTTGGGTCGATTTTGAGACCCCATTGAAACATGTGGTAGTGATAATGACACTTTGGCATAATTAATTTAATTTAAATACAAAATTGACAATAACAAAAATCTTCTAGTAATTAATTTTTATAAGGGGTTTTATAAATTATCTTTTCGACTATAAATATT
The DNA here is from genome assembly GCA_963277665.1 of Viscum album. Classification (NCBI taxonomy): domain Eukaryota; kingdom Viridiplantae; phylum Streptophyta; class Magnoliopsida; order Santalales; family Viscaceae; genus Viscum; species Viscum album. Next base: position 922,130,078 of record OY728142.1, on the reverse strand, counting down.
AATTGGAAATATAAAACTTTTTTCTATATGGTGGTATTTTGTTTATAATTTTTATACATCAAATATATTAAATTATTCATGACACATTAATGTTGCAGTATTAACTCATTAATAAATGATTTTAATAAATAAGAATATAATGATTAAAATATTAACATAAACATGTCCAATTTTGATTGGATGATTTTATATCGACCATGAGTAATCTTATATTCATCATTAATGATTTTTTGACCTTTTGAAACCCAATATATTTTTATAGTAAAATAATATTTCCACACATTCCAAAAGAGCCCCTCGTCCCCCTTATAAAAGGAGACCATTTATATGCAATTCCACACACCTCTCAAGCCATTTGGCTCGTCCACCCTCTTAAAAATTAATCTATATACATCCCTATCCTCCCCCTAGAAGCCTTACATTATGAAGAAGTCACTTCAAGAAGTCCTTTTTGTTCAAACTAGAGGATGTTACCAAAATTAAAGGTAACAATTTCTCTTAAGTTGTTTTCTCTTATTCTACTTCTCCAACCACTAAACTCTTTTTAATCCTTTCTTTTGTAACAACACCAGTATCCTAGATATACTAGGATTTTGTTATGAGATGTATTAAAACTACACTTACACACACCTCCATCTAATGGATGAATAACATAATGTTTCTCTGGATGGCAAACTAACGCCTCACAAAACGATGATTGTTCGATTTTCTCCTACCGCCTCTCATGGTGGCCATTATGATGGAACTATATTCATATATAATATATATTATGTCTATGATATCTTTATTCTTCTTTAATTCCCAATTATATCAAGCCTATATGTCTTCCATAGTCGGTAAATATGATAATCTCATTTGAGGAAGTGCGGACTACTGCCCCCTCAAAGTGATGTGATTCATTAATACATTATATGAGATGTATAAAGGATGTGGTTAATGATATTATATATGATATTATACTGGAATTATAATATACCTATTTATCATTATGTTTTAATTCCACTAAAATAAGAAATAGAAATGAAAGTAGCATTAATGCGTATGTACGGCTTACCGTCTCCATGAATGGTGCATTTCATTTCTTACCTCCATATGTTATGTACTATTATAAATACATGTATATGATTGATATATAATGAATATATATGATATATAAATCATTATTTAAATTCTGGAAGTATGTAAATCCTGATATAAGTAATAATAACATCAAGAACAACAAGTCCAAACATGTACGATAAATAAGATGATTTTACCCAAAACGTTGATTTAACATGGGATTTTAAAAAGAACAGGTAATATAAAGTCATATGTGAACCATATATGATATCATAACAATGAATATGATTCTGTAATAAGTCAATGACATTATTTAAATCATTATACAGGAGGTTCGGATACGTACAAAGCATATCACACCTAATGTAAGAGATAACATTTCCAATCTCGTTTTTATCCGAGATTGTTTATCCATATGTATTTACTGGGGTTATTGTTATCATCCAAGACAATGTTTTATAAAAACAATTATCTATGTTTAAAGTCCTTTTTACCCATTTTTTACTTTTACCACATGTTATTAAAGGAATATTTCTATTGTTTACCATTTGAGGAATTTTTTTACTTTTCCAACAAAAGTATGAGAAGAATGTTATTTTTAACTTATACGGCATGAACCTATTTTTACAGTTTCATAACACCTCATTTTCATGAAGCTTACTCTACAATATTTTATTACTATTTTAAAAAAAAAAATTTCATTTGAAATCGCGTGGAATTTTGTGAAAAGAAAATAATTTGGATGAATAAAGGACATTTTCCTCAAGAATTCATTTAAAGTGTTTTATCAAAACCATTTTCTATATAAGAGGAAATTATTTAATATGTGTATGTTTCAATTATAATTTCTCTATGATTTACATGGTTTCACTTTTCTTATGATGAAATATCCATTTGTTTTATATGGATTATGTGATGATGGGATGATGTTTATGAAACCCATTTTATTATTTGGGTTACAATGAATGTTTTTAGTGTATTTTGTTGCACAAGAATGAATGATTTCATTATGAGATGGGTGGGACCTATATCTCCCTTCAATGTATTGGGTAAATATTTATATCTCATGATATAGACATGGCTGAAATGGAAAGTAAATCCAGTTCAGTAATACTAGGCTGGAACGGTAAGAAAACCCGGTTATGTAAGGGACTTTTTCCACTAAGATGGTATTGGCAGTAATGCCTTGGCTACTATGGAAATCATATCATGTGCTTAATTTTTTTCCACATTTATAAGTTTTATTCCCATGTTATTTTATCATGATTGATGTTCCATTATGATCTATGCCTTTTGTACTTCCATAATTTATCTCATTGCTCAAGATTTTCATGTTCAAACATTATAGTAATGTTTTTAAGTTCAAATGTATGTGGTTTTTTATTTTATCCATGATTACCCTTATAGAGCATTTGATCTCACCCTTTATATGTTTTCTTTTCCCCAGGATATAAACAATGGTTTTAGGAAAGAAAAATAGGGGAAGATCTTTATGGGAGATGTTGAAGATCTTTCACCATGATTAGAAGATTATGTTCCAAGTTTCTAAAGACACTAAACTATTACGGGTTTGAGTGTTGGTTTGTGTTATTTATTAAGTATTCTGCAAAAGTAATGTAATGTCCATGTACGTCAAGCTTCGGTTCTATAAAGTTGGTATCAGAGGAATGGTTTAGTCAACATTTGGAAACTAGGATGCGAAAACATTAGTGAGATCCCTAGAGATATTTCTACGGTATGTCTAGGGATGTCCCTAAGGTTTAGTATAACTATAGGTTATAGTTCTAAAATTATGTTGATGATCATGAATAACCTAGGGTTAAACTAGGGTGTCATGGATTACAGAATGTGTGATAGGTTAGACATCCCATAGGTGACTTTTTATGATAATATGGTTCCTCGTTATTTTAACTGTTTCTTACACTATGATTTCTGGTCTTAGTCAATGGAGGGAAAGAGAAGGAATTTAGTTAACATTGAATCCAATGGTCAAATTGGTGACTATGATCAACGAAATTGTGTAACGTCTGGGGAGAAAGATAGTGTGATTATATCAAATCAGTCATCTCGATATATGATTAACAAGGTGAAGTTTATTTGTATTCCTAAGTCATAAAATAAGAGGAAGATGGAATTTTATGCATGTTCTCATGGTGAGGAACATAGAGAAAGGAAGATTGAGATTTCTAAAGAAGGGAAGAAGAACCTTGAGGAATTCCTCAAATGGAGGGGAAGATGTTATCTATGTGGAGAAAGGGGTCTTAGATTGACAGACTATTATGGAGTCCAATGACTTATCTGTGGAGAAAATGGGAATTACCCAACTCAATGCCCTAAATTAAGAGGTTAATTCTAAATCAAGGAAGTACTTATTCCATGGAAATCATTGAAAGGGATGGATTAAAGTGTTTATGTATTGGTATTCACGAATAATGTTGTTGAGGTACTTTTATGGTATATTGGAATATCTATGTATTGGTAAATTCTGGTTTTTAATATGAATATGGAATTGGTAACAATGAAAAGTGATTGAAATATTTTTGGAAAGAAGATGATATGCACATAATGAAGGGATAAAGAAAAAAAAATGAAATGAGCTCAGGACTGATATAAGGACAAATTTATATCATGGTTTGAGTATATAGAAATTTTGGGATTTTGGTATGTGGAAAGTGTTAAATTTTGACAACATTAATGTTTTCACTAAGGTTAAATGGGTATTCATTTTTCAAGGGAATACATGATTAAGGTATTCAAATGTTTGGAATGTGACCAACAAGATATATCGTATGATAAATGATCGTATACACATGCTCGGAAGATGACATTTCTAGTAATTGTTTTCTTTATACTATGAGCTTGGATAGAAGTATTTTGGATAAGCCTAAAGATTAGAATAGATTATATTGGACATAAGTCAGTATTGTTTGAGGCTAGAATATTTTTCTATATTATATATGGAATGTTATAATAATGATGTTTTAAAAAGAGGACATCCTACAGGACGGGCGACAACCTGTCATGTCGGACAAGGTTGCATGAATCGAACCCACAATCGAAGTGAGACTTGCCTTTATTTCCTACCACTATACTACAGGAAGTCCCTGGTTAGTAGAAACTAGTTTTATTTAATTAAGCGGTATGATAGATGATGTATAAGTCCATTTTTGGAACGATATATGATAGATTGACTTATGTATATAACTATTGCTAACCTTTTGATTGAGGTAGATGGAATGACCCATCATTCTATCCCATGATCTGCTACCACTTCACTAATGACAAATTAAACTTCATTTATTTAAGAGATGAAGTGGACGTTGTTTACGACATGAAAAACAATGAGATTGTACCAAAATCAAGAAATAATTTCATTTAATTAAAAAATAATTTGACATTTGGGAAATTATCTTGAAATCCAAAATTTTTTTCCTAGTACTCTTATATACGATGAATCATATGGTACCATAGATCATCACAAATATATGGATTTGTGATTTTTTGCAATTTCATAGCCCTGTTCTCTACCACTCTCCATCAGAACATGATGTTTAGATTTTTTTTCCATATCAAAATTTTCACTTATGTTGTCCTATGTGGAAATCCAGTGCTGAGTTACTATGGGTGACCGTTATGATTCAAACATCCCTTTTTAAATGAAGTTTTAGTATTCCTTTTTACGATGTGGGTTTCTATGAATGAAACTTTCAAGTAGTAAACCATTTATAACCTCGATGAATTTTGAGGGAGAAATTCATTTTAAGGGGGGGTAGAATGTAACAACTTGAGATTTTATTAGAATTATACTTTTTAATATCATTGATGTCTTCTATTGTATGCTAAACCAAGATTATCTTGTTCTATATGCAACTATGTATTAGCTTGCAGTATAGGCAACACTATTCTTGGCTCGTGTTACACACAATTTCAAGTTCGTTTTATAGAAATTATTCTATGCAACATTAAGTATATATTTTGTTTAATGTAAAAATGAAATATGGTTGTATTTTCTTATACACAACAACATAATAGTCTTGCACTACACGTCACCCTGACTTGGCTGGCATTACACTCAAATGTGACCTTCCTTTATAGCATGTGTAGTACGCAATACTGGGTTTCACTAAACAATGATATATTGTTATAATATTATTATGGACTAGCCGTTATGAATAATATTATCTAGATTTTGAATTTTCATACATTATTATTCATCTTACACATTTTTTAGAACATGGTATGAGAACAAAATAATGTTTTCGGGTAAAATAAGTATTTTTAAAAAAATGTTGTTTTCTCACCTTTTGATGGGGCACCCAATTTAAATCTAGTTTTTGACTTGATTATAAGTTCAATTTTAAAAAATTAAATTCTTCTTTGGAATCAGGATATAAAAATTTTCTTTGGATAAAATTTTTATATTATTCTGATAACTTTCATATTTTAATGAATAGTAAAAACATAGTATATTTTAATTAAAAACAACTTTCTTCATTGCAGTAATATATATGGTTATATTATATTTTTACTTGGTTTTAATGTGTAGTTAGAATATATTTTTACCATTAAATTCAACGTTCTTAATTGGAATTAATTTCACATTGAAATTGTACATAAACAAGTGTCGATCTTTTCATAGTTATTGTTTCTTAAAAACACACTAATTGTTTTGATAACTGGAATTAATTTTAAAATTAATTAATTCCACTTCTATGTTTTGAATTTGGAAAAATAGACATCATTTTTGAATTCGGAGTATCAAATATATCTTATGCTAAATTTTTGGTATTTTTCTGAAAGACTTCAATTTTTGAACAATAGTGAAACCACTTAGTGGTAGTTAAAAAAACTGACGCTTTCAATTAAATGAAATTTTACCACTTCTGTGAATTGAATTTTAAAAATCTTAAATATATTGTTGTTATCAAGAAGTAAAATGTGGTTCAATAAGATAAAAATAATTTTCGATAAATAGTAACTTTTGACTTTTACTTACCGTAGTTAAAGGTAAATATGGTAATTCAAGGTTAAAAGGATATTATAATAATTCAAAATTTCCTTAACACTTGTTCTAAACTTATTGGATGAGTAGTGGCCGTCCATGGTCATATTTGGGTCGATTTTGGGACTCCATTGAGCCGCATGGTAGGGATAATGACAATATGGATTAATTAATTTAATGTAAAATCAAAATTTACAATAAGAACAATCTTTTAGTAATTAATTTTTATAAGGGGTTATATAAATTATAATTTCGACTATAAATATTCATTGGAAAGATAAAAATATTAACTACATGGTGGTATTTTTTATATAATTTTTAGACATAAAATAAAATAAATTATTCATGACACAATAATGATGCAATATTAACCTCTTAATAAGTGATTTAAATAAATAAGATTATAATGATTAAAATATTATCCAAAACATGTACAATTATGATTGGATAATTTTATTTAGACCATGAGTCATCCTATCTTCATATTTAATGATTATTGGACCTTTGGAAACCGAATATAAGTTTATAATAAAATAATATTTCCACACATTCCAAAAGAGCCCTTCCTCCCCCTTATAAAAGGAGACCATATCTATCCAATTCCACAAAACTCTAAAGCCATTTTTATCATCCACCATTTGAAAAATTAAGCTCTATACATCCCTATCCTCCCACTATAATCCTTACATTAGGAAGAAGTCACATAAATAAGTCCTTTTGGTTCAAACTAAAGGAAGTTACCCAAATTAAAGGTAACAATTTCTCTTAAGTTGTTTTCTTTTATTCTACTTCTCCAACCCCTAAAATCTTTTTAATCCTTTCTTTTGTAACAACAACAGTATCATAAATATACTAGGATGTTGTCATGAGAAGTATTAAAACTACACTTACACACACCTCCATATAATGGATGAAGAACATAATGTTTATGTGGATGGAAAACTAACGCCTCACAAAACGATGATTGTTCGATTTTCTCATACCGCATCTCACAGTGGCCATTATGATGGAAATGTATTCATATATGATATATATTATGTTTATGATTTACTTATGCTTCTTTAATTCCCAATTATATCAAGTCTTTATGGTTTCCATAGTAGATATATATGATAATCTCATTTCAGGAAGTGCGGACTACCGCCCCCTCAAAGTGATGTGATTCGTTAATACCATATGTAGGATGTATAAAGGATGTGGTTAATGATATTATATATGATATTATACTGGAATTATAATATAACTATGTATCATTATGTTTTAATTCCATTAAAATAATAAATAGAAATGAATGTAGCGTTAATGCGTACGTACGGCTTACCATCTCCATGAACGGTGCATTTCATTTCTTCCTCCATATGTTATTTACTGTTATAAATACATGTATATGATGGATATATAAGGAATATGTATGATTTATAAATCATGATTTACATTCTGGAAGTAAGTAAATCATGATATAAGTAATAATAACATCAATAACAACAAGTCCTAACATGTACGATAAATAAGATGATTTTACCCAAAACGTTTCGTTAACATGGGATTTACAAAAGAACAGTTAATATAAAGTAACAAGTGAACCATATATAATATCATAACAATGAATATGATTCTGTAATATGTCAATGACATTATTTAAATCCTTATACAAGAGGTTCGGATATGTCCGAAGCATATCGGACTTAGGGTAAGGGAAAACTTTTCCAATCTCGTTTTTATCCGAGATTGTTTATTCTTAAGTATTTACTGGGGTTATTGTTATCATCCATGCCCATGTTTTTTAAAAATGTTTTTATGTATGTTTAATGTCCTTTTTAACCATTTTTTAATTTTACCACACGTTATTAAAGTAATATTTCTATTTTTTACCATTAGAGGAATTTTTTGACTTTTCCGAAAAAAGTACGAGAAGAATGTTATTTTTAACTTATATGAGGTGAACAGATTTTTACTGTTTTGTAATGCCTCATTTTCATGAAGCTTACTCTACAAAATTTTATGACTATTTTCAAAAAAAATACTTTTCTTTTGAAATCGCATGGAATTTTTTGAAAAGAAAATGATTTTGATGAAGAAATGATATTTTCCTCAAGTATTCATTTCATTTGTTAAATCAAAACCATTTTCCGTCTAAGATGACATTATTTCATATTTGAATGATTCATGTATAATGTCTCTATGATTTACATGGTTTCACATTTCTTATAATGAAATATCCATTCTTTTTATATGGATTATGTGATTATGGGATGATGTTTATGAACCCCATTTTATTTTTTGGGTTATGATGAATGTTGTATGTTTATTATATGGCACAAGTAAGAATGATTTCATTATGAGATGGGTGGGACCTATATCTCCCTTAAATTAATTGGGTAAATATTTATATCTCATGAGATAGACATGGCTGAAATGGCAAGTAAATCATGTTCAGTAATACAGGGCTGGAATGACAAGTAAACCTGGTTCAGTAAGGGACTTTGTCCACTATGATGGTCATGGCAGTAATGCCTTGGCTACTATTGATATCATATCATGTGCTTATTGTTTTCCACAATTACAAGATTTATTCCCATGCTATTTTCTCATGATTGATGTTCCATTATGATCTATTCCTTATGAACTTACATGTTTTATCTCATTGCTCAAGATTTTCATGTTTAAACATTATGGTCATGTTTTTAAATTCAAATGTATACGATTTGTTTTATTTTCTCCATGCTTACCCTTACTGAGAATTTGAGCTCACCCTTTATACGTTTTCTTTTCCCCAGGATATAAAGAAAGGTTGTATGTAAGAAAAAAAGGGGGAAGATCTTTATGGTAGATGTTGAAGATCTTTCGCCATGATTAGAAGATTATGTTCCACATTTCCAAAGACACTAAACTATTATGGTCCCTGAGTGTTGGTTTTTGTTATGTATTAATTATTCCGCAAAAGTAATGTAATGTCCATGTACGTCAAGCTTCGGGTCTCTACACCATTGGACACCAACCCGGACACCCCCACACCACCCTGCACACCTCCACCCCCTAGACAACCCCATCACCCCCTGGACACCACACCCACCCCTAGACACCCCAACCCCCATTGGAAAGCACCATCACCCCCATGACACAACCACACCCCCTTGGACACCACATGGACTCCACCACCTCTGTGGATAGACAACACCCCTGGACTACCCCCAACCCCTCTGGAACCCCCTGGATGCCCCACCCCTTGGACACCATAGAACCCCTCTAGATTGCCCACTCACCGCCCTGGACAGCTCACCCACCCCCTAGACACCACCCCCACACCCTGGACACCACCCCCACCCACTACCTACTTAGACACCCCCTGGACACCCCCATCCCTCTGGACAGCCCCCTCAACCCCTCAACACCCCACCCCCTCGACAACCCTCCCCCATTAGAAATCCCTCCCACGCCCTGGACACCACCCCCACCTCCATGGACACACCCTAGACACCACCACCCCCTTGGATAGCCCCCACCCCTCTAGACAGCCCCGACCTCCTGGACAGTTCCCAACCCTCTAGACAGCCCCCACCCCTTGGACAACCCCCCATCCCTCTGGACAACCCCCCCCCCCCCCATGGACACCCCCCACCCCTGGACACGCCTACCCCCTTGGACAACCCAGTCACCCCTGGACCCCCCCCCCCACACCCATAGACACCCCTAACAACTTTGAAACCCCCCCCCCCCACCCCCACCTCTAGACACCACCCCCACCTCATTGGACACCACCTGGACACCACCACCCCCTTGGATATCCCCCCACCCTTCTGGACACCCCCACACCCTGGACATCAACCCTACCCTCTTGATAGCCCACACCCCCTGGACAACCACCGATCCCTCTGGAAAGGCCCCCCCACCACCTATGGACACCCTCACCCCCTAGAAACCCCCCAGAGATAGCCCACGCCACCCCCTGAACCCCCACCCCTGGACACCCCTACCATTTGTACAGCCCCCTCAACCCTGGAAACCCCAACCACCACCTTTGACACCCACAACCCCCTTGGACATCCCCCACACCCCCTGAACACCACCCACATCCCCCTATGACAACTCTTGGACACCCCACCCCATTGAATAGCCCCCAACCCACTTGGACGCCCCCACCAACTTGCACAGGACCCACCCCCATAGAAACACCATGTACGCACACATATATATGATAGAACACACAAAAATCGTAAACTAGCATGATATCACTTCTATAGGTTTATATTACCAGAAAATAATTTATCATGGTATAAATGAACACTGTGAAACTTACCATGAGAGAAAGAATAAAGAAAAATAACATCTAAAAAACTAGTTTAGGGCATCGCAGAAAATAAAAACTGAAATCGAGTCGTGTGAGGAATACATGAGTGTTTCGAGTTGACCTGATAGATTATATGATAATAAATTTGAAGGATTATGTTGCCAATATGAGGATGGAAGGAAAAAATTTGAATAATCGTGTCTAGCTTTTCCGCACGAGAGAGATGAGTCGTAGGTTGCCTAATTGAAGAAAATAGAATGACTGAATACAACGTAGCATAAATCATTTAAAAGATTTATCACGTCAGTTATTTAATAACTGATGTAATAAAAAAAATTTAATTTATATAACGTCGGTTATTTAATAACCGACCTAGAAAAAAATTTATCATATCTGTTATAAAATAACTGACATGATATATGTTGCTGTATCACATCGGTTCTTTTGATAACCGATGTCATAATTTTCTGAGATTACTATTATAATGTCAAATATTTTATAACTGACGTGATAAAGTGCCAAGATTTGATATATCATTTCGGTTATAAAATAACTGATGTAATAAAGAAAATCTCAGTTTTATTATGTCAGTTATAAAATAACTGATGTAAAAAATTTATTCTTGTCGATTTATCACGTCAATTATAAAATAGCAGACGTGATAAATCTATTTTTACAACATTTCACGTCGGTTATATAGAACAAACGTGAAAAATACCGATGTGTTAAATGTTTTTTACACTAGTGCGATTATGAATAGTAGCATTCATATTAGAAATTTTTTTTGAAATTTTTTCCTGTATTTTAGTTTTTGGATTACTTAATATGAAAAAAGTACTTAAATTTTAATGATAAAAATGAAGTCATATATGGTTAATAATTTTCAATGAATCATTTTCCTATAAATGTTGGGACTCCTTATATTTTGATTTTTCATTAAAAATATAAAAATGCCAAATATAAAAAATGAATTATATAAAATGAACTAAATATATGTATATATATATATCATTAAATAATGAAATGAGGGTGAATTATTGAATTTTTAAATATTTATATTTTCTAGTGAATATTTAAAACTAACATTTGTTCAAATAATATCTAATTTTTAAATTATACATAGATTATAATGACTTGAATGTTTAATAAAAATTATATATTCATATAATATATACTGACGATGTAATGTAATTCATTTAAAAATATAATATTGATCTTAGAAATCTATGTTTGAAATTTTCAAAATTTAGGAATTATGTTTATTCAAATAAAAATTATTTTGAATACTTCTCATTTAATCTAAAATTATGACATTAACATTAGGTTTTGTTTTTGTTTGAATGTAAAATAATTCTAATTTTGTTTTAAATAATTTAATTAATTCAATATGAATAAACATTATACAAAACTTTTGTATAAATACATTTCTAATGTTTAAAATGAGGATTCATTTGAATACAGTTTTATTCAATTTTGAATGCTTATAAAGTAATAAATTACCAATTATTTAAATATAAACAATGAAAATATTTTCTATATTTGTGATCATAATTTTTCTTATTGGGTAATTATGTCTATTTATTTTTTAGACAAATTGAATTATAACTATAAGGGCCCCACCTTAAACCTTACATAATATTTAGTTAAATTAATTATTCACAATAATGATATTTTCAGCTTTAATTAATTAAGTATTTAGGTCATAACAAATACAAAACAACATGAATATTACATTTATACACTTCTACTATGTATCCATTTTTTCAAAAAATAAAAATTATTAAAATTAAAGAAACATGTTTTTCCATGTTTTAAACAACATTACTTTTCCTTGACTGCATCCTTGAACCTATTCCACTTTATGTACTATGAAAATCATTTAAAAACATGGGATGAGAATAAAATGCTCTATAAGGGATAGAAAAAAAAAGAAAACTTTTTTTTATCAAAACAACATGTAAACCATGACTACTTTATCATAAGTAATACTTTTATCCTTTATGATGTAACAAATACTCTTTACTAAATAAAAGATCATTGATTACCCATTTTTAACACAAATATTACCATAAAACCCCTTGAAATAACACAGAACATATATAAGATAAACATGGGATATAATCATACATAAATGAAATAAACATACGGTCGACTTCAATAAATAATTCTTACAAATAGAATAGCCTTATAGCTGACTTCCATACCCAATGCATTGGAGGTTATAAATGAACCACTCTCCCTCCATTTCTCATGAAACCTACCATCGTTTGGTTTATCATGAAACCTCCCATCAAATATCCATGTACCATTATATAATCATCACCCACAAAAGATTGCAAATATCAACACTTCAATCATAAAATTTTATTTTAAATCACAAGAAATAATTTCAAGATATTGAAATAGTAAATACACTTTCAAACCATTTTTAATACTAAAATATGTAAATAGGGTATATGATATTTATTTTCCATTTAAAAACATCACAACTTGTTGAGGAAGCCAAATATCAAATAATGCTCGTGGTGACGAAAAGGTCATTGTCACCGTGTACATTAAAAAGAAACATTGCCTTTTTCATTTAGTAAAATGATACATAGAAAATTTTCCCATTTAATGAAATTAAAAGTATGTGGGGTTTATACACCATATAAAATAAAGTCGTGTATAAATCAAAATATGCATCAAAGATTGCATATTGAGACAAAGTCCCTACCTCATGTCCAACTTTACTCGTTTGTTCATTAATTTCATAAATAATATACATTTTCTAATTTATAATTGCTTCAAACCTTTTTCACGTTTATTATTCTGTTTATGTTACTGATTACCATGTTATAACCGTTATTAATTATTTGAGTTCATATCATACATTTTTTTGATGTTTAGAACATGAGTAAAAATGAACCTGTTATAATTACAAATTGTCCACGTGGTCAAAATATAATTATCTCCAGAATGAAATTCATGATTTATATATCATATATATCATATATATACTATATATATGTATTTATAATATTCCATACCATTTGGATATAATAAATGAAATGCACCATTCATGGAGACGGTAAGCCATAAGTATATATGAACGCTAATTTAATTTTTTTTTCATATTTAGAGATATAAAAAATAAATGATTCATAGTTATATTATAATTATAGTTTAATAAATACGTTATATGTGTTACATATGTTCATTAATTCTATCCTTTATATATTCCATGAATATCTTGAATGAATGATGTCACATTTAGTGGGTGGTAGTATGCACTACCTCAAATAAATTTATCGTATTTTTACTACATGAAGAGCATAAATGTATGTTATAAATGAGAATTATAGTAGTATAAAGATAAATTAAATAACATATATATCATATATTTTTATAGTTCAATTATAATTTCCACCATAAATGGTGGTAAGAGAATATTGAAGAATCATCATTTTTTGAGGCAGTAGTTCGTCGTCCACAGAAACAGTATGTTCTATACCAATTTGATGGAGGTGTGTATAATTGAATTTATAATAATTATAATAAAACAACCTAGTATACTGATGATATTGGTGTTGTTATGTAAAAAAAATAATAAGAAGATAATTGGTATTGGAGACAGAAAACAAGGGAAAATGAACTTGAGAGAAGACGTTACCTCAAATCGGGAAAATTATTTTTATTTGGGCCAAAGGGAACTTTTAAATTTCATTATTCCTATAGGAAGGATTATATGAGGATGGTAGATATTCTAGAATATTTTTTGGGTTGTTTTTGGATGAGCCAAGGGGGATTGAGAGATCCAAGTAAGGGTTAGAGGTGGTGTTCATTTCTAAGAGGGAGGAGGGTTACTTTAGTAAAGTATGAACGTATTATTTTATTATTAATGGATTTTAGAATCTATTAACATTAATCTTATATATTTTTAAGATAAAATTATTTTGAGTCAAAGTCCTCTCAAAAACTGGTATTTAGACAAATTTAGGTCACAAAATTAACCTTATATTTTAACATTTACCCATTGTAAACTTATTTAACTTTTACCATGTCTTCTTCTGTTTTCATAATATATGGTTACCATAGTTACTATAAAATTCCAAGAAACCAAAAAATGGATCATCAATGAAATTTTGAACATCATATATTACAGTTTTATGAATATTTTTTTTAAGAATATTTTATCATTTAATAAAATTTTAATTGATTAAAAACTCATTTCTCTCAATTTTTAAACTATTCATATTTCTTAATTCACAAATATTAATAAATATAAAAATTTCATATTCATTATTTAACTGGGATTTTACATCCTTCCCCCTTTTTTAAATTTCATCCTCACAATTTTATTTATATATTAAATAAGTGGGGGTATTTATCCCTTATATCTTTTTCATATTTCTACTGTTTCCACTTCAACCATTTGGTTTTTACACAAAACCATTACTAGATGAATTACCTTATTCTGCAAGAATTTCACTGTTTAGTCAAGAATCTGGACTATTTGTTTCTCATAAGAAATATTCTCTTATAACTAAACTATATCTGGACTCAAAACTTGAGATTGATACTGCATATACATTCTCAACATTGAAACATGAAAAATGTTGTGTACCTGAGATAAAGTTAGAGGTAAAGACACTATGTAAGAAACTGATCCATCATTCTCCAAGATTTCGAATGGTCCAATGAACCTTACAATCAGCTTCCCCTTCTAACCAAAACACATCACACGGTCTTATGTAGTTTTTTTTTCATAAATACATGTTCACCTAAATCGAAAAAATGTCCTTTTTTTAATTATCTGTCTTAATTTTTTGTTGCTATTAACTGTCCTCGTGTCTTTATGTATGAACTGAACATTATCTATAGTCTCTTCTACCAATTCTTGTACCATCCATTTAATTTCACCCACTTCATTCCAAAATGAATAAGATTGAAAAAACATTCCATATAATGCCTCAAATGGTGCCATCTGTATACTGGAATAAAAACAATTATTATAAGAAAACTAAACCAAATAATGATGATTGTCCCAACATCACTAGTTTTCCATTGAGAAAGTACGTAGAATATCCTCAAATTCTTGAATTTATCATTATAAATACCGATCAGATTAAGTATGAAAAGCTATAATAAATTTTAATTTAGTACACAATGAATTCTGAAGGGATTTCTGAAATATACAAGTAAACATGGGATCACAATCAGATACAATGGAGAGGGGAAATCCATTCAAACTGAATATACCTTTAACAAACAACCGAGAATGTTGATAAAGAGATAGATTATCTAGAATAGGAAGGAAATGATCATATTTAGTCAATTGATCATCAATAACCCAGATTTCATTAGTTCCTTGAGATGTCTTTGGTAATCCCAAAACGTAGTCCATGGATATACTTTCCCATTTCCACTCTGGCACTGGTAAAGGATGAATCATCCCATTAGGTAACAGCCACTTTGCATTATCCTATTGAAAATTGAAACAATTCACAGTAAATTTATAAATATCTCTTTACATTCAATCCCACCAGTAATAATCCAGAAGATATACGCATATCATAGTACTGCCGGGATGAACTAAAAATGGAGAACTTTGATCTTCACATAACAACTATATCTTAAATTGTGAATCACTTGTCACACATAATATTTTCCCAAATCACAAAATACAATCATTATCAATGTTAAATTCAGTCAACTTACCCTTCTAAACAACTCTACCTCTTTCTACAACTCACTATCTTCCTTTTATGATTGCCTAATTCTGTCTGAGAGAAATGATTTCACTAACACCTGAAATGAAACATAGGAATTTCTAGCACCAACTACTTCTATTCCAATGTTCATCAAATCGTTAATCAAATAATATTTTTCAAAATTTAACATGGTTAATGTAGCATTACTGTTTCAACTCAATAAATCGACCTCTTTTTTTCTTTTCTAGGATGGTAATGAATCCTGCAATCATAATCATTTATTTAATCCATCCATCACTTATGTCTCATGTTCTATTATTTCTGAGTGAATATATACTTAAAAAATTTCGTTCAGAATAAAGTTCACATTTAACTTCATAGAGATGGTGCCTCGAAATTTTTAAAGAAAAAACAATAAAAGCTAATTCCAAATCATGTCTAGGGTAATTTAACTAATGAGGTTTCAACTAACGTGGATTATAATCAACTAACTGATTATTATACATTAGGAAACAACCAAGCCCTTTTATTTATGCATCGATGAAGAAAAAAATGTCACCATATCTGGAAAGAAATTAAAAAATTAGAGCATTCTTCAATATTATTTTCAATTCTTGAAAACAATCATTACATTGTTCTTTCCAAATAAACTTAACATGTTTTAGAGTTAACTTACTAAGTGGAATATATTATCACGAAAAATTAACCAAAATCTTCTATAATATCTTACAAAATGAAGAAAACTAAAAATATTAGTTATATTTGTGGGTCTTTTCCATTATACAACATCTTTTTATTTGAATGATCAAAAATTATGCAATTTTTTGAAACAATGTGAGCATGGAATGAAATTTATTATAACATAAACACACACTTTCATAATTTCCCATACAATTTATTTTATTTTATGGTTTTCAAGGAAACCATTAAATTACTTTCATATTCCTCATAAATTATGCAATATACCAAAATGTCATCAATAAACAATACCACAAACTTATACAAGAACTCACATAAAATTTGATTCATAAGATCCATGAATACTACAAGTGAATTTCTTAACCCAAAAGGCATAACTAAAAATTCATAATGGCCATATATATTGTGAAACATAGTCTTTGGAATGTCTTATTTATATAGATCAGCTGATGGTACCCCAACATCAAGTCAATATTCAAAAAATACTAATCTCCATAGATCTGGTCAAACAAATTATCGATATGAGGAAAATGATACTTGTACATAATAGTGATATTTTTCGAGGATCTATAATCAAGGAAATTTGTCATTGAACCATCATTCCTTTTAACAAACATGACTAGAGAACCCCATGGAGATGTGCTAGGTTGAATGAAAACATTATCTACCAACTCCAGAAATTGTTTCTTTAACTTAAGAAGTTCAATTTGATCCATTCAAAAAAGTGTTTTTGAAATTGTCTTAGCATCAGAAACTATTTCAACGGTAAATTAAACTTCATTATCATGGATAATAGTATGAAATTCCTCAGAAAAAACATCAATATTCTCATTTACTACTGGAACATCATTTATATGAAAATTCCTTATTTTTCAGAAGTTTATTCAAGGTAATATTAATTTCCATCTTTCACTAGATTGTCAGCTACCAAATATGTTATCAGAGACAAGGGTTCATTTTTATGCACAAAATGGATGTCTTTCTGAATAGAAACCTATTTAGAACTATAGTTAATCTTAGCATGGTAAACATAAAGGCAATCCATTCCCAAAATTACATCAAACTATAATAGAATAAAAACAATAAGGTTTGTAGGTAAATTCATTCCACAAATAAGGATAGAAATATTATTATAAATTCTATTTTCATCAACATCCCCCTTGTTTTTTTATTATTAGTTTGAGATTCATTTATTGAGTTGGAAATAAAAATTTACACAAAAATTTCTATGAAATGAAAGAATGTGTAGACACTGAATCAAACAATACATTGGAATAATATAAAAAAACAATCAATGTACCTGATAACACTTCATTTTACTGTCCCACATCAACTATAGTAGTAGAAAAAGATTTTTACCCACCCTTCTACTTTTGATCTGTTAGGTTTCCACCCTGGGTAATCAACTTTGGAAACAAATTGACATAATGCCCAAACTCATTGGAACTAAAACATCTTACGACTAGCTTTTCATTGCCTAATTGATAATATTCATTAATGTAACAAAAAATATGACCATTATTTCCACACTAGAATCACTTTACAGAATTTGAGAGACATTATCCATGTTTCTTTTTACCACACATATCACAATATAGAAATTTAATTTTCTTACCACCATGCTGCATTGATGAATACTTTCCCTATTCCTGAAAACAGGAACTCATCTTTTTCTTGATCTCATGTAACACATGATCATCATAAAACTCCATTTATACCTTCTTGGAACATCTAACAAGTTTCTCATGGCTTTTTAATTCATTGGATGTTAATTCTATCCTATAACGTGGATTCAGAGATGATTAAAATCTATTTATCTTACTATAAATATATCAGATAATATTTGAATCATAAATTTCTAGTTGACTAAACGTTTTTTGTTTGTAGACACTATGTCATCATATTTCCTTAATTACATGAATTGTTTTTCCATTCCATATCAAACCGCCTTAGGAAAATATTTATCAAGAAACATACCTTTGAATTTTTCCCAACCAAGAGCATCAATCTCCAAACTGTCCATGATATTTTCTAACATATACCACCCCAAATCTTCATGTCCTTAAAAATGATAAATAAAAAGACTAACATTTTGATTTTCTATACGACCCATGACATCGATAATCATATCCAGTTCCTTGATCCACCCATCAACTTGAATAGGGTAAGATAATCCCCTAAATGATGGTGGATGTTGCCTCATGAAATGATTCACTATAGAAATGTTTCTCTGAGGTTTATCTATTTGATCTTGTGAATGTATTCCACCACTATTTATTTCTTCAGTCAACTTCATCATTACTATAACAAACTATTATGTTCCAATTCCATCCATCTTAGGATGCTGATTTGGAATGTTATTCTCTTCTATATGACTTCTTTTCACTATAGCTCTGTTTCCTCTATGGAAAACCATTCTAAATAAACATATCATATACAAATAAACATGCTAATCTTCAAATTATATTTCAATTTTACTATAATGTAAAAATTCATTATGGATTTTCTATTTAAAATATTCTAAATCATTATGTTATCTAATCCGACCTCTAGTACCAAATATAAGGCCTCATCCATAATCATTACATAATATTGAATTAAGTTAATAATTCACAGTGACGATATTTTTCATATTTACATCTTTAGATAATTAGGTCATAAACTATACATAACATCTGGAATATTACTTGTAGACACTTCTACTCACTATCCACTTTTTCAAAAAATAAAAAACCTATTAAAAGAAAAGAATCATGTTTAGTTCAATGTTTTAAACAAAATTATTTTTCATTGATCCCATACATGAACCTATTCCACTTTATGTCCTATGAAATGAATTTAGAAAACATGGATTGAGCATTAAAATCTCAGTAAGGGATACCCAAAGAAGGAAAACTACTAGTTTTTCAAAAAAATGTGTAAACCATTAATACTTCATCAGAAGTAATACTTTTCACCTCGATAAAGTAGTAAACGCTCTTCGGGAAATAAAATTGCATTACTTATACTTTAGTAACAAAAATATTACCATAAATACCAGATCAAGAACACATAACATATAAAAGGTAGACATGGGACATAAAAAAAATACTTAAATGGAATAAACATACGATCGACTTCCACAAATAATTATTTCAAATGGAATTGCCATACGACCAAATACCATACCCAATTCATTGGAGGTTAAAAGGTAACCACCATTCCTTGGTGTATCATGAAACCACCCATCATTTTGTTTATCACGTAATCACTAGTCAAATTTCCATGTACCATTATATAATCATCACACATAAAAGATTTTAAATATCATCATTTCAATCATAAAATTTCATTTTCAATCACAATAAATAATTTCAATATATATGAATATTAAATCAAATTTCAAACCATTTTAAATACCAAAAAATTAAAAAAGGGTATATGTTAATTATTTTCCATTTAAAATCATCATAAGTTGTTAAGGAATCCATATATCAAATAATTTTTGCGGCGTCTGAATGGTCGATGTCACCGTGTAACATAAATAGAAACATTCCCTTTGTTGTTTAGTAAAAAACTACATATAAATATAATCCCATTGAATGAAATTAAAAGTCAATGGGTTTTATACATTGAATACAATAAAGTTGTGTATAAATCAAAATATGCCTCAAAGAATGGAAATTAAGACAAAGTCCCTTGTATCGTGTCCAACTTTACACGTTCGTTCTTAAATTACATGAATAATAAACATAACATAATTTATACCTACTTCAGAACCATTTTCATGTTTTTTTATTCCTCTTCTATCTCTTATTTCCTTTCAATAATATTTAGTTAATTATTTGAGTTTATATTATACATTTTGTCAATGTTTGGAACTTGAGTAAAACATGAACTTGTTATAATTATAAATTATCCATGTAGTAATAATTAAATTATATGCAGAATGATATTTATAATTTAGATATCATTTATATCATATATATCTAGTATATATTTATTTATAAGAGTCTATATCATTTGGATATATGAAATGAAAAGCACCGTTCATGGAGATGCTAAGCTTTATGTATACATGAATGATACATTTTTTTTCATATCTGAAGGATTGGACACTAAATGATATATTTGTATATTATAATTCCTTTATAATATCTATGTTATATATGTTAAATATGTTCATTAATTCGATCCTTTATATGTTCCATGTATAGCATTAATGAGTCATGTCACTTTGAGGGGGCAATAGTCTGCACTTTCTCAAATAAAATTATCATATATATATATATAAGAAGAAAAGCATAAAGGTGTGTTTTAAATGATAATTAAAGTAGCATAGGGATAAAATAAATATCATATATATCGTATATAATTACAGTTATATAATAATGGCCACCATAATAGGTGGTATGTGAATATTGAACAATCATCATTTCGTGGGGCAGTAGTTCACCATCCATTGTAACACTACGTTCTATAACTATTAGACGGAGGTGTGTGTGAGTGTAGTTTGAATACTTATCATAAAAAACATTGTATATTTAGGATATTTTTTTATTTAATAAAATAATAATAAGAGAATATTAAGTGGAGATAGAAAAATAATGGAAGGGAACTTGAGAGAAGACGTTACGTCAAATCGGGTAACTTCTTTTGACTTGAGCCAAAGGGATCTTTTGAATTTACTTTTTTCCTTAGGTAAGGATTATAGGAGGAAGGGGAGAATGTTGGGAGCTTATTTGGTTATAGTTTTTATGAGCCAATGGGTCTTGAGAGGTGTGAGTAAGGTTTAAAGTTGGTGTCCTTTTATATGAAGGAGGATGGGAACTTTAACAATATTTGAAAGTATTATCATACTATTAATTGATTTTAGAATTCTAATAACACCAAAGTGACATATTTTTACAATCAGACATTGAAGGGTCAAAATCCTCTCATCCAATAGGTTTTAGAATTGTTTATGTCAAAAAATTAACCTTATCTTTAACATTAACCCTAGTTAAAGTTATTTAACTTCTACAATGTCTTTTTGTATATTTATAATATATGGTTACCAAAGTTACTATAAAATTCCAAGAGACCAAAAAATAGACCATTAATGACAATTGTAACATCATATATGTCAGTTAGATGAATCTTTTATTTTTAGGACTATTATATCATTTAATAAAGAATTAATTGATTTAATTACTCATTTATGTATATTTTTATACTATTAATATTTATTAATTCAAAAATATTAATAAATATGAAAATGTCAGATTTTTTATTTGACATGGATGTTACAGAAATAATGGAATTTTTTATCACCCTGATAATATGTAAAGTGGTTTAATTGGTTGAAAACCTATTCAAAATGGTATAAAAGCCCTTTGTACATTTTAATTTATTAATTTTCTGATTTTACTTTTGAAAAAAACATAATATATTTGAAAATAGTTCAATTTGGTGATATTTAACCATGATAATGAGTTGTATATTATTTTATGAAATGAATAAGTTCAAAATTTCACTATGTTTTTTAATGTATCTAAAATTATTTCATAATGATAAAATGATGTTAGAAATGGTAGTAAATGTATATTTTAAACGTAATTTTTTTTGTTAAAATAATTTTATGTTATTTGGGATGGAATATTAGCACAAAATACTTAAACTTAATTGACAAAACACTTTTTTACATGGAAGAAAAATCAATGTAAATAATTCTAAAATATTAAAATTGATATGTTTTTTATTATTTAAAAGTATATTAGGGTTTTTATAGAAATCATTTACGTTATGGTAATTTTTTGAATATTAAAATTTAAACTTCATTATAATATTTTTATTTCACATCAAAATATGTAAATAGTCATGAATTAATATTAAAGATATTTTATGTAAAAAAATATTTATTAATTATTTAAAAAACTGAAAAAATCATATATATTCTCATACTTGTGGGAATTGGTCAATAATATCAACCATTTTTCACTTATGATAAACTGTATATTTTATAATTACATTATTTAACCTTAAAATACATTAATTATTTTTACCATAATAAGTGGTTAAAAGAGTGTGGAAAAAGTGAACCTAACATACACATTTTCAAATTACCAAAAAATGGGCATTTCACATTAATTGAATGTATATTGATCATACGTCATCCTCTATTAGAATTTAGAAATCTAGCATCCACTTTACCATTAAACTGATCTTATATTGTTTTAATGATTTGTATAATTAAATGAGTGCCACATTCCTAACTTGTAAAATAGAATCAAACGATCTTATATTATTCAAACCATATTGAGAAACATGTGTCAAAAAACATATTATAAACATACATAGACCTATTAAAATGTTTTTTTCATCTTAAAAGGACAACTCTAGGGTCATTAATATGTTATACAAATGAGGTTTTTTCAAAGAAGTAGTCATCATCTTCACCATATCATTTTAGTTTTATTTCATTTTTAACATACTTTAAATATGTTTTGACCAAATTAACATATTATCAATGAAATAATATATTTTTGAATATTTATTAAGATAATATATAGAAATATTCTTATTTATCATCCATCCCAATGTGAAATGAAAAGGCCATCATGAAAACGTGTGAATTTTGTGCCTAAGAATGAAGTATTGATTTTTTCATCATCACCTCACATGGTTGGTTATATGTAAAAATTTAATGAGTATACATGATTTTTATGAAATTATTATTATTCTTTATAGACAAGTCATTATCATCCTTTCACCCTACTATAAGCTATAATCCAATAATTTCATTCGTGTATACATGTAGAGAAACACCTTCATGAACCGATGCATTTATTTTTTCATTTATTCTATACATTGGTGGCCATAAGGATATATTTTCTTAATATAGTTTATATTTATAATATGTTTATGATTCAATAGTGAATTAATATTATTGAAAAAAAATTTAATTTTTTATATTTGAAAATAAAAAGCAGAGCTCATGTGCTTATATGAACTATCATCTCAATACATTTTGTATTTAATTTTTATTTCACTACCATTATTAGATGGTTTTAAAATTGTATATAATTGATAAATATGATATATATTAAAATATTTATATTTTATAAATAATTAAATAATAATAATGGTTTATGTAATAGATATTTTGAAAAAAATATGTATGAACAACATAATAGTGAGTACCCACAATAGTTATTTTAAGGTTGAATTATTAGTAATAGGGAATGTATAAATTAAAAAATAATCAATCCTTATAATATAATTTAGAATATTTTTTATTATATTTTTATAACTGCTCTATATTTAATATTTAGGATGTTAGGAGTCCTAATGAAGAAATTCAGGATCAGAATTATGAGATTATCATCACACTCTTATTTTTGGAGACATATATCATTTCACCACTTGTTTCATTTTTTTGTTTATTATGATTACAATGAAGGTATTTTATGATTATTATCATTAAAATTAAGTATGTGTAAAAATAAATCTATATATAATTATTTAATGTGGTTTGGAATCATATTTTACCAAAACTATATGGGTTATTCGTCTCATTGTTGTTTCTCTAAGACATATTACTTGTCACAAACATATTTTTTATTATATAGTGCAAATAATTCCCATTTAATATATTATAACATTAATATCTTCATCTTCATTTTATTTAGTGTTCCATATTTAGTTATTTATTTCTTTGGTTTGGTGATTCAAATGTTTTTGAAGCCGTATGAGTTTATGTTACAAACCCATTTCTTTTTCAGGTTGTCTATATTGAATTTCCATTGAGGAAAATTATATTATAATCATATGTTACTCATTATATATTTTATTATCAGATATTAATTTAATTTATTTTCATTTTTCCATACAATTTATTCTTTATGGGCAATAAATGATCAAGAAAATGTTTTGAAGAAAGGTCAACCATATTTATTATTATTCAGTGAGAAATATTTATTCCTTATGTACATGTTCGGTAAATTATTTTAGGAATATTTTTAAATATCTATAATTTTTTTAAAACTATATATTTTCATTGTCTTTAAATTTATTTTACATGTTATTAAAATTGATATTTTCAAATATTTATTGTATGAATAACTTTTTTATTTTAACAAAAGTGTGAGAAACAGTTCCCTTTTAGCATTGATGACATGGATGGATTTTACCATAGTCACGTCCTTCCGTATTAAAGATTCTTTTATAACATGTTTGAAATGTTTTACAATGAGTATTCAATTGAAAATTTTAATTTTTTTAAATGTTACCAAAATAAAATTTATTATTTCTCATTATTTTTATTATTTATTTTATGTTATTTAATAAAAGATATTTTCCATCTATTTGATCATCCTTTAATGTGTTATTTTCCTCACAATGGTTATTATATTATGATACAAATTTTTTTTCATGTATAACTTATGATAATGTATTTTTATGGATAATTCCATGAAACCCATTACTTTTTATGTAACAGACCATTACCATTACATAATCTAGAATATTTATAATATAATTCACATTATTTCGGTCCCAGTTATCATTCAGGTCTAGAGTTTTAGAGTTTTAGGAAAAAAAAGTTCATAGAAAACCCATAAAATACATGTTTACTCTTATACTTATAGAACATATTTTCTAAAAAAATATTAAATAAAACATGATTTATTTTCATGAAAAATATTCCCAAATATCATATTGAGCTCAACCATTTCCCTAAATTTCCATAAAACACTGTAAAAAATATTTTAAAAACATGGTATGAGTAAAAACGTTTTTCTATTAATAAACATGAAAACCATAAAAAATATTAAAAACACACCTTTTAAATATAAATGTGTATATTAATTGATTTCTAAAAAAATCATACTTTTTTAAATCTTTTGAAAGTAATAATTTAGATTAAAAACCATAATAAAATAATGATATGTCATTTAAGTTCCATATAAAATCATAATACGTGAACCCTTATAGACCATTATGAAAATCCTAACAATATGGAATAATAATAGGACCGACATACAATATAATCCTTCAAATTAATAAATCATTACTCAATGTGTTGGATCAATATATAGGCGCACCCATCGTATAAGCTATAATTTTATCACATGTGTGGTAAATTTGGTCTCAACACTTTATATATATTTTCCATGTAACATATCATGGATAAAACACTTTAATACTTTTTCAAACATATTTGGAAAACATATTTGGATAACAAAATACCCCCTTTTGGTAAAAATCACTGTTAAACTTTAAAAACATCACAAATAATAAAGAAACTATTTGAAAATATATATGAAAACATATAAAGGAAAATTGAAAGCATTGAAGCATCACAGTTGTGGGAATAAATTCTCATTCTATATAGGTTAAAAAATAATTCCCTTTGTATTTTTTAGAATGGTCATAATGTAGCTCGTTTGGAAAATCACACAATGATTATATTCAATATATTTTGTAAAAAGTAAAAATTGGGAAAAGTTTGTTTTAAAAATAATTGGGAAGTAATGGAAACATTTTTTAACATTTTGTTTTCATAATTTTTATATAGAAGAAAAATAATGTATTAGGGAAACAATAAATGATGATTTAAAAAAAATGTCGTTTACCATTTTGGAAACATTTTAATACTAATAACTATGAAATAATAACTTTGAAAATATTTATATAGCAGTTGAATAGATAAATTCATGATATAACAAGTTAAAGAGGATTTATATAAAATAAATAAAATAATATAGGTATGTAACATCAAAATATGACTCAATGAAAGGAAATTGAAACGATGTCCCTTACCTTGAGCTTCACTCATCAGAAACATTCTTTATCTTTCTGATTAAGAATCATATGTAAATTTATAAATTATTAATAATAATTTTCTTATTCCTTATTCCATTTTTTTATTTAATAATATGTTACATACAATTAGTCAATTAATTGAGTTCACTTTAGTTATTTTGATGATATTCAGCTCATAACCCCATAATGAAATTTGTCTATTGAAAATTGTAAAAGAGGTCCTTATTCCTTAATTTATAAAATAATAATCTAAAAATAATTATTATTTTCATACATAAATGATTCATTTAAAACCAATTATGAAAAATACAGTTGTGAGAAATTTAATGTGTTACAATCATACAGATGGTAGGTTATACAGACACTTGAGTAACATTTAAATTTTTCCATTATCATTATGAAACAAATTAAATATTATTTTATCATTCCATAAATAACATTACATAAAAAATATCATATAATTTATTTATATATACATATATATATATATTATTCCATGTGATTTTGTGTTGAAAAAACGAATCATAGCGCTTTGTGGAGGTGGTAGTCCACATGTACAGATGAATGACATTATCATTTTTTCAATTCAAAGTAATGTAAAAAGTAAAATAATATATTATTCATTAATAATAATAAATATTTCTTTAATATAATATTTAAATATTAATTTTATCATTACAATCCATACATGAGTTATGGTAATGAAAACAAATAACCTCAGTTTGCAAGGCGGTTGTCTGCTGTATAGACGAATGACAATTTCGTTTCTTATTTAATGGAAGTGGATATAGACATAGTTTATTATATTAATATAATAATATAACATTAATTTAGGAATACATTTATTATTATTGAATAATGTTATAAGAATATTTTAAGGATTTTGATGATGAAATAATACAGAAATGATTGATAAAAAATGATACCTTTTCTTAGGACAACCTCCTCTGTTTAACACCTCAAGGCCACTAAGGGTAGTGATCTACCTAAACCAGTACCCCCATAACATGGGGAGGGATCATATAAAGGGATTGTTTAAGTATTTTTAGAATAATAGTGTTTCATGTTTGAATAAATGAGAATAATTGTTTTCGTTATATAAGAGAGGGGATGAGAACTCTTGAAATTTCATAAAATATAAAATTAATATTAATTAATATTCAATATGAAATTTATTTAGACTTTTTTATTTAGAATATATAAAGATAATGGGTCAAAACAATCCCACAAAATATTTTTTGGACATGTTTAGTTCACATATTTACAATTATAATTTGGTTCTAACCCATCATTAGACATTTTCAAAATTACTTCAACAACAATGTTTTTTCTCTTTGATGGTCAATATAGATACTATAAATGGCCGGATGTACCATAAATGAATTATTATTGAAATTATTATACATAAAATTATTTTATTTAAAAAAAATCTATTAATTTAATACAATTTAATAAATTATTTGTTATTTTAAAATGTTAGTAATGTCATTTTTTGAGAACTATTAATTAAATTGACATTAATTGTAACAATTAGGTCATGATGATTTTAGAAAAATTAACCTTAACATAATCACTATTACTTGGACTTATTTGTAACACCAAATTCCCCACACACAAATTTTTCCCTACCAAGGTCCCACAAATGTGTCCGAACAGATCATCAGACTAATGAATTTCCCTATAGAAATACACTTGTTCTTTTAGGGTATTCTTTTTTCACTCATACACACCCATGGAAAATTCTGAGGTGGTCACTGAACCTGATCACAGCTCCAAATCATGAAATCTAAACTATGGAGTAAAAATCGGATAGAATCCGCAAAATAAAGGTTCTATTTATTGACATGAATCATATAATTTTGATTTATAATCCTTTAATATTTTGGGGTGTTACATTCACCACCCCCTAAAGAACAAAACCCTCATTATAGTCCTTAAATATCATGAATTTATGTTTTTAGAAATATTTCTTACATTGAATTTAATTTTTAGAATTGAGACATGGTGATAGTAAAAACATCCATCTTGACCATGGTCGTTAGGTCATGGGCCACCAGCTTCCACCAGTTTCCATATAGACACATGGTCCCGAAAATAGGGCCGACCAATTTTTTCAAATTGACCATTATACAAGTGAATTTCCAAACATGCAAATATTTTCCCTTCAAGTGTCATTTTTTTATCAGTCACACAAACACTGTTGGAAAATTTTTTAAAGGCCACCCATATGTATCACTACTTCTAGTCAATCTCACAAAATTATAGAGTTCTAATAATTTAGGCTTTTGAAAACGAGGGTTCATCTTATGTACATGAGTCACATTATTTATAATTTTAATCCTTTAAAATTTTGGGGTGTTACATTCACCTCCCCACCCAGTTAGACCCCAAAATCCTCATTGTTGTCCCTAAATCCCAACCAAAGCAGTTCTACTGCACGTAAGGCTATGTTCCTCCTTTGATATGAATATTACAATAGGGCCCCACTAATAGTACTATCTTCGTGACATAACATGTTCATAATTTCTCATCCTTCTGGGCACCACTAGTTGCTCTATAGGTACATGACCTCCTACCTAGAGCCCACCCATGTGTTTGAATGGATCGTGGTAATAATGAATAACACCACATACCAACACTTGTTCTTTCAATGTGTTTTAACATCACTCATGCAGACACATGGAATCTTCCTAGGACGTAACTTATCATAATCACTACTCTAGGACAAGCACACATAACTACGGTGTTATAATTAGGTGGGCTTATAAAAATAATGGTGGAACATGCAGACATGATTCATATAATTTATACATTTAATCCTTTATAATTTTGGGGTGTTACATTCACCCCCTTTAGAGAACAATGCCCTCATTGTGGACCCAAAATTTCAACCCTGTTAGTGCTACCACACTTAAGGATGAGTTAATAGTTCGATACCAATGTAAGAACTGAGACCAGATCAGAGAACAAATAACCTTATTTAACTTGGAAATTAGGTTCGGGCCTGCTAGGTACCCCATGTTTCCCAACAAACATGTGGGCCCCTACATGGGGGCCACCCTTCTATCTTAATGGATCTTTAGTCTAGTTAATGTTACCACAATCCAACACTAGTTCTTCTTATGTACTTTTTCCTCACAACCACACAACCTTGAAAATTTTTGAGGAGGTTACCCATCCTCAACACTAATCTAGGTTAATAATGCATAAATGCGGAGTACTAATCAATTAGGCTACAAAAAAGATAGGTAAATCTTGTTGACATGAGTCATATCAGTTAACCATTGAATCCATTATCATTATGGGGGTGTTACATTAACAACATTAAGAGGAATCCTAAAATTTTATTCTATTACTTTATAACATAACATACATGTAACGATCATATATAATGTTCTTGGATCACATTATTTATCACAATGTATATTTATTTTAATATTTTTAATATCATTTATTATATTTTTAATGTATTTAACAATAAAAACTTATTTTTAGATTTAAAACATAATTTAAACTTATTTAAAAGTCATTTTTATGATGAAGGTAAATATTTTAGATTTAAATCTTATTTTTATAGTATAACATATCCTCTAGATAACCTTATATAAAAAATATTATCTATATTATAATCAAGATTATGTCACGTTTCACTTTTCATGAAATAAATTAAAATAAATGTCACAATCTCATCATAGTAGCCATAAAATTCTATATAACCAAATATTGGATGATTATGGTTGAAATTTAATCATATAAAAAAATTAAGGCAAGATTTAAGGAAATTTTATAGTCCTTATCATTATAATTTTGACAATAATTACCCGTTTCACCTTTTACAATAGTAAAAAAAATTATTAAGGTTACAAAATCTATTAACTGAAAATAAAACAGAAATATATACTAAATAAAGACCTAAAAATTAAAAATATGGACTGAATTTATTTAATATTAAAAACATTTGATTTTATATATTTAATTTTAAATAAATCAAGAAAAACACAATGACAAACCATTTTCAAGAAAAAATGATTTTAAATCCCAAAATGGACATATATTAAAATTACTTATAAGGATAATTAAAATTTAATTAACTATAATATATGTAATATAATTTTGCATAATATAATGTAATTTAAAATAAAAATGTTAAACAGAATTACTAATATTATTAGAATGATTTTTTTATAAAAATAAATATTTTTCACTATTAACAAAAAAATATATTTTTTCTAAAACTCTAAGAAAGTCATCGTATAATAATTCAGACAAGATGAATTGAAAAATGAAATTAATTTTCTAAAATTTTACAAAGTTTATTATAATATTCACACATAAACTCTAAGGAAATCCCTTTCTCAAGAAAAATGTATTTTGATGAATATAATGACATTACTAAACTATAGTGCTGAATTTTCTATGAATTAATTAACACATTAATAATTTATAAGAAATTTATATATTTATTATTTTTATAAAAACCATTCCTTAACTCTAATTTAATGTCTTTGTTATAATTTTATAATTTAAATTATAATATATTATGATTCAGTTAATTTCATTATTGTGTATCTTGTATGCTATCATACTTAGATTTTCCTTCTTTAAATATTTGGATATTACATTCCTTCAACCTATAAAAAGTGCATCCTTGTAAATTATATCAGGATTACTAACATGCTTTTGGCTTCTAAAAATACCTTTACTGAAATCCAAAATTGTAAAAAGAGTCCAAAAATTCCACTTTATAAAAGAGAAAAGTTACGATTGAAGTTCATCTTGATTAAAACATAATAGGATTCTATATAGAAAAACAATGATATAATGAGAAATCATGGACATGGAAATAAAACAATCACCCAAGGACTGACTGATATTGGTATAGAAGATGGTCATTAGAATGTAAATGACCACAAAACTACAAATCTATAATTGTTTAAAGGATGAATGATTTCACAAGGAGAAAAATAAATGGATAGAATTTATATTTCAATATTCTTTTCATATAGTTTAGTAATTTCATTAACATATAGACTAAAAATTGAAATATATATATATATATAATGAACAATTATAGTTTCATCATTTAATTAATTTCCACTGAAATCTAATCTTTTTCTCTAAATAATGACTATTTAAGATATACTTTTCATGCCTGAAGATATAGAATAAATTTATAATGGATAATATAATTCTAAAAAATATTAAAAGTTATTCCTCATGTGACAATGCATTAATGAACAAAAGAATTTATCACAAGTTAATATAATTCACCAAATAATAAACATTCATATAAATAAACAAATTTAATCTCCAAAATTTAATTCGAAACTCAAATTTCAATATAGATCATTCAATAAAATATATCCATAAAATTCCAAAATATATTTCACGAAAATATTAAAAAACATATATAAGAGGGATTGGATCACATAATATTCCCTAAAAAATTTAGTATTTATATCAAAGTCACCTTAATGACTCTTTAATTATCATAAAAAATGTTCACTTCCCAAACATATATTCTCCAGGATATGATAATCACTTATATAAATATTTTGAATCACAAAAAATCCGCAATAAATTCATATATTACTCTAAAATAAAATTAATCCTTTATTCCTAAAATAAAATCACATAATATTATTTTTAGGTTAATAATTTTATGTTCCAAATTTTATAATATTTTTACAGAATAAAATTAGTCACATAATCCAAAATAACATTTCAATACCTTGGTTATCTTATAGATAAAACATTTTCTCTCAAATTGGACATACTATTTTTTTTTAAAATTAATTATCTATAAAAGTAATTTCATACTAACTAGGTCACAACATAAGTTAGTGGTAGGCAGTGCACCCTTATCACACTTTATTTTTCGATGCAACCCTTGAGGAATTTACATATGCATTGTGTTATCCTTGAAACCTATGGTTCCCATTTTCAAAAAATTTATTAATATAATCTTTATAAAATTCCAATAAATGTGATAACTATCCCCAAAATTAAATATAATATATTCATTATTAATAAAAATTTTCTAACATCAAATTTTACCTTATTACTTAAATTTGTTTCTTCAAAAAATGTAATAACTCATAATTATCTCAAAAAAAGATCATATAGTCCCTGAAGGTCATCTATACCATTAAAAAATTTCTAAAAAATGAAAATATCATTATTCCCCAAATAAAATTTTCACACCTTAACCTAAGGGTAATATATACTTCATACTCAATAAATGTATCCCAATATACTCCAATCATCAAAAGAGTATTAATTCCTTTAATCATTTTCTCATAATTAAATCAACCACTACATCATTACTATTTAATGAATACACCTATATCAATCAACATTTTTTAATAATTACAGAACAAGAATCTTCGATATTATTCTATAATATTATTTACCAAAAACAAAAATATGAATCATTACATAGGATTCCAGAATTTTAAAACATAAGTTATGAAATATTTTGTTCCACTCATATGTCATTTGAAATTATCTCATATATAACTCTAATTGAATTAGGTACTTATGATTAGATATATTTATGGTGTTGATAATCCCATTAATGAGCCTCCCCCATAGAAAATATACATTCCTAATAACCATTATCCCTGTACCTAAATCTAATAATTGATACCATAGGAAGAACTTATTTTCCCTTCATGGAGTTAACTAAACACTTACTTTTTTCATGGTATATTAATTTTTTATGACCACCACAACCACATATATAAAAGCATCCAAATATTTTATGATATTTTTCTTGGTACTTCTTTAATAATTATTTACACATAAGTCATTGAATATATTTACCTTTATGATCATTAACACATGAGCTTTTATAAGACTTAATTTGTCTCATATTTGAGGCATTAGGAAACTCAACAATAATCAAGCTGTTAATACTTACTCAGGACGTGTATTTTATAATAGAAAATGAATTCTAACTATAGATCCCATTTCATTTCAATTCTCATTCATACACACCCCATATTTTCTACAAATACCATGTTACTTTTTTGAATGCAAGAGTATTAAATTTAGTACAAATAAAAAATATTAGATTGAGAATATCAATAAAATCAAAATACATCATCTTATATGGATGATGACCAATAAAATATCATCATTCATGTTATCCAAAACTCTTTTGAGTTTCCCAAAATATCTATGATTCCTCCTAATATACTAACCATTATGGATATATAACACAAGTATCCTACAATCGAATAACATCGTAATATATATAGTTATATAAACTCTACAGTGATACCAATTTTAAGGACTTGGATTTAAACATCACGTAATCTAGTATCATTAGATTCAAATTAAAATTATATCTTTCTAAAAGGTCTATTAGGTATTTAATTGTAGTTAATTAGGAAGAACTATTATATAGTAAACCTATACATAACATGGGTACACTTCTACTCAAAAACCATTGAAGAAAAAGAAGAAACCATAAATAAACCAAGATTTCTTTTTCCTGATATATCTTTACAATTTTCATCTTTACATAATCCTTTTCAGTACTCCTATTGAAAACATTTTTGAAAAACATTTTTGAAATATGGGATGAGAAAAAAATCTTACTATGGGGAATAACAATAAAAAAACAGGTAGTCAATTTAAAAACGTTAAACCCAATAAAATCTATTTCTAAAAAACATATCTTTATTAACCCAAAATTTTACAATCA
The DNA here is from genome assembly GCA_963277665.1 of Viscum album. Lineage (NCBI taxonomy): Eukaryota > Viridiplantae > Streptophyta > Magnoliopsida > Santalales > Viscaceae > Viscum > Viscum album. Next base: position 922,095,843 of record OY728142.1, on the reverse strand, counting down.
ATGTTTTAAAATAAGTGATATTTATCTTACCTATTGTAAAAAATGATTTCCGAGAAAAAAAATCCATCATAGAAACATTATGTAGGATTCATAGAACATCATCATCATATAACTCTCAACGAACCCTTATAGGAACCCTTAAAAAATGGAATAACCATATGATCAACATACAATATAATTATATGGAGTAGAAGATCATTACCCAACTCATTGGAGGATTAACTCATTATACACATCATATAGGATAAAACAATCTCTCCCATGAACTATAATGGGGATCAACCATACCTAAAAAATATATATGGATCCTATATTGAATGAAATTTTTGAAAAATATTTTAAACATGTGTCCAAAACACTTTTGGATATCAAAATACAATTTCCTTGTAAAATTAACTTTTAAAATATAAAAATTTTATATATAAAAATGTGAAGAAATTATTTGAAAGGAAATGCGAAAAATTATAAAGGAAGATTTACATTCATGAAGCATCATCACCCTTGGAAAAGTTCATCATACCTAATGAATTAGGAAACATTCCTTTCATACATTTTTCAAAAGAGTCACAATGTTTGTCATTTAGAAAAAAAATATTATTTTAAAACCATTTTGAAAAAACTAAAACACGGGGAAAATGAATTTAAATATTTTAGGGGAATATTAAAAACTATCTTTAAAACATTTTTAAAAAAATATATAAATTAAATAAAAATATATTTTGAAGGGAAATACTAAAAGATATTTTTTATAATACAATCCATTACTACTATATAAGTATTTAAATAATATCCCTATGAAATAATAACAATAAAAAACATTTTATATCATGATATTAGATAAAATCAGGATATAACATGTCAAATGAGTGGTATATACACCTTATAAAATAATACAGTCCCATAACATTAAAATATGCCCCAATGAAAGGAAATTGAAATGAAGTCAAATACCTTGAGTCTCAATCATCATGAATATTCCTTATAATAATGAATAAAAATCATAAGTTAATTTATAATGTTTTTAAGATCATTATTGAATTTAACTTTTATTTAAATTTTATTTAATACCATTTTATATATAATTACTCAATTTATTAAATTAACATAGTGTAACGCCCCGACCCTAGTTACCCAGAGTCAGTGCATTATTACATAACATTGGCATGATCACAAGAAAGATCAAGTTTCGAAAGACCGATTAGTTTAGTAGCCTTGGAAAAACTAGATACAATCATAAAGTTTTACATTACATCATGAAAAAACCTCTTGTCTTCATATCCCCTCATACTATCCTAGCAGCTCATTCATAAATTACTTCTTCATAATACTGGGAAAAACAAAACATTGAAAGGGGTGAGCTCAGATGCTATGTAAGGATAACATTATAGCATAAGCTTTCATAATAATCATAAACACTTAAGACAATTTATAATTAAGACAAAAGCCTTTTAGACTTGAACTTCAACATAGTATGGAAAAAATAAAATGAAATAATTCCATTTAATTATTCACATGGATATTCTACTAATCGAATAATCACATGAAATATCAATAACCACTTTCATAATGATGGAATGCATAATGCCAGACTATCCTAACCACAAAGGCAAGGCCTCGTGCCAAGACTTCAAATGAGATTCTGTCAAGGCCTTGTGCCAAGACACTAGTTTGTCTCATGAGACCCACCAATGCATTTAGAAGCTATAGCGGGCTCCACCCGTCACTTATTAATTCCAATTCATTTTTCATATGAATAGGTTTAAACATAACATAAAAATTCATATTAAAACTGGCATACGAAATGTCAATAATTGATCGACAAACCATGAATGGTATAAAAAATATCACATCCACAGTCATACATAACTCATTCGATACAATATGGATGGTTGTATTGTACCAGATTAACCTCAATCGATAATGATGAAGGATATTGACATAGATGAAAATAATCATCAAAACAATTAGAGTAAAATATCCCCCTTTTCTTGAAATCATTTTAAAGTCACACTATTTGTCAAGAATCCATTTAAAATATATTTTAGAATCAGAGTGTCCCATACCACTTTGAATATTTTAAAAGGAATTTAGATTTTAAAACATTAATTTTCATATAAATAAATCCTTAATAACATTTTTAAAACATGGACATTAATGAGAAAGATTTAGAATAATCAATCTTTTTAACACTTAGAAATTTATTTTAGTTAGAGTTTCTAACCAAAAGAGAGACACTTGAATACAAATAATTGGGGTAATAATATCATGAGAATAAAGGTAATAATGATATACAATGTCAATATACATTATATACACCATATAAAAGTGATTTGGTGTATAACAACAAAGAAGTCTCAATGGAATGTAAATAGAGATGAAATCTCTCATAAAGGCCGTATCCTTAGATTAAGGATAAATCAACGACATAGTTATGAGTGAAAAATATAAATACACTAAATATGATTGGATATTTAGTGTAAAATAATAAAAGGACATTCACAAATAATCTTGTAAAAGCAACACTAAGGAATTGGATGTTTAACTCAAGAAATGGAGAATGAGTTAAAATTACTGTTATCAAATTCATATCGATGACTTGAGAAATTATCAATGGAGTGATTATGTGTATCAATAGTATGTCCGCAGGAATGGGAGGGTAAATTATGACATAATCAAATGAATAGTGATTCCACACATAATCTTGGAGTAATATAATCAATGAAATATGCGTAAAGCCAAATGAGTGGAAATTGAAATTTCAAATTCCCTTATCGATTTGGTAACTTATGAAACATGCACCCATGAAATAAGGATAATACAATGATGATGTAAATATCAATAAATTAATGTATATTACACAATCAATACAATCATGGGCAGTATACACACCACATGCAATAAATAAGTGGTGAATAATGGAAATCTCACAGAATTTAATGTGAGATAAGAAACCCCTTAATTTATAATTTTTCCTTCGTCGATGGTAGGTTAACCTCCTGTATAATGGAGAAATAATTGTTATTAAATTATAATAGAATAATTTACATTAATATGATATAATATATGATCTTTTAACATTGATTTGTTAATAATATCTTAGAATTATCGTCATTTTGGGTGTTAACAGGTTCATTTTACTTTATATTATTTATTATGTGAGCCATATTTTTTATTAATGGGATGTATATTATTCATATAAAGAATGATATCAAGTCCTTAAACATTATTTTTAATCATAAAATGAGAATTATACTTGAATAGATACGATGGGGAATGAATCTCATCACGTTCGTGGAGACGGTAGGCCGTACGTACGCACGAGCGACAATATCATTCTTTTGATATTAAAATAATATATAATTAGATGGAATATCATATATAAAGAAGAATTATAATGTTATATTTATTATTTACATTAATTACACATCATTATTATACCCATCCAAATAATAATTTATGGAATAACAATTACACCACGATGTGGACACGGTAAGCCGTACGTACGCACGTTTGGTGACATGTTATTCAAAGGGTGGATAGATTAATGAATATGGTTTTACCATATTTATAATAATATTACAGTATATAAGAGATACTGGATTCATTAGTTTATAATAGAAATAAAAAATAAAGAAGAAGTGGAAGAAGAAAGGAACTTGAAAAAGTGTGGTGAAATCATTACCTCTTCTTTGGGTTCTTCCTTTTGATATGATCAAAAGCGCACCTTAGGTTGGATTTATGATCAAAATAAGGCCTCTAGGTTGTAGTGAGGGAAGTTGAGAGATTATTTGGGTAGGGTTTGGCCTATCCAAAAGGCTATGAATGTGGGAAGTGATGAGAAGGGGGAGTGCCCTTTTATAAGAGGGGTAAGGGGCACCTTTGGAAAAGCTAGAAATACTATTTTATAATAAAATAATATTCGGTTTATAATGGATCCAAAGAGTATTAGTTAAAGGTTAAGGTGGGGAGGAGTCTCAAACCACTCAACCAACAGAATTTAGTTAGGTTTGGGTCATTATATTAACCTTATCTTTAAGTATTAACTCTTAGTTAATTAGTTTCACTTTTACAATGTCTCTTTGTATTTTTATATTATATGTTTATTAAACTTACTATATACATCCAAGAGACCCCCAAGTGGTCAATTAATGATACAACTATCATGATATAAGTCTCTTTTCCGAACCATAGATTTTTAAGAATTTAATATCAATTAATAATATAATATTTGTTTTAACAACTCTTTTATGTCAATTTTGATACTAATCAATAATTGATTTTTTTAAAACTCATAACAGAATGATTACTTCAAAAAAAGGTAATTAAATAAATTCCAACATGTCATATTAACGTATAAAATTAGTTTAATTCATAAAAAGTCTCAAATTATATTTATTTGGGTATTTATAATATTAATTATTCTAATTGTTCACTATTATGGTAATTACTGCATCACCATTGTGTCATAAATAAATTAAATTATTTGATGTCTAAAAATTATAAATAAAATATAATTATGTAGGAAATAGTTTTAACTTTCTAATTCTTATTTATAGTCTAAAATCCAACATATATAACCCTATGTAACAATTGTTTTTCTAAAATATATATGCTTGTGTCATTTTTGTATTCATTTTAACTTAATTAAAATAAAGTGTCCCTATCACATACAAGTGGATCCATGGGGTCCCAAAATCGACTCAAATATGCCCATGGTAGGACAGGTATCAACCAATAAGGTTAGGATACGTTTTACGGTAATTTAGTATTATTATAATATTATTTTTTAACCCTTATTTACCGGATTTACCCTTAACCATGGAAAATAAAATATTTACCGAAGTAATTATTCAAAATGTCTAAAAATAAAAGTTACCTATTTACACAATTTGAAAATCCTGATTCTAAATATGGAATCCATTTTTCTAAATTCAAAATACAGAAGTGGCATAAATTAATTTAAAAATTAATTCCCGTTGTTAAAAAAAAGCGTGTTTTTAAGAGATAATAACTATCAAAAGATTGACACTTGTTTATGTCTGGTTTAATTGTTAAATTATGTCCAATGAATTTTTTTTAATTAAATGGTAAAAACATATTCTAAATATACTTAAAATGACTCAAATTCATAATTTATCAATATTAATTATTTTTATTAAAAAAGTTGTTTTTAATTAAAATTTTGTAATTTTCAGTATTCTTCAAAATATAAAAGTTATCCAAAAAGTACAAAATATCACCCTAAGATAATTTCGATATTATGAATCCAAAAATGAAGTCCATTTTGAGGGATAGAATTTATAAAATTTCATAACGGCTAGGTTGATTGGTTATGGTGTGTTAGAATCTCGAAGTTGCGTACAATGCACGCCATTGCATTATTCAATGGGAAACATACCGTTGAAGCTTGGGGTGTTACATTATCTTCTCCTTCAATAAACTGTGTCCTAGAAATTTTTAAAATTGGGCTTTCTAATATATTGGAAAGTCCCAAATCAGAAAAATAGTCAATAAAACTATCACTTTAAAAGAAAGGAAGGGAGGTATAAAGGTCACCCAAGATAACCCATGCTAGGATTCCATGTAGGAAAACATGGATATGAACGATAAGATAAGTGTTCAGTTCTAATGGAGAGGGATATAAAACATGACAAGGAGAAAGTTAACAATAAGAAAATCAAAAACTTGTGCTGGGAAAAACTGTCCTTAGTCTCCCAGTAGGAAAATTAAACGGACATCATTTTTTCTGTTTTAAGTTACATTAAATAAGGAAGAGGAATTCATTTATGATATTGAATAAGAACATAAAGATATATACATACTTTTTAAGTAGAGTTTCATTATTTAATAACTTTTTACCATTAACTCATTTTTTTGAACAATGAGTATTCAAGAAGACATGGTCACAATGAAAGAGCTAGAATAAACTTCTATAGAAATACATGATTCATGTAGGATAAACTATATATTTAACTTGTATTTAGAGATTAATCAAAACCAAAATGGTTATTATAATATCTAATGACCCCTCCCAAATGTATATTCTATTAGAGAAAAACAACTAATCTTAATTTCTAAAATTAAACCATCAATACCCCAAAGTAACATAAATAATATTCAATAATAAATTGTCCTTAAAATCCTTCAATATAATCCAAACTAATATTGAAACTCAAAACCTATAAGAATGTAGTCTTCCACGTTAAATTGTATCTTCAAATGACATTAATTACTCTTAAAGTCACATAATTAAAAGTAATTAACCTAATCATATCCATAAACAACACAAATCACTATAAATCCATAATAAAAACATAGATAAAAATCCACCATTACTCCTCAAATGAAATCCCATACTATTATATTTTCCTTGGGCATATAGTGTTCACAAAAAAGCGAAAAACTTCCAAAATAACATCTATCACTTAATCACCAAATCATTTTCCTATACCAAGGGTATTCATTTAATAAGACATAAGAACCCAAATCAACTTATTATTGATCAATACAATCATTTAACTAAAAATTAATTAGTCAAACTGTCCAGGGACTTCACGTAGTCCAATGGTAGGCGATAAATCCCAATCGCACTTTGGTTGTGGTTTCGATTCCCACAGCTTTGTCCGACGCGACGGGTTGTCCCACGGTCTACGTGTTGTCCTTTTTCAAAAACTATATTTTATAATATTACCAAAATGAGATAAATTCCACAAAATACCATAACATAATTTAACCAAAAATGTTATATCATACCTTTCATTTTCATCCCAAATTATCATAACTTATAATTCTCTCAAACCCCAATGATCATATAAAACCAAATGGTTATTTATACCTATATCCACAATAGAAGAGCTAATTATTCCTCAAATATCATTCTCACATGGAAAACTGCGGGGTTACAAATACAAGAGAAAATTATTCCAATGTAAGCCCATCAATAAGGAGTTCTATTACTTTTTAAACATTTCTCCAACCATTTATTTCCACATAGCTTCTTCTATGACCAAGAAAATATTCTATAGAATAGGGCATTCTCTCTGGTAATGTCCAGGTCCCCAACATTTATGGTAAATGATTGTAAATGGACTCTTGGGACCATTTTTATCTTCTTCCATAGTACTCTTCATTCTTCTTCGACAATTATTCACTTTATGTCCTTCCTTCCTGCATGTAAAGAATTTATTTGTCCCATTGAGACACATTCCTAGGTGTCTCCTTCCACATTTACTGCATGATGGAAATTGAGATTCCTTTCTCCATGGTCTCCACAGCTGGAGCTCTTATCATTCATCACCTTTCTCTACTTTTTTGAGTCCAGGAATTTGTTAATATATATATTGTTGATCATATTTTTGGAAAATTTATTTGGAATAAAGGCGATATATTTTACGCCTATCAACATTCCATTTTGTTGCTCATTTCCACCACCGTTCTGACCTTGTACATCATTCTCAAAGTCACTATGAATTCCTTGGAATCCAGCCATTGACTAAAACCAAAATGAATTGTGTGAGTAATAGTAGTCATACAATCATTTAGAGATTAAATGTCACCATATTCTCAATTTGAAACACATTAGGAATATCCAAGGTCATTTACTCTCATCTTATATATTTAGTACTTCAAATTGGTTAGTAAAGAAAATGTAAATTATCCTAAGCATATCCCCCGGGAGTGACGTAACTAAGAGTGTAGCAAGGCTCGTTGTCATGCACCAATTCCCGTTCGAGTCTAGCTCAATGTGGTGTTTTCGGGGTTTACCCCTAGGTACATCTGTGCCAGAGCCGCCTCTACCTGGTCGTGTCCAGACAGGGAGGTATTTCTTGGAATACTCACAAAATCTATACAATATCAAAATTCTAGGAAGTTCTTCTATACTAATCCTCAAAGTTCATCTTAGGTCTACATGCTCTAATCAAAGTTTATCTAAATATAGCTCCCAAGGTTTGTACTAAACTTCCTCTGATACCAACTGTAACGCCCCGACCCCAGTTACCCAGATTCGGTGCATTATTACATAACATTGGCATGATCACAAGAAAGATCAAGTCTCGAAAGACCGAGTAGTTTAGTAGCCTTGGAAACACTAGATACAATCATAAAGTTTTACATTACATCATAAAAAAACATCTTGTCTTTATATCCCCTCATACTATCCCTGCAGGTCATTCATAAATTACTTTTTCATAATCCTAGGAAAAATATAACATTGAAATGGGTGAGCTCAGAATCTCAGTAAGGATAACATTATAGAAGAAACTTTCATAGATAAGCATAAACACTTAAGGCAATTTATAATTAAAACAAAAGCTTTTTAAACTTGAACTTCAACATAGTATGGAAAAAATAAAATAAAATAATGCCATTTACTTATTCACATGGATATTATACTAATCTAATAATCACATGCAATATCAATAACCACTTTCATGATGATGGAATGAATATTTCCAGACTATCATAACCACATAGCCAAGAACTTGTGCCAAGATTACAAATAAGATTCTGGAAAGGCCTTGTTCCAAGACAGTAGTTTGTCTAATGAGACCTTCCGATGCATCGAGGAGCTATAGCGGGCTCCACCCATCACTTATTAATTCAATGCATTCCTCATATGAAGAGATTTAAACATAACATAAACATTCGTATTAAAACTAGTATACCAAATGTCAATACTTGATCCACAAACCATGAATGGTATAAAAATATCACATCCACAGTCATACATAAGTCATTCAATACAATATGGATGATTTTATTGTATCAGATTAACCTCAATCGAGAATGATAAAGGATATTCACATATATAAAAATAATCATCAAAACAATTAGAGTGAAATATCCCCCTTTTTCATGAAATCATTTAAAAGTCACACTATTTGTCAAGAATCCATTTCAAATAGGTTTTAGAATCAAAGTGTCCCATACCACTTTGAAACTTTTAAAAGGAATTTTTATTTTAAAACCATAATGTCCATATATGTAAATCTTTAAAAAAAATTTTAAAACATTGACATTAATGAGAAAGATTTAGAATAATCAATCTTTTTAACACTTAAAAATGTATTTTAGTTAGAGTTTCTAACCAAAAGAGAGTCACTTGAATACAAATAATTAGGGTAATAATATCACGAGAATAAATGGATACATGATATACTATGTCAATGTACATTATATACACCATATAAAAGTGACTTGGTGTATAACAACAAAGAAGACTCAATGGAATGTAAATTGAGATGAAATCTCTCATAAAGGCCATATCCTTATATTAAGGATAAATCAACGACATAGTTATGTGAGACAAATATAAATACACTAAATATGATTGGGTATTTAGTTTAAAACAATCAAAGGACATTAACACATAATCTTGTAAAAACAACACCAATGAATTGGATGTTTAACTCAACAAATAGAGAATGAGTTAAAATTACTCTTATCAAATTCATATCGATGACTTGAGAAATTATCAATGGAGTGATTATTTATATCAATATTATATCCACAGGAAGGGGAGTATAAATTATGACATAATCAAATGAATAGTGATTCCACACATAATCTTGGAGTAATATAATCAATGAAATATGCGTAAAGCCAAATGAGTGGAAATTGAAATTTCAAATTCCCTTATCGATTTGGTAACTTATGAAACATGCACCCGTGAAAGAAGGATAATACAATTATGATTTAAATATCCATAAATGAAAGTATATTACACAATCAATACAATCAAGGGCAGTATACACACCACATGCAATAAATAAGTGGTGAATAATGGAAATCTCATGGAATTTAAAGTGAGATAAGAAACCCCTTACTTTGTACTTTTTCCTTGGTCAATGGTAGGTTAACCTCATGTATAATGGTGAAATAAATTTTGTTTAATTATACAATAATTATTTACATTAATATGATATCATATATGATATTTTAACATTGATTTGTTAATAATATCTTAGAATTGTAGTCATTTTGGGTGTTAACGGGTTCATTTTACTTTATATTATTGGTTATGTGAGCCATATTTGTTATTAATGGGATGTATATTATTCATATACAGAATTATATCAAGTCCTGAAACATTATTTTTAATCATAAAATGAGAATTATACTTGAGTAGATACGATGAAGAATGAATCTCATCACGTTCGTGGAGACTGTAGTCTGTACGTACGCACAAGCGACAATATCATTCTTTTGATATTAAAATAATATATAATTGGATTTTATATCATATATACATAATAATTATCATGTTATATTTATTATTTACATGAATTACACAACATTATTATATCCATCCAAATAATAATTTATTTAATAACAATTACACCACGACGTGGAGACGGTAAGTCGTACGTACGCACGTATGGTGACATGTTATTCAAAGGGTCGATAGATTACTGAATATGGTTGTACCATATTTATAATAACATTACAGTATATAAGAGATACTGGATTAATTATTACAGAATAGAAATAACAAAGAAATAAGAAGTTGAAGAAGAAAGGAACTTGAAAAAGGCTGGTGAAATCATTACATCTTCTTCGGGTTCTTCCTTTTGATTTGATCAAAAGGGCCCTTTAGGTTGTCTTTATGATCAAACTAATGACTCTAGGTTGTATTTAGGGAAGTTGAGAGAGTATGTGGGCAGGTTTTGGCCGAACCAAAAGGCTTTTAAGGTGTGAAGTGATGAGAAGGGGGAGTTCCCTTTTATAAGAGGGGTGAGGGGCACCTTTGGAAAAGCTATAAATACTATTTTATAATAAATTCATATTCGGATTATAATGGCTTAAAAGTGGATTATTTAAAGGTTAATGTGGGGATGGGTCTAAAACCACTCAACAAATATAATTTAGACAGGTTTGGGTCATTAAATTAACCTTATCTTTAATTATCAACTCTTAGTTAATTAGTTTCACTTTTACAATGTCTCTTTGTATTTTTATATTATATGGTTAGTAAAATTACTATATACATCCAAGAGACCCCCAAGTGGTCCATTAATGATACACATATCATGATATATGTCTCTTGGCCGATCCTTATATTTTTAGGAATTTAATATCAATTTATAATATAATATTTGTTTTAAAAACTCTTTTATGTCAATTTTGATAGTATTCAATAATTGATTTTTGTTAAAATCATAAAAGAATTATTAATTCGAAAAAAGTTAATTAAATCAATAATAACATGTCATATTAACCTATAAAATTAGTGTAATTAATAAAAAGTCTGAAATTATATTTATTTGGGTATTTATAATATCAATTATTCTAATTTTTCACTATTATGGTAATTACTACATCACCATTGTGTCATAAATAAATTAAATTATTTAACGTCAAAAAATTATAAATAAAATATAATTATGTAGTAAATATCTTTATCTTTATAATTAATATTTATAGTCTAAAATCCAACATATATTACCCTATGTAACAATTGTTTTTCTAAAAGATATATGCTTGTGTCATTTTTGTATTCATTTTAACATAATTAAAATAGTGTCCCTATCACTTACAAGTGGATCCATGGGGTCCCAAAATCGACCCAAAGATTCCCATGGTCGGAAAGTTATCCACAAATAAGGTTAGGACACGTTTCAGGTTAATTTAGTATTATTATAATATTATTTTTTAACCCTTATTTACCGGATTTACCCTTAACCATGGTAAATAAAATATTTACCGAAGTAATTATTCAAAATGTCTAAAAATAAAAGTTACCTATTGACACAATTTGAAAATCATGATTCCAAATATGGAATCTATTTTTCCAAATTCAAAATACATAAGTGAAAGAAATTAATTTAAAAATTAATTCCCGTTGTTAAAACAAAAAACATGTTTTTAAGAGATAATAACTATCAAAAGATTGACACTTGTTTATGTTTGGTTTAATTGTGAAATTATGTCAAATGAATAACATTGAATTAAATGGTAAAAATATATTCTAAATATACTTTAAAACCACTAAAATTCATAATTTATAAAATATTAATTATTTCGATTAAAAAAGTTGTTTTTAATTAAAATTTAGCAATTTTCACTATTCATCAAAATATGAAAGTTATCTGAAAAGTACCAAAATTTCACCCTAGGCTAATTTCGATATTCCGAATCCAAAAATGAAGTCCATTTTGAGATATAGAATTTATAAAATTTCATAATGGCTAGTTTGATTGGTTGTGGTGTGTTAGAATCTCAAAGTTGCGTACAATGCACGCCATTGCATTATTGAAAGGGAAACGTACCGTGGAAGCTTGGGGTGTTACACATAGGATATTTTAATGATATTCATTTCATAAGACCAAAACAAATTCTGTGATTTGACTATGGTAAGAGTGGTCATTTTTAAACTAGGACTAGAATAAGAATCATGAAATTATTATAGTTTTTATACAGATATTATTCCTTTAAGAATAATCATGAAAAATGGTTATGAAAAATGTACTATGGTACAATTGTGAAGATGGTAGGTTGTATGTATGTAGGAGTAATGTTTCTATTTTTTAACGATATTTACGGAAATAAATTGAGTATTGTTTTATTATTAAATAATTAGTATAATGTATGAAATGTACTATTATTTCAATACATATAATTTTAACTATCTTTAATGTGATGAGATGATGAAAAACAAACTAGGTCACTTCATGGAGGGGGTTGTCCACACATACACACAAAAGACGTTATCATATTTTGGTTCATGGAAATTTAAGAGGGTAAATATAATATTATATTTTCAAAATTATAAATATTTCATAACTATATTATATAAAAATTAATTCCAAAATAATAAACCATTCATGAGTGGAAGCGATGGAAAACGAATTACATCAGTTCACGAGGCGGTAATCCTCCTAACATTCAAATAATGGTTTCATTTCACATTTAATGAAATAGAATATTTATATAGGTAATTATATTAGCATAATAATAAATTAATTATAATATATTTTTTATTTTATCATGAGTTAATAATATTTGAAGGATGAGTTAGAAGAAATAAATAGAAAGTCCGGATGAAAAATGATAAATCTTCCTCAGACAATTTTCATTTCATAACACTTTACGACCAATATAGTTGGTTTTCTTGACAAAAAAATCCTTATAATTATTGGAGGTATTCTAGGAATGGATTTAGTCTTCTAATATATAAACCAAATAATGTTTTAAGTGTGATGTAATTATAATAAGAGGTTCCTTTTTATAAGAGAGGAGAGTGGAACTTTTGGAATTTCTCAAAATATTAAATTAATATAAATTAATATTCAATTAAAAATTGTTTCCAATTAATTTATTCAAAAAATAAGATGATAATGGGTCTTAAAAATATAATAATTTTTGGGTCTCATTTTAGCACTTATTTTTTTGGTTTAACCACTCATTAATAATTTTTAAATAAATAGTGACCACAAAGATTTTTACACATTGAGGGTCAATATAGTCACTATAAATGGTAAAAAGTCTCATAATTGTTACATTCATGACATTATAAACGATTTTATAATTAAATATGGATATATATATGTTTTATTAACATTTTATAATTTATTAAAATGTTATTTATTTTAAAATATAAAAATGTCATATTTTGAAATAATCATTACATTGACTTTAGTAATTTCAAGATAATACCTATACTTAAAAAAATAAAAAAATTTATGATTTCATGTTCATCTATATAAATATTTCATCTCAATAATTATATGAAATTATATTATTTTTTTAATATCATTTGGATTGTTTTTACATTAGTTGTATTATTACGAAATTACCACTGTGTAGGAATTTAGGGTAATTATTTAAATACAAAAAATTAAAATTTAATTATAATGATAAAAATAAATCAAGAAGAGTTAAATATAATATATATAATCAACAATATTTTATAGATAACCCAATATTTAAAATAATATATTTATTAAAAACAAGATTGGGATATGTTTGGATTTTCCATAAATAAAATACTATAAAGGTCATGATCTCTTTCAAATGGCTATAAAATATATATAACCAAGTCATGGATGATTATAGAAAGAAACACTCATCTATTAATATTAATGAATATTTTCTGACAATTTTATAGTCCTTGTCATATTTTCTCTTTAATTACTTGTTTTTTCTTTTTCTGTGGTTACAAATATTACCAATGTTTATATTCTAATTAAAATAAATAAAATGGAAATATTTAATAAGTTTGTAAAAAATAATTAAAAATATTAAATGAATTTTTAAAACATTAATTTATATAATTTTTAAACATTAATTTAATATTATACAACAAAATATAACGAATAATATTTCTCTTGAAAAATGTATTTTTTAGCACAAAAAATGTACTTATATAAATAAGGTATAAGGAATATAAAAATTTAATCAATTACGTATCATATATATCAATATTAGTAATTTTTCTTTAATGTAAAATTAATATCATATGTAAATTTTTTCATATAATGAAAATGGAAGTTTTATAAAAAATAGTATATTTTAGTTTTTGTCGCGACCCGTCCCCCAGGGCCCATACCGTGACTCTCCCATGCCTGTCATCTATATGCCAGGGGCTGGCGACTAGCACCAAAGGCATAAATCCCTAAAACTGAGAAGGGGTTTCCTTTATAACTTGAAAATACACACAACAAAGTATAAGCAGGAAGAAAAACACTAAGTAAAACTATATAAAAAAAGAGTGATGAAAACTATAAGGGGTTGGAAATACAAGCCCAACTATAAAGTACATGAAAATAAAAGTACAATTAGTTGAAAAATGGAAAAATGCTCCTAGATCATCCACTGGGAAATCCTACTGGAAGGGTAGGTACAGATAGCCTCCACAACACTCCATGTACGTCTATCTCCTCCATATACCTCACGCCGTGTGGTCCACCTTTGGGAACTGTCATGTCTGGGTACACTCAACCTCGGTCAGCGCTGACCGTCATCTCCATCCAACACAATGAGGTGCAGGCAAGGCCCATGCATGGGTGAGTATAACGATACTCATTAAGGACCCTGAGACCCTCAAGGTCTCCCAAAATCCAACAAAGATAAACCAAAAGGTATGAAATCAATAAATAACCCCACTTAGTTATATTCCCATACATATACCTATGTTATCAAGTAATCAATCTCAATCAAGAGGAAAACAAAATAGTTACTGACTGAGCTCCCACAGGTATACACCTTTTGTAAAGAGTTTGAGATGATTATATGTAGACACTAAATCATCTATTCTGTCAAACCCACACATGATCCAGGAATAGAAATCAGAACTGTCAAAACCACATAGGATCTAGTTATAATATTAGAGCTATCGAACCCACGTAGGATCTAGGAATAGTAGACCAAGTTGTCAAACCAACATAGGATCCAGGAACAATAGTCTGAGCTGTCAAACACACACAGGATCCAGGAACAATATTCAGATCTATCGAACCCACATAGGATGCAGGAATAGTATTTAGAGCTGTCGAACACACGTAGGATCCAGGAACAATAGTCAGAGCGTAGCTAGACACAGGTTTCTGTAGAAAGCGGGATTGATTCCGGGAGGGTCCTCCACTTAATCCTAGTTTCATTATATCAACTACCACAATGTCCCATGAAGAAGAATCACAAAGGTGTTCCACGTCATAGGGGTCTCAATGCAACAGACGGTGCATCAATCGGACACTCGGTCTGTGTGTTATTAAACTTTTAGTCTCGGGGGCCCGATTGGATTCATGCACGATTCAAACTAATCATAACTCAACTACACCCCTAACTATAGTGGGGTACACAAATTTACCATCATGCTCCATGATTACCAGCACCTCTGACGGTTCATCAAACAGACGCCTGGTGCCAAAGATATGGCCAAAAAAAGGTAAAGAGGGTCGGTAGTGGGCTCGGGTCCGGTCCGACCCGACTTAGTCAGGGCCGACCCGGTTCGAGTCGACCTGTCCTAACCCGATGGGTCTGCCCTGGATCATTGGGTGGGCCGAACCGTTGGGTTTGGCCCAGCCCGCTGGGCCCATCCCTACGGGTCGCGAGGACCATCCAGCCCAGAGCGCCGCGAGGGCGGGGCCTGGCACGACTCGACCTGAAGGGTGCGACCGGGGTTGGATCGGCCAGGGCATCACAAGGAAGGCCACGACCCAGCTTGGGAGGCTGGCGCGACCATGGCGCCGGTTTGGCCGGGGTGGCCGGTGCTACATGGGAGGTCGGTCAGTAGGGAACTGAGATGCAGCTCTGGAGGTTGGGCAGCCGGGAGGTTTTTGGGAGGCTGACGGGTAGCCGAGAGGCTTTTGGGCAGGTCAGGTTGCAGCTTGGCCGGCGGGTGGCCAGGTGTCTGTCGAGCAGTCTGCGACAGCTGGGGGCGGCTGGTTGGTGTCTGGGCAGGCTGGGGGTGGACGGGGGGCAGTCAGATAGGCTGGCAGGTGGTAGGGTGGCGGCCGGGCAGGTCGGTGCCAGCTGGGAGGTGGCCAGGCATGCTGGCGAGGTGCGGTCCATCTCGGGGCAGTGACTTGGTTGGGCTTGTGGCACAACTGAGGTAGAGCGTCCTTTGTCTTCGATTCCTTCATCGCCTCTTCGTTTCGTCGCAATTCCAAAAGTCATCACAAACAAGAATGGTGGAGGGATCGGGCCATGTTGGTTTGTCCTGCACCCTCCACGTTTAGGATGATAAAATTTGGCTCATCAAGTAAGAAGAAAGATGATCTTTAATTTTTACGACCTCTGAAATGATTCCTTTCCAACCAAAGAAGAAGTTTAAAAAAGGAATATTACACAAATGAACCCCATACTTTTGATCATTTCTCGATGATGAAGTCACGGAAAGAAGACGAATGAGGACGTCGTTTGTTGTGTCCACTGCACACTTCCAATCCCTAGCTGTGTCAGCTCATTGACAACGATGTGGAGGGTAAGGCAATTGAAGACCTCCCATGTCTGTATGATCCGAGGATGAAGGTCGAAGGAGATCGTTTTTAGCGTTCTTCGTTGCAACAACACATTCTTCATTCTTCGATAGCGAGATCTTTTCTCCATTCTTCCAACTTCCACAAAATTACCAATGCCAACCAAAATAATAATAGATTTATTTTGTCTATTATTTAATTTTCGGCACAAAATTCGAATGAGTTAATTATTTAGGTTAGCTCCAATTAATTAATTCAAGAGGTTAGCACAAAATTAATGTAGAGGTTCACCATAAATGTTTGCCTGTTGGCTCTATTAAGTTGGACAGATGGTGGCACCATTTAGTGGCGAGCTCAAGAATTTTATCCCCACATAATTGGGAGTTCAAGAGGTTTCGACCATGGGTGGTCCCCATCATATTAAAATTGAAGAGGAGGTTAGGATCGGGTGGGCCCCACCACCATAACCTCTCATGGGAGGTTAAGGTGTGGTGATCCCCACCCCCAGCTTCCACATGGATGATACAACAAACATTAGTAAAAATAAATATACAACTTCATTTTTATTAAATTCATTCATTAAAAACCCAAAATCTATATTATAATTCCGACCATCTGTCATTATGGTGGATGTCTTCTTAAGTTAATATCGGCATTGTGAGTTCAACGGTGCCGTCAGATTCCAAATTCCGAGAAATAGTTCGAATTTTATAAAAACCTAATTATATGTTTACTAGATGTACCCGAAAAAACTTCATAAATTGAGTCTGGGAACACTGGGCCTCGAAATCACACACCGTTAATTTTCTCAGACTCGTAAAATTCCCATGTATTTAAAAAAAATTCATGAAATTTATAGGTCTTTATATTCTCCCCACCTCAGGGTTTTACATCCCCATAAGATACAACTCGAACAAAGGGATGATGTGGGGGTACTGAGTAAGCATCGAAGCCTCCCACTCCCATGTTCTCTCCTGGAGGTTCTTATGCTGCCAGCGAATGCACTCCAAATGTTTCAACAGTCCACGAAGGACCAACTGTTGTCGATCCTCAATCTCCCCTGGGACCTCCATAAAAGTTTCCCGATCATTGACTTCTAGCTCTCCATGGTCGATGATGTGTGAAGGGTCGTGAACATATCTATTCATCTGGGAAACATGGAAGACGTTGTGAACCCGATGCTACTGAGGTGGAAGTGCAAAGAGGTATTTCACCTCACCAACTTTTCTGAGGACCTGAGAAGGTCTGATGAAAGATGAAGATAACTTGCTTCCTTATCCTAATCTCCCTAGAATTCATTGGGGTGTGACCCCTAGAAACACATGGTCTCCATCATCAAACTCTAGAGGTCTTCGTCTTCTGTCATTATATAATTAATTCTACTCTGTGGAGTATTAATCTGCTCCTGGATGATCTTCACCTTCTCTGTGGTAGCTCATACCATCTCTGGTCCCACTAGTGCTGACTCCCCAGGGTCTGTCTAGCATAAGGGTGATATGAATGGTCGCCCATATAACGCCTCAAAAGGTTCCATCCCAATGGGGGAGTGATAGCTATTGTTTTATGCAAACTCCAGTAAAGGTAAATTATCCACCCAGCTACGACTAAAGTTGAGGAAAGAGGCACGCAGCATGTCCTCGAGGGTTTGAATGGTACGCTTAGTCTGACCATCCATCTGAGGATGGATGGTGGTGCTCAAACCAGGCTGTGTCCTGAAAGCCTCATGCAAACCCTTCCATAGCCGGGAAATAAAATGTGTGTTATGATCAGAGATGATCATCGATTGTACTCCATGTAGCCTCAAAACCTCCTACATGTAGAGGTGTCCCAAGCTCTCTACTGAACCCTGCTCTCTGATCGGTAGGAAGAGATCAGACATGGTGAGTCGGCCAATGATCACACAAATCGAGTCGCGACCACTGGATGTACGTGGAAGACTAGTCACGAAGTCCATAGATATCTCATCCCACTTCCACTATGGGACCTCTAAAGCGTGAACCAATACTACCAGTACCTGATGCTCTACTTTCACTTGCTGACAAGTGAGGCATCGAGAGACAAACTCGGCTACTTCTTTCTTCATTACCGGCCACCAGAGAAGTCGTTGGAGGTCCTGGTACATCTTTTCCACTTCTGGAGGTACATCTAGAGGTGCCATGTGGAACTCCCTCAACACTTCCTCCTGAAGTTACACTACCACTGTAGTACATCCTTTGAATAGGATTATGTTCTCCCCACCTTCAAGAAATACCTTAGGTGCATGCCCTGTGGATATCTGAGCACATCATGTATCTCAGTCAGCGTCTCCATACTGTTCCTCCCTAACTCACTGAAGAAGTGGAGGAGTGACTGTAAGAGACTAAAGGAAATCTCCTCCATATCAGTCCACAAAGGATATATGTAATGCAGACAACTACTCTGTTGCCTCTCCTATCAGCTGTTTACCAGTTCTCCTACTGAGTGAATTAACTACAATGATCCCCTTACCAGGAGTATTGAGTACCTCAATGTCACTATCCTAGAGGAACTCAATCCATCGCTGTTGTCTCAGGTTCAGGTCCTTCAGAGAGAAGATATATCTATGACTCTGGTTTTCAGAGTAGACTGTGAAATGCTCACCCATCAGATAGTGCGACAACATAATCAAGGTGAAGACCACGACTGCTAACTCCAGGTCATGGGTGGATTAGTTCTCCTCATGTTGTCTAAGTTGACGAGAACCATAAGTGATCACTACTCGCTCCTGCATTAGGACACATGCGAGTCCGGTCCCTAATGTGTTGCAGTAAACTACATACCCTATGTCCTTCTCTGGAAGCCTCAAGATGGGGGAACTAGTCAGCCTCTACCTGAGCTCTTGAAAGCTGTAACACCCCGAGATTTCACGATACGCTTCTCTTTCAATAATGTAATAGCTTGCATTGTACGCAAGTTTGAGATTCTAACACACCACGATCAATCAAAGTAGATGTTATGAATAGTAATACCCACCTTTTGAAATTCTATATATTTTATAATTCAAAATGGACTTCATTTTTTGTATTCGGAATATCAAAATTACCCAAAGTTGAATTTTTTGTAATTTTCTGAGAACTTCTAATTTTCTATGAATAGTGAAAAATACGTAAAACAACTTTTCTAATCAAAATAATTTATAGTGATAAATTATACTATTGAGTGGTTTTAAAGTATAATTAGAATATATTTTTACCATTTTATCCAATGGTGTTCATTATAATTAATTCCACCTTGAAATTGGACATAAACAATTGTCAATCTTTTGATATATATTGTTTCTCAAAAACACGCTATTTGTTGTGACAGCGGGAATTAATTATGAAATTCATTAATGAAACTTATATGTTTTGAATTTTGTAAAATAGACATCATTTTTGAATTCATAATATCAATTAAATCTTAGGGTGAAATTTTGGAATTGTGCTGAAAAACACAAATTTTCGATGAATAGTGAAACCACTAAGTGGTAGTTAAAATACTGATTTTTCGTTTAAAGGAAACATTACCACTTCTGTGATTTGATTTTCAAAAATCCGATATACATGGTTGTCATTAGGAAGTAAAATGTTGTTTAATGGGATTAAAATAATTTTTTTTTGGTGAATAGTAACTTTTAAGTTTAATTAATCGCGATTAAAGGTGATTAGTGTAATTTAAGGTAAAGTGAATGTTATAATAATATGAAATTACATTTAAACTTGTCCTACCCCTATTGGATGAGTCCTGGCCGACTAAGACAATCCATGGGTCAACTTGGGGACCCCATGGAGCCACTTTCGTAGGAAAATGACATTAAAAACATTTTATTTAATGTTAAAATAAAAATGTCACAAACATGAGTTATTTTACTAAAAAAAAATTTAAATGGGGTTATACAAGCCATATTTTTTACTATAAATATTAATTAGAAATTTAAAAAATATTTCCTATATCATGATACTTTTTTTGTAATTTTTAGACATTAAATAAATTAAAAGTTTTATGACACAATGATAATGCAGCGATTACCTCATTAATTAACAATTTAAATAAAATGAAAAGATAATGTAAAATACAAGGCATACACTTGTCAAAAACCTATTGGGTGAGTATATTTCGAACCCTTATCACCATAGCCTCGAAATTTATCATTGTGGGACCTTTAGATCCAAAAAGTATTTTATAATAAAGTAACATTTCAATCTTTCCAAGAGCTCCCCTCCTCTCCTCTTATAAAAGGCCCCCACCACTACCACCTTACTCACACCTTCAAAGCCTTTTGGCTCTTCCAACTTCTGCCCAAATACTCTCTCAAATACCCTCCCTTACTCCTAGATGCCTCACTTTTGGTATAAGTCTTACCAAGGAAGCCTTTGGCTCAAATAAAAAAGAGTTACCCGATTTTAAGGTAATGTCTTCTCTAATGTTGTTTTGTTTTATTTTGCTTCTCCAACACCTTAAAATATTTTTATTCATTTATTTTGTAACAACAACAGTATCTAAAATATACTAGGATGTTTTTATGATAATTATTTGGTTTACACTTACACACACCTTCATCTAATGGTTAAAGGACATACTGTTTTTGTGGGTGGCGAAATACTGTCTCACGAAACGATGATTGTTCAATATTATTTTAACACCTCTAATGGTGGCCATTTTGATGACACTATTTTCATTTATGATATATATATTATGTTTATGTTTTCCTTATTCTTCTTTATTTCTCATTTGTGGCATACTTTATGATTTCCATTATGGGTAAATGTGATGATTTCATTTTAGGAAGTGTGGACTACCACCCCCTCAAAGTAATTGGAATCGTTAATGTCATATTTGGGATGTATAAAGGATGGATTAAATGATATTATACATTATATTATACTGGAATTATATTATACCTTTATATAATTATAACTTCATTCCATTAAATACGAAATAGAAATGAAAGTAGCGTTAATGTGTACGTACGGCTTACCGTCTCCATGAACGGTGCATTTCATTTCTTACCTCTAAATGTTTTGTAATATTATAAATGAATGTATATAATGGATATGTATTATTTATATGATATATACATCATGAATATGATTCTGGATATAATGGATATTCCACCACATGAACAACTTGTAATTATAAGGAGTTTAATTTTGACTCAAGTACCCAAGATCAACAAAACGACCGTTAATAACTTAAATAATTACAGAATGTTCATAACATGGTAATAAGTGATATAAAAAGAATAATGAACTAGAAAAAGGTTCTTAAGAAATTATAGATTAACTCTAGTTTATTTTTCAGGAGGTCAAATAGCGGTCGAGTCAAGTCGGACATGAGGTAAAGGAACTTCTTAACCCAATTTCTATTCTTTGGGTTAATCTCCTACTTTAAAATTATGTCATGATATTATTATGTCATATCTTGTATTTGTACTTTATTTATGTGTACATATAGTGAATACACATAATAGATCTATTTTATTTTAAAAATGATCTTTGTAAGGAATTCGTCTCAATCTCCTTTCATTGAGGCATATTTGGTTTTATACACAACTTTAATTTATACAGTGTCTAAACCCCTTTGACTTTTAATTTTATTCAAAATGAATATTTTTATACAAATCATTTTTACTAAATGACAAAAGGAATGTTTTTCTTACGTATGTGTCGACAAAGACTTCTCCACCACCATGACTATTACTTGACTTTCGGCTTCCTCTACAATCCATAACTTTTTTTAAATGAAAAATAAATACAAAGTTTTAATTTTCTTTTATTTTGTTATTGAAAATGGTTTTGAAAGTGTTTTTATTATATCAATGTGTTTTATTGATATCTTGTGATTGAAATGTGGACATTTTATGTTTCCTTTATGCATGTTTTATGTGATACGATTTTGTTATGGTTTATGATATGTTTAAACCTATTTATACGAGGAATGCATTGGACTTGATAAGTGACAGGTGGAGCCCGCTATAGCTCCTCGATGCATCGGTAGGTCTCATGTGACAAACTAGTGTCTTGGAATGAAGCCTTTACAAAATCATATTTCTGGTCTTGGCACGAGGCATTGGCTACGTGGTTATGATAGTCTGGCATTATGCATTCCATAATTATGAAAGTGGTTGTTGATATTGCATTTGATTATTCGACCAGTAGAATATCCATGTGAATAAGTAAAGGGAATTATTTCATTTTAATTTTTCCATATTATGTTGAAGTTTATGTTTAAAAGGATTTTGTTTTAGTTATACATTTCCTTAAATGTTTATGTTTATTTTTGAAAGATTCCACTATATTGTTATCCTTACTGAGCATCTGAGCTCACCCCTTTCAATGTTTTAATATCTTCCAGGATGTGAAGAATAATTTTATGAATGATCTGCAGGGATAATCAGAAGAGGACATGAGTGTGGACTATGGAGACATTTTTTTGTAGTTTTTCACTTTATGATGTAATGTTACATTTATGAATGTATCTAGTGTTTCCAAGGCTACTAAACTAATCGGTGTTTCGAGACTTGATTTTTTATGATCATTCCAATGTTACGCGATAATGTACCGACTCTGGGTAACTGGTGTCGGGATGTTACAGTTGGTATCCGAGGCAGTTTAGTACTAACCTAGGAAGTTAGATTTAGATAAACTCTGATTATAGCTCATAGCCCTAAGATAAACATTGATTATTAGTATAGAAGAACTTCCTAGAATTTTGGTATTACAGAGATTTTGTGAGTCTTCCGAGCAATACATCTCTGTCTAGATACGAGCAGGTAGATGCGACCCTGGCACAGATGTACCTAGGGGTAAAACCCGAAAACACTGCTTTGAGATAGACTCGAACGAGAACTGGTGCACGACAGCGGGCCTTGCTGCACTCTGGGTTACGACATTCCAGGGGGATATGCTTAGGAAAAATCAAATTTTATTTACAAACCACTATGAAGGGTTATGAGTATACACTTCCTCAAAGAAAACATTTTTATGATTATGGATTATATAAATAAATAGTTCATTTTATGTTAAGTATTTTACAAGAATAGAATTATGTATTATGATTCATAAACTAATCAAGTTTATGCTGTTGTTTAGAAATGGCGCCTTGTGGAAGGAATGGAAACTGTATCGATGCACGCACTCCATGTAGGGATTTACCCCCTGCTCAAGATAATTATTATGAAGATAGAGATACAACTGGTGCTGATCAACTTATTACCATACTGGGACAACTCACTCAGGTTATGAATAATAACCTTACTCGTATGGAGCACCCTGATCCGCAACGTGGAGGATCAATGTTAGACTTCTTCGTGAGGCAAAAACGGCCAACATTTAATGGGGGTACAAATCCATTAGTAGCTGAGCAATGGATAAACTCCTTAGAGAAAATATTCCATGCCTTGGGGAATAGCGAAAGGGAGAAGGTTGTCATGGCAGTCTACCGCCTCACTGATGATGTCGATCAATGGTGGTCACCGATTCAAAACAAAAAGGAAGATGAAAAATTATCACGTATGGAATTGAGTGAGTTTAAAGAATCTATCTTAGAAAAAAAATATTCCTTGTGACCATCGAGCAGATATGGAACACCAATTTCTAAGTCTAAGACAAAAGGAGGATGAGAATTTCTCAAAGTATGAGGCTAACTTTACAAGGTTAGTGAGGTATGCTGCAGATTATATACGTAACCCAAGAAGTAAAATTGACCGTTTCTTTTATGGGTTAAAACCATTTCTCTTTCGAGCTTTAGTATCACAATATTTCTCAACATACGAAGATATAGTATCATGTGCTATCAAGACAGAAAAGGAATTCTCTAAGTCTTATGACAACAAAGTAAAGCAAGAGAAGAAGAGAACGGTGGAATAAGAGACAGATAAAGGGAAAAAGGGAAAGAATGATTTTCCATTATGTGATTATTGTGGGAAGAATCATCCTGGTACTTGCCTGAAAGGAATGGGAGTTTGTTATAAATGTGGATAAAACGGTCACCAGGCTCGTGATTTCAAGGGAAAGAAAGAGGCTATCAATGTTGAATGCTACAATTGTAGGGAAATGGGGAATTATACAAATGAATGCCCTAAGAGTTAGGGAATCATACCACAGAAAAGGCCAACAGATCAAGGACAATTATATGATGTTACTACAGTTGAAGTGGAATAATTAATGTATTGGTGCTTTTGGACTCAAGGATTATATTCGAGTTTTAAGAATAATGTGATATAAATAAGGATTGTACTGCAGTACTTATTTTTTTCATTAAGGTTTTAATATTATGAAGGTAATCATATTTTTAGTATACGAAAATAAGAGAAAATTTACTTTGTTTGGGGAATCTGATGTTACAATTGATTTTTGAATTTAGAGACCTTTAAGAGAATGTCTGGATAGAGGTATTTTGGATAACTATAAAGGCTAGAATGGATTTAGTTAAACCTTGCATAGTATTTTTTAAGGTTAAAACATTTCTTAACATTACTTTTGGAATATTATAATACTATATTTTTAGGAAAAAAACAACCTGTAGGTCGGGGGATAACCTGTCGCGTCGGATGAAGCTGCATGAATCGAACCCACAACCATAGTGCGATAGGCCTTTATTACCTAAAATTAGCCTACAGGAAGTCCCTGGTTATTAAAAAATAGTTTTCCTAATCTAAATGGTATGTGTAAATATTCGGAACCTTGTACGATTAGGATAAATATAATATTTTTGAGTGAAAGACGGGTTTGTGGTAAAAATTTATTAATGAATTAAAGTCTACATGACAAGTATGTATATTTCCTTATGTTCATAGTAAATCTCTTAAATAAATTCCTCAATATTATGAAAGGAAACTTAAAACAAAAATGTTGTCGGTTAACTTTTCCAACTGGGGATTCAATGACCGTTTAACCAATTACAAGTCTGTGATTTTCTTGTGGTTAACTTTCTCCTAATCTAGTTTTCTACAACTCCCCATCAGACCATGATGGTTTTTTTTCTTCCATATCCATATTTTCATATAATCCTAGTATGGGCTATCTCGGGTGACCTTTGTACTTATCTTTCTTTCTTTTAAAGTTATATTTTTATTAACCTTATTTCTAATGTGGGTTTTCCACAAAGGTATTTTCTACTTTCAACCTCTTATTTTCAACGATAAATTTCAAATTGCGAGGATTCAATTTATTGAAGGAGGGGAGAATGTAACACCCCGATATTTCCCGATACGCTTCTCTTTCAATAATGCAATAGCTTGCATTGTACGCAAGTTCGAGATTCTAACACACCGCGATCAATCAAAGCAGAAGTAATGAATAGTAATACCCACTTTTTGAAATTATATATATTTTATATTTCAAAATGGACTTCATTTTTTGTATTCGGAATATCAAAATTACCCTAAGTTGAATTTTTTTTAATTTTCTTGAGAAATTCTAATTTTCTATGAATAGTGAAAAATACTTAAAACAATATTTTTAATCAAAATAATTTATAGTGATAAATTATACTATTGAGTTGATTTAATGTATAATTAGAATATATATTTACCATTTTATCCAATGGTGTTGATTAGAATTAATTTCACCTTGAAATTGGACAAAAACAATTGTCAATCTTTTGATATATATTGTTTCTCAAAAACATGCTATTTGTTGTGACAGCGGGAATTAATTATGAAATTAATTAATGCAACTTATATTTTTGGAATTTTCTAAAATAGACATCATTTTTGAATTTGGAATATCAATTATAGCTTGGGGTGAAATTTTGGCATTGTTCTGAATAACTTGAATTTTTGATGAGTAGTGAAACCACTAAGTGGTAGTTAAAAAACTGATTTTTTGTTTAAATGAAACATTACCATTTCTGTGATTTGATTTTCAAAAATCCTATATACATGGTTTTAATTAGGAATTAAAATGTGGTTCAATGGGATTAAAATAATTTTTTTGGTGAATAGTAACTTTTAAGTTTAATTAATCGCGATTAATGGTGATTAGTGTAAGTTAAGGTAAAGATAATGTTATAATAATATGAAATGACCTTTAAACTTGTCCTACCACTACTGGATGAGTCATGTCCGACCAATACAATCCATGGTTCAACTTGGGGACCCCATGGAGCCACTTTGGTAGGAAAATGACATTAAAACCTTTTTATTTAATGTTAAAATAAAAATGTCACAAACAAAACTTATTATACTAAAACAATTTTTGAAGGGGACTATACAAGTCATATTTTTGACTATAAATATTCATTAGAAATATAAAAAGATATCTTAAATCATGATAATTTTTTTATAATTTTTAGACATTAAATAAATTAAAAGTTTTATGACACAATAATGATGTAGCGATTACCTCATTAATTAACGATTTAAATAAAATGAAACGATAATGTAAAATCCAAGGCCTACGCTTGTCAAAAACCTATTGGATGAGTATATTTCGAACCCTTATCACCTTAGACTCTCAATATATCATTGTGGGACCTTTATAATCCTAAAATAATTTCATAATAAAGTAACATTTCAATCATTCCAAGAGTGCCCCTCCTCTCCTCTTATAAAAGGCCCCCACCACTACCACCTTACTCACACCATATAAGCATTTTGGCACGGCCATCCTCTGCCCAAATACTCTCTCAAAATCCCTACCTTACTACTAGAAGACTCAATTTTGGAAGAAGTCTTCCCAACGAATCCTTTGGCTCAAATCAAAAAGAGTTACCTGATTTTAAGGTAATGTCTTCTCTAATGTTGTTTTGTTTTATTTTGATTCTCCAACCCGTTAAACTATTTTTATTCCATAATTTTGTAACCAAAACAGTATCTTCAATATACTAGGATGTTTTTATGACAATTATTTGGTATACACTTACACACACCTTCATCTAATGGTTAAAGAATATACTGTTTCTGTGGGTGACGAAATACTGCCTCACGAAACGATGATTGTTAAATACTCTTTTAACACCTCTAATGGTGGCCATTTTGATGAAACTATTTTCATATATGATATATATATTATGTTTATGTTTTAATTATGATTCTGTATTTCTCATTTGTGGCATACTTTATGATTTCCATTATGGGTAAACGCGATAATTTCATTTTAGGAAGTGCGGACTACCGCCCCCTCAAAGTGATTTTAATAGTTAATGCCATATGTGGGATGTATAAAGGATGTATTAAATGGTATTATACATTATATAATACTGGAATTATATTATAACTTTATATAAATATAACTTTATTCCATTAAATACGAAATATAATTGAATGCAGTGTTCATGCGTACGTATGGCTTACTGTCTCCATGAACGGTGAATTTCATTTCTTACCTCTAAATGTTATTTAATATTATAAATGAATGTATATAATGGATATATATGATGTATATGATATATAAATCATGAATATGATTCTGGATATAATGGATATTTCACCACATGAACAACTTGTAATTACAAGGAGTTTATTTTTGACTCAAGTACCTAAGATCGAAAAAACTACCGTTATTAACTTAAATAATTACATAATGTTTATAACATGGTAATAAGTGATATAAAATGAATAATGAACTTGAAAAAGTTTCTTTAGAAAGTATAGATTAACTCTAGTTTATTATTCAGGAGGTTAAAGAGCAGTCGAGTCAAGTCGGACACGAGGTAAGGGAACTTCTTACCCCAATTTCTATTCATTGGGTTAATCTCCTAATTTCAAATTATGACATGATATTATAATTTCATATCTTTTATTTTTACTTTATTTATGTGTACTTATAGTGAATACACATAATAGATCTATTTTATTTTAAAAATGATCTCTGTAAGGACTTCGTCTCTATCTCCTTTCATTGAGGCATATTTGGTTTTATACACAACTTTCATTTATACGGTGTATAAACCCCTTTGAATTTTACTTTTATTCAAAAGGAATCTTTTTATACGAAGTGTTTTTACTAAACAAAAAAAGGAATGTTTTTTCTTACTTATGTGATGACAACGACTTCTCTGCCGCCATGGCTATTATTTGAGTTTCTTCTTCCTCTACAAGCCATAACATTTTTTTAAATGAAAAATAAATACAAAATTTTAATTTTCTTTTATTTTGGGATTGAAAATGTTTTTTAAAGGGTTTTTATTATATCAATGTGTTGTATTGATATCTTGTGATTGAAATGTGGACATTTTATGTTTCCTTTATGCATGTTTTATGTGATACGATTATGTTATAGTTTATGATATGTTTAAACCTGTTCATATGAGGAATGCATTGGACTTAATAAGTGATGGGTGCAGCCCGCTATAGCTCCTCAATGCATCGGTAGGTCTCATGAAACAAACTAGTTTCATGGCACGAGGCCTTGACAAAATCTTATTTGTGGTCTTGGCACGAGGCCTTGGATACGTGGTTATGATAGTCTGGCATTATGCATTCCATCATTACGAAAGTGGTTATTGATATTGAATTTGATTATTCGACTTGTCGAATATCCATGTGAATAAGTAAAGCGAATTATTTCATTTTACTTTTTCCATATTATGTTGAAGTTAATGTTTAAAAGGATTTTGTTTTAGTTATACATTGCCTTAAATGTTTATTTTTATTTATGAAATCTTCCGCTATATTGTTATCCTTACTGAGAATCTGAGCTCACCCCTTTCAATGTTTTAATATTTTCCAGGATGTGAAGATGTATTTTATGAATGACCTGCAGGGATAGTCAGAAGAGGACATGAGTGTGGACTATGGAGACATTTGTTATTGTAGTTTTTCACTTTATGATGTAATGTAACATTTATGAATGTATCTAGTGTTTCCAAGGATACTAAACTAATCGGTCTTTCGAGACATGATCTTTTGTGATCATGCCAATGTTACGCAATAATGCACCAACTATGGTTAACTGGGGTCGGGGCGTTACAAAAGCTATGCTGGCATCTCTCCGAACACAAAAAGGATTTCCCCTTATTCTTCAAGGCTGATAGTGGTTCTGAAACTCATGAGATTTCTGATACGAACCTCCGGTAGTATCCATCCCAACCCAGGAAACTCCGTACCTCCGTCACACTCATGGGTGGCTCCCAAGCAAGTATCGCCTCAATATTTGTTGGATCTTCTGCAACTTCATCCTCGGATATGAGATGTCCTAGAAAGTGAACCTCTTGGATCAATAACTAGAACTTCAAGAGCTTACCATAAAACTGGTGCTCTCAGAGTCTGTCTAGTACTACCTGCAAGTGGTAGGCATGATCCTCCTCAGTAGTTGAGTATATCAGAATGTCATCGATGAAGAATACGACAAAGTGATCGAGGAATTGCTAGAAAATCTTTTCATGAGTCCCGTTAATATTGTTGTAGTGTTGGTTACGTGGAATGGACTAACTAAGAACTCATAGTGGCCATACCTACATCTGAAGGCCATATTCTGAACATCCTCATCTCAAACATTTAGCTGGTGATAGCCTGATCTGAGGTCTATCTTTGAGAACCACCATGCTCACATTAGATGATCAAATAGGTCTTCAATCCTAGTGAGTGGGTAACTGTTCTTCATAGTCACCTCTTTTAGGTGACGGTAGTCAACACATAGCCTCAAGATTCCATCCGCCTTCTTGGTGAACATAATCGGGGCTGCCCAGGGAGAAACACTAGGCAATATGAATCCCTTTCCCTGCAAGTCATCCAGCTGTACTCACAGCTTACGGAGATCAGCGGGAGCCATCTGATATGCGGGTGTAGATATTTGTGTCGTCCTGGGGTACAATTAAATGTAAAAGTCCTCCTATCTGCAAGGAGGTAGACCTGGAACAACATCAAGAAAAGCATCCGCGTACTGGTCTACCACTACCGGATAGCTTGGACTCTCCACATCAACTACTCCAAGGCTAAGGCAGACCAACTGATGAGTGATCGGCTGCACCCTTATCCAAGTAAGTCCATCATGTGCAACGAAGGATCCCTTCTCTCCAGTGAAGGTGAAAATTGTCTCATCCATGATGAAACAACACACTTTGTTTATAATATAGTCAATCCGAGCATGGACTGTGGATAACTAGTCCATTCATAAGATGATGTCGTAAGTCCTCGACACCGCTACTAGGAGATCCCTGCCGAAGCTCTCGCCTCCTAGAGTAATCTCACACTACTGTCACTAGTGTGTAATCGTCGAATCTACTCCCGTAGGAGTCTCTACCCATAAGTATCGAGCCAACGGATCTGTCGGAATCTTCGAGCTCCGAATGAGGGTGGTGGAAATGAAAGAGTGATTGGTACCTGTGTCTATAAGTACTGCATCTATGGTGGAGTAGACACAAATAGTACCTCAAATCATCTCCAGAGCGCCATTATCATTTACCTCAGCTGCCTGGAGCAGAGATCTCCCCTGTCCACCTGCTCTATGTGGTCAGGGAGGACCTCCTAGTTCTGGTGGTGGTAACACCTCATAACATCATCCACTGCCAGCTGCACAACCTACACTTTTTCCACGTTATTATGCGCCCTGGAGATCATCTTGATCGAACCACTTCCTCTACTTGGGAGGTCCCTCAAATGTCTGATGATCATATGAACGGCGGGTCAGACTTTCACGAGTCACGTGACCTTTCCCAATGCATGTAAAACACTACATGTTCCTCGAATAACTGGCTCTGTCTAGTGTTCCCCACACAACCAAACTCGAGTCCTGAGGTTGGCCACTAGATGGTCTAGTCTGATTGGATCTCTATGACATCTGCCTACTGCCTACTACAGAAGACTCCGCTATGTGAGGACTGGTGGAGGGTCTCGCTGCTGGTGACAACTCAGCAAGGAGACTCTCCACTAAGAGGTCACTCTCCAACACCCCAACAAGCATCGGGATGCTATGGGAGATCGTTGTAGCCCTGATATCTCGCCTAAGCCCCTACTCGAAGGTCTGATCCTTGAATAATGGGTCCCGCACCATATATGGGGATTAGTGCGAGAGGTCGATGAACCTCACTGAGTACTGTACCACTGTCATGATACACTGCTACAGATGATAAAACTCCTCTATCTACACAGCACATATGATGGCTAGAAAAAACTCTATCTGAAACAATCTCTCGATGTATGCAACGAAAAGTGTCACCTCATCATGCACAAAGAGAATCAGGCTCCACCATTTTCTTACAGCTTCCCAAAAAAGACTCAAGGTAAGGATCACCATAAGGTGATCTGGGGTCCCTAAAAGTTTGAAGACTCTCACCACAGCCTCCAGACAATCCTCAACTGCTTGCAGGCCTGTCTCACCCAGATCTTGGTTGGCCTCTGGGACTGGAACTCATTCAACATGCTCAAGTGTCGTGCATCATCTGCTACTGGGGGTGGTGGAATTGGTGGACCAATAGGTAGTGGTATCGTTGGTTCCACCTCTATGATAGGGCCATGCATCAAGGCCTTGTCTCTCATTGGGCTACCATCTCGTACGAAGCCTAGAACCTTGGCTATCTGTCTATGTGGAGGAATCCTATAAAGAATGAGGTGCGCCACAATCAAAAAGTTATACTTGGTGAGCTGAGTCAAATATATCACAAAGATAACTCTTCAAAACAAAGACGCAATCAGTGTTTTCATGAACTGAGTCGGAAATCAGAAGTCAGGGTCCTGGTGTATGGATACGTTGGCCGCCACACCAACACTGGACTCCCTAAACTGGAAATCACACTCAAAACCCTTAACACTATTTCTTCAAAGAAAAGATCAGATTCCTATGTTCTACGGTAGAACTGATTCCATTGAAAACAATTTTTCGTGACCCATCCCCTGGGGCGCGTACAATGACTACCCCAAGCCCACCTTCAATATGCCAGGGGCTAGAGACTATCACCAAAGGCATAAATCCATAAAACTCGAAAGTAATTTCCATTATAACTTGAAAATACACACAATAGAGTACAAGAGGGAAGAAATTCAATAAGTAAAACTGTATAACAAAAGAGTGCTGAAAAGTAACAAGGGCTGGAAATACAATCCCGACTATAACGTACATGAAATTGAAAGTACAAGTACTGGAAAATGGGAAAAAAACTCATGGATCATTCACTGAGAAATATTACCTGAAGGGTAGTTATAGATTGCCTCCATAACACTCCATGTCTGACTGTCTCCTCTGTGCACCGTCACGATGTGTGGTCCACCTCCAGGTACCGTCCAATCTGGGTACACTCAGCCTCGGTCAACATTGTCCGTCATCTGCATCCAGGACATTGAGCTGCAGGCATGTCCCAGGCAAGGGTGAGTATAATGATACTCAATAGGGACCTCGAGACCCTCAAGGTACCCCAAAATAAAACAAGGATAAACCAAAAGGTATAAAATCAATTGACAACCCCGCACAAGTATATACCCATACATATACGTAAGTTATCATGTAATCCACCTAAATAAAAAGGAAAACACAAAAGTTACTGAATCTTCTTACATAGTTATAAAACTTTTGTAGAGAGTTAGAGATTATTATATGTAGACACTAATTAATCTATTATATCAAACCCACATGAGATCCATGAATAGAAATCAGAACTGTCAAACCCACACAGGATCCAGAAATAGTATTTTAGTTTTTGAACCCACACAGGATCCAGGAATGATAGATAGAGAGGTCAAACCCACATAGGATCCAAGAGCAGTAGTCAGAGCTGTCGATCCCACACAGGATACATGAATAAAAGTCAGAGCTATCGAACCCACATAGGATCTAGGAACAGTTGTTAGTGCTGTCGAATCCATATAGGATCGAGGAACAGTAGTTAGAGCGCAGCCATCCATAGGGTTCCGCACAAATCATGCTTGATTCTGGGAGGGTCTGATCCTCAAGCCAAGTGTCATTACATCAACTGCCACAAAGTCCCATGATGGAATATCCCAATGTTCTTCCACGTCATAGGGGTCTCAACGCAAAAAAAAAGAACATCAATAAGATGCCTATTCTGTGAGTTATTAGCCTTTTAGTCCCGGGGGCCTAGTTAGATTCGTGCACCATCCATCATGACCATAACTCAACTATACCACGAACTCTAGTGGGGTATACTTAAAGGTACCATCACACTCTATGATTACCAGAACCATTGACGGTTCGTCAAACGGATTTCTAGTTCCAATGATATGGACAAAAGAGTGTAAAGAGGATCGGTAGCGGGCCCAGGTCCTGCCCAACCAGGTTGGACAGACCTGACCAGACTAATTCTGGGCCGACCCGGTTCGGGTTGACCCGTCTAGACCCGATGCATCAGGTCTAGCCGGTTGGGTGGGTCGACCCGTTGGATTTTTCCCGGCCCACTGGGCCTAGCCCAGTGGGCCGCGATTGCGGCCAGACCTGATATCGGGGATGGTTTGACCCGGAGTTCCGCGAGGGAACCGCCTAGAGTAGCACGTCCCAGAGGGTGCTACTGGGGCAGGTTCGGCTAGGGCACCATGAGGGGGGACGCTATCCATCTCGAGAAGCTAGTGCGGCCAGGGCCCCGGTTTGGCAGGGTTGCCGGTGCGACCCGTGAGGCCAGGCGGCCAGGAACTTGGAGACGACTCGAAAGGCCGGGCGGCTGGGAGCCGGGAGGAGGCTCGATAGGACAGGCGGGCGGTGGGTAGCTGGGAGGCTGGCAGGAAGGCTGGGAAGCTGGTAGGCAGGCTGTGTGACAGCTGGCAGGTCAGCAGGCGGTCGACTGGTGATCAGGTGGGCCAGCGAGTGGTTGGGTGGTGGCCGGGACGGCCGGTAGCAGCCAAGGAGGTCGGCGGAAGCCAGGCAGGCCGGCTAGGTGCAGGCCGACTCTGGGTAGAGGCTCATCTCGACAAGTGGTGTGGCCGACGGGTGTGGCGCGGGTCACAGAGGCTGCGGGTAGGGCAACCTTTGTCTTCGTCACCAACGTTGCCTCGTTGTTTCATCGTGATGCCGAAGGTCATGACAAACATGAATGGTGGAGGGTTTAGGCCATATTGGTTAGGCCCTCACCCTCCACATTTAGGGTTGTAACATTTGGATCATCAAGTAAGATGAAAGATGAACTTCAATTTTTATAACCTCCACAATGATTCCTTTCCAATGGAAGAAGAATATAAGAAAATGAATATTAGACAAATAAACCCCCATCCTTTGATCATTTTTTGACGATGAAGTCACAAAAAGAAGACGGTGGAGATCATCATTGGTCGCATCCACCGCACATGTCCAATAACGAGCTGCGTCAGCTCATTGACGACGATTGGGAGGGTAGGTCGGTTGAAGATATCCCACGTTAGTAGGAACCGAGGATTATGTTTATAGGAGAATGTTGTGAGCGTTCTTCATTGGAAGACGCATTCTTCGTTCTTCGTCGGCGAAAACTTTTCTCACTTATCCCAAGTTCCACCAAATGAGAAATTCAAACCAAAATAACAATAGATTGAGTTTATCTATTATTTAGTTGTTAGAAGAAAATTTAAATTCGTTAATTAATTAGTTTAGCTCTAATTAATTAATTCAAGGGGTTGACACAAAATTAATGTGGAGTTTCACCATAAATTGTTTTGTGTTCGCTCCATTAAGGTGGAGGGATGGAGGCACCATTAAGTGGGGAGCTCAGGAGGTTTCTCCCCACTTAATGGGGAGTTCAATAAGATTCACCCTCAGGTGGTCCCCACCATATTAAACTTTAATAGGTGGTTAGGTTCAGGTGGTCCCCACCACCATAACCTATCATGGGATGTGAAGATGCGGTGTTCCCCACCTCATACTTCCACATGGAGGCTACATCCAACTTTTATAAAAATAATGCCACAACATTATTTTTATTAAATTCATTCATTAGAAACCCAAAATCTATCTTTTAATTCTAACCATCATCCATTGAGGTGAAAGTCTTCTTAAGTGAATATCGGCGCTACAATTCCATGATGCACTTAGATTTCAATTCCAAGCACCGGTTCAAAAGTTATAAAAACCAGCACATAGGTTTTCTGAACATACTTGAACAAAACATCTGAAATTGATTCCAAGAACATCTGGCCTCAGAATCATGTACCGTCAATTTTCGTGAACTCGTAAAATTCCAATGTATTTAAGAAAAAAATTTCCATGAAATTTCTGGTTATTTACACTTTTCATTGAAAATTAAAAAAATTTACGAAATTTTCAAAAAAACATACTTAGATAATATTAACAAGGTGAATTCGAAAACTAAATTATTTCTATCATATAAATTTTATATTATTTTAAATAATATTACATTCACTCATAAATAGAATAAAAACCCATTATGTATGAAAACATATTTTAAAGAATAAAAAGACTTTATAAAATTTTAGTTCGTAATATTATTGGTGTTAATTAATACATTAATGATGATCAATAGAATTATATATTTTAGAATATAGTTAATATTATTAATTCCTAAATATTTGACTTCTATGTTATAATGGTAAAATTTACATAATAATATTTCATTTTTAATTTAAATTCATTGCTGAATATATTATACTCTATCAAATATAGTCTTTCATTTTATAATCTACAGATATACCAATTTTTCCCTAGGTTAATTAATTTAAGAATAAATCTTTATGAAAATAATTTCATTTAAATTTAGTATTGTATGATCAATGTTTTTATGATCTTATCAAAAACTTGTGTATTTTCTTCATTATATAATCTTTGAGCCGAAATTATATATCACTCGAATTAATTAGGTAAATAATGATATATCATGAGATAATTTAGAATATAATGGGGTGTAAAAATATTTTATTTATGGATTATTTCTAATATTATAATCTTATAATTGAGAATTGACTAAATAAATGATAGAATGTGGAGTGAACCTAATCCACTATGGGTGTTTTTCCACTATGATATTTTTTGTCACAATCCATGAATAATAAAATGACTTTATATGTTTATGTACTTGTAATAAATTTATCCCCTCATCTAATGATACTATCTCCATGATTTGGATTTATTATTGATTATTCTACACTCTTATGGCTCGTGTCTTATGTTATGCCAATGCATTAAACCATGACTCATGATTTATGATCTGTGAATGATTGGGTATGATTTTCAAAATTTATGATCCTTATATTATACCCTTTTATTAATCCTATGCATACATATGATAGCCAAATGATATCTTATATGTTTACCCTTATTGATCATCAATTTCCTCCCGTTATTATGTTTCCATATTTACATGTTTTGAATATTGATATTATGTAATCTGTTTATAGAAGGGTGTAATGTGTAGATAATATTATTGAATATGTTGATGTCTACCTATGGAACAAGTAAACATGATCGTAATGGATAGAATTAAAATATGATAATAAAGAAGTTGGTTTTATAACATAAACATTAATATAATATTTATCTAAAACTATATACCCAAAAGGTATGAATTATATAAGTGAGTCGATGATGGATATTAATATTTTTTTTAAATTGAGAAAAATTTGTCATTTTAGTTTCTATAAAATTTAGTAAGATAAAAAATATGTTTTTAGCACCAAATCTAGATTCATATGACTTATTCTATGAAAAGTATAACTTGATAAATTATTTGAAATGAATTTTCTATTTTTTATTCACATTTAACCCTAAACTATAGTGAATAAAATTTATTATAGTTTCATGTTCATTACAACATAAAATTTTACTTTATAGTCAATCCAAAATAATTATAAAACATATCTATGATAACTTGATTATTAATAAATTATAACTACATATTAAATCAAGATTCCTATTTTAAATATTTTAATTTTTTTAATAATTATTTTCATTCTAATATTTTTTTTATAAAATTATTACAACCAATTCCCATATTATTAAATTATTTTAATTTATTAAAATTATTTTTATTTTATGACATTTGTTTCAAACACAATTAAGAGTATAAAATAAAAAATTGGATCTAAAAATAATTCCCTTTGGGCATGTTATTAATACCTTATCAGAAAAATACTATTTAAAACAATGAAATTAACTAAAATTTATATATTTATTTTATCCTATACTATATGATTTTATAATATTATAGGAAATAAGTGTGATAGAAAATAATTTTAATTTAATTAATAATCATGATAAAAAATCATCTTTGATAAAATCCTTGTTTTATCTCAACAATTACCACTACATTAA
This sequence comes from Viscum album, assembly GCA_963277665.1. Classification (NCBI taxonomy): domain Eukaryota; kingdom Viridiplantae; phylum Streptophyta; class Magnoliopsida; order Santalales; family Viscaceae; genus Viscum; species Viscum album. The sequence continues at coordinate 922,057,808 of OY728142.1, read as the reverse complement.
TATCATTTAAATAAATTTATATATAATAAAATCCCACTCACTTATTATTCTTTCACTTATCTTCATTGTATTCTTCCCATCATCTATTATTTGTTTCTATGTTTTCTCTTATATCCCAAACATTATAGTAAACCAAATTGTTAATTATCAATTATTATAGCCCATACATGACAAAATATCAAATTAATTATGTAAATTAATTAGTGGCAAATTATATCCATTCCCAAAATTAGATGGAAGGTGATGAACATAATGTATTAATTTTTTCCTTCCAGATGGATTCTTTAACAATATAACTATCATCACATATTAAATTTAGTCATAGTTGGTAGATGCTATAATATACAAATACACTAATCCACCTTTTCCTTTATAATTTTATATTTTCACTCAATATATTTTATAATCATGGTGTGATTGAATTTTTTTCGGTGATATATAACAAAACAATTATAAAAAAATGGATAATTATTTGGAAAACATTATAATCACACAACTCAAAAATTTTACTATAAAATTTCATTAGTGAAAATACTAGCAGGGGTTAATGTGATCAAAAAGAGTGGAGGTTAATATGTTATTTATTCTTTTTATGTTTCCATTCATATAACAGCCTTCAAATATGATTATATAGAATCCAATCTACTAAAAACCAACACATAATGAAATCCTAATGAATAAAAAATGTACATTTTTCACTAGTCAATTAGAGTATGTTGTCGATGAAATGATATTGAAATAATATAGTACTACACATTGACATGAAAATAGTCAATTTTTATTTACAAAAATCAGTGAATATCAATAACTTAACTGGAAAATTTTTCCTTTGATAGTGGATGTTCACCTAACACAATTCATTTTATTAAACATTTTTTCTATAAAAATAATCTTCACCAACACGCGTGGTTAGTTTTTCATTATTATACTAGAACATTATGTTTAGTTTCTTTCATATAAGTTCCTATTATTCCTTAAAATTATATTTAATTGATGTTTAAAAGAACTTCTTTACAAAGTTTCCTATTTGATGCTTCTTACCTGATAACTTCTCCAATTGGTATTCAATTATCTATTACTTCCTTTTTTGAATACTCGATCTGGTATCCTCATTAAAATATCATGTTGTTATGATGGATTCTTCATTAATTAACTTCAATATATCATATCATCATCCAACTGTAGCCTGTTATCACATTATCTAATATCTTTTATACTATTTCTCTATATTTGGTTCTTCAATAAAAATAATTCCTAAGATTTATAGTCGGAACCTCATGTCTTCAGAGACTCTTATAACAAAAAAAAATCCCTATAGTGATCATAATCCCATTTATTCATGAAATGTTTCTATGAAATTCATGGAATAATCATGAACATAAAATTTAAATCTACTAAATATCATTTTAATACACATCTCAAAACTCTCATCACATGACCACATTCAAACCTACAAAAAGGTTGGTATCAACAAACTGCATAGGAACATCCCTATAAAAATTTTATCCATAATATTCAATAAATCAAAAAATATTGGATATAAGGATGGTCCTTTATTCGTGATTTTTGAGGTAGGAAATATCTATGTCAAAATTCGTACAATGATTGACTTTATAAAACCATGAAAAAATCCCAAAACATTATCTCAAACATCTTCATAGAAACTCCAGCATTTACTAATCATTCATCTGATAAAATTTTTAGGTTATTTTTTTATAGTCACCCTCCATATGATAGAATCAGAATGTATGTCCAATATTCTCTATCTGATTCAATTTTGGATCAATACTATTCTTCCAATGTTTGATGAGTTTTCTAAATTATGTCTGACATGTACAATCGAATTAACTCAATAGATCTCCATGACTAGTAACTTCTACATAAACACCAATGTTTGATGATGTCACTGATATTCCTTGTCTATTGGATACATTAAATTTTTTCACCTATAATTGATCATGAAACCTATATCCAAAAATCATTAGTTCACTATGTCACACATAATTCATCAATGAATTTTTTTTTAGTAGAATCCTGAATTTGATAATAGAAACTAGAGTTTTTGTAGTTTAAAGAACCTAAAATAATTAATTTGGTTTACATTTTTTTAACATCTATATCCACTAGAATTGTGATTAAATCCAAACGAACACATGGTTTTATACTGATTTTTGTCACCTAAGTCCATTTGACTATTTACAATTGACTACATCTATAAAAATCCTTTCGATAAACATAGTAAGGAAAAACTATAATTTTTCAAGTTATTTATAAGATGAGAAAAGAGACAATAAAATGGATTCCTCCTATCATGACACATCCCCCGGGGCCCGTGTTGTGACTAGCCCAAGCCCTCCTTTCATTGGCCAGTGTTTGGAAACAAACACTGAATGGCGAATTCCCTAAAACAGGAAGGCATTGACTTTATACCAGTACAAACACGCGGTCCGAGAACATGAAAAGAAGAAACTATGATGTAAACTACTGTAGTAAAAAGAAGTGGTGAATGAAAAAGGGGTCTGAATACAATCCCAACTGAATGTCTGAATACAACTAAAAATTAATAATACAACTCAAAGGAACAATACAACTGAAAAACGGAAAAGCATTTCTTGGATTATCCACCACAGATCCAACTTCAATAGTAGGTAAAACTCACGATCAGTAATCCCCGCTTCATGTCACACCAATCCATCCACCCCAGATCCTACATGAAGTGTAGCTACATCTCACGATCCGTAGTCCCTGCATCCGATCACACCAAATGGTCCACACCTGAGAACTATTTTGTCCTGGCGCCCTCAGCCTCGATCAATGTCATACGTCATCTGCATAGGACACAACATGGTGTGGGAGAATCCTGTGTAGGGGTAAGTATAATGATACTCAGTAGGGACCCTGAGACCCCGTAGGCCTCCTAATGTTCCAGAAAGAAAAGACCATAGATCCCTACATCAAATTTACTTATTTATATGCCCATACATACACCTATGTTATTAAGATAAACACATTTCATATATGAGTGAATAATACCAAGAAGGTAACACCATGAAGGTTACACCATGAAGGTAAAATTACCACATAGGTAACACTACAAATGTTACACCATGAAGGTAAAATTACAACACATGTATCACCGCGATGATAATGCCCTAATGGTAACATTCTTAGTTCAAACAAAATCTCAGCTCAAACCAGGTATATATCTCAGAGAAACAGGATTGTGTTGCTGACCCACATAGGATATCTATGAATGTTGATAGCCATGCATGAACTCTATAGGCCTAGAAACAAGTAACATTCCCAGTCACAACATGAAACACCCCGGCTACTGAAGAAAACCTCCTCTTTTGAGTATAGTGGGAATGTTGTGTCACACAGAGGTAGTTCCCACAAACCTTGAAATCATGATGTACTCCACCCCAACATGTATTGTGTGTATTCCAGGACAGACAGAGCTGATCCCCCATCATAGCATGCTGAGTTTCACCTCTCCATCACGTACTGTGGCTACTCCCCACCATGGCCTACGGAGGTACTCCTCCCCAGTGCGTACCGTGGCCATCGAGTCACTCCAAGTCAAAAAGTTAGTAGTCATTAGGTCTCAGCTAGTCGTTGGGTTTCCTATGTATCGCGCTTGGGAGAACCACTACCCAAGTCATCGGTCATATTTCAAATAGGACTAAGTCTCATAATGTAGTAACCTGATGATTTGTCATGTCATAAGGGTTCCAACGCAACAGACGGCCCGTCAACCAGACGCACGGTCTGTGCATTATTGGAATTTCAGTGCTGAGGGCCCGGTTGGATTTGGGTATGTTTCAACCTGAACATACTCCATGTTCCTCTAAAACTCTCATGTATTTTTTCAAAAGGACTATCTCACTCTAAGGATCTCAACTCTGTAGACGGTTCGTTAAACGGACGTCTGAATCTCGAGATAAGTCCCTTTAAGTGTTTCAGGGCCTGGTTGGGCCTGGGTACTATCCATCCCGGTCGGACCAACCCAATCTAGGCTGAGTTGAGGTCTTCCCTAGCCCACAAAAGGGGATTCCCTTAAGGGTGTCCCAAACCATATAGGGTATCCCGTAAAGGGGTGGCCTGGTTCACAAAGTTGGCGGCCCGCTACAGCAGCAGTCCGGTTAGGCATCCTAGTTGGGTGGTGGCCATCTATATTGGTGGTCCGTTTGGGCATCAACCCTCAAGGGTGGAGGCTCGATAAGGTGAGGCCTGCGGTGCTTCTTCCAGGCAGCTCAGGAGATCTGCTCCCCTAAGATCCTGAATTACCAGAGGTTGTTTGACTTTCAAAGCGGTGGCGCCATGTGGGCACCGCCCAATTTTTCATGGAACCCACTGGAGGCACACAACAGCATGTTTCCCTTCTCTTATGTGGCCGGCCGATGAGCCGGTTGCCTTCTCCAACTGCCGCGGCTGACGAGCTGTGGCCCCTTGGAATACCAGTGGTGCGCGAAGGCACGTCACACCTCCTATGCGGACAGTCGGTGATGGAGGCTCTGATGTTTGTCGCGGCTTCATGAAAAGGCCTCCTCTAGTGGCGTGCATTAGGGTATCACCTTATTTATATTCGATTGGTGCCACCTCACTAGCATTCTTTCACAGAAGGAGCAAGGGTAACAATGTTGGGGAGGGTTTGGTCTGGGTTTGTTAGGCAAGCGGTGTCTGCGTTAGCTCATGATCAAAGGAACGATAAAATGGGTTTAACAATTCCTTGTCTTAAACAGCAAAAAAACCCCACAAGGATACACTGTAACAACCTCCCGCCAAACAAATGAATCACGAATCAACCCGTTAGTTGGTTGACCCACATTCTTCCTATATTTTCTATAATGGGAAAGATGGAATCAAAAATGAACAAATGAAATAACCCCTACCTCGTAACATGTTGGAGATTTCCCGCAGCATGAAGGTAGATCATGTTCTTTATTTCCGCAACTGGTTTCCAATAATGGCACTCGCATTCCAATAATCGGTTCGTGTTTCAGTGTTCTCTAATCACCACCTGATTAGATAAACTCAGTCCATTAAGGGTTCAGTGTCGTAACGCCCCTTCATCACTTTGTTTCATTGCGAAGCTATCTCGATACCTTTACCCAACCACCAAATATATAAGGGGGGGGGGGTAAGTAACGACATTGGAATTTAATGGGGCTCATCAATTAGTAAAATTCCAAATTACCTACCAATTTTGTTATTTAGGGTTGGTAGGTCAAGCCATTTATTGGCATTTCACCTCACTGCCCCTCCCCTTTTCTTGTCTGTTGAAGGATAAGAAATAAAACAATAAAATTATTTCATTTCTTTTCTTTTAAAAAGTTGAAAACCATAAATTTTTCCCAAACGTACTACTATTAAATTAAAGCCTCCTTTAAATGAATCATGGAGTGATAGATTCAACGGTTCTTTATGTTTTTTAATCCATACAACGGTTCAAAAGTTATAAAACTCCACTTGCACGTTTACTCAATGTACCCAAAAAAAAGTTCCATAAAATTTTAATGTTCACCCTCCACCTGCATCGGGCGAGCATAAGATCCTCCTATGGAGAACATGCCCCAACGAACTCAATAGTAATCTTGTATTTTCAATCCGAGTTATTTTTTAGAAGTTATGGATTTTTGCAATAAAATACTTGTCACTTATTTATTTTTTTACATCCAAAAATTAACATTCACCGGTGGCCCACACTGGCCATTGTTCGTATCTGCATAAAGAGAGAATTCCCTCATGTGTTCAGCTGTGGTCTCATATTTTTAATCTGAGTCATCGTTTTTCAGTTATAATCATTTGAAAAATAAAATAATTTTATTTAATTATTGTATTTATAGTTATGCCATTTTTAGGTTTCCCATAGAAGTCCTGTGATGACTAAACATAAGTCACACATAGGGTAAACCCACCATTGGGAGAACAATGGTGCCCTTGAATTTATGATTTGTGAATCCTTTTAAGAGTAATTCCATTTTTTATGAAAATTGCTTACGTGCGCTAATTAATGCATAAGAAAACTTTGATGGATCATTCTGGGAACTTTGGGCCTCAGAATCATGTTGCGTCAGATTTCATGGTCTCTAAATAATTCCATATAATTAGAAAAATATTTATACGAAAATTTTGGGACAATACATTCTCCCCGCCATATGGATTTATGTAATTGAAAGAAAAAAACACAAAACAAACAAATGAGGGTACTGAGAACGAATCTAATCTTCTGCTCCTAGGTACTCTCTTGGAGGTTCCCGTGCTACCTGAGAATCCGTATCAGACGTATCGGCCTCCCATGAAGGTCCCACTCCTGTCGACCTAAAACTGCATTAGGAAATCCATAAAATTCTCCCCATCGTCAAAGTTCAACTCTCCCAAGTTGATAACTTGCGATGGAAAATGCACGCATCTTCTCAGCTACACCACATGGAAAATAATATGCACTTGGTGCATCTGTGTAGAAGGATATAGATGGTACACCACCTTATCCACTCTGATGAGAATCTATAAAGGTTTGATGAAATTAAGAGATCACTTGATGCCCCGACCAAATCTTCGCATACCTCATTGAGGTGAGACCCATAGGAAGACATGGTCTCCCTCCTCCTGTCATCATATGACTTCTTCTGGCTCTAGGCAGTCTTCACTTCCTTACAAGTGAGGCATCGTGATACAATATCTTCTATTATATCCTTCATCCCTTTCAATTAGAAGAGACACCGGAGGTCCCGGTACATCTTTTCCACTCTAGGATGTACATTTAAAGGGGATGTATAAATCTACCTCAACACCTCCTCCTGATGCATCACTGGTACCATGGTGCATCCTATGAAAGGGATGATGTGATATATACCTTTAATGAATCATTTAAGAGGTCATATTGAAGATATCTGAGCACCTCAGGCCTCAAAGTCAACATCTCTAGCAGTGCCCCCCTCGAATTTTATGATGAATTGGGGGAGTGATAGTCATAGACTAGAGTTAAGATATTCTATTTTTTATCCATGTAGGATATCCGCAATACAAATAGAACCTCTAATGACATACTAAATAATTGTAGACCATACCTCCTACAGAGTGCATCTTCTACCACATTCCCCTTCTGAAATCCCAGATCACTCTTCTCCACCCACAGGAAAGGCTCCCCCTTCTTCGTCAAAGCTGAAAAGGTTGACCCTACCATAGATAAGTATGGTTCAAAAATTTGGTAGTGCATAGCCAAATTATAAGTCCCTTTATCTTTGAGGAGGTAACCCTGGAAACATCTTTTGAAAAGATATCCCCAAACTCTGCTACTCTTTCAGGGAACTTAAAATCCAAAACACCCGCTGCCACGAGTGTAAGGCTGGACAACACAAGAGTGATTGGCTGCACCATCCTATACACGAGTTTATCCTATGCTGCATGTGTTTCCTTTTTCACCCACCAAGGAAAACCCCATTCTAACATTTTAGATAAACCAAAACCTTTTTTCTTTATTAATATAGTTAATCTGTGTATGAACTGGGGATGCCTGGTCCATACCCAAACTAACGACATAAGGACTCAGCGCTTCCACCAAGAGGTTCGAACCAAAACTCACTCCTCAAGGGTCAGATCACACTATCGGCGCATGTGTGATTATTTAGTCTCCTCCAAAAGGTATCTCTAGACGTAAAGGTAAAGTCTTTGGATTAACCAGAAACTCCAGGTATTGAACACGATTCATATGTCCCTATCACTTCATCTTTTTGAAACATTTTACCCACTCAAGTCTCAGAGATTGGTGTTAGTTTCCTACTTTCACATTGCTAACATTAACTGGTTGAATTCACTTAGCCAATGATCATTCAACCACAAAGGTTCTCTATATCACCCTATTATATGTAGGAATGCATATAGAAATAGTGCTGGCTCAGATGTCCCGAAACACACCTCGCTCAGAGGTCCAAGCCCTGAAGCACTGATCGTTTTTTACACATCGAGTACCTGGGATGGTCGATACGCCTCGATGAATAATTAGCTACCGACATGTCATCCTTTCGAAGTTGTATAAGCTTTAGGGAACTCTCATCCCTCATCGATTTATAGAATGATACCCCCTTCTCCGCGGAAGGTTCTCAAACTTTTCCATATAAAATTTACCTCTTTGCGTGATCAGGGTAACCTAAACCCTATCATCATCCTGGTGATCCATATATAAGTCTCTCTACCAGGACCGCCATCTGATCGAATGTTTCCCTGGCTAGATGGAATCTCATCTACCTCCTCAAACTAGTCCTTAGCCACCTATGAGTCATGATTTCCTTGGAACCTGGGGAGTATCTAATGTTGAAACATGTGTAAGTCACTAAGCCTGCATTTTTTCTCTACCGGTATTGCCAGTTGTAACTAATAACTAAGGGGCAGTGATATAGCTGGCACAAAACCCAAAGGTACTATCTCAGGCAAAGATCCATCTACCGAAGCCACATTACCATGAAGATCATACTCATAGACACACAGAGATAAAGGCTAGTAGCTAGGATCACCATCTGATATGTTGATGTCCATACTAAGCGAAAATATCGAGCCATAGCCTCCAGCCAGTCCTCAACTGCCAGGAAACCTGTCTCGCCACGAAACCTCAGAGGCCTATGCCACTAGAACTCAGTAAATGCACTTAGTTGGCGTGAACCATATTCTAGTGATGCTGGTGGTAACAACATCCCAATAGTTGGTGGTGGTGCTGGTACGCCACCTGCAGGTTCCAACACAGTAAGAGGGCCATACACTGGAGCCTCATCGCTTGGTGGGCCGCCATTGCGTACTCTCTCTAGAATCCTAGCTTTATATCTATATAGCGGCATCTTGATAAATAATAGGTGCATCAATATCATTATGATATACATGGTGATATTAATCCAATGAAATCCAAAGATAAACTTTTCAAAAACACAAGCAATCATTGTTTTCGTGCGCTGATTCAGATATCAGAATTAGGGTTCATGTTGTATGTATACGTAAGCCGCCACACTAACACTAGATTCCCCTAACTAAAAACCACACTCATAACACTTATCAATGTTTACACATAGAAAATATCATAGTCTAAGTTCATTAGTAGAATCGACTCCTCTAATACCACTTTGTCACGACCCGTCCCCTTGGGCTCATGCCGTGACTACCTCATTCTTAACTTCCATAGGCCAGGGGCTGGCAACTAGCACCAAAAGGCATATTACCTAAAATGGGAAGGTTTTTTCTATAAGCTTGTAAAAAATCCCGGTTCAAAACATGACAATAAGAAACTTTGAATTATACTCCTGTAGTAAAAAGTATTTCTGAAAGAAAAAGGGTCCAGAATATAAGCCCAACTGAATGTACGAGTAAAACTGAAAGGTACTAATACAAATGAAAAGAAAAATACAAAAAAAAAAGGAAAAGCAGCTCCAAAATAATCCACCATGGATCCTACTTAAAGGGAATGTACAACTCACGATCATTAGTCCTTGCATGGTGTCAACCCAAACCATCCACCTTGGATCCTACCTGAATTGTAGGTACAACTCATGATCAGTAGTCCATGCATCACGTCACACCAAATAGTCCAAATCAAAGAACCATCCAATCCTAGCTCCCTTAACCTCAATCAATGCCATACGTCGTCTGCACAAGACACAACAAGGTGCAGGCAAATCCCATGCAGGGGTGAGTATAATGATAATTAGTAGGGACCCCGAGACCCCGTAGGTCTCCAAAAGTTCCACAAAGAAAAAACCATAAAGAAAGACATCGACTATACTTAGGTATATTCCCATAAATACACCTAAGTTATCAGCATATACACATCTCATACATGAGGGATGAATACCACAATGGTAACACCATGAAGGTAACACCAAGAAGGTAACACCACGAAGGTAACACCATGAAGGTAGAAGTACCACATAGGTATCACTATGATGGTTACACCATCAAGGTAAAAGTACCACACATGTATCACCATGAAGATAGTTCCACGAAGGTAAAAGTCTTAGTTAAAACAAAGTCTCATCTCAAACCAGGTATATATCTCAGAGAAATAGTATTATAATACTGATCCACACAAGATCACTATGAATGCTGATAGATAGCCACAAATTCTCTTGGATAAAGAACAAGTAACATTCCCAGTCACTATGTCGAACACATTAGCTGTTGGAGAACTCATCCTCTATCGAGTACAGTGGGCCTACCACATCACACATAAGCACTTCCCACAAACCATGAAATGATGAGGTACTCCTCCCCATCGCATACTGTGGGTCTGCAGGGTCACACAAGTTCTCTCCCCCACCATGGACTGCTAATGTACTCCTCCCCATTACATACCGTGGCCTCTCCCAACCTTGGATTCCTGCGGTAATCCCCCCCTCACCTACCATGGCCTTCAAGTCACTCCGAGTCAAAAAGTCAGCAGTTATCAAGTCTCAGCCACTCATAGGGTTCTGTACATAGAGTGCTTAGGAGAACTGCTGCCCAAGACATTGATCATATTCCAACCAGCACTAAGTCTCAAAAATATGTAACTTGATGATATGTTGTGTCAAAAGTGTTCCATCGCAATAGAAGGCTCATCAATCAGACGACCTGTCTGTGCATTATTGGCGTTTCAGTTTTGAGGGCCCAGTTGGATTCAGGTGTGATCCAACCTTGTCATACTCCATGTTTCTCCAAAACTCTCATGTAGTAAGTCAAAGGGACTATCTCACTAGAAGGATCCCATTTCCACAGATGGATCATCAAATTTACGTCTGGTTCTCGAGATAAGGCCCTTTAACTGGTTCTGGGCCCGGGTCCAGTCCCACCTGGTCAGACCCACCCAGCCTGACCCGGTCTGGGCTGGGTCGCGGTGGACTTGGCCCACCGGGCTGAGGTCTGGCCTGGAAATAAAAAATGGGTAGCTCGAAAGGATGGCCTGACCCATATAGGTCGGCCTACAAAGGGGTGGCTCGGTCTGCAAAGTCGGCGACCCGGTTGGGAGGTGCCCTGGTTGGGTCGCGGCCCGGTTGGGTGGTGGCCTGCTAGGGCGCGTCTTGCGGTGCTTCCTCCAGGTGGCTTGAGAGATCCGCTCCCCCGAGGCCCCAAACAGTGAGATTCCATTTGGCCTTTGAAGCAGCGACGCTACGTGGGCGCCGCCTGGTCGCCATGGAACCTACTAGAAGCAGGGGTTCCGCCTCCTCCACCATAGCTTCGGCCACAGTCTCTAGCTCACAGGTGTGGCTCGACGACGCGCCACCGTCCCCTTTTATTGCAAGCAGATGAGCTGACTACCTTCTCCGACTACCTCACTGACGATATGCGACCCCTTTGCACATCTGTGGTGCATGATGGCGCACCGCACCTCCTCCGCGGTCGGCCGGTGCCGACCGCTCTGATGTCTGCCATGGCTTCATGCCACGACCTCCACTGGTGGCGTGCATAGGCGCGTCGCCTCCTTCGTAGCCAGTTTGTGCCGCTTTTCTGGTGGTCTTCCATGTAAATCACATGTGTAATAAAGTTGTGGAAGGTTTGGACTAGGTTTGTTAGGCCCTCACCCTCTATGTTAGCTCGTGATCAGAGGGAGGATAAAAAGTGTTTAACAATTCATTGTATTAAACAACAAACAAACCTCACGAAGATACACCATAACAACCTCCCGAAAAATGAATGAATTGCATATCAACCCATTAGTCGGCTGACCTGCGTTCTTCGTATAATTTCAAGAATGGGGAAGAGGGAATTAAAAATGCACAAATAAAATAACCCCTACCCCATAAAACGTTGGAGAGCATTCGAGAAATAAATGTAGATCTTGTTCTTCGATTACACAACTGGTTCCCAAAAATTACACTCACACATTGTCCTTCGGTTCATGGTTTAGTGGCACCCATCACCTCCTGCTAAGATTGGATCCATCCACTAAGGGTTCAATATCACAATGCTCCTTAAACACTTCTTTTCTTAGCGAAGTTGTGTCGAAACCCTTCCCCATGTTCAAAATATATAAGAGTGGGGGAGGGTAAGTAACGACGTTGGAATTTAATGTGTCTCATCAATTAGAAATCTTCCTAATTCCCCAACAACATCGTTACATAGGGTTGGCAGGTCAGGCCATTTATTGGCATTACACATCGCTAGCCGACCCCTTTTCCTATCTGTTGGAGTATATGAAATAAAATAATAAAAATAGTTTATTTAATTTATTTTAAAATGTCTCAAAACATAACATTTTTTGGACCTATTGCGGCCAAAGTAAATCCTCTCTTAAGTGAATCCTAGCGCTGTGGATTCAATGGTGCCCTAATATTTTAATCTGAGCAATAGTTCCAATGTTATATAACGCTTCTCGTGCGTTTAGTTAATGTATCTGAACAAAAATCTCGATAAATTATTAACATTCACCCTAGACTCGTGCCAGTCGAGGTTAGGCTCCAAATAAGGAGAAAAAGCCCCAAAGAACTCAACAGTACTCTCAGATTTTCAATCTGAGCAACCATTTAGTCGTTATAGATTTTTACAATAAAATAATTTTCACTTGATTATTTTAATTACAGCCAAAAACTTACATTCACTGGTGCCTGCGCCGGCCAATGTCAGTATCTACCTAAAGAGAGAGTACCCTCCTAACTTTAGTGGTGGTCTCCAATTTTTAATCTAAGTCACCATTCGTATGTTATAAGAATTAGAAAAATAAAATAAATAAATTTTATTATTTTATTTACAATTATGCCATTTTTGGGTTTTCCCACATGGGGCCCGCACTGACTAAAATTAAGAAGCACCTAGGGTAAACACACCATATTTAACGTAATGGTGCCCTCTGATTTATAATCCAGGAATATGTTTTAGATTTATTCCATTTTATAGAAAAATGGTTTAATCATGTTAATTAAAGCTTAACAAAACATCGAGAGATCATTCCAGGTACTCCAGGAATCGGAATCACGTGCTGTCAGATTTACTAGTCTCAATATAATTCAATATAATTTAAATAATATATGGAAATTCTTGGAAATTAAACATCATATATGATTATTTTTAATCTAATAACATTTTTTCCTAAAAATAACCCCTTGATTTTATTGTTTTCTAAGGAATATAAATCATAAGAGCTCTAAAACTCAGGCAATGGATCAATATCGAATGACTCAAATCCTCTATGATAAAACCCTAATTTTTAAAAGAGATATATTGAAAAAAAATATCAAGATATCCATAAATAAGTTATTTAAAACATTCTAAGCATATTACTTGTCTCAAATAAATCATCCAGTATAGAAAATGTTCCTACATCCACTTAAGTTAAGAATTAACACATCTCATAAATACATACAACACAACATTCCAATTTTATAAAATTTCATAAATATATGTTCTCAAAAAATTGGTAAAATTCATATCAATGGATAGATTTATGTAACATATTTTCTACCTCTTTAAAAAAACTATCCAAATAGTAAATGAGAGAGGGGACAAACGTCATATACCTTAGACATGAATATAATGTGGTTGTATGACCATCATCACCCTCAAATACTGAAATTCATTATTTGGTAAAGGATGAATGATAATATCATATGCCTACTCCATTTTAAGAACAAAAGCTTTCTTTAGTTCATTTATATTGAAACATTATTTGATGAAGTGATATATACTATTAGTGTTCATAGATCACAAATTTTTAATAGGATTAATGGTGATATTGATCGCACTTTTCTTTTTTACAACCAATGATAAGATATAACATTCTATAAACAAAAAAATATTATTGTTCTGTATTCTTAAATAATAATTTAGTTATATCTTGACTGAATGTTTGAAATTCATTTTTTTCGTTCCAAGAGTCACTGAATGTTTCTTTATTATATACACATATCAATATAATTTTCTATTAAAAAAACTCCAATATATGTGGATATTATATAAAAAATACTACCTTATTAGTATTTATATGTATATATATTAAAATTCAACTTTCTCTTATTATATTACATAATTATATTACATATAGTGACCACAATGTATTTATGAAATATTTTACAAGTAATTCTTTTTCATTGTTGAAGCAATTTAAAATTTAATATACAACGTAACATCATAAACCATATAATTAATAATAGATTTGTGGTAAAATCGACAACCAATAGGTTTATTATACTATTTCAGATTATTATTCTTTCTATCCTCATCATTAAACAAAATTTTTTATTCTGAGATAAGTGAAATGTTATGAAGTTACTATTCCATTCCAAATCATTAAATAAAATCCAGAATTGTTTTTGTGATTATAATTGTGATCCTTGTCATGCTAAATTTGAATGGTAAGAAAGTATATCATTTTGTTTAAGAAATACATTTCTATCAGTATCTTAATTTCTCAAGAAAAACAATTATAATTTTCTTTATTATTTCTTACAAATATGATATCATCAATAAAGCAATAATGGTAAGTGAAACCTCTTGATTATATTTTATATGGAGGTTTATATCAACTATTTATTTTATGAAATTCAACATCTTTAACCTAGTATCAATATTAATATACCATAATATCAATTATTGTTTAAATCCATATAGAGCCTCATTTATCATTCAAGCATAGTTTCAATTTTACCAATTATGAAGGAACATGGTTTTTTAATATAGCCTTCTTTTTCTAGTTATGCATTGATAACTGATGACTTAATTCCAATTTAAAATATCTATTTTTTTCATTGAGAAACTATATCACAAAATATGCAATTTATTTATGTATTACCACTGGGGAAAATGTCTCATAATGAAAATTGCCTCAACCTATAAGTATCCATTATAGAATATCCTTTCTTTGTTTCTTATCATTAAAACTCGTTCATTTGATCTGTTCCAAAAACCCCAATTTGAACTGATAAAAAAATTTTCTCTAAGATTAGTTAAAACTTCTTATGTCTAATATTTTCAATATGATCTTACACTTCATTAATGGAATCAATCCATTCTTGGATCTATAATGCTTTATAAATATATTTAGGCTCATCCAGTGATAAAAAAGAAGTATATGAAATTATCCTCATTTTTTTTATTTTTTAAACCCATTTTCCATGATCTCCGATGAAATTTTAGACCACCATTATATTCCTCATTGTATGATGAAATGTAAGTAGTTGTCCCTCATCAAATGAAGTAGATCAATCAATATATTAATCTTATATAGTTTTTATATTATCATCTTTTTTAGAAAATTTATGATGTTGTTTAATTATAATAGTTTCATCTTTATTTTATCTTATATCAATAACTACCTATGAGGATTTTCAATTAGAATTTTCTAGAATATTAGCATCATCTGATTCAGTAATCATTTGAGTTTCATTATTATAAAATTGATATACTCTATCATTTTATGTGTAACCAAGACAGATTCCATAAACACCTCTTTGGTCAAATATTACATGTTTCTTTTTCTTAACACGGATAATGCATACAGTTCCAGACACTGTTAATATTTTCAAACTTTTTATTTCCTTGTAAAACATATTGTATGGATTCATATTAGAGTTTCTCCAGTAAACAAATGATTCCTAATGTGCGATGTTGATCTAATATCTTATCTCTATAAGAATCACCCTATATCCTGACCAATCACCATGGTTCAAGAAATCTCTACCAAATTTATATTCATTCATTCACAAAAACCATTATTGTATGTTGTGTGTGGTACACTATGTTCTAGAAAAATTCCATGATATTTTTGACAGTGGCTAAAATTCTAATTTGTGTATTTTTTTTGTTATTATTATCTCAAAATTTTATCACAAAGTATCCACATTAATTTTGCACACTTATCCAATTTTTTTTAATTTTTTTATCAAATGATATGTATTTCAGAAAAAATAAGAAAATTAATAGAAATAATCAATAATGGAAATAAAATACTTTTTTACTTTTGAATATTTCGTTATCATATACCCTTATATGACAGAATGAATATGTTATGAGGGTTGAGTTTGTTGTTTCTCAATGTTCTTATGTATTTAATGAAAAATCATTCCCTTGAAGTATATAAAAAATTCAATTCTATTACTAATTTAATGAAAGGAATATCTTATGCAGTTTTCATATTTTTTATATTGGTCATATTTCTCTAGTATATAAGTAGAAGCATTTTATTATTTCTGATTCCCTTCCATCATGGATTGAATTATCTCTATTTATCTCCCACATGAAATAAGTTTCCCCTCGTTAATTTTCCACTCAAAAAAGATTTCTGATATTCAATTCTATTAAAAACCATCTATTCTAAAAAAACATCCTTTAAATCATAAAAATGTGGTGAAATGATCAATATATTATGTTTTTGTCCATTTAATAAAATGTAATTATATTTTTTGGATCATATTTTCTAATACAAGTAGTTATAATAACTTTGATTTCGAGTGAACCATCATTATCAAAATTCATTGTCCCTTATTTGTAATCCTTTACATTTTTAACAACCTAAAATCTATGTTCATATATTATACCACCCCGTGATTTTTATAAATTGAACTATTTTTGTTAACATATATGAAACACAATAATGAGCATACAAGACTATGAAATATTTTTATTTAAATATGATCATTATAACATTTCTGTTAAATAGGTGCTCTTGAATTTGAAAAAATTATTTATGAAATATATATAAATACCTAATTAAATATATCTTTATTGATAAATATTTAAGAATTAATAACTCATTTTTTTTAATTAAGAAATTTTATTATTTAAAAATTATTCAATTAAAAAATAATTTCAATAAATTTTGTGAGTAAATTTTGTAAATAACATATAGAAAATTCATAAAGTTTATTTAGTAAAATGGATAATTTTTTTTCAAATTAGTATATCAAAATTAAAATATGTCATAATTTTGGTGTTTTTATGAAACGATTGATTTCACAGTGAACAGTTGAAATTTTAAAAAAAAATTGTACCATCATTTATTTCTAATGAACTAAGTAATTTCAAAGTATCTTTTTATTTTTTATTTTTTATTAATGTAAAATATGAAATATTTTACTTATAATAATAAAATTAATTTCATTTTATTTAGCTATTTTTAATATCTTGGGATAATTTTTTTTTATTTTTAAAAAATTGTTTTCTAAAAACTATTTTGAAGTGAAAATGATTAAACATTATAAATTATTAAAATAACACATAATGATGAATGACTAAGATGAATTATTTAGAATATATATATATATATATATATGTATTTAAATTCATATAATGATTATTGGTAGTCATAGATTAATTTAAAATGATCAATATAATGAAACATTATTTTTTTCTGAAAATTCGTTTTTTTCGTGCATTGCGGGATATATATAAAATAGAATTCTAAAAATTATGAAAACATATTTTGGTAAAAATTATTCTATACATTATATAAAATTATTTAATATTATTTAATAATTTTATGCATATTTTCTATCGTAATGGATAGAATTTAGTGTAAAAAATCACAATGTTAAAAAAGAAAAATGGGTTAATTAAGGATAAAAATAATTTTATAAAAAATTTAATGTAACAATAAAAGATTATTTATCTTAATTATATTAGTAAATTTAATCCATAATAATCTAGGAATCAATTATGTAACCTTTATATGTTTTATATCAATTATTATGTCCATTATAATAATTTATTTAAAGATAATGGAAAAATGTCACTCTCTTACTTTTAAAAATATATTTTTTCTTATCAAAGGGAAAAAAGAATGTTGTTAATGAATTTAAATGATTTTCTGTAGTTATAAAACAATTTTCAAGTTGATAATTTATTTCAAATTTTTAGAAATTATATAATTACTCTAAATGCATATGCATTATTGATGCAGTAATTAATAAATTAAAATAGTATAATAAATGATTTAAAAAAAATTAAAAATCATATAATATGAATGAGTTATTGTGTTAAATGAAATTTGTTGATAATTATAACATGTTTTGGAATTTATAAATGACTAAATTCAAATTATATACTTGTCTAGATGATTTTAATGTTAAATTAAATGAAACTTGGGAAAATTACCATTAATTATATATTATAATAAATAATATTATATGAAATAAATTAAAATAAATAAAATAATAATATTTGGCCATGTTAATGGTAGAATATTTATAATATAAAAAAGTTCCATTTATGGGATATTTTTCATTTTATAGGTTTTTTCTAAGCCCTTAAATAGTATAAAATGTACTACTATAGTAATTTTAAAAAAGTGTTAAAACAGTAGGATAATGGATACAATTTTTCTAAAATTTCCAAATTTTTGTAGTATTATATTTTTTCAACTCACTATAAAAATTTCTAGAATAATTATACTTTATATTCAATTGAATATGATAATTAATTAATATTATTTTAATACATTATGAAATTCTAAGAGTGACCCTACCCTCTCTTAATAGGGAAACCATTTGTCATATTTTCATCACAATTAAAAATATATTTGGTTCATCTAATAGATGTGATAATACATTTTTACATCCCTAACCATGTTTTAGATTCCTTGATTTGATCAAAAAATGAACATAAAAATACATTAGAAATAAACTGTATTAGGTCTTCTGAAGAAGATATATAGTTCTTAACCAAGAATTATCATTTTGATTATTCTTAATACTCATTAAAATATTTCTAAAACATTATAAAATAGTTTCAAAAAAATATTCCACATTCTAATATGTTATTATGTTAATCTGATAACCTATATAAATTTCTTCTCCATTCAAATTGGAAACGACCAAATTGTTCGTGCGTATGTGAAGACTAACGCCTATGGAACTGATGTAATTCATTTTCCATAGCCTCCTCTTAAGACTAGATTTTTTGATGGATTTAATGTATATATATAATATCAAATTCATATTTATCATAATGTAAATTTAATGTATTTCTTAATTTATTACATTTCCTATTACTAAAAAATGATAATGTTGTTCTTACATACGCAAGGACTGTTGCCTCATGGAGTGATGTGGTTCCCTTTTCATCACCACATCACTTGAATGATATATATTAGTATATTTAAATAAAAAAAATATTATTTATTTTATTATAATAATTCTATAAATTTAAAATAATACTTATCTTTTATCCAATTTTTTTTTTGAAAAATGGAATCATTACTCGTGCATATGTACCGCCAACATTCTCTATCATTGTAACATAGTTCAATATTAATTACCAAATTTAATGATTGTATTTAAAAGTATATTTTATGTAAAAATATGTTATTAATTTAATTATTATTATTATATATATGATGAAACAAATACCACTTTTACCATAGTCAACCTTCAAAATTCATTTTTGAAATTTGAACAAAAAATTACCAAAACGTTAAATATTAGAGTGAATGAATAAGTAATTGAATATGAAAAGGTAATAAATAAAATATTAAGGAATAATAAACCATAAAATCTTCTTAATCAATTAAATAAATATAAAACTTTTATTATTTAGAGTGATATATAACGTACATGATGAGTCATACTCAATATATGGGGAACTTTAACTTTAAACTTCATTTTAAATGTTTCAATGATATGTTTTTTAAATATTTCACATAAATTTAAATTTTATATTAAATGACTATATAAAATTTTTATTTGCGAATAAATTGATAAAATATTACATTTTTTGAAGTATGTTACATTTTTATAATGTTTCTAAAAATAAATATATACATGTTTTTAAATAAGTTGATTTCGTTTAAAAATCTGCATATAATGTTTCCTTAAAAATGTTTATCTTTTATGTACATATTCATAAAATTATTTTATAGATTTTATTATTTGGGAAAAAAATAATTAAAAGGACAATACTTTTCAAATTTTGAATATCTTTCAAAGAATTTCAATAGGAATATTTTTAGATATTCTGTATTAAACATTTTGACTTTCTTTATGAATAAATACAAAGAATTGTATATTTTAACATATATTTCAACACTTAATTTTCAGACAGCAATAAAAATTATTTTATATTTTAATTCCTTTATAATATTTCATGTTTTATTCATTGAAAAAATTCTTTCACTTCCTTTCAGGTATTTTAGCTTTGAATATGTTTTTTAAAAATAAATGGTATTTTAATAAACAAAAGAGTTTTTCAAAGATAATATGATGAAATATTTTATTCATGATATGTCACCATATCATTATATATAAGGAATTTAACATATAGGTGTAGATTGAATGATGAATTTATCTATATTATACCGTATAAAAAAATGGGTGATCATGATAGAACATATATGATTGGTTGATCCTTATTATTTCTCATGAAAATTTGTGAGAACGATATATTTTATATAATTTGTGTTCCCCCATATAGATCTCCAATGCATTGGGTAATGTTTTTTTCCTTAATATTAATTAATCATTGAGTTTTCAAGGATGTTTCTTCAATGGGGTTGAATAGGATATCGTAATTTTTAACATATCTTATGAATTTAATTCTCTACATTATATAAAATGTATTTCAATTTACATTTAATGCTTTATTAATGAATTCATTGATAAAAAATATTTTTTTTCATGTGGAAATCATTTATTTCATTTTCTAAATTAACATAGATTTTATATTATTCATTTAATGGGTTTTCTTATTTCTCAATGGACTAATGGATTTCTTATTTTCTTATCCCATAGAAATATCTTTTTTTCCATCCAAAATTTTAATTTTTTCACAGGGTTTATGGATGGGAAAAAACAAATAAGAAGTTGTTTGAATGTCATGATATTTTTTTCATGATTTTTTTTATTTTTAGAAGTGTTATATTTTTTGGAAAATAGATACTTATTAGAAGTGTCGACTATATAAATTTTTGTTTTTAGTTTTGATTTGTGACTTAATTAAATACAATAATACACTTAAAAAGATACTAAAACGGATGAGAATTAATAATTAACATAAATTATAAGAGTGTATAATTATTAATGTTGGGTCATCATAATTGATATTATTGCAAAGGTTTAGATTATATTATAGGATAGGATGTTAGTATTTAATATGTTAAAAGTTATATCTTACCACACATTTTAGTATGTTAGAATGAATTACATTTATTTGGGGAAAATGAATAGAATTTAGAAAAAAATGGTTAAGGATATATTAGTGATAATTCTCCTTATAATATTGTTTATATTGATTTTAGTTATATAAGAATTATAGCATTAATAGTTTTACTAAATGGATGAGTCATGTTGGAACAAAACTAACGATGGATGAGAAGGAATATGAAGTGGTTGTATGAATGGAAAACCAAAAAGAATAGTACCTATAGTGAAACTCTTATGGCCATTATTAAATAGCTATCATGAGTTGTGATTAAAAAATTACAACCTGGTGAATTCTATAACACATAAAATAACAGGGAGTTGATTTTCTATTGAATTTTACGTGTCAGAGATAATAATGGTAAAAATATTCAATGGATTATGTGTCTAGAGTGTGAGAGTAAGAACACTAGATAATTTCTTTATATAAGATTAAAACATGTTTTCTATGTGGTAAAGAAGGGACTAATGCATTGAAATTATAGGGTGAAAGTAAATAGTCAATTAATGATGTAAAATGAAATAATATTTTTCCAATGTATCAATTTTATTTCAAAAAAACCTGGACTATAATAATTACAAAAATTGATTTCTAGGGGTAAATCTCAAGGATGAGATTTGAATGAAAATATAGATAAATGTTCACCCATTCATAATGACATTATAATTGAATATAAAATTTTTTTAATGACATATAAATGATATGGATTATAACTTTTCATAGGTTTTTATTTTAATAAATAGTTGGAAGTGATCCATATCGTTGTTTTTTGAATGGAAATATTAAGGAATAACCTGAAAAAACTTGGATAAAAGATTATAATGAATGTCAAGCGATTAAGGTGTATATATATTGGGGTTCAAGAGTTTTTATGTTGTTGTAGATTTAAGGATGATCCAAAATTTTTAAACAATAATATGATTATTCAGTTTTAGATGATTTAATTTCTTTGGGAGATATTTGAATAGTTTTTATGGATGTTTTATTTACATTAACTCTTACTATTGACATGTTAAAAAGTTATTTGAGAATAAATGATCTTTTGTAGACTTATGATTAGAGGTACTAGTTAACATTATGGTTTGTATGAAATTAGATCAATGAGGATATTTTTAGTCTATCGATTATATTTCATTAAAATTCAAATTATTTATGTTACTATTATTTTAGTAAAAATGAAAATATAAAAAGGTTACAGGGCTTGAACCCACAACCAAAAGTTGATAATGATGTAAAAATAGCCACATTCCTATGTTATTTCTTGGTTAAAAAGACATTTTTAATAAGTCATTATTAATAATTATTGCTTTGATTTTGGAAACAGAAGTTTTATTGTAGTAAAGACAAATGAATTGAAAAGTGATTTGGTTATTAAATGATTAATGTTATTTATGAATAAAAGAACAATAATTTTGGGGGAATATTATATGATATTAATGTAATTTATTTTATTAATTAATGTTTTAATCCTGATTTAGAGGTATATATGATTTTTTTATTTCTTTATGGTGACTCATATAATTTATAGAAATTGTTAACATATTGTGGAGATTATATAACCATGGAATTTAAGTTTTTGGATATACATATTTATGAGTGGAAATTTTTAATGGAAGATTAATGTTAAATTAATTTTGAAATAAATTTTTACCACATATATATAATATTTTTGTTTAAATATTATTCTATAATATTTTGTTAAATATTATGGGTTGTAATTTGTAGATTCATATGCGTTTAACATTAAATGTTTATTTAGAGGCTTTGCTGAATAATGTATCATTTTTCATATGAATGATTATTCATTTTGAGAATTATCTTACATATTGGAAATTTTTTATGTATTTTTTCATGTAAAAATATAAGAGTAATAGATTTGGATCCCTTTTTGTAATTTTGGGAACTACTATAAGCTGATGTTAGATCCTCGACGAAGAAAAATTCTTCTATAATACTCATCTTTTCGTGATTGAGGTAAGATTATAGTAGAATAAAAACATTATATTGATAAATTAAGTATATTTTCTTTTTTTATCTTGATGGTATTGTAATTGCTGAGAAATATGAAAAGCATCTTGTAATGAAATTCTTTTCCTTTTACACCTATTTCTAGAGAATAAATGGTGTTTCTTGACACCTTTTGTATTTATAGTATTGTGGTCATTATCATTCAGATGATCATTGAATTTATAATAAAAAATGGTATATAACACTCCCAATTATTATTTTGACATTATTATTTTATTAAATGTACATATTCTATAATTTAATAAATCTTCCACTATTTTAAAACATATATATTCATTATTCTGGACGGATTTTGTATTTCATTTTCCCTTATTTCATGAGGATATTTTTTAACCATTCATATATTGTTGGATTTAAAAAAAATATATTTTCATACTTCAAACAATTAATTATTGAGTTCCATGTCAAATATCATGGAAATAATTTTTTAAATGTGGTAGAATGTGAAACCCTATGGTTTTTAAAAATAAAACACTGTTTTATAGCATATGCAATATGCACCACCATGAATAAACGAATCATAAAATATCTAATGAATAAGATTAAATAATTTATAAAATATATATAAATTTTCTTCTAAATATATATTTATTTATTGATTTTTTGGAAACAATCACTCATTTATTTAATGAGGACATTTGTTTCATAAAAAATTATGTTTTTTCCACAAATTATTTTATTATTTTTCCGCGAAAAATGTATAAATAATTTACTAAAAATGTATATATATTTTTTGTATAAAATAAATTTTATGGAGTTATAATATGAATATTATGTTACTGTATATTTTTTATTTCTTAAAAATTATTTTTTCCATTGAATGGTGAAAATTATTGATTTTTAAAATATGTCCGTTTGTTGGCTTTAATTAAATGAATCTAAAATTACCATTATTTTCAATTTTCACTAAATGGTAAATATGAACCATTATATTTAGTTTAATATAACAAATTGCATTTGAATTAGTAATTTTCATGTTTTTCTATTAGTTTTTTGGCTTAATAAACATAGTTTTCTGAAGAAAAAACAATTAAGTGCAAAGAGTTTATACATTTTAATTAGTTAAAATAAACCCAAAAAAGGGATTATTTAAATGATATTATATATATATATACTTGAATTAGAATTAATATAATTATGATTCTAGTTATAGATTTAAAACTGGATCA
Organism: Viscum album; assembly: GCA_963277665.1. NCBI lineage: Eukaryota > Viridiplantae > Streptophyta > Magnoliopsida > Santalales > Viscaceae > Viscum > Viscum album. The sequence goes on along the minus strand of OY728142.1, from coordinate 922,033,530 downwards.
TCTATTTCTCATAAAATAAATTTTTCTTAAAAACTATTTTCATCGCACTTTTGTGGGATACTTATAAAATTAATGTATACCACTTTTGGGGATTTAATTAGATAAAATATTTTAAATAATTCCAATAAGATTAATATATATTATTAATTTTTGATGCATTACTTTTGATAATAATGGATTATAAAAATAGTAAAAAAATTCAGCATGGTAAAAATATAAAATATGTTAATTTATGGAAAACATATTTGATAAAGACTAATAAATAATCATAAAACGTTATTTATTTTTAATTTATGATTAATGTAAATCCATAGGGTTAATTTTTCTTTTTATATGATATTTTGATGCCAATGGGCCATGATTAGGGCATTTCAAGTAATTAAAGAAAAAAAAAGACACAATGGCTCTCTCTTACCTTTAAAAATATATTATATGTTCAAAAAGGGACAATAAAAAGTACATAAAGATTTTTTTTTCAGTTTTAGAATATCTAAATTATATTTAAGATTATTATTTATTTATATTTTTTATTAATTATATAATTGACTTAAATTCATACACAATATAGACAAAGTAATCATTTAATTTAAGTAAAAATAAAATAAATGATTTTGATAGTATTAAAAAAATATTGAATATATTATTTTATTAATTTTTTTTGGAAATTATTAAATTTTATGGATGTTTGATAAATATATATTTTAATTCCATAAAGGTTAATGTTTATAATGTCAAATAAAAAAATATTTCCATAATTGATATTATTGATATTTTATGTTAAATAATTATTTATTAAATGAATTAAAATTCATAGAAATAATATATTTTCCCAAATGAATGGGAAATTATTGATAATATCAATAATGGTCCATTTATGGTACGATGTTCCTTTTATAAGATCTTTTCTATCCCCAAATGAGCAAACAATTTTATAACAATGGTAATGGTCAAAATGGGTTAGAAGGGGAAAAACCGAAATGATTAGGCTGAAATTCACCTTAAATTGTCAATTTTTTATTAAATAAGATATTTTAGAGTAACTATAACCTTTTAGAAGAATATTATAAATTTTTATGCATGTGAATATGGTAATGTATTCATATTAATTTAATTGTTTAATAAATTCAATGAATTCCCCACTCTTATAAAAGGCACCTCTTCTACGATTTTATCAACTCTTATAATGCCTCGGGTGTAAAATCCTAGGTATGTAAAGAATAATAAATTTTCATATTTATTAATATTTTTTAATTAAATTTTAAATTTACTTTAAAGGGTATTCTATGTTCTACGTTGTACCCGACACGCAACAAATTGTTTCTTTGAAATCTTACGTTGCACCCAACGTGGAGTTATACCGAAATATTAATATACTATTATTATTATTATAAATAGTAGTTAAAAAATAGACGTTTTAATGGTAGTAATGAAAAGAACTAACTAAAATATTATTAATAATGTTTCTTTAAATTTTTTTACATTTATCCAATAAATGCTAGAGGTTTAAAATGCGAATGAATCCAAATTTAAGTATAAATGCTTAAATATTCATTAAAAGGTCGATTTTCCACCTTTTGTTGGAGAAAACTTTTTAAATATAGTTTTTTAACCTTTATATGTTCTATTTGAATAAAATAATATTCTTATTTTGAATCAGGACATCAAAATCTACTTTGTATAAAATTTTGGTAATTTTATGATAATGTTCATTTTTTAATGAATATTTAAAAATACTATATTTTCATTCAAAACTACATTTTAATGTAATTTATTTACATGGTTATATTATCTATTAAATTGGTTTTAAATTATAATTAGATTATATTTTTACCATTTAATCTAACTTTGGTCATTGGAAGTAATTTCACATTGAAATTAGACATAAACAAGTGTTAATATTTTGATAGTTATTATTTCTTAAAAAACTCTTTTTATTTTGAAAATGAGAATTAATTTTAAATTAATTTTGGAAACTTCTATGATTTGAATTTGGATTAATAGATTCCATATTTGGAATCAGGAGGTCTAATGTTTTTAAATATATAACTTTATTTTTTATACATTTTGAATATTTATTTCGAAAAATATTTTATTTACCATGGATAAAGTGTAAATCTGGTAAATATGGGTAAAACAATTATTTATAATAATATTAAATTATACTAACATGGTTTAAATCCTATTTTATTATACATTTCCACCCATGGTCATTCTTGGGTCTATTTTGTCTTCCCATAGAGCCACATGGGAGTGATAATGACACTTTATGTTAATTAATTTAAAGTAAAGTCAAAATGACCTAAACATATATCTTTTAGTAAAAAAAAATTCATTTGTTTATAAAAGTTATCTCTTAGACTATAAAAATTAATTACATAGATAATATATGTTACTACATCATTCTAGACTATTTATTATTTTTGTACATCAAATAAAAAAATATTGTATGACAGAATACCGATGTCGTGTTTACCTCATTAATGAATGATTAAAATAAATAAGATTAAATAAATAAAAAAATATCAAAAAACTATACAATTCTTATTGGAATATTTAATTTATAACATGAGTCACCATATCTTCTACTTTAATGAGTTTTGGAACTTTTGAAACCCAATATAATTATATGATAAAATAATAGTTGCAATCTTTCTTAAAGATCCCTTCCCCTTTATAAAAAGCCATCATCTATAACCCATTACTCACACCTCTCAAGACACTTGGATTGTCCAAAAACTTCCTAAATAATCTACCTAAATCTATATATTCCTCTTAGAAGCCTTACCTAAGGCATAAAGAACACGGAAAATATCATTTTGGTTCAATCCAAATGGAGTTACCATATTTAAAGGTAACGTCTTCTCTTAAGTTATTTTCTTTTATTTTACTTCTCCAACCCCCTAAACACTATTTATTCATTTGTTTTTTTGAAACAACATTATCCTAAATATACAAGGTTTTTTAAGGGAAGGATTCAAACTACACCCACACACATATCCGTCTAATGGGTAAATAACATACTGTTTCAGTGGACAGAGAACTACTGCCTCATGAAAGGATGATTGTTCAATATTATCCTATCACCTATTATAATGGCCATTATGATGGAATAAAAATTATATATGATATTTATGATATTCATTTTATCTCTATGCTTCTGTAATTCTCTTTTATAACTTACCTTTATGTTTTTCATGTTGTATATATATGATAATTTCATTTGAGGAAGTGCGGAGTACCACCCACTCAAAGTGATATGACTAATTAATACCATACAAGGAATGTATAAAAGATGGTGTTAATTAACATATGTAACATATATAAAATAATATATTATACCGGAATAACAATATTTTCATGTATCATTTGGTTTTCATTCCTTTTAAAAAAAATTAAATGGAAGTAGCATTCATGCGTACGTATGGCTTACCGTCTTCTTGAACGATGCATTTCATTTTCTTATATCAAAATGATATGGAATATTTTTAATAAATATATACTAGATATATATGATATATATAATATAAAATCATTAATATAATTCTGGAGACAATGGAATTTCTACAACATAAATATTTTATAACTACGACAAGATCATTTTTAACTCAATTTATGAATGTCAAAAAAATGTCTAATATGAACACAAACAATTAAATAATTTTTATATCAAGGTGATAAGTGGTATAAAATGAATAAAAAACATAAAAATGGTTCTTAAGAAAGTAGAAATTATCTAATGATTATTATTCAGGAAATTAAAGAAAAAATAGGTCAAGTCCAACACGCGGTAAGGGACTTCGTCGCAATCTCCTTTCATTAAGGAATATTTTGATTTATACATGACATTACTTTATATTATCTATAAACCCCTTTTAATTTTTATTTAATTCAAAAGGAATATTTTTTATGTAGCATTTTACAAAATTACAAAAGGAATGTTTTTAACGTTTGCAGTGACAATGACCTCTATGCCGCCCTAATCGATATTTGGCTTCCTCTATAAGCCTTAATGTTTTTTGAAAATAAAAAAGGAAAAAACTTATTATGTTTTTGGGTGTTTTGGTATTGAAAATATTTTTAAAATATATTTATTATTTAAATATCTTGAAAGGAATTCTTGTGATTTCAAATGAAATGTTATTAGTGAAATATTTATATTTCCAATACTTTATGTTTTATGATTTTATAATGGTACTTGGACATTTGACAGGTGGTTACGTAATCAACCAAACGACTAGTGGTGCTGTGATAATCCAAGGTGGGTGGTTACGTTATAATGTCTATTGCATTGTGTATTGAATTCTACAATATTCCTATTACAATTAGTGGTATGTGTGGTACGCGACCGTAGGGTTATTCCATTTAAGTATGACTATGTCCCAAGTTACCTATATATGTTATTTTTGATTTCTATGGGTTTTTGGTAATATTTTTGTTAAAAATGGGTAGTCAATGATCTTTTATTTAGTGATGTGTTTTTACTACATGATAAAGGTGAAAATTATTACTAATGATAATGTATTCATGGTTTACGTGTTGTTTTAAATAACTAACAGTTTTCCTTCTTTGTGTATCCTTATTAAGTTATTTATTCTCATCCCTTGTTTTTTAAAATTTTTCACAAGACATAAATTGGAAAAGGGTCATGTATTGGATCATGGAAAAGTCATGCTGTCTAAAACATGGAACTAGACATGACTCATTTTATCAAATATTTTTTATTAAAAAAAGTATCCTAAGTAGAAGTGTCTACATGTAATATTAAAGTTGTTATGTATATTTTATGACCAAATTCTATAAATCTCTGAACCTGAACATATATTCAATATGTATTATTAACATAAATCAAGATTATGTAATTTTTAAGGCTGACTACATGTAGTTTCTATCAGTGGTCGGTTTAGAAAACAATAGGAGTATGAATATTGTTAAATTAGTGTCCATATATATTAATTTATGGTATGATTGAAATGATATAAAATTTATAGACTACATGTTGCATTGCCAAAGATATTTCTATGTTCCAAATTGTTTTCCGCATAAGAAATAGGGAAGCTATGTCGGTAGGGCATACATAGTAGAATAACCTTCTATATCAGCAACCATAGATGATCAAAATTGGAACTGAATAGTTTGTTGCAGTGATGGAACAATTGTATCAGGATATAAATTGTGGTGGTATCCATGCATGAGATCATCCAGATCAATCATAGAGGAATATTTAAGTAGTGGACCATTTCATGAGGCAACATATGCCATCATTTAGAGGAACTTCGGACCTTGCTCAAGATGGAGGTTGGATCAAAGCACTAGAAAAGATTTTCTACGTCATTGGTTATATAGAAAATAGAATGTTTAGTCTTAATATTTACCATTTTGAAGGTGAAGACGATCATCGGTGGTTGATGGTGAAAAATAATAGTGATAGTGAAGAGATTTATGCTTTGGGTTGGAATGAATTCAATGGTATGATTCTTGAGAAATATTTTCCAAAGGTGGTTGGACTTAGGATGGGAAAACATTTTTTGAAATTGAGGCAGGAGGATGACTCAGTGGATGATTATAATGAAAAGTTCACTCGACTAACAAGGTATGCTCCAAATTTCATCTGAGATATTGATATTAAGATAAATTAATTTTACTCTGGAATTAAGCCATGATATTGACGTGCATTTGCCTCTCGAGAATTCAAAAGTAATGAAAAACTTTTCAAGTGATCTAAGTGTAAGAACCCGGGTTTTTGGAACGGGTTAAAATCCCGACCCTGTTTAAATTTTTGACATGTTTCCATGGAAACTAGAGAAAATGCGAAGTTTCTGGAAATTTCAATACTACACGCCGTGTACTTTATGTACACGCCGTGTATGTGTAGGCGAGTGACCAGCCATGTGCTCGTCGAGTACATGCCGTGTGGTGACCATGTAGAAATTTATTACTACACGACATGTAGTTTTGAACACGTTTTGTATACCCCGACCGTGTGAGGCCATAAATGGCATGTAGGCTGTTGGCTGGGTGAACTAGATACACACCGTGTTCCCCTAGGTACACAAAGTGTACTCATGTCAGCAGGTTCAAAAAGTATGTCCAAAGAATCTTTCCATCTTTTGGACAGTTAAATGAACCATACATGGAGTGTAGTACCAATGTACACGCCGTGTACTTTATTTTGTTGCTTAAAACGGGAAATAGCCTCGTATTGAGGTAGAAACTCAATACATTGGCTGGGTTTAGCAAACCATGTCGGCTAGATCTTCATTTGATTCTCGGTTCTTCATCCGAACTCCGATCCGATCTCTGTTAGATGTGTTGGAACCCCCTCGTTAAGGCCTCGGTTCCCCTTTGGCCATTTTGCTTGATTTTAATTCTAGAAAGAGTTATTGGTATTTGAGTGGGTTTGAATATTTTGTATATTTACCGTGTTTTAGACCGAATTGGTGAGTGTTATCGGAGGAGTAGCATCGTACGAGTCTCAGGTAGGTGGTGCATACTTCATTTTGTGTTTTCGCGGTTGTTTTGGTAACGCGGCCTACAACGCGTTTTAGGGTATTTTAAGCGGGACCCATTTTATCTAATTTGTCATAATTTATTGCTTATTGGAACTCTGGGATGCTTTTCAGTATGCTTGGTTACCAGTTTGCGTGAGCATGTCCGGGTGAGGGGACATTGCTCATCAGAGAATTTATTCCAGGGAGCGCTAAAATGGTTTTAATTGAAATATAATTGTTATAAAATGTTTATTTTAATTTGTTGAAGCCTGTTATAAATTGTTAGAGGCATTTAAGACATCAATGCCGGTATGGGACAACACCTTGCATTGTGCAATTCATCTGTTTAGAATGTTTTGCCTGGTTGTTTTTTCTGTTTACATATGTTATATATATAATTGCTGAATTTCATCTGCTAGACCCTTGGGGTTGTGTTCGGCTTAGCCCGGTTACGCTTGAGTGTTGCTGATCACAGGTTGGGGCATTTCCCGGGTTACTTTGGGTGGTTTTGACCACAGGATTGGGCATCATGGACGTCGTCTTGAGGCAGGACGACTGTCTGGTTGGGCATGGCTCAGGTTACTAGGATGGCGATGCCATCGGACTTGAGCGACATGGTCGAAGGGACATGAGGTGTCAGATGTGTTGGTGGATTAGGACTATTTTGGTGATTACCGCTCACGGGGACTTCGAGTAGTGTGCACACAAGGATACTCTATGATGAGTTGGTTTTGACCACTCGTGTGGGTAGAGGCCCCCGTTGTTTCGGTTAGGTATTCTGGTTGGGGGTGCTTGCTGTATAAAGCCATGTGGGAGGTGAGGCGCCTTCAAGGAATGGGCGTGCCTTCGGGACATCGGTACTTGAGACATGAGGTGTCAGGAGGCACGTGGTGCCGGGTTACTATTTTTGGGCATGCCTTCGGGACATCGGTACTTGAGACATGAGGTGTCAGGTGGAACATGGTGCAGGTTTGCTATTTTTGGGCATGCCTTCGGGACGTCTGTACTTGAGACACGTGGTGTTAGGTGGCACGTGGTGCCGGGTTACATGACAGAGATTCCGGTGTTGGACGAAGCAGGTTACACTCCATGGTGGCTGTTGAGCACCAGTGGAGTTTGTGTTTAATTGGTCATTGTACAGTTTAATGCTTTCCTTGTGAATGCTTGAATGATTAATCACATATATTTGGTATGCACTGTAGGGTGGTATCCTACTAAGATTTTTCTGACACCCTGCACGGTCCCTTCGGGACGCGTGCAGATTTTATGGATTTACATGTAGGAAAGAGGCCAGCTTTAGAAGTTGGGCTATGTTAGTTATTGCACGGAGATGGTATGGACCTTGAGGTCATTCCTAGCTGGGGTTTACTTAGTTTTATTTTCCTTTCTGAATCAGCATGCTTACTTTTTGTAGCTACTGTTGGTTAGCCATTGGCGCCGTTAAATATTGTTCTGTGTGACGTGATTTAGATGCATGCCTTGTTTGGTTGTAGAAGTAGTTTCTTGTATTCTTCAGCATGTTGTTCTGTTAATTTTCGTTGTTGTTGTTTCTATACTGCTTCTGATGTTTATTTATATTGATTATGCTTCCGCTATGCGGGTCTGGTTCGAGTTTGCTGAGTCTTTCTTTCCGTTGAATCTTTACTATTATGCTTGGACCAGTACCCTTATTATGTTTCACCGAGAGGGTATAGCCTACCCACAATACCTAATAGACCCTCGCTGATACTCGGTAGCCTTTGGCGTTTAGGGTAGGTGCGCATAAGGTAGTAACAGTCGACCTGTTCGGCACTGTTCGGGTGGCTGGCTGGGTCCGGGTCATTACAAAGTGGTATCAAAGGATTTCTTGACAAGGATTTAGTAGTAGCATTTTACTGGCTACTAATGATTTTGAGGCTTCTCGTTTCTTTCTGCAGGTTTTATTATTTGGGGATATGGTAGACTAGAGATAGTTTGTTATAGGGACTGGGTTTCTAGCTTATTCTTGGGTGCCAGCAGCCCCAGGTACGAGGGATAGACCTAGTTGTCGCGGGTGGGAATTGCTGTTTTCGTTGGCTCAGAAAACAATTTATATGATTTCCACCTCGGTGGCTCACTTGATGTGTGATGTTGTTGATTGTGATATGTGACCCTCAACCCGGTGTGGTAAGGTAGAATTGGACCTTGGCCCGGTATGGCATGGCTTGGTTGCTTGGCTTTTGATAGGCACATTTTAGGTTATTTCAATTTCATAATTGCACGTATGCTTTTTGAAGTGATAATGACATGTGAAGGAAATATCAAATTCCATTCATTGTATGCTTTAAAATGTGAATGGGTGAAATTCCTGATAGAACTGCTAGTTGTGAAAATGTGTATGCCATGGGTTATATTTGGTTGAATTGCATGCTCGAGGATATTTGAGTCTGACTCTTGTGAGAGAAACCTGGTAATATTGGTGAGGCAGTGTAACTGTTAGGATTGGGCGGCTCAGTCTTCCTTTTGTGGAAACATGAGTTTTCGGGATGGGCATGGCTCGAGGTACTTTTAATACATGGATTTGTTGAGGGCGGGTAAGGAGGCCAGGAGGCAAGGAAGCCGTGGGGTATGGGTTGGGGTGAGGGGGAGTAAGGGTAGTTGTTATGCACTACCTTTTACTGCTTTCCTTATCTGTATAGAATATATTGTTATATATATATGGGTTGTCTAACCATTTATGGTATTCAACAGGTTACTCCTTCACAGCTCGATGAAGTGTCAGGAAGGAGAAGATACCGTGCTACAGGATCAGGGTCAGAATTCGGTACAGGCTGAGCACGAGCCGCAGGTACAGGCTCAGGGACAGGAACAGGTTCAGGATTCAGTGCAGGCATGACAGCAGCTGGGTTTGGCATCGATCGGGTCATGGCTCGACGAGAAGATCCGAGCAAGCCTGGTATGTGTCTTGTATGGGCTTGACGAAGGCGCGCAGGGTACAAAGCCTTCTATGGCATGTATGACATGGGATTTCTAGTCGCAGCACCCACTACTTTTTCAGGGTGAGGGTGGTCCACAGGCAGCTGTGAACTGGGTAGAGCGAATGCATATGATCTTCGAGCAGCTCGAGACGCCTCCATGGCGGAGGGTCAAGATGTTGACATACATGCTGAGAGGACCGATGAAGTGTTGGTGGGATGTACAGGTACATGCACGTAGGCACGAGGGATTGGCTTGGAAGGACTTCGAGGACAGGTTCTTTGAGCACTTCTACCCGGAGACACTGAGGGTAGAGAGAGCTCGGGAGTTCGTGAGCCTTCAGCAGGGAGATATGTCTATCATGGATTACGTAGCTACGTTCACTGAGCTATCTCGATTTGCACCTAGTATGGTAAGCGACAACGCAGCTAGGGTAAGGCACTTCGAGGATGGCCTACGACACGCCATTCAGGTCCAGGTGAATATCTTCCGGCTAGGTTCCTTCTCTGAGGCGGAAAATTGGGCGCTCATTGCCGATGGAAATTAATGAGATAAATCTAGTTTGGGCAGGACGACAGCTTCAAGTGATGATTCAGGTAGCAGGAAGTGAGGACGGGATGAGTTCCAGCAGGGTAGTGAGGCCGGGGATTCAGTTAGACCACCTCGTGGTAGTTCATTGGTGATTTGATTCTAGTGTGGATAGTTGGTACATGTTTGGGCGCAGTGCAGTAGGCCTCCGAAGGAGTGTCGGGCATGTGGAAAGGACTGGCATCTGGAGAGGTTTTGTAGGCAACCTTCTCAGATAGCCGGCATGCAGGGACCATGACAGACTGTATCGTGGGGAGCTGTCTCAGATTCGGTACCTGGAGAAGGTAGTCGGGGTTCAACTGTGCACGAAGGTCATGACAGAGACAGTGGAACCGGCCTGAGGGGTCAGTGGCCGGTGACTGGAGCAGCATCCCAAGGAGGTCAGGCGTCAGGCAGTTGTGTTTCAGGCCAGGTGCATGCCGTGGAGCTGCCAGAGGCTGAGAAGGATGGTGAGCCGACAATAGCTAGAGGTACACCGTAGAGTGGCCGTGATCCCCATGTTTCCTTTTTTTCATGACCTATAGAGGCATGTCTATTTTTAGTGCACGTGGTGCACAGGATCATTGTGAACTGACTAGATGTCAGTCAGTGGGATTGGAACCATATTGGTGCGTGATATATATATATATATATATATATATATATATATATATATACTATGCGTATTATCAGAGCATCGAGGATGCGGGGTACTTAAGGTGCCGAGGGCATTGGGGCATCGAGGATGCGGGTTACTTGACCTGCCATGGGCATCGAGGCATCGAGGATGCAAGTTACTTGAGGTGATGAGGGCATCGGGGAATCAAGGATGCGAGCTACTAGAGGTGCTAGGCTCTAGGACCTCATGGAGGCAGACACCGATGTGGTGTGAGATACATTGGGTGTTAGTAGTGACACGTGAGCGCCAATGTGGTGCCGGGATCACGATGCGTCAGTAGAGGACTATGCATCCAGAAAACAGTTTAGTAATCCTTGTTTGCTTTATTTTTTTTGGTTGAGACCGAGTAGTCAAATCCTAAGGTGGGGAACCCCATGAGGAATTTAGCCAGAACCATGGGACTAGGGTAGTCTAGGTTGTTTAACTGGGATGGGCATGTTTGGTTCCATCTATGAGATTCGTTTGGTAGCTCGGGGACGAGCAAAGTTAAGTTGGGGAGTTTGTAAGAACCCGGGTTTTTGGAATGGGTGAAAATCCCGACCCTGTTTAAATTTTTGACTTGTTTTAGAGGAAAATGGAGAAAATGCGAAGATTCTGGAAATTTCCAGACTACACGCAGTGTACATTAAGTACATGCCTTGTATGTGTAGGTGAGTGACAGGCCGTGTGATCACCGAGTACATGTCGTGTGGTGACCATTTAGAAATTTCTTACTACACGGAGTGTAGTTTTGAGCACGCCATGTATATCCCGACCGTGTGAGGCCATAAACGGCGTGTAGGCCATTGGCCGGGTGAACCAGATACAAATCATGTTCTCCTAGGTACACGCAGTGTACTCATGTCAGCAGGTTTGGAAAGTAAGTTGGTAGAATCTTTCTGTCTTATGAACAGTTAAATTAACCATACACGGCGTTTAGTCCCAAAGTACCCGCCGTGTACTTTCATTTGTTTGCTTAAAATGGAATGTAGCCTTGTAATGAGGCAGAACCTCAATACTTTGGCTGAGTTTAGCGAACCAAGTTGGCCGGATCTTCATTTTCTTCCCGGTTCTACGTCCAAACTCCGATCCGATCTCGGTTGGATGCGTTGGAACCCCCTCGGTAAGTACTCGATTCCTCTTTGGCCGTTTCATTTGATTTTCGTTCTAGAAAGAGTAATAGGCATTTGAGCAGGTTTGAATATTTTGTAGATTTACCACGTTTTAGACCGAATTGGCTGGTGTTACCAGAGGAGTAGCATTGTACAAGTCTTAGGTAGGTGGTGCATACTTCATTTTGTGTTTTTGTGGTTGTTTTGGTAATGCGTTCTACGACGCATTTTCGGGTATTTTGAGCAGGACCCGTTTTATCTGATTTTTCATACTGTATTTCTTATTGGACCTCTGGGATTCTTTTGGGTATGTTCGGTTATTAGTTTGCGTGAGCTGGGCCGGGTGAGGGGTCGTTGCTAATCGGGGCATTTTGGCCGGGGAGCGCCAAATTGGTTTTAATCAAAATATTATTGTTATAAACTGTTTAGATTAATTTGTTAAATCTAGTTATAAATTGCTAGAGGCATTTAAGACCTCAATGCCAGTATGGGACAACACCTTGCATACTTCAATTCAACTATTTAGATTGTTTTTCCTGGTTGTGTTTTCTGTTTAGATATGTTATATATTCAATTGCTGAATTGCATCTGCTGGACCCTTGGGGTTGTGTTGCGTTTGGCCCGATTATGCTTGAGTGGTGCTGATAACAAGTTAGGGATTTTCCTAGGTTACTTTGGGTGGTTTTGACCATGGGATTGGGCGTCATAGATGTCGGCTTGAGGTAGTACGACTGTCTGGTTGGGCATGGCCCGGGTTACTAGGATGGCGATGCCATCGGACTTGAGTGACATGGTTACAGGGACATGAGCTGTCAGATGTGTTGGATACTTAGGAATAATTTGGTTATTACCACTCATCGAGACGTTGAGTACTGTGGACAAAGAGATACTCCGTGATGAGGTGGTTTTTAACACTCATGTGGGTAGAGGCCCCCCGTAGTTGCGGTTAGGTATTCTGGATGGGGTTGCATGCCGTAGAAAGCCACATGGGAGGTGAGGAGACTTCAGGGAATGGGCGTGCCTTCGAGAAGTCAATATTTGAATCACAAGGTGTCAGGAGGCACGTGGTGTCGGGTTACTATTTTTGGGCTTTCCTTCAGGACGTTGGTACTTGAGACAAGAGGTGTCAAGAGGCACATGTTTCCGGGTTACTATTTTTGAGCGTGCCTTTGGGACGTCGGTACTTGAGACACGAGATGTCAGGTGGCACGTGGTGCCGGCTTACACGACAGAGATTCCGGCGTTGGCCGAAGCAAGTGACACTCCATGGTGGCTATCGAGGACTAGTGAAGTTTGTGATTAATTGTGCATTTTACTGTTTACTACTTTCCTTGTAAATGCATGACTTCTTAAACACATATATTTGATACACACTGTTGGGTGGTATCCTACTGAGATTTGTCTCACACCCTACACGGGCCCTTCAGGATGCGTGCCGACTTTATGGATTTATGTGCAGGAAAGTGGCATGCTTCAGGAGATGGGCTACGTTAGTTGTTGCATGGAGATGATACGGACTTTGAGGTCATGCCTAGATGGGGTTTACTTTGTTTTCTTTTCCTTTCTGTATCAGCATGCTTACTTGTTGTAGCTACTGTTGGTTGGCCATTGGCGCTGTTATATTTTGTTATGTGTGACTTGCTTTAAATGAAATCCTTGTTTGGTTGTTGTAGTAGTTTCTTGTATTCTTAAGCATTTTGTTCTATTACTTTCTGTTGTTGTTGTTTCTATACTGCTTCCACTGTTTATCTATATTGATTATGCTTCCGCTCTGCGGGTCTGGTTCCAGTCTGCTGAGTCTTTCTTTCCGCAACATATTTACTGTTATACATGGACCCGTACCCTTATTATGTTCCTCTGAGAGGGTATAAGCTCACCACTATACCTAATAGACCCTCGATGCTCGTAGGAAGACTTTGGAGTTCATGGGAGGTGTGCCTAAGGTAGTAACAGCCGACCTGTTCGGCACTGTTCAGGTGGCTGGTCGGGTTCGGGTTGTTACAAAGTGGTATCAGAGCAGTTCTTGACATGGATTTAGTAGCAGCATTTTACTGGATACTAATTAGTTTGAGGAATCTCGTTTATTTCTGTTGGTTTTACAGTTTGGGGATATGGTACACTAGAGATAGTTTGTTACAGGGACTGGGTTTCTCAATTATTCTTGGGTGCCCGCAGCCCCAGGTACGAGGGATGGGCCTAGTTGATGTGGGTGGGAATTGTTGTTTTATTTTTCTCAGATTACAGTTTATATAATTTCTACCTCAGTGGCTCACTTGATGAGTGATTTTTTTTATTGTGATATGTGACCCTCAACCCGATGTGGTAAGGGGGAATTGGACCTTGGCCCGGTATGTCATGGCTTGGTTGCTTGGCTTTTGATTGGCACATTTTAGGGTATTTCAATTTCATAATTGCACGTATGATTTCTGAAGTGATAATTCCATGTCAATGAAATATAAAATGACATGATTTTTATGCTTTAAAATGTGAATGGGGGAAATTCCTGATAGAACTACTAGTTGTGAAAATGTGTATGCCATGGTTTATATTTTGTAGAATTTTATACTGCAGGATATTTGGTTTTAACTCTTGTGAGAGTAGGCAGGTACTATGGGGGAGGTAGTTTAACTGTCTGGATTGGGCGAATCAGTCATTGGTTTGAGGAAATATGAGTTGTCGGGACGGGCATGGCCCAAGGTAATTTTGATAGTTGGCTCTATTGAGGGCGGGTAAGGAGGCCATGAGGCCGGGATTCCATGGGGAATGGGTTGCGGTGAGGGGGAGTAGGGGTAGTTGTTATGCACTTCCTTTTACTGTTTTGCTTATCTGTGTAGAATATATTGTTATATATATATATGGTGTCTGACCATTTATGTTATTCAGTGGGTTACTCCTTCACGGCTCGATGGAGCGTCAGGAAGGAGAAGATACAGTGCTGCATGATCAGGATCAGAATTCGGTACAGGTTGATCACGAGCCGAAGGTACAGGATTAGGGATAGGAACAGGTTCAAGATCCACTGTAGGTAGGACAACAACCGGGATTGGCATCGTTTGGGTCGTGGCTCAACGAGAAGCTCCAAGCTAGCCTGGTACGTGTCTTTCAGGGGCTTGACTGAGGCGCGTAGGGTACAAAGACTTCTATGGCATGTCTGATGCGAGAGTTCCAGTCGCAGAACCCGCCACTTTTTCAGGGTGAGGGTGGGACACAGGCAGCTGAAAACTGGATAGAGAGCATGCAGATGATCTTCGAGCAGCTCGAGATGTCTCCAGGGTGGAGGGTCAAGCTGTCAACATACATGTTGAGAGGACCAGAGAAGCGTTGGTGGGATGTACAGGTACAGGAACGTAGGCACAAGGGACTGGCTTGGAAGGACTTCGAGGACAGGTTCGTTAAGCACTTCTACCCAGAGACACTGAGGGAAGAGAGAGCTCTGGAGTTCTTGATCCTTTAGCAGGGAGATATGTCCATCATGGACTACACAACTACTTTCACTGAGAAATCTCACTTTTCACCTGCTATGGTAAGCGATGACGCAGCTAGGGTAAGGCGCTTCGAGGATGGATTACGACACGCCATTCGGGTCCAGGTGAATATCTTCCGGCTAGGTTCTTTCTTCGAGGCGGAAAATCAGGCACTCATACCCGAGGGCAACGAGAGAGAGAAATCTTACTTGGGAAGGATGAAAGCTTAATGTGATGGTTCGGGCAGCAGGAAGCGAGGACGGGATGAGTTCCAGAAGGGAAGTCAGGCCGGGGATTCACCTAGACCACCTCTTGGTAGTTCTTTGGTGATTTGCATCTAGTGTGGACAGTCGGGACATGTACGGGCTCAGTGCAGTAGGCCTCCAAAGGAGTGTCAGGCATGTGGATAGGACAGGCATCTAGAGAGGTTTTGTAGGCAGCCTTCTCATATAGTCGGCATGTAGGGACCAGGATAGACTGTAGCGTCTGAAGTTGGCTCAGGTTCGGTACCCGTAGAAGGTAGTCAGGGTTCAGTTGTGCGCGGAGGTCATGAAAAAGGCACTGGGACCCAACTGAGGGGTCAGTGGCCGGTGACTGGAGCAGCATCGCAGGGAGGTCAGGCGCTAGGTAGTCATGTTTCAGGCTAGGTGCACACCATGGAGCTGCCAGAGGCTGAGCAGGCTGGTGAGCCAATGACAGTTAGAGGTACACCGCGGTGTGGCCGTGATCTCCATGTTTCCTTTTTTGGAATGACCTGTATAAATGGTGTTTTATTATGATCATGTCTTCTTAGAGAGTAAACAAAAGTAGAGGTCTAGTTGGGAGGAAAAGGAAAAGAATTAATCAAAGAATCCTGGAGGTAAGAAAATTAAAAATCTATCTTGTGAGAAGTGTGGTAAAAAGCATCCTGAAGAGTGTTTATCAACGTCTGGAATGTGCTTATGATGTGGTATGTCCGGTCATATTTCATGTAACAGTACGGAAGATGATAAATAAGTCAATGAAAATCAAACGATGTGATGTTTTATGTGAAATGAAATGGGTAATTATGAGAATGAGTGTCCAACGAAGAACTCAACTGGGGGAAATCAGCCAGAAAACAAGTAGAAAGGGGTGTTGAAACCATTTTCAACTACTTCAGCAGATGATGGGACATCGAATGAAGTAGTATTAAGTACACTGTTTATTTTTTCAGATTATTCCAATGTGTTGTTTGTTTTAGTGTCTACATATTCTTTCATTTTTGAGAAGTTATCTAGTAAATTGGGAATTACATCTCAATATATGAATCCTAAAAATATGGCAATAACTCATAGATGAAATTATGAGGGAAAAAGAAAACAAAAGATCCATCAGATACTTGTGTGTGGAATTAATCTAACTTCTAACCTTATTGTTTTTCCACTAGTAGAGTATGATGTAATTTTTGGTATGGATTGAATTTCTATTTATTGTGCTTAGATTGACTACAAAGCTAAAGATGTTTCATTTTAGATAGATTTTCAGTTTTTGTAAAAGAATTAAACCTTAAATTTGATAACATATAAGGAAGCTGAGAAACTAGTAAATGATGGAAATGAATGTTACGTTGCACATATTGTTGAAAACAAATGAACTGTTCATATTAATTGTGTGCCAGTAGTAAATGAGTTCCTTAATGTTTTTCCTGATGACTTTCTTGGTATTATACCTAATCATGAAGTTTAATTTACTGTTGACATAGTTTCTAGTGCTAATCCAATTTCTAACCCCCCTAATAGAATGGATCAAATTTAACTTTTAGAGTTAAAGAAGCAATTACATGAGTTATTAGATAAATGTCTCATCCAACCTAGCACATCATCATTGGGTGATCCTGTATTGTTTATAAAAATAGAAACATGGTACAATGAGACTTTTCAATGATTATAGAGAATTGGATAACATCACTGTTAAGAAAAAGTATCATTTTACTCATATCGATGATTTTTTTTATTATCTCCATGGAGTTCGATATTTTTCATGATTGACTTGATGTCGGGGTACCATCAGTTGAAAGTTAAGGATGTAGACATTCTGAAAACTGTGTTTCATACTGGATATAGCCATTATGAACTTGTAGTTATTCCTTTTGTGTATACCAATGCACGTACTATATCATGGATCTTATGAATATAATTTTTCATGAGTTTTTGAATAAGTTTGTGGTTGTGTTCATCGATGATATTTTGGTTATTATAAAAGTAAATAAGAGCATGAAAGTCATTTAAGTGTTTTATTAATAACCTTATAAGAAAATAAATTGTATTGTAAATTCAGAAAGTGTGAGTTTTGGTTACAAAAAATTTCATTCCTAGGTCACATTGTTTCGAAAAATGGCATAACTGGTGATCCTCCTAGATCAAAAGTTATTGAAAAATGAAAAATACTCACAAATATAATAGGGATTCATATTTTTCATGGATTAGATATTTATTACTAGAGGTTTGTTGAAATTTTTTTATGATTATTTACCCCACTGATTAGATTAACTCAAAAAGGTGTTAAGTTCATCTGGACAGAAGAATGTGATGATTGTTTTCATGAATTGAAAAGAAGATTGGTGAATGCTCCGGTTTTGGAACTACATTATAGAAATGGTGAGTTTGTTATCGATAGTGATTGTTCATTGAAAGGACGTAGATGTGTCCTTATATAGAATGATTGGGTAATTTATTATACCTCATGTCATTTGAAACCTCATGAGTTAAATTACCCTACACATGATTTGAAATTAGAAATTGTTTTTTTTTCTTAAAAATTTTGAGACATCATTTATATAGAGTAATTTTTGAAATATATACTGATCCCAAATGATTGAAGTATATATTCACTCAGAAAGAATTAGACATGATACAAAGGATATGGTTATAATTAATCAAGGATTATGATTTCATGATCCATTACCATTCTGGAAAGGCAAATAAAGTGGCAGATGCTTTGAGTCAAAAAATTATTGCTACATTAGCCTTGGTACGTTTAGAACAAGATCCCTTGATTATCTATTTGTTTATATTTGGCATAAAATTTGTTTGTGTAAAAAATTACAATGTTTTTTAGGTTCTAGTGAAATTATCTCTGTCAGAGAGAATTAAACAAGCATAGAAGGAAGATAATGTGTTACAGAAAAAGTTAGAGTTGGTTTAGAAGGGTATATTGACTAATTTTAACATTAATAATGATGGTATTTTGATATTTGGAAAGAGATAATGAGTGTCTTGTGATTCATAGTTGAAGAATGAGTTATTATGTGATTATCATAGTTATCCATTTTCAGTTCTTCCAAACAGTACTAAGATGTACAGAGATCTTCAGGGGTATTACTATTGGGATGGAATGAAAAGAGATATTACTGACTTTACTATGAAGTGTTCGACTTGACAACAGGCTAAAGCAGACTAGTAGTTTCCAAAAGTGATGCTTTAGTCATTATCGGTGATATAGTGGAAATGAGAAAATATATCTGTGGACTTCATTATGGGATATCCAAAGAAATATTGAGGTAACGATTCAATATAGGTTATTGTTGATCGATTGACTAAATATGCTCATTTCCTACCTATTCTAGATACATTGTATCTCGATCAAATTTATCGATTTTATGTTAATGAGATAGTCAGGTTTCATAGAAATCCTGTATAAATTGTATCTAATCATGGTCCCTGTTTTACTTCTAGATTTTTAAAGGCCTTTAGAAGTTGTTGGGTAATAAATTAAATTTTAGTACATCTTTTCATCCTCAATAAGATGGACAGTCAGAACAAACAATACATAATTTGGATGATATGCTACATTCTTCTTCAATAGATTACCAGGGATGTTGGGACCAACATCTTTATTCGGTTGAGTTTTCTTATACTAATATTTTTCATTCTAGTATATAGGTGACCATGTTTGAGGGAATATATGGAAAGCATTGTCAAACTCCAGATTTTTGGGATGAAGTAGATGAAAGGAAACTGATTGGACCAGAATTTATTGAAGAGTTGGAAGAAAAATTTTAGTGGATTTAGATGCACATGAGAATAGATCATAGTTGGTTGAAACATAATATAGATAACTGGAAGAATGATCATTTTTTAGGTAGGTTATAATTTCTTTCCCAAATTTTCTCCATGTAAAAGTTTGATGCATTTTGGAATGAAGAGAATGTTTAGTATGAGGTTCATTGAAACCTATGAAATCCCAGAGAAAGTTGAATTTGTTTTGTATAGAGTGTATTTACCTCCAAATTTTTCACAAGTACACAATGTTTTTAATTTTTCAATGTTTGAAAAGTATTTGCTAGATCCATCTCATATTTTGATACTAGAGGTAGTTCAATTGGAAGATAATCTCTCTTGTGAGGAACAACCAGTCCATATTCTTGAACAAAGAGATAAAGTGTTGTGGAATAAGGTAATTCATCAATTAAAGGTTTTTTTGAAAAACCATATGGATGAAGAGACAGTGTGGAAATCTGAAAATTATATACGGGATAAATACCCCCATTAATTTGATAAATTAATAAAATTACGAGGAAACAATTTCAAAAATGTGAAGAGGATGTAACATCCTAGGTAAATAAAGAATAAGAAAATTTCATATTTATTAATATTTGTGAATTAAATATAAAATTTAAATTAAAGGGGAATCTATGTTCTATATCGTACCAGATACACAACAACGAGTTTCTTTGAAATCCTATGTTTCACACAATGTGGAGTTATACTGATAAAATAATAAAATAATAATATTTTTTAAAATGGCAGTAAATTCTTAGATGTTTTATTGGTATAAAGGAACAAAAATAACTAAAATATTATCACACATGTTTTTTAAATTTTTTTATATTTATCCAACTAAATTTAGAGGCTTAAAATGAAAATGAATGAAATTTTAAGCATAAATACTCTAATATTCATTAAATGGTTGATTTAACAACTTTCGATGGAGAATAATATTTAAATTTAGTTTTTGTCACTTTTATATGTTCTATTTGACAAAATACAATTATTTTTATAATCGGTACATCAAAATTTACTTTGGATAATATTTTGGTATTTTCTAACAGTGTTCATTTTTAATGAATAGTGAAAAAACAACATTTTAATTCAACAATTATTTGTAATCTAATTTATTTATAGGGATATATTAAATTTTTAATTGTTTTTAAAGTGTATTTAGATTAGGTTTTTACCATTTAATCCAATTTTGGTAATCGGATGTAATCTCACTTTGAAATTTGACATAAACAAGTGTTAATCTTCTGATAGTTATTATTTCTTAAAAACATTTTTTTGACAATTGGAATTTGTTTCAAATTAATTTCCTCCAATTCTATGTTTTGAATATGGAAATATGGATTCAACATTTGGAATTAGGAGGACCAAACCTTTTAGATAGGTAACTTTTATTTTTAGACATTATGAATATTTACTTCGTTATATATTTTATTTACCATGGTTAAATGGTAAATATGGTAAATAATGGTAAAATATTATAATATAATAATATTAAATTACACTAACATGTGTCCTAATCCTTTTGGATGATACATGTCTGAACGTTTTCATCATTGGGTCGATTTATGGACCCCATAGAGCCACATGGGAGTGATAATTACACTTTATGTTAATTAATTTAATGCAAAGAAAAAATGACATAAACATATATCTTTTAGTAAATCAATTTTTACATGGGTTTATATTAGTTTTCATCTTGACTATTAATATTACTTTGGAATATAAAATAATTCCCTACATCATGGAATTTTGTTTATAATTTTTAGATATCATATATATAAAACTATTTATTACACAATAATGATGCAGTGTTTATCTCATTAATGAATGATTTAAATAAATAAAATTATAAAAATTAAAAAAATATCAAAAACATGTTCAATTCTTATTGGATGATTTTTTATCAAACATGATTACATATATATTCTATTTAATTAGTTTTGGACCTTTAGAAACCAAAAATAATTATATAATAAAATAATATTTTCAAACATTCTTAAAGAGCCCTTCCTCCCCCTTATGAAAAGCCATCAACTCTAACCCATTACTCACAGCTATAAAGCCCTTTGGATCACCCAAAATCTGAATACATAATCTCCATACATCCCACTATTCCTTTTAATAACCTTACTTTATGCATAAGGGGCATCATGAAATTCTTTTGGTTCAAACCAAAGGGGGTTACCCGATTTAAAGGTAACGTCTTCTCTTAAGTTATTTTCTTGAATTTTACTATTCCAACCACCTAAACTCTATTTATTCATTTATTTTATATAATAACCATTATCCTAAATAATATAGGTATTTTTATGAGAATTATTCGAACTAAACCTACACACACCTCTGTCTAATTTGTAAAGGACATACTATTTCTATGGATGGCGAACTACTGCCTCACAAAACGATGAATGTTGAATCTTATCGTACAACCTCTTTTGGTGGCCATTATGATGGAAATGTATTTATATATGATATTTATGATATTTGGTTTATTTTTATTCTTTTTTAATTCTATTTTATAACATACCTCTATGCTTTTCATGTTGTATATATATGATAATTTCATTTGAGGAAGTGCAGACTACCGCCCCCCTCAAAGTGATATTAATCATTCATACCATACATGTAATGTATATAGGATGTTGTTAATGAAAATATTTAACAAATATAAAATATTAAATTATAATGGAATAATAATATATCCTTGTATCATTTGGTTTTCATTCCTTTTAATAAAATGAAATAGAAGTAGCGTTCATGCAAACGTACGGATTACCGTCTCAATGAACAGTGTATTTTAATTTCATATATTCAAATGTTATAGACTATTATAAATACATATATACTGGATATATATAATATATATGTAATATAAATAATGAATATAATTCTGGAGATAATGGAATTTTGACCACATGAACAATTTATAACTATAACAAGTTCATTTTTCACTCATGTTCCAAACATCGAAAAAATGCTTGATATGAAATGAAATAATTATATAATTGTTATAGAAAAGGTATAAGTGATATAAAAGGAATAATAATAATTAAAAATGATCTTGATAATTTTTAAATTAACTTAATTATATTATTCAATAAATTTAAGAATGAACTGGTCATGTCAGACAAAAGGTAAGGGACTTCGTCTCAATATCCTTTCATTAAGGCATATTTTGATTAATACACGACTTTCTTTTATACGGTGTAGAAATAACTTTTACTTTTAATTGAATTAAAATAAAATATCTTTTCTACGTAGCATTGTACAAAACTAAAAAAAGGAATGTTCTTAATGTTTGTAGTGATAATGACATCCCCACCGTTGTAATAGTTATTTGGCTTCCTTTAAAAGCATTAATGTTTTTTAATAAAAAATGAAAAACCTTATCCTTATTTAGTGTTTTTCGTATTCAAAATGATTTTTGAAATGAAATGATTATTTGAATATATTGAAATAATTTCATGAGATTTCAAATGACATTTATTAGTGAAATATTTATATTTTCTATATTTAATGTGTTATGATTTTATAATGGTACCTGGACAATTGATGGGTGGATACATGATAAACCAAATGATTGGTGGTTCTATGATAAACCAGGATGGGTGGTTATGTTATAACATATAATGCATTGGTTGTGGAAATTGGTCATATGGCTATTCCATTTAGTGATATGTGGGGAAGTCGACCATATGGTTATTCCATTTCAGTATGCTTATGTCCCAAGTTACATGTATATGTTATTTGTACTTTCTATGGGTTTTATGGTAATTTTTTGGTTACAAATGGTTAAGAAATGATCTTTCATTCAGTGAAGAGTATTTAATATTTCATAAAGGTGAAAATTATTACTTATGATAAGTTATTCATGGTTTACTTGTTGTTTTGAAAAACATACAGTTTTCCTTCTTTGTGTATCGCTTACTAAGATTTTTATGATCATCTCACATTTTTGAAATGTTTTTCACATGACATAAATAGTAATAGGGTCAAGGATGGGATCATAGAGATGTCATGCTGTCTAAAACATGGAACTATTCATTACAATTTCATTTAAAAGAGTTTATTTAAAATAATCGATACTGAGTAGGAGTGTTTACATGTAATGTTCAGATTGTTATGTGTATGTTATGACCTAATTCTATAAATCTCTAAACCTGAAAAGAGCATCAGTGTGAATTATTAACTTAATTCAAGATTATGTAATGTTTATAGATAAGTAATTATATTAAGTATTATCCAATACTTGACCATGTTATATCATTATGTTCATCCCCTGGTGCTAGAGGCCTTTTATTGATTTTAAAAACAACTTTGGAATTCTTTTTTGTGTAAACCTTTGGAGGTTGTCTGATGAAGAGTAATAGTTGTTAACCAATTCTTTTTGTTTATTTTTATTACTTTTTAAAATATTATTAAAACATGATGAAATAATAACACTATTTTATTCCATATATTGAGATTTTATTATGTTAATTTAATAATCTATAACCACACACTTTTAAATAAAATGGGAAACTAAACAATCATTAGTGAGTACACGCAGACTGCCACCTCATGAACCTATGTAATTTTCTTTTCATAATCTCATATTGAATATGGTTTTAATTATGTATTTATATATATATATATATATGATATAAAATCCATATTTATCATTCTTGAAATATAATATAAAATTAATTTCCTACCAATTCTCTCAATAAAAAATTATAACAATGTTCGTGCATAGGTGTGGACTATCACCTCTCTGAAGTGATCTAATTTTTATTCATCACCACATCCAATGGATGATATATAAACTTATATTTACTAAAATAATATGGTATTTTTAATATTATTATAAATATTTAGAGGTAAAATAATAGTCACCTTATTTCAAAAATAATCATTAAAAAATGGAAATGTTACTTTGGTGTATTTATGACCTACTATCTCCATGTTAGTAACAGAATTTGTCTTTCATGACCATATTTCAGTATTGGTTTTCAAATTATAATTTATTAGTAAAAATTATAATAATGTCATGATTATTATTCTATATATGATTTATGATATAACCTTTTTACATTATTAAACCTACGAAATACATTATGGACATTCAAAACTAAGATGATCAAAACATTTGATAAACATAAATGACAAAGTAATTGAATATAAAATTATTATAAAAAATTAATAAGTAATAAAATAGTTATTAATAATTTAAATAATTAACATATTTTTGTTATTCCAGAATGTAACTAATGTACGTGATGAGCCATAGTCAATATAAGAGACACATAAAATTAAAACCTCATTATAAATGATTAAGTTATTTATTTTTTAAATATTTCTCCTCCTTGTCAATGTTACTATAATTTTTTAAAGAAAATTTATATTTTTTATTAAATTTATTTTAAAGGACATTTTTAACATATTCATTTTTTACATCATATTAATAAAAATGAATTTTTTATGGTTATACTTAATGGTCATAGTTTAAAAATGCCTATTTTAAAGTATCCCTTAAAATTAATTTATGGTCTATTTGATAAAAATTAATATTCTATATTTAGTTATTCTATATGGACAAAAATTAATTAAAAGTACATTGATAAGTATTTTTTTATGTTCTATTAGAAGGTTTCAGAAGGGTTTTTTTCAAATTTTATATGGATTGTTGCGACATTCTCTAAAATGAAAATAATGATTATTTTATTTTAACATATATGATGAAAAACAATTTACCCATTTTTATACATGTTATATTATTTTTGTATTAATTTATTTGAATTATATATTATAAAAAAGAAAAAAACCATCCCCTTGTTTTGGTGTATTTTCTTTTTGAATATGGGATTTGAAAATATAGGGTATTTCAGTATCCAAAAGAGTTTTACATATAAGTTCAAAAGTGTTCATAAAGGATTTTATGATGAATTTTTTTATTAAAGAAATGGTACATGAGGATTATATATGTAAAATGGATGAGATTAATAAAAATTATACTATGGGTTGTGCCCCATTAATGCTTTTAAAAAATGTGTTACATGATACAACATATACAAAGGGTAGAGCCCTATTAAAGCTTGTAATAAAGAGTAAAAAAATGAATATCATACAAAGGTTGAGCCACATTATATATCTATAATGAATAAAATTATTTTACATTTCTTATTATTATATAAGTATGGAATTACTAACGATGTTTCTCTTATGAATTTAATTAGGATATAGTTATTTCTAACATGGGTCTGGAATGTAATATTCTACATTTCCAAAAAGTGTTTTTTATATTAATGTTAAAGGTTATAAATGTTTTATGTGAGAATAAAATTTTGTTTTATTTTATAGTGGAAATTACATTATTTAATTTTCTAAGGGGAAATTGGGTTAAATGTAAACATTTTATTTGTTTTCATGTTTTTCACTCAGCTAATAAATTTTTATGTACTTTACTATGATTTTAGTTCTCATTATATGTTTTAAAATGTTTTTCACATAGTATAATTATGATTAAGGAAAAATAAGAAGTGATTTAGAATTTCGTAATAAAATTTCTTGAATAAAAACATATTTCATTTTAAAAAAAATATATTCAGGGGAAATAAATATCGATTAGAAGATTACACTGTTTAAAATTTGTTTTTGTAATGTCTATGTTATTAGTAAATTTTATTAACCTATAAACTATAAAAAATACTAAATTTATAATAAAATCAACTTTTTACGTAAAATCTTTGATTATTTAATGATTAAGGATATTTTCCTTTATATATGAAAACAAACACCATCTAAAATCCGAGATCATTTTTATTTTATATCCTTGAGAGAAGTTTTAATTACCAATGCCTTATATTTTTTCCCTCCTACACATAGGGATTTTGAAATTTTTAAAATAAAATCTATTCAGATGGTTAGATTATGATACATCCAATATTAATGTGTTCTGTATGACCACATTTTTCTTGGTTTTTTCTAGAGTGTGAAATCTATTTTCAATGATCATATATTATTTTTACAGGTTGACTTCTATGATTTGGTTTAGTCCCCATGAAATAATACCTACAATACCTCATGGATTATTTTAGTATTGACTTCTACACCAATATATTTTTTATGTGTTACCACAACCTCTATAGTACTATTAATATCTAAATAAAGAATATTTTCCTTTGTAATGTGCATGCTATTCAGAACTGAACACCAACATTATATCATCGTTCTGACCATCATCATTGACTCTTTATTATGGACCAAAATTCTAGTATAGTCCTATAAACATATTATTCATTTTACATTTATTATTGATTTTAAAATAATACACTGTTGTAATTTTTTTCATCAACGATTAATTTCCCAAGATCTACAAAAATTAAGTATTACATTGATTTAGTTATAATCGTGTTCAACTTGGATTTTTTTATTAGATAAATTTCAACATTTTTATTAATATATGATGACTTTATCTAGTAATAATCATAAAGATTTCACTAAATGGAAATTTTAAAAACTTTTGATGATGTGTTTGGTTTTTTTATTTATTACTTCACCTCAACATTTTTTTATTGATCAAGATAAAATTATTCTTCCATTTCCATTATATTTTATTCAATCTTTTTGTTGAGGTTTTTCTATTTATAATGTAAATCCTTAAAATAACCATTCTATTTTATAAAGAAAGATTTTTCATCATCCATTGATTCATGATTTTTATTTTATTAATCTACATTATTCAATTTCATGTTACCTTTTTCATGTTTTTACAGTTTAATTATTTTTTCTAGTTATTTTTTAATCATAAACTCTAAATGTTTTTCCACAAAATCTTCTTTAGAGATATAGATTTTATCATTTTTAAAATTCCCATTCATTACTTTTTCAATGATAATCTTCCCAAAATCGTCATCACTAAAATTTTGGCCATCCAATACTATAGAATAATCGTTTTCACATTAAGAATGAAATTTCATTTTTAATTATAAAATATTATCCTTTTATTTATAATATGTAATTTATTTTCAATACCCTTTATCCAAAAATATTCTAGACTTTATACATTCTCTATCACTATATCCAGCTTCTATTAGCATTGGGAAATATACTACAAAATTCAATGTGGCTCTATAATTAAATAACTACAAAGTTAACTTTTGTTTATAATTACTGGTGGATTTGTTGATGTTTCATGAAGTAAAAGACATAACCTCATTAAATTAATATTTCTTAAACAGTATTATATTCCATGATGTATACCATGATAACATTAAAATCATTCATTTCTTACCATCTTTCAATGAAATTTATCAATCATGTTATTCCTTATTATTTATATACTCAAATAACATAACAGCCAATAGATAATATATAGGTTAACATTATACCCTTATATATAAGTAATTTCATTCCAATGAATACAATAATCCCATTTTTGTTAATATAGTAATAAACATCCATGGTAGAATCCTCTTTTTCAATACCACAAACGAGTAAGATTCAATGGGGGATTAAGTTCTGATGGAAATTAAATGAACCATTGTTGATCAATTAGATCCTTTAGTGGGAGCGGGGGTGAATCAATGATCTATTCACTTAAAATTTTATACCTTATAACATCCATTCCCAATAGTTAGAGATATGTGAATCCCCTTAAAACCAAAACTAAATCACCATATTAAAAACATTTAAATTTACAAGGATCACAGCTAAATATGATTATATAGGCCTTGTTATGGTGTATAATTAATATAAAATCACACATCCACTAGAAAACAATTTTTTATGTTTTATGTAATAAGGGAATGTCCATAACTTTCATATTAATATATTCCATTAATAGTGCATGTTCTCATTTCCTAGGTAATATAATAAAAAATTTATTAACAAAATAAACTATCACCAATAGACTTAGATATATTGTAACAATTTTTATTTAAATTTCATTACACATTCCTTAATAAAAGGTCCTATTATTAGTATTCAATTTCTTCCATAACAACAACCAATAGAAACTTTATACACATATCTATCAGAACCTATCCATCCAATATCTTCTATATCATGTATTAATCAATCGGGTACTAACTATTTGATAAAAATAGTTGGGTATCCTTAGTATAGTATCCTGTTTTTCCAATGGGAATTTTTAACAACTAACATCATTAAAAAATTATGATACTAGTTTGGTATCACTCTATCTAACATCTTATATCCACTATAACTATAACATTTTATTAAATAAAAATGATTTCCCAATATCTACAGTCAAAACCAAACATATTAAAAAACTCTCATAGTAGAAAAAAGTATCTATAGTGCTCCTACTCCACTTCATATAAGTAGAATTTCACTGATATCCAATGGAGAAGAAGATAAATGAAATTCAAATTTCCCATTTTTCATTTGAATATCTTTCTCAGACCATTATTTGTTTTCCCTACTTCAAAACTACAAAAATGGTTCATTTCATTAAACTCCCTCGGAACAATATTCAAAACTCATTGTAAATAATTCTCAAAAAATATTAAAATATGTTTGATAATCATAATCATTTATTCATGATTATTAATGAATTTAAAAAGAATCTCAATAATATCACAATGAATGTATTTAAAAAAACCCATAACTAAACACAAAATATAATCCTAAACATCTTGGTATCATATATTCAGTCTAGTAATGATGCTTATAACAAAATTTTAAGGTAATTTTTTTTTCTATTCTCCCTTTATCTGATGGACTCACATTGATTTTATAATATTCTATATCTGAGGCACTCTCTAAGGTTTTCTCTGCTTATTATTTTTGATAAATTATTAAAAGTTTGTTTAATTTTCAAAATATGATTAACAAAAATGATATCTTAGTCCAATAAATTCCACATCAACGTCTCCATCTGATGATATTATGACCATTATTTTATTTTTGGTTAAATTAATGAGTCATTTCATAGGAAACTCATCAAGGAAAACACTTTGAGGAAATCATATCTCTAGCTTGTGTCACCAACTTCTTCGATAGAGCACATTAAATTACAATAATGAATATCATAATAAAATCATATGGTTTATTACATTGAATAAATGAAAATAATCATAATTTTTATTTTTATTTTTTTAACATCATTGTTTGATGAAACAATGAACACGTTCAAGAAAATAGTTGATTCCATACTCATTATAATCACCTCATTTAATTCAACTCTATCCATTAAAATTCATGAATTTGACTTCATATATTAAAAAATTAATGTATGGATTATAATTTTAAAGTCATTTTCATTAGAAGAAACATTTAAAATAAAAAAGATTTCATTCATTTCGATTATCTGCAAACCAATAACATGTGGCCTCAATAAGTTGTGTATAACCATTATTTGAAAATAAATAATTATAATTTATCTTTATATGTGATATTATATCCACATTGTAAGTATTATTTGTTAAAAATATTTATCCAATGAATAATATAAACAAAATAATCCTCAACTACTCTATCCTAATCCTCACAGATAAGAACAATTAAAATTATCTCAACAGTTTCAAAATAATATAAACAAATATTAAATATTTATGTAATAGAATATCATATATATATATATATATATCTAATAAGTGATTACCATTTATATATCCTTGATACCATAAATCTATGTATTTATATTACACAACTTATATTTTCATCTATAAAATATATAAAATAGAAAATATTTTTCTACAATGAAAAATTTATTGATTTTCCATCATCCTCAATAGTGATCCAAAATTTAATTGTAATAATGTTTAAAATAGGTTCACTATTATTAGTCTATAATATACTCAATGTAATTATTTCATCAAAAAACTAATTACCATTAATTTTGGTATCAAATCATTATTTTTAAAATCCCAACATCTAAAAAATACATATATAGTGTACGATGGTATCAGTTTTTAGTTAAAACATAAGATTCCTTCCTTAAATAATAAAAATTAATTCCATCACTATTATGTTCAATACCATATTTCTTCTCTCTATATAATTTTTCTTATTATATTCTATTAATGAAGTATGAATTCACATAAATAGGGAAATTTATTAACTCTTACATGGAAAAAATGTTATTGAATAATGTTTGATCCATGTATTCCATTGGATTGTTTCTATTGGATTATATGTGATAAATATGGATTTGATGAAGTTATATGGTTCATATATTTTTTAATAAAATAATTTGATATTCTTAGAGAAGATATAGATTATATTAGAGTTTTTAGGGATATTTTTCTATATAGTAGAGGACAATCATGTTAAATTAATTATTCTTATTATGTGAGGGGTAATATTGTGAGATTAATCCTATAGTATGTAATATTAAATCATATTTTTGATATATATGTAAAACTAAATAAATTTATTTAAAGAGTATATCGCATCATGAGAATATTAAGCATACCATATTGTGGTTATAGATGAAAACATATATTTGGATTTGGATGTGTGTCGTACCATATAATGGAGATCATGATACAATATACTCTATAGAATAATAAATCAAGTGTATATAATAGTAACTACTCTATAAACTAATTGAATTTTGTTTGAAATAAATGAAAAATAATCATTTAATGAATGTGATTGCATCATGAGGCTATAGTTGCTACTACAATAGAGACCTTATGATTAATTGGCCACACTCTACCATGATGAGTATTTATTAGATCATTCTATAATAAGTATTTTTATTCCATGCAGTGTAATTTGATGATAATAAGTTAAACACATAGAAATTTCTTTAAAATGAATCAATGTAATAAATTTAAATCGGAGATGAAACATGTTTATTAATCAATGAAATTTGAGATGATCATATAATAATATTTCATGGTGATATATAAGAGATTCTTCCAAAATTATGTGGATCAATATCTTGACTATGTTTTCAATGAAAAAATGTCATCACACTATTTTGGGAATTATTGAAGAGCACCACACTAAAAAAAACATAGTCATACCATAAATTTTGTTTTTCCAGAAATGATTCAGAATTTGAATACATCATAGAGTTTTGGGTTCTATATTAAATTGGGAAAACATTATGGATAGTTAATAAGTAGTCTGAGGACCAAATTAATGTGATCTAGGTGGGGATATTCTGGAGAAATACTTCTGTTGTCTAATCCCCTAATATTAAATAGTTCAAGGAAGAAATACTAGTATATATTATTTCATTAAAAAACCAAAATTTATATATCTAGACATCTGGGAGATCTTATTATATGATTATGAATGTTCATAAATTTATAGAGTTTATTAGTGACAAATAAGAATACTAAAAACACCCTTATCAACTTTACATTCATTATTATGAAGGTATTATTATTAGTTATTATCAACTCATAAAATGTTTGTAATTATACAAAAATAAAATTACTAGATATTGGGAAATTTGGAGTGACCCAGGGTTGATAATTCATCATTTATAAACATTTTTGTCATATAAATTGTATAGAGATATCCCATGGTACAACTATTGATGATAGTGTATGATCCTTGCAGTAGTCCATAGTGGAGAACTATGTAAAATATCTTTGTGACAATATTTAAATTCAATATTTAGAATTCACGCTTACATGATATTAATAGGTTTATTGGGTTATTTATTATAGTATAAAAAATTAAAATCCAAATGTAGAAAAATATAACACTAAAATTCACCCACGGAAGATGGAGCAGGCATAGTGTCAACCCAGCTAAAATCCATTTCTTCACTTCTGAAAAATTCCCAGTTTCATGGTAGAAGGAGTTCCAAAAGATCCTGGGTTGTTGTAGGATGCCATTTCCCATTTCTTACCTCGGGGTTCTGATCTCCTGTGGCCGCATTTAGAAGGTGAATTTCTCTTAGATCCTTGACCGCATTCTGGGCAGAATCTACAACTGGAAGAATAAGCTACTCTCCTTCGGTGGACAGTTCACGTTGATCAACAGTGTCCTCACGTCCATCCCCATGCACGTCTTCTCGGCGATCCATCCTCCTAAGGGTACTGTGGAGAGGATGGAACTTATCCTTAATTATTTCCTGTGGGACGCCAAGGAGGAGGGAAGATTCCACTGGGCTTCCTGGAAGCATCTATCCTGACCAGTGGAGGCAGGTGGAGTTGGCCTCTGTGATATCTAGGGTACACTTCATAGTCTTCAGGCTCGACTCGCTTGTGAATTTATCGTCGGGGATTCGGTGTAGGCGAAGTTTTTTAAAGCACGCTACCCGGGTCTTGAAGCATGGGACCCCTACAGTTTCACAATGCTGGCAAGGTGCATGTTCTCCTTCATTGACACGTTGTCAGGTCATGCGAGGTGGATCATCGGTGCTGGGAATATCAGTTTTTTGGACACTAGTTGGTCGGGGGAGCCCTTGCGATACCCCAACTTCCCTTTTCCAGATTTCAACATCAGTAGTGCATGCAAGGAGTATGACATGATCAATACCTCTTTGAATGCTAATCAGATGTTTGTGTTTGAGAATATTGTCATGATTGAGGAATCTGATAGATGTTGCTTCTCAGCCACAAACTCAAGATGGTTTACCTGACAAGGTTTCAAGAGTATCGTTCAGCTAGGTAGCAACACCAACGCTTGGGCTCCATAACTCTGGTGCAATGATATCCCGATTATAATGAACTTTTTAATATGGAGAATTAGAAACAGGGCGTTGCCTACGGAGGACAGCATCCAACATCGGGGCGTTTCTTTATCCTCTAGGTGTTTTTGTTTCCCTAATCACACGTGTGAATGAGCGAAACACCTGTTCTTTCAAAGTCATTGGGCGCTTCATCTTTGGTCCCTATTAACGTATAATCCATGGAGATCGGTTGGAGAGTATTCAATACAAGAATACGTGGAGTGTTGGTTTTCTGGCTCGGGGTCTTCTGGCTAGGAGTGGACGGTTAGAACGATCATCATTGTGGCTTTGGGTTGGGTGCTTTGGGAGGCTCACAACCAGGTTCGGAGGGGTGAAAGACGTTCGTTTCGGTTTCTCTAGGCTAGCCTCAAGTCCCTCATCTTCGAGATTGCTTCTCAGATCAAAGGTGGTTCGACCTCAACTGCGGTTAATAATCTGCTTAATCGTCCCTGTTTTCTGAGAAAAGGGACTGGTCAGTGGGTTAAGTGGCACCTGCCGGTCATGGTACTCAAACTCAACCTTGATAGATCATGCATGGGGGGGATCATGAGGGGGGGAGGCATGCTGTGAGATTCCTTAGGCTCGGTTTTCATAGCCTTTAGTGCCTTTTATGGGCCAAGAAATTCTATGAGTGCGGAGGTCCAAGCACTGGCTTCGGGTCTGTCAGTGTGTAGAAGGAGGAAGTTGACATCATCCAAAATCGAGACAAACATAGATACTCGTGCGAAGATCATGAAATGGAAGAGTGGGGTTCCTTGGGAGCAAACATACATTATCAGAATGTGCAAGATCGGAACCTCGCATGGGAAACTTATCCATCACAGTTGGAGGGAGGCTAATTTCGCGGCGGATTCCCTTGCTCGCTTGGGTAGGCAGGACGAGCCTATAATCATTTATGACTCTCTCCTTTCCCTTCCTCCAGAATGTGACTCTTTTGTGCTGGGGGATACTCTGGGGCTCCACCATTTCCGACCCCCTTGAGGAGCCTTGTATCCCTTGTCCTTTTCATTTTGAATAAAAAAAATAAACTACTACTATGGTATATCACACTCGAGGTACATTCTTCGTCAATTATAGGATTTCACATATATGATGAAAAGGAGTTATGAAAGACTAAAGCATACAATAATATCATCAATTATTAAAAAAGTAAAAAAAAGTTCATATAATTGTTTTATGATGATTTATGAAATTTAATATCTATAAGGGTGATGTATTTTACTCCAAGAAAATAATTTGGGAAAAAGTTGAAACCCAATATTAAGGAGATATAATGTAAAAAATGAGAAGATAAAAGTTCTAAAAAAGGATTGATAAATATTAAATGAAAATAAGTATAGTAATTCATGGTTTCTTCAACCCTTTCATCATGGATAGAGGATGTTTTTTTGGTCATAGTGATGTAATGAAAGACATTGAATTTGTGGAAATGTTTTAAGGAGGTCTCCTTAATTTTATTTTCCACATGTAAGACTCATGTTAAAAATTATCTTGTAAAATCATCTCATAGTGGTATAAAAAAATATTTTTCATTGAACTTATAGTAAAATAAGAAGGCACATCGTATCAATAATTATTGGATATTTCATTTATATAAAAAATATTAACTAAATATCAATAATTTTAGAAACATAGAAGAGGATTTAAATGAGGAATTTGTATAATTGGTTACAAGAAACCTCAATCATGGTAATTTTATGAATATAATTAACCTAGCATTGGATTTCATTAAATATAAGAAAAATTAGACATTTAATAGTGAGATATCCAAGGAAAATATACTATGAAGTGGATGACTAAGTATCATAATAGGTAGACAATAATTCCACAAAAACATGTTTTAAATCAAGAAATATATCCTAGATAATGTTCAAATGAAAATTTTAATGTGAAAAAGAAATTTATAAGTTGGATACTCAAAAAAATAACTGGATAATTATTGTGGTGTTAACAAAATAAAAAAAAATATTGACCAAATCAATGGAGAAATCAGTCAAGTATATATTTTTGTATAATAAAAATGGATTAATTGAATTACATAAAGTCACTTTTATATTTGATAATAAAAAAGGTAACAAAAAATATGATTGATGAAGTCAGTTTTCAAACTAAAGAAAAAATTAAAAAGTATGATTTTCTTGATGTAGAGGTGATTAATCCATCAAATAAAATTGAATTTCAAATGAAATGAAGTGACTGATAAAATTATATAATGGTTTGAAAATTTCATTGATGAATAATTATAGGAAGTGTCCAATTGAGTCCAGATATGTGTTGATATGTGTGTAATTTTTATAGATCTAATTACATTTGTAATAGTGGAGAAGGAATTGACATTGGAATATAATAATAATGTGTAAAAACACCTTATGAAAATAGTAAATAAAAAATTGATGATTAGCCTCAATCATTAAGGGCTTATCAATACCCATTGAGGTAAAAAATGATGGAGAAATTTATATAGATAAAAATAATAACATTTCATTACTGAAGTTTAAATTTTATAGCTTTCTATGTTTTAAAATGAAACATTATAAGGAGGTCGAATGATATAAGAGAGAGTACGAACCTAAGGGTCCATACTAAAGGACTATAACATATTATTTATCGCAATAAAGAAACCGTAGTTATGGATACTATTATAATTAATAAAACATTGGTCATAATACTATTAATTGTGGTGAATTATAGTGTAAAAATTACTAGTAAATAAATCAATGGTGAATGTATAATATAAAACCAAATATTATTCCTTTGGAAATAATATTTTATCTTCTTTAATAATAATAATAATAACAATAATATCCTGCATATGCTTATTAAATTGAGAAAATACCCACCCAAGTCTCATCTAAACTTGAAATATTCGTTCTGCGCTTGAATCTATGGGTTTTTCGGGTTTCAATTTAGGGCTCCTCAATTCTTCTCACATAATTTTTAGATTCCGGACTGAAGCTGAGTATTATAGATTATGGGTCCGTCGATCGTGGTATTTTGGTGGCTGCTTCATGAGAGTTTTAAAATGGGAACCGGATTTTGATCCGCACATAGAATCCCCAGTTGTGACGATCTGGGTTGGACTTCCTGAACTTCCTTTACACTTGTTTCATCAAAATGCTTTGTTTCCTATTGCTAGTCTCATTGGTAAGCCTTTGAGACTAGACTCTGCTACTAAGTCTCTCTCCAGGCCTTCCATTTCTAGAATTTTCATTGAAGTAGATGTTTCAAAGCCTTTGCCAGCACAGATTTGGATCCAGAGTGGTAGGCTAGGTTTTTTTCAGGAAATTTTATATGAGAGACTCCCAGATTATTGTCACTTTTGTCTTAGACTCGGTCACCCTTCTAGTTGCTGTGGCAAGGAAAAAGTATGTACTAAGGCCAAGAAATCCACCTGGGTTGTTAATAGCCATAAGGCTGGTACCTCTCAAGTTGAGCATAGATTTAAACCTGATGAAGTCAACCGTGCACCTAATTCTGAAATCCGAATTTCAGATTTCATTGAAGCTGTGATTGAAAATGCAGTTGTTCCTCCTAAGGAGGATCCTATTGGAACCCTGCCCCCTAATGATTCCAAGAATGTAGAATCTCAGAACTCACTTTCCCAGCAAGGAACGAATGATCCCACTGAATCTAAAGAAAACACAGAAGAGGAGGTTCATGATGACTCTGTTTCTAATGTTGAGGAAGTTGATAATTCGGTCCAGATTGAGGAATCTTTCCTAAACAGCATGGCCAAAAAAGGCAAAAAACCTATGGTTGATGAAGATGGGTTCATCACTCCACATCCAAGGAAAACTAGAAGACGTAAGGATTATTCAAATTTAGAACGTACCATTATTACCAGGTCAGTGGACAATTCTAAGGCTGAACATGTAGAAGTTCCCCAGGAGAAGTCTCAAGTTGAGAATTCCAATCCAGAACCCGTAAAGGATCCTCCAAATATTTCTTCGGTGGGACTCAGTGCTGAAATTTTATACAACTCCTTTAAGAAAGGAGAGATCACTAAGAGCGCCTATTTGGCTGCAAATCAGGAGATTTTCAATGAAAGAAACAGGAAAGATTTCTTAAGCTGACTTTTGCTTTTCTGCTGGTTGTTTTATTTACTCCATGAAGATCATATTTCATTTTTCTTATTAAAGTGATTCTTTAGATGGTGCTAGTACTGCTTGCTCTTGTTCAAGCGTAGTGCATACTGCTAGGGATGCAAGTGACACAAATGGGATTTTTTTTTGTTGCTGGATCTGGTTCTTTGGAATGGTGCATAGTGCAGAATGCTTGGTTTTGTTCCAGGATTGCAGGGTCTTCGGTTTGCTGGATTTTTGATATGCATGCGCCTGGAATTTTGAAGTTTTGATGCTTGTTCTTCTCTGCTAAGCTTTGCTGCATGTTTTTGCCTTTTAGAAGTGTTGCAGCCTGTTTGAGTTCGGCCTGAGCTTTCCCTGGATGGAAGATCCCTCTGCTTTTTGGATCTGATTGAAGGGATGTCATTTGGCTATTAGGCTTGCCAGGGATGCTTTTCTTTCACAGATGGTCTGTTATGCTGATTCCATATTTTGCTGCATGCTTGAGGAAACACTTGGATGCAAAAGAGATGGGTGGCAAGGAGCTCCAGGGGCACGCAGCGGCTGATGACTTCGGTCTCGCTTCACACAAGGAGAGGGTTACGTCATCTAATCCTGCTTTTGGAGGAT
Organism: Viscum album; assembly: GCA_963277665.1. Taxonomy (NCBI): domain Eukaryota; kingdom Viridiplantae; phylum Streptophyta; class Magnoliopsida; order Santalales; family Viscaceae; genus Viscum; species Viscum album. The sequence continues at coordinate 921,995,952 of OY728142.1, read as the reverse complement.
GGAATGGTGAATAGCATCGCCTTCTAACTTGCAATATTCACTTCGGGGTATTTATTTGATGTGAGTATGATTGTATGTCTGTTTTTTCCATTTAATTTCTGGTTGGTGTAAGCTCATTACACCTCATGTGTACACTGTTTCCTTTTTCTTTAATAAAATTTTTGGGGTTGATCTTTAAAAAAAAAAATTCATTGAACAAATGTTATTGAACAAATGAAATTTTGTAGTATATGTAAAACAAGGAAAAATGCATCCTTATAGTGAATGCATATTGTTTTTCATAAACAGTATTAGGCATAATCGTTGATAAATAATGGTTTATTTGACAATGTTGAATATTTTTGATGAATTTTATAATTTTATATTTAATCATAGAAAAACATGTGATACATCTGTTAAATGGAATGTGGTTAGATCCAACCGAAGAAGAAAATGAATTTATTTTTATTAAAACAAAATGTAACAGATGTGTGTGATCCCATGAAGGTTTGAAAATATATTATGAGAAATAATTCATTTCAGTTATTAGTGACAATAATATAATGGGATATATCATTTTTAAATTTTAAAAAATGTAATAAAATTATTGTATCAGTCGATATTCAATGAGACATGAAAATGGATAATATTGAAAAATATAAATATTATGACAATAAAATGTAATGTAATAGGATTATAATAATATATAAATATACTTTGATAAGAACAGAATAAATTATAAATTATAATTACCCAGAATAAATTAATTTTTTTTTGTTGAAATATTTTTTTCGATGAAAAAACCTTGAAATGTATTTTATCATTGAGAGAGGAATATTTTAATACTATTGGAAGGAATCATTCTTTGTGGTAGTTTACAAGTAATTTTAGGCTTTCAGAAACTTGTGATAGAATAATATTCCATTTAAAATGTCAAATTGTAGGAAGAAATAACTATATAATTTTAAATTGTTCGATATAATGTTAAACATAAAAATAATAAAAATAATTAAAATTTGGAGATAAAAGGGATGAATGTATATTTTTAGGCTGCTAATTTATGATTTAATCCAACAATTTGATTAATAAGAACCTCAAATATCATATAGCAAAGAGACATTAATGTTATTGACGAAGAATCTAGAATCAAATATGAAATTCCATATTTGAATAAATATTATGAATAAGGTGATGAAAATGATACAAATTGTTGTTTCTCATAGAATACAATGTGTGTATAATATTTCAAAATTAAATCATTATATGATGATTCTACTGAAAAAGATCAATGAAAATCATAGTGGAATAATTGACAAGGAATATTCTATAATATTAATATTATTATTAATAAAATGAATCATAAAAAACATATTGAATTGGAAATGTGAAACACACTAAAATATTTTATTAAGTGGATAAATATTCATTTAAATATGTATAAAAACAGGAATCATTAATGAATTCCATGAATGAGGAGATCAACAAAATGAATAATCATTAGACCAAGGAGCTTGGGAATTAGACAATGAATCTCAATATAAATTGGTAAAAGTTGATTAAAAAGGAATTATAAATATTGAAATTTCATTCAAAAAATGGTAATATTGTCATGAAGAAGCTATATATATATTTTGAAGGTGTTTTTTGGTTGAAAATTCCATGAACATAATAATATTTTAATCAATATGACTCTTCCAAATTTTAACTGTTCAACAAAATTACATAATATATCTAATGGATTTCAAAAGGAAATTTCCTAATAGTGTTATTGTAAAAGAGGTATATATATATATATCAAAATATTTGTCTTTTTATATTTGATGGTGAAAAAATGGATTGTAGGTTAATCCATGAATTTTGTAGCTTGTAACAAGAACCTAGATCATGGAATTCTTGATTGGGTGCCTTCTGAAAAAAAGATAGAATTTATAAGTGGTCGAGTATATAATAATATATACGTCAATAATAAAATTATGTGAATATGATATTACAATTAAAAATTGGTGATATCTTATTGGGTGATATTAAAGTGATCTAAATATATTATTAGTCATGATTAACGTATTTGTACATTGAAATTTCCATGATCACGAATATTACTTATTTTCGTGGGAAGAAAGTGTGTAACACCCTGAGTTTTTAAGAATTATTATTATTTGATTAAATTAAATATATTTTTATAACATTAACAACACATAACAATGAGTTATCATTCATTACATTCTACAACAAGTATCCTCGATAGTTTGGGTTACACACAAGGCCAAGTTTTACTGAACAACTATACACTATTAACAATATTATCTAAAATATCTTTATGCCAATGGAATGGAAGGTATGAATAGAATTAAATAAATTATTAAAATGTCTATTTTATACACATTTTTAGTTAACCTATTATTAGAAATAAAATAATAATAATTCAAATTAAAATGCAAAAGTTTTATGAAAAAACGTATTTTCCCAAAACGAAGGATTATTCACGCATTGAACAGATAATTTTAAACTCATTTCTACCAATATTATAATATATATGTTATGAAATAAAATAAATTTTTTAAAAATTACATCAGGATTATCTTATCATGAAATTTTTATATTTTTCTGAAATATTTCATTTGTCGTGGAATAATTAAAAATAATAGATTTTAATAGAAAAATGAAATTACATTAAAATAATTTACAAATTTAAATTGTATCTTGAATTGTTTTTAATAAAAATTTAGTTTTATTTTATATAAAATAATCTAGTTCATGTGATTGGTTTCATTTTATCTTTAATTTTGTTAAAAAAACATTGTAAACTTGTCTATATTTTCACTTTAAATACACACTTTCTCATCATGTCAGCAGTATAGATTCTAAATTTAAAATTTACAATTATATGAATGGAATTTGGAAAAATGGATTCCATTTTTTCATTATATTAATTTATATTATCTAATTATTATAGCTTAATTTTTGAACAAAATGAATTGTCAAACAGTAAAAATTACATACCACTGAATAGGTAAACAAGGATTCACCATGGGGTTAAACTAAGAAGATAAGGGTTAAAATGACCTAAACACATGTCCAATAACAATTTTATGGAAATATTTCCACATTATATAATAAAATTTTGATAATGTAAATTTTTTGGTGCTTGATTCATTATAAAAATGTGGATATGATCGAATCATTCCAAAAAATACACAAGTCTTCCACTCACCTCACTTATTAAAGGGAACCCAGTATCCTCCGTTCATCAAATATTTAATCCATTTTTTAATCAATATATACCCAAATTAATTTCAAACAACCCTAGTCTCATCAATTAATCCTTAATTTGGATATAAATCCTTCCGTTGAAGTGTTTTGGTGTATTCCTAAGGAGGATACTCGAAGAGGATGTAAATTCATCAATGAGATTTTTTGTTTTATTACATTCACCACCTCCTGAAATTTTTATTATATATTGATGATACAATAACATAATTATCATAGATATACTGAGATGGTGTTATGTAATGTAAAGATGGTGAGTGTGTTATAGAAAAACAAATTTTCATGTTTTTATAAACCACTAGCTGCCTTAAAAGTGGGGAATATGGTCAAAACATAGAGAGAACAAGATATATCTCACTAAAATTATACCTTTAAAAAAATTTGGAATCTATCCTACTAATTGAATTTTAATTTTTTAGTTATTTTAACAAATCTAAAAATTATGAAAGATAATAGAATATATTAAAATTGAAATTAAAATACACATGAAAAAAATTTATCAGAAAAATGTGTCTAGGATACTGATTTCATAAAAAAACTATTACCCAGTAATGAATAATATTTTCTTCTATGATTAAAATTTATCCTTCCTAATTATCACCTATTATGAAAATGTAATCATTTTTATAAGATCATTTTTATATATCCTAAATTAATTAATGTTGTGTTCTCTCTTATTATAAATAATGTGTGATACATGTTTTAGTACTAATCCAATCTGTGAAATGAGATATTCCATTTCTCACCATGATGTGGCACATATTATGACATTTATTGGTCAATATAACTACATTTTTTGTATGATTAAATCAAATAACAATTAATATGGAATATTTTCAATTCAGAAATTATTCAAGTGAGAGTATAATTTAATAAGATAAATATCGAGTTAAAATAATTTAAAATGGAAATTAATCACATAACAAAATAATACCATGGAATATTCAATAAAATATCATACTCAATAAAAAACATTTCAAAATAAAATTACCTATAAATATTGACCAAAATAATATATTCAATAATAAAATGATAAAGTATTAAGATTGTACTTGTGTTACTGAAAAAATGATCATATCAATGTTCCCTCTTTTCATGAACATTCACTAACCATATATTGATCTTCAAATCATAATATAGAACTATATGTATTATGTATGATCCACCACCACATGAAAATATGGCCAAAAAAACAATCACAATAACAAAACCCCCCACGTAGGTGATGTTTGAAATCTAGATAGTGAGTGAGTAGGTGGTGTGATAGGTGGAACGACCTTCACCATAGATTATGAAGTCCTGTAGTTTGCTTGTATTGCACCCAATATATAATTCTATATATAAAATTCAAAATTTCAAAAGATTTCACCTTCAACTAAAATTCTTTCTAAAGAAAATAAATATATTTAAGAATCATTTGACCTACCTCACCGTCAATCTCATCACTAGAACAATTTTTTCACTGTTATGATTAATCCTAAACACACGCAAGATTGACATATTCATTCCACAAGTTTCACATCTCTACATGTGAAAATCAAAACAATGAACCAATATATATTACTTCACATTATGTTCAAATGTATCTTTTTATACGGAATGGTGGGTCATAAAAAATTAACGTTATTTATTAAAAATGAGTATATAACCATAAAATAAATTCATGATAAATGTAAATAAAAAATTCACCATAAAAATATCACTCCCCCAAAATTACAAATTTTATATTACCTAAGAAGATGAAAATTTAAATTTCACACTAGTTTATGTTTTACTATTTTGGGATACAACTCCAAAAATATAATGTTTATGTTAATAGGTGAATATCAGCTCCTGATCACCATGTAATATAAATAAGAAAATATCCTATAAAAAGGTACACAAGTAACCCAATCAGTGTATAATATTAGTGAATGAATTTCATACAGAAAAATCTATAGATATTGGAGTAATGACGCATCAATTTTATATGAATCCTTAATGGTTAGGGTTACTACATAATAATCACATGTTTTATCATTATTTGAGAAAAAAGAATCTATATCCTCATATCAATATATATTTAATACATATGGATACTATGAGATAAAACCCACAATTGTGATGGGATAATGCAGATCCTTGTGCATCAAATAAATCACTATCCCTCATATAACATTCTTAAGGAATAATTCTACCCCCACACATTGATTAAAAATTTTCCTGAAAATAGTCATGAAATAGACATAGAATGGTATAAATTGTTGGATCGCAATAAAATGAAATCTTCATGGATTATAAGGGAAACCTTAAGGGGAAAATATATTGGTGGATTATTGTTTAAAAGATTCCAAATAAATCAAAAAAAATCCATAATAATATCATGGTAACATTGAAATTAACAATAACCTTGATAGAAAACATACCATGTTCATGAATACAAGACTTAGCTGAGATTCGATGGAAAAGAGAAATATGATATTATGTAGAAATGGCCTACAAACCTCATAGGAATGGAAAAAATATCACAAAAAACAAAAATTATAATTTGTAAAAATAGATTTCAAAGGATAAATAAATATCAGGAAATCATTTTCAAATCATATACTAATATCAGTAATCATTTAATTAGTGTAGAAAGAATAAAATCATGTAATATAGGAATCGTGTGATCAATATTGATAGGGATACAAGTTGTATGCCTCCTACCGTGTTAATAAAAAATTCAACATCATTCACGTGGGGTTCAAAAATATAGGATTGTTATTTTTTTCAATTAAAATTTTTTATTACTTTTTATAGTAATTATATTACATGGTGTTTCTCGGAGAATAAAATATGAAATAAAATAAAAAAATCCCCTATGTATGTTTAGATGGAAGAATAAAGGATTCATTTATCTATTGAATCCCCAAAAATTATATACCTGTATAATCTACACCAAGTCATCAAATACCAGTATTATATATGATATATACCACTAAATATAACATAGGTGGAAGCAGATAAAATGGAGAATAATAAGATAAAAAATATCAGGAGTAGCTAAAATTTTTTGACACATGCCATGACTATTTCATGAAAATAAACTAAAACTAAAAAATGAAAATGATTGAAAAGGACAAATAATGAGTTCCCTTTGAGTATGAATTATGTTTTAAATATTCATCAAAACAGATAGACAATGGTCATTCAGGTTGTTCTATCAGCTTTGAATTCATTGGATTCTTCTTTGTGCCAGTGGTGGTGTCTACCAACTCCCAAAATCGTTTTTTGAGGTTATAACTCTCTATTATTAAATAATGGAACCATTCATTAAGAAATTTAATCCTCCCATAAAATTTTATAGGACATTTTAATATTTCAATGTGGTAGATTTCATTGAATTTTCCCAATTCAAAAAAATTCAATGTTATTCATGTGGGGAATTTCAAGAGGGGATTCCACCATTATATTGAATTCATTGGAGAAACCCATTTATTTTGTATTAAAATAAACCTATAACGATATAGAGTATGAAAAAGAGACCAATAAATTTTGAAGCAATCAGGTTGCCTCCAAATTGGTGCTAAGTTGAACGTCTTCATCCAGACGAGCTATCACTCATTTTAATTGAACTTCATCAATTATTCCTATTGTACTTGATGTGTGATGATTTTTGAGGCATTATAAATAAACCTTAATGGACTCCATATTCCCATTATATATTTTAATGGAACCTTGTGGATAATTTTTTTTGATATTGTTAAGACCCATCCACTTTGATTTGATCATTACTTTCATGACCCATAGTTTTTATTTGAAGAGTAGATCCATCTATCTTCGTGAAAAATGTATTAATTTGATCCATTATTCATGTCGGAATTTGTATTTCTATTTATAGATAAAATTTTTGTCACAAAATTACCTCATTATATCATCTAATACAATTATATATAGTTAATACTTTTATTGGGTTAATTTATTATCAACATTAAATTCTTCCCAATACATTAAGACTTATTTCAAAATTACAGAGAGAGGTGTAAGGATTTATCAAAGACCAATAAATATGGGGAAATTCGAATAGGTATTTTATATGAAATCTTATAAGACCATAGTGTGTCATCATATTTGGGGGACTAATCCTTCAAGGATATACACACAATTATCTATAAAATTCCCTTGATATTAAACATCATCTTGGATATTGGTCTATAAATGGTATGAGGTGCTCATATAGTGGTGATATCAACTAAGATCCATTTTTTTAAATAGAGAATTATTAAACTGTGTATTAGGATCACTGATAATAATCTGTGGAATTATAAACAGGGAAAAAATTGATTCATTAATAATTTAATTACAAATTAATAAATATTTTCTAAAAATGCATCATATTCCTCCCACATTGACACATAGTCAAAAAATAATATAAGGATGTATCAATTTGAAATGTAATTATAAGAATAACCATTATCTTGATTCCCTAAATATCATAATATTTTGCACCCATGATCGAATGTTTTTATATCTCACAATTCTAACTTATTCCCCCAGTTATTTGGAATTTATCACAATTGATGAAGAACTCATGAATATAATGATGCATGGTAGGACATTAAAAATAAATTATAAAACTTGGAAATTTTTTAAATGAATTTCATCATGTCTTCCAACTTCTCTTACATGTAAAATATTTAAAACACCCTCAAATTATTTTTTCCAGATTCATCTCTTAATCATTCCATCTATATAAATATTGAAAATTAGTGGATTGTCTTAGTATTAATGGAATTCTTCATTAAAGAACATTTTTACCTAATCATTTCATAAATATGGGTCTACCACACCTAATGATAAGTAATGGATGATATTGGCATACCATGGATTGATTATCTTAGTGCCATAACGTAGATCATTTGAAAATTCTCAATTTACCAATTCTATTTTTATTTCAATTGTTCCATGTTTTGGTTAGCATCAATGATCATAATTGAAATTTTTTGTTCCCTTTGTCCATTAATTAAGTTTAAAATTCTTTTATTTAATGAGATTGAGGTTTGAATTTATTTGGTCATCAGATTCTACATGGCAGAGGGATACGTATCGATAGTGACTTTAGAGATCCATAGGCGAGATAATAATTTATCAAATGAAATGACAATTTCTAAGAACTCCTATTTTGTTGTTTTTCATTTATTTTGAGCCTCATTATAATTAAGACTAAAATAATAGATTAGTTTCAGGATCCTTTATTTCATATGACCCAAGGTAGCACTACCTTCCTAATCACTGAGATCACACATTATGTCAAATGTTTTCTTCCAATACAGTGAAATAACAAGGGAGATTCCATTAATAATTTATTTATAAAATTAAATTAATTTTAAAATTCCTTTCCAAAGTTGAATGTGACCTATGTTACTGATAATGTGGTAAGGGGGTATACGATAACAAAGAAATAAAAAATGAAACCTAGGTAGAATCCAAATTTCACTAGATAATCTAGGATCTAATGAACTGATATGGGATTGTGTATCTCAAGGATTAAGTTAATCTGGGTGAGGTCAACTTCACTTCATTTATTTCAAATTTTATTTCCTAAAACTATCCCATTTCTACCGTGAAGTGTTTTTTTTTCAATTGATCACTAGATTCTTTTCATCAGATATTTTTATAAACATACCTAAATGTTAAAAAAATTTATCAATTGAATTCCAATTAAGAGATAATTCATTCCAAAATATTTCCCTGAAATCCGCAATCAGGTCCTAGAATACAACCATAATGAGAAATTGAAATAAAGATTGTGCATTTCAAATTCCAAAAGGAATTATCAAATAAGATAATGTACCATATGGACAAGTGAATAAACATTTATCTTGATCTTATTGTATAAAAAAATTGTTATTATAAAATTAACATCCCTTTAGAAAACAATATTAATCTATACTATTCATAAGATAAAATATTTGATAAAAAATTAAAATGAAAAGTGATATAATCTGGGGGAATTGTTCAATTTTAGAAAATCAATACAAAATATACATCCAATTCATTATCAAATTTGTATCAATTCCTTTTCATCATTCTAAAAACTATTTTCAAAACCATTTTTGGTACCTCAATCTAGTGGATGACCCAATTAATATCATAAATAAGAACTATAAAATGAACTTATATGTGTTTAAAGACCAATTTATTTTCAAAATTACTCAATTTAGGTGTTAATAATATTTTTCATTTCTTGTAAGGTGTTTTATTTTCATTGGTACGCATTTGATGATTCTAGATAGTATGACTTATCCATTTTAAAAAACAATAATCCAGCCTATCGCTTCATTAAATTGTGATAAGACATTGTGAAATTTTCTATAGTTTTCACTCGAAATATTAGAATTTATGAAATCTGGAAAGGTATTTAAATCTCTCAAGTATATATTTCATAAGTTTATTGTAAGGGTTTTAAGCTCATGTGTTGGAGGCTTTTTAGGTGATAGATTCATTGAGTTGAAATCTTTTCAATCCAATGGATCAACTATATTTTTGATGAATTATACTTCCTTTGTTGATTCTGTTAACTCCTCTATTTCCATGTGTAAATAATTGAAATTAAACATATATTTTGATCATTTTTTATTCTTAAACAATATCTATGAAATTATAGTCATCTATAGAGGGGGTTTCCATGTATTTTAAGAAATAAAATTTCACGTTTTAATCCTTAACCCTTAAAATTAATTTTACATCTTGGTCAAAAAATATTGTTCTATATGTTTATAAGAATGGCCTCCCAATAATGAGTTTCATGTATTTATATTATTCTATATCAAGGATAATGAAATAAGTAGGGATGTAAAATTGATCATCCTTGATGAGAAAAAACTCTAGAATCCCCCAATGGTTCTACACTGATCAAACCACCATTTTCAAGGAGAACCTCATTAGTTTTAATTATTTTATTCTCAGTTCTTCAAGAAATATAGATTTAATTTAATTTACACTAGGTCCAAGGTCATATTAGGATCAAAAAAATATAAATCCTCCAATATTGAAAGGGATAGTGAAACTACCAGGGTATTGTAGTTTAAGTGGTATGGATCTGTGTATGACTATAAAAAAATCCTCATGTATTACAATTGTTCCAACATCATCTTGTTTTACATATTTGGTAGAATATATTTATGAAATTTATCATGATTGGGAATTTTTATAATGGATTCTTCAAAAGGAGGATTTATGTGATGATTATTGATAGTCTCTATAAATTTCATAAACTGAGTTACTAACTTATTTTTTTAGTCCTTTTTAAATGGATGAGGTATTGTATGATGTTTCAATCATTTATTTACTACCTCATATTCTATTTATTTTATTTTCATTTCAATTTTCACATGTTTTATATTTTAATCATCTTTATTATATCATGAATCACGTTTTTTTGATAACCATTATCAGTTGTAGATGTAGGTGTCACATATTTTGGATGAGTAGCATGCATTTTGAACTCTTGGAATTGTCTACCACTATATGGATTGGTAGAATTATACTCTTTTCCTGGGTTTATCCTAGAGTTACTCGAGAGTGTTACCAATTTTTAGACTTGAATTTATGTGAATAACTAACAGATAATATTTTCAGTATTGTTCAATGATTCATGTATGTTTTGGGTGGCTGTGTGAAATATTTGTGTTTTTTGTGGGTTTTGGGTTTTTTACAGATTTTGAATTACCATATCTTTTAAAAAAATCTTTATTGATTGGTAATAATTAGTTTTTCTAAAGTCTCTCCCAAATATTGTTTACCTTATATTTTAGGAGGGAAAAATATATATCTTTATTTTTCTCCATGTATTATTTTTGTTGATTACAAGGTTATTTATATTTCTCTTGATATAGTTTCTCTTGATATTTCTTGGATGGTAGAAAAAAATATTGAGCATGGAATCCCCGTGAAACCATTTTCTATTTCATTAGTTGGGTTTCCACTGGTTCCTTCCATCCCAAATTTCAGTTATTTATTTTACAGTTTTTTGTAGTTGTTTCTAAAATTTCGTTTGTTTTAGCTTACAAATTAATCTCCAGAAATTTTTTTCTAAGATATGTTATATTGAAACATGGGATAACAATAAGGACCACTATAATGTGAGTAGTGTTCATCTTGAGCTACAAGTACTATCATAGGTGGACAGATTGACATGTTTGCAATACTATCATTGAGATATTTAAATTATGAATCATTTAATATTGAGAATCAACTTGATTCACTATGGATTTCTTTTATGAAAAATAATGTGACCAGAAGAAATTATTCTATTCCATATTTTCAATAAACATGTACATATATTAAGGATCCTTATTTATGAACACATTTCTAGTAGCACAGTTAATTAAGGATATACACCAAGGAATAAGTACGTAGTTGAAATATTGTATCTGATTCACCAAAGTCATCCCATCATTATGAAAACACATTAATATAGGCATTAATATTTCCCAAGATTCCCTAGGATATTAATTTTCATTGTGAAAAAAGAATCATATTCCATCTTGTTTTTCAAAAATTATTTATTTGTGCAATACCAATCACGAAATTTTCATCTTAGTACATCAAAAGTGAAAAAACAATTATGGCCAAGGCGTTACAACATATACCTATCCATCCCATGTAATGATAATTGAAATAGTAGTAGGATCAATACATTATCGATCTCCCCATTTAATTTTAATGTGTCCCAGAATTTGAGAAATTTTTTTACATGCATGTAAGTGTATTCATTGCTCAAGAAATAAAATTATTCATGTTATATGAGTAGGTTGATCATTGATGGATTCAGTTCAACATTCATCTCTTGAATTTTTGGTCGCTTTTTTCTTAACATAACTCTAAACACTTTATGTCTTAATTATTATGTCATTTTATTTTGAGGCCATTAATTATCAAGATGGGTTTGCAAAATGTGGTGGACATGTATAATGAGATTCATTTGAATGTGAGTATCAACTCTTTTATCCCATTTATCACTTAGGTTTTTAGATGTTTTACCAATTATAGCTTTAAATATTTTTATGATATATTTCAAGATCAAGATGTGGTTCATTTTTTGACAAAGAAGAATTATGAGTTTTCACTATCTTGGTAAAGAATTACAAAATAAAAGTCTCATTAATATTTTTATAATTATATATGTACTTGTTCTCACCAAAAAACTATGCTATAAATTTGGTTAATGCATCCAAATAGGTCAAATTTTAATTTTTTATAATTCACTAGATATGGTAAAACTAGCGAGCAGGGCCAAAGAATAGGGGACGTGAGATCTAGCTCATTAAAATTATCTCATTTGAATATATTTAGGAAAATGATATATTGATGGAATTCCAATTTTTTTAATTATTTTAATAAGACTAGAATGTAATAATTTTAATGGAACATAAAAATTGTAATTAAAATAAGGATGAATAAATTTTATCAGCAAAATGTTTCATGGATTCTTAAGCCATAATAAAACTGCTACGCAACCATGAAAAATATGTTTTTATTTTCCTAAATAATTTTCATTCCTAAATATCACCAGTTTCAAATATATAAGGATTTTTTTATGTTTAATTTTATATCTCATAATTTTTATTGACTCATTCTCCGATGTAACAAATGAAATATGATATAATTTTGAGTACCAAACCACTCTGAAAAAATACAATACTAGTTTATCACAAATATATGATTCCCATTTTTAACAAAATCGATCAAAACAACTAACATTTTTAGTATCAATGAATTGACTAAAAATTAAATTGACTAGTTTTTATTTAAAATATTATTTTGGAGAAAGTATAATTTAGGAAGATAAATATTCAGTAAAAATAAATTCAATTTGAAAATAATGACAAAAAGAATAATGGGGAATTTGTAAAAATTATCTTACTCAAAAAATATATATCAAAACAATAAAATTACACCAAAAAATCAACCAAAAAAATACACATGATAATAAAATGATAAAGCAATAAAATTTTACTCACACTAATAAATATATTAGATCATTGGTCGCTCTTGATGTGAAATTCACTCGCAACCTTTGAATCATTGAATAATAGAGGAAAACTCTCTACCATAACTGTCATCTACCACCACTTGAAAATAAGACTAGACTGAGAATATAAAAAATAAACAACCAATGTAGGTGACTTTTGAGATCTTTTGAAGGATTCTTGGAAGGTTCTTCGATGGGTGGATCATGCTTCATTAGAGAATATTGTATACTAGATATTGTTTTAAAAAAAAAATTGTAATGGTGGTGGTTAGTGATGTAGAATGAGAGTGGTGATGCATGTTATTTACTAAAAATGAGAGGCTACATCACATGTGGTGTGATACATGTAGAGGAGACTATAGGGTCATGCTATGAGGGTTAGAGGAGAGGCATTGACATAGGTGGCGGTGAATAAGTGTGGTGTGATTTTTTAGTGATGTAGTAGGCAACTTGAGGGTTGCAGAATATAGTACACCTAGTGATTGTGGACTTTAGCAGAATAGATGATGAAGATAGAGGAGTATAGTGTAGAGGACATTGTATTTGTGTATGTAGAGGAGCTAATGAAGATACCGCAGGCTGGTGCAACACTCATAGTATCTACAAAAATTTGGGAGCTTATATAAATGGAGGAGGAGGATTTAGTTCTCTCGGTATGTAAATATAAAGAGGAGGTGGCCTTATAGTATTTTATATCTTTCTCTATGTGACTTGCTCTGACCTCCAGAGGCCCTGATGATTAGGAGAACCAATCCAAATCCTTGACCTCATATCATCCAATCAAAAACAAATTCAAAACTAAAAAAATCAAAAATCAAAATCAAAATTTATTATTTCATAAATGTTTAATAATAATAATAATAGAATTATATTTATATAAATATATTATGTATATATATTATTCTTTCATGTTAAATTAAACTAATGTATTTAGACACATAATAAAAATGAAATTATAAAATGTTAGCCTAATTAGAATAATAATAATAACCTATGAATTTAATAGCACTAATGCTTATAAAAATATATAATACTAATGTAAAAAAGTAATATATTAAATAAAAAATATTAGTAAACAAAAAATAAAAATAAATTATTGAATAAAATAGAAATAATAAAATATTTTTAAATATTATGTTATAATAAAATAAAAAATTAATACAACTAAAAAAATTAAAAATAATCAAAATTATAAAATAATAAACTAAAAATTATAAAAATATAAAAAATAAGAAAAAAATGAAAATAAAAACCTAAAAACAGATATAATAATTAATTAAAAATATGTTAACAATTTATTAAAATTTTAAAAAAATCTATTTGAATAACATGACCAACAACAATCTACACATCTACAAAATGTGTTACAAAATCAACATTCTTGTGTATCGTGAACTACCACCTCACAAACTGATGTCGTTCAATTTTTCATTACCACCTCTCATGGTTGCACATAATGTTGGATTTATTGATTATATATGACATATATGATATTATTTTTCTTTTTTATTATTATATCAAATATTATTTTATTCCTCTCTATTTGTGGGAATATAATAACATCGCCTATGTGTATGGAGGACTACCACCATGCGAAGTGATGTGATTAGTTCATACATTATGTGGATGGTTTTAATAATTTTATTAATGAAATTACGTGATATATAAGAAATAAAAATATATACATAATTTTAATATATTAGTTACCAATATTTCTTTCAATCCAACAAGAATATGGGAACAACTTTCATGCATGCTTAAGGCCTACCATTTCCATAAATGGTGTATTTCAGTTTTTTTCATTAAATTTATGGATAACTCTAAATATATATTTATAATGATTATAAATGATATTTATTGCTTGGATAACATTATTTAGGTGGTGAAATCACAATTAATGTAAGTGGACCTAAAAAAACAAATCAAAGATTATTCAAAAATCCAATTATTACCAGAAAACTAACATTAACAAAGATTTTTTTTAATAAAAATATAATAAAAAGTAATATGAAAATAATATTTGGTATAATATATATAATTATTATTCTATAATAGAAGTATGATACACATATACTTATTATGTTATGGTTGTTAACATGTTTGAGGGATGTCAAAACATATAGTAATGGATTTCCATATCCATTTTTATATCTACGAGACACATTCTATAGACACCGCTAATTTATTTTGTGTTCTTCATATACTACCCCTTGACATGTTATATAGCGAATCCAATTATTTTCATGATATTTTATGTTTTATTTTATTTTATTATTTATTAGGTTTTATGATGAAAATTATTACTAAAGTATTAATAGATTTTTACCTCAATAGTCTTTCTTTGAGACATATGTTATCTAATGCTCTTATATTTCTTCATGAGGTATATATATATAATATTTCAAAAATAATATCATGAATATATTTATTCTCATTATATTATAATTATAATTTATCTTTATTTATTAGTGCGGCTTAATATTTAATGTTACCAGGGTTGTAATGATTTTATGATAAAATATCATCTTCAATAAATATGTTTTATGATTACATTTCTGATGATAAAATTATATGATACATGTCTCAATAAAATCATAAATTTTATATCCATATTTTATTCATTATATTTAAATGTAATACTACAATTTTTTCCACTCCTTTTCACAAAAAAATAATTGAGGGAATATTTTTATTAAATAAAAATTAATTTCTCCCTTCAATTATAAATCAATTATCATCTGATACCATGTTTGATAAAAATGTATTCAATATTTTTAATTATTATCTTATTATTTTTAAAAGTAATTTTCGACCATGTTATAGTATTTACATGTTTATTAATCAATTATTGATGTAATTTTCAAAACAATGTTAATTTGGATTTTATAAAAAATATGAAAGTTATATTTGTTTTAATTAATATTAAATGAATGTAACTTACCTATATTAATGACCACAATTTTATTAAAATATTACATTATATTTTTTCAAGGATATTTCAAAATTTTGTATTTTAACAGAAATCATCTTTCAAAACCTATTTTCCAAAGTGAAAATGATATTCTTCTCATGAATCATTGCAAAAAAACATTAAAATCTATTTTTTATATAAGATGTTATACATTGATGTTATATATGAATTATTTAGATATGATCCTAGGATTCCATTTTGATTCATTTATTTAATGGTTTAGGATTATGATTTATGGATGATTATAAATCCTATCTATTTTATATAAGATATGTAATGATAAAATATTTATGAAATCCATTTATTTACAAGGGTTTTGATTTGATTAATGTATATGATGTTATGCCACACATAAATATGGTTTTTAATATGTGATTGGTGGGTCCTATATCTCCCTCCAAGTCATTGGTTAAATATAAATGTCTCACAATTCACTATGTTATGCATGAACCTGATTAAATGATCACATTGTTATTCATGAACTTGATTTCATGTTCATAATATTATGCATGATCCTGATTATGTGATCAGAATGTTAGGCATGAACATCATTACATGTTCGACATTTTAAGTATGGACCATTATTTCATGTCCATAATCTAATGTGTGCACCTAGTTGTATGTGAAAATGTTTATGTCGAGGAATGATTTCATGTCCTTACCTCAATGAGTGAACCTATTTCTATTTACACATATTCCCAATGTTATAATCTGATGTGTATACCACAAATCTATGTCCTCTGACAAAGTTATTCTCTCATGGATAATTTTATTTGATTCCCTTATGATTTATGTGTTATGAACTTCTATCCTTTAAAACATGAATCAAGATTATAATATTTGATATGAAGGTTGAAGTTTTCAAATGTAATGTTCATGTTCTCATACCATTAAGCTCGTATTTTTATTATGTATCTCCATTGTTTACCCTTAGGTAGAAGATAAGGTCACTCATTATTATATTTCCTTCCCACAATTTATGGTGAAATGTTTATGTTGGGATTGTTGGTGAAGAATATAAAAGGTGAAGAACTTTACATGATACATAGAAGTTATTTCACCAAATTAAGAAGACCATGTTCAATGTTTTGATTGGTACTAACCTATTAAAAACAATATCCCTATATGTCTATAATGTATTGAATATTCATATAAAAAATGTATTATACATGTATGGAAATGTCAGGTCTCTATAGTTGGAATTATAGGATAGTTTTAGTCTTCTATGGAAAACAAGGCTGTTAAAACCTTACTAAGATCTTTGAGAAAATGACTATGGATAAATAAATGGATGAGAAAATGTATATGATTTTTTTTAATTTTGTTAAAGAATATAGTGAGTTATTTTAATGATATTATATCGAGATAAATATAATATAAGTGATGTGGACCCGTATCATGAATTAATGGAGCTCTGTGAGAGAAGTCCTATAGGGAGGAATGGACACTAGATATACACGTGGAACTAGCTCGATGGTGTACTTGAACTCTATATTAGGAATTAATATAGAAAAATCATTCAGGAATATGTTAATGAAATGATCCAAAACAAGATTTAATTCTCCAAGATGTCGTCCCTAATCGATCATAAAGTGACATAAAATTTGAGAAATCAGTCAACCTATACTACTATATTTCGGTCCAGCTTAAATTTCCATGATATCCCACCCGCTTTATGAAAAGAGGTTATTCCTTTGGGTGATGTCAAGTACACCCACCACTGATAGAAATCCACTTTAGAATTATATGAAAAAAGCTAGTCCAAACCAATAATGACATCGATGCCAAAGATTTGGAGGAAGAATACAATCTATAAAAAATAGAACCCACCTATATCAATTGGTAGGTTTTGGAACTATCACATTCCCTATGATCTAACCCCTAACAGTGCATTTAGAGACAAAACACTACATAAGTATTCAATTGAAAATCATAGACTTCCCACAACCATATTAGATTTAAAATAGTGAGATACAAAAGTATCAAACATAGAATAAACTAATGTTGAGGCTAAAAAATTGTACATTTAACCATTGATGGTCATGTTGTATTCTATATGGGCATAGGATCCACTGTATAGAAGTAACATGAATAACGACCTTGAGATGCATCCTGACTAGCCTTAGCTTGTCCAAAATGTAGACAGTGATTCTCTAAATTATAACTACCTTGACCACTTCCAACACCACCTTGTGTTGATCAGATGGTAGAAAACCAATCATCATTATGACATGGAGTCATGGATCTTGTACTGGATATTGATTTTGATAAGGATCCACTCTCACTAGATATTGGAAGAAAATATTGTCATAAATATTAAAGGTGACCCATCCCACCACAAGGTCAACACTCAATTGGGTACCTCATTCACTAGAGCTTATTATGGCCAATAATGTCACCTTGGTGACACACCACATGACTACCAGTGCATGTCACCTAGATGGTACTTCACCTATAAGAAACCATGAAATGATGCTTCCTACTAGCTGATGAAATTCCACCTTACATCGAGACTAAACCACCTTGTATCAGAATTCCAACATCTATGAGATTTCAACATATAATAAGGAATTGGTTTACTATTTCTGTAATAGTAGTAAACATTAAGAGGTTCACCTACAAGCTGAAAACATACACATGACCACCCTCAAATTGCCTTGCAGTCATCAAATCGTCACTGTTAAGAGATGGATCGAAACATTGAATCATGAGAAATACTCAAGAAGAAACACAGTTCACTATTACATATGTTAAAACTCACTAACATGGTCCAATATTTGAGTTTTTAGAATTATTTTATTGTTTATGTTTCCCAAAATGTCTTTATAGACCATTCCCAAATGATTTTCATTATGAGAGATGATTTCCCATCAATTAGTGGGGTAATTACACTACATTTAGGTAGCAAGATTGACCTTCCACACAAGAGGAATATCAAGATGGTTGAAGATCGACATCATATCATCTAGCCATGAATCAGTATGTTGAGGACCTCCTTTCCCCGAGAAGGTGGGGGTATACTATTGTTGAAAGTCCAGAGTCAGCTCTTCCACAGTAGTGGAAGGGTGGGGAGAAACCTGAAAAAACATCATAAAACTATATAAATTTTCATAGAACTGTGATTAAGTGACTAGTTTATGATCTATAGGGGTGAATCAGGTGTCACTAGAGGAGGCACTACATGTTGACCATGGCACAACACCTCCAGAGTGAGCTCATTTCCACTGTATTGGAGTACAACATGAGGATGTCATGATGAAATAGTGCTTAAATATCCAATAACACTCCTAAAAATGAGTTTTTATAGATATGATAATTTTATAATGAAAAAGTAAATAGAGGGATCATACACGACCTTAATACTACACGATAAAACCCTCAGCCTGTTCTTGGAGCCCGGTCTAGGTGATAGGATAATTTCATAGAAGGATCACAAAGACAAAACCACTAGCCATACCCTAAGGTTGGGTGTGGGTCACAGTTCCGTATTCCTCATATAATTTGACTATTTCATTTTAAAGTATATATTTTTTTAAATTCATTTATGAATTTAAATACCATTAATTATTTTATTTAGATTTATTACCACTACCAATTTATATAATCTCTAGCTCATTAAATTTCTATTGGAAATAATCAATCAAAACCCCTAATGTTTGAAAATTGGTCAATAAAACCAACCATGTCCTCATAGAAAATACTAGAACACTACAAGGCCTAATAAATAAAGAACCATAATATTCACATGCGATATTGGAAATACACGATTAAAGTTAATATGATATGGTGTAATGCATGAAATTTATATCATATGGTTTCTTGTACGATGTGTGAATTATAAAAACCCTCATGTCATCTAGAAAATTCAAAACCCCCCCATTATATTATTGATTTAAATAAGTATAATACCAACCAAAATCAAGTATGTCATATATTGGTGAAATCCAGGAAACCGTAATAGCATAATCAATAACAACATTTACCCAACATAAGAAATTTAGGTTTCCCATGTACATGGGTTACCTACACTAATGCATAATATCATTACCAAATTCTCATATTACTGGTATCTTGTTTGAAACAAACAATAATAAAAAGGAAAATAATAGGCTTTGATACCGATTTGTAGTAGCCCATCATGGGTACCACTTAACGGTTCCCCAAGACCGTATCCACAACACCTCAATCACACCTCCCTAAGTGCTAGAGGTTGAGGACTAATAGAAACAGACTGGGTTATGTTCATGGAGATCCTATTAGCTCATAGATCATAGTGAGCACAACACTAGACAATATATAATAAATAATATAATCATAAATAACATGAATTAAAATAATGAAAATAAACCAAGAAAAATAAATTAACAACTGAAGGTAGTTTAATATATAAGAGATGATATTAAAAATATTATCTCATGGGGAATATTCGATTTAGGAATATACCACATGTAAACAAAAACATGGAAGTCCAATATCTTATTCAATTAGCATCTTGAGCATAGGCTTGGTCCTCTTACCCTTACCCCATCAATAAGTTGTAAGTCAAACCTTGGATAATGGCTAATTCCCTTTATCCATACATACAATCATAAAATCTATATGGGCACTAAACATGACACAAGAAAGGGATGAGATAGAATCCCAGTAGGTCACCATCGACGATGTTTAGATTAATCTAGTTCATTAATAAGAATGTGAATAATGTTCCAAAATAAATATTAATTCAATTAAATAGGGAGATAAATTAACCTGACGATTTGGGTTCCACCAGGATTCCAAACAATCAATACCTACTTTGTCCTACAATGAGATTCTAAACCAAATAAAAATGTTCAAATTATACTTTATGTACATGGGTCATCTTAAATTACATAACAATTTTGTACTAACCCCTATCATGTAATTTATCTGGCTGGTTGTGTCCCTAGAATATCATTCAAGCATAGTCATATTTAATAATGAGGGATCGCATAAAAAACAATTATGAAAGCCCCCATATTAAATTTATGTCCTATTCCTTTCTAAGGCGATCTATATAGAATATAGAGGGTCGCTGTTGGAGCCTCTGATATAACAAATAAAACCATGTCCATCTAAGGAAACCCATAATGATGTCCCATGTATCAATCATGGCATATTAAAATCTATGTTAGTTCCAGATATCTCACATAGGAGAACCTGTATCATCTTATTCATGGAATACCCATCTCACCAATTAGTTAATACATAGTTTATCCCCTAGGGAAATTATCTCACTCACGAGTATAAGTAATCTGCCTATAAATCTATTAAAAGGAATGTTGAGTGTTGTTCCTTGCCTTTCAAGTAGTTCCAAGCAATGAACAGTGAGTCCATCCACAAAATTCTTATGTTGTGGCTAGTGTTATCTCCCAACCCATAATCAATTCATGTATATAAACTAAAATCACATATTAATAATTCATGGAATATACAATAAGATATACAAGCTATCCAATTCACTTTAGTTAAATCCAAAAAATCATGGAATAAAAATACAATCCATGAGCCCCAACAATTTTTCCATGGAAAGAAATTAGGACATAAGGTAATAGAAAGTATAAATTTATCATAATAAAAAGAAAAAGGATACTAAGAAACACACATAATCCCTTATGCTTAAGTACAAGAAGTATGACGTAAATAGTTGCACTATACAAAAAATAATATAAGGAAAACAATACCAATAACATGAGAAAGGATGTATAATCACAAAAATTACCCTAAATGTTATTAATCATGTCCTATAATTTACGCCAATTCAAATTATATATTTATATAATTTAACAAAGGTTAAACACTCCCACATATGGTGGTTACAAACTCATGGAATGAGAAAATTGGTCATTTAAGTTAGAACACCCAATAGGAAATCCTAGGATTGGGTGAAACAAAAAAAATAGTTTCATAATTATAATTTGGTAATATTTTTCATGAGAAACCAATTATATTAAATTATTAAAAACATGTTAAAAATCATTTTAATATTTTATCATTCATCACAGTAGAGGACCCATTAAAAAGAAACTAATCAATTGGGAAATACCCAGATCACATACCTTGATGTTGTAGTACTCACCTTGAATTTGTTTAGGATTGAATCATGGTAGAACTATAGAAATTGAATAAATGATCGAACATTCTGAAAAGGGTAAATAAGCCTAAAATAAATATAAAAAAGAAAGATATAAGCAAAGAAAAATATATCTGAGTGGAGTGTTGAATATACCTCTATCTTTTTTGATGCATCCAATGGTAATGGATTTGATTGTTGGGTGAAAGTGATATCAAAAGAAATAGTAGGAGTGGAATAGGAATCTCATATTCCTATTAGAGGATAAAAAACAATGAAGAAAGTGGAATTGATTTTAAAATCATTTTTGTGAAAATAGGTAAATTCACTCATAAAGGCAGGGGAACATGGTTCGGTAGCAGGTTTGGCCAAACTATATGCCATCTATGAAAATGTCCTATGTCTAGGTGGTATGTAGCACCACAAGGATGTTCACCCAGGGTATCATGGCTATTGAAAAACTGTCTTCCCTCCTAATACACCACTACCATAATTTAAATGGTTAGGGAAACAATGCGGTCTATGCAGCATGGTTTCTACTAACTATGACGCCTAGTATGCCTTCTCAAACTATGCCGATCCGAGATCTGAAAATGGGATAGAAACCAATATTACCACCATGAATCCTTTAAAAATTAATATTAAGGGAAACTGAAGAATTTAAACCAAAAACTAATTGTCCATTCCTTTAGGAAGAGATGGGATGTTACATACCGAATTATTGTTCAGTATATTTTTCACAAAAGTGATCTATGATTTTCTACCAATTTATATCTTTATGTGACTTGGGATTTTTTGGATAATAAATCCTCAAGAAGAAGATATTTATCTATTAAAATAAAATTAATTTTAATGATTAATAACATTAATATATAACATATCTCACTACATATGAAAAAAAATACATCTCATCCTCAATTGATTGAACCTAATTATCATTGTAACATCCCAGGTAAATAAAGAATAAAGAATTTTCATAATTATTAATATTTACGAATTAAATATTAATTTTATTTTAAAGGGGTTGCTATGTTCGATAGCGTACCCGATACGCAACGATGAGTTTCTTTGAAACTTACGTAGGACACTAGTAATAAAATAATATTATTTTAAATGTTAGTTAACAAGTAGCCGTTGTACTAGCGGGAATGGATAGAAATAACTAAAATATGATTAGATATGTCTTTAAATGTTTATACATTTACCCAATAAAAGATAAAGGCTTAAAATATGGAAAGAGTTCAATTTTAGGTATTTATACCCTAATTTTCACGAAAGGTCCACTTATCACCTTTTGACGGAGAACCGTCATTAAATATAGTTTTGATCGATCTTATAAATTCTATTGGACCAAATATAACTCTTCTTTAGAATCGGTACATCAAAATTTACTTTGTGTAAATTTTTGGTACCTTTATGATAAAGTTCATTTTTTTAAATGAATAGTGTAAAATGTTGTATTTTAATTCAAAACCTATTTTTAATCTAATTTATTTATATGATTAGATTATCTTTTGAATTGGTTTTAAAGTGAAATTAGAAAATATTTTTACCATTAAATCCAATAGTGGTCGTTGGAATTAATTTCACTTTGAAAACGGACATAAACTAGTGTCAATCTTTTGATACTTATTGTTTCACAAAAACACGCTATTTGTCATTACAGTGGGAATTAATTATTAAATTAATTAATTTGACTTATATGTTTTGAATATTGTAAAATGGACTTCATTTTTGAATTCGGAATATCAAATATATCTTAGGGTGAAATTTTGGTAATTTTCTGAAAAACTTCAATTTTTGATGAATAGTGAAACCACTAAGTGGTAATCAAGCAAACTGATTTTTCAGTTAAATGAAAGTTTACCACTAATGTGTATTGAATTTTGAAAATCCTACATACATGGTTGTAATTAAGAAGTAAAATGTGGTTCAATGAGATTAAAATAAATTATTGGTGAATAGTAACTTTTTTTCATTAATCGCGATTAGAGGTAATTAGTGTAGTTTAAGGTAAAAATGGTATTATAAGAATGTGAAAACACCATGAAACATATACTACACCTATTGGGTGAGTCATGGCCGACCAAGACAAGCCATGGGCCAACTTGGGGACCCCATGGAGCCACTTTAGTTGAAAATGACATTAATATATTTTTATTTACTGTTAAAGTGAAAATGACACTAACATAAATTGTTTTACTAAAATAATTTTTGAGTGGGATTATACAAGTCCAAATTTTGATTATAAATAGTACATGGAAATCTAAAAAGATTTCCTACATCATAGTATTTTTTTTATAATTTTTAGACATTAAATAAATTAAATTATATATGACATAATAATGATGCAGCGATGACATCATTATTTGACGATCTAAATAAAATGGAAAGATAATGAAAAATCTAAAACCCACACATGTCCAAAACCAATTGGATGAGTGGCTTTCGAATCCTTATCACCTTATCCACGAATTATATCAATGTGGGACCTTTTAAAACCGAAACACATTTTCAAATAAAGTAATGTTTCTTTACTTTCCAAAAGTGCCCCTCCTCTCCTCTTATAAAAGGCCCCCACCTCTACCCCATTTCACACACTCCTCAAGCCTTTGGCTCGGCCAAACCCTGCCCATTTACTCTCTCCACATCCCTCTCCTCATACTAGAGGATTACCTTTGGGCAGAATCCTTTCAAAGGA
Source organism: Viscum album (assembly GCA_963277665.1). Taxonomy (NCBI): domain Eukaryota; kingdom Viridiplantae; phylum Streptophyta; class Magnoliopsida; order Santalales; family Viscaceae; genus Viscum; species Viscum album. The sequence continues at coordinate 921,970,946 of OY728142.1, read as the reverse complement.
AGCCTTTAGGCTCAAATCAAAAGGGAGTTACACTTTTAAAGGTAATTCATTCTCTCTTGTTCATTTGTTTTATTTTGCTTCTTCAACCCTCTAAACTCTTTTTATTTACTTATTTTGTAACAACACCAGTATCTTAAATATACTAGGATGTTGTTATAATATTTATCTGAGCTACACTCTCACACAACTACATCAAATGGTTAAAGAACATACGGTTTCCGTGGATGGCGAAATTCTGCCTCCCGAAACGATGATTGTTCAATACTCATTTAACACCTTCAAGGGTGGCCATTATGATGTCACTATTTTTATATATGATATATAATATGTTTATTTTTTTCTTTAAGCTTCTGTATTTTTCATTTTTGGCATACCTTTATGGTTTCCATTATGGGTAAACATGATATCTTCATTTAACGAAGTGCGGACTACCGCCCCCTCAAAGTGATGTGATTCGTTAATGCCATATGTGGGACATTTAAAGGATGGATTTAAAGTTATTATATATGATGTTATACTGGAATTATAATATACCTCTATATCATTATTATTTCTTTCCATTAAAGTATGAGATAGAAATGAAAGTAGCGTCCATGCGTACGTACGGCTTACCGTCTCCATGAACGGTGCATTTCATTTCTTATCCCCAAATGTAATGTACTATTAAAATTACATGTATATAATGTATATATATAATTAATGATATATCTAAATGATGAATATAATTCTGGAATTAAAATATACATACCTCTCATTTAGTTTTAATTCCACTAATATGACAAAGAAATGAAAGTAGCGTTCATGCGTACGTACGGCTTACCGTCTCCATGAACGGTGCATTTCATTTCGTACCTATAAATGATTATGTAATATTAGAAATACATGTATATGCTGGATATATATGATACATATTATATCCAAATCGGGAATTTCATTCTGGATATAAAGAACTTTTGACCACATGAACAACATGTAATTGTAAGAAGTCAACTTTCGACTTAAGAACCAAATATTGACAAAACAAACATTATTAACTTAAATGGTTACATAATGTTTATAACATGTCAATAAGTGATATAAAAAGAATAGTGAACTTTAAAAAGGTTCTTAATCAAGTATAAATTAACTCAAGTTTATTATTCAGGACGTTAAAGAACGATCGAGTCAAGTCGGACCCAAGGTAAGGGAACTTCTTAACCCATCTTCCATTCTTTGGGTTAATCTCCTACTTTAAAATTTAGTCATGATATTATTATGTCCTATGTTGTATTTGTACTTTCTTTATGTGTACTTATAGTGAATACACATAATAGATCTATTTTATTTTAAAAATGATCTTTGTAAGGGACTTCATCTCAATCTCCTTTCATTGAGGCATATTTCGTTTTATACACAACATTCTTTTATACGATATATAAACTCCTTTGACTTTTACTTTTATAAAAAAAGAATCTTTTTCTACGAATCATTTTACTAAACGACAAAAAGGAATGTTTTTTTAACGTATGCGGTGACAACGAATTTTTCCGCCACCGCGAGTATTATTTGGTCTTTGGCTTTCTCAATAAGCCGTAATGTTTTTAGAATAAAATAAATACCATATTCTCATTTATGTATTTTGGTATTGAAAATGGTTTTGAAAAAGGATTCTATTATGTCAATATATTTATGATATATTGTGATTGAAATGTGGAAATGTTATCATTCCTTTATATTGGTTTTATGTTTTATGATTTTATACTGGTACTTGGACATTTTAACGGGTGGTTACATTATAAACCATATGACGGGTGGTGCCGTGAATACCAGGATGGGTGGTTATGTTATAACCTCCAATGCATTGGGTATGGAAGTCGGCCGTATGGCTATTCCATTAAGTATGTATGGAAATTGTCCATACGGCTATTCCATTAAGTGATATGTGTGGAAGTCAACCGTATGGTTGTTCCACTTAAGTATGTTTATGTCTCAAGTTACCTTTATATATTCTATGTGTTCTTTATATGGGTTTTATGGTAATCCTTTGGTTACAAAAAGGTAAGTAATGATACTTTATTCAGTGAAGTTTTTTTTACTACTTCATAAAGGTGAAGGTATTACTATGATATAGTATACATGGTTTACTTGATGTTTAAAAAACTAACAGTTTTTATTCTTTTTGTATCCCTTACTGAGCTTTTTATGCTCACCCCAAGTTTTTCGAAATGTTTTTCACAGGACTTAAAGTGGAATAAGTTCAAGGATGGGATCAAGGGAATTTCATGCTATCTAAAACATGGAATCTAGACATCTTTCTTTTTAAGAGTTTTTATTTTATGGAGACTTAGTAGAAGTGTCTACTTTGTAATCTTTTAAGATGTAATAGTTATGTTCTAATTCTCTAAAACTCTAAACCTGAAAAGATCCTCAATGTGGATTATTCATTTAATTCAATATTAAGTAAGGTTTAAAGCTGGGGCCTTATAGTTGGTATCAGAGGTCGGTTTAGACAACTTTAGGAGTTAGAAAAGTGTTAAATTATAATATGATTGAAATGATATAGAATTTACGGATTACCATGTTGCATCGCCTAAGATATTTCTGTGTTCAGAATGGTTTTCCGCAGAGGAAACAAAGCAGCTATGTTGGGAGGACATCAGGAGAAAGATAACCTTCCAAATCAGCAACCTGAGATGGTCGGAATCGGAACTAAACTGTTTGTTGCAGTGATGGCACAGTTGACTCAGGCTATAAATGGTGGTGGTATCCATGCACGAGATCAGCCAGATCAACCGTAGAGGAACATGTCAGTGGTGGAACATTTCATGAGGCAGCATCCCCCATCATTCAGAGGATCATCTGACCCTGTGCAAGCTGAAGGGTGGATTAAAGCACTGGAGAAGAGTTTTGATGTCATGGGGTGTTCAGAACATCAAAAGGATAGTCTTGCTGTTTACCGTTTTGAAGGTGAAGCTGATCAGTGGTGGTCGATGGTGAAAAATATAAGTGATAATGATGAGATTGAGGATCTTCACTGGGACGAATTTAAAGGTATGTTTCTTGAGAAATATTTTCCTAAGGTGGTTCATCTTAGGATGGAAAAACAGTTCCTAGAATTGAGGCAGGGGGATGATTCAGTGGCTACTTATGAAGAAAAGTTCACTCGATTGGCAAGGTATGCTCCAAACTTCATACGAGATCTTGATAGTAAAATAAACCGTTTTTACTCAGGGTTAAAGCCAAAGTATCGAAGGGCTTTAGCTTCTCATGAGTTCAAAAGTTATGAAAAACTTGTTCGATGTGCGGAGAAGGTGGAAATGGAGTTTGCTGATGATCAGGTGTTCTATGACAAACAACAGAATAAGAGGTCTAGTTGGCAGGCAAAGGGGAAGAATTCATCAAAGAAGCAAGGAGGTAAGAAAACCAAATATCCATCATGTGAGAAGTGTGGTAAAATGCATCCTGGAGAATGTTTATCCATGTCTGGAAAGTGCTTTCGGTGTGGTAAGTCTTGACATATTGCTCGTAACTATAAGGAAGATGATCAAGCAGGAAATGAAAAGCCAACGGTAAGATGTTTTAAGTGTAATGAAATGGGTCATTATGCAAACGAGTGTCCAACGAAGAACTCAACTGGGGGAATGCAGCCAGACTACAAGCAGAAAGGGGTGGTGAAATCCTTTGCAACAACTTCAGCAGATGTTGGGCCATCGAATGAAGTGGTATCAGCTCCAGGGAGATCAGTATTTTTCGAAGATTGACTTGAGGTCGGGGTACCATTAGTTGAATGTAAAAGAAGAAGACATTCCGAAGACTGTGTTCCTTACTAGATATGGCCATTATGAATTTGTAGTTATGCCTTTTGGGTTAACCAATGCACCTGCTATATTCATGGACCTTATGAATAAAATTTTCCATGAGTTCTTGGATAAGTTTGTGTTATGAGGTTTGGGAAGAGGTTATGTGTTCCTTGTGATTCACAGTTGAAGAGAGAATTGTTATGTGAAGCTCATAGTTCCCCGTTTTCAGTTCATCCTGGCAGTACTAAGATGTACAGAGATCTGCGGGAGTATTACTGGTAGTATGGAATAAAAAGAGACATTGCTGATTTTACTGTGAAGTGTTTGACATGTCAAAATGTTAAAGCAGAGAAGCAGTTATCGAACGGGATACTTCAGCCTTTACCAGTGCCAGAGTGGAAATGGGAAAACATATCCATGGACTTTGTTGTGGTATTACTGAAGACATATCGAGGTAATAATGCAATCTGGGTTATTGTTGATCGCTTGACCAAATCTGCTCATTTCCTTTCTATACGAGATACTTTCTCTCTTGATCAACTTTCCTGTCTGTATCTTAAAGAGATAGTCAGGTTACATGGAGTTCCTCTCTCCATTGTATCGGATCGTGATCCCAGGTTTACTTTTAAATTTTGGAAAGGCCTTCAAAAGTCGTCGGGTACTGAATTAAATTTTAGTACAGATTTTCATCCTCAATCAGATGGGCAGTCAGAATGAACAATTCAGACATTGGAGGATATGCTACGAGCTTGTTTGATGGATTATCAGGGAAGTTGGGACCAACATCTTTCTTTGGTTGAATTTTCTTATAATAACAGTTTTCATTCCAGTATACAGATGGAACCATTTGAGGCGTTGTATGGGAAGCGGTGTTGAACTCCAGCTTTCTGGGATGAAGTGGGTGAAAGGAAGTTGATGGGACCAGAATTGGTAGAAGAGATGGCAGAAAAAGTTCAGCTGATTCAGAAACACATGAGAACAGCTCAGAGCCGGCAGAAGAGTTATGCGGATAACCGGAGGAAGGATCTATCTTTCGAGGTAGGTGATCATGTTTTTCTCAAGGTTTCTCCTTGGAAAAGTGTGATGAGATTTGGTAAGAAAGGAAAGTTGAGTCCAAGGTTCGTTGGACCATATGAAATTATGGAAAGAGATGGATCAGTTGCATACCGAGTGGCTTTACCTTCGAGTTTATCTCAGGTACACAATGTTTTTCATGTTTCAATGTTGAGGAAGTATATGCCAGATCCATCTCATGTTTTGAGTTCAGAGGTAGTTTAGCTGGAAGAGAACCTATCTTATGAGGAACAACCGGTCCAGATTCTTGACCACAGGGATCAAGTGTTACGGAATAAGGTGATTCATCAGGTAAAGGTTTTGTGGAAAAACCATGTGATTGAAGAGGCAACGTGGGAATCTTAAAATGCTATGAGGGATAAATACCCCCACTTATTTTGATAAGTGAATAAAATTGCGAGGACGCAATTCCCAAAAGGGGGAAAGGATGTAACATCCCAGGTAAATAAAGAATAAATAATTTTCATAATTATTAATATTTACGAATTAAATATTAATTTTATTTTAAAGGGGTTGCTATGTTCGATAGCGTACCCGATACGCAACGATGAGTTTCTTTGAAACTTACGTAGCACACTAGTAATAAAATAATATTATTTTAAATGTTAGTTAACAAGTAGCCGTTGTAATGGCGGGAATGGATATAAATAACTAAAATATGATTAGATATGTTTTTAAATGTTTATACATTTACCCAATAAAAGATAAAGGCTGAAAATATGGAAAGAGTTCAATTTTAGGTATTTATACCCAAATTTTCACGAAAGGTCCACTTATCACCTTTTGACGGAGAACCGTCATTAAATATAGTTTTGATCGATCTTATAAATTCTATTGGACCAAATATAACTCTTCTTTAGAATCGGGACATCAAAATTTACTTTGTGTAAATTTTTGGTACCTTTCTGATAAAGTTCATTTTTTTAATGAATAGTGTAAAATGTTGTATTTTAATTCAAAACCTCTTTTTAATCTAAATTATTTATATGATTAGATTATCTTTTGAATTGGTTTTAAAGTGAAATTAGAAAATATTTTTACCATTAAATCCAATAGTGGTTGTTGGAATTAATTTCACTTTAAAAACGGACTTAAACTAGTGTCAATCTTTTGATACTTATTGTCTCACAAAAACACGATATTTGTCATGACAACGGGAATTAATTATTAAATTAATTAATTTGACTTATATGTTTTGAATTTTGTAAAATGGACTTCATTTTTGAATTCGGAATATCAAATATAGCTTAGGGTAAATTTTTGGTAATTTTCTGAAAAACTTCAATTTTTGATGAATAGTGAAACCACTAAGTGGTAATCATGCAAACTGATTTTTCAGTTAAATGAAAGTTTACCACTAAGGTGTATTGAATTTTGAAAATCTGACATACGTGGTTGTCATTAAGAAGTAAAATGTGGTTCAATGATATTAAAATAAATTTTTTGTGAATAGTAACTTTTTTTCATTAATCACGATTAGAGGTAATTAGTGTAGTTTAAGGTAAAAATGGTATTATAAGAATGTGAAAACACCATGAAACCTGTCCTACACCTATTGGGTGAGTCATGGCCGACCAAGACAAGCCATGGGCCAACTTGGGGACCCCATGGAGCCACTTTAGTTGGAAAATGACATTAATATATTTTTATTTAATGTTAAAGTGAAAATGACACTAACATAAATTGTTTTACTAAAATAATTTTTGAGTGGGGTTATACAAGTCCAAATTTTGATAATAAATAGTAATTGGAAAGATAAAACGATTTCCTAAATCATAGTATTTTTTTTTAATTTTTAGACATTAAATAAATTAAATTATATATGACATAATAATGATGCAGCGATGACATCATTATTTGACGATTTAAATAAAATGGAAAGATAATGAAAAATCTAAAACCTAAACATGTCCAAAACCAATTAGATGAGTGGATTTCAAACCCTTATCACCTTATCCACGAATTATATCAATGTGGGACCTTTTAAAACCGAAATACATTTTCAAATAAAGTAATGTTTCTTTACATTCCAAAAGTGCCCCTCCTCTCCTCTTATAAAAGGCCCCCACCTCTACCCCATTTCACACAGTCCTCAAGCCTTTGACTCGGCCAACCCCTGCCCATTTACTCTCTCCACATCCCTCTCCTCATCCTACAGGATTAACGTTTGGCAGAATCCTTTCAAAGGAAGCCTTTAGGCTCAAATCAATAGGGAGTTACACTTTTAAAGGTAATTCAATCTCTCTTGTTCGTTTGTTTTATTTTGCTTCTCCAACCCTCTAAACTCTTTTTATTTACTTCTTTTGTAACAACACCAGTATCTTCAATATACTAGGATGTTGTTATAATATTTATCTGAGCTACACTCTCACACAACTACATAAAATGGTTAAAGAACATACGGTTTCCGTGGATGGCGAAATTCTGCCTCCCAAAACGATGATTGTTCAATACTCATTTAACACCTTCAAGGGTGGCCATTATGATGTTACTATTTTTATATATGATATATAATATGTTTATGTTTTCTTTAAGCTTCTGTATTTTTCATTTTTGGCATACCTTTATGGTTTCCATTATGGGTAAACACGATATCTTCATTTAAGGAAGTGCGGACTACCGCCCCCTCAAAGTGATGTGATTCGTTAATGCCATATGTGGGATGTGTAAAGGATGGATTTAAAGTTATTATATATGATGTTATACTGGAATTATAATATACCTCTATATCATTATTATTTCTTTCCATTAAAGTATGAGATAGAAATGAAAGTAGCGTCCATGCGTACGTACGGCTTACCGTCTCCATGAACGGTGCATTTCATTTCTTATCCCCAAATGTAATGTACTATTAAAATTACATGTATATAATGTATATATATAATTAATGATATATCTAAATGATGAATATAATTCTGGAATTAAAATATACATACCTCTCATTTAGTTTTAATTCCACTAATATGACAAAGAAATGAAAGTAGCGTTCATGCGTACGTACGGCTTACCGTCTCCATGAACGGTGCATTTCATTTCTTACCTATAAATGATTATGTAATATTATAAATACATGTATATGCTGGATATATATGATACATATTATATCCAAATCATGAATTTCATTCTGGATATAAAGAACTTTTGACCACATGAACAACATGTAATTGTAAGAAGTCAACTTTCGACTTAAGAACCAAATATTGACAAAACAAACATTATTAACTTAAATGGTTACATAATGTTTATAACATGGAAATAAGTGATATAAAAAGAATAATGAACTTTAAAAAGGTTATTAATCAAGTATAAATTAACTCAAGTTTATTATTCAGGACGTTAAAGAACGATCGAGTCAAGTCGGACCCAAGGTAAGGGAACTTCTTAACCCATCTTCCATTCTTTGGGTAAATCTCCTACTTTAAAATTATGTCATGATATTATTATGTCCTATGTTGTATTTGTACTTTCTTTATATGTACTTATAGTGAATACACATAATAGATCTATTTTATTTTAGAAATGATCTTTGTAAGGGACTTCGTCTCAATCTCCTTTCATTGATGCATATTTCGTTTTATACACAACTTTCTTTTATACGGTGTATAAACTCCTTTGACTTTTAATTTTATAAAAAAGGAATATTTTTCTACGAAGCGTTTTACTAAACGACAAAAAGGAATGTTTTTTTAACGTACGCGGTGACAACGACTTTTTCCGCCGCCGCGAGTATTATTTGGTCTTTGGCTTTCTCAATAAGCCGTAATGTTTTTAGAATAAAATAAATACCATATACTCATTTATGTATTTTGGTATTGAAAATGGTTTTGAAAAAGGATTCTATTATGTCAATATATTTATGATATATTGTGATTGAAATGTGGAAATGTTATCATTCCTTTATATTGGTTTTATGTTTTATGATTTTATACTGGTACTTGGACATTTTAACGGGTGGTTACGTTATAAACCATATGACGGGTGGTGTCGTGAATACCAGGATTGGTGGTTATGTTATAACCTCCAATGCATTGGGTATGGAAGTCGGCCGTATGGCTATTCCATTAAGTATTTATGGAAATTGTCCGTATGGCTATTCCATTAAGTGATATGTGTGGAAGTCAACCGTATGGTTGTTCCACTAAAGTATGTTTATGTCTCAAGTTACCTTTATATATTCTATGTGTTCTTTATATGGGTTTTATGGTAATCCTTTGGTTACAAAAAGGTAAGTAATGATACTTTATTCAGTGAAGTTTTTTTTACTACTTCATGAAGGTGAAGGTATTACTATGATATAGTATACATGGTTTACTTGATGTTTTAAAAACTAACAGTTTTCATTCTTTTTGTATCCCTTACTGAGCTTTTTATGCTCACCCCAAGTTTTTTGAAATGTTTTTCACAGGACTTAAAGTGGAATAAGGTCAAGGATGGGATCAAGGGAATTTCATGCTATCTAAAACATGGAATCTAGACATCTTTCTTTTTAAGAGTTTTTATTTTATAGAGACTTACTAGAAGTGTCTACTTTGTAATCTTTTAAGATGTAATAGTTATGTTCTAATTCTCTAAAATTCTAAACCTGAAAAGATCCTCAATGTGGATTATTCATTTAATTCAATATTAAGTAAGGTTTAAGGCTGGGGCCTTATAATCATGGATAAAAATCTGTGGGATATTATATAGGAATTTAATATTCCAATTGTTATTTATTGTGATATCAATAGTTCATTTGAACTATCAAAGAATCTAGTAAAAAAATCCTATGAAAGGAATATTTATATTCAGAATCACATTATTATGTTTAAGGTAGGAGTTGCAATAATCATGTCTAATATTGTTAGATGGAATCAACATGGGGTTAATATATTTCCAAAACTATTTTCCATAATTGAATTCAAGATGGATTATTTAACCATTTCCATTAATCCACGTATATAATCAAGACTTGGTCAGGATAAACATCTCTCCCTATTTTTATTTAATATCTACCTTGGATGTGTTTTTGATGATATTCCTGTTTATGTTTATTTCAAAAGAGAAAAAAATTGTATATATTTGATTTCATATCATTAGGAATATCTAATCATTATGGGAGATTTTTTTGGGGTGAATATGAGTTGGAATGAAAATATCTAAAAAAATGATAATAATTACATTATATGGTTGCAAACAGGGGAGTTTTCAAAAATAATTATTTCATTATCAATAAATGTTTTTATCTATAAGTATGATGAGATAATATTTTTTAGGTAAGAAAAAAATTATTTCTTGATATCATATTATTTACACTGGGCATGGTCCATGTAGAATTAGAGTGATGGATGGGTTATTGTACAATTTTTTTTTGTTATGTATTAAAATTTATATTAATACACATTTTTTTTAAAATGAACTAATAGCTGGATAATATTACAACCATGTTATTCATTGGATTTTTTTGTATAATATTGTAGAATAATGAGTCAATAAAATTTGTATGGTTGATATTTTAAATTATAAAAGATTTAAATATTCTTGGAGAAGGAAATGAAGATATTTAAGTTTTTATTGAGACATCAATATCTAATTTATGAAAATAATGGTAAAATGAAGGGGTCATGGACACAAAGAAAATATGTGAGAGATTAATCGCTCAATATTAAATAGAACCCCAGATTTAGGATAATTGTGTTAGGTTAAATCATGGTTATGGAAGAATAGATCACAAGAAAAGAATATTCAATACAGTGAGAATGTGTTTATTAATCCATAACCAAATTTATATCTAGAATAGTTTAAAAATATAGTGATGGTGATCACATAATATTTTATTCAATGGATGTATGACTCAATTTTATGAAAGGATTACTACTCTTGATGTCTTGATATAGTTTATTGAAATAATGGTAATATAAAATTATGGTGAATGAGACTATGTTATGATGTTGTATGTCTTTCCCTAATGAGGCTCATTTGTTTAATTTTTATTGTAGTTGAATGATATAAATTTATTTAATCATTCCATGCTCAAATTTTCTATCACATGGAGGAGAAATTTCCCCAAAATGTTCTGAACAACATGAGGATTTTGAAGTACTGATTGAAAAAAATTTAACATCTTGTTAAAAATAGTTTTTTTATTAAAGAAATATTAAAATATCATTTAAAATTCTTTTGGGAGTTGAATTAGAGATTATAACTCTATTTTATTGATATATATATTGAATGATATTACATTATAAAATATATAAACACATTAAAATATTGGAAATTTTTATTATCGTCTCACTCTAATGAAGATATTAATTCTATGAAACTAGCAACTCTCGAAAATAATTAGAAGTTGACTCTAACTTATTTTTTGGGATTTTCTTTAATTTTATAAATACAAGGGATTTGTAATAATAAATTTTGATGAAAATATAATTATAGACTTGTTAAAAATTCATAGTAATTTTTAGATGTTTTAACCCTTGATATTCATGAAATCCTGGATGAAATTCTAGAATATTTTTTTTATAAAAATTGAAATTTAAAAAATTTTCAAATTTGAGAGATATTTTTCTATTAGGAATAAATTTGTTGAATATTAGGATTTGATGGGATGGATAAAATGAATAACGATAACTCAATTTTGAATTTTTTTTATGATCATTCATGTGAGTGATTATGATGTCACTAAATCTTTATTACTCTATTTGGAATTGTTAAGCATATGTGGATAAGAATAGTTGAACATTGGATTTATAATTTTTTTATGATTTTTATCATATAGAGTGAGTAGTGATATCCATAGGTATGGTAGAAATTTTTCATATACTATTTTGTATATCCCGTACTAGAGAACCAAGATAATATTCATTTCACATCATTAATTTTCAATATCTACATTAAATATTTTTGTGAGATTGATATTCCCATAAGGTACTTTATAACTGAAAAAATAATCCAATTGTATAGTATAATTAATTTAAATTCTTATACCCCACCCTTATTGTGAAATTAGGAACATAGTTGATCTAAATGACCAAAAACATTCATTATTACAAGAAGAGAAACATTCTCATCAACTTAATCACATTCAATCAATTTGTTTCATTTATATAAAAATAATAATTTTTCTGAAATTACATATCTATTTTATAAAAATTATTCTAGGAAATACATTTTTCCCTAATGTTAATATTCAATAATTATGGAATAAAATATTCGGTCTCATTCTTCATGATTTTTTTAACATATTATTCACTTTACGCACCAAAATTTGTTTCGATATTTTAATATCAAAAAATATTTTATTTGATAAGGGATAAAATAAATTAACTCTATTTAATCATCTTTCTTATTCATTAAATGATATTTATTCTCCCATTATAGATACTTTCCAAAATAATTTACATATTTTCATTATTTTATAGTGATTTTTGATATAAATACTAAACAATCATCAACTTCTTAATAAATTATATTTTCACAACCATTATCCATTGTATATGATTTTTTATTGGTGAACTATATTGTTAAATAGTTTCAAAATTATATTATAAATTTTATTCATTTTCATATTGTTCATAAAAAATATTTATTTAATTAATGTTAACAACTATCCAAATATTTTTATCACAATATATAGCAGAATTAACATTTGAATGAATATCTAGAAAAATGAATTCATAATTATATTTTCTAGTTTTTTCTAAATTTACTTTATTATTCAAGGTGTATCATATACTCTCAAACACATGAAAATATTTAAGCTTGCATTATTATTTTTCACATATCATATAATTTATTTTCATCACATTATCTAGTGATAACTCTAATTATATATATATATATATTTCAATACTTTTATCTAATATATGATTAAATATTGACATATTATGTTTATTTTATATCATTTTGAAAATATTATTGATTGAATATGAATATTAAGTCATTTGAGGGAACAATATCACAAATCACATGAAAATACACAAAATTAAATAAATTATTTTAAAAAAACCATCTATTAAACTAAAATCAATGGAAAAATCATTGTGAAACCCACGAGATCGTTCCACACAACACCTATGTGTGAATAAAAGGGATGAATTTATGATAAGGGTTAATTTGTGATGTATTCCAACATGCCATGAATCTTTAATGAGATTATTTCAAAGAAAAAAGAAGGAAAAATAACATAGACAAGAGATACATTTCATGAAGAAGTTATCTATGAATAAATATAGAAAACATATTCATTATAATTATAGTCAGAAATTACACAAAATAATACTATGATGTTAAAAAAATTAATAAAATAAAATATTCTCTTGAATATTAGGGTAAATATAAGTTAATCCATGAATTATTTTCATCTAGTGAATCCAGATGTATGTGAAAATAATAATTTTTTGATGAATATGAGGGGAACCACTTTTCTAGGATATATATTATTTCATTAAAATTATGATAAATCAATGTAATATGAATTATTTTAATAGATATTATGATATCAAATAGGTAATGTGTTATGGAGGGTCTAAAAAGGAATAACTATAGAATTTAACAAAGTAATAATCCATAATGAAACACTACATACACAAACCAAATCTATAATGTGAAGAAATGGAATTTCAATCCTTGAGTGAGAAATAAATAGATAATAATAGGATATTTTTTATGTTATGATATTTTTTAGAGGGGATATTTTTTTCTCCATATGATGGTTTGTAGAAAAAAATAAAGTTGATTTTTTTGGATATTTGGATGATTTCTTTATGATATTATTGGAGTTTAAAAAAATAACCACATTATTTATGGATATATGATCAAATTCCGGATCATGCCTTAATGGAGTCTTTTAAGAAATAATATGTAGAGTTGAAAACAATATTGTACCACATTAAAGAGAATCATATTGGGATTGTTGGAATTATAATTATATGAATGACTCGGTTAACTGTGAATGTATAGAATTTTAAAAGAATTTTTAAATAGATATCCACGATCTTGTTTGGATGACTTATGAAGTCCCTTATTTTAAAACATCGTGGTGGTGAAATTTATGAAAATGGAAGAGTTTTGTAAAATAAATTTTTGGACAAGACTTTACAGAAAAAATAATATAAGAGCTTTTGGAAGGATTATTTTAATAATAAAGGGATGAATTTCATAGAAATTTGACTTTGATGGATTCCTAATGATAATATAACATTACCATTTGTGGAAATGGAGGATTTTAATAATAATTTTTTCATTGAACATTATTTATTCAAAATAATTCATGGATATTAAATTGAACAAGATAATTGAACATCTAGTCCAGGATAGAATATATATTTTAGATATTTTTTAAATATATTTTTTGAATTATCTTTAAAATATATTGATATTTTTGAAAAGAGAAAGAGGTTATAAAAAAATTAATTGGCCACCTAGGAATCAGTGACTTGGGAGGAACCACTCGACATATACTAGTCAAGCTATTTTAAATAGGATTCATTTTTAATTTAGTTTTATCATTATATATTTTTTGAATTCCAATATTGGATTTACCTTCTAATTGGACTATGTTTCAAATAATTTCTTATTTATATCATTTTTATTCCCTATTAAATATCTATTAATTAATTTTAGTCATTTAATAAGTGGTTAAACACATAGAAAAGGGTGGTATTAATTGAAAATAATTTTTGTAACTTTCTTGTATTATTATGTAGTTGTAATTCTATATTTTTAAGAAATGCCATAATGAGGATGAATCAATATATCAATCTTTTTTATAGAGATAGATATGGATTCTATTGGATGAAACAAAATGAGTTGTAGATGGATTGGACTAGGAGATCTTACCTAATCCTTCCATTATCATTAAGATTAGACATAATCTATCTTCATCATATTAAATTACATTGATAATAAAAATTTAATTAACATATGTAGTTTTAATAATTACAAAATATATAGTATTAAATTCCTTTAATGAATTTTTAAAATATTAATATGATTAATCCCATGAGTGGAGTAATTTTTCTTAATAAATAAAAACCACTACATGAAATTGATTGATTATAATATTTTTCCTTCATTATAATTATTTCTTTGAAACATTGAATTTGTTTATTTTTTTCATATTTATATTATAACTAACATTATAGACAATCATTTTAATGATACAAAAATTGGTGTATAATAATAATAATGGAGCACCCAAAATCATCATGTCATAGAAATCAATCGTTCACTAGTATACACTTTAGGTTTTAGTGTTAGTTTGAGAGAAAAAAATATTTTTTTCCATTATGAGAGTTTACAACAGTCATCAAATATCCATTTTTTGGAAACTGATTCATAGAACTAGGGATAATTGTAAAGAATAATGAATTAATTTATTAGATCTATTAATTTTTTTATCCCATTCATATGATGAATATTTTATATATTTTATTTAGGATGTTTTTTAAATGTTTGGTTTTTATTTTGACTTTAAGGTTACATATTTTTAATATTAATGAAAAAAATTCTTAAGTTTATAACTGGATATCATTTTTCAAAAAGTATCGTTACTCAAATGAATAATTCGATATCAAATATGGGAGACACATTCATACTATGAGGGTTGTTTTAATATATACTAGGTATTGAAAAATAATCTCTTAATTTTATGACCAAAAAGATAATAAAAGGTTTTAACTCCATGAAAATTTTCCATAGAACTCAGGTAAATAAAAATAATCTAGTATAGACAATGACGAATTCATGGTTTTTCTAGAATAGATATCATGTTGGTATATCTTAATTAGGTATGATTTTTTTGTATTGATGTTAATAATATAGGGGGATAATATTGGATGGAATCATCACATACCATTGACGAATTTTATGATGAAAAATATATAAAAGATGAAACTAAAGAATGTAATTTATAAGGGTATGATAAAGAAGTAATTTTGAAGAAACACATTGAATAGTTTGGTGATGTGAAATAAGATGAATTGGTGAAGGAATAATTTTATGGGGATTTTCTATCTATAAATTTATTTTTCACTATTTTATTCGTAAAAAATTATTTGTTACCTCTAAAGGGGCTTTCAATATTCAATCATTGAAAAGAAGGATATTTTTCACCCTAGATGGATAAAAATTCATGTCATTGTTAAATAAAAACATAAAAAATGTTTCCCATTATCCTATTAAATTATATAACATGTAAGTTATATCTTAAATATCGTAAGAAAATAAATTTTTGGGGACTTCTAACATATTTCCATTAAATTATTAATAATTAAATTTAGGAATTATTTTATGATTTATCTTAGTTGTTGATGATTAATATCTCATTTATTTATGGTTTATTAGAAATAGACATTAAAAATTATGTGATTATTTTTATTTTACATCTTCAAATAAGGTAACATGAATAAAAAATAATATACCAGAACTCCAATGTAATACAATAGATCAATTAAAATAGTTCATTCTAATGATCAAGGAAAATATTCTAAATTATCTTGGGATAGTTTATATATTACTATTATTGTTTTAACCCTTTACATTAATAAATTTGAATTCATAATCATATGAATATCTAAAAACATAGTAAAATATTATGGAATGTATTTATTTTATGTTTTTAGAGGGATATAAGGACCTATATTTGAATTATTACCCCATAACAAATTAATAATACACAATCAATTAAGTGAATTACATTATGATTTTGTCAACATTTCATTGATTGTAATAATAAATTTTAATGATACAGGTGCAAATTTTCATCACTACATGATCGTTCAAAAATATATGTTTTGAAATTATTCATAAAATTATTCAAATTCTATATTCAAATTTCCAGCTATTTATATTTAGTAAAATTTTATTTTTGTCTTTTATTGGACATGATTGATTGATGGTTTTATTCCCATGTGTGAGAGGTACTATAAAATATTTGTGATATATTGTTTATTATAATCTATATCATGATATATTATATGAATTGTAATTATTTTCTGAATTTATATTATATCATATTAAATCATGATGACTTTTAACCAAATTGAAATTATTAAGGACATTGTTTTAATTTTTTTCAACATATTTTACATTTAGACCTACCAAAAATTGTCCCATTGACATGCCATATAGAAAATGGATTTCCTTATATTAATATTGATGAAAAAATTATATATCCCTCCTACCCTAAATCATTTTTATATCATCATTTTTTAAATTATGATTAAAAATGGAGTTTTGGTAGTTTCGTAGTGTTGTATGAGATTTTTGGATAAAATTGACAATGTTTGCGATGCACCCTTACATTTAATTCTGGTATGTTAAATTTTTTATTTTGGTTTTCCTTCAATTTGGGAGATTTTAGTTGAACCTGTAACTGAGAGGACACCATTAATGTTGATGTCCAATGTTTTTTTGTAATTTTTAACATAAAACATGTACTTTCTTCTGCTCATTAAGAACTTAAATTCCATGAATATTTAATACATGATGTATAATGGTTTCTGGATAGAATCTATGTGCTGGGTACATGGATTGAATGGTTTATAAGCCATGTAATAGTCACACACTGTGTATATAAAAAATCTAGTTTCAATTAAAACGTTGACATGTGTTTCAGCATATACGGACCCTGTAGATTACATGATGTATAAATTGTTTACATGAATTGCAAATGTCAAAGATTTGGTTTTTAGGATGTCATACAAATGTAGTGTTTCATTCACTCCTTATACAACTCTATTATATTGAATATTAATCATACCAATGAAATTTTTGTTGATTCTTTTCCATTCAAATTTATTCAATCAACGATTCATTATCTTGGATAGGGGCTTCATTTCATTGGGTTAGAATTCCTATCAATTTCTCTATATTTTAATGTTTTTTCTTTGTTTATGGAATATATTTGTGCTAAGAATGTGTTTTAAATAAATCCTTTTTATTATTTTTCACATTCCTTATCTTCTAAAAGAAAATATTGTGGTTCTCAATCCCCATTTAATATGGTAGTTCGGTTCTTATACATCCTTATAGTAGGTATATTTGTTCAAGTGATCTACTTTATTGAATTTTATTGTTGTTATTATTGATTCCAAGAGATTTGAAATTGAATTTCATGCGTTGAAATTGAAAAGGGCATGGGTTAATGATTTAACATGGGTTTTTTTATTGAAAATAGAATTAAATTTATGTAAATGGAAAATTGATTTTCAAACCTAAATTTAGATTGTATTTATATTGATAAGTTTTTTAAAAAATGTAACCATGATTATTTAAATAAGAATGTTGATAAACATTTCATAGGGGGAATCCTTAGTTCTTTGAGAAAGATACAATGTTATCCATAGTGTGTTTGACACCATTAAGAGGTAACCTCTTATATGTCGACTGTCTATGTAATTTCTCATGGTTAGTTTGATCTAACCATATTCATTTTTATGATAGTGAGTTTCAAGTACATATTTTACTAGAGGCTAGAGGAGGATTCTTACATTTATCATTTTATATGGGTTTTTATCAGAAGATATATTATTTAATATATGTTGTCTCACATGTTCATTTGTATTCGGTGTCCTTTCCAAATTTGTCACTATATTTGGAAAATAATACATGAAAATTATGAAAACACAAGGACTATTTGTGAAATGTTTTTAAATTTATATAATTGTAAAATTATTATAGAACTATTTTCATAAAGCTAGAATGGTTCCATTATTATTATTATAAATTACATAGATTCTTTGTGGTATCCAACTTGCGTATATTTCTTATGCCCCCTGACCACCATTTGGGTGATTATAGACATCATTTTGTTGGATACAGGTTAAGGTAAGGGAATTATATAGAATGAAGGATTATCTTTACATAGTTATTTCAGTTTGTGTTGGCTTGGTTGTGTCTATTTGTCATATAGTGACTTGATTGATAAGAATACTCATACGTTATAGTTTAGCCTCTTTGGCTTAGTCGTATCTCGCTTTTTTCCTTTTTTTTAACTTTTTTTGTAATTCTGATTTCTTTTGAAACATTAATTGTTTTGTTTTCATTGATTTACAGGCTATGATATACTTATTTGGATGACTAGTTTGGTTGACCTGGGATGGTCTTCTATATTTTGTTATCAAAGGGGTTAATCATACGGACGTGTATAAGCATTGTATGATTTTTTTATTAGTCTTGGGTAGAGAGAAGTAGGATCAAAAGAATTTTGATATTAGCTGTAGAGAAGGGTCCTGTACAGCTCACTCCCATGACTGATTATGTACTTCCATGGGTGGTCGAAAAATGTTTACAATGTTCAAGACCTAGTATTTAGGTTCTCTTTATTAAATTGTATGGGAAATTTGTTTAAATTGACCTATCTAAAATGTTTTCTGACATGGTTTGTGTGTATTGACATTAGAATAAAATAAGTGAGGGGTTTATTTAAGTGTACATGTTTTTTTAATAGTATTTCCATTTTATGGTAGAATTCATAACCAATTTAAATTAATTTTTTTTAAATCATTGTTTTGGATTCTTGTTTTTGGTTAAAGAGTTTTAATGTTTTACATGATTGATTGGTTATTTTATTCTGTTTAATAAGAAATGACTCCTAGAAGAGATCTTCCAAATACAAGAGAAAAATTCGTGATGTAGGATTCATAGGCTGATCTACTAGTAGACTCTTCTTTAGTTGATGTTGTGATATATACCATCAAGACTCTTGGTTCAGTTGGAATAGTCAACCAAGGATGATATGTGGATCATGAATTTAAATTTACCAATAATTATCCCTTTAACATGAATAGTGGCAATATACCATAGGAGTAAGAGGAGTGTCTTGAATATAGTGAGATGATAATAAAATTCATGGAGAATCTTGATAATTTTCAAGTGGGGTTTTCCACATATATGTTATAGGGACCAAGAAGAAGATGGTTTTACTTGACATTGCAAACTAATATTCACAAATTTGTTACCATGTCTTCTTTAAATGTGATCAATAATCATAAGTTGTATCCTGATAATTTATATCCAAAAAGGCCCCAATGTTTTAGACCTTGGAGAAATGGGAGCATACCATTCTGGGGTACTTTAGCTTATTTGCTGAGCTTGTGCATCAGACACCAAATCTTGTCACTATTATTACCTAAAGTCTCGGTGTTTTGAGATGGGGTTGAGGGTTGATGTTTTGTTGATGCTAATTAATTTTTCACATACCATGATTTTGTAGGTAGTATAGAAAGAATATTTGGATGAAGCAAACATATATGGAAGAACAGATCTAGGTAGAGCTTTAGTAGGTCAAACAGTTATCCAGGGTACTTCTTTTGGTATTAAAAGGATGCATTATAGTGGTCAGTTTTCTTCTAGACCAGTTTTAGGGGATTCATCAGTGTAAAAACATGTTATATACTAAAATTGTGGGAGGTGTGGTTATTCCAGGACACATTTCAATGAGGATCATATAAATTTTCCTCATTGTGGTTGATTTTTCCTACTGAAACGTTTTGTAATAAGTTGTCCCATGGTAGTAAGGAAATATCAAATTTTACTAAGGGATCATTGGTTTAGGTTGATTCTTATAAGGGTGTTGGGTCTCATTATTAGGGCACATGGGATTTCCATATGGTGATCCTAGATTTCATACATGTAAGAGTATTTTCAAGAGGAATATAATACAGGGAAAGATACTATTTGAGGTACAATTTTTATTCCACATTCAATGATGCTGGAATTATTTGATATATATTCTACTCATTATTTTATATCATAAAATCTTGTTGATGTGTGGGTTTTGTGGTTGGATATTATGCCATTCTTTTTCGATCTTTCAAAGCCTTTTGGGAGGATGTTAAAAAAAGCGTTCATGTTCCCTAGGTGTCAACTTGTGATATTAGACTTTGAGGTTTTTTGAGACTTATTAGTTATTGATCATGAAATAGTTGACATGAATATAAGCATGGATCATATGATTAGTTTGATGTCCTAGATAGAATGTTATCATCATCAGGTATAGTTCTTATAAACTGATGGGGTCACTGATATTTGTTCGGGTGAGTGGGACTCTAGATCAGGAAGGGCATGGTCTGTAAATCATTGTGTCCTTTTAATCCCATCCCATTTTTTCTAAATCCATCATGATTCATCTGATAATTGCATGGGATGTCATCTTCATGATGTTTTCCACACGTACCCTGAGGACATTATCAATGATTTTTCTTGGTTTACAATTATACAGAGATGTTGATTTTACTGTTAAGCTTCTCCTTCGAATTATTCCATTTTAAATTCCATTATTTCAAATGGCACTTACCAAGTTGATGGATGTAAAGGTCCTACATGGTGAACACGAGGTGAAAGAATTTATTTATCTTATAATGCCACTGTGATATTTAGTTGTACTCATTTTAAATAATGTTTATGGGGGACTTTTAAATATAAATAACTCTATAAAGTTGGATAAAGTGATCGTTAAGAACATGTATTATTTTCACACAATTGATGATAAATTTTATTAGATGAGAGGGAGACACTTATTTTATATGATTTACTTGTTGTTAGGGTACCAACAATAGAGACTATGAGTAGAGGATATACCAAAGACACCATTTAGAAGTCAATATGGGTAATTTTAGTTTCTAGTAAGGACATTCAGACCCACTCACTTTTGACGTGGTATTTATGACATTGATGAAAAAAAATCTTTCATCAGTTCTTGGAATCCCTTGTTGTTGTGTTACTTTATGAAAACATTGTGTTCTATAAGTCATAATAGAAGCACATGGAACATCTTGATATAATTATGCTATCATTGATGAATCATTATCTTTATGGTTAGCTTTTCAATTGTGATTTTTGGAAATGGGAAGTGATGGTTAGAGGGTATGTAATGTCTGAGAATGGAATATCAGTTGATCATGAAATGGTTTAGGATGTTATGTCAAGGTATCATGGTCATGACCAATCCCAGTGGGTCATGTTCTGTGACATCCTAATCCCAACATCAATAGGCCAATTACTTTTGAGTTGTACTGATTTGGTATAACCGTAACATGGGAGGAATTTATTATGTACATGTAGACACACACACACACACACACATCTCCAAGAACAAAAAAAATTAAATGGAAAATAAACTAAGAAACCATACATGCATACATCTATATCCTTCAACTATAGTATAATATAATGTAAATAATATAAAAATGAAAAAAACAATCCCATAAAAAAGATTATGTAACATAAGACCAACCTATCAGTAAAGGTACTGGGAAACTATCTAAAAGCCATAAGTACCCACCTTAGTTTGTCTAGTCTTACTAAATAGCATCCGGTCTTTTTCTACCTAAAATTCCACCAAAGGGATGTTCATCTACACCAGACATGGAAATTTTGGAAAAATCTCATGTAGGGGTGAGTATAAAAAAAATTAGTAGGACACCCCAAAACCACTAAGAATATAACTAAGGTAATACAATCAAATATAAATAGGTATATTTCTTTAATATGTATAATAAGAATATATATAGATATACTCAAAAACAATAAACTGTATATGGGTAAGACACAACCATAGAATGACATGTTTGGAATCTAGTATGAAGGTTACATGAAGCACGCATCTAAGAGAAAACAATCCTATGTCCTATTGTACTAACGATGTATCTCGGAGACATACTACTCATTGGGTCCTATCATGAGAAGGATATAATGATAGCATGATGAGAATATGATATATTGGATGAGTATAATATCTAGGGTAATGGGGTAATAGAAAAAATCCATATGAATTAACACGCTATGTAGAGGATCAATGCTTGATAGGTTTGATCATGTCAATATCAATAACCACACCTATGAAATGTAGATGAAGAGAGGATACCACTTTGGGCCTCTCTAGGGGACTTTAAAAACTCTATCCTAGAAGTCTGGATGAATGAATCATATTCCTAGGAGTAGGAAATGATACTATATCTACCATTATGGAACATTTAAGGTGGAAATATCCTAACAAAACTGCTCAAAGAAAAGGATAATAATGAATATAAGCTATGTAAGAAAGAGTACATGGCTGGTATAGGGGTGAAAAACTTGGTCCCTTAACCCCATATTCTTACCACGTAATTGGCCAGTGGGAATAAAATAGTGTACGTGTAGTACTACACACATTGTAGGAAACCAATATTGTCTACCAATGTGCTAGTACATGGATCAATCCTGTGAATATCATTATGTGGACCAGAACAAAAATTATCCCATGTACCAGTTCTAGGTCGTGTTGTGTGGGGGAGTACACAAGGTATAGTCAATCCTTGTACTCCACCATATGTCTATGTGATCCTCGTAGTATACATCAAGTATCTATGGTGGGACCACACGCTGTGTGATAAGGGTCACATGCCCTAAGATGTTTAACTCCCTTAGGAACCCTAGGCACTATTTAGGGGGGCCCAAATGGTGTGGATATTTTGTTTATAGGACTTATTGTTTGGAATTTTTCTAATGTCCCTTTCTTCCTCCACACAAACCGACCGATGCTATGAACATTGATCTTGAGGTCTTCTTTCCATGAAACTGAATATCCAAGATCATCCATCTAACAAAACCAAAATCATCAATTAGTAGTGGGTTTTAGTGGTGGTTTGAGAAATGGTTGCTATTGTTTAAAAAACATGAAGAATGATTTTTTAAAAACTATCACTAAAACTTTTAGATATTTTTTAAAACGATACACTTATTACCCTCGAAACCCCTTCACCACCCTCAAACCTAACACCCCATCCCCTGATCCCCCAATACCCATAAGTCCCCCATTCCCTAGACCCTCACTAATAGTCTTGATACTAATCCTCTGATACCCCCCACTGAACCCCCTTCCCGATCCCGACTGTAAAAACCCCTCACCCCCACCCTCGAGAAACAAAAAATAATCCTTAGACACTAAGCACTCTCTCCCCTAAAGTGTCACTGTCGCTGCTCCCCCAAGTCACCAACCTGCTACTAGTCCCCCTTCTTCACTTATTTCTATATGATCCTTCTTTCTCAATGATTCTAGATCATCAGTTTGATGTGTTATTATACTACTCTTGATTTAGGTTTTTTATGTAAGTTCTTATTCATTTGATTTATTTACTCTAAGATTTATAATTTATCCACATTTACCTTTATTATTACTAATTTAATGTTTTTAATAAAAAGCGACCCATTTTTAGGGAAATAGTGTGTGGCATGGATGCATCCATACAGTGATTTAATCCTTTGTTTTGAAATGATATCAGTATTCCCCTAATACTTGGAAATCCGGTTATCAAAATATAATTTTTACTTATAATAAAATTAATTCTATTCATTATTATTAATTCCACATGATTTAACATCTGTGTTTACCTTAAATGTGTTTTGAAATTATTTAAGGAAAAAAATGATTTTTCTTGAATTTTTTATCATCTGGTATTTCAGAACATTGATGGAATATCAAATGGTTTTCATATACATTCTTCAAAGGACCTTTCAACACATTAAAAATAGTTTTAATGAAAATTCTAATGATTGGGTTTTATAAAATTAATGGTTAAATGAAATGTTTTTTTATAAATAGATTTTTTACCAATATGTTTTTCTATAAAGAACCACTTATAAATTGGAAATATAAATTATCTTATAGGATAAACTATTGATGAATCATTTACATATTATTTTACATCATTGACATTTCATGGTGAAAAAAGATAATGTTCGTTAAAATATGTATTATTTCATTGAGGTATCTTTGGGGTGGGGAGATATGGGGTCTTTTTATCCAATTGAATATTGATTATTCATTTTTATTCCATTATGGACCATTATTGGGAATCCTATTTCTGGAAATATCAGTCACCACATTGATTGTTGAAGGGGAATCTATTGTAGAATTATGATAATTTGTTGATTTATTCTACAATTTTATTGACTCACATCTCAACTATAATCTACGTAGAAATTATAATTTATGCTAGGGATATGAATAGAGGAAGATGTTGTTCTCTGAGTAGGTAAGATTTTGTACATAGTACATTCCAAATTTGAATGTAGAAATTAACTATTATATTTTTATTTCCTTTGATGGTATCTCTAATATACCATGAACAATATCCAATGATATATGACCTTGACAAATGGAGATGGTACTTTTTATGTATCTCTCATCACTTGATAGTTACTTGACGTGAGAATTTCCACATTAGAACTACATTAATATATATGTTTGATTGTTGTAAGGTATATTTTTAATCAATGTATCTTCCATGATGTGATGTATTCCTCATATGTACATGGTTCATACTCATAGCTTCAATATAAATTATTGACATTGTATTGTAATAATTTTTTTAATTATTTCTTATAATAATAATTTTATTAAAATATATTTCAACATGTTTTTCCTCTTGGGATTCTTAATGTATTTTAAATGAAAAATGTAACTCTATTACACATTATTTCCTCAAAACAAGAAATTATGCATATAAATTATCCTTTTTAAAATACTTAATTATCACCATATGTATTTATATAAGAAAACATTATTAAACATATTCAAAAAAATTCAACTAGTATATATGAATCTCTTAAATGAAAAATTTCATAGAATACATGTTGGGGCCAATCCAGGCTCTATTTTTTCACATCTTTTATATACCAATTAATGTATGAGACATTGAACTTTTTATAATACGGGTAAAATTATCTTCATAAACTTTTAATGGGTTTTTACTTCGTTGGATGAGGGTATGTTTCATGAATAATGGTGACGGTTCGAGGACCACATAGGGATTGGTTATCATGGTTACGTTTTCTATTGAAATCCATGGGTTGTCTGTATATTTTAATGGTTTTTTAGGATGAATTATTTTTTAAATTTTTTATATGTTTCGGTTGTATTTTTTTATTAACTTTTTTTTTGTTTTAGGATTATTCTGGAAGGATGTTTATTGATTCCAATGTTGTTTTTTAAAACCTGTGGGGGTCCGGAACGCCCTTTTGGCTAGTGGAACATGGTACAAATTCTAGGTCCGGATGTATTCCAGAACAATTTGTTAGATGAAAAATGTATTAAAATATATTCTTTGGAATATATCTATTAAAAAAATAAAATATCATAATTTGTAAAATTCTAATAAATTTGAAATTTATTAAAATTATTAGGGTCATTAATTCAAATAGTTTTAACTAAAAATATAACTCAATTTATATTCATCAATCATTTAACGATGAAAATAAGTATCATGAAAATGAATACCACCACCAAATATTTAAGTATTAAATAGTGAGGAATATTTTAACATTCAATAATATTATATGTTTATGCATGTCAATATATATAGGATCACATAGAACTATGTATTATTTTGGGATTGGAATAATCAATAATCTCAAAAATACAGTATCACTAAATAGAAACATTACATTATACCCATTTATTTGTGTTTGTTTAGATGAATCCATTTGATCACCTTGATAAATTGGAATGAATTTTTATTCAACAATATTTTTTCACAAATAGTATTGATATTTATTTTCTTCTTGGAGATGTTAATTAAGAAGTATTAGAAAACATATCATTTTAGGCATGAATATCTAGAATACATTAATGTACATGCTTCTATTTAATCATTGACCCTATATTAATGATCTTAGACGAGTTATATTAATAAATGAAATATTTAGAGAATGAAATATGATCAAAGAATATTTTAATAGGTATAACGTTATCATATTACGATAACATCAGAATTTAATAATACAAATGTAGTAGAAGATCATACAGGTACGTCTATAAGATATTTAATGATGACTAACACAATCTATTTTTTCAGACAAGAAACATTTAGTGATTTATTCATGAGGTCCTCCCCCATTAAAAATACAAGTGATTCATTATGTGCCATCCCCTCTAGTAAGTGACACTTCTTATATGAATCTTCCTATAACTACTTGGTTTGTTGTTTTTTTACTTAAATTTACTACTTTTCTTATTTATTAAATGTTTTGTGTTTTAATTTTTGTAATAATGTGTATCAACATTAGGACATATATAGATAACAGATGGATCCCACTACCAAGGAGCACACCTCAATATGATTTGGGATTTGAGGATTTATGAAAATTTTCAACTTCCAATCAGTCCATTGATGGGAGAATAAGATGTCCATATCCTAACTGTAAATTAAGAATACAGTTGAAGATAGATAAGGATTATGAACACTTGATATTGAATAAATTTCATGCTCAATATTTGTGTTAGATTTGGAAAGGAAAATGGATTTTTATAAAAACAACAATTAATGATGTCAATCTATAGAATGAGATCCAAACATTGTCAACAATATAAACTGAAATTCCAAACCATATTAATGATGAATTATGAGTTTTAGGAAAAAAAATCAACCTCAAATCATATTATAAAAACTAGTTGAGGGTACTACAAATAACAACGGGACATATGATGTTTTTGAGACTATAGAACAATTGTATCAATATTATAACATACCATTAGATTTCTTCTTGATTATATGGAAAATATTGCTTGAGAAAACATTACTAAGAAGATAGATACGTTTCATGGTTTTGTTGATTATAGAAATTATGAGATTTATAGTCATTTTTTATATATTCAAAACATTCTTTTCTTCAGAAGTTTTATGATATAAAGTGCCTTTGTTGAATAACAAATACGGTTGGGTCAATGATATAGTAATTGTTACATGATTCATTTATTAAAAAGAAGATTCATAAGTCTTTTCAGGATATCAAAATGTTGTTAAAAATCATCGTATAAATTATATAAAAATACATGCATGTCCTAATGATTGTATTCTTTATTGGGGAGAGTTTTCAAGAAGACATGATTTATTTTTTTCTTCTTCTAGATGGCAGTAACTGAGTGATGTTGGAAGTCAAAATCAAAATACTAAAATGAATAATTAGAGAAGTAAAACACCTATTATGGTTTTCATTACATTCCTTTAATTCCTAAATTGAATAGATTATGTAAGTCAACAAAAACAACAAGGAACATAAATTAGAATTCTATAGATAAAAACATTGATGTCATAATCTGACATCCAAGAGATTAAAAATTGTGGAATAAATTTGATTCATTACATCTAGATTTCTCATATGATTCCAGGAATGTTTGATTACAAATGAGTGCTAATGGATTCATCCCATTTGAGACTTTGAGCATCCGTTATAGAGTTTTTATGGTTTTTTTGATCCCTAAAAATCTGAATCTATGGATGTGTATAAAAAAATTCCTTTTATCATTTTGATGATTAGTACTGGAAAACAATACATGGAAATGATATTGATGTATAATTGAAACCAATAATTGTATAATTAAAGGAGTTATGGAGAATTGGTGTTGATAAATATAATGAATCTTCATGAAAAATTTTTAAAATGCATTATGCTCTAATGCGGACCATTAATGACATCCTTGGACATGGGAATTTAGATGGAAAGAACACTTACATAGGATTGGATTCTATAATTTGTAACATTTATTTTTCCCAAATGTCTAACTCATAGGAAAAATATGGTTCTTCTTGTGTCATTGAGTATTTCGTGATATATATCATAGATTTCAATTGAACAAGTTAAAATTCAATGGTTCTATTGATCATAGACCACATATAATGTTTTTTATAGGTTCTGAAATATTAGAAACACATGGAAATGTTGAAACACAATTTGAGAAGGCCCATAATTTGAATTATATTGGGAAATGAGATCAAAGTGTATCTTCATGTGAAATCATAATCCAATAAAGGATGAAAAAAATTATATTCTTCAATATTCTATTTTGGGAATTTAATTTGATGTGGAATAATCTTGATGTTACAAATACTGAAAATAATACATGTGGAAATTTGATCTCCACATTTTATAATGATCATGGATTACTATGGACAGTCTAAATGTCCAAAATGACTTAAAAATAATGAACATAAATATATTTATCCCATTTGAATGAAGTTCGGTCCCTTTGGATGATGTTTTGGGATTATTTGTATAAATTATAGGGCATTAGGTGGCAAAGCTGGTTAGCCTTCTGATTACATATGATGATTGGAGTCATATTCCTTCATCATTGAATACTGATGTTTTTGAATCCCAGATATAGGTATTTTTAATACATTATGGTGTTATTTAATGTCATTATGTTAATAAAATCTAATATTTTCAATATTAATGTTTTTATATAGATTTTTTCTAATTTCATGTCAATGATCTAATAGCACAAATGTTGAAATTGAAATTTTTTGCGAGGAAGTGTATGGATTTTAAATGGAAGTTATGGAATGAATACAATGATAAATTACTGAGTTCCAAAGAACTATATAATAAGGTATCCAATTTGGTACATAGATAGAAATGGAATTTTTTTTTTGGTTCCATGATGGTTAGAGGAAAAAGGAATTTAAATATAAATTAATAAATCATCTTAATTTTACATTTATACATGAATATGTAAAGGAGATGACATTGCATATAATACCATTTAATTATAGTTTATTTAATTCAAGATGTTTCAAGGAAGAATACAATAAGTAGGGATTATAAAATCATCCTGCACACTGCATGGTAAAAGGATTTTCCTAGAATCTGATCGATTATGTTAATATTTTCATTAGATTAAATATTTATAATACAATTTTATATATTAGTTAAACTAAATTATTGAATTATATTTTCAATACAGCAACATATTTTAAGGCACCAAGCACCCTGATTAGAAGTATAGTTGGATGCTCATAAAAAAGTTATGGGATTTTTCAAATTTCTCCTTCCAAAGAGAATGTGGGTATGAATTCATTTTTCATTATAATTACTTGTTATCATTTGTCACTATGATAATATATATTTCATTCCTATAAATAATATTTGATTTTAGGTGAAAACTAAAGAACTATGGGATTCCAAACATACACCATCCTTTTCATTCCCCCAGCATTACCAAGGTGGTAAAGTACTTGTGATGGAGAATCTTGGTCGAGTGCACAAGATGGGAATGAGACTATTATAAATAGACATCTTTGGCACGCCATCAGGGATTGTAGCTTCATCTACTCCTATTTTTAGTTACTCACTACCCCATGAATCTTATAGAAAGTTTCTTTCTATAAAAATAAAAATTTAGAAATTGAGGGATTAGATATACACTTTATATAAATCATTGGTTTATTTATATCAGAAGAAATGTGGATCTGTCCCTACTGATATTGCTTTATTGACTGGTGGCGAGCAGGTAAATCACACGAGTTAAAAATAATTTAGTTCAAAAACCTTTATTTATTTTATGTTTAAATATGAATACACATCATTGATTAATTTTCAATTTAACTATCTTACATGTGTCGATAGAAGTATGTAGAGATGGATATGGAGAAGGTGACGAGAAGAGTTCATC
This sequence comes from Viscum album, assembly GCA_963277665.1. Taxonomy (NCBI): domain Eukaryota; kingdom Viridiplantae; phylum Streptophyta; class Magnoliopsida; order Santalales; family Viscaceae; genus Viscum; species Viscum album. The sequence goes on along the minus strand of OY728142.1, from coordinate 921,940,679 downwards.
ATCAGCCATTGATTATTAGAGGGTCTTTGTTCATGTATAATTTTTGGCATAGTGTTGACCATGTCAAGTGATCTATCTGACACGTTGTTTTTGTACACTCTGATTATATTACAGAGGATATTTTCTTATGTTTCTATATGTTATGTTTAATTTTTATGAAATTATGTTATTGATTTATATGTAATCTAATTATATGATATATATATTTTGGTATAACTGTATGGTGGAATGATATAGTCTGTGCATTATTTATATTTCATAGGGTTTTTATGAGATTTTAGTTTCTGGGGATGCATATTCATTAGCTCGTTTTTTTAATTCATCATATAGTTGCAATATAAATCATCCCTAAATAAATATTTTTTCTGGAAGGTTAAAAATGCTTGTATATTATTGTATTTTTTTCTAGTGGTGGTTAAAACCACCACTAAACTCTCAACATTTTGGACCAGAAAATTGGATAACGACCAATAAATACACATTATATGACGATTTCTTGAATCCACTGTTAAATTAAAGGAATAACCATGTGTTGGATGGCAGCACCAATTTTAGCAGCATTTTTGGAATCCATCACAAACCATGTGGCAGTGGTTTAAAACAAAACTAAATGTCAATTTTCATGTAGTGTTATTATATCACAAAAACAACATTTTCTAACATCAAATATGCTCACAAAATAGGTCAAATCCTTATTAATTCTTAGAAGAAAGGAAAGATGAAAAATATAAAATTACATATCATAAATTTTATAATTTTATCCATATCCACCATCACACCTCTATCATTCCACAACAATCCCAAATATGATCTATCGGATTTTGGTGTTATGAATTAGGTATATAATGATCGATTGATCAGGATGTGTCATGTTACAGACCAACCAAATAATTCCATTTATGAATGATGAATCGTGGGAGAAAATAACTATCATAAAAGAGAATAATGAACCTCGATCTATGATTGTTTCTATATTTATCTATCAACATTAGAATTAAAATCAAATAAATAAAAAATAACAATTATTAGTCACTCTTAAAAACCCACAATATAATCCCATCACAAAATATGCATGATATTTCAATAGACCCATTCATTGATTGGTTCACATTCATCGATGAAATAAATAATGGTGAATAATAAATAATAAAACACACAACCTACCTCGATTCATATTGATTGGTGACAAAGAAATATTATCATCATTTTCATTGGAAATATACATTGAATCAGTTTTGCGTCGATCATCAATCCATTATATCATCTTCATTCTCCTAAGAGGATTATCTAAGGATTTATTCAATGATCCTCGGATGTTCCTGGTATATGCATATAACACTTAGTTTCTGACCAAAAAAAAAACTATTTAAGGATCTACCTATGTCTACATCAATGTTTTGAAATAAAATATTTTTCTAAAATTATTTTATTCATTTATGATTCCGTGATGAATTTTTTATAATCGAACCACACCAACTAATGTTATGTCACACCTAGGGTAAAACCACCATTCTAAACATACTAATGATTATTTATTTCAGATCAGGGTACTTTTTTAGAGGTTTATCCACTTTTTCCTAATAACTATGCATGTATGCTATTTAATAAATTTCAAACAATTATTCTGAGGACACCATGCCTTAAAATTACACACCATCTTATCTCTTGGCCTCGAAATTAATCCATAAAATATAAAAAAATAATAGACAAAAAATATGAGACATTAAATTATTTTCACCATGGGGATTTACATCTCCAATAATCAGAACAAGGCTACTCAAAAAGATGTGGGTACTAAACATGAATCGAAGCCTCCAAATCCCATGTTCACTACTGAAGATTCTCATGCTTCCCATGGACATGCACTAAAGGAATCAATTTCCCATGAAGGATCCCGCATATATGACCAAATTCTAACATGAAGGATTGCAGAATGTCCTCATCAACCTAAATAGTTGGCTCAATCTGGCCGACAATTTGTGGGTGGAAAAATGTGCTCAAGCGTAACATGGTCCTAAACACCTCATAAAATCCCATCCCCAATTGTGATGTAAACCATGAATCTAGATTAGAAATGATCGTTAATGAAACACCATTGAGTCAAACAATTTCCTAAATGTAGTGGGGTGCCATGATCTCCACTGAATTATTCAGTCAAATATCTAGGAAGTTTCTTAACTTGGTTAGTCGATAAATGACCACCTAGATGGAATAATTTCTCCTAAATGTATGTGGTAACCCTATCATGAAGCCCATAGATATCACATCCCACATCTATTATGTCACATAAAGGGGTTGTGATAATCCTACTAGTACATGGTGCTTAGACATCACTTACTAACAAGTAAGGCATTGAAAGGAAAACTTTGCAAATTATTTATTCATCCATGGCCACCAAAAATAACATCATAGGTATTGGTTTATATTTTCAACAACTAGATGTACCAATAATGGGGAAGTATGAAAACCCATAAAAACTCCTCTCACAACTTCATTTGTACCACCATGTATCCTCTGAATATGAGGATGTGAGCCCCACCTTTTGAAAATCCATTAGAATCATGCCCTGTGGATATATGATCACATAGGTTCTCATAGTCAGTATCCCCAAGATGTGACTACCTGAATCACTATAAGAGTTGCGAGGTGACAACTATTGAATAGTGGTGAGCTACTCCATCTCCATCCACAAAGGGGAACTTTAACGAGGATGTATTACATGATTCCATTCATACAAATTGAAAACTAGATCTTATTCTAAGTGAATCTTCTACCAAGTTCCCCTTCCCATAAGTATAGGCAATTTTATGTCCGTAATCCGACTCTAGCCTTCAACCTCTATCATGACCCATCCCAGTGGGGCCTATGCTGGGACTCCCCATGACCTCCACCAATAGTCTAGGGGTTGGTGACTTGCACCGAGTAGATATATTACAGACTTGTCTTGAGGGGCCAGTGGAGCATCATGACAGAATCATCATGTGTATGTCATTCCCGTATCACCTCATGTGAAATAAATCTCAAAAAAGTCTTTCTAGGACTCAAACCTGGTTCTTAATGTATGGTTATGGGTTTTAACACTAGGATTACACCCCAACTATTAATGATCCTACTAGCACATATCTGTCCAAACGAAAGGATGACCCTTTTGAGTCAAACCTATCTTGGGTGATGTTTTCCTAGAGAAATCATGTATGAATATCCGGTAACAGACTTCCAACACTAGGGATCTATGTAGATCCATCAAACTTTTTGGTTACTCTCAAAATAACACTTCCTCATCCTTGGATGGGTCCACTACCACTCCATAAACTGAGATAATATGTCCCAAAAATTGGAAATCTTAAATCCATAAATTTCACTATGATATATTTCCATAATGCCAGTGGTGTCAAAGTATGTCCAGACATATCTTTAAGTGTCTCACGTGCTCCAACTCAAATGTCGAGTACACAATGATATCATCGAGGAATACCACCACAAACTGGTCATTGTAAGGCTCAAATATCTAGTTCCTGAGTTCTATGAACACTAATGGGGCATTCGTAATTTCCAAGGGAATCACCATGTAATCATAGTGACCCTAGGGATATGAAAATGTCGTCTTTGGAATTACCTCATTTCGTACTCGCAATTAGTGATATCCTGATCTGAGTTCTATCATAGAGAAACACTATTCCCCTTTCATTTGATCAAATAGGGAATCAATAATTATTAGTGGATATATATTCTTCACGATCACCTAATTCATGATCTTTTAGTCCAAAAAAGAACCTCATGCTCCCATATAACTTCTTAGAAAACAAAACTAGGGCTAGATAGGGTGAAATAGTGGGTCTAACAAACCCCTTCCAATGATTGTATTCCAAATAAAACCTCACCTCGTGAATCTCTATAGGAGCCATCAGATTTGACAATGGAGGTATTAGTGTCATCCATGGGTTTAGATCAGTGTTAATTTATATTTCATAGTGGGAAGGTAAACCTGAAACATCTTCAGGAATGATTTCCATGTACTCTGTAACAAACGTATGAAATGGGGAACTCACCACATACCTTATCCCAAGGGTTAGGACAGTTAAATTTTGAGTAATAATATTCAAAATCCTATGAATGAGTCCATAATGCACTTCATGGGTTTCCTTTTCACCAGTAATGGAAAACCGGGTTCCGTCACTATAAACACACCACACCCTTCACCAAAAACAATTGATCTGGGAATGAACTATAGATAAAAATTCCAGACCAAGAATTAAATACTAAGGAATCAATGATATAACCAATAGATTCCAATAGAAAATATCACCTCCAAGTCTCATGTCACACTACCTGCATATGTTCCTGATCATTGAGACTTGCCTATTAAGAGTCTCCAAGCATAATGGTCGAGTAAATAGTTCATGCATGTTCTCCACATATCATACAAGGTATGATAAAAGAAAGGAATGAATAAAACTAGTGTATACAAGTACTGCAGATAAATTTGAAAAGACATAAATCATACCGGAAATCTTTACTGAAGACCCTAGGTTATAATCATTTACTTTTTTCAGCCGTTAACACACCTTTCCTCCAGCTCCCTAAGACTTGTGCAGACCACAAGTGGGTGGTGGTGGTAACAATTCGTAACGTCGACCAACTACTATTTCTCTTCTAGCACTTATGCCATGTATTCCTCCCATTAGATCTACCTATTTATGTTGATTTCTCTACATTAGAAGTCCATCCATTTTTTCTTGTTCATTAGTATGGTGGGCATGAAAATCTCATGCAAGATGTTTCCTACAGTCAGATGAATAGAACTGCATCTCTCTATGCTAACTGGACCCACCCATTGATATCTACACTACAGATCCTCCATCTTGGGACCTCTACCTAAACAATCTCCCTTTCCATGTCCCTATGACTAATATATGATCCCTATTGTTGAAGACATGGCTCTTTCTTGACCACGACTAAGAACCATTGGTTTAATCATCTAAACCATGATTATTTCTACCATCGAATCTCACTCTAGTACCCCAGCATAAGTAGGATGCCTAGAGGGATAAAATTGGCTCTTATGTCTCAACACAAACCATTAAATAATGTCTAAGCCATGACGAACTAATCACAACCCATATCCATTGAGTGGCTGGAAAGGTTGGTAAACCGTGATGAATACTCAGCCACTATCATTCTTCCATGATTGATCTACCTAAGACCCTAGAAATAGATAGACCTTAGTGTATAACGTGATAAATCCTCTATGAATATGTGATCAAATACATTCCATGAAAGAGTCTCCTTGTCGTATTATTGGGTAACTAAACCCTGTAATAGTCCTACTGAGCCATGGATAATGCTTTCTACTAGAGACACTATCCGATCTGTATATTGATAACTCATGTCACCACCTCAAGCCAATCCTCAACCACTAGTTGTTAGGTCATGTCTCAAAAAATGTGGGGTCTCTATAACTGAAACATGGGAATATCCATAACCATGCACACCCCCTCAGTTGGTATTACATGTACCACATGCATCTCTACCGATAGTGGTATGGTTTGTGCACCACAAGGAAGTAACATCTCAGGGACTGGTCCCTTTATCAAAAACCCATCACTAAGGGGTTCATCCAAATGATCATCATGTTGAATCATATCTGGTATACGTCATGGAGGAATTCTCTAACAAACAAGATGTACCATAGTAAGATTGAATATTTGGAGATATAACTCAAGGAGGAAATGTAACCAAAACCAATTCAGTTATGATTCATGTACCATTTTTCCCTATAACAAATGTTCTCATGTATCGATTTCAAAACCAGCTAATCAGAGTCCAAGTGTATGGATATGTAGGCTATTTCAGCAACACTTGTGTCTCTAGCCTTAATGATGAATTCAAAACACTTCGCACTTCTTCCCCAAACCAATATCACTGATTCCTGATCCAAAAGTTGACCTGATCCCCTTTTATTATAGTCTATCACATCCTATCCAAGTGGGGCCTATATCATGAATCCCTGTGTTTTCCTCATATAGGATGGGGCCTGGTGACTAGAATTGCGTAGTCATACCAATTACATGGGATCCATTCCCTAAGTACATGTACACACACACATCCCCAATCCCACAAAATGATAAAATGTAAAAAAAATATATGAAACCAACGAATTTATAAATCTATACCTCATAACCAAAGTACGATAAGATGTAAATAATGTAAATTGGGCCAAAAAAATCCCACCATAAATAATTTCCAAAACCTGATCAACCTTTATGAAATGGTAACATGACTACTATATGAAATCCACAAGAACACACCTTGGTCTGCCCAGTTTCACTAAACACCTCCTGGTCATTGTCCCCAAATACTCCATCAAAAAATTGATGATCTTCACAAGACACGATACATGTGGGAAAAGCCCATACAATGGTTATTCTAATAATTCTCAGTAGGACACCTGAAACCAAATAGAATCTAAAAAATTTAATATATTTACCTCTAGAATGGTATATTTCTATAATACATATAATACGAATACCAAGATATACTCAACCAATACACACATTATAGGGGTAAGACAAAACCATAATATGTCAATATATGATTCAACATTGAATGATCCATAAATAAATAATTAGGGAGAACACACTCATGAGTCTGATATCACTAATGAAATCCATTCAAGAGGTACTTCTCGTCCAATCTGATCATGGGAAGCAAACACTGATAGTTTGAAGAGAATATGGTACAACAAATGAGGATGAAATATTGGTCTATGGGGCGATACCAAAAACTCTATCTGGATTAACCTAATATGTAGGGGATTGACACTACATATGATTGGTCTTGTTGATACAATGAAGTCCACCTAGGGAATAAAAATGAATAAATGTTCATACTCTAGTACACTTAGGGGCATTCCAACAACTATATCCTAATTATCTAGTTTAAGGGATCATTACCCTCAGAGTATTAAATGATACTAAACATACCATCATGGAATATCTAAAGGGATAAAAACATAGTTAAATTTTCAATTATATAGAGAAAGAGGAATCTAAATTATGTACGAAAGAGTATATGACATGTAGAGGGGTTATATACCACATCCCATGACCCTGAGTTCTGCCTATGCATATGGCCTTTGTCATTCAAACTGTGTCTTTATAGTACTACATGCCATGTAAGAAACTTGTACAGTCTATAGGTATTCCCATATTTTGTTATATCCAATGTACATATGTCTGTTTTTAGTACACGGCTTATCCTATGTACCATCACATGGATTAACCCGAGTACCTGGTTAGGGTCGTGTCATTTGGGGGCGTAAATGCTGTGTAGGAAATCTGGGTACTACACCCCACATCTGTGTACCCCCAAAGTACATTTCGAGTATCCCGAGAGGTACCACATTCCATGTGATAGGGGAAAGAATCCATATGATGTTTCCCTTCCTCTGAAACCCCTGATACCACTCAGCGATCCACCACATGGTGTGTAGATCCAGTTTACATTTTTTATTGTTTAGGATTTTCTAGAAACCTTGTTCTTACTCGGTGTGTACCTTCCGATGCTCTGGCCTCCAATATATGGGTCTATTTACTAAAATACTAAAGATCCATGCCTCATTAGTCAGGAAATAACCAAAAAAATTATTTTGTATTCCAATATTCTCACTAAATTGATCAAATCATAATTCATTATTACCGAGAGAAAAATGAAAAATCAGGTATCATGCTTCAGCTGATTCACTTTCTCTCCATCATCACACTTCATTCATGTCGTTCTAATCCCAGATCTGTGATATAGGATCATTGTTCCCATAATTAGGTGCACAACATTCAAAAGGTTAGGTTGTGTCAAGTCATTGGCCAAACCATGAAAACACACGATGAAAGATGAATCAAGGGGGGAGAAAATCACCATAACCTATGAGATGAAACATACATAGATCCATGTTCGTGTCAATATCTATCCTTTACTGTTAGAATGAAAATCGAATAATCAAATAATCATGGAGATTTATCTTCAATAAAAACTTCGCAAATATAATCCCATCCCACAATATACACCATCGGTGAATAAATATATTCAACGATTGGTTCTCATTCATAATAGAAATAGAGAAAGGTATGAAATCTAAATAAAACACACATCATATCTCGATTCGGTTCAATATAAGATGACGAATGATTTTCATCATCATCCTTTGAAAAACACTTCGAATCTATTGTCCATAAATTATAAATCCACGATTCTATCATTATTCATTTGAAAGTATTTTCCAAGGCTCTATACAATGATCCTATAGAGGTTTTAGGATTATGTAGATAACCATAGGTTTTTGAAAAAGGATCTATTTGAGGATCAATATATCACTACATCAGTGATTGTAAATAAAATAAATTTATTCGTTTAAGCATCATTGAAAAGTTTTTTACATATGACCCATGGAAACTAATGTTATGTCATTCCAAGGATAAAACCACCATTATAAACTCAACGATTCCCAATGACTTTTTATCTGAGAAACCATTTATATGATATTAATATTTTTTAGGAAAACTGTGTATGAATTATTTTTAATATATTTAATATATTTCAATAATTTATTCTTGGAAAACTTGGCCAGGAAATATAACTCCATCTTAGCACCTAATCTTGAAATTAATCCATGTAATTTTCAAAAAAAATACATAGAAAGAATGATACAGTATAAAAATCCTAGAAACATGTTTAGTAATTGTAGATTCTTGGGGTTTTTAGGTTACTATATATGGTTTACCAAGTACATTTAGAAGTACATATCTTCAATTACAGCTTTAACCCATATGATTGAATAGATTTAATGGAATTAAAAGTGTCAAAGCTAATTTTTCGAGCTGAATATGAGGATGAAATTAGCACTATTTTTGATTCTTTTGGAAGCATGAATGGGTTATGATGTTTTCATCGATGTTTCTGGTACAGGTCTGGGTTGTGTATTGATGTTGGGGAAACATGATTGTTGCTTATGAAATTATCCAGTAACACCCTCGGAGAAGAAATAACCTACCAAAGATCTTGAGTTAGTAGATATTATTCATTCACTCAAACACATGGAGTCACTAACTATTTAGATAACGGATCAGGGTATATTCAGATCACAAGAGCCTAATATATATTTTTACATAGCATGATTTGAACATGAAACTAAGATGATGGGTTTAGTGCCTTTATACCTTTGATTTAATATCATATATACCCTTGGGAAAGGAAATTTGGTAGATGATTTATTGAACAATATATTAACAACACAAGATTTGATGGAGTAGTAGAGAAGTTTCCTATGATGAATTTATTCACTAAGATGAGGTTAAGAGTAAAGAAGGTTTGTGGAAAGGTGATCTTGGATTTGATAAAAGTTGAATTATAATTTCATGATAATGTTCGACACCATATGATGATAGACATTGAGAGATGATGAGTAGGAGAAATCCTAAATGGTGGGGAGACACATTGTGAGTTGTACTGATATCTCAGTAGAGATTTATGCTTCCATATATGTTTTTTTATTCCATTTTACATGAGGTACGAGTTATAATATAGTGGAATCAAATCATGTTGGTCCATTCACCTTGGGGATACAATGATTTAACATGATTTGAGTCATCAGTGTTGTGGATCATGGATGAGATTTTTTGTTGCAGACATCGTACCTTGGTTTCTCACATTCATGAGATTTATTGCAAAACACTAGAAAAATGTAAGATTGTTGGCGATTTTATAGAATTAAAAATGAATGTGGGATGATATTTCCATGTATTTCATCATTGGTTTACCATGCACTCATATTTGGAAGGATGTGATTTGTGTGATTATTTATAGAATCAATAAATCAATTAATTTATTATTAATAACAGAAAAATAAAAGTGAAATGGTTTTGGAATTATATTTTCGATAGATTGCGGGCCTTCATGAATTTCCCTATATAATTATATCTAACTGGTACACAAGGTTTAAATCTAGATTCTAGAATTTATTAATGAATGAAATTGGTTATAATTTGAAATTGATCAAGTATTAACATCCATAGATGGATGGAAAGACAAAGTAGGTCATCCGGATTATTGAGGAAATTCTCGAAGCTTGTGTGCTTGATTTTGGTGGATCATGGGATAAATTTTTTACATTGGTTGTGTTTCCCAATAAAAAATTTCACAAGGATTAAATCAGGATACCACCTATTAGAGGTTTATATGGGTGGCCATATCGATCTTCCTTATGCTGGGAAGAGTTGGGAGAGTAGTCCTGGGCTGGGTCAAGTGATGATTAGAAGATGATAGAGGTGTTTTTGTTGAGATAGAGGTATTTTATCGTGGCCTAGATTCTTCTGAAATCTTATGATGAAATTTTTTATTGGAAATATGAGTATGAGGTTGGTGATTGGGTCTTTCTTAGAGTTTCTCAGCTCTTAGGTCATCATTAGTTGGGTAATCTGGGTTAGCTGGATCCATGGTTTGTGGGACAATTTTTGATCATTGATCAACTGGGGAGGGTGTCCTACCAGTTTCATCTATGATCTGTCTTTACATCTATCCAGTAATTGGTTCACGATTCCCAGTGGATAAGATATATACTAGATCCTTCCCATGTGATTAGGTGGGTGGTGGTTGATATTTATCCCAATACCAATTTAGTTGAGCATCCAGTTCAGATTTGGGATTCCAAGGATAACGTATGGATTGGTAAAATCATACCCCTATTCATGGTAAAATAGAAGTGATGATAGGATAACCATGATACATTGGAGAATTCATCATCGATAATGAATCTGTTGTCTCCTCTTTTTTGGGAACCAGGATCTTGAGCTCTTTTTGAGGACAAATAGAATTTATAGTGTGGATATTATACTTCCCCATAACCTTTCATTCAGGTATGATCAATTTTTTCTTTTGTTTTACATTCTTATTGATATAGTTTGGATGAACCGTGAATTTGTAGGATAACTATAATGGTGAAGTCAAGGAATAGTTTTAATATTAAACCCAAAACCTAGAAATTTTATTGCTTTTTAAAGACATACATTCCATGTATTCTTAATACATTTCTTTAATTCCATTTGGGTAGAATCCATGATCTGGGAACATGTCGTGAATGTTTTACATGCTGGGAAATAGTTACATTCCGTGTAAATTTAATATCCTTTTTTATTTTAAAAAAATATAGTTCATTTAGTGTATATCAATGTAGAGGATTATATGATGTGTAAATTATTAACATACAATTTAAATTTCATGATATTTTTTATTTGGGTTTGTCGTGATTTTTATATTTCATTATTTCCTTTTACATCTCTCCTCTCCCGACCAGGAATTTTAAATAGGTGATTTTTGGGTAGTTACTTTCTCTGCAGATCAATTTTCTTAATGAATGATTAGTTTGGAAAGTTTATTTTTCTATTTAGGTAGGACATCATCTTAATTATTCTCATGTTTGAGGTCATGACACAATTTACCATAGGTATTAGAGATTGAATTTTTTATTTTATCAATACATTTATTCTTTTCTGTGCCCTATCTACCAAAGGAAAATATTGTTTTCTCCAATCCCCATTGTATAAAGAGGTTCAGTTTTATATATCCATGAAGTAGATTCATCTAATCATGTGTTCTAATTTCATGAATTTTTTTTAGTTCTTATTGATTAATTAATATTTTAAACATAAGTACCTATGGTGTAATTGAAAATAGAATGTGTTTACAGTTGAAAAAGGGGTGATATATTTGAAAATATAATTTCCATGACTCAAAAATAAACAATGATTTTAAAACCACCAAGATGATTTTATTAGATCGGAAATGGTTTTATAAAAATGTTAAATGGTTTCCAAAACACAGTAATTCAGCTACTTTGCACAGTAGGAATAATGGTTTCATCCAGAAAGGGATACCAGTAGACCTAGTGTGTGTAACAACCCTAGAAGGTATCCTATTTTATTTTGATTTTATATGGTGGGACTCTATGTTAGTTAGATACAACCTTATGCATTGTTTTTCTTGTTAGTGACTAGTGTCTGTTGTCCCATAGGCTAGAGCCGAATTGGTAGGCACATTTTTGTTTTTAATTGTTTTGATAAGTGATAAATTATTTTACGAATTTTGGATAAGGTGTTTATTTATATTTAGTTTCTTTACCATTTTTTACTGGATTTAGAAAATATTGTTTGACGCTTTATGAGATAGTTGTTTTAGTAATCATAACTCATGTCAATCGTGATAATTAATACATTATGTTATATGTAATTCTAATCATGTAATGGAATTTTTATAAATGAATAAATTATTTCACATGGTATAATACATCTCAATTAGTCAACAAATTATGCAAACTTGTGTTTCAATATATCTTCAAGTGTATATTTACAGGTATTTATGAATTTCACTTAATTTGGTGTTATTATATATAATATATACACTTTGTATGGTATTAAAATTCCCTCACAGTGATTGGTTTAGGGAGTCACTGATGGCTGACTCACTGATGATGAAGTCAATGAATGAAGAAGTCACTGATAAAATAAGACAATGATATAGGACTCGTCGATAGAAAAATCGTCACACTGATGGAAAAGTAACTGATGATAGGTTATAGTGATCGTTCAAGTGACTCGCCAAAGGATGTCTCGCCGATGGGCAACTCTCTATTAGTTCAAATGAATTATCGTTGGATGAGCCACCGATGGGAGACACACCGATAGTTGAAAATGAGTCACCGATGATGACTCACCTATGCCAATATAGATCAATATGATAAATGACACACTGATTCCCAGAGATAACAATATCGATGCTATTGAATCACATATACTTATAACTCATCGATAGTCATAAAAACTATTTTTAATTTATTAATTCAAATCTGTCTCCAACAGTCATATTTAGACAAATTAATGTTTCTGAAATTATTTAATGTTGTCTGTAAGATATTCAGAGGAAATTATGAGGTACAAGTATTTGGGGAGAACATTATGTCTATTGGACCTCGATGTAAAAAATAATTACAAGTTGGATCATTCAACATTTGAAAAAAGGTACATTACCAAAAGCAAGTGAAAAAGTTCATAAGAACAGATTCAATTCTCAATCAGACTTAAAAAAACCCCAATAAATCAAATGAATGAAAATAATGGGAGATCAACAGGACAAGATAAACCTGCTGAGATGACCTGAACATCTTACCATAAAGAAGAAAAATATTTCATGCTCTTGTAATCCCAGACCACATAGACTATGATACTCTATTTTGGAGTCATCTTATAAAAAAGAATCAAACATCATTTCCAATACATCATCCATGTCAATAGTTGCACTCCATAATACAAAGTGACTTCAAAACCTTACTCTACATCCTTAGATATGTTTTTTTCTTTTATTTTCATTTCATAGAAACGTGTTTATCTATATGTTTCACTCACACTGAATCCTATACATAACTAGAGGATACCTGATATCCTTAAAGTCACTCTCTATTTATCCTTTAGTATCCAACATTGAACTTTGGAAGAGGTAGAGTGTGACCTGTTTTTGTTTTTCCCAAGAATAATTGTGGTAGAGGTCAAGGGTGAGATGGAAAACCTTGTGTGTGGTCGTGATCCTCGATCCAGGGTACAGATCAAACAATTTATTAATTTAAACCACAATAGAATCAGGTGATCTCCATGTGGAGAGGATTAAGTCTCTGTTTGAGACTGATCCTCTTATTTTTTCCCTCTATGTTTTTACCTTTTAATTTTACACTGTTTTTATCACATAATTAATAAAAACAATTGAACTTTGAAAGTTAGTTTAGAATTTTTTTATAATATATTTGAAGTAGTATATTAGTTTCAAAAGTAATATTGATCTTTAGATTAGTGTAGTTTATAATTAATAAATATTTATTGAAATTAATTGAACATTTTGGACTATTATAAATTCACTACAAACTACCACAAATTATATTTTTAAGAGGGGAAAATTTGCAAATTACCAATCTTTAATAAGGAATTTTTATATATTCTCTAATAACCCACCTCCTGAATATTCTTCTACAACCAACATTTTTTATCATTGGTTTATGAATTTTCTATTTTCAAAGTTGTTTTGAATCTTTTTTTACTGTGATTTTAGTTGTATTTCAAATATCTTAAAATTTCTCTCGATAGTAGATTTTTATATCTTTAAAATCATGTTCTAAAATATTTATTACAGGTAATAGTCTGAAAGGTTCTTCTAAAAAGAAACCTCGTTTCATTAATGGAACAAATTATTCCCAATGCAAATTAGAATGAAAATGCAGTTAGAGAGTATGGATTTTGATATTTTATCTTAAATTATAGATGAGTATGAGATTTACGATACTTCTAGAAATATGTGGGATGACCCAACTATGACTGCTTATAATAATTGCAAATCCATGAATGCATTATACTGTTCTTTTGGAGATGAGGAATTAAAGGGAATTTATGCCTGTAAAATATCCGATTAAATTTGGGTTACATTGTCTATTTCACAAGAAGGACTATCTAGTGTTATAGAAATGAGACTTAGAACATACACTGTTATATATGATATCTTTAAGATGATTCATAATATGTCTATTTGTGATATGCATCTTAGGGTTAATGAAGTGGTGAACATTATGATCATTCTAGGAAGACATGTTGCTTCTAAAGAACAAATAATGTGGATTCTCAAATTCATACCTGATAGATGGATATGAACTTCTGTTACTATTAGAGAATCGTGGGAAATCATCAAATTACCTATCAATGAACTAATTGAAAAACTGATGATGTATGAAGAAGAGAAGAAATTCAAAAAAGAATAGGAGGATGAATCTATGAGAAAATATGTATCCTACAAGACTATTACATATAAGAATAAGGAAAAAGATATTGTTCTAGCCTCTATTAAAAGATTCAATAATGATTAATAAATGTTAGATAATGATGAAGATATGGCTCATCTTTCTAGAAGATTCATGAAATTTTATTGGAAGAAGAAGTTTTTCAGGAACCCTAATTTTAAAAAAAGATATGATAACAAGGGGAATTTGAAAAAATACTAGAAAAGAAATGAAAAATCATAAGATATTTTATGTTATGAATGAAAGAGGAAATTACATGTCAAGTATGACTATCCAATGATAAAATTTAAAAATAAGTATCAAAACAAAGACAAGAAGATTAATAAATCTATAAGGTCCACCAAGAGTGCCTCTGAGGATAACTCCATAGAATAAACATCATATCATGATAATAAATATGACATGGAAAATATCTGTTTTATGAAAAACACATCTGAGGTAACATTATATATACCCATAAACTTTTTTTAATATTCATAAAAATGAAATAGAGGCTAGAATATGACACAACATTAACTATTTAAATACTATATCATTCTGGAAGTGAATTATAATGAACTAAAAGATAAATGTAAATATTTAAAGAAATATCATTCTCTTAAAGTAATTATTAAATATAAATGTGATACTAAATAGGAAAATAATACTCAAATGCTAAAAAAAATTAATGAAAAATATCTAATGAGAAATTGAAGGAGTTAGAAATTTATTCCAATGGGAAAAACACTATTAGTAAAATGGTTGGTAAACAGATAGATCCTAGGTATAGTAATGGCCTTGGATATCATACTAGACAAAGATAATTATCAAAAATACATTTTCTTACTAGATTTTGAAAATCTACTTATATTCCCAAAAATCATGATTTTACTGCATGCTCTAGTTCTACTAAATCTTTTACATAATTGAGTTTTTCTAGACCAAACCGTGTTTATATTTCATATAAATTATATTCTACAAGTAGGAATCCCATAAGAAAATTATGGGATCCTAAATCATTGGTTACTAATGATTATGGACCCAGATAAATATGGGTACCAAAATCATTTCTTGGAAAAATTGATTTTTAGGTAAACTGTCTAATGTGTTCCTATAGAATTCCTTAGTAGTTGGGAAATTTATGTTCAAGACACATGTTAAGAGACTAAAAAATATTCAATAATCTCATCCACATTGATGGATGACATTTCACATTTTTGAGAAAATGGTAATGGAAAAGTCATCGACGTTGTCCAGGTTGGTAACTATAACTCTATTTAAATTTCTAAAGTACTCTATGTTGATGGAATAAAGAATAACATGCTTAGAATAAATCAAATTTGAGATGATGGATTTAATATCAAATTCAAAAATTATTCATGCCATGTTTTTTATACCAAAAATAACATTGTATTTTCTACTCTTAGAGTGGATAATGTATCTGATATAAATTTAGACACACTAGAATAACAAAATGTTTCTTACCAAAGTAACTTTCACAAAGCGTCTTGGATATACCATATAATACTAGTACATTGTAATGTACATTCCCTTAAGAAATTAAACATAAAAATTTTCATTAATGACCTTTCAAAATTAGAGTTTCCAAAAAAAGGGTTTTCAATAATTGTCAAAAGGGAATGCAATATAAAATCACATTCAAACAAAAGGAAGAAGTTAAAAATTATCAACCTCCCCAGTTGGTTCACATGGACTTGTTTAGAACATATAGAGTTTAATGTATCAATGGTAACCACAATGATTATGTTCATATAAGGGACTTCTCTAGGTATACTTGGAACTTTTTCATAGATCAGAATATTTTAGCTTTCACTCACATTACCAAGTATTCTAGGATGGTATAAAATCATATTGTATGTAAATTAAATCCTTATGAAGAGATCATGACAATGTTGAAAATAAATACGTTGAAACATTCATCTCAAAAAATGGATATATGAATAACTTCTCTCCCCTAGGACACCTCAACATAATGGATTAGTATAATGAAGAAATAGAACCCTACATTAAATTTCCCAAACCATGCTCAATAAATATAACATACCAATTTATTTTTTAGATGAATCTGTTAATAAATCTTGTTAAAAAATTAATTAATCCTTAATTAAATGTATCCTGAAGGTTACTCCTTACAGTTTTGGAATAATAGGAATCCCAGTGTAAATTATTGTAATGTGTTTGGATGCAATATTTATATACTAAACAGTAATGATAATTTTTATAAATTTTCCATGAAAAATTATGAAGGCACATTCCTAGGATATTCAACATCAATCAGAGATTATGGAGTCTTTAATAAAAGAATCAATTTTGTTGAGGAATCAATACATTTCATGTTTGATGAAACAGATCCACAAGATCCTGAGACGTCACTTGGGAATCTCGAAGAGGATATGTCAAAATTGGACATTATTTCTAATCCCTCTTAACATCCATAATGGAATATATTTAAAATTATAGTTCTAGAAATTCTCCAGAATCTATACATAATGAAACATAACCAAGTGATGAACCTGAAATAACTTGCACTACATTTTCTAGACTAACTAGAATACATAGAAACCCTCCCTTAGATGTTGTAGTTGGAGATTTAGTTAGAGGAACCCAAAATAGATCTAACTTGAGAAATTAGGTTTAACATCAAGCCTTCTTGCCACAACATGAGCCTAAAAATATCAATGATGCAGTCAATGATGAATTTTGGGTAATGGCTATACAAGAAGAGAATAATAATTTTGAGAGAAATAAAGTTTGGAAGCTTATTGATAGAGAAAAATATACTGTGAGCATAGAAAATAAATGAGCATTTAGGAATAATGTATATGTAGCTGGAAATATAGTTAGTATTAATTATATATTAGTTTCACAAGGCTATAATCAAGAATAGAGAATTCATTATGAGGATACATTTGCACTAGTAGATAGGCTTGAAGCCGTTAGAATCTTCCATGCATATGAAACATATTTGTATTTAAATATTTATCAAATGGATGTCAAAATTGTGTTCTTAAATGGATATATAATTGAGAATTTTTTTTGTAAACAACCCCCAGGTTTTACAAATCCACCTTTTCCAAATCATTTTTTAGATTAACTAATGCTTTATATGGTTAGAAACAAGTTCCAAGATCTTAGTGTGATTGGTTGAGTATGTTTCTTATTTATATTGTATTTAAAAAAGTAGTTTTAGATCATACATTATTTATAAAATTAATTTATAATGATTTTTAATATCTCAAATATATATAGATGATATTATTTTTGTTTCATTTAAAAATTATTCACGCAAGGATATTCCAAAAATGATGAAATGTGAATCTAAAATGAGTTTTATGGGTGAATTTAAATATATGATTATATTTAAAATATAAGAAAACAAAGAAGTTATTATTTTAAATCAATGAAAATATATCAATGATATTTTCAAAATATATATATTTGATGGCATTGAGAGTAGTGAAACACCAATGAGTTCTACATGTATGTTAGATCTCGATGAAAATGTGAAATCTGATGATCATAATTATTACGGAGGAATGATTTGATGTTTACATTACATAACTGCTAGTTGTCGAGACATCATGTTTAGTGTGTGTATGTGTGAATGATTTCAAGAAAACCCTAAAGAGTCACATTTAAATTTTGTTATATGTATTATAAAATAACTCAAATATTCAACTAATTTCTTATTTTTCTACCCAAGAGGAGAGCCTCTTTATATGGTTAGTTATTTTGAGGCTGATATTAATGGATTTATTATTGATATAAAAAGAACCCCTGGAACATGTAACATTTTGGGAAAGTATTTATTTTCATAGTGCAGTAAAAAGAAAATTTCAGTCGCATTATCAACTGCTGAAGCAGAGTACATTTATGTTGTTAGTCAGTGTGCACAAATTTTGTGGATGAAACACACCTTATTAGTTTATGGATTTTAATTCAGACATATCCCTATAAACTGGGATAATAAAAGGCCTATAATCATTTCTAAGAATAAAATTTCTAATTCAAGAATAAGACTAATTAATGTAAGGTATCACTCTTTGAGAGATAACTATCTAAAAGGTGATATAACACTTGAGTTTATTGGTACAGAACATCAACATGATGGAATTTTTACCAAACCCTTAAACTCTGAGGGAATGAGTTAAAACAGATTTTAATATAGAATGATAAATCTATAAAGACTATTCGACCATAACCACATTAATAATCTATTTGTCTGAAACACCAATCAGTGAAATCGATCATTTAAACCTATTATTGAAAATGGTCAGTGAAACAATCAGCGTAACTGATCAGTGAAACCAATTATTGAAACCGATCACTGAAACCGTTCGTGTAAAACCAATGATTGGAACTGATCATCTTACACTGATCAAGTGAGACTGATTCTATTATATTAAAATAGTTACCAATAAGTAATTTTTAGTAAATCTGTCAATATATCTATTTAAAAACAAAAAAACATAGTTTCATTTTCATATTTTAGGTTTTTATGATTTAAAACCCATAAATTATAAAATTATTTGGATTCACTCTACTTCTAACATTCGACCATTCACTACCCTCACTACACCCTCGTGCATTTAAAATTTTGATATATTTTGAACCTGATCATTTAGAATGGAAAGGAAAAAAGTGTGTGATGGAAAGACCGAGTGATTATTCATCTCCCTAGCGTTAGAATAGAAAATATAGTAGATTAATAGGTTTTTTGAATCCGGGGATGGGAAACTGCTAAGTAACTCCAAAGAAAGAAGTTTCCGCTGAGTGGAAGATGTTGAGAAAGTCTTTCTTGTTGAATGTTTTGGTATCTCAAGGGTGGATTAGCTATTTTGAAAATAATGAGAGGAATTCTATCCCTAGCTGGTACAAAAATTCTATCTCAACTTAAAATATTTTATGGAATGAGTTAAGGAGGCTCGGATGAAGTCAGTGGTAAAGGGAAAGGAAATATATTTTACTTCAAAGGAATGGGTCGTATTCTTAGAGATTCCATATGAGGGAATTTATGCTAACTATCAGGGTAATATTACAGCAACTTCATATTTATTTTCTTATAAAAATTAGTTGAAATATTTTACTGGATATTAGTAATCAAGGAGAGAAACTGCTATAGAATTAGATGGAGAGGCCAGATTTTATTTTATGTTCATCCAGCACCAAATATACCCAAGTAAGGGAGATTTTGCTACTTTGAAGTATCAGGATGCTTTCATGATATATTTATTGAAGAATGGGATAAAATTTAATTAAGGTAACTACCTTATTATACATATTTCTAATATAATCAAAACCTATAACAAGGAAACATGGTTGTACTAACTAAGGATGCATTCAACAATGTTGAAGAATCAAGAGTGTGTTGAGGATGGAGATTATGTGATTACTGGTAGTAGTGTTTTTTCCTACATAAAGGCATCTGAAAGAGAAAGAAGATATTTTTCCACCCATGGAGTAAAATTTGGGTGGAAGATGAGGAGAAACATTATAAGGATTATAATCTTATTGACCATCTTACCAGATAAAGGGATAAATCTGATCCAAGTCTCAAACCTAGTGACCATGTTGTGTATTCTGATGAGGAACGTGAGCCTGATCTATAGAGATAATATGTTCTCCTATAGATGATATGAGTGAACCAGATATTGCTGACTACCCTAAAGGAATTTCATATGGACCTGATAGTCCATGATTAGAATCATCTTCTCAAGATACTATGTTGGGTGATAAAGATAAGGAAGATACTGATGACTCTGGAGTTGAAGGATATGTGAGTTATGATGATTATGATGAGGATGATGATGGTGAGCATGTGGGTGACTTACTAAACACCACACATGTTGTAGACAGCTCTAGTGAAGAATCTGTGCATAGAAAAGATGATGACGTGGATAGACAAGATGATACTGATCATATTCAGTTGGATGATACTAATCATGATAATGATGGAGATGCTGGAAGGGAGGACATGCCTGGGAATCCCGATGATCCTCAATGATTTATTTAGGAACTTAATGAAATTATGGCTGGAGGTTTTGAATAAGAATTAGAAACTCAAATTTCACGCATCAGAATGAGGAGGAGCGTCATGTGGCTGGAGTGGCTCAAGTGGCTGGAGCAGCTGTAGTTCAAGAATAAGCTCAAGTTAAAAATGTACATGTTATTCAAAATGTTGTTTTATCAAGATATCAAGAAAAATAATAATAAGATTAAGATCAGATTGTACCTTTGACTCAAGGTAGAAGAGTAAGAATTGATATTGTTGAGAAAAGATATTGGACTTGTTCTGGTGAGTGGAATAAAAATATAGAATATATTCTATTTTGTATGGATTTTGATTCAGATGAAAAGATGGTAGCTCTTCCAGCTCCACATGCTGATGTGGAACCTATGGCTCCTTCTTCACCAATTTTTTCTATTGGTTATGAGCCTACTATAACTGTGGTTCCTTGTGCCTATGTCACCATGGACGAGCTAGAGAAATTAAATGCTAACAATTTTCAATATGTGAGATGCTATATTGGATTTAGAAGTGACGATTATACTTTTGGGAGAATTTCAAAGTCATATACACCTAGTATTGAAATAATGGTGATTCAAGAGATAAACCCAAACCTAATAACAACATATGCGACTATTATTGGAAATAATACAGTACTGAGAGAGGAATTTAAAAAATGGGTCATGATTTGGCATCCCTATCCAATGATTCTAGAGACACACTTGGCGGTGTTATAGTGGTTCTTTAGAAACCTTGTTACAAATATATTGAGTTTATATTTGATAATGTTGAAGGAGAATCTTGGAAAGATGATTTATGGTGCATCCAGTTCGAATGTTACTAGGCCTGCAGGTGATATGAAGTCCCTCAACACTATGATGAGAGAAGAACTGAAGTCCATTATATAAGATTTTGATAATGATACCCTTGCCATGTTACAAAAGAACATTGACCTTGTTTATAATTTGGTGAGATAATATAAAAATGAGGCATTTGCTGCTCAAAATTTTATTAGAGTAAAACTAGACAAGTATGTTTTTCAAAATCTACACCAAGCATGATCGGAATAACAACTTTGCGAACATGGATGAGAACATCAACATCCCACCAGTAACAGATGCCTTCAAAAGACAAGTGTTCCAGTTGAAAGATTTTACACCCACAGTGGAAATTTATTTGATAATAAGGAGGATTTTGAAAATTCAATGAAATATGGGGATGAAATAACAAATGATTTTGTCAAGATAATGAATCCCAACTAATATTTCTATTCGGATGATATAGTGGTCCCTAAAGCTGCTTCCATTAGACCTAGTTCCATGCCTCCTGCATTGATGAAAATATCTCAAGCCTTATCTTAGGTCAGACCAGTGATCCCAAAGAAGTCTCAAAGTCATGTTCTATTACATAAGAGACCAAGCCTTGCATCATATATTCGTACATGCATTTCATTACATGGTCTTGATATTCAATTTTCCCTTCCTACATCCACAACACTACCTCATAAAACTAATCTTGAACCTTCAAACAAAGGGAATGCTCCTCAAAATCCAAAGCCTTAGTTGGGGATCATTTTTTTGATAGGGTGAACTACTTTTATTTTTTGATGAGGGTCTCTTGATCTCTGTACTCAATGTAAGATAATGAATATCTCTTTTACTTCACTATGTTTCAAATTTTATTTTTGTTCTTTTTCTTTATCCATTCTATTTCCTTTCACCTTTCTTCAAATACCCAAGGGGGGAGACATCTATGTATGGAATAAACTCATAAAATAAGTGATAGACTTGCTATAGAAAACATAATATAGAATGCAATCAATAGAAAATATAATATAACAAATGGGGATCATGAAAGTTCTTTGATATAACAATATTAGAAGGAACCTTCTATATATGATCTGACACGATTATTTAGGGGGAGCATAAAGTGAAGGATATTATAGTTATATTGATAAATTATACTTACTATTGGTAAGGTAAGTAAAGTAATTATTATTCTTTCACATCTTGTATAACTCATTAATTTCATGATTTTTGATGATCAAAAAGAGAGGGATCATTGGACCCTTTGTGAGATAGTTGTTTTAATAATCAAAAATCATTATAATCCTGATAATTCAGACATTATGATTTAATTAATTTTAATCATGTAAATAAATATTTATAAATGAATAAATTATGTCACATGATATAATAAATTTCAATAAGTCAATAAATTTTGGATATTTGTGTTTGAATATATTAAAAATTGAATATTTACATGTATTTATGAATTTCACTTGATTTGGTACTATTCTGTATAAGAAAGACACTTTGTAAATTTTTTAATGTCCCTCATACCTATTGGTTTAAGGAGTCACTGATGGCTGACTCACTGATAAAGAAGTCACTAATCGAAGATGTCACTGATTGAAGAAGACACCAATGCATGACTCGCCGATAGAACAAATGTCACACTGATGGACACGTAACCGATGATAGGCCACATCGATAGTTTAAGCGACTCACTAATGGGTGGAATACCATTAGTTCAATCGACTTAATAATGGGTGAGTAATATATGGGATCAACACTAACTGTTCAAAATGAGTCACTGATGATGGCTTACAAATACCTCGATAGACTGATAACAGAAATAACTCACGAATGCATAGAGTCACAAATACCTATGCTAGTGACTCACTGATACTTATAAAATGGTGATTTTCATAATGCACATGGGTAGAACATTTTTTCTACTAAACCACAAAGTGTTAGAGAATTACTAACTGGATCACTCAACATATGAAAAAAGGTGAATTGTCAAAAGAAAGTGAAAATGTGTAGAAGAATACCTAATATTCTCAACAATACATCAAAAACCAAATAAATGAAAAGTAAGAACATACGGGGAGATCAACAAGACAATCTAAACATTCTCACCTATCTTGAACATCGTACCAACAAGAAGCTGGATATTTTACACTCCAAGATGCCAAACCACAAAGACTATGATATTCTGTTTTGGTGAAAAATTAAAAAGAGGATTAAAATTTCATTTCCACTAAATCGACCAATCCAAGAGTGGACTATATAACACACACAAAATTCTAAACCTTACTCTACATCCATCACTTGGTTGTGCTCTTTTATTTACAATTCTCAGTAGTGTGTGTATCTGTCTATTATACACACTGAATCCTATTCATAACTATAAGATACATGATATCCTAAAACTCACTCTCTATTTATACTTTTGTATCCCTTGTAGAACTATGGAAGAGGTCATGTGTCACCTATTTGTGTTTTTTACATTAGTAGTTGTGGTAGAGGTCAAGGGTGACCTGGACAACCTTATGTGCTATTGTGAACCTAGATCTAGGGTGTGGGTCAAACTGTTTATTAATTTATACTACTCGGTGGAAAGTTATTACCAGGTGGAGTAGATTAAGTCTCTCTTTGTGATTGAACCTCTTATTTTATTTCTTCTGTGTTATTACAATTTAGTTTTACTTTATTCTTATCAAATATTTCATAAAACTAAATTAAAATATGATAATTTATAATGTTTTAATATGATTTTAGAACTTGTAGATTAGTTTCAAAGATTATATTTAACTTTAGATTAGTATATTTGTGAACTAATCAATCTTTAGATTATTTAATTGAACATTCAAAAATGTTATAAATTCAATAAAAACTGACATAAATCAAATTTTTAATTGGAGGAAATTTTCAAAGAAACAATAATTAAATAATTTTTTTATATATAATCAATTTACCCTTTATTGAGTATTCTAATTCAACAAACAAATTTTATATCAAATTTTTTAAAAATAGATATATTGTATGGGAAATGTTTCTAAATAGGATTTTTTAATAAAATTATTTTAAAAATGTATTTTATTATTGATAAATCTTTTGATATCTTATGACTATAAATTGTATATATTATTGATGGTTTCCTACAATGAAATGTTTCCCATACCCTATTTCCACCCTTTAGGTGGTCGTATACATTTTTTACATGATACAGATAAATGGAGGGAATTCCATAGCATGTTGAATTCACATTAAATCATTATTTCAGATTGAGTGTGGTATGTTGGGGATAATTGGTCACATAAAGATTATATTTTCTACAGTCATCATACATTTGAGGTATTTTCTATTTGTATTTGTTGTATCTCCCCTATTTCATACTGTAAGTATAGTTTTATGTCTTTTTTTTCATATACACATAATGTTTTTAACTCTATTCTCCCTCCCACCGTATGGGAATGATTTGGGTGACTGGTCTAGTCTAGTTTACCCTGGTTGGTCTATTACAATGTTGGATATTTTTTAATGGTTATTTTGGAATAATTCTGACCAGTAATTTTTATTTTTGTAATAACTTTTATAATATATATTTAATAAAGAGGAAAATTTGAGGTATGAGATACATCAGATTTTCATTTAGTAAGAGACATTCCCCCTTCTTCTGATAACTAATAAAAATATTATGAATAGAATATTTGTTTTGGGAATCATGGTGCTTTCATAGTTTTAATTCTAACGTGGTGAATGTTTTTAATTCAAATATTAATTATAAAAATTTATTAAAAAATGATAATAGAAAAACTACTCAATATTTTGGATCAATCACTGGTGATATAATAGGAGAAAAGGGGAAATGAAGTTAAATTTTATATTATTTAAAGGAGATGAAGGATATTCCATTAACCAATGAGATTAATTGAATATCATGAATTATAAAAAAAGAATTTAGTCCCTATTTTCATCATGTAATTAATATTTCCACATCAATACCCATCAACCAATATCAATAGAAACATGAAAATCATACATAAAAACAATCTATATTTTTATGCATTGATTTTTATGTCAATACATAGATTAAATCAAAGATTTTATAGAAATTTTATATTTTCGATGTTGAACATAACACAAATTACCTACACTTGGGTGATGTATATGTTAAATATTTATGTTTTCATGCTAATATATTTCATGGATATTAATGAAAAAATAATAAATGTGACTGAATATTTGGATTATTACCCAATTTTAATCAGATGTGAGGAATGATTGGATCCCTTTTAATTGATTATTATTGTACTTATAAATATTCTAGTTATGAAATTATTTTTATGTGATTGTTCTATTTAAATATTCCCATATTATATTATAAATTAGATTTTATTTTAAGTTGATATTTTTCATAGGAAAATTAAAATAATTAAGTGATGGGAAATTTGATAACTCTTATTTGTGTATATATTTCAATATTAATTTCCCAAATTATTTGATTAAATACTATATATGTTTTTTTAATATATGTTAAATTGAATAATGATGATAAATTTTCAATTATTTGAATGTTGTTTGGGAAAACTATAGTAATTAATGTCATAATATAAAAAATATTGTATGATTATTATAGTGGTATTTTTAGGGATTAAAATTCAATATAAAATACAATGAATCCAATTAGATCATGTTTTACGAATCCTTTTTTGGTTGGGTCCCTAGAATGAAACTGTTTAATAATTTATTACATGTTTTAATTAATGTTTATTGTAAAAAAATTATTATTTTTTAGATTTATAATTGTATGTGAAAATGTCATAAGAATATAAGTGTCACTAAAAGGATATAAAATTTCCCTTATACAATGAGAAATAAGATGTTTCATGGTATTATTCATTAATCAAGTTTTATGGATGATTATATTTTTTGAAGAGACATATTCAATACAATATATTAGGGGTACGTTTCTCATAATAATTTGAGATAACTTCTCATGGTGTACAACATTGGTTATATTCAAGATAGTTGGTTATGAGAATAGAACCACGAAATATGAAATCCTCATTTTTATATGTCATGGGTTATTCTTATATACAAGCATGTTTTCTAATCCTTATACATTATAATTATCATTAATGGATAATATAACCCATGCAATATTATGTTTTAATGATATCCACAACGATATATGTTCGCAAACAGGCTAGGTGTATTGGGTGAATAATGATTGGTATTATATTGATGGATAATGTATAAAATAAATAATACCACCATTCATTTAATGGTACTTGTTATCTCATGATCTTTGATAGAATTTGACATCCGACATAAATTCATGGTCATGGTGTTCGATGGGAAAGTTCATTTTCAGAGTTTTAAAGAATGATAAATCAAGTATATAGGTTGATGGCCCCATCATACAACCATATTGATTAAATATGTCATTATTAAGGGATTATATTACATGTTAAATATTCATAGAAGGATGGATATCACTATGATATTAAATTTTTCTTTATAGGAGACTTAGTGTGTTGTTTTATCTAACATTTTAATTTATGTGGTAATGCCTAATGTAACTGAGAAGGAGGCCTATAATATAACACACTATGTGTATCTTAAATCTCAATTAAAATCAATTAATTAATTTAATAAGTTGGAATAAAAAATATTTATTCAATTTTTGTTGGTATCCATAAGTTAATCACAAGTTATTTGAAAGAATAATGTGACTTAAATAATAAAAAATAAAATAAAATATTTATGTTTAGCTAATAACTATAGTAGTTATATGTAAATATTAAATAATGAAGAAAATGTTTTTTTAATTAAATAGTAATTATTCAAGGATGGATAAATGTTGATGAGAAAAATAGGACTGTGTTTAGTGGTCCAGTTATAAATAAATGATATTTATTTATATTTATAAATTGGTTCACATGTTATGTGATTAATAATAACAATATTACTAATGAATATGGGGTCAATTAAAAATATTAGAAAAAATTAATGGTTTTATGCAATTTTACAACCATAAATTTTACATTATAAATATCAAATTACAAATAATAATATCTAATTATATCTAGATATATCAATTTTATAATGTGACTTTTTGGATGTGCATAATGGATATCATTGATATCACGAGATATACCTAGAATTAATTCTAGAGATATATTTGGAGAGATATATATAGAAATATTTCTAGAGATACATCTCAAGATATATCAAGATATATATATATATATATATATATCTAGATAGATATATGTATGGGGATATTCAGGGTTTTATAAATTTCTCTCTCTTTCTTCTCCCTCGTTTCATCAAGGGACAACCATGAGTTAGTCCTCTTTGTGAAGAAAATTGATGTGGTCCACCAAAAACAAGGTATGATATTCGGATAATCAGTGATATCACCCATCGGTTGGATAAAATTGATTAGAGAATATGGTTTATATGTGGATCACGAGAAAAATGATTCTATTCATGAATCTTGAAGTTCCATAATGATGTACTTAAATATATTCCACTAGATCATCAAAAAAATTATAAATAAAAAATGAGGTTACATTATATATTCTTACGTATTAATTATAAATTGTATGTGATGATCATATCCATATATTCTAGTATATTAATGTAGTCCATTAATCAACTATTTTCATCGGAAATTATATAATGATATGGTAAAGTAGTGATTAAATGTTATATAAGACTAAAATATGAGTTGTTAAAACAATCAAAGGATAACTCTGCTGATCCCTAAACCTACATGTTTTATCAATGTGGTAATAAATTTTACTTATAATTATTTATTAATCATTGGTTATTGTCATGAGTACCCATTTTAATTTAATTATATATATTCCAATTAATAATATGACATTTTCTTGTATTCATTTATTTTTCCTCAATTAAATAATCAGTAATCAGTTAATGATAACAATTATTGTTATCATGGATAGTACATGATAGTTTCAATTTATGTTGTGTATAAAATAAATGACATGGGGACTAAGCTACTGTGGATATTGAGAAAATATAAATATCATACATGTAAAATACTACACACTGTGTAGTATAATTGTGGCACTATTCCAAAATTTTATTAAAAATAAGAATTAAATATTTAAATAATCCAATTGATTATTTGTTCTATGGGTGATTCATACCAAATACATTCCATGTAACGGTATTAAAAATTATAAATTAGATTAATTATCATGATAAATTTTAGATAAAAATGTCTTTTCCCTCCCAGTGAACATGTGTACTTATTTAATTTTATGTTAGACTATATTTTTTAAAAATATATATAATACTTATTATATGGAATAAATATAAATTAAATTAATTGTCTTAATTTATGGTGAATTATCTTAATTAAATAATGATTCTATGTAATTTCTCTAAGGATTAAAATTGTATGATCGATGAATGAAGATTAGTGGATGATCATGATAGTAGATAGACCCTTTTCATATGATTGGCCTATTTGAATTTATTAGGATTAAATTTTAACTATGATCTATGATTCATCCCTTATCTCATTATGTAAAGCCATGTTTTCCAACAATTTATTTTACATGGACCACATTTATCCAATCTATTGGATTCTCTCACCAGTGTATATGTAAAAGATTATATATACTAAGATACCTCAAGTCATTAGAGATAATCTACATCAAGGATACATGACAAATCCAATTAATGCAATAAATAGGAGGAATATATGAATACTACAACAGGAACCATGTTTCGGTTCATGGAATGTTTTCCCATAGGATTAATGGATATTTTATCATCCAATATAAAAAATAAAAATACAAAATTTCATGATCATGTCACATATAGTTTATTTCAATCAGTTTCATGATTAATTATTATTGTTTTTTGAATTCTATGCAATCAACTACTAAATAAGTAGAAATTAAATCTTGATGGAAAAAAATATGACCAGATTATGCATAAATATTTACTCATACAATATTAATCAATTTATTAAATCACCTAAATATCAAAAAAATCATGTAAAACATAAAATTATATAAACATGTAATTGATAGAATGATACCTTAACTAAAATATTAATTCAGTTTCACCTTCAACTTCGTAAGCTAAAATTAAATCATATTTAAATGTCTTGCAAAAATCATGTTTGGGTGCTTTGATTTATCAAGGGAACATTATGCTTTGTGGTTGGGGTAGGATTTACTTTTTCTATATTAAGGGTTGACTATCCAATGAGTGCATGGTTTACATAAGAAGAAAATGTTGATGAAATAAATGAAACATGTTCTTTAGACTAGATAGTCCACACAATGTGTCATGGAAATATGAGTTAAAGTAGTTAGAAAGTTATTCCAACCTAAAACCCCTCAAATATATTTATGTTATAATGTAACAGTTATGATATGTAAAATATTGATCATTTCCACTATAATATCCAAGAGAAAATAAATTACAAAAATTATGGTGAGGAAAAATAAGTTTTGAAAAATATTAGGATATTAATGGAATTTAATTCATTTTAAAATTTTAAATATATTTTATTAATCAGTAAAAGTGATAATTATCTTATTTTAATTTTAAAAAATTGAAAATAAAATTATATCGTCAATATCTCTATGATTTATACTTTGGAGGTATATCCTTTTAACTAGCGAAAAATCTAAGAATTGTATAGGGAATTTCATGTTATACTACCCCAATAAGAGAAATTAAAATTATTGGAAACCCCACTTCATGAGTCCATTTTAAAAGAGGCTAATGAGGCAGAAGTATATATATATTTAAAAAATTTAGATGAATATTGGTAATTCTAATGTTTCATTCTATCTTCTATGTATAATTACCTTTAAATGTAATAGGAGGATACATATTCAAAAAATATTATTTTTCACCTTAAGGATCTCTATCAAGAGAAGTCATGAACGAGGATATATGAGATCTCTAATGAATTAATCATGTCTAATATTGTAGAGTTATCACTAGAAAGGGATCATGTGGACCTGATGAATGATTACATTATTTTACTGGACATTGAGGGTTTTAATATCCCTAAGGAGCTATACACAAATCTCATTCAACCCTCACCATGTAGACCCTTCTATAGATTTATTATGAATAAAAATATTATAAATATAGTTAAGAAACATTCATAAATTCATATAATTATTAATCATGTTTGATAAAACATAGAGCATGAGAAACCCACTATAATTATGGTGATTAAGAATTGGAAGAAAAATGAAATTGAATCGATGAATCAATCCAAGAATAAGTATCATGTACACCATTCTTCCATGAATAAGAAGATCCATATGTAAAGAGAGGATCAAGATGTTTTATGTTTGGAATGTATCAAGATGGTCTATGGGGAGATTATTTTCATCAATCCAATGATGTAATGGGAAGATTAAAGTGTGTTCAACATTTAGTTTCATAGTTCAATAACTACAGTTTGGGTATTAGATAATAGCTATGGTGATCCCATTTGTATCCAAATATAAAATCCAAGTAGATTTAACCACATTACCTGATATGGGTTTGATTTATAGGTTTATAATAGAGTGAGGGTAGAATCTATATAAATTGGATACTACCATCTCACATTTCCAAAAAGATTGATATTTTTACGTAATTTTATTATGTACCTTGTCTTACAAAGAACATTATTTATATTTCTTGTTTATATATGGATACATTTTTTAGATTTGGATATAATGGTTGGTAATTTTTTAAGGATATAATATGTTATATTATGGAATAATTGAATAACATACTTTATAGAGTAACTTATGAAAACTGAATATAGGTAGTTACTAATAAAAAAATATGAAATACTCATAAAAAACCTTTTTATAAAATCACCAACATGGTTATGTAAGGTAGATGAAATTGTAAAATCCCTATCAATATGGGTTTTAGTCTCTTTTTTATCTTAGTCCTCTGGAATGATGTTATTATTATTTTCAAGGGAATATGAACAAGACACCATTCAATGTCCATGGTGAAATATCCATGGATCTTTTAGAATTGGTAAACACTAAGGTGTGTGGTCATTTTAAAGTTGATGATATAAGTAGATACTCATAATTTATTAGTTATACAAATGACAAGAGTATGTAAAATTATATATACATAATGAGGTATAAGTAAATATCCACATATAAGTTTAATATTTATATGAATTAGGTTTACTATTATAATGTTATGTAGATATTGAAAAATAGATCATATCAAGGTGGTGAATATCTTAAAAAATACATTATCAAAATTCTATAATTGTGTGGGATTTTATCCAAACTCACTAAACACTATATACTAGAGTATAATGGAGATAGGTAAAGGAATAACTCAACATTGTTAGATAGGTTATGGTCAATTATGAGTCACACAAGTATCCCATTATCCTTTTGGAGATATTCATTATAGAAATAATTATATATAAAAACTAGAGTACCATCTAATGTGTAAAATGATATTTTATATTAGTAATGGAGTTCAAGGAAACCGTTCTGTCTCATACTCGTGTATAGGGATGCGATGAGTTTATAAAGGAAACATCATGTAAAAAACTCAGACCCTAATGCAAGAATTTTATTTTTATTATCTATCTGAAAGAAACAAGATGATACTTTCTATAAAACCCATTATAAAATAATGTTACTATTGTACAACATTTAAATTTTCTTGAGAAACATCACGTCATAAAGGAGGATGATAGGGGAAATATTGAATTTGAGTATGTTGATTCTCAGGATACAAAATAGTTGGTATATGAACAGAGTCAACATGTCCTTAAGAAAAAGGATACAAATTAAAGAAAAATGTGGCATAGGTGTTCTAGAGAGTTATTATATAAAAAGAGATATGGGTTTGTAGTCACTCATGATAGTGAATAATTATTTATTAACAATGATTATAATCATTTCTACAAGGATGAATTAGATATCATAGAAGCTATAAGATTTTCATTAATCTTTGAATTCTGAGATAGATTCCATGTATCAAAATAATATTTTGGTTTTCATTGATTATCTAGATGATTTAATACCCTTGGGGTGTAAATGGGAATTCACTAGAATGATTGACATGGAAGGTAAAGTGCATACCTATAATATACTTATAGTGGATAAAGGGTTTATAAAACATTATAGAATTGACTATATTGAACCCGTTTCCTCATATTCCCTATTTAAATCCAATATAATTTGTTTCCCATATAACATTCCATGTCGAGGAGTTTTTATTATTTGATTAAATAACTTTATTATTTAAAGGAATCCATCCATAAGATGTCTATATGAAAAAACCTAAAGCGTTTTGACTCTAGTAAATTCCAAAAACATTATGTATGTTATATAGATCTATCAACTGGTTAAATCACGAATTGAGTCCAGGGAACATTCAATTCGATGAACCCATAAGGTAATTTGGTTTAATAAATATATAATGTGATCCATGTGTTTACAATTTGTTTTTTTGAAGTATTATTTCTTCAATAGTAGTATATGTTGACAAAATATTTATAATTGGAAATGAAATATTATCCATACAAGTGGTTATGTCATGGTTGAGAATGTGTTTCACTATGAAAGACATAGGTGAAACAACCTACATTATAGGGATCATGATCATGCATGTTTTATCCCGGAGGATTATTATAAGAAGTTATATTATATGAAATAAATAATAAAAAAGAGATTTAGTATAGAATAAAAATTTAGGGGATTGGTTCTAGTGTCACTGGGTATACATCATTCCCTGAGAATGTGTCCTTATAAATAAATAGAAAAAGCTAAAATGTGTTATATTTCATATACTTATGTGATATTATCTTTCATATATTTTATGTTATGTACAATTATTTATTTTTAAAATGTTTTTAGTGGGGTAATAATATATCAAGACAACCTAGGAGAAAAACATTAGATTACAATCATGATAATCCATAATTATCTAAGGAGAACAGAAGATACGATCCATGTTCATGGAGAAGATAATGATATAATAAAAATGGGTCATATAGATTATATATTTTAAACACATTATAATGATCTAAAGTTATTTTTAGATATATTTAGTTTAAATGGAGAATTTGTTAGTTGGAAGAGTTCAAATAAGACAGTTTTTTTGGATTCTACAATAGATTCAAAATATATTGTGGCGATATATGTATCCAAGTATGTTTTATAGACACAAAAAGTTATCAAATATCAAGATTTTGTACCTTGAAATGAAAAAACTATAATACTTTAGTCTGATTACTCTACATTGGTGTATCACATTAAAGAGTCATGGTTACACCAAAGAGAAAATAAAAAACATTGAATGTTACATCTTTTTAGAATTTTTTCTCAATGATATGTTGTTATGGTGAGAAGCAATTAAATGGAGGTTAAAAATTATAGACCCATTAGACATGGGTTTATCATTATTGAGGTATGTTATTATGTGGCTTCTAGTTTATTGAATGATTTCATCAGTTGGGTCTTGGTAATGTGGGAGTCTATTCGAGTTAGTGCCCTAGAAAAAACCTGTTTTGTACATGAATAATGTTATAATGGATTTTTTTATAACATAATTTTTGTTTTTCAACAAGATATTTTTATTTGAAAAATTGTTAAGAATATATTTCAAACTCAAAGGTTATAGCTGTTCCTTGATATAGTGTAATCCTAAATGTTCAATATAATTATTCTTAAACCATGTTCTATGGATGGATGATATTGTCTGATGGGGCACATAAAATATATAATATTTGTGATAGGAGGCTTGAAATACATTGAAACACCTTATAAAGGAGTTATCCATTGGAAATATCTACGATAGGAGGTTATAAGAACATACCTGTCAAATAGTAAATATATATTTCTACATGATATTAGATATTAATATATTTATACATGTGTATTGATCCTTTGTATTTAAGAGTATAAATAATTGATATCATGAATTTAACACTTTAATTTACTAAAAAAGACAATGAAGGAGTATTTTCACAACAATGTAGGGTATGTTGGTTGAATTGGGAGTTATATACTATTAATAGTTAAGTCAATAAATTATTTATCAAATTTATCATATAATGGTAGTTGGTATATCCAGAAATTTAATTGAATAGATGTGCCCAAAAAAATAAATGTACATGGTTTTCATTGTGACTGGTCATTTTTTGGAATTTTAATTAACATGAAATTAAGTTTACAGGTTGATGGAACCACCATGCAACCTACTATATTGGAGATATCATGATAAAAGTATTATATTATAAGGTATGTGTTTGAAGGAGGTTTGATTTCATTAGGACATTGTCTTATTTTTCTGTAGATTAATTCTCATGTTTCTAAAGTCTATCCTGGAATAATAGGTAGTTATACATAATTCCACTAAGAAGGAGGCCAAGAGGGTCACATAGTAATGCTATCCAAAATCTATCTTTAGTTTTTTAATAAATTTAATTTTGTATAAAAAATAGTATTTATTCATGTATGGATGAATTCCATAATTTAATCTAAGGTTATTCGAATGAATAATGTACGTTAAGTAACAAATAATAAATAATAAATATTAATTTCGTTTTTTGTGGAATATAATATTTATTTGATTTATCATATATATAATTTAGTGAATTATTTTAGTTGAATAGTGAGTATATGAAGATTGATAAATGTTGATAAGGGAAAAAGACCATATTTAATGGCCCAATTAGATATAATTTCTATTTATTTGACTTCTTAATGTGTTTTAGATGTCATGAAATTAACAATAATAATTACAATATTAATAGATACGGGTTCAATAAAAGTATTTGAAATAGTTAAGAGGTGTTGTATAATTTTCTAATCCAAAACATACCGAAATAAAAATCTTATTATATATAATTATATATAATTATACCACCTTCCTGAAGTGATATGTTGTGTGTTCACAGTATATAACAGAGATATATCTATATAGATATATCTAGAATGTTGTATGGATATATATTTTGAGAGATACATCTAGAAGCATATATAGATATATAAATATTTATAGATATATAATGATAGATATATATAGAGATATGTCTAGATAGATATATCATGAGCGATATATCATGATAGTTGTTTAGAGTTCTATAAATAGATCCCTCTTTCTCATATCTAATAACTTTGAGAGAGAACCAATTGTTCTCTCTATTAGAGAGAAAATTGATGTCGTCAACCAAAAACAACACAATCGATTAGAATCAACTATTCTATCCCATGGAAATATAATGAAGATGATCACAGATTGAGATGAACATGTAGATCTATACAAGAGGGATTATTCACTTAAATAGTGTATTTAAATTATTTTTTGACAACCCCTATTCCATCAGATCATAAATAAATGATAAATTACAAATTGATATAATTATATATCTTCTTATAAATAATTTATAAATTATCTCTTAAGATCCCCTCCCTCTATTTTTGGATTGTTAATGTAGTACATTAATCCAATGATCCAATTAGATATGATCTCATTATCATATTAATTAATGAATACCTAGGATATAAGAGTAAATCAGAGATGTTCATACATTCAAATGACACTTCCACTATTCATGGAACCCATTTTACTATGATATTGAGACTTTCACAACATTTAAAATATTTTATAATATCATAACGGATTTGATAAGATATCAATTTGAAACACATGTGCCACATCATTAAGGAATACCAAAAGGTAGAGATGAAGAATTCGAAATGTTGATGTCCCATTCCATAACGCTACATCCATACCATAATTGATTTAGTTTATGACAATTCAAATTCATTCTATGGGTGAAAAATTAAAAGGAATATCCATTGTTATATGAAGATTCAAAGATTTCGAGGAGAATATATTATGGTTTCATAGTGAATCTATTCTGAAAATGATACCATGTTGATATTTTAGTGATACAAAACATCACAAAGTAACTATATTTGTGGAAAATATGGATATCTACTACATACCAGTTATCTATGGTTGAATGATAGATTATTATTTTAAAAAATATTACATGATTATGTATGTGGAGTTTGAATCCCTATTACACCATAGTATGGAGAATCATGATATAAAATTTTAAATTCTAATGATGTTAATGGTTAAGAAAATATTGATCATATGAAAAACTATGTAGATTATTAAAGGATTTCTGATTTACTTTTTTGGTGAATTCTCTATGGCCTCTTTTTTGTGAAATCATATCAATTTAATATAGATGAAATAAATGATCCCTTTAAACCAATATTCTTGAAGTAATTTCAAAGGAAATTAAATAAAAAGGAAAATGTGATATTTTAAGACATTCTCATTAATAAAGGTGAATATTTCATGGAGATTTGAAATTATGGGTTCTTGAACAAAATAAATTTTTGACCTCCTAGAAAAATGAAATATAAATTGATGATTCATATATTTCACAAAGATTTCTTCAAACAATTTCACTGAGATTAATTGACATGATATAATTTACGATCTATTTTAAAATAGAATATTTCAGGAAGATATGTTTTAGAGATATTTTATGTGGGTGTTTATAAGATATTTTTAATTTTAAAAATAAATAAGTGGGGACATGGAAAATGGATTAACCACATGGAAATTGATGAATTATGAAGAATCACCTCACATTAAACACTTAAGATGCCTTTATTATGGATTTTTTCATTTATATTGATTTTAATTTAACAGTTTTTGATGTAAAACATTGTATTTATCATCATAATTGTTGACCTCACCTGTTTTGATAATCTCAATCATGTATTTATTTGTGTTGAAAATCCCAATTATGTCTTCATTCTCTATGATATTGTTAAGTATTGTTGATCTCTACTTTAATTATTTCCAATCTATGATCAAACCAATAACACCTTTTTAAAATAAGTCTTTGGAATATGTTAATCATCATTTATCCATGTTCATACAAGTTATAAATTGATTCAAACACAATCGGATGTGTTCTGCCTAAAACAGATAAGTAATCTGCCTATAGCTACTGATAAAGAGCTACCGGTAACCAGTCTACCGATAGACTTAGTCTACCGACAGACAGCTACCGATAGACTTAACACAGAGTTACCGATGTACTTATAAATACAGCTACCGATACAAACGTAGAGCTACCGGTGTAAGTATAAATAGCTACCGATGGAATAAGTCACCGATGGACGCATGGAGCTACCGATGCATGTACCTACCGACGCATGGAGCTACCGATGCATGTACCTACCGACGCATGGAGCTACCGATGCATGTACCAAACGACGCATAGAGCCACCGATAGAGTCAAAGCAACTAATGACATCAAGCTACCGATGTTCAAGCTACCGATGCTGATTACCTACCGATCACTCAACTCACTGTTTGAATTTCTTTATTTCCTATATTTAATCTATCTAACGGTCATATCATACATTTTAATGATTTGTCAAATATCTGATAAAGGTTGTCGGATGTCAGGAACCCGTACCTCGTACCTGCTGAAAAGAAATCTTTTCTGTCCCCTGATGGGAGATAAATACGAGAAGACTACATACCAGAAATAAGAGATGCGAACGCGAACGTGTGAAGAAAACAAGAAGTGAACCAGAAAAGTGCGGTGCATCCATTATACCAAAAGCGACACAAGCACAAGAGGAACACAGAGAAGCTCACAGAAAATCAAGCATACTCGAGGAGTGTTCTGTGCTTACAAGAAGAACTTCATCGACTACATTCTCACCACCTGTGAACCTGGAGCATACGACACTCTGTTTCTCAACAGAAACAAGAA
Organism: Viscum album; assembly: GCA_963277665.1. Classification (NCBI taxonomy): domain Eukaryota; kingdom Viridiplantae; phylum Streptophyta; class Magnoliopsida; order Santalales; family Viscaceae; genus Viscum; species Viscum album. The sequence goes on along the minus strand of OY728142.1, from coordinate 921,902,193 downwards.
GAGGACTCAGACTCACTTCTAATTGAATCCAAAGGAGTCCTGTGCTATACTGAAATCACCAGAACCATCTCTAAACTCTACATCTCTTGTTCTGTGATTTATTACCATTCATTTCGAGCAGTGTGTGTTATCTGCTATATCTAACACATACACTGTCTCCTGTACTCAAACTGAAGGATCTGTAAATCCTTACAAAACTCTTTCATTCTTTCTTTCCCACGAAGAACTGTGGTAGAGGTCGTGTGTGACCTGGACAGCTGGTTGCTGTTGTACTGTATCCCACGAAGAACAGTGGTAGAGGTCTTGGACCTGGACAGTTGTAAACTGTTGAACCCCGATCCAGGGTGTGGATCATTTTTATATAAACTTTTGAGAGGACTAAGTCTCGGCTTGAGACTGAACCTCTTGGTTACATTGTTGTGCCATCTATTTCAAAGTTTTATTCCGCTGCTAATCACTTTAAAACCAATACTATTTTTAAAGTTACTCTGATAATTAAATTAGCAAGTGTTTATGTTAAGTGTAGATTAGTAAGTTAGTTTCAAAAGATAATCACACACTCCTGTGTTGATTAACTGGGAATTAATCAATCCCTTGAGAACCTAACCGAATCTCTACATTAATATAAATTCACTACAGTTTAATTTATTATTTTATTTGGGGGTCTTTAAGACACTGTTTTTAAATATAGAAATTTTAATTGGTAATCAATTCACCCCCCTCTTGAGTAAACCACTCCGACCAACACTTGGTATCAGAGGTTAAAAATACTTTCTAAAAGTACTCTGCTTTTGAACTGTGATTTTAGTTGTATTTTAAAGTTCTTAAAATTTCTGTTATTTCTAAATTTTTATCTCTTTAAAATTTTCTCATCATGGACAATAGACTTGAGGGTGCTGCTACTAACCGGCCACCTTTCTTCAATGGAACTAATTATGCTCAGTGGAAACTGAAAATGAAAATCCATCTAGAAAGCATAGGTTTTGATATTTGGACTGCTATTGAATCAGAATACAAAATTCCTACTACTGCTAGATCTACTTGGGATGAACCTACAAAGACTGCCTACAATAACAACTGTAAAGCTATGAATGCCTTATACTGTGCTCTAGGAGATGAAGAGTTTAATAGAATTTCTGCATGTAAAACTGCATATGAAATTTGGGATACCTTAGCTGTTTCTCATGAAGGAACAACTAATGTTAAAGAAATGAGATTGAACACTTATACTATCAAGTATGATAATTTTAAAATGAAGCCTGACGAACCCATTTCTGACATGTATCTCAGGTTCAACGAAATTGTCAATACAATGATTTCGCTGGGAAAGGATGTCTCATCGAAGGAACAAATTATGAGAATTCTGAGATGTCTACCTGATAGATGGAGAGGCACGTCTGTCTCAATCAGAGAATCCTGTGACATAGCTGCTCTACCTGTCAAGGAACTAATTGGCAAGCTGATGATGTATGAAGAAGAGCTTAAAGTGAACAAAGAGGAAGACAATGAACCTGCAAGAAAGTCTGTTGCTTTCAAATCCTCAACCTCAAAGAATAAGGACAAGGAAAAGCTTCAAGCTGTAGTTGAAAGTTCAAGCTGTGAAGACAGTGGAAGTGATTCTGACAGTGATGCTGAGATGGCTCACATTGCTAGAAGATTTAAGAAATTTTATAGGAAAAAGAAGTTCTTCAGAAAAACAAATTATAAGGGTAAGTATGATCACCAAGGCAAATGGAAAAAGGACTGGAAGAAGAATGACAAGTCAGATGATGTTGTCTGCTATGAGTGCAAGAGAAAAGGACACATTAAAGCCGACTGTCCAAAGATGAAATATAAAAAGAAATATGAATATAAGGACAATAAGTTTAAGAAAGCTATGAAGGCTACTTGGAGTGCTTCAGAAGACAGCACAAGTGAAGCTGAATCTTCAGACTCTGAAAGGAATCGAGCCAACATGTGCCTTATGGCAAACACTTCTGAGGTAACTGCTGAAACTCCTGCTTCAAAGTCATATTATTCTGGAGATGATTCTGAAGGTGATAACATGTCTAAATCTGAATTGTTTGAATACTGTGATATGCTGGAAGAGACATGTAATGAACTTAAGGATAAATACAAGTCATTAAAGAAACAACATGCTCTCACCACTACAGTTAAAACCGAACTCACTATTGAAAAAGAGAAAAATGCTCAACTGTTAAAAGAAAATACAGAACTGAAACTGTCAAATGAGCAACTTAGAAAAGACTTAGAGAAGTTCACCAATGGCAAGAATACTCTAACACAGATGCTAGGAAAGCAAGTAGCACCTAAATACACTACTGGTATAGGATACCAACCTGGACAAAGGAAAATTGCTAAAACTAGATTCATTTCTAAATCTGGACAGAATGAAGGTAATTCTGGAACTTCATATGCTTAAACCAGTTATATACATAGCTATGGATCTAATAAAGTTTATCTTTCAAAGCATGTCAATTCTACAAATTATATGAGATCCATTAGACAGATATGGGTACCTAAAGTGTTATTGGCTAACCTGTCTGGACCCAAGAAGATCTGGGTACCAAAATCATCTCCCATTAAATCTGTTTTGTAGGGAACTTGCTTAAAGAGCTCCTGTAAAGAGACATGGTATTTGGAAAGTGGATGTTCAAGACATATGTCAGGAGACTTCTCTTGTTTCAAGAGTTTAATAAAAGTTGATGGAGGCTTTGTCACCTTTGGTGATAACTCAAAAGGGAAAATCATCGGCCTAGGCCAGATTGGTAACACTGATTCAATTTTGATTTCTAAAGTTTTATTTGTTGATGGCCTTAAATACAATTTATTAAGTATTTCTCAGTTATGTGATGATGGTTTTCATGTTAAATTTGAAAATGATTCTTGCAAAGTTTTTGATTCTAAGAATGTTTTGGTATTTTCTGCCTTAAGAAATGAAAATGTTTATGCTGTTAATCTGAATTCTTTAGCTAAGCAGAATATCAATTGTTTGAATGCTTTTCATAAAGAATCTTGGCTATGGCACAGAAGATTAGGACATTGCAACATTCACTCACTTAGAAAACTTTCTAGGAAAAACCTAGTTAGAGACCTACCTAAGTTAGAATTCCCAAATGATAGAGTGTGTAACCCCTGTCAAAAGGGAAAACAACACAAAGTTTCTTTTAAATCAAAGAAAGAAGTTTCAACTTCTCAACCACTTGAATTGGTTCACATGGATTTGTTTGGACCATCAAGAGTTTCTAGTTTAAATGGGAAGAACTATGTTTATGTTCTTGTAGATGACTTTTCTAGATATACTTGGGTATATTTTCTAGCTCACAAAAGTGAAGCTTGTTCTTACTTTGTTAAATACACCAAGTCTGTAGAAAATCTTAGTGGACTCAAGATTAAGACCCTGAGAAGTGATCATGGTCGTGAGTTTGAAAATCAAGATTTTGAATCTTATTGCTCACACAATGGCTATACTCATAACTTCTCTGCCCCTAGAACACCCCAACAGAATGGTGTAGTAGAAAGAAGAAACCGAACTCTTCCAGAAATTGCTAGAACCATGCTCAATGAATATGACCTGCCTATTTATTTTTGGGCTGAAGCTGTAAATACAGCTTGTTATGTTATTAATAGAGTCTTGATTAGACCTGTTCTTAAGAAAACCCCTTATGAATTGTGGAACAATAGAAAGCCTAAGGTTAATTACTTTAAAGTTTTTGGTTGCAAAGTATTTATTCTGAATACTAAAGATAATCTGGATAAGTTTGCTTCCAAAAGTGACGAAGGAATTTTTCTGGGTTACTCTATTTCAAGTAAAGCCTATAGAGTATTCAATAAGAAAACCAAATGTGTGGAAGAATCTGTTCACATCAAGTTTGATGAAACTGATCCACATGAGCCTAAAACCTCTCTTGAAAACCTTGAAGAAGATTTATCTATTCTGGACCTTAATGATAAATCTAAAGAACCTGTTATAAAAGTATCCAGTTCTGGACTTTCTCCAGAATCTGCTTCTGTTGAACCCGAACCTATAGATGAACCTGAAATTTCTAGTCCAACCTTTACTAGATCAACGAGGATTCTAAAGAATCATCCTTTAGAAGCTGTTGTTGGTAATCTGGATAGAGGAACACAAACTAGAGCTTCTCTAAGAAACCAGGTTGAACATCAAGCCTTTCTTTCACAGCTGGAACCCAAAAATATCAATGATGCTATCAATGATGAATTCTGGGTAATAGCTATGCAGGAAGAATTAAATCAGTTTGAAAGAAACAAAGTCTGGGAATTAGTTGACAGACCCAAGGACACTTTGACAATAGGCACAAAATGGGTTTTTAGAAATAAAGTAGATGAATCTGGAAATATAGTTAGAAATAAATCTAGACTAGTTGCACAAGGATATAGTCAAGAAGAAGGCATAGACTATGAGGAAACTTTTGCACCTGTAGCTAGACTAGAAGCCATTAGGATCTTACTTGCATATGCTGCACATCTGGATTTCAAGTTATATCAAATGGATGTAAAAAGTGCATTTCTAAATGGTTTTATAATTGAAGATGTTTTTGTAGAACAACCACCTGGATTTGCTAACCCCCATTTTCCAAATCAAGTTTTTAAACTTTCTAAAGCTTTGTATGGTTTAAAACAAGCTCCAAGAGCTTGGTATGATAGACTTAGCAATTTCCTTATTTCAAAAGGTTTTACTAAAGGGATTGCTGATCCAACTCTCTTCATTAAAAGAATTTCTAAAGATGTTTTAGTTGTACAAATATATGTTGATGATATTATTTTTGGATCTTCTAAACACTCTTTATGTACTGATTTTTCAAAAAGTATGCAAAATGAATTTGAAATGAGCTTAATGGGAGAGCTTAAGTACTTTCTTGGATTTCAAGTATTTCAAAATGAAAATGGTATTATTTTGAATCAAAGTAAATATACAAAGGATCTTTTAAAACGTTTTGGTCTGGATAGTATCAAGGAAAGTGAAACTCCTATGAGTACTACCTGTAAATTGGGCACAGATGAAACTGGGAAACCAGTTGATCAAACAAATTACAGAGGTATGATTGGTAGTTTACTTTATCTTACTGCTAGTCGACCTGATATTATGTTTAGTGTGTGTATGTGTGCTAGATTTCAAGCTAACCCAAAAGAATCTCATTTGCTTGCTGTTAAAAGAATTTTTAAATATCTCAAACACACGGTTAACTTAGGTTTGTTTTACCCAAAAGGACAATCCTTTGAGTTAATGAGTTATTCAGATGCTGACTTTGCTGGTTGTAAGCTAGATAGAAAAAGCACATCAGGAACATGTCATTTGCTTGGAAAATCCTTAGTTTCCTGGTGTAGTAAGAAACAGAACTCGGTTGCATTATCTACTGCTGAAGCAGAATATATAGCTGCTGGTAGTTGCTGTGCACAAATTCTGTGGATGAAACACACTCTTTTGGACTATGGATACGTTTTTAAACATGTTTCAATAAACTGTGATAACACCAGTGCAATAAACATCTCTAAGAATCCTGTATCTCACTCTAGAACCAAACACATAGATGTAAGACACCATTTCCTAAGAGATCACTATCAAAAAGGTGATATTTCTCTTGAATTTATTGGCACTGAACATCAATTGGCTGATATTTTCACTAAACCTTTAAGTTCGGATAGGCTAAGTTTCATAAGACATGAACTGGGAATGTTTAATCACAACCGGTGTGAAAATTCTCACTGATGTGAAAATTCTCACCGATGTGAAATTCTCACCGATGTGAAAGTTCTCACTGATGTGAAATTCTCACTGATGTGAAAATTCTCACCGATGTGAAAATTCTCACCGATGTGAAATTCTCACCGATGTGAAAGTTCTCACTGATGTGAAATTCTCACCGATGTGAAATTCTCACCGATGTACAACGCTCACCGATTTGTTTTTCTCACCGATGATTAACTCACACCGATGCAAAGTTTAAAACTTCTGTCTGCCGCCAAGAATACGAATCGTTTTATTTTATTTTATTACTCTATTTTAATCGTTTATTTGGAATTCCTAAATGATAAAACTAAGTCTAAGCCACTTCTTCCCTCACCGAGCTCAAAATCTCTCACCTTCGAACCTTAGCATCCAAATCGACCAAGAACCCTAAACCCGCAATGGCAAAAACCAAGCTTCCTATCGTCAGAGATGGAAGTGCAGAACCAAATGCCAAGAAGCAGAAGACACAGCATAAAGCCAGTGTTAGTGAAGTCAAAACTAGATCGGGAAGGCGACCAGTGAATCCTCACTTGCAGAATAGAGATATAGTAATCGAGAAGGAACTGTGCGTGGAATGGCTACTGCCTAGCAAATCCTTAGTGCTCGAGATTCTGGAAGACCAGAAATGGGTGGATTGTTTCTCGAATAACAATGGCCCATACTACCCGAAATTGGTAAAGCAATTCTATGAGTTTGTAACCTTTGAGAAGTCTGAGAATGAGAATCGGGTAAGCTCTTTTGTAAATGGAAAAGAGATGTCTTTTTCTTCAGTAGAGTGGGCTGAGAGTTTAAAAGTACCACATGAAGGTGTCTCTGGGTATGTGTCAAGAGCAATGCCACCTAGTAGTGACATTTTTGATTATGAGACCGCCTTACAAGAGCTGACTGGGAATGGAAATCAAAGACAAGTGGTAGCTGCTGAAATGGATGGAGAGAATCGACTGCTTTTCAAATTTGTTCAGCATGTGTTGATACCTAGGAGAGGAGATTTTGCAAATCTGAGATATCAAGATATCTATCTTCTTCATTTGCTAAGACATGGTGTAAAAGTCAATCTGTGCAGATTGTTGATGCTTCAAATGGAAGACATGATTAGACCAAAGTCAAAGACCAATGCCTTGTTCTTTGCCAAGCTGATTTCAGTGATGATAAAAGTGAAAGAAATAGCTGAGTCTCAGGATGAGACAGTTGTAGTCAAGAACAATTTCTGCATCACCTCGACTGTTTGCAAGTATATGAAAATTAACTGGAACCCATGGAAGGGAGAATGGGTCAGTGATGATCAGAAAATCTATGATAGGTTTAATCCTGTGGATTATCCCTCAAGACCAAAGGATATGAGAGATCCGAGTCTAAGACCTGATGAAGAGGAACCTGCTTATAGTGATGAGACAGAAGAAGAAGAAGAAGAAGAAACTCCTATGGATGTTGGAGGAGATCCAGACTTGCCCCCGAGTCCTGTTGCAGAACTGGTTTATTCTAGGAAAGGAAAAGTAGAGGAAGTTTTGCCTACTTATGAGGAAGACCAGTCTGTACCTCACCAAGAAGAAGAGGAAAAGGAGAATGCAGTTGAATCGCCTGCTTCTGGTAGGTTAAGTATGAGTCCCTTAATTGGAAACTCAGCTATACCTGCTGCTGAAGAAGAAATAGATAGAGAAGAAGCTGTACCTGTATCAGAAGATCTTCCAGATGCTGCTCCTGTAGAACTTGTGGTAGAAGATTCTGATGAAGAACGGCCAGCAGAAAAGGCTGTTGTGATACATGAGAATGCACCCATTGAGGGGGAGCATCGGTCTGTGCTTGGGAATGTAACAGTAGCTGTTGAGATTGGAGACTGGGTAGAAGACCCAGGGTTTATAGTCTGTGGATTAGATTATCCAGATTCTGACAATGAGATGTCTGTGGATAGACCAAAGACCAATTATGATCTTGCTGCTGAGTTGTTGCCAGATGATGTGGTCAGATTTCATGATTTGACTAAGCTGAAAGAGGACCTCAAATCCAGTTTTGTTGAAGAAGTGAAGCTAATGGAAACCTCTCTTTCATCCTCAATTAATTCAATAATGACTACTTTGGTAGTTAATTTGGCCTCAGCAAGGGGATCTGCTGCAGTTGTCTCAGGTGATTTTGTCTCCAAATCAGATCTTGAATCCATGAAGGATGAGATAAAAGAATCATTCAGTGCTTCAGTTGCTGAGATGAAGGAAAGCTTTTATGAAGAAATGAAAGTGCTAGAGAGATCCTTCGAGCTATCTCTGGCTTGTAATTTATCTTCCTTTATGTCTGAGCTTATGGAAGAAGTGAAAGAATTCCAGACTCAGTCTTCAAGAATCGAAGCTGATCTGGAAGCTCTCAAGACATCAGTGGTTGCTTTGGATTCCTATATGAGCTCCAAGTCTCAAGCTGACAAGGATCTAGCCTATGTGAAGAGTGTAGTTAGCCAGTTTGTCTCAGTGTTTGAAAGTTTCAAAACCTCAGTGAAGGATCATGTTCAATTACAAGACTCTCAAGTTCAAAGCCTAATCAGTGGACTGTCAAAGAGTTTTAAAGAAACTGTTTCTTTCTCTCTTGGCCCTCTCACATCCAAACCATCAGTTGATATGAACTCAGTTCGAGCAATATTGAAGGAGGAGATTGGTTCTATTCCTACCAGTGGCTCTGGGGACTCATCAGAGTTAAGCCGCGTGGTACTTTCTACAAGGGATTCTGCCAGAGAAATCATGAAGATAGTTCAAGATTTTATGAGAGAAGCCTCTGCCTCTCAAGAAGCCATAAAAAGCAAAGTGGACTACTACTTCTCCAAGATCTTCACCATGCATCAACTCGAACACCACTTCAAGCTAATGTTGGAACACATGAAGCTCCCTCCAGTCACTCAAGCCTTCAAAGAACAAGTGAGCAAGCTCAGAGAATTGACTCCTGCCTTAGAGAAATTCATGGAGAACAAAGATGATTTCCTCTCTGCTATGGAAAGAGGAGGAGGAATTATTATGGATTTTAGAAATCTGCTGCTGCCCTTCTTGCATGTTGATGCTAGACCAGTCATCATCCCTCCTGCTTTGCCTGCTTCTGCCTCAGCTGCTCCCTCAGTCCAGCTGACTCCTGCTCAAGCCATTCAAAGCCTCAAACCAATGATCACCCAAAAATCTTCAACTTACAAGCCTGACTCTGTGTCAGTGGCCCAGCCTCCTTTGATCTTTTCTGGCATTCCCAAACCTTCACCTGAATCCTCACCACCCGAGCATCCTTCTGATCCTAAAGGAAAATCTCACATTGCAGATGCGGAGTGAACCCGTGGCCAAGCTTTTTGATAGGAATTCCTTTGTAATCTGTATTTGTTGTACTTTTTGACTAACTATAATACAGACCACTTTTTTACTTCTCTTTGTTTTATTTCTCTCCTATATATATATCTATATATATGCTTTCCCACTTTTTGATTATCACAAAGGGGGAGAACAATAAGAGAGGGGGAGAAACTTTTTATACGAGAATGAGAACAAAATGAGAAATATTTTCAATGGAGAAAAATAAGGCATAAGGGGAAACACATTATCCTTTGTTTTGTTTCCATTTTTATCTCTGATACCTTATGTCTATATAGTACCTTATTATTTTTTTTACCTCTGATAACTTATGTCTATATCATACTATTTCTATTATCTATGATGCTGTTTTCTCTGAGAAAATTGAATTCAATATTATACTCTTTACTATTATATTTTCACTATGTTAAATGCCAATATCATAAATTGTGATTATCAAAAAGGGGGAGATTGTTGACCTCACCTGTTTTGATAATCTCAATCATGTATTTATTTGTGTTGAAAATCCCAATTATGTCTTCATTCTCTATGATATTGTTAAGTATTGTTGATCTCTACTTTAATTCTTTCCAATCTATGATCAAACCAATAACACCTTTTTAAAATAAGTCTTTGGAATATGTTAATCATCATTTATCCATGTTCATACAAGTTATAAATTGATTCAAACACAATCGGATGTGTTCTGCCTAAAACAGATAAGTAATCTGCCTATAGCTACTGATAAAGAGCTACCGTTAACCAGTCTACCGATAGACTTAGTCTACCGACAGACAGCTACCGATAGACTTAACACAGAGTTACCGATGTACTTATAAATACAGCTACCGATACAAACGTAGAGCTACCGGTGTAAGTATAAATAGCTACCGATGGAATAAGTCACCGATGGACGCATGGAGCTACCGATGCATGTACCTACCGACGCATGGAGCTACCGATGCATGTACCTACCGACGCATGGAGCTACCGATGCATGTACCAAACGACGCATAGAGCCACCGATAGAGTCAAAGCAACTAATGACATCAAGCTACCGATGTTCAAGCTACCGATGCTGATTACCTACCGATCACTCAACTCACTGTTTGAATTTCTTTATTTCCTATATTTAATCTATCTAACGGTCATATCATACATTTTAATGATTTGTCAAATATCTGATAAAGGTTGTCGGATGTCAGGAACCCGTACCTCGTACCTGCTGAAAAGAAATCTTTTCTGTCCCCTGATGGGAGATAAATACGAGAAGACTACATACCAGAAATAAGAGATGCGAACGCGAACGTGTGAAGAAAACAAGAAGTGAACCAGAAAAGTGCGGTGCATCCATTATACCAAAAGCGACACAAGCACAAGAGGAACACAGAGAAGCTCACAGAAAATCAAGCATACTCGAGGAGTGTTCTGTGCTTACAAGAAGAACTTCATCGACTGCATTCTCACCACCTGTGAACCTGGAGCATACGACACTCTGTTTCTCAACAGAAACAAGAAGAGGACTCAGACTCACTTCTAATTGAATCCAAAGGAGTCCTGTGCTATACTGAAATCACCAGAACCATCTCTAAACTCTACATCTCTTGTTCTGTGATTTATTACCATTCATTTCGAGCAGTGTGTGTTATCTCCTATATCTAACACATACACTGTCTCCTGTACTCAAACTGAAGGATCTGTAAATCCTTACAAAACTCTTTCATTCTTTCTTTCCCACGAAGAACTGTGGTAGAGGTCGTGTGTGACCTGGACAGCTGGTTGCTGTTGTACTGTATCCCACGAAGAACAGTGGTAGAGGTCTTGGACCTGGACAGTTGTAAACTGTTGAACCCCGATCCAGGGTGTGGATCATTTTTATATAAACTTTTGGGAGGACTAAGTCTCGGCTTGAGACTGAACCTCTTGGTTACATTGTTGTGCCATCTATTTCAAAGTTTTATTCCGCTGCTAATCACTTTAAAACCAATACTATTTTTAAAGTTACTCTGATAATTAAATTAGCAAGTGTTTATGTTAAGTGTAGATTAGTAAGTTAGTTTCAAAAGATAATCACACACTCCTGTGTTGATTAACTGGGAATTAATCAATCCCTTGAGAACCTAACCGAATCTCTACATTAATATAAATTCACTACAGTTTAATTTATTATTTTATTTGGGGGTCTTTAAGACACTGTTTTTAAATATAGAAATTTTGATTGGTACTCAATTCACCCCCCTCTTGAGTAATCCACTCCGACCAACAATAATTATTTTAAGTGTTCCATTTTTAAAGTAAATTTTTATATTTAATTTACTTTTATAAAATCTTCTATGTAATTAATTCATCCATGGATGATGAAAAATCAACTATGAGTTCATAAATTCGGTTAAGGGTGTGGGATTAAAAAAATGAATTTTCAATTATTTACATTTTTCATAAAACATGAGTTAGTTTTTTATATTTTGGTCACATTGAACCAAGATCAATATATATTTATTTATTTCATTACGAGAGTAACAACAATAAAGTGATGATCACCAATTTGGTATGAATGGATTGAATTATTAGAGTCGACCTTATAAGTCAATTTTATCTATGATAAATAAAAAATACACCTTAATTTTAATAGATTACTTTGATCATAATAATTGAATAGACATAGAAAATTATAAACAACATTAACAATTTAGTATTAATTTCCCTAAGGAGTGTGGTTCCAATTAATTTTATTTTTCCCATGAGTATAGTTGAATAATTTATTTTTAAGAAAATATTACATAGTGAGTGGTCACCCTTTTCATTCTAAATAATTATAAATAAATCGTTAAATCATTATTTTTTATGGTTTGAATTATTTATATTTATATTATCATTTGAACAAGCTTTTAATATCATACAATTGTATTGGAATCTTTATAATTTGATTTTATATTTTATTATTGAATTGAACTAGAACATTAACTATAGTACACCTTATGGTTGGTTCCAGTTTAAAAAAAATTATAAATATTACCTATGTTAGAGGTAATGTTGTTTGTGTATTTTCCGGTAATAAATTTTAGGTTTTTAGTTTTACCATTTTCATCACTTAATATTTTAAATATTTAATAATTTATCCCTTTGAAAAAACCCATATCATTATAATGTAATGAATAATTAAATTTATTCCAAAAAATAACCATGGTTTATTAGTCTTTCCAAATGATTTCTTTTTTTAAAAATATAAAATTACAAAGAATGTAATCCACTAATTATATATCTATAAATTTCATTAATTTATTAGATTTTAAATATATAATACACATTGGATAAATAATATATTCAAAGTTGTTTTACCTCTTCGTTTAATCATACACATGAATCTTGAAAAAATGGGAATAATCAAATATTTATTTCATAAATAATCAATAATAGTCTATAGATATTAATACAGATTGGATATAAAAAATATTTTTATTTTAAATCCTTTTTTTAATTATAATGATATGGTCCCCTCTAAATTCCCACACATGTGATCATCATCTGTATTAAATTAAATCATGACTATTTCAATACTATAATTTGTAAAATCATTCATTTGGATATAATTTATATGGACATGTCACCACTATGGATATATATTTTAACATTCCTTTAGTTGGAAACATGAGTCTTTTTTATAAAATATTTGGAATAATTTTCAATATTCTATTTTACCTTAATTACCATTTCATTATGTAATGCTCTTATTATATATATATTCCTAAGAAAATAATGCAATTACAAGTTTCAAAATTTTTTACTTTCTTTAAAAAGTTTATAACTAACCCCTTCTATAAAATACACAATATCCATTCGCAAATCATTACAAAATTATTTCCCTTAAAAATGCTTTCATTTTAGATTCATCATTAACAATTAATAAAACAATACTATCCTATTTATACATTTTATTTTTAATAAATAAATATTTCTAGAATTTTTGGAAGAATACATATTATTTAAAATCTAAACTCTATTACAGTCATTTTTATTGATAGCCACTTCCATTAAATTGGTGTTATATTTTCTACACATACTCAATGATGAAGAAAATTAATTTAATTTCATCGCCATTAATTTAATTCATCATTTATGGGTTAGTATTTACATTATTCCTCAAGAATAAAAAATAATTTTGAATTTAATACTGACACTGTACTATTTACTTCCAAACCATATTAGATAAATAAAATTTCCCCTTATTTTATAAATTATATTTATTATTTTAAAAAATAGATTAAATTATAAATATAGGTTTTATTGAAAATAATAATAATATAAAAATATATTCTTTTATGTAAAAAAGAATATACCAACTATTTGGATATTATTGTTAAGAAATGTTTTTTTATTCTTCTTGTGAAAATAATTAATTAATAACTACTAAATCTATATATTTCAATCATAATTTATGGTATATTCCATTGTATCCTATATATACACAAAATAATATTTTTTTTTGTTTTTTACAAATAAATATTAATTTTTGTGACATAATCTTCAATATTTTATTTAGGCCTCATGAAAACATGATTTTTTATACACTATGTTTAACAAGCAGCAAAAATATCATAATTTTTTATTTAGAAAATTTTCCATATATTTAGATGATTAAACATAATTTTGTTTATGTATGATCTATTATGAATTTAAATTTTTCATATTTTATTATTTTCATTCCAGTTATTGATAAAATCAATAGATCATATTTCCATATTATAGCTTCCATATCTATACCAAAATAATGTTTAGTTGTTATGTTGTTTATTTGTGAAAATAGTGAAAGTGATGACTCATAGTATTATATAAGAAGTTTTTTATTGTTTGGATAACATTGTAGTTTATTACACTATGAATTTTTAAAGGTATCTAAGATCAAATTTTGGTCTTGTTAAAAATAGAATGATGATATTTTAAATATTATTTGTGTTGTTTAGTCAGTTGGAATATCATAAAACTACACTTCACACAATGAAATAGTAATGTTTTTCTATATATATGTGTGTGTTTTGTTATTATATATTTTGGGTTGTAATATTTTTCATTAGGATAAAAAATATCAATTTGGGTAATGTACGATGATATATGCAAAAATTCCATTACTGATGGTAAAGTTTGGAGAGTTTTTGTAGGTATCCTAGTGTTTCATGAAGAATATATGATTAAAGGATAATTTAAAATTATTTTTTTATTAGTATTGACAAAAAAACATTAGGAAAATAATTAATTCTATTTATGTTGACATGGTTTTGGAGGAATAGTGGACCATTTCTAATTTACATGCTTCAATAAGGGATATGGTTTCATGTCACAAAAATTCAATTAATGGGATGATTAATGATGATACAATGATTATTTTAAAAATGAAAACATATATAAAGATAAATATTTTTATAATAGATAAATCTATAATTTATACATTTATTATAGAAGAAATTATATTTCAATGATTATTATAGAGTAATGATGAAACAATTAATTCAGAAATTATTTTTTATTATTGTTTTCAGACACAAATTTTAATGATAAATTTTAATGATATTATATATCAATTAAGATATAAAATTATGTAAGAGAACTTTGGAATATATGTTTCAATATATTGGTATATATATTTTTTGGATGGTGATTGTATGATTAGAGTAATAATGTTAAAGGTAATGTCGGTAGATTTTTCATTATGATAGGTAAATATAAATGATGGGATTTTTTCATTAATGAAAACATGAATTAAATGTTATGATAAAGGAAAATTTAAAAAATCACAAGGGACAAAGAAGTTTGATGTAATTTTTTTATCACTAAACTGAATGTGTTATATTTATTTTGGTGTTTATAATGGTTTAATGTAATATATTTTAAAATAATATTGATGAGAAGTTATATAATTATATGAGATGTTATCCTCAATGGGTAATGAATCTACTATAATCTTTTTGTAACAATTCGTTGAATATATTGAACTATGTAATAATAAATTGATTCATTCATTTAATATTGATGTATCCTCTATATCAGGTCTATAACATGTAAATTAATATGTTATTTTTAATAATCTATTATCTAATATTGTAAATATGTGAATGAGAAAGACCCAGATGTTCTGAGGAACTATAAGAATAAAATCCAAATGAAAAAAGTTACTAATTAGTAAATTTACATATCACAATTCATGAAGTCTTAGGTTTGAGAATAAAAATAATTATTTTGTATCTTGAAATAATTTTTAGATGTTTCTAACTCATATTCCAAGAACCATATACTTTGATGACTTATATGGTTACACTAATACATGGAAAACATAATTTAAATATATATATATGTCGAATGTTTTATTATTCATGATCCCTCAACATTGATGTTTATACCACTATAGAGTATAGAATTAAAATTTGTAATATTATACAAGGATATATATCTATAGTTGTATTTATTTGATTTTCAATTGAAATTATTATATTATAGAGAAGGTTCAGGTATGTATAAGTAGTGATTATATTTTGAAATTTATTTCACCTTATAATTAATATATACCAGTATTTATGAAGTAAATACTCTCTTCTATTTGTCTAATACTTACCCAAATGTAATGAAATGAATACCAAGGCATGGATCCCCCTTTTCATATAATATTCCTCCAATGTGGGTGGATATATCCTTGATGTGATCTATATCATCCAATTAATAGATTTGATTCTAGAATTATTTTTTAAATTAAAATATAGAAGGGATAACTGTCATCATGAATCCTAGAGAAATCGATAATATAGGAATCATAACAAATATAATAAATTATTATCTACATATTTTTATAAGTGATCTAAAAATAATGAGAATGATCGCTGGAGAATCAATATTTCACCAGAAAATGATGAAGATATTCCACTTGATCAATCAATATATATAAATCCAAATATTCTCTCCTATTTAATAACCTCAAAAAAATAAATAAATTTTTTAAATATATTAGTTGGCCTTTCTCATTTCTTATAGATAATCAATGATATTATTCTCACTCTTTTAACACTAAATTATTGATGCCTTTGATGTCTTCCATTAATTTCTACTATTTGGTTTCATGGACTTTTTTCACTAAAAAATATGGTACTGATAAAAACTCCCTCACATGAATCATCATTTTTTACTAAAAATTTTATATGTGGATTCTAAAAAATCATAAAAAATAATTGGAATTCATGAAAGCATTTATAGATCATCACACTAGATATTTCACACAACTGAACTATATATTTTGTTTTTTCAAAATATTTTCCAACACCCATGAATCATATTCATTTTCTACCATGATCATGGAATATTGAATATTCATTTTTCTACTCCAACCAATCTAATACAATAAATTCCATACTCATTATACCTTCTCAATTTAGTCAAAAAATAATATGATCTTTCAAAAATGCATATACTTTGTTCACCATTACAAATAATTGAAAAAAAAATTTATTTTAGAATAATTATAATACTATATAGAGGTATTATATTTTTCACACTAAATTACCATTGGTAATCTTAATCATTAACAGGGCACAACATAATTTTGTATTACACTACAAAATTTATTGATATCTACGCTTATTGATAATTTAATCCCTAGAAATATCATCAAGATTTGAAATATGTTTTTTATGTGATTAACATGTTTAAAAAAAATTAACACATAAATTATAAAAATATTTTTGTGGAATATCATTCAGTACATTATGTTTCAGTTGATTCATTATTGTTGTGTTTTTTTACTTCAAGTGATCTTGTTCCTCTTTTTGTTTAGATCATAATTTATTCATTGATCTTTAATAATAATATTAAATATTATGGTTATATCATTGAACAAAAACATTGGAATTCCTTACATTCATTTCATAATGAATAGTATATTTTATAATTTATAAACAAATTTTAATGTATTCATCATGAAACTTTCAGATTCTCATGCATTTTTTTAACCAACTAAAATGTATTATGAAGTTTCCTATAACGTATTAGGCAGTACTACCTTTGAAATATTTTCAACAATATCAGATGTATAAAAAATCCACTCACGTCATAATATGTGATTAAAAACTCATAAGAAGTGAAAGGAATGACATATGAAGTCTCATTAAGTCATATAAATTTTAAATAAATTCATATCCTTCTCTAAAAAGTGTTACTGTTTCAATTAGAATAATTTGAAATGATAGATGGTCATAATTAACCTAAAATGAAAGAGTTATATATATAATACTATATTAATATAACCTTTTCAATTAATCTCATGGATCTTATGATAATATCAAAATCATGTAAATCTCTTCCAAAATATATCATCAACCTATAATGATTCTGAAACATGACTGACAATAAAGAAAATTCTTCAACAATTAGTAGGGAACTTTAATATCTCAATTTGAATTGTTTTTCATAATAAATTAATTCATAAAAATATCCTAATATATTTTTATAAGACATGAATTATAATGATGAACATCAAATAAAAGATGTTGGTATAGAATAAGAGTCTTGAAAATGCATTATGATATATGATACAAATTATTGAGAGAAATAAATGCCTCTATGAATTTTTTATTTTGTGTCCTATATGATCACCCCCTCAATTCACTCAAAAAATTACCATCTATTTTAAAATATATTTTGATTCATATTAAAAAAATTAATCAAGGATAAAAATACCCTTTTCCATAAAGAATACTATCAAAATAACATTAGAAGATATATTCACTACTTATCCCCCTTTGAAAATATAATCCAAATCCATATTGGGGTTATTTCAAAAAATAATAATGTGATTGGGGATAGATGAAAATTATATTATATATCTAATTCAATTAATATACCCTATTGATATACCTTTTAAAATATTATTTCATTCTTCTATTTTTCGAAAATATATTAAATTTTTTTCATGCCCACATTCTCTTGGATGATTTAAAATTTAATATCCATATTATTTTATCTTCATTGATGTGATTAGTTATTTGATTCATTTATAGAACTTTTAATTTGAAATGAATTTTTTAGTGGCTTCTCAACCTCAGATTTTAAATCTTATAATGAAAATTCATCTGTAAAATCTTTTTAAAACAATTACTATATCTAATATAATATTCCTTTGATTTACTCAATGTAATTAAATTCTATATCTAACTATGCCATCTCACATCCCTCTCACTTTAAATGAATGATCCACCAGATGTACACTTTTAATCAGTAAAATATCATATACAATAAAATACAATGTATCACTGAAAATGAAAATAATATATGTTTCATTACATAATCCATAGTTTAGTGTTAAATTTATAAATTATAAAATTATTATTGATACAAATATTTGATTCAATTTTGGAAAAATTTAATATCCAGTACATAGACTAACAAAAAATAAATGTATGTCTTTAATGAAGTTAGATAGAGGGGACTCCAAATTTTTATTCTAAAATCAATATGATTTTCAATTATTGAAAAATAATCTTAATTATTATTTAAAAAAATTCAAATAATATTATATATTAATTTAAAATATTATTTAAAAAATACTAAATAATTCAGTAGAATATTTTTGTTGAGATATTAATATAATGTTTTCTATCCGTATAATTGAAAATATGAGAAACCAGTTTATCACACACAATATATACCACTACAAATTATCTATCATCTACTTTGTAAAATCAGTACTATGAATGTCAATGTCACTATAAACTATAATATCATCTATATAAAAAAAATTATAGTTTCTATGGAAAATTATTTTACATGTAGGTTTTTATCAAACATTCCCATCATAATATTCATTTATCTAGATAAGTCATCTGTATCGTTATACTAAGATTTTTCACCTTTTTCCAAACTATAAATGGTGTTTTTATATTTATAAACCATTCATACATTATTTTCATGGGAAAATATATATGTTCAATAAAAAACACATCCTATTTAATATATCCATTCATCAAATCTGATTCAATATCCAAGTGATATAATTTTTATTTTCTATGAGAATATTTTTAATGAAATATTTTCATAGTTTATATACTTTCCATTGGTTCAAAATTATATTTAAAATAAATTCATTTCATTTATGATTAATATTTTCAAAATAACATATACATATTTTTTATTACATCACCATTACCATTTAGTTGTCAGGAAAAAAACACTTGGTTTCTATAAAATGTTTATTTTGATGTCCTTAAATAAGATCCCATATAAATATATTATTCATTTAACAATGATATTTATCCCTGTATTTGATCCAATATTCATGGTTATCTTCTTTATCTACTAATTTTTGGATAAAATTTTGAAAATTTTGAAATTTTATTTTCAATTATCTTTTATATTTTTTGAACAGGTTCTTCATGTCAATACATAATTTTTTTTTGGAATAAAAATGAATTTATAATCAGTGATGTACCATATATTGTAATTAAATAATATCAAATTATTCACTAGATGATTCTATAAAAATCATCAATTTAATTATTCTATTTTACATTTTATTAGTCAAACAAATTTCATGAAATTTGAATGTTGTTTTTAGGGATATTTTATAAACCTATTCTCCAAAAAATAATATTTTTAATGATTCTCAATGATGGTAACATAAATTGATTCATATAAATTACATCATTATGTTCAATCATTCATAACCTCTACCATTTGATAAATAATCAATGAATGTTTCTTCATGACCTATCTTAGAAAATATTAATGGGTTTGTACGCTTGATAATCATATAAGGTAGAACATAAAAAATAATGTATTTATCTATTGTTTTTTTGTGAAATAGTATTTCAAAAAGAATCTAGTGTTTATTAGGACTCATGAAACCATGGATTATTTTTCAACAAATTTACAATGTGATTCTATCAAAAATAACAAAGAGATATTATGCTCATCCAAAATTATTCATACTATATCTACATGAATTCAATTGTACCTTTTGAAAATTATATTTTATTGGGTTCCGTAAGAAGTATAATATTCAAAAAATGATATTATGATTTAATGATATTATTGAAAATTATTTCAATTATATTTCCTCACATTGTCAAATATTAATATTTTTATGTAAATACTCAACTCATTTTCGACCCATCTTATGTTGATCTTAACACAAAATATTTACTCATATTTTTTTGATAAAAATATAATCAGTCATCTAGATGGAGAAATAAATTAATGGGATGAAATAAAAACCACCACTAGTATAATTTTTTCTTATAGTAAGACAAAATATAGAATGATTTAACTCAAGAAGACCAGTTGATTGAAATTCAACTTTTTTTATATACATTGATACTAATTAATCTTTTGGTATATTTAAGTCATAGGATCTATTTCTCTTATACGACATTTTTTCACACATAAGATTATTCATTGAGTTTTTTCTGATATTTTTTCCCATGGTGGGTAAATATTCTAGAAAATTTATTTTTTTCATCATTGAAACTCAGGTAGAAAGAATTGGTTGCTTAAATGATGAAAAAAATATTTCAATTTATTTCCCCACCAATGGGGATGGGTCTTTTTTTAATTCCATATAATGTATCCATTTTTTCTGAACAAGACTTTTTTTCACATTATCACACAATTATCTAACACTTGAAACATTAGGTTTAATCACTTATATAAATAGAACATCTATATATTTGATATTATATTCCTTAATATTAAAATTATCTATACCATTAATATTTATGAGAATCTCATTTACAAATTTCATTACCCTCTCATGTTAATCTATGTTAAAAAAATAGTTTCACTATAAAAAAGATAAGAATTTATATTTTCAAGATCCATAACATTCCCTTCATACATTTATTTATGGCCACATCAAAAATAAAATATACTTTTATCCAAATTTTGATTTTGAATTCGTTTCCACTATTCTTTATAAGAATGTAATATAGGAATGATGTGAATTCATGCAACAACATGGTAAAATATTCGGTGAAACCTTATCATATTTTATATGTGAACACAGATGTTTATAGTGTGGATATATTTGAAAAATTCATTCTCATAGATTCATTATTCTGTGATTAATTTTTGATTTCTCAAATATGGATCCCCCTTTCTTCATGACTTGTACCTAGTAGAGATATATTAAAATAACAAGAGTATGATTTATTTCAAAATATTCCATAGATTCAACAGTAATAAATGAATCTATTAATTTCATAATAATATAAATTCAGAAAAAATCATTTTTTTAAGATATCCAATCTTTCACTTCCTTTTACCTTAGCAGAATAGATTTTGTTGTGATATTATTCTATTAACTGGATATAGAATAGGGATTATAATAAACATCACATATCCAATACTAACATTTTTTAATAAATTCAACATTTATTTTTTTATTGATGTATAGTTACATTATGGCTGAATGGGTGAATATTTTACTAGATCCATTGAGTTGACAATCTCAGCTGAATTAGATGTAACAAACTTAATATCAACAGATTAATTTTAATCAAACCTTGGCTTCTTATAATAATTTTTATCATTATGATATTTTGATTGAGTCTTTCAATGTTCTTCTTCATTCATCATGATGTTTTGTCAATTATACATAACTATATAATACTTCTCCACAAATTTTATCTTGAATTTCATGACTTCATATGTATGGTTAAATTCATTATTAATAGTCACATCCATATATTATGTTTTATTTCTATATATTTTATTATAAATTATTTAATCGTATCTTATGATTATTATTTTTCATGACACATGCTTCAATTTGGTATATTTTAATATGTTATATGCATGTTTACTCGCCTACTTCACTCTTATATCTTGAGGACTCTTCATAGTTCATAACATGACCCCTGAGGTTTTAAATTATTCAATGATTTTAATTATCGGATTATATTATTGATGAACCATATTAAACATATTTTTTAATCATTTGACTTCTCCATTGTCTTTATGAAATTATTTATATGTAGTTGTATAATTTTTTCATATCTTTTGATTTTTAACACCAAAACATAAATTAATGCTTATCACATTGTCCAAATTCATTTCATTTATTATTATTTATATTTGTAATTTTATGAAATTTTTTCGAACACAACCATATTTGAATCATCATAGTGGTGTATATTATTTTAAATTTCCCTATACACTTTTTGACATAAATACATATAAGAGACATGATTATCTCATAATATTTATCTTTTTCTACTTCTTCATCATAATCTATGGAGGATTCAACCTCTACTTCAGTGATTATATATATTCTCATATATTCTAAGGACATATTTTCTTTATAATTATTTTTTAATGGTGGAATAATTTTTGGATATCAGTTTTTTACAGTTTTTTTATTTTCAATAGTTTTGATTGGTTTTTAATAGTTATCAATTAAATATAAATACTTCCTCGATGTCAATGTTATAAAGAAGTTAACAATATAATATTGTTGGAAGGCTTTTTAAAATTTTCAAAGGTAGGTAATGATGTTGATAAAGATTTTATGAAAGGATAAATAATAAAATATAATGTTACATGAAGACATTTAGTATACATATGATGATTAATGCGTTGATATTAATATCTCAAAAAAATTATTTATTATTTGACAGGAATATTTTTTTTCAACATTATAAAGATTAATATTTTTCTAGAAGTATTTTTCTTATGATTATTTTAAGAGTAATGGTAAAACATAGAAATTATAATTAGACATACCACAACATACTAAGGTGATTTTATTAATCCATTCAGAATAAGGTGAAGAGACAATTTAATAGACAAAGGGAATCCGATGATCAAGGTTTTTGGGTGGATCTTTCAGTTGAATTTTTCATATGATGAATGATTATGGATTCATATAATATATTATATTAAATAGACAAAGAAGAGAATGTAAAATAGACAAACCAAATTTGGGATGTCACTAAAGGAAAATTGAAACTGAAAATAGACTGATATGAGTAGATTAATTTGATCAGATGATAAGGGATCAAAACAATATATAACGAGATTAATGATAATGTTTTATTAACTATTAAACATACCAATGACTTATGGAAGTTATTATACATTATGTTAATATGAGTATAAAATAATCTGAAATATAGTTAATTCTACAATGATCAAAGGGAAGACTGAGTATAGAATCTTCATTATTCATGTTAAAAACATATTAATTTTATTAAAGATCAGGGAATAAAATGTTATTGAACCATGTGAAGTGACGATTGAAGTTGAATAATCATCTTTATAAAGTCCATTAAAAGAAAATTTTCAAATATCAAGATGTGAAGTTAATAATTTCTTATGAACAAATAATGCTATCTTATGATGAGGTTTTAGTTAATGAAAATAAGTTTGATGAATGTCACATGGATGTGGCGAGATAACGTATAGAATTCGTTCGTTAGAAAAATGATTTCTTTATTCAAATCCAAATAAATGGAATTCTGAAAAGTATATTAACAGGAGAAGTAATAGTGAATGAAAACATCAAGTAATGATAATAAATTATTATGAATGATCAGATAGAAGTTCAAAAAAAAACAATTTATAAGAAGAATTTCAAGATTAATTATTAGTGTTTGAGGAGGATTCCAATTAGCTAGATCAGATGTATGCTTCCATATGAATTCATCAAGATAAGGGCTTTCAGTGAAATTCATTAGAACAAAATATTTCTTAGATTTTAATCAAATAGATGTTTTTTAATAAAGAATAAGGAGGTGTTTCCATCGAATGGAAATTTTTTAGGTTCATGAGACAAATAGTCTCAAGTGAAGTTCATCAGTCAACGATTTACAACCTATAGAAATGGAAGATGGTTTGTGAAGTATTTCATTGTTTACCAGTTTTATCGTGATAAATATTAAAATGTATTCATCAAAAGTTATAAATAAACACAGAGAAAAGATTCAACTGTTAGAATATGTGTAATGAAGTTCTATAATATAGAATGATCGATGAAATTTTTGATGTTTTAAAAAATTCTAAAAATAATTTGATTCCGTGTAGAACTATTAATGTTTAAATAATCAAAAAAAGAATTGCATGATTCTATTTAATATTATATGATATTTGAGAAGGAAAATTAGATCTGAGATATAAATAAGATTCCAATGAAGATTTGTTTACATCAGTAGTTTATGATTATTTAAGGTCTTTAAATAATGTAAGAATCAGGTAATAGATTCAAGTATAGAAGTGGTATTGTCAAATTAATGATTCGACCTTTTAATAAGTTTGTAGAGTAACTATGCCTATATTATGGCGATTTCGTGCAGTGATAAGATATGGTTATTTGAGTGATTGGATTCTCAAGATTTATTGTTGTTTGTTATTCTCAATAGTTATAACATCATAAGAATGTGTCAACTATTAAGTTTGAGAAAATTATCTTCTAGGAAGGAGTTAAAATATTATATTAACCAGATGATATATGGGGAACCAGATAGAGTTGAATAGCCTAACCTATAAATTGTGCATCTACTGAAAGAATCAAGATTATATCATCTATATATTTGGATGTAGTGTCCATATAAATTGAAAATTGGATTAATATTGTATAGAAAATTTGATCATACATATTGGTTTCGAATTAATAATAATATATCAGATGGATAAGTGACACCAGACAAAGAGGGAATGAATAATTAGGAATATAATGATGATATATCCCAAATAGCATAATTATTATTCCTATTAATTGGTGTTCAGAAGAAAAAATATTAGTATAAGTATTATATGCACTATCAATTATGTAACTTCAATTAAATAGAGAAAATCAAAACGAATAAAGAATATGCGTATTTTTCATGTTTTTTTGCAGGAACCATTATATGAATAAGGATGTAAATAACCAAGAAACGATGAAAAATCCAATAAAATTATGTTCTGGTGGAATAATTTATTTATTTTTCAATGTAGGATAATAATAATATGGATACCATATATATTGGTGGTATAATGAACCATTGAGGATTAGTAAATTAGATGAGATCCTTTGTAGTCTAGGAAAAAAGGATTGTTTTCTTATCCCTCACCTAATATTTTTAGACACCGACATGGGCTATGGATTTTTTTAATCCAAAAAACTATAACATGTATATAATTATATTAAATAATACATGTACTACTAATCACTATATGAGGAATGTATTATCTACACTTTATGAGTAGTGAACCTTTTAATAATATCATGTGTGATCATTAAATTTATATATATATACACATGAGATAATGAAAAGATAATAGGGGAATAATTATCCTAATTGATCTAATAGGTAAAGGGAAGAAAATTAATATTTTTTTAAATATACCAACACTAATTCCCCCCGACTCTTAGTGATGAGTATATCCCAATGTGGTCCAATCAATATGTATAAAAGGGTTAGTTTACATCAATTGGATATAAAACATTAATGTAATTTCATTTTAATGAAATGAGTTTCTTTCATTTATTAACCATGAATTAATGTTTTGGTGAATATTTGATTACCCATGAGAGTAACTATATTACAACAAATACAATATTTTATTAGAGAAAAGAGGTGAAAATAAATCTGAAAAATATAACGCTTATTCTAGAGGGAGATAAAAAATTAGATTCCATGTCATTATAACAAATTATAATAATATAGATTAGAATGTGATGAGTAGGTGGATCATGTTTGAAATAAGGAAAATGAAAACATGCATACCTAAATTTATTCATGATTTTTATGTGATCACAATGTATGCGAATATTTTTTACAAATTTTCCTCAAGAAAAATATCCAGGAATAATTGGTGATGATTATCTTTAGAAAACATCAGAAGATATATTAATTATTTTATTGAAGGATATTATTTATTTCTTTCCTAATGAAACAATCTCTCATATTTATCAATTATTTAAAATTATGTTTTAATAGATCACTGGGCTTCAAGAATATGAAAATAATATAGATAAGGAATTATATATAAACTTTAGAGAGTGTATTAAGCTCTCAAAACAGTTTACAGACTATAAATAAAAAAAGGATGGGTATTGAAAATAGTTTCTCAAGGATTGGAAGAAAATGGATTAAAGATTTTTAGGATATGGAAAATATTATGAATAATCTACACGATAAGATCCAAGTATATAATGAAAAGTTAAAGATAGTATTGATGTTAATTATTTCAAAATAGTAGTAAAATCCAACAAGATTAAGGAAGATTACATCTTATTAAAAAACAATGTTAAGATATATAAAGTTAAATTTGAATGGGTGAAGCAATTTTATGAAGGGAATTCGATTATGATTGAGGATAATAAAAAGCCTCAATTTATGATATATTGAATTGGAAGATAGTTTATCCACTCTTAAGAATACATATACTAGGACTTAAAAAAATAGGAATTTTATTTCTTCTACACCATGATCATTGGAGGATTAAAAGGATAATTATTCTCCAACATGTGATATAAATATATCTACTTCATTTGAGGATATATCTCAAGAAGATATGAATAATGTGATACAATCCATATCTTATTTTTATAATGTTTCAAAATCAATTTTTTTGAATGGTTCATATTGAAAAAAATGCATATAGCTATGGATATAGAAAAGTGATATGGAATCTACCACTATATCTAATGAGGTAAAGAAATACAATGAATCTTGTTTTTGTTTAATACCCCAACACATTATAATTAATATACAAAAATCTCAATGATTTGATACACATTGATCATTATTTTGGGTTATATGTTAGTGATGACCCTAATTTGGGAATTTATTATTAGATTATTGGTCAAGTATTCTAATTGAAAATCATAAAATATTCCCATGTTAAGGTGGATTAATCTTGATATGAAGATGAAAACTTCGATGAGAATGATACAAATGTATATATTTCAAAATGGTTGAAAGATTTTAAAATATTTGTGATGATGAAAAATATGGGGGTCACAAGAGTTTTTATTGGTCAAATCCTCAATTATATAATGATAATTATAAAATAATACCACATACGTCAGACAAGAAAGAATAAACAACCATGGGATATATATAGAAAAATTTATTAAACTAAAATTTTCTCGAGTAGTTTTAATTATAGAAAGTTGAAAAGTACTTTCATTCAAAATAGGTGATGTTTTTGAAAATCAAAAGGCATAGAAGATCTAATTAAAAGCATACCACTTAGAATAATCCAAGTAGAAACAATAAAACCTTATTCCATGTTTCTTAATGATATTCTAGTTATTTGTTTAGATTCTATTGAAATAATGATAGAAATGGAATAATCACATTCAATGGTGGGTGATAAGGTAAAAAATATTCCACATGAAGGTAAATATGTTTTTGGTGTGAGGTGAATTTTTTTTATAAAAGCTTTAAATGATTTATCTACAATAAATATACCACAATAATAATTCATAAAGAAGATTTGTATTTCAATAAGGGGTATATGTTCTCTAAAATCTCTCAATAAGGAAAATTTCGCAAATAAAGAAATTGAACAAGCGATAATATCCATGTATCCCCAATTAGAAATGATGTTCAAATGTGAAAGTGTGAAAATGGAGGAAATGGTGATACATTTTTTTAAAAATTAATCCCAACCATATAGTTCACATTAATAATAAATAATGACCCACCTTATTCAATTAAACCCTATAATTTTTAGTTTCTCTCAAAAAATAGTGAATTGATGGTGAAGATATATCCCCTAGTGAGAACCTAATACAATGAAAATTCATCCAACCATGGATAAAGAAGGTGAAGAAGTTTCCATCCTATAATGTTTCCAATATTATTTTACTAAAAATTCATTTGATGGGATCATAATTAGTGACGATATTTATATTGTTAAAATTTTGGACAACCACATAATATTGATCCATTTTGGTTCATTAAAAAAATAATTTTATAAAGAATATATAATGAATATGTTCATCATTATGAATATCATATGAAGTTTATCTTCGAGGGGATGAAAATTGGAGTGTGTGAAGTCGCATTTAGAATTAATATCTTAGGAAAATAAATAATTATAGAAGGAACATAATGGAAATATTAGAGATTGGATTAAATTATTAATATAACATCTTTGGATACATAAAATTAGAAATAAAACACAGATGTATGAATTTCTATGAATTAGTTACATATGATAAATTGAAGTAATGAATGTGTAATAACCCAATTTATTATTATTTTCACATAAATGGATCTATTCTATTAATTGATGTTATTGAAAGAGTTTTTGGTTAATCTATCTTGAAATTTTTTCATATATCATCTAGTATCTTCATCTAAAAAAATAGTAAAACCATTGAATATAATATTATGAGTTCTCAATACATGAGTTATCAATATCAATTATTAATGGAAAACACTTTTATATGATTAAAATACCATGGCTTTATATGGTGTTCCTATATCATGTCGACATAGAGTGAAATGTTTGATGAAAGTTTCATAAGAATTAAATGACACCCTTTTCCTATGGGCTTTATATTTCATGTTAATATGAAGGAGTGAAATTGAAATATATAGAATTAAGGAAAATAAAATGGGAGACAATGTATTAGAAGAAAGGGATTCACATATTGATACATTCATTTGGAAAAGAATATTAAGCTATTTCCAATATATAAGAATGGTCAATTTGAAGATTCATATTTTTGTGTGATTTTTATTTTTAATAATGGTTTACATTATATGTCTATTGTTTTCAGTGAAATAGAAATATTTTAGGTATTTCAATATGTTTTTTAATATAAAATCAAGTTTTTTAACATTTTTGTTTTTGTATTCAAGTAATTGAATGAGGTTGATGAATCTTGGATGAAAGGATGAAGGGGGAAAAGAAGTGTTTAATTATTATTATTTTAAGAAACTATGTAAATAGTGTTATTTCTATTGTAATGAGTGTGATTATTCTTTACCTAAAATTATTAAGTTCATTTAATACTTTTAGTTTACTTATTATTATTTATTATCTATTAAAAACGTCTCAACAAAGTGCTTGATGGTTGGAAAATCATTTTTTTACTAACATTATGATGATTAAGAAAATTAACTTAGAAGTTTCCAAATACTGTTTGATAGAGATAGAAATGATGTTATGAAGGAGGCCAACATATCAAGGTGATTGAACATAGTTAACAATAATTATTTGATCAATCAAATTCTATCAAACCAAAGTAATTAGATAATGGTAATTATGTTTTTCACTAAATCGAGTGTCCATTAGAAGAAACATTTCAATGTAATCTGGCATACTCCATCACAAACACCAATATATAAATTAAAAATAGATAGAGGGATGATTGGGAGACCACCAAAATATTATTTAAAATGATAGTGGATATATGAGAATGAACTAATCTAATCATATTATATAGGATTGTAAAATTTATATCAATTTATTATTGGTGAGGTTTTCTTTATTTACCAAAAATCTATATTCCCTAAGACTGTGATTCTAGTGGAACATTATACGAATAAAAAATTATTGAATAGATCTTTATTATCTGTAATCAAATTGGATTTTGAGAAGATGTTATTAAATGTTAATGTTACAAAAATATTAAATTTATAGTGGTTCTCAAAAGATCTATAGTTCCTAAACATTATGAAGATAAATATATAGTTTCAATAAAGAGATGTACAAGTCCCATCAGATTGAATTTTAAAGATAATTTTTTGTGAAGATAAGAAGCTATGCTGAAACATATTGTGAATGATACAAAATATGTTTCATATAATGAAAAAAAGTATTATGTTTTATTCATAGACATTGGGGGAAAATTAATAAACATCATTGGATAGAAGAATGTTTTCTTACCTACAGATTTTATAGGATGGATTGGGGTGAATAAAAGAAATTGAATAAGTTATGGTGAATGAATGTATAAAATTTATATTATAATGTTTTATAATTGATCATAAATATTTTTCTTAACAAAAGTTAGATGAATGATGTGAATATCATTGATCAGACAATAGATAGGCTTTCGATATGTTGGATTGGAAAAAAATTTATATATGTATTCAACAGATACAAGACATTGAGACATGTTCACAAAAGTGATGTTTCTGTGAAGTGGTATCAAACATATTATTTCAATAAAAAATTCAACCATCAGACGAAAATTTTCAAAGTT
The DNA here is from genome assembly GCA_963277665.1 of Viscum album. NCBI lineage: Eukaryota > Viridiplantae > Streptophyta > Magnoliopsida > Santalales > Viscaceae > Viscum > Viscum album. Next base: position 921,871,958 of record OY728142.1, on the reverse strand, counting down.
ATTAGTAAAAGTTTCTTGAATGTAGCTTCTCAGTTAGAGGTTTACAAGCAATCTAACTAGAATTATAAGGCCCCAGCCTTAAACATTACTTAATATTGAATTAAATGAATAATTCACATTGAGGATATTTTCAGGTTTAGATTTTTAGAGAATTAAGACATAACTATTACAACTCAAAAGATTACAAAGTAGACACTTCTACTAAGTTTCCATAGAATAAGAAACTCTTAAAAATAAACATGTCTAGTTCCATGTTTTATATAGCATGACTTTTCCTTGATCCCATCCTTGACCCTATTCCACATTAAGTCCTGTGAAAAACATTTCAAACAAATTTGGGGTGAGCAAAAAAATCTCAGTAAGGGATACACAAAGAATGAAAACTGTTAGTTTTTCAAACATCAAGTAAACCATGTATACTTTATCAAACTAATACCTTCACCTTCATGAAGTAGTAAAAACTCTTCACTGAATAAAATATCATTACATACCCTTTTGTAACCAAAGGATTACCATAAAACCCATATAAAGAACACATAACATATAAAGGTAACTTGGGACATAAACATACATAAGTGGAATAACCATATGGTCGACTTCCACACATATCACTTAATGGAATAGCCATACGGCTAACTTCCATACATACTTAATGGAATATCCATACGGACAACTTCCATACCCAATGCATTGGAGGTTATAACGTAACAACCCATCCTGGTATTCACGGCACCACCCGTCAAATGGTTCACAATGTAACCACCCTTCAAATGTCCAAGTACCATTATAAAAATCATAAGACATAAATCAAATATAATGGAAATAAAACATTTCCACACTTTGATCACAATATGTCACATAAATATATTGACATAAAAAATCCATTATAAAAACCATTTTCAATACCAAAATACATAAAAGATTACATGGTATTTATTTCATTTAAAAAAATTACGGCTTGTTCAGGAAGCCAAAGACCAAATAATACTCGCGGCGGCGGAAAAGGTCGTTGTCACCGCGTAGGTTAAAAGAAACATTCCTTTTTGTCATTTTGTAAAACGCTTCATAGAAAAAGATTCCATTTTTATAAAAGTAAAAGTCAAAGGGGTTTATACACCGTATAAAAGAAAGTTGTTTATAAAACGAAATAAGCCTCAATGAAAGGAGATTGAGACGAAGTCCCTTACCTCGGGTCCGACTTGACTCGATCATTCTTTAACATCCTGAATAATAAACTTGAGTTAATTTCTACTTGATTAAGAACCTTTTTCAAGTTCATTATTCCTTTTATATTAATTATTACCATGTTATTAACATTATGTAGTCATTTAAGTTAATAACGGTCGTTTGTCGATATTTGGTACTTGAGTCAAAAGTGAACTTCTTAAAATTACATGTTGTTCGTGTCGTCAAAGGTTCAATATATCCAGAATGATATTCATGATTTGGATATCACATATATCATATATATCCAGAATATACATGTATTTATAATATTACATAATCATTTAGAGGTAAGAAATGAAATTCATCGTTCATGGAGACGGTAAGCCGTACGTACGCATGAACGCTACATTTATATCTTTGTCATATTAATGGAATTAAAACTAAATGAGAGGTATGTATATTTTAATTCCAGAATTATATTCATAATTTATATTTAAAATACATCATATATATCCATTATATATATGTACATATAATAGTACATTACATTTGCGGATAAGAAATGAAATGCCCCATTCATGGAGACGGTAAGCCGTACGTACACATGAATGCTACTTTCTTTTCTATCTCATACATTAATGGAAAGAAATAATAATGATATAGAGGTATATTATAATTCCAGTATAACATAATATATAATAACATTAATTCCATCCTTTATACGTCCCACATATGGCATTAACGAATCACATAACTTTGAGGGGGCGGTAGTCCGCACTTCCTAAAATGAAATTATCGTGTTTACCCACAATGGAAACCATAAAGGTAAAACACAAATGAATAATAATGAAGCATAAGGAAAACATAAACATATTATATATCATATATAAATAGAGTGACATCTTAATGGCCACGATTAAAGGTGTTTAAAAGATGATTGAACAATCATCGTTTCGTGAGGTAGAAATTCGCCAACCACATAAACAATATGTGCTTTAACCATTAGATTTAGATGTGTGTATGTGTAGCTAGAAATATTCTTATAAAAACATCCTATTATATTGAAGATACTGGATTTGTTACAAAATAAATGAATAAAAAGAGTTTAGGGGGTTGGAGAAGCAACATAAAACAGAAGAACACAAGTGAAGACATCACCTTAAAATCAGATAACTCTCTTAGATTTGAACTCAAAGGCTTCCTTGGGAAGACTTCTGCCCAAAGTGAGGCTTAAAGGAGTAATAGAGGGATGTGGAAAGACAAAATGGTCAGGGGTTGTCCGAGCCAAAGGCTTTGGAAGTGTGGGTAAGGTGGTAGAGGTGGGGGCCTTTTATAAGAGGAGAGGAGGGGCAGTCTTGGAACGTAAGGAAATGTTACTTTATTTTAGAATGCATTTCAGATTTTAATGGTCCTAGATTGATTTGTTTTGAGGATTAGGTGATAAGGATTCGAAATCCACACATCCAATAGGTTTTGGACATGTTTTGGTCTTAGATTTTACATTATCTTTCTATTTTATTTAAATCGTTAAATAATGAGGTAATCACTGCATCATCATGGCGTCATATATAATTTAATTTATTTAATGTCTAAAAATTATAAAAAAACTACTATGCTGTAGTAAATATTTTTACCTTTCCAATGAATATTTATTGTCAAAAATATGATTTTTATAATCCCATGTAAAAATTGTTTTAATAAAACAACTCATGTTTGTGACATTTTTATTTTAACTTAAAATAAAAAGTTATTAATGTCATTTTCCAACCAAAGTGGCTTCATGAGGTCCCCATGTTGACCTATGGATTTTTTTGGTCGGAAATGACACATCCAAATAGGTTAGGACATGTGTTAAGTTCATTTCATATTATTACAACATTATTTTTACCTTAAATTACACTAATTACCTCTAATCGCAATTAAAAACTTAATAAGTTACTATTCTCCCAAATTATTATTTTTATCCCATTGAACCACATTATACTTGTTAATGAAAACCATGTATGTTGGATTTTTGAAATTTAAAACACAGAGGTGGTAAAATTTCATTTAAACGAAAAAATCAGTTTTTAAGTACCACTTAGTGGTTTCACTATTCATCAAAAATTGAAGTTTTTCAGAAATAATACCAAAAATTCACCGTAAGATATTTTTGATATTCTTAATTCAAAAATGAAGTCTATTTTACAAAATTAAAAACATATAAGTTTCATTAATTAATTTAATAATTAATTCCCGCTGTCAGAGAAAATAGCGTGTTTTCATGAAACAATAAGTATCAAAATATTGACACTAGTTGAAGTCTGATTTCAAAGTGAAATTAATTCCAACGACCACTATTGGATTTAATGGTAAAAATATATTCTAATTTCACTTTAAAACAAATTCAAAAGATAATATAATAATATAAATAAATTAGATTAAAAAGAGGTTTTGAATTGAAATACAACATTTTACACTATTCATTAAAAAATTAACTTTATCGGTAAAATACCAAAAATTTACACAAAGTAAATTTTGATGTCCCAATTCTAAATAAGAGTTTTATTTGGTCCAATAGAATTTATAAAATTGAACAAAACTATATTTAATGACGGTTCACTAACAAAAGGCGATAAGTGAACCTTTAGTGAAAATTAGGGTATAAAAGCCTAAAATTGAATTCTTTTCATATTTTAAGCCTTTATCATTTATTGGATAAATGTAAAAACATTTAAAACATATGTAATAATATTTTAGTTATTTCTATCCATTCTCGCCAATACAACGACTATGTGTTAACTACCATTTTAAATAATATTATTTTATTACTAGTGTGCAACGTAAGATTTCAAAGAAACTCTTTGTTGCGTATCGGGTATGCTATCGAACATAGAAACCCCTTTAAAGTAAAATTAATATTTAATTCGTAAATATTAATAAATATGAAAATGTTTTATTCATTATTTACCTAGGATGTTTCATCCTTCCCCCCTTTTGGAAATTGCGTCCTCTAAATTTTATTCAATTATCAAAATAAGTTGGGGTATTTATCCCTCATAGCATTTTCAGATTTCTATGTTGCCTCTTCAACCATATGGTTATTCCCCAAAACATTTACCTGATGAATTACATTATTTCACAACACTTTCTCTCTTCGTTCAAGAATCTGGACTGGTTGTTCTTCATAATATAGGTTCTCTTCCAGCTGAACTACCTCTGGACTCAAAACATGAGATGGATCTGGCATATACTTCCTCAACATCAAAACATGAAAAAAATTGTGTACCTGAGATAAACTCGGAGGTAAAGCCACTCGGTAAGCAACTGATCCAACTTTCTCCAGAATTTCAGATGATCCAATGAACCTTCGACTTAGCTTTCCTTTCTTACCAAATCTCATCACACTTTTCCATGGAGAAAACTTAAGAAAAAAATGATCACCTACCTCGAAATATAGATCCTTCCTCCGGTTATCCGCATAACTCTTGTGCCTGATATGAGCTATTCTCATGTGTTTCTGAATCAACTGAAAATTTTCTGCCATCTCATCTACCAATTCTGGTCATATCAGCTTCCTTTCACCCACTTCATCCCAAAATGCTGGAGTTTGACACTGCTTCCCATATAATGCCTCAAATGGTGCCATCTGTATTCTGGAATGAAAACTGTTCTTATAAGAAAACTCAACCAAAAAAAGATGTTGGTCCCAACTTCCCTGATAATCCATCGAATAGGCTAGTAGCATATCCTCCAAGGTCTGAATTTTTTGTTCTGACTGCCCATCCGATTACAGATGAAAAGTTGTACTAAAATTTAATTCAGTACCCAACGACTTCTGATGGACTTTCCGAAAGTTAGAAGTAATCCTGGGATCACGATCAGACACAATGGAGAGAGGAACTCCATGTAACCGGACTATCTCTTTAAGATACAAATGAGAAAGTATATCTAGGGAAAAAGTATCTCGTATAGAAAGTAAATGAGTAGATTTAGTCAAGCGATCAACAATAACCCAGATTTCATTATTAACTCTAGGTGTCTTCGGTAATCCCACGACAAAAACCATGGATATATTTTCCCATTTCCCCTCTGGCACTGGTAAAGGCTTAAGCATCCCTTTCGGTAACTGCTTCTCTGCTTTAACCTACTAACGAGTCAAACACTTCACAGTAAAATCAACAATATCTCTTTTCATTTCATCCCACCAGTAATACTCCTGCAGATCTCTGTACATCTTAGTACTACCAGGATGAACTGAAAACAGGGAACTATGAGCCTCACATAACAACTCATTCTTCAAATGTGAATCAAAAGGCACACATAATCTTTTCCCAAACCACAAAACACAATCATTATCAATGTTGAATTCAGGCAACTTGCCCTTCTGAACCAGCTCCACCTTTTTCTGCAACTCACTGTCTTCCCTCTGTGCTTACTTAATTCTGTCTGATTGGGATGATCTCACTGATACATGAAACAAAACAGAAGATCTTTATGCACCAACAATTTCCATGCCAATGTTCATCAAATCAAAAACCAAAGGATCTCGTTACAAATGTAGCATGGTTAATGAAGCATTACTTTTTCGACTCAAAGCATCAGCCACTTTATTTTCTTTTCCCGGATGGTAATGAATTGTACAATCATAATCCTTGATTAATTCCATCCATCTCCTCTATCTCATGTTCAATTCATTATGAGTGAATATATACTTTATAATTTTGTGATCAGTATATATTTCACACTTTACTCCATACTAATGATGCCTCCAAATTTTTAAAGAAAAAACAACAGCAGCTAATTCCAAATCATTTGTAGAGTAATTTACCTCATGTGTTTTCAATTGACGTAAAGCATAAACAATTACCTGATCATTCAGCATAAGGATATAGCCAAGTCCCTTCAACGAAGCATCAATGTATATAACAAACTCACCATTCCTGGAAGGAAGTGCCAAAACTGGAGCATTCACCAATCTTCTTTTCAACTCCTGAAAACAATCATCACATTCTTTTGTACAAATAAACTTAACACCCTTACGAGTTAGCTTAGTCATTGGACTAGATAACCATGAAAAATTTTCAACAAACCTTTGGTAGTAACCTGCCAAAACAAGAAAACAACGGATCTCGGTTACATTTGTGGGTCTTGCCCATTCTTCAACAAATTCTGTTTTAGCAGGATCAATAGTTATGCCATCTTTTGAAACAATGTGACCTAGGAAAGAAATTTGTTGTAACCAAAACACACACTTGCTGAATTTTCCATATAGATTCATTTATTTTATGGTTTTCAAGATAACACTTAAATTACCTTCATGATCCTATTTACTTTTAGAAAACACCAAAATATCATCAATGAAAACTACCATCATTTTTCACCAGAGTCAACTGAGACCTCACTGCAACAAACTGTTTAGTTCTGATTCTGACCATCTCAGGATACTAATTTGAAAGGTCATTTCCCTCTGTATGTCTTCCCAAAAAAGATGTTTTGTTTCCTCTATGGAAAACCATTCTAAACACATAAATATCTTAGGCAAAGCAACATGGTAATCTTTAAATGCTATATCATTTTAATCGTACCATAAATTAACTTATAATTTTACACTTTTCTAACTACTAAAGTTGTCTAAACCAACCTTTGATTCCAACTATAAGGCCCTATCCTTAAACATTACTTAATATTGAATTAAATGAATAATTCACATTGAGTATCTTTTCAAGTTTAGAGTTTTAGAGAATTAGGACATAACTGTTACATCTCAAAAGATTACAAAGTAGACACTTCTACTAAGTTTCCATAGAATAAAAAACTCTTAAAAAGAAATATGTCTAGTTCCATGTTTTATATAGCATGACATTCCCTTGATCCCATCCTTGACCCTATTCCACATTAAGTCCTGTGGAAAACATTTCAAAAAAACTTGGGGTGAGCATAAAAATCTCAGTAAAGGATACACAATGAATGAAAACTATTAGTTTTTCAAACATCAAGTAAACCATGTATACTTTATCAAAGTAATACCTTCACCTTCATGAAGCAGTAAAAACTCTTCATTGAATAAAATATCATCACATACCCTTTTGTAACAAAAGGATTACCATAAAACCCATATAAAGAACACATAACATATAAAGATAACTTGGGACATAAACATACTTAAGTGGAATAACTATACGGTTGACTTCTACACATATCACTTAATGGAATAGTCATACGGCCAACTTCCATACATACTTAATGGAATAGCCATACAGCCGACTTCCATACCCAATGCATTGGAGGTTATAATGTAACCACCCATCCTGGTATTCACAGCACCACCCGTCATATGGTTCATCACGTAACCACCCATCAAATGTCTACATACCATTAGAAAAATCATAAGACATAAAACAAATATAATGTAAAGAAAACATTTCCAAACCTTGATCACAATATATCACTTAAATATATTGACATAAAAATCCATTATAAATACCATTTTCAATACCAAAATACATAAAAGAGTATATGGTATTTATTTCATTTTAAAAAATCATTACGGCTTGTTCAGGAAGCCAAAGACCAAATAATACTCGCGGCGGCGAAAAAGGTCATTGTCACCACGTACGTTAAAAGAAACATTCCTTTTTGTCGTTTTGTCAAACACTTCATAGAAAAATATTCCTTTTGTATAAAATTAAAAGTCAAATGGGTTTGTACACTATATAAAAGAATGTTGAGTATAAAAAGAAATATGCCTCAATGAAAGGAGATTGAGACGAAGTCCCTTACCTCGGGTTCGACTTGACTCGATCGTTCTATAATGTCCTGAATAATAACCTTGAGTTAATTTCTACTTGATTAAGAACCCTTTTTAAGTTCCTTATTCTTTTTATATCACTTATTACCATGTTATTAACATTATGTAGTCATTTAAGTTGATAATGGTCATTTGTCGATATTTGGTACTTGAGTCAAAAGTGAACTTCTTACAATTACATGTTTTTCATGTGGTCAAAGGTTCATTATATCCAGAATGATATTCATGATTTAAATATCATATATATCATATATATCCAGAATATACATTTATTTATAATATTACATAATCATTTAGAGGTAAGAAATGAAATGCACCGTTCATGGAGACGGTAAGCCGTACGTACGCATGAACGCTACATTCATTTCTTTGTCATATTAATGGAATTAAAAATAAATGAGAGGTATGTATATTTTAATTCCATAATTATATTAATCATTTATATTTAACATACATCATATATATCCATTATATATATGTACTTATAATAGTACATTACATTTGGGGATAAGAAATAAAATGCACCGTTCATGGAGACGGTAAGCCGTATGTACGCATGAACGCTACTTTCATTTATATCTCATACATTAATGGAAAGAAATAATAATGATATAGAGGTATATTATAATTCCAGTATAACATCATATATAATAACTTTAAATCCATCCTTTATACGTCCCACATATGGCATTAACGAATCACATCACTTTGAGGGGGCGGTAGTCCGCACTTCCTAAAATGAAATTATCGTGTTTACCCACAATGGAAACCATAAAGGTAAACCACAAATGAAAAATAAAGAAGAATAAGGAAAACATAAAAATATTATATATCATATATAAATAGAGTGACATCTTAATGGCCACCATTAAAGGTGTTTAAATGATGATTGAACAATCATCGTTTCGTGAGGCAGAAATTCACCAACCACAGAAACAGTATGTTCTTTAACCATTAGATGTAGATGTGTGTAAGTGTAGCTCGAAATATTCTTATAAAAACATTCTTGTATATTTAAGATACTGAAGTTGTTACAAAAATAAACAAATAAAAAGAGTTTAGCGGGTTGGAGAAGAAAAATAAAACAAAAGAACACAAGTGAAGACATCACCTTAAAATTGGGTAACTCTCTTAGATTTGAGCTCAAACTCTTCCTTCAGAAGACTTCTGCCTAATGTGAGGCTTCATGGAGTAATAGAGGGATGTGGGGAGACAAAATGGGTAGGGTTTGGCCGAGCCAAAGGCTTTGGAAGTGTGGGTAAGGTGGTAGAGGTGGGGGCCTTTTATAAGAGGAGAGGAGGGGCACTCTTGGAATGTAAGAAATAATACATTATTTTAGAATGCGTTTCAAATTTTAATGGTCCACATTGATGTGTTTAAAGGATAAGGTGATAATGATTCTAAATCAACGCATACAATAGGTTTTTGGCATGTGTAGGTCTTAGAGTTTACATTATCTTTCCATTTTATATAAATTGTTAAATAATGAGGTAATCGCTACATCATCATGGTGTCATAAATAATTTAATTTATTTAATGCCTAAAAATTATAAAAATACTACTATGATGTATGAAATCTTTTTACCTTTCCAATTAATATTTAGAGTTAAAAATATAATTTTTATAACCCTATGTAAAAATTGTTTTAGTAAAACAACTCATGTTTGTGACATTTTTATTTTAACTTTAAATAAAAAGTTATTAATGTCATTATCCAACCAAAGTAACTTCATGGGGTCCCCAAGTTGACCCATAGATTTTCTTGGTCGGCCATGACACATCCAATGAGGTTATGACATGTATCATTTTCATTTCATATTATTACAACATTATTGTTGCCTTAAATTACACTAATTACCTCTAATCGCGATTAAAAACTTAATAAGTTACTATTCACCAAAAAATTATTTTAATCCCATTGAACCACATTTTAATTCTTAATGAAAACCATGTATGTCGTATTTTTGAAATTCAAGACACAGAGGTGGTAAAGTTTCTTTCAAACGAAAAAATTAGATTTTAAGTACCACATATTGGATTCACTATTCATCAAAAATTGAAGATTTTCAGAAAAATACCAAAAATTCACCCTAAGCTAAATTTGATATTATGAATTAAAAAATGAAGTATATTTTATAAAATTCAAAACATATAAGTTTCATTAATTAATTTTATAATTAATTCCCGCTATCAGAGCAAATAGCGGGTTTTCATGAAACAATAAGTATCAAAAGATTGACAATAGTTTAAGTCCGATTTCAAAGTTAAATTAATTCCAATGAACACTATTGGATTAAATGGTAAAAATATATTCTAATTTCACTTTGAAACCAATTCAAAAGATAATATAATCATATAAATAAATTAGATTAAAAAGAGGTTTTGAATTAAAATACAACATTTTACACTATTCATTAAAAAATGAACTTTATCGGTAAAATACCAAAAATTTACACAAACTAAATTTTGATGTCCCAACTATAAAGAAGAGTTGTATTTGGTCCAATAAAATTTATAAAAGTGACCAAAACTATATTTTATGACGGTTCTCCATCAAAAGGCGATAAGTGAACCTTTAGTGAAAATTAGCGTATAAAAGCCTAAATTTGAATTCTTTTCGTATTTTTAGCCTTTATCTATTATTGGATAAATGTAAAAACATTTAAAAACATATTTAATCATATTTTAGTTATTTATATCCATTCCCGCCAATATAACGGCTAAGTGTTAACTACCATTTAAAATAATATTATTTTATTACTAGTGTGCAATGTAAGATTTCAAAGAAACTCTTTGTTGTGTATCGGGTACGCTATCAAACGTAGAAACCCCTTTAAATTAAAATTAATATTTAATTCATAAATATTAATAAATATGAAAAAGTTTTATTCATTATTTACCTGGGATGTTACAAGAATAAGGTTTGAAAATAATGTCATCAATCAGAATATGTGTACTAGAAAACATTTCAATATTTTTCCATAAAGTGAAGAATAAATACCAAATAATGTTTTACAAGATGTTATTTATATTATGATGTTGTACCAAATGGAATTTAGAATGAAAATTAGGAATTTTTGCTAAACTCATTTTTTTGAGATATTTAGTTATATGTTTAATGATACACTAATCAAGAAAGTATGAGTGTCATTATTGACTAGATTTTATGAATTTTTAGGAAGAATATTTACTCTATGATCTAAGGAAGTTTTCAATGATGATTGGTTGATTAATATCTATTAGCGAGTTTAAATTTGGTCAAATGAAGGAAGAATATCATTTGAGATTAAAATATGGATATGGGATTTTTAAATTTTAGTGGATGTTATTACATATTTGTTTGGAGGTATTATACAAATATAATGTGGATTTTGGGGTGTTGGATTATGTTTTTCTTCATTTGATAGGTTGATCAGGTTAGTTGGTTGTGTGTTATGCTGGTGAATTGATGCACCGTAATAAAGGGCCAACTAAAAATTGTGGTGGAAATTATCAATTCAGATGATGTTTGGAATGATAATTTACTAGAGGGATAATGGGTTACAAAATGGGGGTGGAAGAACTAAATGAATGAAAATAGAATCAGTCAATATATAGAATATGGGATTAGCTAGATTCTATATGTAATTTCCTTATATATTAACAATCAGACAAAATATGCGTTGAAGAAGTGATTAGACATATATGTATCGGACCTAGAAGAATATATTACATGGATAAATAGTACGTAATGGATAGGTTCCAAATTATCTATAATAACAATAAAGGATCATTTATAAATTGAACATTTATTTATGATTAATTGGATATTAATAAAATAAGGTGATGAAGAATTATTGGATTAATTTTAACCTGAAGAACCTGTACGAGACAGATAGATTCATATTGGAGGAAGAAGGTGAGTTTCTTTTTGACTACTATGTATGAAAAAATTTATATTCATGGAATTAAATTAAAAGAATCACTTAAACATCCAATATATGTCACATTTGGTGAAAGAAAAGCTTATTTTTTCAATTTACCATATGAAAAATGTGGATAATGTCTACAAAGGTAGAATAAAGAACTGGCAAGGAAAACCATGTTGGACAAGGTAATCACCATTCAAGAAAAGAAGAATTGTATTATTATCCCACTCTTAAATCATAGGGTGTCACATAGAAGACAAGTAATTTTTTCTTGGAATACAACTATAATATGAATCTAATTATAGTGAAGAATCCATGTACCAATCATCGCCATACATTGTATGAACAATTTACCCAAAATGATAAATAAACAATTTAAAATTATTTTGTGTCATCTTTTACTGAAATTCAAATACTTGAGTGTAATGAATAAAAAATAATTGGATAATCATCTTCCTAAAATGTCCAACAGGTTAAGGGATATGAATTTATAATTGGATAACAATTTACCAATACTAATTCACCACCACTTAGTGTGGATTAATTGAAAATGTGGTCCTCTCAATTTGTATCAAATGGTTGGTTCACCTCTTTAGAATTTTCTACATTGAAGTTATACTATTTTAAAGATTTCAATTTCATTCCTCTATAAAAATGAGGCATAGTTTTGGTTAAGATTCAATTAACATTAAGAAAAAATATATTTCTTTCAGGTCCATGATGAACATGATAATTAAAGATAAAACATTATGATGATATCTCTCTTACCTAATGTGTAGGAAGTGTCATTTTATATATTCCATGATAACAATTAATAAAAACATTTCATAGAATGTTATATATAGGTTTATCAGGTTTCTATATAGTAGAATGATAACATTCCCAGATCATGGGAATTAATAATGTTATTAAATAATGTTGTATGTGAAAATTCATGAAAAAATATCCTCAAGAAGAAGATCCAAGTACATGTGGTGATGATAATATATCTATAAAATAATCATATATTGGAGTTTGTATAATTAATTGGTTTCTGTATTATTTTTCTAATGAAATTACGTCTCATTTTTTATTAATTTCTATGTATTGTGGAATAGATCAACCATTTAGAAGAGGAGTTCAACATTATGTGGAAGGCTTTAAAGTAAAAATATCAAGAATATAGAATTCTCACAAAACTTTTTAAATCCAATAAAGATTTTTTTTTGGATATTTAAATAATATCCTCAAAGATAAAATATAAATAACCAACTATGTTAAGGTGAAATATAATACCAAAAAAACTCTGGAATAAAATAACCATGATAGTGGTGAATATCTAAAAGCAACATTGATGTCATGGATTTTTATTTGGACAAAAAATCCATTATGATCAAGGAAAATTAATTTTTTTTTATAATAATGATATAATATATATAGGGATTGTTGGAATACTAAATAAGGTTTTTAAGTAAGGGTTATTATTATTTAAAACAAAAATCATTACACGTGTGATGTCTATAATTAAATGTTATGTTTGGATATTTTGAGGAGACATATATTGAGACATCATAAAATAAGAAAAAAATGTTTCTACTAATCAATTATAATTGGAAGATTATAAGGATAAATTAAATCCATCATGTGATAATAAGTTCATGAATTTATATGTAGATATTTCTCAAGAAGCTGTGTAAAAGAGGTACCGTCCATAGTCTATAGTAAAAAAAATTTAATCGCTTTTCATGTGTTGTAGAGATTTTATAACCAAATATACGTAATTATGGACGAATAAATATCATAATTAATCTAACTAAATATAAAATACAGATATAAAAATTAATTTGGTTAGTTCTACATAAGGATCCCAAAAATTAATAAAAAGATCCAAAAAATATTATTTACACAAAATGATACTAGAATGTGCATCAATGTTGGTGATATAATTTATTTATGTATTTTTCATTGGATTGTTGGTAAAATATAATAATGGAAAATAAAAATAAATATAAAACTATGTTAATTTGGGAAATTAATAGATGAAAAATAAATATTTATAGAGTAAAAATAATGTGTATTATTCAAAAAAGTTGTAAGAATTAACAATTTCTAAGATATTGGAATAGATGGTGGTCACAAGAATGGTTCCTCACCCTCATGATATGTATTGAAATATTTTATAAAAATAAGGCCCAAAATTTTGGATATAAATGAAGAATAATCCTTGGTATGTTTGTAGAATAATTTTGGATACAAAAAATATCCCAAAAATATTTCATTAAAATAAGTGACATTTTCTTGGATTCAAATTCCAAACGTTTTGTAAAATGTATCCAAAGAAAATAATGAAAATGATTACACATGTAACATTTAACAAGGATAACCTAAAATTATGGACAATATTCTTCATGTTTTGAATGTTATATGGACATAATAATTGAAAAGAATATGTAAAATGGAAGAACCACAATGAATTCCTAGAGAAAATAATTAAAAAAATTCCATTTGAATGTAAAGATTATTTTTTTTGAAGGGAAATGAGTGTGGAAACAATTTTAAAGATATATCATCAATAATTTTAGTGTATGAAAAGTATTAAAATAATGTGAATGTTTCACTAGGAAATACAAGTGCTTCAAAAGCGTCTGATAAGAGAAAGATAAAAAAATAAATTGAATATCTTATAAGATCTATGTATCCCGAATAATAATTAATTTTCATATATATAACCTTTAATAATGGTGGAAATAGATTAACTTGGATGGTATAATAATCTCATTTTTTATTTTCACAACAATAAGTATGAATGATCCATCTAATTCCCTTAACATTTCTGTTTTTTATTTTGTCATCCAAAACCAGTAATTAAATATAACGAATGATATTAGTTGGATAATATGATATACTAAAATTGATTCCATCCATGTATATGAAAGATAAGGATGCTTCTATATAGGAATTTTTACTACGTTGGTTCCCTGAAAATTATATGAAGGGATTTTCCTTAGTGAGTATTTGGATATTTTCAAATGTCTGGAAAACATTAAAATAATGATCCATTTTGGCACTTTACCAAAATTCATCTTCAATAAATACCTATTTAATGTATTCATCATTATGAATACTATAAGAAAATTTTCTTTAAGAGTTAAAAATAGTCGTAAGGTAAATTTAGACCAAAAATAATGATCACTTGAAATTTCTATTATTCTAAAATATACTTGAAGGGATGTAATTGGTAAATATATTAATTTATTTTTCTCTCATCCATTTATTTATAAAATGAATAAATTAGCATAAATTTGGATAAAATCATTCCATTGGAGAGTTAAGAAATTTGGATATGAGTATAGTGTACTAATGCCGCTTATCCTGATATTTACACTTGATTATTTCTATATTGTTTCTTAAAGTGAGTACTTGAGTATGAGGTTTATCTAGTTTATAACAGTTTCATATATAAATTTTTATCTTAATCCGAGAATAATATTAGACATCCCATGTTGAAAATTTTATTAATTCTCATTCTATAAGGTCTCAAGATATTTTTTTAAATGAAAATTTTATTTTCTAAATCAAATCATCTCAATTTCTTCATCGAGTATGAGCCTTAAACATAAAGTGAAATAATTGGTGTAAAATTTTATAAAATTGACCTTATACACATTTCCTTAGAATTAATTTTTCTTGACTATAAATAGGGTAAAATTTGAGATGATATTTTTTATTGAAAATTTAATGCTGTAGATAGTTTTATAAGAATGATATTTGCATATTTGCATAATAAATAAATTAAAATAGAGTGAATTAAGAGCCTAATTTTTATTGTGTTTTATTTTTTCAAAGTGACTTACATTTATTTTCAATAAATTTGAAATATATAATTGATGTCATTTCTTATAGAAGTTAGTGATAACTTTTTTTTGGAGGGTTAGGTTGAATTATAAAGAAGGAAATTAATTTTGTGATGATTGGGTGAATGGATAATGAAAAAAGAAAGATATCAAATCTTAGTATGTTATAAATTAATTTAAATACTGTTAACATATATATTAGACTTACATGACTGGAATGAGTCCGGAAAAAAACATGTGATCAGAAAAAATATATCAGTTGATGCCTGATGATGTGTTCAACATTTATAAAAAAATGTCTCATGGATGTGATTTTGTCATAGGTTTATATGAATGTAAATTCTTTAAAATATATTATAGTAAGATATTTTTAAGGGGAAATTGAGTAGTGGATGTGAAATGTTCATGTAATAATGTTATTAAAATTATAGTTTTGATTAGAAGAACTATGTTTCCTAAGTATCATGAAGATTTTCTTAAATTTGAATGAAAGGATGTACATAGTTCATCAGATGTACTTATATAATGATATTGACGAAAAGTAATATTATATTATGAAATTAACATATAAATCTATTTATGAGGGTTTTTATAGTTTAAATATGTATGAAATCTAGCGGATGAACATAGTTAGTCAGTAAAAAACATCATTATTTAGAAAAATATTATTTTTGTATGAAGTCTGATCGAATGAATTGTGTGAATAATTGGATGTAAAGAATCTATAATTAATTCATGTATCATGGGTAGATAATAAAACCGTCAAAAAGGTCATATTTGATGATTACATACAATAGGTATAGGAAATACGTGAAAATCACCAATTATTGTTTGTTGAAAAATCAATTTAGTTGAATTCAATAGGATTTTTCATATGAAGTCATCAAAAATATATTTTCTTGGGTTTCATTCACCATGATTGATTATATGATAAATGGAGTTGTAGAAATGATTTGGAACAATGAAGAATGATTATGTTTCTACAAAATTATCATTAATAGGGTGTTTAAATAAATAGTATTCAATGAATATCATTTTTCAGATGGGGAAAAAGTTAGGAAATTGGTGAAGGATTGTGAATAATTTTATCTTATAATGGGATTATCTTGAAAATGATTTTGAGGTGTTTCTATAATGTGATGATAGATTATTAATGACAATTCATCAGATGGAATATTATTTAAAAAAATTAATGGACACAAAGTATGATGAACATTAAGTAGTTTTTGTAATTTCATTAATTGTGGTGATGTTGAGCTAGAGCATCAATATTTCGGTAATCAGGAATGTAAGAGCAAAATTCAAGCTATGATTTTTAATGTATTGGGATTAATTTTAATTATAATATACATGTAAGTTTCCTATTAATATTTTATGTATCCTACCATCTAGAAACATTCAAGGTAGTGAAACAATGGAATAATTGATCAGGAGTTTTGAATTTGGAAACTATATTTTCCTATTTTTTTGAATGAATTTTACTTATGTATATAGAGAAACTATTACTTTATAAAGGGATCTAGGTGTGAGAATATTATTTTATTTTTTAAGCGATTGTATACTCATGTTGTGTGGGAGTGCGTTATGGTGAATAAATGAGGTTCCATAAGAAAGTTATTGCCACAAATCATGTTATAAATTCTGATTTTCATTGATGTTTTCAAATAACAGGTACCTGATGCAGTATGTGGTATTAGATAATTAAAATTCACTGGACTGATAAATAGTGCATCAAATTATGGAGTGAATAAGGGATCAACAAGATAGTCTATCATTTTTCCATACCTATTGAAGTTACATCAAACATTGTGTAGAATAAGTGACCAAACCTATAGGTATTAGACTTAATATAATATATTAGGTAAAGAAGTATCAATAGAAAAATAGGTACCAAAGAATCAAAAACAAGTAGAAGGTATTGGCTAGATACTTAATAGAGTCTTCATACTAATTTGTCAATTGAAAAACATGGGGATAAGAATGATTATATGATAAATAACTAAAAGTAGCTACATTAGGCCAAATAAATCAATCAAAAGTACGAAGATGAGTTTATTTACCACTTTTATGCATGTGACATTAAAAGATGACGGATTAAATGAACAAAAAATCAGTTTGACATCCAATATAAGTTTTAAAAATAATGTTTTGTTGGACTTGTATCTTAAATATTTCTATCTCTATATCAGGACTTAAACATGATGTCTGTGTGGTGTTTCCATGTATCAGAAACATGAAATTAATATATGAAAAATATTAATATAAAATCATTGAATGCACATAAATAATTTCAATATTAATTTTTACCATTATTTGTAACCTTGGATGGGAAATATGATGAAAAAGTTGAATATGGATTGCAAGGATTACCCTAGGCATGACCTAAGGTTGGTCGACATCAGAAATTCCATGGGAGGTGACCATTGGTTGGTTAATATAATAAAATAATTAATCTATTTTAATTAAATTACCTAAACTAGAGTAATCCTATATAAATAAATCATAATAATTTTTTAAAAATGATATTAATAAAAACATGGGATGATTAGAGGATGATAAAATTCATTGTTGGTGAATCGGGATTTGAGAAAGACATTGATATTGTTGAAGTGAATTGATAGGTAGTTATTGAATGTAGTGGACCTTCTAAATAACTATAAAACATGTTCTTTTCCAATGATTGATATTTTATTAAGGTAAAACTCTTTATTTGTATTTATCTACTATTTCATTTGTGATCATGGATTTTTATATTTTGTATTCTCTGAAATTACCTACCATTAACATGAACATGTTTTACAAATTGAATTTTTAAATCTAGTTTATATTAATCATTCAATGATATCTCCCTTGAAAATTCACATGAATATTTTCTACTAGGATTTCATCATCAAACTATACTCAAATCCATTTTGAGTTATTTCCCTACATTTTCATTGAATTATTTTTCATTTTCCAATTGCGTTTTCGGTTCAACATTACTAGGGTTTATATGAGCATGATCAGGTCCCCAGATCTATGGTAGTTTCAATAATGATGTATGAATCATTATTTTGGGTATGTAATGTGGTGTGTTGTGGAATTCAAGTGTTTTTTTTTCATGTATTTGAGATTTGTGGTGATTACTGATAGATGATATTATCCTATATAGTCAATAGAAATTTCAATTTCCAACCAACAGAGTCCTCGAATAGATAGTCATAGGTGGTTATTTTGATTTTTGAGGATTCTAGTGTCAACTAAGAGATAATTTTCAAAATTTATAATATATTATATGGTAGTAGAAACATGATTTCTATGAAATTCCTAGCTTCATTTCATGTATCCCAGAGGAACACATGAAATATATTACCCTGGGTGAAATGGCTAAGGTTATAGGTGAGGATAAGTTTCAAACACTGTGTAAGGACTTTAGACTCAATATGAACCTATTCTAGTGATTGGAAATTATTTCATTAGTATATGGTTATATAAATGGTCAATCACATGAGGATGACTTTAAGTACATGAGGGTGACCTCAAACATGGAGATAACTAGTGTAAATGAGCACGGGCTTAGAGGAAAGGTGGCTAAGAAACACCATGTATCACATATAAATAATGTCTAGTATGATCTTATTTCCCAGTCTGTGTCTATTATATAACTTTTATAGGTGATGAGGTGAGTTCACATTCTATGTGACACAACATACATGTTGTGTAATTGTCCCAAGAACTTCCACATTCCAATCCACTATCTATAAGACACTTATTTTTTTCTAACAGGTATCCTATTTGGAGGTTTTTTCTTCCTAGAACAGTATGTTATCCATCATTGTTTAATATGATAAATTATGTGAGGTTTCACAAGAATGATTCTTTTATTGGTGGTGGTTAGTGATGGAAATTATCAGGCCTAATTATCAGTATTATTATAGTTTCAATAATCCCCTCTCTCACTTGGGCATAGGTCTCCCATACTCTTCACATATGAATTTTTGGTACTCCAACAGACCACAATAGATTGTGTTTTCTCAATATATGGAGTGATAGTCCCATGTCTTAACGATTCAATGTGGAGAAGGGTCGCCACTAAATATTTGGATCCCTTTGATATAGAGAAATTTTGAAAAATATAGTCCACTCTCCATAAATTATTTTTAATGTTACATGTCTTGGTGGGAATTTGAGTATTTGTAGAATGATTCATCATATTTGTATATGATATGTAGACGGATATTCTGATTCATTCATAGATGGGTTTTTTAGAGAACATATGTGTGGGTTTAGGGATTATATTTTTCCATTTTTTTGGATTAATGTAATTTCTATTGTACCTTTCTATTAAAACATTTATTTTATGGAGTATTCTACTATGTATGTATATAATCATCAATTCGTAGTCATTTATACACATTTCGTGTGTTATGCATATAATAATATGATTACTGGTGACTTTGGAAGAGTGTAGAGATACATGGATTCACTGACCACATTCAATGGTTGACATGGAAAATTGGAGCTGCGATCTTTCATTTTTACTATTTTTGTTGTGTTTTTTACATAAGTAAATCATTTCTATCTGGTTGGGTACTTTTATCCTTTATGGTTCAGCTTTGTTTTTTCTTGCACTATGGTATTCCTTAGAGGTTATTTCATTCATTGGATTACTCTACATGTTTTATTCAATTATTATTTTTATACACCATTGAATGGAGATAATAGTGATTTTACATGTAGGTACATTAGGATAAGGCCTCCCATTTGAGTTTATTCCTTATCATATCTTTTCCCCATTACCTAGCATATTGGAGGCGATCTAAGAGTTAAAACACTTGAAAATCCAACATCAAGGTGTTCTTTAGTGGGTTAGGTCGTTATAATGTTGTGTCACAAATGTTCATCAGTGGGTTAGTGTTATAGTGGGACATATAGTGAGGATTAGTGAAGATATTACGGAAACAATTTTATACTATCTCAGGTGTACATTTCAATCTATAGAATGTAGGGTCGGTGTGATGACTGAAATATCAATTCAATAGGACTCTGACTACCTGCATGTTGAATCGAACTGTTGAGACATTAGATTTGGAGAACCATTAATATATTCAACATATAGGACTGATTCCATTGAATATACTTAGTTTTACATATCCACATATATATATATCAACTCATCTTACCATGGAATGAATTGATAACATTAACGATTCATCGAGGAAGATATATTTCTATGTTTCTGATATCGAATCAGGGAACTGATAGATTGATGGATGAGGTAACAAATTGGCGTCCATGAATTTTTTCTTATAGTGGGAGGGGATTAGTGCACCCAAAATGTTGAGATATGTATAGTCCTAACGGGGTTGTATGATAACACATGAAGTATTCATGTCCTTCTTGAGTTCTAGTGTTCGATACCATTGAGTTTCTATACTGAGAATGGATCATAGGTTGTAGAGGACTGAATAGATTTTGTGGTTGGAGTATTCAGTACAATTCTTACCACAACCAATCAGATGGTTGTGATTGCATCCAGCCTTATTCATAGAGCCATAGGGAACATTTAGAGTCTTAACAGACATACACATAATCGGATGACACTATCAGGATCAGAATTCCAGTATATTTTTTATTAAAATTATTACCACTAGATTATTCTCTTTATATATAATTTAGAGACTCCCGATCTAAAGAATGTTCATATTACATATTCTAGGTATTCCGTGATGTTAACATACCTCATGAATTATTTTCTTTATATGTTGTAAGAATGATTCATTCGGATGTTGAATTTTGTGCAGGGCCTCCAAAGAGAAATTCATGCCAGTGTAAGAAGCATGTGCCTCCAACTTATACATGAAGTCTAGATAGGGTTTTAGTGATTTAGATAAACATAGAAGAGTGAAATTCGGTGGATGGGGAAGGTGGTAGAAATGATATGGCTAAGTCATCTGAGGTAGCTAGCATGTTCTATATGTAAATGAATCAGAAAAAGAAGGAATACTCATACTCATACTCAAACACATGAATCACTAGCATGGGGATTGTGTAGAGGATCCCTAAAGACTATTGAGGTCCAATGATATTATTTTGATGTGTGAGGTAAAACATGTCATTAATTACTGACACATTGTGTTGTCATAAATAGGTGGATAGTTGTTGAACCACCACGACAGAGGAAACCTTGATATTAGGGATCTACAAAGAATTGGTAGGGTAGCTCCCATGGATGTTGTGTTGACATAAGATCTAGATGAGCTTTATTGGGAGGACATATTAAATGAGGGTGAGACAATGACTTATGCCCAAAACCAACACCTAGTGTCCCATTTTAGGGTTGGAGAGATATCGATCAAGTCTATGGGAATCTACTATCTATGGTGGGATATAAACATGACTAAAATGAGAAGAGGCATGTTATAGTCTATATATTTTATAATATTTCTCTAGTTCTAGTAGAAACATTTATTATCAATTCCATTATCTCTATTTCACATCATGTGATAGATAGATATTCATGTTGATACTTTAACCTAAGCGTTATGGGTAAATGTTCTTATTAGGAGAGATTCATCAATATGTCACATATGCTAACTATGTGTTTTGTGGTCTAGTTTAGATATTTGATCATGGTAAATTTTTATTAGAATGACGAACCCTTTTAATTTATTTTAGGGATGAAATAGTTTTCCATGGTGCATGACATGTAGAATGTTATCACATGAGAGTTAGATGCTTCCATATTCTTGCGACAATACACTCCTTTTCAGGAAAGGGATAAATCTTCGTTTAAAAAATGTGTATTTCTAGATTAAATTTTAAATCTATCACTCATTAGTTATTGATTACCCCACTTGGATCATTGGGATCTTAAGTCATGTGGATTCCTTTAATTTTTGAGGTTTACATAGACTCCTTCCCCGGAGATGTTATTAGAGTTCCCCTAATGCATGACATGTACCTTTGCATTAATTGTATCACTAGGAATACAAAAATATCTTATGTCGAATATAAAATAGGCCCCTACATGATATTGAAGATGAGGGTTCAATTGGAGGACCATCGAGATGAGGGTTTCATCAGAACTACTGAGACATCATGGGCATCTCCAGTTCTGTATGTGAAAAATGAGGATGTGAGTTTATTGTATTAAATCAATTTTATTATCATGAACTAGGAAATGATAAATAAAATGTACCCATTTTAAAGGATTTATGAACTATTTTACCAGTTGAGAGGTGTGAGTTTGTTCTTAAATATTGATCACTGGTTCAACTATAACAAGTTGAGTGTTCGTGAGGATGACATACTGAAGACAACATTTTGATTTTTTCTTAGAAACTATGAGTTCATGGTGATTTATTTTAGGGTGATTAATTCCATCTATATGTTTGTGAATATTAAGAACTGGATTTTCCATCCATTCATGGAACTCTTTGTGGTTTTCATCATTTATGACATACTCATTTACACTTCATTAGAGTATTATCATGAATATAATTTGATATTGTTCCAATAATTACTATTATATAGAAAAACCTATGTCAAACCTGAAATGATCTTTTTTTGGGTCTACAAGGTTCACCTTTTGGTTATTTTAGCCACATATAATATTTTAGATGTGGACCCGATGTAGATTGATGTGTTACCTTATTATAAGACACCCAAGATCATGCAACATGTGCATAATTTTTTTAGTCATGGAATGCTAATACATAATGTATGTCAATGAAATATATACAATATTCTCCTATTTGATATCATTTAAGTTGAAATTAATGTCTTTCACCTATAACAAGTTGTTTCAAAGATCCCTCAAGGAGAAAAAGCTGAGTTTGACTTGTCCTCCATTGTTGAGAAAATCATAGGAGGTAATTGAGAATAGAATATTTTGTGATGAAAATGGGGAGGGGATAATTTTCATGTTAATGAAGATGTTGGAAGTGATTAGGCATCGGTAAATTTAGTTGAAACCCTTTAATAAAAACTATACACTTGAAAACATAGAGTTTTAAGTTATAGTCTTCACTCTGATTATGTGGGGGGAATTGTCTTCTACAAGAGAATTTTATTGTTTACCCATACCACCAGATTCCCAATAATATTATCACATTGAGCGATAATATTCTTAGGTAATGTTTTTTTATTTTATCTAGAAGAAAAACTTCTAGATAGTATTTAATCTTGGGATGTTCAACATGGTGGAAGACATACATTATAGGATGTCACATAGTCTCTTTGTGAAGAAGGTGTCTGAGAAAATGGAATCATTATAGATCAATATATTAGAGGAGAGGGGTGTAGATTTTCTCTAGTCGATGTTGGTGTCTCTTCTTCTTCTTTGGAATGCGGGAGATGATTTGTTGTGAGAAATCAGTGACGATGTTCTACATGAATAGATATGATCATGATACACACAGTATGTATTTTTTGAAGAATGGGAGAATGAAATCGTTTCATAGGGAAGAATGATGGTATCAGTCATGTTGTGATAGGAGGGGAAAATTTATCATAACAATCATTCATGGAATTTGAGTCATGGTATTAAAAATATGTACATGAACCATCAGTGGTTGTTTCAGTGGGGTGGAATGATGTGGAGTGTTGCAGAGTAAATTTCTCTATGACTCACTTGAAAATTGGTGAATGCTAAGCACTAGGTTATGATAGGGTTGACATTAAGTCTTGAGATTCCCACAAGAAAATGGAATGTAATATCCTTAGTCATTGTGATGGGGCGTCTATAGATGGATATATTTCACAACACTATCTTGGTAATTGTTGGACAACTAACAATGTCTTCGCACATTCTTTCTATAGAAGAGAAGAGTACAAATGAGAGTCTGAGGGAATTTTTTGAATGATATTCCATTTGTATTCATGAGGTAGTGTCGATGATCATATATTACTATGATTATCTAACAATTTAATAGTTGTGGGTATTCTTTTTGGATACCATCAAGATCTATTATAGGGAAATCATGAAATTTAACCCCTAAATAGATGGTTAGACTGAGCAAACTATCCAGACATTGGGGGATATGTTGAGATCTTGGAAATAAGAAATTAGTCATAGTTATATTGATATTTTATTTTGGAATATTTATTTTAAAATAACAGACATCACTATAATATCATAAATGAATCATTTACGGTCTAGTATGGTAGATCATTTAGGTTACCCCTAGGATTGGATATGATTGGTTAATATTCTCTTGCTAATTATGATATGGTATAGGTAAACATATATAAGCTTCAGGTGATCCACTAAAACATGATGAAGACCTAGATTATACATTAATCATTCACATATTGACACCATTGGCCTTTAGAGTTCAATTACAGAGAACATTGTATTTATGAGATTACACCACAATGAGGATCGCAATGTTTTTGGTTAGGGAGGAAGGTCATCCATAAGTATCATTGGTCCATTCAGAGTCATATAAGGGGTTGGAAGGATGCTTACCACAAAGACATTCCCCCACAATTGAACTGAGTACATCATTTTCCTCTTATGTAATTGCTTATGAGAAAAGATCATGAACATATTGTAGAGACCTGAATCTTGACATACATGGACAATACATTATTTTTTTGGAATACATAATACATAACATAAACCAAAACCCAAGGATTGTAATAGTTTAGTGTCTTTGGAAACTCAGAATATAATCTTCTAATCTTGGTGAAAGATCTTCAACAACTCCCATAAAGATCTTCCCCTTTTGTTTTATTCCATAAAACCTTTCCTGAAATCCTATGGAAATGAAAACATATAAAGGGTGAGCTCAAATGCCCAGTAATGCTAATAATGTGAGAAATAAAACAATTCATATACATTTGAACAAAAAACTTGAACATAATTTTTAAACATCAAAATATTGAGCAATGACATAAAACATGGCAGTATGTAAGGTATAGATCATAAAGAAACATTAATCATGATAAAATATCATAGGAATAAAACATGTAATTATGTAAACCATTAAGAATATGTTATGATTTCCATAGTATCCAAGACATTGCTGCCAAGACCATCTTAGTGGACAAAGTCCCTTTCTGAATCGAGTTCACTCCTCGTTCCAGTCCTGTATCACTCATCCGGATTAACTTACCATTCCATCCATGTCTATTTAATGAGATATAAATCTTTAACCAATGAATTGGAAGGAGATATAGGTCCCACCCATCTCATAATTAAAACATTCTTACATGTTCCACAAAATATACATGAATCATTCATCATAATCCAACGAATAAAATGGATTTCATAAACATCATCCCATCATTACGTAATCTATATAAAACAAATTTATATCATTTAATCATAAGAAAATTGAAACCACGTAAATCATAGAGAAATTAAACCTGAAACATAAACATATTAAATAATGTCATTTTAGATGGAAAATAGTTTTGATAAAACAATTGAAAATAATTCTTGAGGAAAATATACATTCTTCTTCAAAATCATTTTCTTTTCAAAAAATGCCATTGAATTTTAAAATAAAAGGGTTATTTTGAAAATAATCATGCATTATTGTATAGGAATATTCATGAAATTGAGGCATTATGAAACCGTAAAAATTTGTTCACTCCTTATAAGGTAAAAATAACATTCTCCTCGTACTTTTGTCAGAAAAGTCAAAAAGTTCCTTATGTGGTAAACAAAATAAAGATTCCATTCATAACATGTAGTAAAATTTAAAAATGGGTAAAAATTCCATTAAATGTACATGAATTTTTTTAGAAAATAGGGACAAGGATGATAACAAAAACCCCAGTAAATACTTACGAATAAACAATCTCGGATAAGAGCGAGATTGGTATAGTTATCCCAAACCTTACGTCTGATATGCTTCATATGTATCCGAACCTCCTATATAATTATTTAAATAATGTCATTTACTTATTATAGAATCATATTAATTGTTATGATATCATATATGGTTCACTTATGACTTTATATTACCAGTTCTTTTGTAAATTCCATGTTAAAGCAGCATTTTGGGTAAAATCGTTTCATTTATCATACATGTTTCGACTTGTTGTTCTTGATATTATTACTTATAATCTTATTTATTTAATTCCAAAATGTAAAACATGATTAATATATAATATATATTCATCATATACAAATATATATGATATATCGATAACTGGAATGAAATACACCATTCATGGAGACGGTAGGCCGTACGTACGCATGAACGATGTTTTTGTTTCCTTATTGAATTGAATTGATTTAAGTAGATGAAAAACATATATATATACAAAAATAAAATATAATTATTATGTCATATCTTTCATTATTATTCATTATATATACTTTATAATAATTCATGAATGGTTAACATGGAGATAGAATCTCATCGCGTCGTGGAGACGGCAGTCCGTATGTACGCACGAGCGATGACATAATTTCCATGATCATGGAATTGTATTGAAGTGTGTGTATAATATTTCAGAATCAATATCACTTTAAAATAATAATTTATAGTTATTTATTTACACAATTATAACCATCCAAGTATGGTGGTGGTCAAAAATAGATTACACCACGGCGTGGAGATGGTATTCCGTACGTACGCACGTGCGGTGATTTCGTTTTCCGTAGGATGGGTAGAAGGTGAAATAAGGTTGTTTCATATTTAAAATAACATATCAGTATATAAGTAATACTTATGTTATTACTTTATAATGAGACAACTAAAGATGAAGAAGTAGAAGAAGAATGAAACTTGAGAGAATCAGAAAAAGAGATTACCTCTTCATCGACACACCTCTTTTAAGATTCCTCTTAAGGAAGCAGAGTTTGTCTTTTGAGAAGACCAGAACCTCCAGAATTTTTATAGGGAATTTGAGAAGAGAAATGTTCAGGGTTTGTCTTAGCTTCAAGGCTCAAAAGGGTGTGAAGAGAAGAGGGAAGGGGTGCCCTTTTAATAAGGGAGGAGATGGGAACCTTTGGAAAAACTTAAAATATTATTTCATAATAAAGTCATATTCGGTTTATAATAGTTCAAAATTGATTTATTTATAAGATAATGTGGGTATGGGTTGAAATATACTCAACAAATAGGTTTGAGACAAGTTTAGGTTACTATTTTAACCTTATCTTTTAGATTTAACTATAAGTTAAATAATTTAACTTTTACCGTGTCTTCCTGTTTTCTTACACTATATGGTTAATAAACAAACTATAACCAGACTAAAGAACCCCATGTTGTTCATTATTAATATATATAACCTTATCTAAGTCATTTGGACGAAACTTATATTTTTATGAATATAATAACAATTCATAATATAATATTTATTTTAAAAACTATTTTTTGCCAATTTTGACACTATTTAGTAATTGATATTTGTGAAAATAATAATAGCATGGATAGTTCGAAAAAAGTTAATTAAAACAATACTAACATGACATATTAACCTATAAAATTAGTGTAATTCATAAAAAGTCTCAAATTATATTTATTTGGGTATTTATAATATCAGATATTTTAATATTTCATTATTTAGATAATTACTGCATCTCCATTGCGTCATAAATAAATTATATTATTTAATGTCTAAAAATTATAAATAAAATACCATTTGGTAGGAAATATATATATCTTTCTAACTAATATTTATAGTCGAATTTATCTTATTTATAATCCTATATTAAAAATGTTTTATTTATTAAACTTTGATTTTAACTATTTTAAATATTTTTTAAATAAAATAATAATAAATGTCCTAATATAATCCAAGGGGACCTAAATGATAATATTATATTCCTAAGGATGTTTTTGGTCGAATTAAACTTCTCCAACATAATTAGGACATCTTATAGGGTAGTAATAATATCATTTTCACCCTTTATTACCCGATTTACTTTTAACCATGGTAAATAAAAGTAAAAAGTTACTATTCACCAAAAATTATTTGTATCTTATTGAACAGTATTTTACTACTTGATATTAACAGTGTCTCTCAAATTTTTTAAAGTCAGTCATAGATTCGGTAAAATTAATTTCTATGTACTTTTGCAAAAAACTCCAAGTAGGTAGGTAAAAGACGGTGAAATGTTCAAAAAATTTTATATATCTAAAATTATTATAAAATGACTCCAATGAATTAAATTGAACTTATATAGGTATTATGTATCGATTTTTACCTAAAATAAATTTAAATAAAATAAATATTTATTTAAATAAAAGGTATTTTTTAAAATAGAAACCGAGTTTTTTCACTATTCATCAAAAATTGAATTTTTTAGAAAAATACCAAAAATTCACACTAGGCTAATTTTGATACTAAGAATCAAAAAATGAGGTCCATTTTGAAAGATAAAATTTATCAAATTTCAAAAAGTGGGTATTACTATTCATAATAGCTAGTTTATATAATATTTTACTAACATATCGTTGTACAATGAAATTCAGTATTGCGTACAACACACGCTCTCGTGGAAGGTCGTGATTGCGTGTAATGTATGCCAGGTCAGGGTTGCGTGTAGTGAAAGACTCCTTTGTTGTTGCATATAATAGAATCCAACCATATTTCATTTATTCATTGAATATATATATATATACACACACACTCAATATTGCTTAGAATAACTACTATCAAACGAACTTGAAATTGTGTGTAACACGATCCAAGAATAGTGTTGTGTATACTGCAAGATAATACAGTGTTTCATATAACACAAGAAAATCTTGGTGTATCTTACAACACAAGACATCAATTAAATTAAAATAATATTTTTCATAAAATCTAGGGGTGTTACATTCTACCCCCCTTAAAATGAATTTCATCCTCGAAATTCATCGGGGTTATAAATGGTTTATTACTTGAGATTTTCATTCCTAGAAACCCACCTCGTAAAGAGGAACACTAAAACATAATTTTAAAAACGAATGTATGAAACATAATGGTTACCCCAATTAACTTATCCCTGGGTTTCCACATAGGATAATATAGGTGAACATATGGATATAGAAGAGAAATATAACCATCAAAAACTGATGGAGAGTGGTAGATGACATGGCTATGAAAAATCCAACAATCACAAAGCCATAAATTTGAGATCATCTAAGGTACCATATGATTATTCAGATATGAGGGAACAAGGAAAACATTTTTGGTTTTCAAGATCATTTCCCAAATGTTGAATAATTTTTGAATTAAAAGATATACTTACTTGATTTTGGTACAATCTCACTGTTGTTTGTGCCTTGAACAATTTCCACTTCATCTCTTAAAGAAATAAAGTGGAATTTTTCTTTCATGAAGTGTTTGTAGATCATGCGATAGAATGATAGGTACTTCAATCCATCTCAATCATAAGGTTAGAAAAAATTACCAAATATACATAAGTCCATCTATAGTGATATTAATCATATATGGTTCCTAAAATGGACTTATACTTCATATATCATACCTATTAATATAATAAAACTAGTTTCTACTAACCAGGGACTTCCTATAGGCCTGTGATATGCGATAAAGGCATGTCACAATTTAGTTGTGGGTTCGATTCCCATAGCCTTCTCTAACGCGATGGGTTGTCTCTTGTCCTATAGGTTGTCCTTTTTCTAAAACTGCACTATTATAACATTCCATAAATAGTATCAAAAATATTTCTAGCCTTAAAAAATTCTATATGATGTCCAACTTAATCCATTCCAACCTTTAAGGTTATCAAAAATACTTCTGTCCAAAATTATAGTATAAAGAAAACGATTAGTAGAAATGTCATTAACCATGAATGTGAATACCATCATTTATCCTCCATATAAGATATATCTTGTTGGTCACATTCCAAACATGTGAATATCATAATCATGTGTTCTCTTGAAAAATGAATACCCATTGAACCTTAGTGAAGACATTAATGCTGTAGAAAGTTAAATCATTCCACATACCAAAATCCCAAAATTTCTATATTCTCAAACCATGATATCACATTGTCCTTATATCATCCATGAGCTCATCAATACTATAAAATATCTCATTATCTCAATATCCCTTCATTATGCGCATATCATATACTTTCCAAAGATATATGAATTAACCTTTCATGGATACCGGTACCATTCAACATATACTTTCTAATAAATTATGAAAAAAATAGTGTAATAATCCTTAGATGTGTCTTTATTCCATAGTACCATTACTTATAAAATATAACTCTTGATAAACATAAACCATTCAACTACCTTCTTAAACCGTTGACCAAGATTAAACACTTATTTCATCTTATATATCATTTATAATCTCCTCATTATCATCCACATATATACTACCCATATGACCATGCATATTCTCTTCATGAGATTTTACATTATGGAATTGGTTTGAATAATGCCCCTACATTCCACATTTAAAACATTTAACTGTTGTTGATGTCTTAAAAATACCATTATCCTTGTCCATTGTGTTAACTAAAACTGTTACTTTACAATTACTGGCTTTGTGTCCTTCTTTTCCACACCCAAAGCATATTCCTGTTCCATTTAAACATTCTCCCTGATGCCTCTTCCCACATGATTTACATGGGGGAAACTGAACTTTCTTTCCTCTGTGATCATCACGAAACACCAACTTTCTCTTGTTAGCTCAGTTAGGAAACTTACCAAAGTTGAGATTATTGATCATATTATGAGATTGCTGATTAGGCATAATAATGATGTTTGTACATCCAAATCCCGTTTCATTTGGATGCTCATGACAAATATCATTCCATTGTCCATCATATTCTCCATTAACATGAATCCTCCTTTTCCTGCCATTTCTTAAACCCCAAAAATAATAATGTGAGAGGCCAAAATAATAATCAAGGGGGATTAACATCAATATCTAACATCTTAGTTTAAATTATATGATCATTACCATAATTCTAGGACTATAACCTATACTTATACTTAACCTTAGGGACATCTCTAGGCATACCTTAGAAATATCTCTAGGGATTTCACTAAAATTTTCGCATCCTAGTTTCCAAAGGTTAACTAAACCTCCCTCTGATAACAACTGTAGAGTCCCAAATCTTGATGTACATGGACAATACATTACTTTTTTAGAATACATAATACATAAAAAAAACCAAAACATAAGGATCGTAATAGTTTAGTGTCTTTGGAAACTCGGAATATAATCTTCTAATCTTGGTGAAAGATCTTAAACAACTCCCATAAAGATCTTCCCCTTTTGGTTTCTTACCTAAAACATTTCTTGAAATCCTGGGGAAAATAAATCATATAATGGGTGAGCTCAAATTCTCTATAAGGGTAGGCATGGGGAAAATAAAACAAGTCATATACATTTGAACAAAAAAACATGAACATATTGTTTAATCATAAAAATATTGAACAATGACATAAAACATGGAAGTACGTAAGGCATAGATCATAAAGAAACATTAATCATGATAAAATAGCATGGGAATAAAACATGTAATTGTGGAAATCATTAAACACATGTTATGATTTCCATAGTATCCAAGACATTACTGCCAAGACCATCTTAGTGGACAAAGTCTCTTTCTGAATCGAGTTCACTCCTCATTCCAGTCCTATATCACTGAACCAGATTAACTTACCATTACAGCCATATCTATTTCATGAGATATAAATCTTTACCTAATTCATTGGAGGGAGATATAGGTCCCACCCATCTCATAATAAAATCATTCTTACTTGTTCCAAAAAATATACATAAATCATTCATCATAACACAAAGAATAAAATGGGTTTCATAAATATCTTCCCAACATCACATAATCCATAAAAACAAATGGATATAATTTCATCATTAGAAAATTTAAACCATGTAAATCAAAGAGACATTATAATTGAAACATAAACATATTAAATAATGTCATTTTAGATGGAAAATGGTTTTGATAAAACACATGAAATGAATTTTTGAGGAAAATATTATTTCTTCTTCAAAATCATTTTGTTTTTAGAAAATGACACCCAATTTTAAAAGAAAGGGTTTTGTTGAAAATAATCATGGAATCTTGTAGATGATGATTCCTGAAAATGAGGCGTTATGAAGCCATAAAAATCTGTTCATGCCTTATAAGTTAAAAATAACATTCTCCTCATACTTTTGTTGGAAAGTCAAAAAGTTCATGCTTTGGTAAACAAAAGTATGATTCCTTTAATATCATGTAGTAAATTTTAAAAATGCTTAAAAAACCCATTAAACATACATGAAAACATTTTTAGAAAACAGGGACATGAATGATAACAAAAACCCCAGTAAATACTTACGAATAAACAATCTCAGATTAGAGCGAGATTGGAATAGTTATCCCTTACCTTACGTCTGATATGATTCGTATGTATCCGAACCTCCTTTATAATGATTTAAATAATGTCATTGACTTATTAAAGAATAATCTTTATTGTTATGATGTCATATATGGTTCACTTATGACTTTATATTACCCGTTATTTTGTAAATTCCATGTTATAGTAGCATTTTGGGTAAAATCGTTTCATTTGTCATACGTGCTTCGACTTGTTATTCTTGATATTATTACTTATATCCTGATTTAATTAATTCCCTAATGTAAAACATGATTTATATATAATATATATTCATCATATACATATATATATGACAGACCGATAAGTGGAATGAAATACATCGTTCATGGAGACTGTAGGTCGTACGTACGCATGAACTCTGTTTTTCATTCCTTATTGAATTGAATGGAATTAAGTTGATGAAATTCATATATATATACATAAATCCAGTATCATTATTATTTAATATAATTCATTATTATTCATTATATATATTTTATAATCATTCATGAATTGTTAACATGGAGAATGAATCTCATCGCGTCGTGGAGACGGTGGTCCGTACGTACGCACGAGCGATGATATCATTCCCATGATCATGGAATTGTATTGAAGTTTATGTATAATATTTAAGAATAAATATCAATTTAAAATAATAATATATAGTTATTTTGTTACACCATTATAACCATACAAGTAAGGTGGTGGTCGAAAACAGATTACACCACGGCATGGAGACGGTATTCCGTACGTACACACACGCGGTGATTTTGTTTTTCATAGGATGTATAGAAGGTGAAATAAGGATGTTTAATTTTTATAATAACAAATCGTTATATAATAAATACTTATGTTATTACTTTATAATGAGACAAAAAAATAATAAGAAGTAGAAGAATAAAGAAACTTGAGAGAATCGGAAGAAGAGATTACCTCTTCTTCGACGCACCTCCTTTAAGCTTCCTCTTAAGGAAGTAGAGTTGGTGTTTTGAGAAGACCGGAACCTCTAGAATGTTTCTAGGGAAGTGAAGAAGATAAATCAGAAGGTATTGGACTAGCTTAGAGGATCAAAAGGGTGTGATGTTAAGAGGGAGGGGGTGCCCTTTTTATACGGGAGCATAGGGGCACCTTTGGAAAAACATAAGATATTATTCTATAATAAAGTCATATTCAGTTAATAATAGCTCCAAATTGATTTACTTAAAAGATAACGTGGTTATGGGTCAATATACTCTCAACCAATAGGTTTTAGACAATTTTAGGTTACAATTTTAACCTTATCATTTATATGTAACTATAATTTAAATAATTTCACTTTTACCATGACTTATGGTTTTCTTACACTATATTGTTAATAAACTGACTATAACCAGCCAAACGAACCCCAAGTGGTTCATTATTAATATATATATAACCTATCTAAGTAAATTGGCCAAAACTTAGATTTTTAAGAATATAATAACCATTAATACTATAATATTTGTTTTAAAAACTATTTTAGGTTAATTTTGATACTATTTGGTAATTGTTTTTTTGAAAATCATAACATCACGGTTAGTTCTAAAAAATTAATTAAATAAATAATAACACATCATATTAACCTATAAAATTAGTTTAATTCATAAAAAGTATCAAATTACATTTATTTGGGTATTTATAATATCAATTATTTTAATATTTCATTATTTAGATAATTACTACAAGATCATTGTGTCCTAAATAACATAAGTTATTTAATGTATAAAAATTATAAATAAAATACCATTAGGTATGAAATCTTTTTATATTTCTAATTAATATTTATAGTCTAATTTATCTTATGTATAACCCTATATTAAAAATGTTTTATTTATCAAACTTTGATTTTAACTATTTTAACTCTTTTTTAAATAGAATAATAATAAATGTCCAAATCTAATCCAAGTGGACCTAAATGATAATATTATATTTCTAAGGTTATTTTGGTCGAATTAAACTTATCAAATAGAATTAGGACATGTGTTAGGGTATCAATAATATCATATGTACCCTTAATTACCCGATTTACTTTTAACCATGGTAAATAAATGTAAAAAGTTACTATTGACCAAAAATTATTTTTATCTAATTGAACCACATTTTACTCCTTGATATTAACCATTTCTCTCAAATTTTCGAAATTCCACTCACAGAAGCGGTAAAATTATGTTTTCTGTAAGTTTGCAAAAAGCTCCTAGGAGGTAGGTAAAAGACGGTGAAAAGTTCAAAAAAATTTATATATCTAAAATTATTATAAAATGACTCCAATGAATTACATTGAACTTATATAGGTATTATGTATCGAGTTTTACCTAAAATAAATTTAAATAAAATAAATATTTATTTAAATAAAAATTCATTTTTTAAATAGTAACCTAGTGATTTCACAATTCATCAAAAATTGAATGTTTTTAGAAAAATACCAAAAATTCACACTAGGACAATTTTAATATTCTGAATCAAAAAATGAAGTTTATTTTGAAAGATAAAATTTATAAAATTTCAAAAAGTGGTTATTTCTATTCATAACAGCTAGTTTATATAATATTTTAATAACTTATCATTGTTTAGTGAAATTCGGTATTGCTTACAACACACACAATCATGGAAAGTCGGGATTGCGTGTAATGTAAGCCAAGTCAGGGTTGTGTGTAGTGCAAGACTCTTTTGTTGTTGCGTATAACAGAATCCAACCATATTTCATTTATACATTGAATATATATATATATATATATAAACTCAATGTTGTGTATAATAACTACTATCAAACGAACTTGAAATTGTGTCTAGCACGATCCAAGAATAGTGTTGCGTATACTGCAAGCTAATACGGTGTTGCATATAAGCCAAGATAATCTTGGTGTAGAATAAAACACAAGACATCAATGAATTTAATATATTATTTTTCAAAAAAACTCAGGGTGTTACACATATACATGTTATTAACAAGGGTGTGTTGGACATAAAGGATGGATCTACATTTATAGAGTACCAAATGGTGATCAAGGATATATATGAGGTGATATTGCTTGAACATATCATTCATATCATTCCCATTATTAAGCATCATGGGAGAATCTAGGAGAGGTCATGGGAGCAAGAAAGAGAGATGTTGTCAAAATACTCTAACCATTTTGATTTCATGAGTTTTTTTTGGTGAAAAAACAGGTGGAAGTGGAGGATTAGTTGACTTTGGGTTTTTTGGATTATCCCTTCAAATATTTCAATTTTTATATCTAGATTTATTATCATAGTTGTAATGGTATTTTGGTGTCATGAACTGATCAATTAATATATTAAAATTATTAATTCATTTTTAATGCTCACATTCACTTCATTTTGATATAAATGGTTTTCCAATTATTTGTGACCTCAGATGGGGAATAAAAAAAAATTATTGATTCTAAAACATGGGGTGTACCTTATACTAGATATATCATTTGTCTGTGCCAGATGTTCCATGGGAGGTGAACATTGGTTGGTGCATTTAATAAAACAAATAATTTATTTTTTTGTATTCCATTAAACGAACTAACCAGGTCTAATCCTTCCTAAATAAAATATTATGATGTTTCCCTAAGTATAACCACACATCCCTTGGTGGATTTGATGAAGATATAATTATTTATCAAATGGATGGGATCATATAATTATGGTAATCTAATCACAGTGAATTGAGAGGCATTTAAAATACATTTTCGATCTTATACCTTCCTAGAAAATGTACTCTTCGCTAATGAAAAATACATAATATATGAAGGAATAGTTATTTAAGGTTTCATTACTATTTTAATTATTATCATTGATTTATATATATTATTATTACTAATATGGGATTACCCACACATCTCATGAGAACATTTTATAAACTGAAATATTGAATCCAGTTTATATTTTTCATGCCATGACGTCATCCTTTATCATACACATGAAGAACATTGGCATGGATCACATCAGAAAAAAATAGTTATCAACTATTTTACTATGATTTTCCGAAATTATTCTCTGTTATCTACAACTTTTTCCTATAGGGTCTGTGATTTGATGTTTTTAGTGTGATTTCGAGTGTGATTGAAACACCAGATTCCAGTTGGTGTCACGAAGAACGTACAAATAAGAATATTGGGGATTGTTTTAGGTGTGTTGTTGGATTAAAGTGTTTCAATCTTGGATTTTATATCTATGGTTGAAATAAACATTCTATAGAATCTCACATTATTAATGAAACATACGATTTTGAGAAGAATGTAGCTGGGAATCAAAGGACATTGGTGGTTCCTACAATTTGAATGATCCTTGTAATCGACTATGTATGAATGGTCATATAAATTGAGGGTTAGGGATACAGGAGGGGAAATAAGGTTACAACTAAATCAAAGAATATATTCCATGTATCCTGATAGAACACACATAGTGTAATCCATATTCTACAAAGGAAAGGTTCTCAGGTGATGGTAATGATAGCATGCTATGTATGGACATTACATGATGTGTGAACATGTATATGAAACTTAGATTGTACTCCATAAATACATAGGAATATACATGAAAATACCAATGATAATTTTGAGGTATACATGGAAACAATCTACTACTTGGACATAGATTGTGTACACAGGCAAGAACATTGTATATATGTATGGGATGAGAGTACACGAGTAGGCCTCCTATGGATGATAAATTATATCTACTACATGTACATGCTTTGTATAATGAAATTGACTACAAAAAATGTCAAGGAGTGATTTTTTCATAGAGAATAGGCGAGGTTAAATTCCATGTGACCTCATGTATATGGTATATACTTCTCTTGGGAACTTCTACCTATCACATATCCTTTATCAGGACTTGAATTGTATTCCATGGGTAGTCTATTCTGAGTGTTTTTTAATTTATAACAACATTTTATACTTTATTTTGGAATACAAGATATGATGTGTGGTATCCTGTGAATGAAACATCTTTAAGAGAATCTTATGGATGTCATTGATTTAGAAGAATCATCCGAGTGATTCTTGGGTAGGTACTTCCCTACTCACTAGGGGACATGTCCCCATACTCTTTATAAAAGTAGAATGCATCCTCCTCTGCAAAATATAAGAAAATGGGTCCTCTATCAACATACTGGTACTCCCCCTTGTTCGATATTTGTCTTTGAATGGTTTTTCCACTCGAGTTGGGACTCTATCAGTTGTTGATCAATGTGGTGAGGTGGGTGCCCCTCCACACAAATTCTTTCAAGGATGTGTGTGATGATAGAAGTCAGAGATGTAATATTGGAGTTGATGAGAGACTCATAATCATTGTATGTCATATGGAGATAAATATCCCCTTTCTATTTTTCATGGGATTAGTTTTTTTGATATATTTATATAGGGGTTTCATTTCCCTATTACCATGAGTTCAGATAATACCTATTGTGTCATTCCATTTCCCCATAATAATTATTTAAAAATCCTACTAGGTATGTATATACTCATCCATAGTTGTATTTTCCTATATGTTTCATGTCTAATGATGATGAAAGTCCAATCATTGGTGAATTTGGTATAACTTAAAATAAATTGTTGTATTGACTATATTTGGTGGTCTGATATAAAGATCAGAAGTCAGGCACTTTTTTGTTTTCATTTTTTCTTATTGTTGTTTGGTAATAACATCATTTATATTTGGTAATTTATTTTTCACATTTGTGATTTTTCTTTGTATTCTTGTACATTTATGTGTTCCCTGGAGTTTTTTTTCATTAATTGATATAATTTATATCATTTGGTCTTTTATTATTCCTCTATACTTTTTCATGGATACAGTTCTGTGTGAATATGGTTTATTTAGGATTATAGTTCCCCATATACATTTGTGCCCTCTCGATTCCTATCCGTAACCCCTACACTATTGTAAGTGTGATTTAGTTTTCGACACCATGATTACTATAGTCCTGGTATTGCATTGTTTGTTAGGTCATTAAAATTAGTCTCATACAGTAGAAGGATTTCTTGGTGATGTAATGTACTATAAAAAATTGGTGAAGATTATCAATACAGGTAGTATGAAGAACCTATGAAGAGTTGTAAGTTAGAAATGGTCGTCATGAGTCCATGTAAGAAGGAATATTTTCTAACTCTTCTTAATGTGTATAGAATCTCTGATAGGATATTGTTTTTTTTCTATCCAAAAACTAAAACAAGTATCCCATTATATTGGAAAATCCATGTATTCATAAACACAATACATGGAAAGGACTAGATTATCTTGTTGAGAAGTGATACTTATAAAAATATTATGGATAATATTTTCATTTCCTTAATAAATTTTTATGGTATATGGAAAAAAATAATAAAATAATCAAGATCATAACAGGTCCAAGAGGTAAATGAAATAACAATATAATTTTTTAAAATTTTCCCAACACTGATTGACCCCCTCCCATAGATAAGTGTTTCTTGAAGTGGCCCTATCATATTTCTCATAACATAATAAATGAAGATTATATGAAGTTTATATAGTATGATATATTCTACATCATCTATAAAATAAATCATTACTTCCAATATTCTAGGAATTTCAATCCTGAACTTGTTCACAACTATAATTTCATATTTCTTTTCATTTTATCTTTTTATATTAATGATGAATGAGTTTAGTTATGTAAAAAATCATTTAATGATTTCTTTTCCCCATTTTAATGTCCTAAAACCATGATCCCTATACTTATAGTGTGAAATATTTGAAATTCTCTTTCAATTGACTGATATTTTATAAAATTCCCTGTGATTTTATAATTTTTAAGTCCCATCACTTCAGTAATGATCTTTTATGATAATGACTTAAGAAAATTATGTATTTAATTTACTTATGTTAATATATTATAATTATAAAAAAGAATTCTTTACATCCATTAGTCTGTGAAAATCGTAAGGATTCATCATCAACATCCACCATTGCAAGAGATATTAAATATGGAATTATATAATTATTACATCAAGGGTGGTTTCTTTGATTCTATGTGGGAGAGGCTCTATAGTTAATTGATTTTATATTTTTTATCAAAAAAAATTATTTAATATAGGGGACATGGAAGATTTTATACCAACTAATGAACCCCAGGAATGAGTACACCACTATGAAAGTAGTTTATGGAGAATAAATGATGATGATTTATTAAAATATCATTCACTTACAAATAAGAACATAATCGATGTTATGAGAAGATGAACTAAAATATTTAGCTCATCATTACCAATATGAAACAAAAAAAACAATGAAAATAAACAATTATTTTTATTATTATCACTACTTCTGTTGGTGAATATGTAAATTTTGTGATCGGAGTCATACAATATACATATTTTAAACTAGAATATGGTTAGAAATTACATGTGGGTAGATCCATTTGTAATCATGTACCCTAGTGCTTCCCATCACATAGATAAAAACCTACTAAAATAAAATAATTTATCATGATAAATATTTATTATATAAATAGAATTAAAATGATCACTTCAGAATCTAGGTTTAACTATAAACTAATGATGTTACTCCTCATGGGAATTTGAGATAGACAGATAGGAATATGATCACTAATTCAAGAACATTAATCTAAATGAAGCAGTAATGTAAAATATTTGTCTAAAAATCCTCTTATACTGAAGAAAATAATTGATTTAATTCTCAACCATCATCTTAGTGTTACATCATTGAATTATAGGGATCATATAAGTATTCTATTATTCACTAAACTTCATATTTGAGCTCTATTTTATATTTTTTATTTGATACTATGTAACAATCAAACACATGTTTTCTATTTTTTATAAAATATTAATTGGAATTTATAATATATTCCATAACAATTATAATAAATGGAATCAATTATAGATCAAAATTCATCGTAATTGTTATGAGTAAATTTAATTACGGGATCCTCCAATTGTTTTCTTAATCAGTGATTCTTAGAGGTGTTCTCCCACGATAAAAGAATATTACCTTTTTTGTTTAACAACATAAAATAGATTTATCATAAAAAATTAATTTAAATTTATTTCATCTCATTTCAACCAGAAAATAAAATGTAGTTTTTAAAATTATTTAACTTTTACCACTAGAAAAAAAATCACAATATTATTTATTTAACAATTAATGAAATTTTATTAATTCAATATCAATTTTTCTAATAAATCACTATTAGGTATCATTATATTCCACATTAGTATAGTTTAAATTATTTATTTAATGAAAATAAATACTTGATATATCATACTCTTGTTAAATAAATATGATAAAACCTCATCTTGATTCAAATCGTCATTTTACTAAAAACACTGAACAAAAAAACAATATACAATCATCACACTTACAATACATAAAAAATATTATAA
The DNA here is from genome assembly GCA_963277665.1 of Viscum album. NCBI lineage: Eukaryota > Viridiplantae > Streptophyta > Magnoliopsida > Santalales > Viscaceae > Viscum > Viscum album. Next base: position 921,830,567 of record OY728142.1, on the reverse strand, counting down.
AGGTTATACATTAAATGATTTATTTTCAATTAATTACACATTAGTGAGGTATTATACTAGTGTTAGCTTACTCTTCATGAAACATAAATCTCAATATCTTCACATATATTGAATCATAATCATAATTAAGATGTTTTAATAATTTATGATTTCTTGGACATTGGAATATTTTATTTCCCTCTAAATAGGATTATATTTAATTTATCATATAATTTCATAATACTTATATCAAAATAAATTATCATTTCTATGGGTTTAACAATTTTTAACCTAATGAAAATAATTAAAAATTTCTTTATGGAGTGTTAATATGTAATGTATTGAATGTTTTTTTAAATTCATAGAAGAATTAAAAAATTTAATATTTTATTATAAATTGAGACCAATACATTATGAATTAAAAATATTTAGTCTAATATTTATTATATATTATAGTGTGAACGTAATTTTTGAAAGTTCTGATAGATTTATAATGGTTTTACATGTAAGTATTCTAAAATATGACTTGGACATTTCTTTGGTACAATTTTTGATTTCAAGACTTCAATAAATATTTACAAAACCTCTTCACATCATCTATGGGCTCCTCAAATCATCTAAATATCTATTCAAAAATCCTCAATAATATATTATCACCCTTTGACGAATCTCAAACATGGTTGATAATAAATACAATGTTTTAACAATTCCATAGAGAAAATCAATATTAATAAGGGTGTTTAATTTTTTTAAAGACCATTATAAAATAGTTTTCTAATAAATGTTATTAATTGAGAATCCTATATGGAATTATGATGAATTGTTAATATAATTTAAGGTGATTTATATTATAAAGAAAAAAAACATTCCACTAAATTAGTTTAACAATATAATGTTTTTTACCCTAAAATAAGATCTTGCATTATTAAATTAGGTTATTAACATTGTTAGTAGTATGTGGGGCCTAAATTTTTTCATTGAAGATTTATAGATTAAAAAGAAGATAAAATAAAAACATAAAAAAAATTTCAATCAAATTGATTTTTCAATTTAATAAAAACATATTAAATTCTATCCGTTGATGATCATTAAATAATATCATATCATATCATATGATAATTAATGAAGAAGTTACTGTCATAAAAATTATAAGGAATTTTATATATTTAATGGATTTAATGATTAATTCTATATAAGATGATTTATAGAATAATTTTTTGTCATTAAATATCATTCTTCCTCTACAATATGAAAAAAGACATAAGAAACTAGAAATAAATATTTTTAATGACATGTTTTGGTTTTGAAAATTGAAATTCCTCGACCTTGTGTCTAATAAAAGTACTAGGAGTTATATTTTCATAAAGAAACTCCCTTAAATCCCTATAATATGGTATATATTTGATGAATATTTTTTAAAGGTTATTCCAAAAAAAAAACCATTATTTCATAAAAATATGAATCTTAAATTTTAAATATAAATAAATATATGTATGATTTTATACGTGGAGGTCTATGACTTTTACTAAAAAATATCATGATAGAGAGTCTAATGATGAAGCTGAATTTAATAAATAAAGTTTTGTGGACCTATTGGCTTAATATGATGAAACCATAGTGGAAATGGATGTCCACTAGAATAATGTAAATAAGGATGTAAAATATATTGAATTATTAAAATAAATATAGAAAATTAAAAGATGTTTTTTAGAGGAATAAGAGATAAAAATTATTAAATTTTTAAAATATGAAAATATATAGAAGGCGATTGTGATAAATCTCAAAATTTAAGATTAATAAATATTTATTGGAGATATAACATCTATGTTGAGATATACAGTAAATGATTGTATACTTTTTTCCAAAAAATATGTGCTGATTTTTATATAGAAATATGGGATACCCAAGTAATGTGTATCATTTTTATAAAATGGGTGAATTATAAAGACACTTTTCACATAAAAAATGAATATTCATAATGATATTTCATAAAAAAATTGTTTTTTTTTCAACTAATTTTATTCTACAGTGTATGAGATGAGGATATATATTATTAAAAAAATAATACCTTGAGATGTATCCATGAGAATAATGTAGTCAGATCATTTAATACTTTATTAATGAGACTCAAGGAATGATAATTAATTGAAAAAATTGTTTTTAGAGTTTAGTGGATGATAGTCTGTTATCTAATTATATGCTAGTAGAATAATGACATCCATTACAAAGAAATAGAAAATTTGGTTGTAGTGGAGTTATATTATGAAGGAAAACAGAATTTAAATACCTCTCAAAGAAAAATATTGATATATAATATTATTTCATGACATTGAGTATTATTATTAAATGCTGAGATATAAAAATCTAATATAATGTATTAATCATAAATAATATATTATTCTAAAGTTTTCTAACAATGTATAATTTAAAATAACTGAAAATGGGAAGTATAAAATTCTGGGAAAACATATGGAAAAGATGATGATATATATATGTGGTCTATTAAAAAAATAAATTGTGTGTCAGTCAACATTGTAAATTTGAAAATGAAAACCATTTTTTCTATAATATATTTTTGATGAAAAGATGGTATACATTTATTATTATAACAGGATTAAGAATAATAAAAGTATTTATCAAGGAAACATTGAATAATATTGATGATTAATTTTAAAGGAGGGTGATAAAATATTATGCAATGAATGAATTTGATATATCAATCTATTGTCTATAGTATAATAATCAAAGAAAAATTACTTAAATATTATACACAAGATGAAAAGATTCCAAGATCATGCATGTATGGATTTCACAATTTTGAAATTATAAGGAATAAAGAAAATTATAAGAATAGGTCATTGAATATTTGGAGAATATGTATTTGAATGTTCATTATCCAATCAGCCAAAATTATTTTAAATGTCATGTTATGATTTATTGGTCAATGAATATAGTTAGATGGATTGGGTATCTATTATATTAAAAAACTAATTCTTTTGAAACAATTAAGAGGTATCACAAAAAATAGAGAATATGTCCTAAAAAGGATATCCAAATTGAGATTTAACAATGAATATGAATTATCAAATAACATTCTAGAATGAAGTGGAAAAAAAATTATAATTTAAATTAATATTTACTTTTGAGAATCCTCCAAAACAATTGGGTTATTTAAATACGAATTATAAAGATAAATGAAATGATGAAATAAATAATTATATTAGAGGCGATTGAGGAGAAATGTTTATAAGAAACTATTATAATACGAGTTGAAATATTTAATCAACCATTATCAAGGAATTATAAATATTAGTCTCTATATATAATTTTTTTGAGGAAAATTCATATTTGAATAACATTTATATAATTACAATTATTTATTATATCATGAATAATGATGTTATTTGTCATGACTCACACTAATTGGGCATCCATGTGATCTAATAATGAGCTCGAGTATAACCCTAGATGACAGACATTAATTTTATTTTGGTTAGAAACTAACACCAAGGGTATTTTATAAAACATATAAGTAATGAATCTAAATTTATAAAATAAATATTCACAGCACCATGTATAATATAATTAATTCACATTAATAATACATGAAATATATATATTGTTTTAAATAAAAACAAAAAAAATATCAAAACACACTCACTTTTTGAAGAGTGTCACCTTTTTATAACAATTATATTCTATATAATGGATAAGGTAAGAAATAAAAACAATAAGATCTCATTATCATCTTCAAATAAATATTTTCCATCGATGTATAACTTCTTATTCTTAATGTCATGCCTTAACCCACAATAAATATCTTCAGGGATTTTATATGGATTATATGTTATGGTGTTGTCAAGAAATTTAAGAAGTTTCTCTCAAACCTATAAATATAGTTATATATAAATATCTTTAGAATTAATACCCTTATGAAAAAAGAACCTTTGTTTTAAAAGGTAGGAATAATGTTTTTTATAATGATCACAAGAAACCATACAAAAATTACCATATATTTCCACATCTATTGTTAATCAAATGGAATTGGTCATATTTACACACCCCACTATGATAATATGATAAAATATTATCAATGTTTTAGGTATAATTTTTATTAAGATTTTACATGACCCATTTTATCATGAAAATGTAATTTATCACATAAAACAAAGAAAATATTTTTTTGAATGACATCAAATTATTTTCTTAGTTTGGAATACTCATAAAGATTTTAACCAATGTTTATTATCCTTTAAATACTCATTCCCAATATACCTCATGTATTTCATAATGAAAATATTTCCCTTAATAAGTCCCCTTTTCCTTGGGACAATGTCACCTGATACCCCAATAATCTTTATGTTGACATGTTTTGAATAAAATATCATGTATGGGTGGGAAAATCATAATCAGTTGATTTATACATCAAAATATATTGTTTAAATGTTAATAAAGAATATTAATTCATCTAGGTATTGAATTAGAATAACATAAAAATCATGGTGGATCATGTCCCAAAATAAAACAGCCGAATAACCTCCATTATAAACTACATCATCATAAATTTGAATTATAACATATCCACATTACTTAAATTTATATAAGATTATATTAAAAAAACCAAAAGTATACCACATCCATGAATTAGTCCACCCACTCAAATAATACTATAATATCACCCCCACAATTTATGTTCCCACCAATATGGAACTCACTAATCACCCATCATTACTACTAAGCAGTTGGAAAGCTACAGAGAACTCTCTATCCATTTATTTTCTCTACAATATAGCTATTGAAACATAGAAAACTCTCTAAGATATCAATTTTCATTTTTTAATCCGTTATCCACCTATATGGACTATTGTTGGTTTTCTTTGTTTTGACAGTTATGGAATTTCTACACTAAACTATAACCATTAACAATTTCTACATTTTTGAGAAATCTATATAAATTAAAGAGTGCCCACCCTTTAAAAATATACACTTTTTAACATATATTATCACCACTACCCATCGTATCTCCATATGAACATCAATTTTAACCATAGTAAAATAGAATCTTCCATATCATCATTATTATAAAACATGAGAACTACTACATCACTTTTCATAACATATACATAGCTATCATGCATCATGAATATATTAATACCCCCACTATCAAATTACACCTCCACTTAGGATGACAAAGATATGATAAAATTAATGAAACTATGAATTCATTATAACTTATTATATGGTCCCACATGGTCTGCCACAATTCAAATCCTATTGATTAATTAATCACTAAAAATTATCATATCATGTTCATACATAAGTTCCATAAAATCAAAATGTGGTAAATGTATCAAGACTCCATTTTCAACAAGTAATATAATTTTCCACACCATCCAACATCTTTTCCTCTAAATATTCAAAATATAGGGTTTTCTTAGTTCTTTGTGAAAGATAATATTCCCACCAATACTATCATCACATATCATTATTATAATTCAAAAACACATTTTTCTACATGGAAACTATAACAAATGGAATAACCTTATATCAATATTCCATTATCATATGAAAATCACACCACCATTTTTAATTAATTTTTAAATATTTTACCCTAAAAATATAATTATGGAACTTATATATATACTCATGGAATGGATTCATGTATATTACCACATTATACACATTCTATCACCATTACATCTACAAAACTTTCTAGTAAGGGGAACAGCCACCATGCACGAATTTCATAGCTCAATCCAATGTTTTTTAATGTTAACCTTATCACCCATAAATAATTTTTTATAAATTTTTATTACATATGGATATAAATGTATATATAGAAGGTTTAATAAATTTAAAATATCTATATAAAAAATATGAATGTCAATATTTCGTTGTGAAGACATGCTAATAAAAAATATATATAATTCATACTCGAAAATAAATTCCTCAAATTCATATTTATATCCATCCTTTTTCATTTTCAATCTCCCCCCATTTAATTATTTAATATTAATTCAATTATATTTCTCGTCCCTATTTTAATATCATTTATAAAAATTATTAATGTCTCTATACATCTATCAGTTCTCTAATCTATCTCAACTCAAGTATTCATAATGAATAATTATTCAATGAATTACACATTCTTCAATCATTTCTATATTTAATTAAACACATATTTAATATTCAATATTTTTATGAATCACATACCAATCAAATTTTATCAAAAATAATACCAACATAAACATATATAAAAAAATATGACAAATTGAAAAACATATTTCTATTCCATGATAGACAATATTATTAAATCCATCAATGATTTATTTCGATTATTTGTCTACAATCTATTTCATTGTTCATCAATATCTAATTTTACCAGATGTATTCAAAAAGGTTTCTCCAATTCTTGAGATGATATGAAATTTAGTATATTCTAAAAAATAATAATGGTGGTAAATATATTCTAACCCTATTTATTTTCTTTCGATTACTCAAACTCCTCCGTCAATGCTAAAAAATAACCACACATTAATTCATAATTACCATATTTTTAAAACCACAGATTAAAACATTCATATTTAGTTTATCTCACCTTCCACTTAGTTTATTTAATTATAATTATATATATATATATATATATATAATTATATAGTTAATTAAAAAACATTTAACAATATTCCAATGATACCCCATACAAAAAGGAAAAATGAATTTCAGAATTTTTTTGAAACCACTACCTTAAATGAATTACTGAATAACACATCAATTTTTCAATATAGATATTTTTTTGAAATAAGGATGTTTATAACCAATTATACCCAAGTGATTCTTAAAATATTATAAATATATATAATGACAACCTTTCTTATTGATAGTTTAGAAGTGGAGTTATGAATTATAAAACATGATGGTTTTTGGTTCAACAATGTTAAAAGAATAACATGATATTTTAATAAGGAATAATATGTATTGAAACTATATCTATGGTATTTGAGTTAACATATCTATTTTTTCTGGGTGAATTTAATATTTTAACATGGGTTAAATGATAATTATAAGTATTTAAATAAAATATATAAGGTTATAAATTTGATGATAGTTTAATTTAATGATATCGTATTTCATGAATAAAAGGTAGAATTTTCCAAATTTATTCATGATATGAAAAATGAGAATCATGTTTATATTATGGGTGACCTATCTATTTTTAACGGTGTCAAATTTGAAGAAAAATAATTTCAAGATATTATTTTCATAGATTAAATGTGTCATAGTGGAATTGAATTAACTTGAAATCGAGGGAAATTTTTCATTGAATATAGATATTATATTAAGGAAGATAATTCAAATGTTTGAAGTTGAATGTTTGTTAATTACATGATGAATAGAAAAATAATTAAAATTGTATTATATATTATAAAAATCAAACTGGATATTGCATTTGCTGTATTTTAGGATTGTATTAATCAAATTTATATTGACAAAATTCACCTTATTATGGTCATCATTTTACTATCATTTTTAGAATTTATTGTTATTTATTTTTAATTTTATGTATTTTAAATGAGAAAATGGTTTATGGATTTAATTGATGACTATTCAGTCTATATAGAGGATAAACAAAAATTCATTTACATAGTTTGTTTTTGTATTTGAATTAATTTTATATATTTTTTATTGAAGGATAAATATTGTACATCATTGAAGAAAATAGATAAAAGTACATTGTTTCAAAAAAATATTATTACCAATTGATTTTACTGAATTAATTCCTATATAATTTGGGAGAAAAGGTTTATAAACTTATTTTACATATGTATGAAAATATTATTTAGATATATGTATAAAAAATTAGTTTCCACCTAAGGTTTAAACACATTGCGGTCAAGTATTAATTTATTAATGAAATTATTGATCAAGGAGTAATGAATATGGAGTACACTATTTAAAACCAAAAAATTTATTTTAAAGAATAAAAATATAAATATATTTCTGTAACACAAAACATCAAAGTTTATGAAAATTAGGATATATTATAAAAATAATTTTATAAGTTTTACATTTCAATTAACAGTATGTATATGATTAAAAAATTATGAACTATTTTTATAATGTCCTTAATCAATAATTATATTGTCTAGTGCTTCAGAAATAATTACACAATTTATTTGAATAATTTTTGTGTTTCAAAACTCATTTTTCATCCAAAATTGTTTTCATTTCATTTTTTGTGAAAATTATAAATAATTTCTAAAAAATCATAAATATTATTTTAAAAAATAATTATTTTTAAATTTATTAAATAAAAATAAAAATATTGTGATTTTTTGGGATTTTTTTAAAAGATGATTGATTTATTAGTGAGTAGTTAAAAATACTAATTTTTAAAATATGATCATTTCTTTTAATTAAATAATGTAATTTTAATGTACTATTATATTTTTTATTTAGTATAAAAATTAAATTTTATTAATTATATTTAAAATAATATAATAGATTCCAATTTAATTATTAATGTTTTAGAAATTAGATAAGTTATTTTTTAATTAAAAAATGTATTTTCCTAAAAACTACATGATTTAGGTTTTACAAATATGAATTAATATATATTTATTCTTGCTAATCCGAAATAATGGATTCAATATTTGGATTCATGAGGTCAATTTTCTTTAAATATGTGCCTTTTATTTTGGGAAACATATAATATTAACCACAATACTTTTTTATTACCAATAAAAGGGTAAAAACAAGTTAATTAGGATTCAAACCATGAGATATGGTCCTCAAATAAATAATAAATATTAATTAAGATAATTGGATAGGAAATTATACCATAGAGATACAAAAATTTAATATATTTCATCTTTTTGGCTATTTTACATGTATAACGAAATTTATATTATATAAAGATATAAAAATTCCAAAATTTCACATTGATGAATTCTATATCTCCAAACATTCTATATAATGAAATGAATATGATAAGGTATTTTATAAATGATTATGAAAAAATTAATTCTATTTATCAAGATAATTTATTTTAATTTTTTAATTTGAAAAAATTAACTTCTATTCTTACAAAACACTGACAATGTGCTTGTGGAAATACTATAAAAATAAAAAAAATATTAAAAAAATAAAAAAATATTATTTTTACAGTGGGTTAAAGTGAACCATATAGTTTATAGATCCAAATATAAATGTGGGTAATTTTTAGGGGATTATGTTATATTTATATTTTTTTGGTGTCTTTAATATCAAATTAAATGAATAGTGTCAAATAGACATTAATGATATTTTATATTAAATAATATATCATTTGATTATTTCAAAATATTTAAAACCATGAAATATGAAAAGTATTATTATACATGGTGGAATATGTCATCCCATGGGACTTTATGATCCAATTTTTACCATGGATGTAAAATTATAACCCTTTATAAGTGAAATATTGTTACTATGGTTATGTTAAAATCTCATAACTAAGGGGTTAAACCGAAACACAAGGATTAAAAACACACATTAAATTGGTATAACATTATTAGATTGTTGTAATCCATCCATATATAAAATTAAATTTGAATATATGTTAATTTTTGATAATTTTAAAATGGACTTAATTTATTATATTTTAATCATTTAAGAAATTCCAAGAGTGACCATCCCCTCAAATATAAAATAGAACCCCTACTTTCTCTTATTTACACTGCTTTTAGCGTCCTAATTTGATCATGGAATAGTTAATTATATTAAAAACTCCCTTACAAATGAATTTTAGGTGATTTAATTATTAAAATACTCTTATAATGAACCTTAATAATGTATCTAAAGGAGGCCTACCGAAGTAGAGGTATTCTTATTTTCATACCTCTTTCAATTTTATTCTTCATATAATACCTCTATATGTGAGATATTTCTCATAAAATAATTATTCCATGATCCTATCTATATATAAATTCCATTCTTATTGTGTATCAACCTTTACTTTCACTGTTTTCCATAAAATAGGATGTACATGTATCACTTGACCTTACATACAGCCTACTGACATCACCAACAACACAATTCACATTCTTCAACCTCATTTCACAAATATCTTTTTTCGTGAGTTTAATTTTTATATATGATATTTAAAAACAAATAATTATTGTCAAATTATTAAATCATATCTTTATTATGACATTCAAATCCGGTGGAAAATGATAACGTCTCTTGTCCGTATGTGTTGACTGCCACCTACAAAAAGTGATGTGATTTTTTAATTTTTGAGCTAAATAATTGGTAATAAGTATATATTTAATGAATATATTTATAATATATTATATAAAATGATTCTTTAAAGTTGAATTGTTATTTATATTTCTTCTGTTCCATCTGTCGAAAAGTGAAATATTCGTTCATGATTACGTATAACCAACCATCTGCATGTACAATGTGATTCATTTTTTAATATCTATTTTTTATGGATGAATCTAAATTTATAAATATTATATATATATATATATTATTTATTTAAGGAATAAAAAAATTATGAGGGAACCATGATCAAGGTATAAGAATCAGGACCACCGAACTGAATGTTTCATAAAAATGAAATAGTAAACACATAAAATTAGTGATTTTAATAAATAAGTATTAATAATTGGGATTAAAATATTATAAGTAGATAATAAATGATATTATATTTTTTTAAAGGAATATATTTATAATTATAATAAATTTAAATTTTTTATACAGGAGGTTACTGTGACTTCAAATCAAGTCAAACCTAAAGTGTGGGTTTATCATCTCAAAATTGTCTTTATTGGGATATATGTTATGTTATGCACATGTCCTCCATTATGAGGCACATATATATACCTTTTAACTATTATATTTTAATATTAATATATTATATATATTTAAATCTCTATTATAATTAATCTATTCATGGGGATTATAATTTAAAGGATAACAAAACGGAAGGGGTATTTTATTAGAATCTCATTGTTTATGAGGGTTGTATATGATTACATTTACAATAATGAAATTTCATCATCTAAAACTCAACACAAATGTTAAATTACTCATATATATATATATATATATGTAATATGTGTTTTTTGCTTCATTTTTCTCTCTTTATAAACTCAAGAGAGTGAAGGAATGTTTTAAAGAAGTATTACATTACTTCTCTCTTTGGATGAAAATTAATTTTCATCTAAGTCCATGATTTATAAAATTGTTTCATACATTATTTAAATATTTTATAAATATTTTTAAATTAATTTTACACATTTTTTAAATTTTTTATAAATTATTTAAAAATAAAATTCCATTTATTTTTCAAATGAGGTATTGTTTACTTTTTACGAAAAATGTGAAAGGAATATTTCTGTAGTAATCATGACGTGATTGGAATTTCCTCCATCACGACTACTGAATGATTTGAATATTCCATTACATTATTATATGTTTATTTTGGAAGAATAATTTTTCCATATATTTTTTTAAATTTTTATATTTTAATAATGTTATTTTAATATTAAAATGGTAATGTATTCAAGAATTATTCTATGTTATAGTTTTAAGGAATTTTTATCTAAGATGAAATCCATTGATGTTACATGTGATTTATTAGATATATGATACCATTGTAATGATTTTATTCGTTCAATATATGGTTTATGATTACGAAGATAAGCTGTTTATGAAACACATTTATATTTTATGGATTATGGTATGATGAATTTGTTAAATGTTTATTAAACCAGTTTCTTTCTGATGGGTAATATATTGATATATTATTTTCAAAAACCATTTATTTTTTGTGAATTGTGATTTTATGAATTTTTATGTTCATTTGGAACATATGAGCATGGTTTTAAATTTTTGGATTGGTGGGACCACAATTATATATCCTCCAAATTCAATGGGTAGTGAGAGATATCTCATGAAATAATGACTCAGTTGATGAGTGAATCCAATTTAGTCATGTAAATTTCCCACATTGATAATGTTGGATGTGACCATTGAATAATGATATCATGAGTTGGGACATGAATTCAATACCCTATGATAATCATGAAAGTGGGGATTAACTAATTAGGAAATGATTTTTATGATTTTGAGTTTGCCACAAATTTATGGATTATGTAAATATTATGGTCTCATGGCTTATATTCATTGACATCAATAGGATTTATGTATTATAAACAATTAAGATATATAGAATAAATCAATATTTTGATCTATGACAATATGGGTTTGTTTTTTAATTTTTTATCTCATTTTCTCACACCATTAATTCTAATGTAATCCTTTAGTGATCATTGATATATAAATTTTTTACAATTACTAAGAATATTAGCTCACCATTTCAAATGATTCCTTTCCCCAGGTTATGAATACTGGTTTTATGTATGATGTGTCGAAGAAGGTGTAAGATCCCATATTTTTCTTGAGTTATCGTTCATTACTTTTCAGGATTAAATGTTTTTTACTTTCCTTATCTATGTAGACCCTATGTTGGACCATCAAAAAATTGGGATATACTTGTGAAACAAGGGGAAAATTTGATAAACGATGGATTCAGACTAAATACACATATTGAATGGGGGATACACGTCATGTAATCCTAGGTCATGATATGTAATGTTATCGCTATGAACTTTCATGACATGTATGATTTTTCATTCCGAATTGGAAAATTAGTCATTACATGTCATGTAATAGGATCAAACATCGTGTAATTTCCTGCAGGATCCACCCACTATATAATTTATGAATAATTTTATAACTATATAATTGTATTAACATAACACAAAGATTTTCAGTTAGTTGTGAAACACCTTATGGAACAGCAGTTTCATCAATTGTTTATAATTATTATTCGGTTGAAGATTGTGGGATAGTGCTTCCAAAAAATCTTGTGATTATTCCTATAGTTAAATGTGATTTCATTCGTGGAATGGATTGGCATTCTATGTATGGATAACATATGTATTTCAATGTAAGGGAAGTCACATTTCATATTCCAAATCAATCTATCATCATCTATTTCTACAATGATGAATATAACCTTCCAGTATGAATTTCTTCTATCTTATGGGGCTAGATGCCGATAAATGAAGGTTATTTATATCAAATAGTTGGGGAGATTCTCATGATTAATAATAAACCCATTGTATGAGACTTTGATGATGTATTTCTAGAGGAATTTCTAGGTCTTCCACCAAATCGTGAAGTTGAGTTTTCAATAAAACTCATACTGGGTGCTATGTCTTTTTCAAGTACATCTTATAGAATTGGAAAAATTGAGTTAGAGGAATTTAAGAAAGAACACCAAGAGAATATTTATAAGGGATTTATACGCCCTGGTGCATCGCCTTGGGGAGAACCTATTCTGTTTTTAAGAATAAATATGGATCAATGATACTCTTCATTGATTATTGATAACCTAACAAGTTCACCATCAAGAACATATATTATATTCCTCATAGTGATGACTTATTTGACCAACTACACAGTGATCAATAATTTTTTAGGATTTATCTTCATTCAGGTTATCATTAATTAAGGGTAAAAAATGAGTATATAAAAAAGAAAACATTCTGTAAAAGGTATGGAAATAATGAATTTATAGTGATGCCTTTGGTCTTACTAATTCCTTGCTATCATCATGGATCTAATGAATATAGTCATTAGAGAATATATGGATCATTTTTTGGTAGAATTTATTCACTATATTATTGTCTATTCATAGAGAATGGAAGAAAATGGAGATCACTTAATAATTTTACAGAAGACCCTAAGAAAAGAGAAGCTTTATTCCAAATTTACCATGTTTTAATTTTTGCTTTAGAAAGTTTCATTTTTGGGTCACATAATCTAAAGAGAGGGGATAACTGTGGATCAGTAAAAAATAGTGGTTATTAAAAGATGGTATAGACCAACAACAGTAACTAATATCTAATGTTTTCTTGGCTTAGATTGATATTACCGACAGTTTGTGAATTATTATTCATGATTTTATAATCCACTAACCATGTTGACTCAAAAAGAAGTAATATTAATTTGGGCAGAGGAATGTGAAGATAATTTAAAAGAACTAAAATAAGGTTTTCCAGCACACCTATGCTCACACAACCTTATAGTGGTGAATGTTTTGTTATATATAGTGATAAATCCTAGAAGGGAATGGGGAGCATTATCATGCAAAATGATATCTTGATAGCTTATTCCACACGGTAGTAGAAAATACATGATAAAAAATTCCCAACTCATGATTTAGAGTAATCTTTAGTAATATTTTCATTAAATATAAGGATTCATTATCATTATAGTGAAATGTCTGATATTTACAATGATTATAAAATATTAATGTATATTTTCCCACAAAAGGATATGAATATGCTCCAAAGACGAAGGATAGAGTTGATTAAAGATTTCTACTGCTCAATATATTACCAATATGGGAAAGAAAACAAGGTTGTCGAGGCATTTTGTTGAGAAGAGCATGCTATCATATCCAAGATGAGGATAAAAAAATCCCAATATTTATGGATTTGGAATCGATGGAATATGAAATTTTAATGTAATGGAGAAAATCATATCATTATCAAATGAATGTTCAACCATCAATACTATTGACGATTATAGAGGGGGAGAAGAATGATGTAGAGCTACAAAAGAATTTGATAAATTTTCTTGAATTCAACATTGATTGTGATGAAATAATAAGGATTAAAAACCAAGTCTGCATTCCTCCTATAAAAGAATTAAAGAATGAAAAATTGGATTAAGCTTATAATTCTTCATTATCAATTCACCATGTAAGTACAAAGATATACAGGGGCCTGAAAGAGTACTTCTGGTGTGATGGAATGAAAAGAGATGTTGCCAAATAATTTCCTCAATGTAATGTTTGTCTGAATGTTTAGGCTGAGTGAAAAAAGTCTAAGGGGGTGTTAAAACCATTACCTATACAGTAATAGAAATTGGAAAACATCATTATGGTATTTTTCATCGGACTTCCCAAAACAACCAACAGATACAATGTTATATGGGTTATAGTTTCTCACCATACAATTTCAGCACAAATTATTTATATTAGGGAGGGTTCCTCTCTTTATCAAGTTACTATGATATATGTAAAAGAAGTTTTAAGATTTCAAGGAGTACCACTTTCCATTATATCTGATCGGGATCCATGGTTTACGTGAATGTTTGGTGAACTCTTCAGTGTGCTCTGGATACAATGTTACATTTCAGCAGTCTTTATCATCCTCACACAGATGGTTTGTTTGATAGAACTATTAAAACTCTGGAAGACATGTTGAGGGCTTGCTCTAGGGATTTCAAAGGTGTTTGGGATCAACACTAACCATTGGTGGAATGTTCATACAATAACATCTTTCAATCTAGTATTTAGATGTATTTTTAGGAAGTCCCATATGGAAAAAAGTGTAGAACTCAAACATTCTTGGATGAAGATGTGGAAAGAATGCTTTTAAGACCTGATCATGTTGATGAAATCATAGAAAATGTTAGATCTATTCAGTAAAACATAAGAGAAGAATAGAATCAATAAAAATATGATAAAAATGAAAAGTCATAGAGATTCATGTGGGTGATGATGTTTTCTTAAAAATATCTCTCTGGGAGAGAGTAATGAGATTTGGAAAGAAGGGAAAGCTGAGCCCGAGTTATATCGGTCCTTTTGAAATTCTGTTTCTTGTTGGGAAGGTATCTTACCGATTGGTGGGTGCACTGAATATATCTCAAGATCCTAAATTTTTCCATGTATCTCTCCTAATAAATTATATAATTTATCCTTCACATGTAATAAGCTTAGAATTCATACTACTGTATAATGATCTTTTTATCAAGAACAATCGTTAGAGATTCTAAATCGTAGTGAAAATTTTCTATGAAACAAGACCACTCGCATGTTTAATTTTTTATAGAGGTACCACCAATTTTAATATTCTCTAGAGGAACTTGATAATATGATTATAGAGAGGATTCCTAATCTGTTTGTTTATATGTGATGAATTTCGATGGAAAAATTTAGTTTAAGGGGGGTAGAATGTAACAACCGAATGTTTTTATGAGATATTTTATTTTAAATATTTTTATTCTTCAGTAGATTACATCACACACAAAACTGAGTTAAAACGAACCATGAGATTCCCTTTTTATAAAATTACTATTATATACTATCCTTTAGGTTAGCGGGAATAATTATATATAACTTATGAAAATGAATTTTCAATTCATTGGCTATCAATTATTTATGAAAAATATAAATCAATATGATATTTCTATTTTTGAGTGTATTAGTTTAGGTATTGAAATTAATGACATATATTTGTGTTATATACATTATTAAATATTTTATATATTCAACCATGGGATATTTTATTCATTTTGTATGAATAAAACCCAATTTTATGTATAAAATCTATTATTATTTAATGATTAATTTTACAACATTGAATGGAGAACCCCTTTTCAATTAATATTTCTTAAAAATTAATAATTTTTATATGATAACATAAACATGTTATTTTGATTAAAGATATAAAAAAATACTTTGGATGAATTTATGATATTTTTCAAATAACATCCAAGTTTTTATGAATTGTAAAAATATGAAAAAATTTAATTGAAAATAATTTTTTTCATGAAATAATTGATATTGTTAAATTATATTGTTGAATGGTTTCAGAGTATAAATAGAATATATTTTTACCATTTAATATAATATAGGTCATTGGAATTAATTTTACAATAAATTCAGATGTGAAAACATTTTAATCATTTGTAATATTTTATCTTTTAGAACATGTTTTCCCATTTTATGAACGAGTTTAATTTTAAAATCATTACTAAAAATATTGTATTTTTAATTTTGATAATTCTATTCCTCATCTAGAATCAATAGGTCCAAATTTTTTTAATATTATACTTTTATTTTTGGGAAGTATGAATAGTATCTTTTGTAATTATTTTTATTACAATGGTTAAAGGTAAATCAGGTAATTAAAGGTAAAAATAGTATTATTAAATTACCTAAGCACCTATAAATATACTATTAGAGAAATAAATTTACCCCTCCTAATTAAATTTTCTAAATGGATTAACTTAATTACCACTTACCAATTAATATGAAATTAATCTAATAAAAACTAATGGATTTGGCAAAATATCACTATCTCATTTTATATAAGAATATTAATTTTAATATCTGGATAACTAGTAGATAATAACATTAATATATAGTCTTTGGAAATAAAATATATTACCTGCATTGTATAAATTTATTTATAAATATTATAGATTAAATAATTACCATTAATGATGACACAATAGTGATGTAGAAATTAATTTATTAATAGAAACATCAATTTTTTTAAAAAAAATACTAAAATAAATATCATATAAACTAATTAATGTTCCCCACCAATTTTATAGTTTAAAATGACATGTAATGAGTGTATTATATATTGTGGTTTGAATTTATCTTCTGTGTGGATTATAT
Organism: Viscum album; assembly: GCA_963277665.1. Taxonomy (NCBI): domain Eukaryota; kingdom Viridiplantae; phylum Streptophyta; class Magnoliopsida; order Santalales; family Viscaceae; genus Viscum; species Viscum album. The sequence continues at coordinate 921,813,055 of OY728142.1, read as the reverse complement.
TTAAGGTCAAATAAATGAATAGTTTCAAAATTCACCGTATTGATATTCAGTAAAAATAACATATTATTCAATTATTTCAAGATCATATATATTTATATATATTTAAAAATTAAAAAGTGATAATTATAATGTATAAAATTTTCTAAAATATCTATTTATAGTCAATTAACAAAATATAAAAATTATTTATAACCATTAAATATTTAGAATATTATTACCACGTATAAAATTAAATAAAATTACTAAGTGTCAATTAAAATGATATCATCTAAATTTGAAAAATATCACGTTAAAAATTTATTGGTTGATGAGATTACAACCCTATCTCATCTCATATTCTAAATTGGGGAATTTTGGTGATTTTTGGGTAGGGTATTATTTTATTATAAATTATTATTTATGGAGTTTCAAAAAGTGACCCCCACCTATATTATAAAAGGGGACATCCTCCCTCACTACTTCACTTAATTTTGAGCCTTAATGATCTTCCATACCCTTCACATTTACATTTTAAACTTCCCTATTTTTATTTTAGAGGTTTTGGTCATCTTAAAAACCAACTCTAGTCCTATAAAAAGTGATTTAGAGGAAGCACATCGAGGAGGAGTTAATATCATCTATTGATTCATTAAAAATTATTTCCCCTTATAACTCATCTTAATTATATTTTTAATTATAACTTAATAACATAAGTATCACTAATATAATGATATATTATTATAAATATTAAAAAATCTTATTTCACCTTTTATACATCCTACTAAAAACGATGTCACCACATGTGCGTACATATGGCTTATCGTATCTATGTTATGTTGTAATATATTTTTCACCATCACATCACATGGATGGGTATAATGGTACAAATAATACCTATATATTAATATTATATCATGTTATATATCCTAAAATATTTTACACTATACACTAAAATACCATTCAACAATAATGGGAATGATATCATCGCTCGTGCGTACGTACAACCTGCTGTCTCCACGATGTGAGGCGATTTATTCAACATGATATTAATTAGACAATGATTATACACATGAATTTAATTAATAAATAAGATATATATTATAATAATATAATTCTATAAATTATTTAACTATATCCTAAGAGGTGGAACATGATCTTATCCAAAAAATATATTGTATAAGAACATAAAGCAGTTAATGTCTGAATAACAAGTAACAATGAAATGTTGCTAACAAACGGATGATAATATAATCATATATGATATCATAAAAATTCTTTTGATTCTGTAATAAGTTGATAAAATAATTTAAATCATTATATTGGAGGTTTGGATATATATGAAGGATACCCGACCTATGGTAAGGGATAATTTTACAATCAAATTTTTTTTCCAAGATTGTTAATACCAAAGTATTTACTGGGGTATTTTATCTTCCAAATATTTGTTTCATAATTATGCAATATTATATATATTCATCTTTAAATTTTTTATGTTAATTATTCAATTTTTATATTTTTTATTAAATGTTATGAAAGGAATATTTTTGCATTATTTGATTTGAGGTACTTTTTGACTTTTCGGGAAAATTTTCAAGGAGAATATTCTTACTTATACAGAATGAATACAATGTTACAATTTTATAAAAAATTATTTCAATGAGGATTACTCATGAAAATAAATATATTATTTTCAAATAAATTATTTTCTTTTATTATTTCATGGCTTTTTGAGAAAAGAAGATGTTTTGGAAAAAGAAAGTATATTTTCATTAGGAATTATGTTCCAGTGATTTATAAAAATTATTTTCCATCTAAGATGAGATAGGTTTATGTTTTAGTCCTTATTATTAATATTATTTTATAGTGTTCATGGTGGAATTAGTATTGTGAAATCCATTTATTTTTACTAGATTATGATGGAATAATGTTTAAGAAACCCATTTTATTTCATGGGTTATGCAATGGTAAATGATTCATGATTTTGTTGCACACGTAAGAATGGTTTCATTATGAGATGGGTGGGAACTATATCTCTTTCCAATTCATTGGGTAGAGATTTATATCTCATGATATAGACATGACTTTAATGACAATTAAATCCAGTTCAGTAATATAGGGATTGGATAGGGAATGAACTCAGTTCAGTAATGAACTTTTTCTGCTTTAATGGTCTTGGAAATGAGCCTTGACTAATATGAAATGATTTTATATGCTTCTGTGTGTATTCCTCGATATTTTATGTCTTATGTTATGACTATTGGGATTAAATTTCACTTTTATGATTTAACCCATATATTATATTCTGATATTTTATATGGAGGATAATATTTTCAAATGTTATGTTCTTAATATTATGAAATGATTGATATTTTACATGTTTACCCTTAATGAGAATTTGAGATAACCCTTTCATATGTTTCTTTGCCCCAGGTCATAGAGATGTTTATTAAGTATGATATTTCCAAAAGTATTATAGTTTTGAAGAAATATGTGGTAGAAAATGGAGATGTTTTGTGAACCAGTAGTTCATGTTTCCCAGTTTTTAATGACACTAAACCTATAGGGTTCTAGTGTGGTTTTATTATGTCATGTAATAAATATTTTTCAATATTTAAGTTATGTCAACATGTAAATAATTGTCCATTATAGAGTGGGTATACTCACAGTGGTTTAATAGTTTATGTTTAATGAATTGAAAGAATGTTTTGATAGATTCCATGGACTGATCTCTATGGATATAGAATGTGGTAGTAGACACCTTGGATTGATTTTACCCCATGTGTCTTGATTCAGTAGGATGCCTCGTGCCTTACTACCCTATGGATCTGGATTTCTTGGACTCACATAGGACATGTTGGTACACATGCTCCTATTAATCGAACTAGTTCCTATACAGAGTTTCCACTAGGATTCTCATAGGATATGATGTGTATGACATGGTCTACTACACATTGGATCTATCCATTCCTGGTCCATGTTTCTTATATGGATTCATTGGTAAGTGTAACCTTGGATCTAGTCCTTTTGATCATAATATGGCTATATAGCGTTGTTGTTGGACACATGACATCATTATACAACATGAATGTGGGTCTCATGATATTGATTGATCTACAAAATGGTTGTGGGATACATTTTACATTTGGGAGTTTATATTGGCTGGGATTGTTTACTTTTATTACATTCCATGATAGGATCGAACTCCTATTGTATAAATAATTCACAGGCTGTTTGGTTTTACTTGTTGTAATAGACTCATACCATGGGTATTCACATAAATGTTACTAATTTACTTACACATTCTAGTTCATTGTATATTAATGTTAGAACTTTATAGACCTAAAGATGCAATATACTTGGATGTTTATCTCACACCCTGTTTGTGCCTCCTCGGGGACCCAAACAGATTATTTCGTTTCTAGTGATGGTAGGGGGAAGATCCCCCTTATAGATTATTGACCATGGTTTCATATTAGGAGAAAATAAGAGCATGATAAGGCTTGTGATGTAGATGGGATTATTGGTCTTTCTGGTCTTTTGAGACACATATTGTATTTTATTGTTTTTACATGTTTTTTATGCATTATAGATACATTTATCATCTCAAAATTATATACTTGACATCTTTGGACTATTTATGTCTTCATGTTTTTTATTACCTTCAGTTGGCTGGATATTTATTCGCTTTCTCAAATTGTATGTGTTTGAATTCCACCGTGATATAATCTGGTAATAAGTACATAGTCTCCCAATGACTCGCCTTGGCCCTCAGCACTATTTAGCAACCCCTAGCATTTGGGGAGATGCACTTGACACCATGTGTTTAATCAGGTTCATGATACTGTGGGGTGGAATCCTGATCTAGGATGTTACAATGTGGTATCATAGTAGTCTTTTTTGGTTTTCCTTAATTTTTGGAAACAATATATAATGATAAAAAAAAAATAGAATTTGGTAAAAAGTTTTTCCTCATAGTTGATACCCCGTGAATAGGGAAAATCAAAATTCCCTTGAACGAATTTATGTTTTTCTAGATTTTGATGGTTACATTTATTTTTATTTCCCCATTGGGTGAATAATGTGATTTATAATGTTACTATTTATTGAAGTGTGGGTTATATTTATATTACAGACCAATGACATTGTGGTATGTCATCTCATGCATCATATAGGTACTTTTTAGAAATCACATGCCACAAATTTTTCCATCCCATTTTGGATGCATTAATTATTGCATGTTGTTATGATAGATGTTTTGATAGCTATTACTTTTGTTGTGATAGACTTTTTTCATATGCTAGAAGATTGACATCATATTTCAAGTCATATAGAGTATGGGCCCTTATGGATTGGTAAATGAAGAACCAAATAAATGAAAATGAAAAAATGAATTTGATATGTATGGATTATATGGACAAAAAACATTGGTTCATGAGGTTTTATAGGCCCTTAAGGATTAGAAGATGGTGGTCCATCGATTAAATCTTTTCAATAACATGATTTTTTTAATAAAAATAAATTCAATGGAGAATATAGAATTGACCTACACCTGAATTTAGGGTGGGAAAGCGGTAATGTTTCTAGTGGTTTGATTGAAATTATTTATCCAGTATTGGATTTAGGAGTAACCTTTGGGTTTTCCCATTTTCATGGTGTGTTTTGACATTTTAATTTCTTTTGGTATGTCATATTTTAAGTTGTTCAATTATTATTTGTTTCATTGGAATTTCAAAGTGATGCCACTTCCATGTTCTATAGTTGAACTCCATGAGAGTGTAAATGAGCATAATCTATAGATGATGGGCTATGGGAAACCTGTTAACCCTCCTTTAGTACCAGTAGAGGCACCAAGATATTTTATGGAAACATGTGTTGAGGAATAGATATGAGAGTTATTTGTTCTCTATTTATAGACTTTTTAATGAGCACTAAATCCTACATTGTTTATGGGTAAGTTGATGCCGGTGTTCCAGGAGTAGAATTGTCTCATAATTTCTGGGGATGGTAGTCCAGAGGCTGTAGATCTATTGATATACACTACTTTCAAAATATTTGATCATCTATATATTCCACTAGTGAGGAGTGTCAGTCTCGCTACTTATATGCCACATGGAGAATCAATGTGAAGTTCAGATGTTCTAAACCAGGTTGATGAGTTGTGATACATGGGTTGGGATGACTTACAGACCCACTTCATTGACTATGTTTCCCCAGTGAATCATTGAGAAGAGAGGACTACTGTGTTCATACATATTGCATAGGGTATGTTGATGGTTATGAAACATTCGACAACAATTATAGAGCTACACTGTTTTCACCTGATGTATATTTCCTATAATCTACCAAGGCTGAGATGCTTTGAGGTAATTCTAAGAAATGATCTCAAATCTCATTTCAAATTTTTAATGTTTAATTATATCACTGAGAATTTATATCAATCACTCATCACATAGTGAAACCTAACAGAAGATGGGGTTACATAATAAGGGAGTGCTATTTCATGACAGTGTGGGTCTGTTTCTTCTGGTAGGAAGCAGTATTTTTAGGAATCTCGTGACAAGAGTTCAAGTTAGGTTTTGGGTGTAGGAAGCTCTGTATTTTGTCACTAGTGTGGTAGGTGAAACCACATGAATAATCTATGTGACTACAAACCATTTGAGTTCCATTCATGTAGTAGGATGGGATACATGTTGCGGTTTTTCCGGACATTTCATATAACTATGAGTGGTAGGGGTTCATCTTTGACATAAGGCTCAATATAAGGTTATTAAAATAATCATTAGCCTCCGAGCTAGAGTAGTGTAGGAGGGAAATCCAAGGCAGTGGTGGTCATGGAAGGGGTATCCATACACCGGTTACACCTAGACAGCTGGGTTGACCAGGTCAAGGTCAACAGGCAGTGTCACAGGGCTGTGGTACATGCCAAACCTATGCAGTATAATAAAACCAATAAAAGAAGGATCCCAGACTATCTATGGTAGGATGTAAAATCTTAGTAGCATCAACTATTTGAATGTGTGGTTAAAGTTATTGTGAATGAGGTTTTTCATTGTAAGGGTGTTTTGATTCTAGACACACCATTGGGAACTAGAACGTGTGATGTGAACGAGTGTATGGAGTTCCCCTTGAGGTTGGTGGGTTCCACAATTTCATGAGTTTGTATTTCCATTAGATGATTGTGTTTGATTCCATACTTATGATGGACTAGCTAGAAGCATATCAAGCGTATGTTGACTACTATAGTAGTTTATCACTATAGTTACATCTTTCCTAATGACTTTTCTAGATTACATCCTGAGAGAGTGGTGGAGGAGTCTTTTGAGCTACTTCGTGGAGCTGCATCAGTATCTATTCCTCCTTATAGGATGGCTATGATGGAGTTTTAGGAGCTCAAGAGGAAGTTAGATGGTTTGAATGTGAGGGGGGTTGTTAGACCAAATATGTTTCGATGGGGTTTTCTATACATTTTTGTGAAAAGGAAATGGTTCCCTTAGGATATGTGTGGACTATCAGAAATTGAACCAGTTGAAGACTGAAAATAAATATCCCTTTCTATGGATGAATGACATGTTTGAACAACTTTGTGGAGCTCTAGTGTTATTAAATATAGACTTGAGATCGAGATATCATTAGGTTCGTTTTCAGCCTACAGAAATATGTTGTAAAACCTTTAATAGAATGTATAGTTTATATGAATATCTGGTTAATTCATTCATTCTCTTGAATGTTCCAATGGAATTCGTGGCATTGACAAACCAGATGTTCCATCCATTCATGGATTCAATTTTGGTTGTTTTTGAGGATGATATATTATTGTATTATTAAAATCAACACAACCATTTCAAAAATCATGAGAACATATTGAATACATTTAGAGAGAATCAATTGTATGCTAATCTCACAAATTTCAACTTTTGGATTGATCAGATTCTCCTCTTGGATTACATTATCTTTGAGACAAAAGTATCAGTGCACCTAAAGATGGTGGGATAAGTAGTTTCCTTTGATCAGCCTAAGATATTTTTTAAATATGTTATTTCTTGGGGATGGCTCAAAGCTACCGGGGTTTAATATATGAATTCTCACACTTAGTCATTCCATTGTTGGGTATGACTAATATGGGTGTGAATTTTATTTGGTTGGAATCTTTTGAGTTTGCCTTTCTAGAGCGGAAAGGAAGGTTAGAATCCGCACCAATCATGATACTACCAGATCTGGGAAAGAGTGACACTGTGTATTAGGATTCATTAGGTATTAAGAAAGGAGAAGTGTTGATGTTGGCTGATTGAGTCATGGATTATGGGTCTTGGCAGCGGTGGTCACATGGGAGTAATTACGCTACACATGATCTAGAGTTAGCTGTGGTTGTACATGATTTGTGCTATTAGAGACACTATATACTGGGAGATCATTTTGTGGTGTAAACGGACCAAAAAAACCTCAAGATCATCTTTACATAGCATGATATTAATTTGAGGCAGTATAGGTGGGTGGAGTACATACAGACCATTGACTTTGAGCTTTCCAATATACCTAGTAAGGGAAATGCAGTGGCTGATGTATTGAGTAGGAGGACTCAAATAAAGGCAGTGTCATAGGAATGTAGAGTGTGGAAAATAAAATATTTTCTCTCTGAGATGCATCTGGATGTGCTTGATAGACAAGGGTATACTTTTCAGTCATCCTCAACTATATCCTCTACATATTGGACAATGTAAGGATGAGGAAACTATAATATTCAGAAGGATTATTTCTAAAGTAGTTTTTGGAAGGTGAGTAACCTCAGCCTAGTTTGATAGTAGGTGAGGATGTGATCATTCTTGTCAACAAAATCATTTGGGTTCCAGTGGATATACATGTGGATTTGATGTGGGTGTTACATGCTTCAGCTTGGGCTGTGCACCCTTGAGTCACCAAGGTGTTTCGTGACTTTCCTCACTAGTACTATTGTACGGGTATGAAGTGAGAGGTTTATGGTTTTATTATATAGTGTTATACATATAAAGGTGAAGGTATAACATCAACAACCATATAGGCTGTTATAGCAGTTACATATTCTGGATTCAAAGTGGGATGATGTCATGATGTATTTCATTACTACTTTACCAAGGATGCGTAGAAATAACGATGTGGTGTGGGTTGTTTTTGATAGTCTTATGAAGGTTTATCTTTTCATTATAACCAATATAACCCTTAGTGTTGATGAAATTGTAAGGTTATATATCTTTGAGAAAGTACGACTTCACATGGTACTAAGGACTACTTCTCCAAATAAGGATTCACTCTTTATGTCTCATTTATGAAGTGTTTCCAAATGGAGTTGGGTACAGATATGCTTCTATGCATATATCACCACCCTCAAACTGATGGGAAATCAGACCACACAATATAGTTTATAGAGGACATGATTAAAGCATGAATTATGGATTTTGGGGGATCTTGGGTGGGGCACATTTCTCTATCTGAATTCGCCTAAAATAACAATTATTAGAAAACTATAGAATTGTCACTATATGAAGATTGATATGGTTGGCCACACCATTATACCCTATATTTTTCAAAGGTAGGTGAGTTATCTTTACAGGGATCATGTCTCGTGGAGGAGAATTCTGAGTAGGTCCAGTTGATTCAAAAGTAGATGGATACATCATATTCTCATCATACATCTTTTTCCAATCACCATAGACGACTTCTATAGTTCAAGGCCATGGATCATGTTTTCATGTATTTTTCATCGAGGATGGGAAATATATAGATCAGGAGATAGGGTATGATTTCACCATGATATAATAGGCCATTTGAGATTATGGAGTGAGTCATGGTATATTCATATCAGTTCCATTTACAAAAGAGGTACCATGCCATGTACAACATATTCCATGTATCGCTGCTATGCCACTTTCATCCAGACCTGTCTCAAAATTTTCAGCCTAATGTGTTTGAGATTCCTATTGATATATCTTTTAAGGAGCATCCAAATAATATCGTTGATAGGATCCTGAAGGTTCCCTATGGACAATCAGTTTCTCTAGTATGGGTGAGATGGAAGAATGACCATTTGTTAGATGAGAAATGGGGGAGGGAGGCTAACATATGTGGTCAGTGGAAAGAGTTAATCTGAGATGAATCATGACCACCATTCAGAGAGAAATTCCAGGATGAATTTCTATAAGGGGTGATTGTATAATCCTAGGTCACAACATGTAATGGTCTGGTAAGGACTTTCATGACTTGATTCTCTTTATCATAGAAAAGGAAAACTGGTCATCACACGATGGGTAATGAGATTACATGTTGTGTAATTTCCTAATGTTATTTTAAAAAATAGATCCAGTGACCTCTTATTATATTAAAGCAGAGACCTTTTATAACTCATTTGAATCTTAAATCCATGTAAATTTTTTTTTCATATATAAAAGGAATTCAGACTTTTATTCTTACATCATTGGTCACTTTGGAACTACATCATTAAGTACTCGACTAATTTCTATCCATTCTTGATTATTTAGAACAACGAACACACTATTTTGATTTAGGCTCATATTTCATAATTTTTTATTCTACTTATTTTATTTATATTTCTCATAAGATATGTTGATTTAGGACTTCAAAATGGACGATCAGTCTGCTACTGAGGTAAGGTATGTAGTCTAGGATTTTCTTCATCCATTTTTGGGTCTTCGGGTATTCGACCTTTCTAGCAGACAATGAAATTTCTTGTGCGACCTTGTATTTAGTATATTATATTGTACTTGGTTTGGGAATAAAAACTAAGGATGCACTTAGGTTCTGTTTAGTTGCATCGACACCTATTACCCGATTCAAGGTCACCCATAGGGACTGTATTAAGGAAATAACTTATTTTATGCATGTTTATACCAGCCAAGGGGTATGTAACTATTCTTTCCTGGTTAGTGGAAGACCAATAATTCATTAATATATTTGAATAACTTTTTGATGATATGTAATACCTTCTTTGTTAGTGATGTCATGTGATTCCGTGCTTCTTTTCAGTCAATGTCTTTAATTGAAAATGTGATGTTATGGGTGGGTATACCCATATGAATTGTCTAATGGCAAGTAAAAGGGGTAATATGGGATGGTTGGACCATATAATCTATGAAATAAAAATAGAATTCATGAGTCGGTATACTTGAGTCTTGTCCATGTGCATGTGAGTTGGTATAATCACATGGGATTAATTGTATAACATGAATGGATTGAATGAATGGTGTGATATATGCCATGGAAAACACGTCATGGATGGAGAATGTGGTATTGAACACCTTAGGTTGACACTTCACCTTGGGTTTTGATTCCCTGGGATTCCTAGTATCATGCTACCCTGGGGATCTGACATTCATGGAATTGTGTATGACATGTCAGTAGACATGATACTAGGAATCAAACTAGTTCTTAGGCCATTATTCCACTGGGACACCCATGGGACTTGATGTGGATTCCATTACCTAATGAACCTTGGATCCAACCCTTCATGGTCTATGCTTCTTACATGGATTCCTGGGTACATGACACCATGGACCCGAACATTGTGAACTACCCATAGTTATATAGAAAATACGAGGATACCTGACTTATTTATATGACATGGTCATGTATTACTAGATACAGATGGATGTATGGGGTGGACATGGGATACTTGATACAGATGGGTGTATGGCATGTCCCTGTGATTTGATTACTTTTCTTGGAAACCTTGTTTGGGGATGACTCTTTTTTCATGGATCCTTGATATTCTTTTTGGTTTTACATGTTAAAGTTGACTCATGCCATTGGCATTCACTTTTAGGTTACTTATTTACATACACTTGCATGAACCTTTTATATTGCTGTTAGAAATGTATAGACCCTTGGAAATTTCCAATTGGTATGTTTATCTCACATCCTATTTGGGAATCCATGGAGGCCCAAACAGATTATATGGTTATAGGTGATGATAGGGGAAAGTACCCTTGTATAGGTTATTGATTGTGGTTTATGAGAAGGAGAGCATATGACTGAGATGAGAATTGCGAGGATGATGAGTCTTTTTGGTCTTTCGACCTTTTGAAATTTGTATTCTATTGTATTGTATCTCCTTGTAACTATTCTAGCTAGTTTCTTAAAACATGATTCATCTGCATCATTGTATATGTGACATATCTGTAATATTTATGTTTTCCTATTTTGTGTTAATTTTAGTTAACTTCTTATTTATTCCCTCAAACTATTTTATGTTTTTGACTTCTGCTGTGATATACTCTGTTAATGAGGTAATAGTCTCCCCACTGACTCACCTTGGCCCTCACTACAAGTTGGTAGCCTTTGGAATTTTGTGAGATGTGCTCTAGGCCATGTGGCCAACTAGGATAAAAGAACCATTTGGTGGCATCTTGGGTGTGGGAAGCTATAGAAGGGTTGTGGTTATAATGAACTATGTGGGAAATAATGTGTATCTATTATAAAAAAGTTATTTATGTATATATGTTTTCAAAGACACTAATCCTTTATAGTACTATTAGGGAAAAAAATTATGTAATTAATATTGATTTAATAAGATTTAATAATAATTTATGAGAAGTAAGGGTCACTATAGATGGTATCAGATAATGTTTTATTTAATATATCATATTTTGGAATAGAGAACTATTGTGAAAATAATTTGGACAAGCCTGCGTATAGGATACCATCCTGATATTTTTGTAAGGGAGTGATTATGTGTTTTGGTAATAAATTCATCCCTATTTGGATATAAATATAGATGTATTGTTGGACCATATTCTTATAGGGATAATAACTCATAAATTCTATTTTCATATATATCTCAAGCAACATTTATATTCTTAATGATGGTTCCCTTACAAAAATATTTTTTGAAACTCAGGGTGGATACTAATAGGTTAATTTACCTTATCATTACAAACCATAATCATGTATTCAATTAGATTATAGACATGAAAGGCATAGTTTGAACCAATATATCAAATATTTAAAATAATAATTCATTATTTATACTTCATATAAATTATATTTCAATATTCCTCACTATAACTATTATTAATAACACTATGTTTTTGGTTTTCATCAATGGGTTAAACTAGGGGGATTCTTATTAAATCGCACAGAACAAAATAATTGATCACATAAGAATTCAAATGGAAAAGGAGTTGGAATATGAAAACATCAGAAAAATTTAAACCAACTGTTAATTTATACAAAAAAACATTAACTTATGTGAGTTTCCTAACACAACTAAGAAGATCATGACGGATTTTCATAAAGACCATCATGGAATGAAGATTCATATTTCAAAATGTGTAGAATATTTGAAGAATAACTCAATTAAATGTCTCAATGGAACAAGAAAATTCTTTATGATTTGGAATAAGTGGAATATAGAAGTTAATTACTGAGGGAAACATAGGAGTTCAGTGGAGGGAAATTGAGATCATCCAAAGGAAACATTTATATTTCAGTTTATATTGTATAGAGAATATCACTACAACAATAATGGGTTTATCTAGTCCTACGTATTTAATAGTTCTTTTTAAAAGAATTTTTTAAGGTCCCCTTTTTTAGTGGTATAAAAAATGTTGTTATAGGGGTAATTAAAAATGATTTTTTAGTGCGTTTATAAGGAGTCATTAACAAGACTAAAAAAGGACTTAGAAAGACACCCCTATATCAACAAATTTTTACCAGGACTAGTGAAGTGTATATCTATAAAAAATATTTCAATAAAAATAATATCTCAATATATCAATATATGTATATTGATATAATTATAATATATATATATTAATTATGTTTTACATACGGAAAATAAGAATTTACCCTTAATATATATGATATTAAATCAAATAGCATTAAGTAATTTTTTTAAAATTAACATATTTCTAATTATTACTGATTAATATTCATTTAAAATCAATTCGGTGAAAAAAATCAAAATAATAATAAGAGATCTAAAATATGTTTCAGATGAACACAAAAGTCAAGGGACCATAACTTTTTACCTGAGTGTTTGTTTGAGTTATACCACATATCAGATAGAATCTTGCAACAAGATGTACTCCCTAAAGAGTAGGGGAACCCCCTATCATATAGTTTGGGGCTAAAATGCCTAGAAGGCATCAAAAACTAATTTTTTAGACGAGGTACACAAATTGTATAACATTCATCGGAATTTTAGCATCATTTATGTGGTATTTTTTCTCGTTTTCATTGGGGACTAAATTTATTTCCCTAAATAACATTCATATTGATATTATGGTTTTTAAATTTTATTGTTTTATAGTGTAGTTTTATTTATAATGGAATATTTTCATATTTTATTATATTTACGTGTAAGAAATCACTTCTACAAATACATATACAATCATGTCTTCAATATATATATATATATTCAATATTTTTTAAATAATTCAAATAAAATTTGATATTCATTTTATTTCATTTTAAAAATATCCATTTTATTTATCTTTAAAAATATAATAATATATATATATATATATTTAAACCTATACCACTAATGTTTATATATAAAAATGTGTGTCAATAATAAAAAATTTATAGTTATTTGTATATGTATATTTTAATATATATAAAAATAAATACATATTAAAAAATTATATTTAAAACAATGACATTCCATTTTATACATTATATAAATATATTTATGTTTATTATATATAAATATTTGTGCATATAAATAAATGGATATATATTTATATTATTTTCTGGTATATATAAATGAATATAGTATTCAATATATTAAAGTAAATATATGTATATGTAAAGACCTAGAGTTTCCATGTAATTTTGTTTATATAAATCGGAATTTTATGAGTCTGTGAAAATTGACAGCACGTGATTCCAAGACCATTGTGCCAGAACTCAATTTCTGATGTTTTGTTCAGGTACGTTCAGTAAACGTATGGGTGGGTTTTTATAACATTTGAACCATTGCTCAGAATTGAAATATGAGGGCACCGTTCAACTCGTAGCACCGATATTCACTTAAGGAGACTTTCACCCCGATGGTAGTGGGTCGAGAATAAAAGACAGTTTTTGGGTGTTTCATGGAAAATAATAAAATAAAATGAACTACAATTTAATTTATTTTTGAGCCACCTTTTGGAAGATGGAGGTGGGTTCCATCAAAACTAAAACTCCTTGTGGTAGTTGAAGTGTGGGGACCACCCGACAATAACCTCCGATGAGAGTTTATGGTGGTGGGGCCCACCGTATCCTAACCTCTTTCGAGAGGTTATAGTGGTTGGGACTCCGGGGACAAAACCCCCACTTTAATTGTGGGAAACCTCTCAACTCCCCTCATTAATGAGGGGAGCCTCTTAGCCTCCTCTACCTAATTAATTCTGCAAACGCTCTTGCCTTTAATGTGCCAAATCATTCCCATTAATTAGTTGAGAACATCAATTAATTAATTTAAATATTTTTGAATATTTATGCCAATGACTTAATATATTTTATAATCTATTATTCTTGACTAACTTTTTTTTGGAAAAGGACGAAGTAGCTTTTGGGAAAAATCACTCACTAATAAAGAACGAAGAACTCATTCTTCAAATGAAGAATGCTAGGAAGTAGAATCTTTGACTTCTCTGAAGCACCTTGTAGAAGAAACTGACGTGGGACTTCTTCGACAACCGACCCTTACTCCTCATCATCTTCAAAGAACCAACACATGATCTTGGGATTGGAAGTGTGCAGTGGATGCAATGAACGACGAAAAATCATTCTTTTTCCCTGCTACTCCGTCGACGATCACCGAACAAAGGTAGAGGATTTATTTTGAATTTGATATTATTCCCTTGTTTCAAGTTGATCCAAGGATTTTTTCCCTTTCTGGTTGGGAATATATTGTTAATGAGGGATTTTTGGAATTTATGTTTTTATGATATCTTCCATGCTCATTCTGTGTTTATATTCTTGATGAACCATTTGCTACCACCCTAAACGCGGTGGGTGCAAGGTAAACCAACATGGCCCGACCCCTCTGCCTCTCTTATTTATGATGTTCTTTGAAGTGGTGATGAGGCGAGGAGATGACAAATGCGATGAAAGAAATTGTTGCGCTACCCACAACATCCGCTACCCGCATCGCCCACTGGCCATTCCATACACCGGCCAAACTGGTCTGAGTTACGCCGCACCCCAGCCGAACCAGCCACGAACATGCCTCACCCAGGCCGCACCGCCCTGGCCTCATGTTATGCCCAACCGAACCATCCGGACCACCCTAGACGACCTCATCCGCTGGCCGAACTGGTTCTGCCACCTCGGGCCAAACCGCGACACCCTCCCGGCCATCGACGCCCTCTGGGCCTAACCACGACGCCCTCCTGAGACGGGTCGTCAGCCTCTGTGTGCCCCACAGCTCCACTGTCCGCTGACCATTGTCCGCCTTGTGCACCCCACGACTTCTCCGTCTTCACGCCCCACCCACACCGCACACCTCACGGCCCCACACGCCTCACACTACCACTGGACGAACCATCCTCGACATCCTGGGTTGGGCCGCCCGAGCCGCGCCCCTCAGGGTGCCCGGCAAAGCCAGCCTCTCGGGATGTGATGCTTGAGCTGCACCCTTAGCAGTGCCCTCCGGTCCGAGTCATGCCCTCGCGGTGCCCTCCGAGTCAAGCCGCCCTCATGCTGACCGCGGCCGATCAACTCCATCGTGACGGGTCCGCGCCCACGCGGCCCTCCGCGACCCCTTGCAGCCAGCTAGGATGTGCCCAGTGGGCCAGGCCAAACTCAATGGGCAGGCCCATCCAACAGGATGGTCCAGACCCAATGGTTCAGGCCGGGTTGACCCGAACCGGGTTGATCCGGGTCAGTCCGACCGGTTCGGACTAGACCCAAGCCCACTAAGACCCTTTACCTTTATTGGCCGTATTTTTGGCACCAGACGTTCGTTTGACGAACCGTCAGGAGCGTTGGTAATCTTGGAGCATGACAGTTCCTTTTAGTATACCCCACAAGAGTTTGGGGTATAGTTGAGATACGGTTAGGTTGGATCGTGCAAGAATCCAACTGGGCCCCCGGGACTAAAAGGCTAATAACTCACAGACCGGGCGTCCGATTAACGCACCATCTATTGAATTGAAACATCTCTGAAGTGGCGGAACATTGAGATACATATTATTGATACCTTGTGATAGATGGAGTATCGACTAGTAGCTCGTGTAGCAGATCCTTCTGGTGACAAGTAAATAGAGTGCAGAGTCCTAGTAGCTGGCTGAGACATGATGACTGCTGACCAATTCAACTCGGAGTGACTCAACTAGCCCAGTGGGAGGCGCCTTGGTGTTACGACAGACCCACATTAGAGGGGCACTTGGTTATGGCAATAGACCCACAGTACTTGACAGGATGAGTACCTCGATAGGCTATCAGGGGGAGCACCTTGGTGACGCTGTAGACCCACGGTGGGGAGTGCCTCTCTATGACACAGCAGACCCATGGTACTCAATATGAGGAGTACCTCAGCTGTTCATGTTTAGTGGGAGGTGACTTGGTGTCAGCGCATGCCCGCTGTACTCAATTGAGTATGAGTTCTCCAAGAGCCGATGTTTCTATAATTTGAATGGAATCATGGTTGAGTTGAGTCAGTAAATTTAGTTTTTTTCCTTGTGATTGAGATGGATTACGTGATAACATAGGTATATGTAAGGGCATATACCTAAGTGGGCTTATCTTTTGATTTCATACATTGTGTTTTATCCTTGTTTGATTTTGTGAGACCTTGAGGGTCTCGCGGTCCCTACTGAGTATATTTATACTCACCCCTACACAGGCAATGCCTGCACCTCACTGTGTTGGATGTAGATGATGGATAGCGCTGACTGATTCTAAGTGTACTAGGACTAGACGGTACCTGGAGGTGGTCCTTACAGTGTGCCAGTACAGGGAGGAGAAAAACGGAAGTGGAGTGCTGAGGAGGTGATCTATAACTACCCTTCATGTTGGAACATCAGAGGATGACCCAGTGCCTATTTTCCCTTCTTCCTCAGTTGTACTTGTACTTTCAGTTTCTTGTACTTTCCAGTTGGTCTTGTATTCTGTCCCCTTTTTACTTACTGTACTCACTTGTTAGTTATTCAGTTTACTAGTGACCATATCTGATATGTGTGTTTATAAGTTATAAAGGCAATGCCTCTGTAGTTTTATGGGATTATGCCTTCAGTCATAGTCGTCAGCCACTGGCCTATAGAAGGCGGGCTTGGGGTAGTCAAGGCACTGACTCCGAGGGACGAGTCGTGATAAATTAGTATCAAAGGGGTTAGTTATTACGTATAACATAGGACTCTAACTATTCGTTTCTATGAAGAAATAGTGTTATGTGTAGTGAGTGCTATTTTCAGTTTTGGGAGTCCAGTGTTGGTGTGGCGGCTGACATATCCATACACCAGGACTGTGACTTCTAATTTCTGATTAAGTGCATGAAAACACTGATTGCATGTGTGTTTCAAAAAAAATTCTTTATGTCAGCTCAACCAGGTCATCTCACCTCATATTATATTTTGAAAGTTTCACATCTGTTTCTTCTAGGATTCCCTCCTCTGGATGAACTACTAGAGTCCCAATAGTTTTATACAAAGATATCACACCGAGTGATGGGACCTCGGTGTAGGGCCCTTTTCCAACAGAGGCACCAGCGGTACCACTCCCCATTGGGCCACCTATGCCACCAGCCCCTACAGCAGATGAAACACACCTCTTGAGCGCATTGCACGAGTTCTAGCGCCAAAGGCCACCCAGGTTCAAGGGAGAGATAGACCCACAGGCGGCTGAGGATTGGATAGAGGCTATGGTTAGAGTCCTCTGACTAGTAGGTACACCAGCAGACATCATGGTGATTCTTGCTTCTAGCCTTCTATAGGAAGCAGTGGGAAGATGGTGGATCTTGATGCACCAGGTCCACGATGATATGACGATTCTCTGAGAAGACTTCGAGAGCCTTTTTATGGTAGAGTTTTTTCCAATGACTCTCTGCGTAGTGCATATTCAGCAACTAATTCATTTGTAGTAGGGTATTATGACTGCAGCTCAGTACTACATGAGGTTCATAGACCACTCATGCTACTGCACTGATATGGTGAGAGACCCATTATTCAGGGCCCATACCTTCGAGCAGGGACTCAGGTGAGAGATCAGAGCTTTAGTTATGTCACTCAGCATCCCGACACATGTAGGGGTGTTAGAGACAGCCCTCATAGTAGATATTTTCCTTGAGTAGTCTCCAATAGTGATATCCACCACTAGTCAAAAAATATCGGAGTCTTCTGCAGCTAGAAGTAGACATATGTCAAAGAGGTCCAAGAGGACCATACCTACAGGTGGATGACCGCATGACTCTGGATCGGTTGTGCAGGGAACCTAGAGCAGAGACATACATGCCAGGTGTGGGTAATGTTTCAGATGCTGTGGGCAGGGTCACATGTCATGTGATTGTAACACCCACCATTCGGATGATCAGTAGACAGTCAATGGACCGCCAAGGCAAAGAAATAGATTCAATTAGGGCGGTCCGCAGGGAGTAGGCAGACATAGTAGAGGAGCTGGTCATGCAGCTGGTAGTGGACGAACATTCAAGGTGCTTCTGCCACCACCACTAGGAGGACCACCCCGACCACCGAGAATAGGTGGAAAGCGGAGATCTTAGCTCTTTGTGGCTTAGGCCTATGATCACGACACTCCAGAGATGATACGAGGTGTGATTTGTGTCTAATCCACCATAGATGTTGTTCTTGTAGTCACAGGTTCCAGTCACTCTTTCTTTACCACTACCGTCATTCAATGCTCGGAGATTCCGAATGATTCGTTGGCTCGATCCTTATAGCTTGAGACTCATGTGGGAGCAAACTCGACGATTATGCACTAGTTCTGACAGTGTGAGATTAAAGTAGGATTCAAGAGCTTTGGATGGGGTCTTCTTGTAGCGGCGTCGAGGCCTTATGGCATCATATTGGGTATGGATTTTTATCTACGGTCCATGATCAGATTGACTGTATTAGGGGAAAAGTGCTATGTGTCCACAAGGATGGGACTAGGCTTACCTTCGCCAGCGAGAAGGGAACCTTTGCAGCACATGATGGACTTACCCAGAGGAGGGTGCATCCAATCACTCATTAGTGGTATAGCCTTACCCTCATAGCAGTTGATGTGGAGAGTTCGAGCTATCCTATAGTGGGGGACCAGTATGCAGATGTTTTCCTTGATGATGTCCTAGTTTTAATTCCTCACAGAGAGGTAGAATTTTACATTTACTTGTACCTCAGAATGATATTGATATCTACACATGTGTATTGAATGGATCCCGTGGAGCGTTGTGAGTTGCGGGTACCACTAGTGGACTAGCAGGAGAAGGGATTCATCCAGCCCAGTGTTTCTCTCTGGTCAGCCCCGATTCTGTTCACAAAGTAAGTGGATGGGAGCTTGAGGCTTTGTGTTGAATATCGACGCTTGAACTAGGTGACCGTGAAGAACAAGTACCCACTCCCGAGGATTGATGACCTCTTTGATCAGCTGAAGGGAACACGATGGTTCTCGATGATATACATTAGATCAGGCTATCACTATATCAGTGTTTGAGGTGTGGATGTGCATAAGATGGCCTTCAGATGTCGGTACGGCCACTACGAGTTCTTGGTTATGCCATTCGGCATAACCAATTCTCTAGTAGTGTTCATGGGACTCATGAATAATATCATTTATCCATACCTTGATCACATTGTCGTAGTATTCATCGACGACATTCTGATCTACTCAACTACTAAGGAGGAGCATGCACATCATTTTCATGTAGCACTTGAAACACTTCGAGAGCACCATATATAATGTATGCTCTCGAAGTGCCAGTTTTGGATCCGAGACGTTCACTTTCTAGAACATGTCATCTCAGAGGATAGAGTTGCATTTGATCCAGTGAAGATTTTGGTTGTACATTCTTAGAAGCCACCCAGGAGTGTGACAGAGGTACGAAATTTTTGGGGATTGGCAAGATATTACCGGAGGCTTCTTCCAGACTTCTCTAGAGTTGCAGCACCACTATCATCCTTCAAAAAGAAGGGTTGTAGAGACCCGAAGGTTGACGTACATTGACATTACATTACATTTTCGGAATACTTAGTACATAATAAAAACACACACACAAGGATCGTAATAGTTTAGTGTCTTTGGAAACTCGGAATATAATCTTCTAATCCTAGTGAAAGATCTTCAACATCTCCCATAATGATCTTCCCCTTTTTTTTATACCTAAAACCTTTGTTTATATCCTAGGGAAATAAAACATACAAAAGGGTGAGCTCAAATTCTCAGTAAGGGTAAAGAAAAGAAATATCAATCACATCTTAACCTGCAAAAGAGATCATAATTTCATAACATGGGATAAATCATAGTAGTGAAATGTAATACCAATAATCATAACATAAAACATGAAACTTTGTGTCATATACACATAATCATAGAGAATCATTTCTTGTTAGTCAAGACTCATTTCCAAGACTATCTTAGTGGACAAAGTCCCTTTCTGAACCGAGTCACCCTCGTTTCAGTCATGTTTCACTGAACCGATATAACCTACCATTCCAGCCATGTCTATCTCAGGAGATATAAAATCTTTACCCAATGCATTGGATGGAGATATAGGTCCCACCCATCTCATAATGATACCATTCTTATGTGTGCCACAAAATCTTAAAACATACATCATTGCATAACCCATGTAATAAAAATGGGAATCTTAAACATCGTGACATCATAAAACAATTCATATAAGATAAAGGAATTCATAAAAATAATTCCATCACAACATAATCAAATCAATGTAACAATAGGGATAAAAACAGAACCCTTTATTATCTTAGATGGAAAATAATTTTGATAAAACACTTAAACTCCATTCTTGAGGAAAATATCCATTCTTCTTCAAAAACACTTTTCCTTTCTTAACATGTCGTACAATTATAAACTAAAAGAATCTGATTAAAAATAAACATTAAAACTTGTAAAGGAAGCTTCTTGGAAATAATGTTTTAAAAATCCATTCATGCCGTATAAGTTAAGAAAAACATTCTTCGTACTTTTGTCGGAAAAGTCAAAAAGTACCTCATACGAAAAATGACAAAAGATTTCTTTCATATCTTTTTCTAAAAACTCACCAAAGGGTAAAATTGGATTTAAACAATTTTAGGTGGATGGAAATAATATTACATATTGAGGGAACATGGATGTGGATGATAAAATACACCCCAGTAAATGCCAAAGTAAAAACAATCTCGGATAAAAATGAGATTGTGATATTTTCTTTACCTTAGGTCCGACTTGCATTGTAAGTGTCCGAACCTCCTGTATAATGATTTAAATAATGTTATTGACTTATTCCAGAATCATATTCATTGTTATGATATCATATATGGATCAGTTATGACTTTATATTACCCGTGCTTTTGTAAATTCCATGTTAAAGAGCGTTTTGGGTAAAATTGTTTCATTTTTCGTCCGTGTTTTGACTTGTAATTATTCATATGATCACTAAGATCATGATTACTTAATTACAGAATATAAAACATGATTTATATATATATATTCAGAATATACATATATATAATGAATCAGTAAATGGAATGAAATACACCGTTCATGGAGACGGTAGACCGTTCGTACGCATGAACGCTGTTTTCATTTCCTTATTGATTTAAATGGAATTAAGTAGATGACATACATATATATACACATAAATACAGTATCTTTATAATGTCATATATTTCATTATTATTGCTTATATATACTTTATAATCATTCTTAAATGGTTAACATGGAGAATGAATCTCATCGCGTCGTGGAGACGGTAGTCCGTACGTAAGCACGAGCGATGATATCATTTCCATAATTAATGAATTGAATTGGAGTGGATGATACAATATATCAGAATCATTATTATGTTATAATAACTATGTATAGTTATTTTTTACACTATAATACCCATCCATGTAAGGTGTTGGTGGAAAAGTAGATTACACTACTGCGTGGAGACGGTATTCCGTACGTACGCACACGCGGTGATTTTATTTTTCCGTAGGATGGATAAAAGGCTAATTAGAGTTGTTTCATATTTATAATAACATATCAGTATATGAGTGATACTGATGTTATTACTTCATAATGAAACAACCTTAGAAGAATAAGTGGAAGAATAAATAAAGGTGAATGATTTGGTAACGGAAATTACCTCTTCTTTGAAGTGCCTCTTTGAGACCTCCTCTTAGGGTACCAAAATTGGTCTTTGAGGAAGACCAGAACCTCTAGGATGTTTCTAGGGAAGTGGAGAGATGAATTTGACAGGGGTTGGCCGAGCTTGAAGGCTCAATGTTCTGTGAGGAAGAGAGGGAGGAGGTGCCCTTTTATATGGGAGGAGAGGGGCACCTTTGGAATAACTAAAAATATTATTTTATTATAAAGTCAAGTTCAGTTTTAAATAGCTCCAAATTGATTTATTTCTATGCTAAGGTGTGGATGGTTATAAATCCTCTCATCCAATAGAATTTAGACAAGTTTAGGTTCCTATTTTAACCTTATCATTTAGATTTAACATTAAGTTAAATAATTTTACTTTTACCGTGTCTTCTTGTGTTCTTATACTATAAGGTTAATAAACTTACTATAAGAAGCCAAACGAACCCCAAATTGTTTATTAGTAATATATATAACCTTATATAAGTCATTAGGATGAACCTTAGATTTTTAGGAATAAAATAACAATTAATAATATAATATTTTTTTTAAAAACTATTTTATGTCAATTTTAACACTATTTAGTAATTGATTTTTGTGAAAATCATAACAGAATGCTAAGTTCGAAAAAAGTTAATTAAATCAATACTAACATGTCATATTAACCTAGAAAATTAGTGTAATTCATAAAAAGTCTTACATTACATTTATTTTGGTATTTAAAACATCAATTATGTTAGTATTTCATTAATAAGATAATTACTACATCATCATTGTGTCATAAATAAATTAAATTATTTAATGTCTAAAAATTACAAATAAAATACCATTATGTAGGATATCTTTTTAGCGTTCTATTTAATCTTTATAGTAGAATTTATCTTATGTATAACCCCATATTAAAAATGTTTTAGTTATTAAACTTCGATTTTAACTATTTTAACTATTCATTAAATAAAATAATATTAAATGTCATAATCTAATCCAAGTGGACTTAAATGGTCATATTATATTCATAAGGTTGTTTTTGGTCAAATTACACTTATCCAATAGAATTAGGACATGTGTTAGCGAAATAGTAATATCATATTTACCCTTAGTTACCCTATTTACTATTAACCACGGTAAAAAAAGTAAAAAGTTGTTAATCACCAAAAAATTATTTTTATCTCATTGAACCACATTTTACTTACTGATATCAACCGTGTATATCGGATTTTCGAAATTCCATTCACAGAAGCGGTAAAATTAAGTTTTAAGCAAAATTCAGTTTTTAACCTACCACTTAGTGGTTTCACTATTCATCAAAAATTGAAAGTTTTCAGAAAAATACCAAAAATTAGGCCTAAGAAATATTTGATATTATGAACTCAAAAATTATTTCTATTTTACCAAATTAAAAACATATCAGTTTCATTAATTAATTTAAAAATTAATTCCCGTCGTTAAAACAAATGGCGTGTTCTTAAGAGATAATAACTATCA
Organism: Viscum album; assembly: GCA_963277665.1. NCBI lineage: Eukaryota > Viridiplantae > Streptophyta > Magnoliopsida > Santalales > Viscaceae > Viscum > Viscum album. The sequence continues at coordinate 921,789,331 of OY728142.1, read as the reverse complement.
AAAGATTGACATTTGTTTATGTCTGGTTTAAGTGTGAAATTACATCCAATGACAAACATTGTATTAAATTGTAAAAATATATTCTAAATATACTTTAAAACCACTCAAATTAATAATTTATCACTATTAATTATTTCGATTGAAAAATTTGTTTTTAATTAAAATGTAGTAATTTTCACTATTCATCAAAATATGAAAGTTATCCGAAAATCACCAAAATTTCACCCGAAGCTAATTTCAATATTACGAATCCAAAAATGAATTCCATTTTGAAAAATAAAATTACAAAATTTCAAAAGGTGGTTATAACTATTTATAACAGCTAATTTTAATACTATTTTAATAGCATATTGTTGTTTAGTAAAACTCGTTATTGCGTACTACACACACTATCGAGGAAGGTCGCGATTGCGTGTAATGCAAGGCAAATCAAGGATGCGTATTGTGCAAGCTCCTTTTGGTGTAGCGTACAACACAAGACATTAGTGAAATTAAAAAGAATATTTTTCATAAAATCTCGGGGAGTTACATTCTACCCCCCTTAAAATGAATTTCGCCCTCGAAATTCGTCGGGGTTATAAATGGTTTACTATTAGAAAGTTTCTTTAATAGAAACCCACATCGTAAAAAGGAATACAAAAACCAATCTTTAAAAATGAAAGTATGAAACGTAACGGTTACCCAAATAAACTAATCACTGGGTTTCCACATAGGTGAAAATATGGATATGGAAGAAAAATCTAACCATCATGTTCTGATGGAGAGTGGTAGAGAAAAAGGCTATGGAAAAGCCAACAATCACAAATCCATAAATTTGTGATGATCTAAGGTACCATCCGATTAATCAGATATAAGAGTACTAGGACAATATTTTTGGTTTTCAAGATCGTTTCCCTAAATTTGAAGAATTTGAATTAGAATAAATACTTACTTTATTTTGGTACAATCTCACTGTTGTTCGTGCCATGAACAATTTCCACTTCATCTCTTAAATAAATGAAGTTGAATTTGTTATTCGTGAAGTGTTAGCAGATCATGTGAGAGAATAGCGGGTCATTCCATCTGTCTCAAACAAAAGGTTAGCAAAAGTTATTAAATATATATAAGTCATTCTATAGTGAGATTAATCATCTATGGTTCCTAAAATGGACTTATACTTCATATATCATACTGATTAATATAATAAAACTAGTTTCTACTAAACAAGGACTTCTTGTAGGCCAGTGGTAGGCGATAAAGGCCAGTCGCACTTCGGTTGTGGGTTCGATTCCCACAGCCTTGTCCGACGCGATGGGCTGTCGCCCGTCCTACAGGTTGCCCTTTTTCTAAAGCTATATTACTATAACATCCCATCAATAATATCTAAAAATGTTTTATCCTAACTTATGTCCAACATAATCCATTCTAAGCTTATCTAAAATACTTCGGTTCAAGCTCATAGTATAAAGAAAATGGTTACTTGAAATGTCACAGAACAATCACGTGAATGCCATCATTTATCCCCCATATATCATAAGATATATCTTGCTGGTCAAATTACAAACATGTGAATACCTTAATCGTGTATTCTCTAGAAGAATGAATACCCATTAAACCTTAGTGAAAACATGAATGCAGTTAAATGTTAACACTTTCCACATACCAAAATCCTCAAAATTATATATACTCAAACCATGATATCACTTAGTCCGTATATCAATCATGAGCTTATGAATACTGTTAAACATTTCATTTTCTCGTTTTCCCTTCATTATGCGCATATCATCTTATTTCCAAAAATATCTCAATCACTTTGAATACCACATTAGACCAATACATAAATATTCCAATACTCCATGATACAACATTATTTTGGAATCCCATTACATAAACACTTAATCATTCCACCACATCGTTTTCATATTCAACATCGCCAATAGTGATCGCATGTGACTTCCCTTTGTCCTTTTCCTTAAGCAGTTGCTCATGTCGATCATCACTAACCCTTGGATTAGGGCATTTGTTAGCATAATTCCCCATTTCCTTTCACTTGAAGCATTGAAGTGTTGGTGGTGCGTTCACTGCAGTGTTTCCTTTGTTCACATCATTAGAAACCCTTTTTCCATTACATAGACACTCAGCTGCTCGATGACCTTCTTTTCCAAACATAAAACATTTTCTAGTCCCTTTAACACAATCTCCACCATGATTCTTTCCACACTTTGTGCATAAGGAAACATTCATCTTCTTTTCACCATTATTCTGAGATTTCTCCTTGAACTCCATCTTTCGTTTCTTGTCAAAACCATGATATGGATATGTAACACCAACTTAAATTTCTACCTTGATAGCACAACGCACAATTTCATCATAGCTACTGAAGTATCTTATAGCTAATGCCCTTCGAAGACTTGGTTTTAAGCCACTGAAAAATCGATCAACTTTACTTTCAGGTTGGATGATAATGCCAGATGCATACCTTGCAAGTCTTGTAAAATTCGCTTCGTATATACCAACAAATTCATCATCCTTCTGCTTCAGCTCAATAAATTCCTTTTCCATCTTTGTTCGAAGAATACGAGGGAAGTACTTACCAAAAAACAAGTTCTTGAACTCGTCCCATTCCATGGACTCAATTTCATCTCTTGGCCTCGTCTTCTTGATAAGATTCCACTATTGATCAGCTTCACCTACCAAACGATATACTGCTAAGAGGACTTTATCATTATCAGAACATTGAAGAACTGAAAATATCTTTTCAGTGGTACTGATCCATTGTTCAGCAACAAGTGGATCGGAATACCCACTGAATGAAGGTGGACGTTGCCTCATGAAGGAATCAATAGAATATTGTTCCCTTCTCTGCTCATTTGGAAGTCCAGAATGATTCATAGCTTGTGTAAATATAGCAATAAGATTTTTCACTCCATCTCCCATAACATTTGTTTGTTCCGGAGGACAATCATTGAATTGTCCATTGCATTGATCAACACGGCTCCTTCGAGTTCCAGCCATCGTCTAAAACCCAAAAAGAATAGTGTGAGAGGAAAAAATCATGCTAGGGAAAACAACATTATAAAGGGGGGGTATCCTCAATATTTAACTTCTTAGGTTAAATTATATGATCGTTACCATAGTTCTAGGACTGTATCTTATAGGTATACTTATCCTTAGGGACATCCCTAGACATACCTTAGAAATATCTCTAGGGATCTCACTAACGCTTTCGCAACCTAGTTTCCAAAGGTTGACTAAACCTTTCCTCTGATACCAACTGTAGAGACCCAAAGCTTGACGTACATTGACACTACATTACATTTGCGGAATACTTAGTACATAACAAAAAACACACACACAAGGATCGTAATAGTTTAGTGTCTTTGGAAACTCGGAATATAATCTTCTAATCCTAGTGAAAGATATTCAACATCTCCCATAAATATCTTCCTCTTTTTTTATACCTAAAACCTTTCTTTATATCCGGGGGGAATATAACATACAAAAGGGTGAGCTCAAATGCTCAGTAAGGGTAAACAAAAGAAATATCAATCACATCTTAACCTGCAAAAGAGATCATAATTTCATAACATGGGATAAATCATAGTAGTGAAATGTAATCCCAATAATCATAACATAAAACATGAAACATTATGGCATACACACATAATCATAGAGAATCATTTCTTGTTAGTCAAGACTCATTGCCAAGACTATCTTAGTGGACAAAGTCCCTTTCTGAACCGAGTCACCCTCGTTTCAGACATGTTTCACTGAACCAGTATAACCTACCATTCCAGACATGTCTATCTCATGAAATATAAAATCTTTACCCAATGCATTGGAGGGAGATATAGGTCCCACCCATCTCATAATGATACCATTCTTATGTGTGCCACAAAATCATAAAACATACATCATTGCATAACCCATGTAATAAAAATGGGAATCTTAAACATCATGACATCATAAAACAATTCATATAAGATAAAGGAATTCATAAAAATAATTCCACCACAACATAATCAAATCAATGTAATAATAGGTATAAAAACCGAACCCTTTATTATCTTAGATGGAAAATAATTTTGATAAAACACTTGAACTCCATTCTTGAGGAAAATATCCATTCTTCATCAAAAACACATTTCCTTTCTTAACATGTCGTACAATTATAAACTAAAAGAAGTTGATTAAAAATAAACTTTATAACATGTAAAGGAATATTTTTGGAAATAATGTTTTAAAAATCCATTCATGCCGTATAAGTTAAGAAAAACATTCTTCGTACTTTTGTCGAAAAAGTCAAAAAGTACCTCGTACGAAAAACGACAAAAGATTCCTTTCATATCTTTTAATAAAAACTCACCGAAGGGTAAAATTGGTTTTAAACAATTGTAGGTGGATGGAAATAATATTACATATTGAGGGAACATGGATGTGGATGATAAAATACACCCCAGTAAATGCCAAAGTAAAAACAATCTCGGATAAAAATGAGATTGTGATATTTTCCTTACCTTAGGTCTGACTTGCTTTGTAAGTGTCCGAACCTCCGGTATAATGATTTAAATAATGTTATTGACTTATTCCAGAATCATATTCATTTTTATGATATCATATATGGTTCACTTATGACTTTATATTACCCGTTCTTTTGTAAATTCCATGTTAAAGAGTGTTTTGGGTAAAATTGTTTCATTTGTCGTCTGTGTTTTGACTTGTAATTATTCATATGATTACTTAGATCATGATTACTTAATTCCAGAATATAAAACATGATTTATATTTATATATTCAGAATATACATATATATAATAAATCAGTAAATGGAAAGAAATACACCGTTCATGGAGACGGTAGACCGTTCGTACGCATGAACGATGTTTTCGTTTCCTTATTGATTTGAATGGAATTAAGTAGATGACATACATATATATACACATAAATCCAGTAGCTTTATAATGTCATATATTTCATTATTATTGCTTATATATACTTTATAATCATTCTTAAATGGTTAACATGGAGAATGAATCTCATCGCGTCGTGGAGACGGTAGTCCGTACGTACGCACGACCGATGATATTATTTCCATAGTTATTGAATTGAATTGGAGTGGATGATACAATATATCAGAATCATTATTATGTTATAATAACTATGTATAGTTATTTTTTACACCATAATACCCATCCATGTAAGGTGTTGGTGGAAAAGCAGATTACACCACGACGTGGAGATGGTATTCCGTACGTACGCACGCGCGGTGATTTCCTTTTTCCGTAGGATGGATAGAAGGTTAAATAGAGTTGTTTCATATTTATAATAACATATCAGTATATGAGTGATACTGATGTTATTACTTCATTATGAAACAACCTTAGAAGAAGAAGTGGAAGAAGAAATAAAGGTGAATGATTTGGTAACGGAAATTACCTCTTCTTTGAAGCGCCTCTTTGAGACCTCCTCTTAGGGTACCAAAATTGGTCTTTGAGGAATACCAGAACCTCTAGGATGTTTCTAGGAAAGTGGAGAGGAGAATTTGACAGGGTTTGGTCGATCTTGAAGGCTCAAAGTTGTGTGAGGAAGAGAGGGAGGAGGTGCCCTTTTATTAGGGAGGAGAGGGGCACCTTTGGAATAACTAAAAATATTATTTTATTATAAAGTCATGTTCGGATTTAAAGAGCTCCAAATTGATTTATTTCGATGCTAAGGTGGGGATGGGTAGAAATACTCTCATCCAATATAATTTAGACAAGTTTAGGTTCCTATTTTAACCTTATCATTTAGATTTAACATTAAGTTAAATAATTTTACTTTTACCGTGTCTTCGTGTGTTCTTAAACTATAAGGTTAATAAACTTACTATAAGAAGTCAAACGAACCCCAAATTGTTTATTATTAATATATATAACTTTATCTAAGTCATTTGGCCGAACCTTAGATTTTTAGGAATACAATAACAATTAATAATATAATATTTGTTTTAAAAACTATTTTATGTCAATTTTGACACTATTTAGTAATTGATTTTTGTGAAAATCATAAACGAATGATAAGTTCGAAAAAAGTAAATTAAATCAATACTAACATGTCATATTAACCTTGAAACTTAGTGTAATTCATAAAAAGTCTTAAATTACATTTATTTTGGTATTTATAACATCAATTATGTCAATATTTCATTAATAAGATAATTACTACATCATCATTGTGTCATAAAAAAATTAAATTATTTAATGTCTAAAAATTAAAAATAAAATATCATTATGTAGGAAATCTTTTTAGCTTTCTAATGAATAGTTATAGTGGAATTTATCTTATGTATAACCCCATATTAAAAATGTTTTAGTTATTAAACTTTGATTTTTACTATTTTAACTATTCATTAAATAAAATAATATTAAATGTCATAATCTAATCAAAGTGGACCTAAATGGTCATATTATATTCATAAGGTTTTTTTTGGTCGAATTACACTTATCCAATAGAATTAGGACATGTGTTAGGGTAATAGTAATATCTTATTTACCCTTAGGTACCCTATTTACTATTAACCACGGTAAAAAAAGTAAAAAGTTACTATTCACCAAAAAATTATTTTTATCTCATTGAACCACATTTTACTTACTGATATCAACTGTGTCTGTCGGATTTTCAAAATTCCATTCATAGAAGCGGTAAAATTATGTTTTATGCAAAATTCAGTTTTTAACCTACCACTTAGTGGTTTCACTATTCATAAAAAATTGAATGTTTTCAAAAAAATACCAAAAAATAGGCCTATGCTATATTTGATATTATGAACTCAAAAATGATCTCTATTTTACCAAATTCAAAACATATCAGTTGAATTAATTAATTTAAAAATTAATTCCCGTCGTCAAAACAAATAGCGTGTTCTTAAGAGATAATAACTATCAAAATATTGACATTTGTTTATGTCTGGTTTAAATGTGAAATTACATCCAATGACAAAAATTGTGTTAAATTGTAAAAATATATTCTAAATATACTTTAAAACCACTGAAATTAATAATTTATCACTATTAAATATTTCGATTGAAAAAGTTGTTTTTAATTAAAATTTAGTAATTTTCACTATTCATAAAAATATGAAAGTTATCCGAAAATCACCAAAATTTCACCCTAAGCTAATTTCAAAATTACAAATCCAAATATGAATTCCATTTTGAAAAATAAAATTACAAAATTTCAAAAGTTGGTTATTACTATTCATAACGGCTAGTTTTAATAATATTTTAATAGCAAATTGTTGTTTAGTGAAACTCGTTATTGCGTACTGCACACGCTATCGAGGAAGGTCGTGATTGCATGTAATGCAAGGCAAATCAAGGATGCATTTTGTGCAAGCTCCTTTTGGTGTAGCGTAAAACACAAGACATTAGTGAAATTAAAAAGAATATTTTTTATAAAATCTCGGGGTGTTACAAGGGTCAACCCTTTGTTGGGTTAGAGGTATTCCAGAAGAGCTTTCAGGAGCTAAGGAAGAGCTGACTAGTGCCCACATCTTGAGGCTTCTAGAGGAAGGCGTAGGGTACGTAGTCTACTGTGATTCAGCTGGGATGAGACTCAAATGTGTCCTGATGCCGTAGAGGGAAGTTATTTCATATGGCTCTCGTCAACTACGACATAATGAGCAGAACTATGCTACCGATGACCTGGAGTTCACAGTAGTGGTCTTCAACATGAAGATGTGGCGACACTATCTGATGGGTGAACATTTTATCATGTACTCCAATCACAAGAGTCTCATGTATATATTCTTTCATAAGGACCTGAACCTAAGACAACGACGTTGACTTGAGTTCATCCAGGTCTATGACTTCGATATATTCAATACTCTTGGGTAGGGTAACGTTGTTGCAGATTCTCTCCGCAGGAGGTCTGTGATATAGCTTCTAGGTGAGGTGACAGAGTAGCTAGTTACTTTATAAATATATTTTGTGGATAAAGATGGACCGGCCATCATTTAGTCTCTTACAATCACTCCCCCCACTTCTTCACCAAGTCAGAGAGGCACAACATGGGGATGCTGACTGTGAGACACGATGTGCTCAGATATCCATAGGACATACACCTAATAGATTTTCTGATGGTGGAGATCATGTCATACTCTTCAGAGGACGTACCATGGTACCAGTGTCACTTCAAGAGGAAGTTTTGAGGTATTTCCATACATACCCTCTAGCGGTACATCCAAGAGTGATGAAGATGTACCATGACCGCTGAAGACAGCACTAGTGGCCGAGAATGAAGAAGTGAGTTGCAGAGTTTGCCTCTCTGTGCCTCACATGTCAGAAAGTGTAGGCGGAGCAGCAGTTACTAGGAGGCTTGGTTCAGCCATTAGTGGTCCCAGAGTGGATGTGGGATGGGATATCTAGGGATTTTGTGATAAGACATCCACGTACATCCAAGGTTCATGACTCGAGCTGGGTGATCGTCGACCGACTCACCATGTCGGCCCACTTCATACCGTTCAGAGAGAAGGGTTTAGTAGAGAGCTTGGGATGCCTCTATATGCCGAATATTTTGCGGATACATGGAGTACCTTTGACGATTTTCTCCAATTGTGACGTATGTTTTACTTCACTGCTATAGAAGGAGTTGAAGGAAGCTTTTGGGACACAACTTCGTTTGAGCACCGCTTTCCATCCTCAAAAGGATGGCCAGACTGAGAGGACCATTCAGACCCTCAAGGACATGTTGTGTGATTGAGTTCCAGACTTCGGTCGTAGATGGGAGGATCACTTACCTTTGGTGGAGTTTGCATACAACAACAACTAACACTTCACCATTTGGATGACACCTTTTCAGGATTTGTAAGGGCAACCTTGAAGATCAAATTTGTGCTGGATTGACCAAGGGGAGAGAGCACTCATGGGACCCGAGATGGTACGGGCTACCATGGTGAAGGTGAATATCATCAAAGAGTGGATGAAGACTGCACAGAGCATGCATAAGTCATATGTTGACAAGAGACAGAGACCTACGATGTTCGTGGATAATGACCACATCATTATATGAGCCTCACCACAAGGAGGTCTACTGAGATTTGGTGGAGGTGTCATGTTATCTCTCAGATTCATCGGACCATTTTAGGTCCTCAGTAGAGTTGGAGAGGTGTATTACCACTTATTTTATCCACATCACTTGCATTGAGTGCATGATGTCTTCCATGAATCCCAGCTAAGGAGATACATGAATGACCCTTCCCACATCATCGACCATGGCGAGCTGGATGTTGACGATGTGGAGAATTATATGGACTTTCTAGTAGAGATTGATGATATAGAGGAGTGGTTCCTTCATGGACGATCGATACCTCTTGTGTGCATTCACTGGAAGCACGGGAACCTCCAGGAGAGCACATGGGAGCGGGAGGATCAGATGCGTGCTCAGTACCCACACATTTTTCCTTATTTTGAGTTGTGGATTATGGGGACGTAAATTATGATGTGGGGATAATGTAATGACCTAGAATTTCCATGAATTTTTTTTTGTAAATAAATGGGAATTTTACAAGTCCGCAAAAATTGACGGCGGGTGAATCTGAGGCCCTATGTGCCCTGAATCAATTTCTGAAGTTTTGTTTGGGTACGTTTTGTAAACGTACGTGCGGGTTTTTATATCATTTGAACTGGTTCTCAGAAATGAATTACGAGCGCACCATTGAACTTGCAGCACCGATATTCTCTTAAGGAGACTTTCACCTCGACAGCAGTGGGTCGAGAATAAAATTTAGTTTTTTGGTTTATTGTGGATAATAATAAAATAAATTGAACTATATTTTATTTAATTTTTGAGCCACCATGTGGAAGGTGGAGGTGGGGTCTGCCAGATCTAAGCCTCCTTCTCGGTGTTGATGTGCGGGGACCACCCGACCATAACCTCCCAGGGGAGGTTATAGCGGTGGGGCCCACCCGAACCTAACCTCCCGCGAGAGGTTATGGTGGTGGGGACCACCTAGGACTAAACCCCCATTTTAATTGTGGAAAACCTCTCAACTCCCCTCATTAATGTGGGGAGCCTTTTGACCTCCTCTACCGAATTATTTCTTTCAATGCTCTTGCCTTTAATGTTCCAAATCCTCCCCATTAATTAATTGAGAAAATCAATTAATTATTTTAAATCTTTTTGAATTATTTTTCCAATGACTTAATTGATTTTCTAATCTATTATTCTTGGGTACCTATTCCTTCATTAGAAAAGGATGAAGGAGATTTTGATGGAAAAGATCTCACCAACGAAGAACGCAGAACGTGTTCTTCCAACGAAGAATCTTGGAATGGAGAATATTCGACTTTTTGGAAGCAACTTAAGGAAGAAACCTACGTGGGATTTCTTCAGCAACCGACCCTCTTTCCTCATCGTCGTCAACGAACTGATTCATGAGCTCTAGATTGGAAGTGTTCGGTGGATGTGATGAACGACAACAACTTTGTCTTCTTCCCCGAGACTCGGTAGATGATCAACGAACAACGGTAGTGGATTTTATCTAAATATGATATTATTTCATTGTTTCTTTCCATCCAAATCAAAGAACACGGACCAATTTATTATTATGTTGATCTGTGGAATTTTTTCCATTCATGTTGGGAATATATTATTAATGAGTATTTTTGGAATTAATGTTTTTAAGATATCTTCCATGCTCATTTATTGTTTATGTTCGTGATGAACCGTTTTATACAACCCTAATTGGGGAGGGTGTGGGCCAAACCAACATGGCTTGACCTCTCCAGCGCTCTTGTTTGTGATGTTCTTCGGAGTGGCGATGAGGCGACGAGATGAATAATTCATTGAATCTAACTGACGTGCTACCGACGGCCTCAACGAGAAACGCCACTTGTAGGTTTCCCCATCCCCCGGACGAACCGGTCCAAGCTACGCCGCACCCCGTCCATACTGGCCACATTTATGCCGCACCCTAGTCTAGTCACCCGGGCTGCGTCCTCTGCTCGACGGAACCGGCCGAACCGGCACCAGCCACCTCGTCCGGTGGCCGAAACGGATCCACCAACCTGGGCCGAACCGCGGCGCCCTCCCGGCCACCCGCAACCTCCTGGACGAACCACAAAACCCTCCCAAACTGGGCCGTCATGAAATACGTTCCCCCGCTACTCTACCATCTGGCGGCCACCGCGGGCCCCATGACACCGCCTTCTGCCCTCCCTGCGCGCCCCGTTTACCTCGCGGTACTGCACGCCTCGCGCCGCCACTGGATGAACCGTCACCAACCTCACGGGGTGAGCCACCTGAGCCGCGCCCCTCATGGATCCTTTTGGGCTGATCCATGCCCTTACGGTGCCCTCTGGTACAAGCTGCCCTCACGCCATCCCATGTCCAGTCCACGCCCTTGTGACAGGTTCGTGCTCTCGCGGCCCTCCCCGACCTCTCGCGGCCACCGGGGCTGGGCCCAGCAGGCTGGCCCAAACTAAATGGGCTGGCCCACCCAATGGGACTAGCCAGAACCAATGGGTCAGGCTAGGTCTACTAGAACTAGGTCGGCCCAGATTGTGTCAGGGCGAGTCAGTCCGACCGGGTCGGACTGGACCCGGGCCCACTAAGACCCTCTACCTTCTTTGGCCATATCTTTGGCCCCAGACATCCATTTAAAGAACCATTAGTGGTGCTGGTAATCTTGGAGCATGATGGTCCCTTTGAGTATAACCCACTTGAGTTTGGGGTATAGTTGAGATACAGTCATGTTGCATCGTGCACAAATCCAAACGGGCCCCCGGAGATAAAAGGCTAATAACTGACAGATCGAGCGTCCGATTGACTCACCTTCTGTTTCGTTGAGACCTCTATAATGTGGTAGACCTTTGAGATACTTATTCGTGGGACTTCGTGAAAGTTGGAGTATCGACCAGCAGCTTGTGGAGTGGATCCTTCCGGTGATGAGCGAGCAGAGTGCAGTGACCTAGTAGCTGGCTGAGACAAGAAGCCTACTGACCAATTCGACTCGGAGTGTCTCAACTAGCCCATTGGAGAGCACCTCGATGTCATGGTAGACCCACGGTGGAAGAGTGCATGGTTGTGGCGGTTGAACCACGGTACTCGACAAGAGGAGTACCACTACAGGCTATTAGGGGGAGCGCCTTGGTGACATGGCAGAACCACTATGGGGAGCGCCTCTTTGTGACACTACATACCCATGGTACTCAACAGGAAGATTACCTCAGTAGTTCAAGGGTAGTGGGATGTACCTTGGTGTCGCTGCAGACCCACTGTACTCGATTTAGCATGAGTTCTCTAGCAGCCGATGTTTCGATAATGTGAATAAAATCCTGGTTGAGCTGAGTCAGTAACTTTTTTTTCTCATAATTATGATGGATTACTTGATAACATAGGTATATGTATGGGCATATAAATAAGTGGGGTTATCTGTTGATTTCATAATTTGTGGTTTATCCTTGATGGATTTTGTGAGAAGATGAGGGTCTCAGGGTCCCTACAGAGTATCGATATACTCACCCCTACACTGGCTATGGCCGCACCTCATTGTGTTTGATGCAAACGATAGACAACGCTACCGAGGCTGAGAGTACCAAGAATGGATGGAACATGGAGGTGGACCTTACGACATGTCGGTACACGAAGGAGAAGAGTGGATGTGGAGTGCTGAGGAGGTGATTTGTACCTACCCATCAGGTAGGAACCTTGGAGGATAACCTAGTGGCTATTTTCCCTTTTTCCTCAGTTTTACTTGTACATTCATTTTCTTATACTTTCTTTTTGGTCTTGTATTCTGGTCCCTTTTTACATACTGTACTCACTTGTGGGTTATTCAGTTTACTCGTGAACGTATCTATTGTGTGTGTTTATAGGTTATAGAGGCAATTCCTTCCTTGTTTTAGGGAATTACGCCTTTGGAGATAGTTGCCTTCCCCTAGCCTATGGACGGTGGGCTTGGGGAAGTCACGGCATGGGCCCCAAGGGATGGGTCATCGCAGTATATATATATATCACACAAAAATAATTTAATATTTTATTTAAAAATAATTATTTAAATATATGAATGAATAATATATATATGAAAATATGTATATAAGTATACAGAAATATTATTTAATATACAATAAAACAACTCATTGTAGTGTAATGGCATTCCATCATTAAAGGAGAGGTTCATGGTTCAAATCATCATGAAATCCAAAAATCGCAGATAAACTATGTGGTGAGTTGAAAAGTGATAATAAAGTGTGAGGATACTGTTAAAGGTGTCATAGTAGTGCTTCTAAAGTGGTTGAGATCAAAGATGTATGAATGAAATGTAAATTGAACCCCCCCACCCCATTAAAATCACTACAATTATGAGCAGTAAAAAAGAAATATTAAAGGATGCATTTAACATCACATAAAAAAATTGTTAAAAGGGTCCTTTAATATTGCTTTTTTAGGTATGATAATGGAATATGGATTTTAACTGTGTTCTGGTATTCAAGGATTTTTTAGCACTAATGATGTCCTATTATATAACTCTTAAGAGCCTATTATTTAATAGTGTATGGTTCTTATCTGAACAAATTCACTGATAAAATGTTAGAATCGATGTCCATGGTAAGAATTATGCTATTCTAAGATTTTAATTATTATGATTGGAGTATTTATGTTTTTGAATTTTATAATTTAGTTGTAAAAGTGTTATATCAATGATATTTTGAATATAAGTATCCGGAAAAATATATTGATTATCGTCTATTAGTTTTTCATTAAAGATTTGAATGAATATGTTGAAAAGTATAGGTAAAAAATATTATTTATTTAGTTATAAGGTAATAATGTAGATCAAGGATGAAAAGATTATTAGAATTTATAATGTAAATAAGATAATATTGGTGTCCACAAAGTTGGCGAGTAATTATATGATGTAATTATTTAAGAATACATTGATGGCATTTATTTCATTTTTGGTTATAAGGAAATTGTTATTAATTTTACTTGAGGAATAAATATTGTGTTTATTTCATGATTTAGATATATTTTCATGTGAGTAAAACTTGTGATTTTTGGATACCATCCTAGGTATATAAATATAAAGTTAATTATATGACCCGAATCATATATACCAATTTTAAAGTATTATGTGACATGTATTTACGGAGGATTGATACATGTAATGGGTTTTATGAATAATACACTATTGATAATTAAATAAACATTTGGGTTAGTATATGCTTTGATGTTAACATAATTATGGCCTATAATAATGTTATAAATTGATAACATTTATGGTGTAAAAGTTATTCATTAATAGGGTAATATTTTTAGACATATTTATGCTTGTTCTAAGGATTAATTTTGAGGATTTTATATAAATCTAATTCATAATATTTTTGTGATTTTTAATACATTATAAGATTATCTAGTGATTTATCTTGTGTATTAATGATAGTTTCAGTTAGGGTATACATAACCCTTAGGTTTAACATTTAATTTAAAATTAATTATTATTTTGGAAAAATATAATTAAATTTTGGGGACATCATTTGAAAGGAATGATTTCAGCTATGGGGTTAAAACATTATTTAATGATGATGTTATTTATGTTATTTAGGATTTAGGGTTAGTTATTTATGTAATGACCTACATTAAACCATTCATGTTTTTGGGGATTTTTTTTGGAGGAAAATGTATTGTCTATCAACGTGTTTGTTTATAAATTGCAGATATAATATTAATTTTTATATCCTTTTTTAATGTTTTAAAAAAGAAGAAATATCATTTTATCCTTTTTTAGATTATCGGATTAATTATATGTTGATTTTAGTGCTTTAGGCCTAAAAATTTTATATAGAATACTCATCTTTGGGAGAAAAGATGAAATTGTGGTGGAATGTTTTCCATTGTCGAAAATATACTTGTAATGTATATATATTTCCTTATGTTATTATTCTAGATGATAATGGGATAAATATACTGAAAAAAAAGGTTCATAAAAAATTATCCAATTATGATCATTTTTTATTAATTGATCATATTTTTACCCACCACATATTTATGGTTTATGGTCATTATCTTTCTCATAATTTTTTTTAATAATAACCATATATTATTTCTGGGGTTTTATATTTCTCCACTACATCTACATTTCAATTTACCATAAATATCTTCCCAATCTAGGAACCCAATTATGTGTTATTTCCAGAAGCCTTTTTTTTCTACATCCCCTTTCCAATTAATGATTCATTATCCCTATATACAATGTGTAATTTCGATAAAGATGTTTACAAATTTTGATCCTAGGATGAATGAAATAAAATTTGGATGGAAAAAATTATTTATCTAGGGCTGGGGAATGTAACCGCCAAAAAAATTAGTTAAAATATTAATAATATTGATTTCATTCTCAATAGGAAACACTATACTTTAAGAAAAATGCTGAAATATTTTAAAATTACTATTGTAACCTAGACATTGAATTTGAGGGTATGAATATGAGAAAAATAGTTATGAAATAAATTTATGTTGGACTAAATTTTTTTTATTAATTCTTATGAAAATAGCAAATAGTTTTTTTATTGATCTCATTTTATGATTCAAAATTGATTTTCATCAAAAAAATTCATTTTTTGGGTGGAAACGTCAATTTATTTTTGAAACATTTAAAATTTTATTTAATAATAATATAAACAAATATTAAATCATCATATCAAATTTAATTTAAGGTGAAATTTTTGTATTTTTTTAAAATGATTGATTCTTCCATGAATAGGGAAATATTCTGATTTTTGAATAATGACATTTTTTTACCAAATAATGTAATTTTAAAGAACGATTACATTTTTTCTTAGTCCAAACATTCATATGTGAATGATTTATTTAGAAATATCTTATTTATTTGATATAAATCATCAAGAATCACGATTTTGAGAAAGGTTAATTCTGATTTTTAAAAAATGAATTTTGTCTTAAAATAGATCTTATTTCATTTTAAACATATTTATTCAAATTGATATTAAATCTCCTATAAATTATTTCATTAAAATTATATTAGATATTTTGAATTAGGAGGTTAATATTTGATTATAATATTCATCTTATAATTTGAAATTTTGAATAGTAACCACTGAATGATTTTATTACCACAATAAGTGCATGAAATGTAAATTAGTTTTAAAACCATTTGAGAGTGTCTCAAAAAAAACATAAAACTATTATTTAAATATTTTAATATGATAAATTATAATTATTCATCCAAACATAAAATATATTTCAATTTTGGAAAATTTTCATTGAGAGTGGCATTGATACTATAACAACCCTGGTAAATAAAGATTATGAAATTTTTATATTTATCCCTATTTGTGAATAAAATGATAATATTAATTTGAATGGAATTCCATGCTCGATGGCTTACCCAATACGCAACAACGAGTTCCTTTGAAATCTTATGTTTCACTCTAATAATAAAATAATTATATTTTAAATAGTAGTTAACACCTAGCCGTTGTAATGGTGGGAATGAACAGAACTAACTACCAAATGATTATATATGTTTTTCAAATATTTATACTTTTTACAATAAATTTTAGAGGATTAAAAATGAGAATTAATCCAATTTTAAGCGTAAACATTCTAATATTCATTAAAAAGGTCAATTAACCACCTTTTGATGGAGAACCTCTTTTAAATCCACTTTTTGTCAATTTTATGTGATATATTTGACAAAATAAAATTCTTCATTAAAATTGGGACATCAAAATTTACTTTATGTAAATTTTTGATATTTTTACGATAATGTTCAATTTTAATAAATAAGTGAAAAATGTTGTATTTTTATTCAAAACCTATTTTTAATCTAATTTATTTATATGATTATTTCATATTTCAAATTGTTTGTAAAGTGAAATTAGAATATATTTTTATCATTTAATCCAATTGTGGTCATTTGAATTAATTTCAATTTTAAATTGGACGTAAACTAGTGTCAATCTTTTAATAGATATTGTTTCTTAAAAACACGCTATTTTTTGACAATGGGAAATAATTATTAAATTAATTAATGAAACTTAAATGTTATGAATTTTTTAAAATAGACTTCATTATTGAATTCGGAATATCAAATATATCTTAGGGTGAATTTTTTGTAATTTTCTGAAAACTTCAATTTTTGATGAATAGTGAAACCACTAAGTGGTAGTTTAAAAACTGATTTTTCTTTTTAAATGAAACTTTACCACTTCTGTGATTTTAATTTAAAAAATCAGACCTACATGGTTTTCATTAGATATTAAAATTTGGTTCAATGAGATTAAAATAATTTTTGATGAATAGTAACTTTTAAGTTTTATTAATCGTGATTAAAGGTAATTAGTGTAATTTAAGGTAAAAATACTATTTTAATAATATTAAATGACTTTGACACATGTCCTACAATTATTGGATGAGTCATTGCCGACCAAGACTATCCATGTGTTAAATTGGGGACCCCATGGAGCCACTTTGGTTGGAAAATGACTTTAATAACTTATTATTTAAAGTTAAAATTAAAATGTCACAAACATGTGTTGTTTTACTAAAAAAAAATTACATGGGGTTATACAAGTCATATTTTTTTACTATAAATATTAATTAGAAAGATAAAAATATTTCCTACATCATGATAATTTTTTAATAATTTTTAGACATTAAATATATTAAATTATTTATGATGCCATGATGATACAGCGATTACCCCAATATTTAACGATTTAAATAAAATGAAATGATAATGTATCATCTAAGACCTACAGTTGTAAAAAACCTATTGGATGGGTGGATTTAAAAACCTTATCACCTTATCCTAGAAATATATCCTTTTGGGACCTTTAAAATCTTAAAATCATTTTATAATAAAGTAATATTTTATAACTTTCCAAGAGTGCCCCTCCTCTTCTCTTATAAAAGGCCCCCACCTCTACCACCTTACCAACACCTATCAATCCTTTTTCTCGGCCAAACCCTGCCCATTTCATCTCTCCACATCCCTCTCTTCATCATTGAAGCCTCACCTATGGGCATAATCCTTTCTATGGAAGCCTTTGAGCTCAAATTAAAAAGAGTTACCCGATTTAAAGGTAATGTCTTCACTTGTGTTCTTTTGTATTATTTTGCTTCTCCAAACCCCTAAAATATTTTTTATTCCTTTATTTTGTAACAACACGAGTATCTTTAATATACATGGATGTAGTTATGTGAAGGATTCGAGCTACACTTACACACACCTTCATCTAATGGTTAAAGAACATATTCTTTCCGTGGATGGCGAATTTCTGCCTCACGAAATGATGATTGTTCAATATTCACTTAACACCTTTCATGGTGACCATTATGATGTCACTATATTTTATATATGATATATATAGTATTTATGTTTTCTATATTCTTCTGAATTTTATATTTAAAACATGCCTTTATGCTTTTCATGTTGTTCAAATGCGATAATTTCATACAAGGAATCGTGGACTACCGCCCCCTCAAGTGATGTGACACATTCATGAAATACATGGAATGTATAAATAATGAAATTAATGAAAATATGTGACCTATATAAAATATATATTATAATGGAATTATAATAAATATATCTCTCAATTATTTTTAATTCCATTAATATGACAACAAAATGGAAGTAGCGTTCATGCGTAAGTACGTCCTACAATCTCCATGAATGGTGCATTGCATTTATTTTTATCACCAAATGTTATGGGGTAGTATAAAATGAATATATACTGGATATATATGATATTTAAATCAATAATACTATTCCGGAGATGATTTAATTATAACTACATGGACAGTCATTTTCAAACAAGGTCATTTTTGACTCATGTACCAAACATCGACAAAAACATCTGATATGAACTCGCATTATTAACCAATTATTATAATATTATAATATGTGATATTAACTGAATAATAATCCTTAAAATAGTTCCTTAAGAAATTATAAATTGACCAAAGTTTATTATTCAGAAATATAAATAAACGAACAATACAAGTCAGACTTGAGGTAAGGGATCTGACCTCTCTCTCTCTTTTCAAGTACCCTCTTTTATGTCATTTCATTTATGCTCCATGTTATTATGTTGGAGGAAGTTATTTTATATTCAACATACTGTAATTTTTATTTTCATATGATGATATACCACCTCTTACTCTCATCAATTCATTTTAAAAAGTTTAAGTGGCATCGTTAGGCTGCCGAATTTTCGTAAGGGATCCTACCCCCCCTCTTTCTTTTTAAGTACACACTTTTATGTAATTCCTTTTAAGCTCATCATTATTATGATTGGGATGTTATATTATATTAATATTACTGTACTTTTTATGTTCATATTATGAGAGAACCTATTTTCTCTCAGCAATCCTTTTTGGATGTTTTGAGTAGCGTCGTTGGGCTGCCGAATTTTCATAAGAGATCCAACCTCTCCCTTTTTTTAAGTACTCTCCTTTATGTAACTTATTTTAAGCTCCTATTTTTTATGTTGGGGGATGTTCTTTTATATTCCTCTTTCTGTAAATTTTATGTTAATATGATGAGAGACCCTATTTGATCTCATCAATCCATTTTTGGAAGTTTTAAGTGGCGTCGTTAGGCTGCCGAGTTTTTTAAGGTATTTTTCATCTAACTTTTATTCCTGTGAGATTTTTGCTACATTTTCCACTATTTCTTTAGAGTGGTATATGTACTGCACATTATTCTACTCTTTCTATAATATAATTTCGTTTATGGGTATTTACACCAATGTTGTATAATCCTTCTTTTATGGGGTGTATGTTTTTGAAGTTACCCAATTCGGTAAGGGAACTGTTCACCCTTCTCATTTTAAAATGATTTTTTTAGGTCTATTAATATTATTATTATGTGATACATTCTTATATATCCTTATTTCTATAAATTTTATGTCAGTGATGAGATACCCCTTTTTATATCTCATCAACTCATTTTCTGATTTTTGATGTAGCGTCGTTAGGCTATCAAATTTTTGCAAGGGAACTTCTTAACCCAACTTTGATTCTTTGGGATAAACTTTTACTCCTTGAATATGTCGTTATATGAATATGTATGAATAAACTATGATTGTTTTACACTTAATATCCACTTATATTTGGTGTATTCATTTGTCACACATAATTATTTAAGTGATTTATCCTTTATCCAAGGATACCGTCTTTGTAAGGGACTTTGTCTCGGTCTCCATTCATTAAGGCATATTTTTGTTCTAATACAAGGATTTATATTATAAGGTGTATACACCCCTTCCAATTATACTTTTATTCGAAAGGAATATTTTATATATGAAGCGTTTTACTAAATGACAAAAAGAATGTTTCGTTTTAACATATGCGGTGACAATGACCTTTCTGCCACTGCGAGTATTATTTTATCTTTGGCTTCCTCAAAAATCCGTTATATTTTTAAAAGTAAATAAATACCATATAATATTTTTGGGTTTTGAAAATGGTCTTCATAATGGATTTGTTATGTCAATATATTTAAGTGAATATTGTGCTTCAAATGTGGAAATGTTTTCTTTCCTTTATAATTGTTTTATGTGTTTATAATGGTACTTGGACATTTGATGGGTGGTTACATCATAAACCATTTGACGGGTGGTGCCATGAATACCAGGACATGTGTTTATGTTATAACCTCCAGTGCATTGGGTATAGAAGTTGGCTGTATGGCTATTCCATTAAGTATGTGTGGAAGTTGACCCTATGGTTATTCCATTTAAGTATGTGTAAGTCCCAAGTTACCATTATATGTTATGTGATATTTATATGGGTTTTATGGTAATATTTTTGTTACAAAAGGGTATGTAATGATCATTTATTCATTGACGATTTTATACTACTTCAAAAAGGTGAGAAGTCTTACTTTGATAAATTACTCATGGTTTACTTGTTGTTTTGAAAAACTAACAGTTTTCCTTCTTTGTGTATCCCTTACAGAGCTTTTTATGATCACCCCAATTTTTTTTGAAATTTTCTTCACAAGACATAATGTGGAATAGGGTCAAGGATGGGAACACGGAAACATCATGCTATCTAAAACACAGAACTAGACAAGATTATTTTTAAGAGTTTTTTATCATATGGAAACTTAGTAGAAGTGTATACATTGTAATCTTTTGGGATGTAATAGTTACATCATAATTCTCTAAAACTCTAATCCTGAAAAAATACTCTATGTGAATTATTAATTTAATTCAATAATAAGTAATGTTTTATGGATGGGTCCTTATAGTTGGTATCAAAGGTCGGTTTAGATAAATTTAGAGGTTAGGGTATTCTCTAATCATAAGTTACATTACCATAATGGTTAGGATTTCAAAAAAAGTCCAAGTTGCAGATAAAGTGAATGAGTAAATATATCTTAGTGTTTATCTTCCTCATAAATATAGGATAATTTGGTTGATATACTAATACTGACATTTTTTTTGGTTTTAGTAAATGTATGGACCTAGAAGGCACCAACATGACAATGGATTTGAAGGAAACTGTGGTGGTTCTCTGATTAAGAGACTGGATGAAATGGGGAATTCAATGATAAATCTCGTGGTTACTCTAAACCAACTATTAAGTGTCATGATCAAACACTTGAACCTTGGTGATTTCTCTAATGCATCTTGTACGAGATAACCAACTCGATGTGGAGGATCAGGTGAATACTATAATGGTAACCATTAGGGTTTATATGATCCTTACTTTGAGTTAATTATGGGTTACTACATGATATGATGGAATACAAAAGTCCTGAGATAAACTTGAGGTTAAAATATGTTATGGTTATTTTTGATGAATTTATCTCTTTTTGAGGAATGTTATAAAATTATATAGTTTTGGAAAAAGAACAACACGCAGACCGTGTGAAAACCCGTCGCGTCGGATGAAGCTGCGTGAATCAAACCCGCAACTAAAGTGCAACTGGTATTTATCGCCTACCACTGGACTACGTGAAGTCCCTAGTTAGTTTGACTAACTCTTTATAGTTAGATGGTTTTAGGAATCAATAATGAGTTTATTTTGGGTTATATATGGAAATGATTATCCTATCATGGAGAATATGTTATTAGGATAATTACTTTTCAATGTGAGACTTTAAGAGTAACTGGTGTTATTTAGAGATAAATGTTAAGATTTACTTTGGAGGACAATGTGATTTAGTCCTTCAGAGATTTGGGTTTCAATCGTAATTTGGATTACTTTGAAGATTTTTATGGATAATTGTTTATTGAATGGTCTTTCTTGAACTTTGGGTCTTGTTGGACAAATTTTGGAGATTGAGAATAGATTTTCTTTTTATAAAGGATTATCCTTTTTGGGTATTATCTGATCTCATACTAACCTTTTTGGTTTTAGTTTTGGTTAAAGTCTAAAGACATGGGAAGTATATAGTTCACTTTTGTGGATTAAGTGAATCTCTAGAAGTTTATTATAGCTCTCTTAATGTAAACAAGTCATCCTAAATACTCATCTTTTGGAGAAAATATGAGTTCGTGTAAGAAATATAGTAAAATTTGAAAGTCAACATGACAAGTACGTATGTTTCCTTATGTTTTAGTTAAGCTCAAAAATAAATTCCTCAATGAAAAGTAACTAAAAAAATTTTGTCTGTTAACTTTTCCTATTGGGGAATCCAATACCGTTTAACCCATCATAATTTTGTGATTTTCTGGTGGTTAACTTTCTCCAAAACATGTTTTCTATCACACTCCCTCAGAACATGACCCTTGGTTTTTTACCATATCCATGTTTTCCTATATGGAATCCTATAATGGGTTAACTCGAGTGACCTCTGTACTTCTGTTTCTTTCTTTTAAAGTGACTATTTTACCGACTCTTGTTCCGATGTGGGACTTTCAATGAAGTTTCCGAGCCCAATTTTAAAATTGTGAGGATGCAATTCCCAAAAGGAGGGAAGGATGTAACACCCCAGGTAAATAAAGAAAATGGAATTTTTATATTTATCCTTATTTGTGAAGAAAATTTTAATATTAATCTAAAGGGAACCCTATGCTCGATGTCTTACCCAATACGCAACAAGGAGTTCCTTTGAAATCATACATTGTACTCTAATAATAAAATAATTATATTTTAAATAGTAGTTAACACCTAGCCATTGTAATGGCAGGAATGAACAGAACTAAATACCAAATGATTATATATGTTTTTCAAATTTTTTTAATTTTTACAATAACTGTTAGAGGATTAAAAATGAGAATGAATCCAATTTTTAGCGTAAATATTCTAATATTGTTTAGAAGTTCGATTAATTGCCTTTTAATGGCGAACCTCTTTTAAATCCACATTTTGACAATTTTATGTGTTATATTTGACAAAATAAAATTCTTCTTCAATATTGGGGCATAAAAATTTACTTTGTGTAAATTTTTGGTATTTTTACGATAAAGTTCATTTTTAATGAATAAGTGAAAAATGTTGTATTTTTATTCAAAACCACATTTTAATCTAATTTATTTATATAATTAGATAATCTTTTGAGTTGGTTTTAAAGTGCAATTATAATATATTTTTACCATTTAATACAATGGTGTTCATTGGAATTAATTTCAATTTGAAATTGGACTTAAACTAGTGTCAATCTTTTAATAGATATTGTTTCTTAAAAACATGCTATTTTTTTTGACAGCGGGAATTAATTAATAAATTAATTAATGCAACTTATATGTTTTTAATTTTTTAAAATAGACATCATTTTTGAATTCAGAATATCAAATATATCTTAGGGTGAATTTTTGGTAGTTTTCTGAAAAACTTCAATTTTTAATGAATAGTAAAACCACTATGTGGAAGTTTAAAAACTGATTTTTCGTTTATATGAAACTTTAACACTTCTGTGATTTTAATTTCAAAAATCCGACATACATGGTTGTCATTAGGAAGTAAAATGAATTTCAATGATGTAATGCCCCAACCCATTTACCCAAAGTTGGTGCATTATTACATAGCATTGGCATGATCACAAGAATGATCAAGTCTCAAAAGGCCGATTAGATTAGTAGCCTTGGAAACACTAGATATATTCAGAAGTCTTACATTAAATCATAAGGTAAAAAAACTAAAACAACATCTTTTCTTCATAGCCCCTCATACTATCCCTGCAGGTCATTCATAAATTACTTCTTCACATCCTTGGAAAAATAAAACATTGAAAGGGGTGAGCTCAGATGCTCAGTAAGGATAACAATATAGTAGAAGCTTTCATAGATAATCATAAACACCTAAGGCAATGTATGACTAAAACAAACGCTTTTTAAAAATGAACTTCAGAATAATATGGAAATGATAAAATGAAATAATTCCATTTACTCACTCACATGGATATGCTACTAGTCGAATAATCACATGGAATATCAATAACCACTTTCATAATGATGGAATGCATAATGCCAGACTATCATAACCACATATCCAAGGCCTCGTGCTAAAACTACAAATAAGATTTTGCCAAGGCCTTGTGAAAAGACACTAGTTTGTCTCATGAGACCTACCGATGCATCGAGTAGCTATAGCTGGCTCCACCCATCACTTACTAAGTCCAATGCATTCCTCATATGAAATGTTTTAAACATAACATAAACATTCGTATTAAAACTAGCATATGAAATGTCAATACTTTATCCACAAACCATGAATGGTATAAAAATAGCACATCCATAGTCAAATATAACTCATTCGATACAATATGGAAGATTGTATGGTATCATATTAACCTCAATCGAGAATGATGAAGGATGTTGACATAGATGAAACTAATCATCAAAACAATTAGTGTGAAATATCCCCCTTTTACTTGAAATCTTATAAAAGTCACACTATTTGTCAAGAATCCATTTAAAATAGATTTTAGAATCAAAGAGTCCCATACGAATTTTAAACTTTCAAAAGTAATTTTTATTTTAAAACATTAATGTCCATATAAATAAATCTTTAAAACCATTTTTAAAACATGGACATTAATGACAAAGATTTAGAATAATCAATCAATAAAACACTTAAAAATGTATTTTAGTTAGTTTTTCTAAACAAAAGAGAGACACTTGAATACAAATAATTGAGGTAATCAAAAAATTATAATATCATGAGAATAAAGGGATTCATGAAATACTATGTCAAGGGACATTATATACACCATATAAAAGTGATTTGGTGTATAAAAACAAAGAAGTATCAATGGAATGTAAATTGAGATGAATTATCTTATAAAGAACATATCCTTTGGTTAAGGATAAATCAATGACATAATTATTTGTGAAAAATATAAATACACTCAATATGATTGGATATTTACTGTAAATCAATCAGATGACATTCACACATTTTCTTATAAAAACAACACCAATGAATTGGATATTTAACTCAACAAATGGAGAATGAGTTATAATTACTCTTATCAAGTTCATATCGATGACTTGAAAATTTATCAATGGAGTGATTATGTGTATAAAAATTATATCCATAAAAAGGGGAGTGGAAATTATTATATAATCAAATGAATAGTGATTCTACACATAATATTGGAGTAAAATAATCAATGAAGTATGCATAAAGCTGAATGAGTGGAAAATTGAAATTTCAAATTCCCTTATTGATTTGGTAACATAAAAAACATACACCCATGAAAGAAGGATAATACAATGATTATGTAAATATACATGAATTAAATTATATTACACAATGAATACAAACATGGGCAGTACACACACCACATGTAATAAATAAGTGGTGAACATTGGAATTCTCATGGAATTAAAAGTGAGATAAGAAACCCCTTACTTTGTACTTTTTCCTTGGAAAACGGTAGGTTAACCTCCTGTATAATGGTGAAATAATTGTTATTTAATTTTACAAGAATCATATAAATTAATATGATATCATATATGATCTTTTAACATTTCTTTGTTAATAATATTTTAGAATTATAATTGTTTCGGTTGTCAACTTACTAGTTTTATTTTATATGTTTTGTTACATAAGCCGTGTTTTTCATGGATGGGTTGTCTCTTATTCATATACAGAATGATATCAAGTCCTTAGATACTATTATTAATCTTCAGATGAGAATTAGACTTGAATGGATACGATGAAGAATGAATCTCTCATTGTGTTCGTGGAGAGGGTAGTCCGTACGTACGCACGAGCGAAAATATCATTCTTTTGAAGTTAAAATATTATATAATAGGATGGTATATCATATAGACAGAATAATTATAATGGTATATTTATTATTTACACAAATTACACATCATTATTATATGCATCCAAAAAATAATTTATTGAATAACATTACACCACGACGTGGAGACGGTAAGCCGTACGCACACACGTATGGTGACATGTTATTAAAATGACGGATAGAATACTGAATATGATTGTACCATATTTATAATAACATCAAATTATATATAAGACACTGGAGTTATTATTTTAGAATGGTATTAACAAAGATGGAATAAGTTGAAGAAGAAAAGAATTTGAAAAAGGGTGGTAAAAACATTACCTCTCCTTCAGGTAATTCCTTTTGATTTGATCAAAAGGGATCCATAGGATGACTTTCTGATCAAACTAAGGCCTATAGGTTGTATTTATGGAAGTTGAGAGATTATTTGGGAAGGGGTTTTCCTATCCAAAAGGCTTTTATGGTGTGATGTAATGAGAAGGGGGAGTTCCCTTTTATAAGAGGGGTGAGGGGCACCTTTGGAAAAGCTAGAAATATTATTTTATAATAAATTCACATTCGGTTTCTAATGGCTCCAATGTTGATTATTTAAAAGTTAAGGTGGATATAGGTTTAAAACCACTCAACCAATAGAATTTAGACAGGTTTGGGTCATTATATTAACCTTATCTTTAAGTATTAACTCTTATTTAATTAGTTTCACTTTTACAATGTCTCTTTGTATTTTAATATTATATGGTTAATAAACATACTATATACATCCATGTGACCCCCAAGTGGTACATTAATGATACAAATATCATGATATAAGTCCCTTGTCAGAACCTTAAATTTTAAGGAATTTAATATCAATTAATAATATAATATTTGTTTTAAAAACTCATTTATGTCAATTTTGATACTATTCAATAATTGATTTTTATGAAACTCATAACAGAATTATTACTTCGAAAAAATTCAATTAAAACAATACTAATATGTCATATTAACCTATAAAATTATTGTAATTCAATTAAAGTCTCCAATTATATTTATTTTGGTATTTATAATATCAATTATTTTAATTTTTCACTAATATTGTAATTACTGTATCATCATTGTGTCATTAATAAATTACATTATTTAATGTCTAAAAATTATAAATAAAATATCATTATGTAGGAAATATTATTATATTTCTAATGAATATTTATAATATAATTTATCTTCTTGTGTATTCTTATATTAAAAATGTTTTACTAAATAAACTTTGATTTTAACTCTTTTAACTCTTCTTTGATTTAAATAATAATAAATGTCCTAATCAAATCCAAGTGGACCTAAATGGTAATATTTTATTCCTAAGGTTGTTTCAGTCGAGATACACTTGTCCAATAGAATTAGTACATGTCTTAGGGTAATATTAATATCATTTTTACCCTTTACTACCCTATTTACATTTAACCGTGGTAAATAAAAGTAAAAAGTTACTATTCACCATAAATTATTTTCATCTCATTGAACCACATTTTACTCCTTGATATTAATCGTGTCTCTCGGATTTTCGAAATTCCACTCACAGAAGCGGTAAAATTACGTTTTATGATAAATTTAGTTTTTTAACTACCACTTAGTGGGTTCACTATTCATCAAAAATTGAAGTTTTCTAGAATAATGCCAAAATTTCACCCTAAGCAATAATTAATATTCCAAATTCAAAAATGATGTCTATTTTACAAAATTCCAAACATATAAGTTGCATTAATTAATTTTATAATTAATTCCTGTTGTCACAACAAATAGCGTGTTTTTAAGAAACAATATATATAAAAAGATAGTCAATTGTTTATGTCCAATTTCAAAGTGAAATTGATTTTAATGGACATCATTGGATAAAAAGGTAAAAATATATTCTAATTATACATTAAAATCACTCAAATTTATAATTTACTAGTATTAATTATTTTGATTAAAAAAGTTGTTTTTAATTAAAATTTAATATTTTCACTATTCCTCAAAATATTAAAGTTATCCGAAAAGTACCAAAATTTCACCTTAGGCTAAATTCGATACTCCAAATCCAAAAATGAAGTCCATTTTGAGAGAAAGAATTTCTAAAATTTTAAAAAGTAGGTATTACTATTCATAACAGCTAGTTTGATTGGTTGTGGTGCGTTAGAATCTCGAAGTTGCGTACAATGCACACCATTACATTATTCAAAGGGAAACATACCGTGGAAGCTTGGGGTGTTACATTCTCCCCTCCTTAAATTAATTTCATTCTCGAAATTTGTTTAAAATTGGGCTTGGTAATATAATGGAATGTCCCACATCAAAAAAAGTCAATAAAACTATCATTTTAAAAGAAAGGAAGAGAGGTATAAAGGTCACCCACGATAACCTATACTAGGATTCCATGTAGGAAACCATGGATATGGATGATAAACTAAGTGTTAAGTTCTAATGGAGAGGGATAGAAAACATGACTAGGAGAATGTTAACAATAACAAAATCAAAAACTTGTTTTGGGACAAACAGTCATTAGTCTCCCATTAGGAAAAGTAAACAGACAACATTTTTTGTTTTAAGTTACATTACATAAGGATGGGGAATTAATTTATGATATTGTCTAAGAATATAAAGAGATATACTTAATTTTTAAGTAGAGATTCATTCTTTATTAAATTTTTACCACTAACTCATTGTTTTTTGAACAAATAGTATTCATGAAGACTTGGTCACAATGAAAGAGTGAGAATAAACTTCTATAGAAATACATGATCCACGTTGGATAAACTATATATTTACCTTGTATTTAGAAATTAATCAAAACCAAAATGGTTAGTATAATATCTGATGGTCCCCAAAATGTATATTCCATTAGAGAAAAAAAAAACACTAATCTTAATTTCTAAAATCAAACCATCAGTACCCCAAAGTTAAATAAATACCATTCAATAATCAATTGTCCTTAAAATACTTCAATATAATCCAAAGTAATTTTGAATCCCAAAACTTATAAGAATGTAGTCATCCACGTTAAATTTTATCTCCAAATGACATTAATTACTCTTAAAGTCACATACTTAAAAGTAATTAACCTAATAATTTCCATAAACAACCCAAATCACTATAAATCCACAATAAAAACATAAAAATCCACCATTACTACTCAAATGAAATTCCATACTATTATATTTTCCATAAAACAAAGCGAACAAATTCCAAAATAACATTTATCACTTAATTACCAAATCATTTTACTATACTAAGGGTATTCATTTGATAAGACATAAGATCCCAAATCAAATTATTAATGATCAATAAAAGCATTTAACTAAAAATAATAGTCACACTAAACAAGGACTTCACGTCACTACTGGAAACCTGACTTTTCCCAACATTTCTATACCAACGGTTTGTAAAAACCGTTGGTATAGGTTCTTTTTCCCAACATTTTGGCCAAACCATTGGGAAATCCCACATTGTGGCCACTTTTCCCAATGGTTTTCCAAAACCGTTGGGATAGGGTATACCTATCCGAACAGTTTGGAAAAACTGTTGGGATAGGGTATACCTATCCGAACAGTTTGGCCAAATCGTTGGGAAAAGTCCACTTTGTGGCCACCTTTCCCAACGGTTTGGCCAAACCATTGGGAAAGGTCCCCTGGAAATCAACCTCGACCCCAGAATGAGTTCCAATTCTCAGGACCTATACCAACGGTTGTCAAAACCGTTCGTATAGGTATATACCAACGGTTTTGACAACTGTTGGTATAGGTCCTGATAATTTTTATCATATCTTCTTACCGAGAACTTTATATAAATCAAAATTTAAAATAATTATGACAATACATATATATATTTATGTAATTATGTTCACAAAATTCATGTTAGGTTAGTGGTTAAGTCGTTCAATGATAAACTAGGGGTCCTTGGATCAAATCCCAGCGAATGTTTTTTTTTGAAAAACATATACCAACGGTTCCATAACCATTGGTATATATTTTCATATTACTTATACCAACGACTTCCCAAACCGTTGGTATAGGTCTATACCAACGGTTTCCAAAACTGTTGGTATAGGTCTATAACAACGGTTTTCGCAAAACCGTTGGTATAGACCTATCTGGACGAATTACTTGGCTATGGTTCTCCAAACCGTTGGTATAGGCTATACCAACGGTTTGGAGGCCTATACCAACAGTTCCAAACCATTGGTATATTTTAGTTTTCCAGTAGTGCGTAGTCTAGTGGTAGGCGATAAATCCCAATCGCACTTTGGTTGTGGGTTCGATTCCCATAGCTTTGTCCGACACGACGGGTTGTCACACGGTCTGCATGTTTTCCTTTTTCAAAAACTATATTTTAAAACATTACCATTATGAGATAAATTTCTCAAATTAACCATAACATAATTTAACAACAAATCTTATCTCATACCTTGCATTTTCATCCCAAATTATAATAACTTATAATTTCCTCAAACCCAAAGATCATATAAAACCAAATGGTTCTTTATAACTATATTCACAAGAGAAAAGATAATTCTTTCTCAAATATCATTCCCACATGGAAAACTGCAGGGTTAAAAATACAAGAGAAAATTATTCCAAAGTAAACCCATCAACAAGGAGCACTAATACTTTTTAAACATTTCTCCAACCATTTATACCCACATAGCTTCTTCTTTGACCAAGAAAATATCCTATAGAATAGGGAATTCACTCAGGTAATGGCCAGGTCCCCTAAATTTATGGAAAATGACTATAAATGGATTCTTGGGGCCATTTTTATCTTCTTCCATAGTTCTCTTCATTTTTCGTCGGCAATTCTTCACTTTATGTCCTTCCTTCCCACACGTAAAGAATTTATTTTTCCCATTGAGACACTTTCCTGGGTGTCTCCTTCCACATTTTCAGCATGATGGAAAATGAGGATTCCTTTCTCCATGTTCTCCACCGCTGGAGCTCTTATCATTCTTCAACTTTCTCTTATTGTTTGAGTCCGAGAATAGGTAAATATATATGTTTTTATCATATTTTTGGAAAATTGATTTGGCATAAAGATGATATCTTTTACGCCTATAAACATTCCATTTTTTTGCTCATTTCCACCACCATTCCCACCTTTTACATCAATCTAAAAGTCAGTATGACTTCCTTGGAATCCATCCATGGACTAAAACCAGAAAGCATTGTGTGAGTAACAGAAGTCATAAAATCATTTAGAGATTAAGACATCACCATATTATCAATTTGAAACACATTAGGAATAACCAAGGTCATTTACTCTCATCTTATATATTTAATACTTCAAATCGGTTAGTAAAGACAATGTAAATTATCCTAAGCATATCCCCCGGGAGTGTCATAACCAAGAGTGCAGCAAGTCCCGTTGTCGTGCACCAGTTCCCGTTCGAGTCAAGCTCAAAGTGGTGTTTTTGGGTTTTACCCCTAGGAACATCTATGCCGAAGCCTCCTCTTCCTGCTCATATCCAGACAGGGATGTATTGCTCGGAAAACTCACAAAATCTCTACAATACCAAAATTCTAGGAAGTTCTTCTATACTAATCCTCAAAGTCCATCTTAGGTCTATGTGGTCTAATTAGAGTTTATCAAAATCTAGCTTCCAAGTTTTGTACAAAACATCCTCTGATACCAACTGTAACGCTCTGACCCGAGTTACCCAGAGTCGGTGCATTATTACATAACATTGGAATGATCACAAGAAAGATAAAGTCTAAAAAGACCGATTAGTTAAGTAGCCTTGGAAACAGTAGATATATTCATAAGTCTTACATTAAATCATAAGGTAAAAAAACTACAACAACATCTTATCTTCATATCCCCTCATAATATCCCTATAGGTCATTCATAAATTACTTCTTCACATCCTGGGAAAAATAAAACATTGAAAGGGGTGAGCTCAGATGCTCAAAAAGGATAACAATATAGCAGAAGCTTTCATAGATAAACATAAACACTTGAGGAAACGTATGACTAAAACAAAAGCCTTTTAAACATGAACATCAGAATAATATGGAAATGATTAAATGAAATAATTCCATTTACTCACTCACATGGATATTCTACTAGTCGAATAATCACATGCAATATCAATAACCACTTTCATAATGATGGAATGCATAATGCCAGACTATCATAACCACATAGCCAAGGCCTCGTGCCAAGACTACAAATAAGATTTTATCAATCCCATGTGTCAATACACTAGTTTGTCTCATGATACCTACCAATGCATCGAGGAGCTATAGCGGGCTCCACCCGTAACTTACTAAGTCCAATGCATTCCTCATATGAAAGGTTTTAAACATAACAAAAACATTTTTATTAAAAATAGCATACGAAATGTCAATACTTTATCCACAAACCATGAATGGTATAAAAATAGCACATCCACAGTCAAATATAACTCATTCGATACAATATGGAAGATTGTATTGTTTTATATTAACCTCAATCTAGAATGATGAAGGATATTGACATAGATGAAAATAATCATCAAAACAATTAGAGTGAAATATCCCCTTTTTTCTTGAAATCATTTAAAAGTCACACTATTTGTCAAGAATCCATTTAAAATAGATTTTAGAATCAAAGTGTCCCATACCACCTTGAAAATTTTAAAAGGAATTTTGATTTTAAAACTTTAATTTCCATATAAATAAATCCTTAAAACCATTTTTAAAATATGGACATTAATGAGAAAGATTTAAAATAATCAATCTTTAAAACACTTAAAAATATATTTTAGTTAGAGTTTATAAACAAAAGAGAGACACTTGAATACAAATAATTGAGGTAATAAAAACTTTATAATATCATGAGAATAAAGGGATTCATGATATACTACGTCAAGGTATATTATATACACCATATAAAAGTGATTTGGTGTATAACAACAAAGAAGTCTCAATGGAATGTAAATTTAGATGAATTCTATTATAAAGACCATATCCATTGGTTAAGGATAAATCAGAAACATAATTATGTGTGAAAAATATAAATACACTTAATATGATTGGATATTTAGTGTAAATCAATCAGATGACATTCACACATATTATTGTAAAAACAACACCAATGAATTGGATATTTAACTCAAAAAATGGAGATTGAGTTAAAATTACTCTTATCAAGTTCATACTGATGACTTGAGAATTTATCAATGGAGTGATTATGTGAATAAAAATTATATCCATAGAAAGGGGAGTGGAAATTATGACATAATCAAATGAATAGTAATTCTACACATAATCTTGGAGTAAAATAATCAATGAAGTATGCGTAAAGCCGAATGAGTGGAAAATTGAAATTTCAAATTCCCTTATTGATTTGGTAACATAAAAAAATACAGCCATGAAAGAAGTATCATACAATGATAATGTAAATATACATGAATTAAATTATATTACACAAGTAATACAAACATGGGCAGTACACACACCAAATGTAATAAATAAGTGGTGAACAATGGAATTCTCACGGAATTTAAAGTGAGATAAGAAACCCCTTACATTTTACCTTTTCCTTGGTCGATGGTAGGATAACCTACTGTATAATGTTGAAATAATTGTTATTTAATTTTAAAAGAATCATATTTATTAATAAGATATCATATATGATCTTTTAACATTTCTTTGTTAATAATATTTTAGAATTATCGTCGTTTCGTTTGTCAACTTACTCCTTTTCTATTATATGTTTTGTTACATAAGACGTGTTTGTCATGGATATGTTGTCTCTTATTCATATCCAGAATTATATCAAGTTTTTATATACTATTATTAATCTTCAGATGATAATTAGACTTGAATGGATACGATGGAGAATGAATCTCATCGTGTTCGTGGAGACGGTAGTCTGTACGTACGCACGAGTGACAATATCATTATTTTGATGTTAAAATAATATATAATTGGATGGTATATCATATAAACAGAATAATTATCATGTTATATTTATTATTTACATGAATTACACATCATTATTATACCCATCCAAATAATAATTTATTTAATAACAATTACACCACAACATGGAGACGGTAAGCCGTACGTACGCACGTATGGTGACATGTTATTCAAATGATGGATAGAATACTGAATATGGTTGTACCATATTTATAATAACATCAAATTATATATATGATATTGGAGTTATTATTTTAGAATGGTAATAACAAATAAGGAAGATGTTGAAGAAGAAAAGAATTTGAAAAGGTGTGGTAAAAACATTACCTCTTCTTCGGGTTCTTACTTTTGATTTGATCAAAAGGGATCCATAGGCTGGCTTTCTGATCAAACTAAGGCCTCTAGGTTGTAGTGAGGGAAGTGGATCGATTATTTGGTTAGGGTTTGGTTGAACCAAAAGGATTTGAAAGTGTGATGTAATGAGAAGGGGGAGTGCCCTTTTATAAGAGGGGTGAGGGGCACCTTTGGAAAAGCGAGAAATATTATTTTATAATAAATTCATATTCGGTTTTTAATGGCTCCAATGTGGATTATTTAAAGTAAAAGGTGGGGATAGATTGAAAACCACTCAAACAATAGAATTTAGACAGGTTTGGGTCATTATATTAACCTTATCTTTAATTATTAACTCTTAGTTAATTAGTTTCACTTTTACAATGTCTCTTTGTATTTTTATATTATATGGTTAATAAACATACTATATACATCCAAGCGACCCCCAAGTGGTCCATTAATGACACACCTATCATGATATAAGTCCCTTGGCCTAACCTTCGATTTTAGGAATTTAATATCAATTAATAATATAATATTTGTTTTAAAAACTCATTTATGCAAATTTTGACACTATTCAATAATTGATTTTTATGAAACTCATAATAGAATGATTACATCGAAAAAAGTCAATTAAATCAATCCTAATATTTAATATTAACCTAGAAAATTAGTGTAATTCAATTAAAGTCTCCAATTATATTTATTTGGTCATTTATAATATCAATTATTTGAATTTTTCCCTAATATTTTAATTACCGCATCATCATTGTGTCATAAATAAATTATATTATTTAATGTCTAAAAATTATAAATAAAATATCATTATGTAGGAAAGATTTTTATCTTTCTAATTAATATTTATAATAGAATTTATCTTATGTGTAACCCTATATTAAAAATGGATTAGTAAATAAACATCGATTTTAACTCTTTTATCTCTTCTTTGATTTAAATAATAATAGATGTCCTAATCTAATCCAAGTGGACCGAAATGATAATATATTATTCCTAAGGTTGTTTTTGGTCGAGATACACATGTCCAATAGAATTATGACATGTGTTAGGGTAATATTAATATCATTTTTACCCTTTATTAACCTATTTACTTTTAACCGTGGTAAATAAAAGTAAAAAGTCACTATTCACCAAAAATTATTTTCATCTCATGGAACCACATTTTACTACTTGATATTAACCGTGTCTCTCGGATTTTTGAAATTCCACTCACAGAAGCGGTAAAATTACGTTTTCTGAATAATTTAGTTTTTTAACTACCACTTAGTGGTTTCACTATTCATCAAAAATTGAAGTTTTTCAGAACAATGCCAAAATTTCACCCTAAGAGATAATTAATATTCCGAATTCAAAAATGATGTCTATTTTACAAAATTCCCAACATATAAGTTTCATTAATTATTTTTATAATTATTTTCCACTGTCACAACAAATAGCATGTTTTTAAAAAACCATATATATCAAAAGATTGACAATTGTTTATGTCTAATTTCAAAGTGAAATTAATTCTAATGAACACCATTGGATAAAAAGGTAAAAATATATTCTAATTATACTTAAAAACCACTCAAATTCATAATTTATCACTATTAATTATTTTGATTAAAAAAGTTGTTTTTAATTAAAATTTATTAATTTTCACTATTCATCAAAATAGTAAAGTTATCCGAAAAGTACCAAAATTTCACCTTAGGATAAATTTGATACTCCAAATCCAAAAATGAAGTCCATTTTGAGAGGTAAAATTTCTAAAATTTTAAAAAGTAGGTATTCCTATTCATAACGGCTAGTTTGATTAATTGTGGTGTGTTAGAATCTCGAAGTTGCGTACAATGCACTCCATTGCATTATTTAAAGGGAAACGTACCGTGGAATCTTGGGGTGTTAAATATGAGATTAAAATAATTTTGGGTGAATAATAACTTTTAAGTTTTATTAATTGTGATTAAAGGTAATTAGTATAATTTAAGGTAAAAATAATGTTTTAATATTATGAAATGACCTTGACACATGTACTAACCTTATTTGATGAGTCATGGGAGACCAAGACAATCCATGGGTCAACTTGGGGACACCATGGAGATAGTTTGGTTTGAAAATGACATTAATAACTTTTTATTTAAAGTTAAAATTAAAATGTCACAAACATGTGTTGTTTTACTAAAACAATTTTTACACGGGATTATACAAGTAATATTTTTTTACTATAAATATTAATTTGAATAATAAAAATAATTCCTATATCATGATATTTTTTTTATAATTTTTAGACATTATGTATATTAAATTATTTATGACACCATGATGATGCAGCGATTACCTCATTATTTAACGATTTAAATAAAATGAAAAGATAATGTAAAATCTAAAACCTACAATTGTAAAAAACCTATTCGATGTGTGGATTTAGAAAACTTATCACCTTATCCTAGAAATATATCCTATTTGGACCTTTAAAATCCAAAAATCATTTTATAATAAAGTAATATTTTATAACTTTCCAAGAGTTCCCCTCCTCTTCTCTTATAAAAGGCCCCCACCTCTACCACCTTACCAACACCTCTCAAGCCTTTTTCTCAGCCAACCCATGCCCATTTCATCTCTCCACATCCCTCTATTAATCATTGAAGCTTCACCTATGGGCATAATCCTTTCTAAGGAAGCCTTTGAGCTCGAATTAAAAAGAGTTGCCCGATTTACAGGTAATGTATTCACTTGTGTTCTTTTGTATTATTTTGCTTCTCCAAACCCATAAACCCTTTTTATTCCATTATTTTGTAACAACACCAGTATCTTCAATATTCTAGGATGTTTTTATGTGAAGGATTAAAGCTACACTTACACACACCATCGTCTAATGGTTAAATAACATACTATTTCGATGGATGGTGAATTTCTGCCTCACGAAACGATGATTATGCAATCTTCTCTTAACTCCTTTCATGGTGGACATTATGATGTCACTCTATTTTATATATTATATATATGGTATTTATGTTTTCTACATGCTTCTGAATTTTATATTTAAAACATGCCTTTATGCATTTCATGTTGTGCAAATGCGATAATTTTATACGAGGAAGTTTGGACTACCGCCCCCTTATGTGATGTGACTCGTTCAGGAAATACATGGAATGTATAAAGAATTAAATTAAAGAAAATATGTGACCTATATAACATATATATTATACGGGAATTATAATAAATATATCTCTCAATTATTTTTAATTCCATTAATATGACAATGAAATGAAAGTAGCGTTCATGCATACGTACGGCCTACCGTCTCCATGAACTGTGCATTGCATTTATTTTTATCTCCAAATGTTATGGAGTAGTATAAAATTAATATGTACTAGAAATATTTGATATTTAAATCATTAAAATTATTCTGGATATGATTTACTTATAACTACATGGACAATCATTTTCAAACAAGTTCATTTTTGACTCATGTACCAAACATCGACAAAAACGTCTGATATGAACTCACATTATAAACAAATTATTATAATATTAAAATATGTTAAATGAACTGAATAATAATCTATAAAAGAGGTCCTGAAGCAATTATAAATTTACCAATGTTTATTATTCAAGAATATAAAGAAACGAACAAGACAATTATGACTTGTGGTAAGGGATCCGATCTCTCTCTTTCTTTTCATGTACCCTCCTTTATGTCATTTCATTTATGCCCCATGTTCTTATACTGGAGGATGCTTTTTATATTAACCATACTGTAATTTTTATTTTAATATGATGAGATACCCCCTCTTACTCTCATCAATTCATTTTATAAATTTTAAGTGGTGCCGTTAGGCTGCCGAATTTTTGTAAGGGATCCTACCACCCTCTTTCTTTTTAAGTACACTCTTTTATGTCATTCCATTTAAGATCATCTTTCTTATGATTGGGATGTTATTTTATATTACTCTTAATGTACTTTTTATGTTCATATGATGAGAGACCTTATTTTCTCTCATCAATCCATTTTGGATGTTTTGAGTGGCGTTGTTAGGCTGTCGAATTTTCGTAAGAGATCCAACCTCTCTCATTCTTTTTAAGTACTGTCTTTTATGTCACTTATTTTAAGCTAATCTTTGTTATACTGGGGGATGATATTTTATATTACTAATTTTTTACATTTTATGTTAATATGAGGAGATACACTATTTGATCTCATCAATCCGTTTTTGGATGTTTTAAGTGGCGCTGTTAGGCTGCCGAGTTTTCGTAAGGGATTTTTCATCTCACTTTTATTCCCATGAGATTTATGCTACATTTTCCCCCCATTTACATTTAGTGGTATATGTACTATAGATTATTCTACTCTTTTTGTAATATACTTTTGTTTATTGGTATTTACATCAATGTTGTATAGTCCATCTTTCATGGGGTGTACGTTTTGGAAGTTACCCAATTTGGTATGGGAACCTTTCACCCTCCTTATTTTAAAAGACTTTTTTATGTCTTTTAATCTTATTATGATGGGATATGTTCTTATATATCCTTATTTCTATAAAATTAATGTCAGTGATGAGATACCCCTTTTTATCTCTCATCATATCATTTTCTGAATTTTGATGTGACGCCATTAGGCTGTCAAATTTTTGCAAGGGAACATCTTAACCCAATTTTGATTATTTGGGATAAACTTTTACTCCTTGAATATGTCGTTCTAGGAATATGTGTGAATAACCTCTAATTGTTTTACAATAAATATCCACTTATATTTGGTGTATTCGTTTGTCACACATAATTATGTAATTGATTTATCCTTAATCCAAGGATACCGTCTTTGTAAGGGACTTCATCTCGATCTCCTTTCATTAAGGCATATTTTTATTCTAATACAAGGCTTTCTTTTATACAATTGATAAACCCCTTTGACTTATACTTTTATTCGAATGTAATATTTTCTATACGAAGCATTTTACTAAATAAAAAAAAGTATGTTCTTTTTAACATACGCGGTGACAATGACCTTTCAGCCGCCATGAGTATTATTTGATCAATGGCTTCCTCAACAAGATGTTATATTTTTAAAAGAAAATAAATACCATATAATCTTATTTGGTATTGAAAATGGTTTTGATAATGGATTTGTTATGTCAATATATTTAAGTGATCTATAATTCTTGAAATGTGGAAGTGTTTTCTTTCCTTTATAATTGTTTTATGTGTTTATAATGGTACTTGGACATTTGACGGGTGGTTACGTGATAAACCATATGACGAGTGGTGCCGTGAATATCAGGATAGGTGGTTATGTTATAACCTCCAATGCATTGGGTATGGAAGTCAGCCTTATGTCTATTCTATTAAGTATGTGTGGAAGTCGACCGTATGGTTATTCCATTTAAGTATGTGTATGTCCCAAGATACCATTATATGTTATGTGATCATTATATGGGTTTTATGGTAATATTTTGGTTAAAAAGGATAAGTAATGGTCTTTTATTCATTGAAGAGTTTATACTACTTCATAAAGGTGAGAAT
This sequence comes from Viscum album, assembly GCA_963277665.1. Classification (NCBI taxonomy): domain Eukaryota; kingdom Viridiplantae; phylum Streptophyta; class Magnoliopsida; order Santalales; family Viscaceae; genus Viscum; species Viscum album. Next base: position 921,749,365 of record OY728142.1, on the reverse strand, counting down.
TATTACTTTGATAAAGTACTCCTGGTTTACTGGTTGTTTTGAAAAACTAACAGTTTTCCTTCTTTGTGTATCACTTACTAAGATTTTTATGCCCAACACATGTATTTTTTGAAATGTTTTTCACAGGAATTAATGTGGAATAGGGTCAAGGATGGAAACAAGGAAACGTCATGCTATCTAAAACATAGAACTAGACAAGTTTCTTTTTAAGAGTTTTTTATCTTATGGAAACATAGTAGAAGTGTCTAATTTGTAATATTTTGAGATGTAATATTTACTTACTAATTCTCTTAAACTCTAAACCTGAAAAGATCCTCTATGTGAATTATTCATTTATTTCAATAATAAGTAATGTTTTAAGGCTGGGGCCTTTTAGATACTATTTTATGTAATGAAAATTATGGAATTTCTCTCTCTTGACATTAATATCTATAAAATTGTTAAATTTGGATAATAATTTGATATTTTTATTATAAATTTTAATTTTGAAAATTTATTAATATTTTTATCATGTTATTTTTTTAATTTTTTATTAATTAAATAATAACAATAATTTCTTACACAATGCTGACATAATGTTTGTGTCTGCCATAAAAAAATAATGTATGTTAGCTTAAAAGCTCTAAAATTTATAGTTTTTTAATAGGATATAGTTTCTCAATTAATTTATATATAAATATAACATATTATTTATTTTTGAAATGAGTATATTAGAATTAAATTATAGTCTCATTTATTTTATTGTCAACATTAAGGAATTGTGTCATAAGTGTCATTAGTAATATTTGATGTTAAATAATATGTTATTAAAATATATAAAAAATTAAATCATAAAATTGGAAATTTATAATGATAAAGGGTCTAAAATTTCAACCCTTGGACTTTTTATGAGATGTTTTCCCCTTATAATTAAAATTATAGCATTTATTATTGAAATAGTTGTTACCATGATTAAATAAATAAATGCGTAAATAAGGAGCTAATAAACAACGAAAAGTTTAAAACACCACATAATCATGTATAAATGTTTTTTGTTTTATATTAGTTACAATAAATAAATGTTATATTAAAATATTTTTCCATTTAGTATCACATTACTTAATAAGGAATTTATTATATTTTAATCATTTTGGAAATTTGATGATTGACACCCTCCTCACTTATAAATTTATATGCATTATTTATATTATTTACACAACATGTAGAATTATATATGAACCAAAACCAGAAAAAGTATATTATAAACATCAATATCCATGATTTATAGGTTTTTTCATTAAACTCAATTCAAAGGGTCCATAATAATTGATACAATGGAGGCCTATTGAAGGTGTGGTATCTATCTTACCTAAACCTTTTCAACTAATTTATTAATATAATTCATCTAAATATTTTTTATTATTAATAAAATAATAATATCAATATCATAATTATTCAAAAAAATCTATTATGACTTTTTATCCACCTTTATTAACCCAATTTTCTTTCAAAGAGAAAGTGAAATTATCGCTCATGTGTTTGTACAACTTACCATTATAATGAAATGATATAGTTCATTTTCAATTACTATATATAACTAGTGTTTATTTTGATTGGTTTATTTTAAATATATAATATTTATTAAATATTTTTTTTAATTATTATATCACATATAACTTCTTACATTTCAATCCACTAGAAAATAATAATGTCACCTTTGTGTATCTGTGGACCACCACCATCATGATGTGATGTGACTTTTTTTCATTTAAAATTTACATGGATGGTAACAATGTTATATTTAGTAAATTTAAATATAAAATATTATTTTATAATTATTATTTAAGTTTTAAATACTATTTACCTTTTTTTAATTGGTGGAAAAGTGAAAACAACAATCAAGCATACATACAATCTATCATCTCTATGAATAGTGTCTTTAATTTTTCAGAATCTATCATTTATTGATGAAATATTATATATTTTTATAGAATATATATGATATTGATATCATGGATTAGAATTTTTATATTATGGAGATGTGATCAACGTTTAAGGATTAGAAAACTAAACTGAAAGTCTCATGAAAAATGAGATAATTAATACTCGGAAACAATGGATTTAATAATTTCTTATTAATAAATAAATGTATGTCATTTGTGAATGGATCATATATTATATAATAATTATTTATAAGTATCTATAATTTAATTATAGTAAATATACATTTATTATACATGATGTTAAAGTACTATTGAAGCTAGTCAAGCATGAAGTATGTGATTATAGTCTCAAATTGTCTTCTTCGGAATATATATTATATTATTCATATGTAATATTTTATATGGTGCATTTATTTAAATTTTTACATTTTATATTTTGAATATACTTTTTATATTTATATTTAATGTTTAATATTATGCTTATTAATTATGAGGCATATGATTTAAAAGTAACAAATCATTAATGGTTTTATGTTAAAATCTCATTTTTTTAACAGGGTTGTATTTATAATGGTTATTATAATGAAATTTGACATTAAACATATCAATAAAATTAATAATTTTCATCTCCTATGGTTATTCATTGATAATAATCATTTTCATTTAATTTTTCTTTCCTTATGAAGCCAATAAAATGAAGCATTATTTTTAATGAAAATTGGTTTTATTTATATCTTCTATCAAAAATAGTTTTTCTTTCGAGGTCTATTATTTATTATAATATTTTCATAAATGTATTTAATATAATACTAGGATTTTTTTAATTCATTTTCACACATGTTTCAACTATTTTATAATTGGTTCAAAATGAATCTTAAAGCCAATTTGAGAATGAGTTACTTTTTACCTTTTACTAAAAATGCTATAGAAATACTTGATTTATCACACAAGGAATGAAAACAATTTCCCACCATCATGAACACACATTGATATAATGAATCCTTTACAAGTTTAAAAGGATATTTTTATTTATTTTTTAAATAATATTTTGTTCTTATTTTTATTTTAAGTATTTTATTTCAACGTGAAAAGGTTATTTTACACATTGAATATTCATATTGAGATTTTGAAGTAATTTTCATCTTTGATAAATCCTTTAATGCTACAAATGATTTTATGCAGTAATGATAATATGATACAATCCTTATTTATTACATACATAGTTTATCATTATGATGAAAATATTTTTATGAAGAGAATTTATCTTCCATGGGTTATGCTAGGGTGAAATGGTGAAATGTTTATAAAAACTATTTAATTTATATAGATTATATAATAAGGACATGTTTACGAAACTAGATTATTTTCATGGTTTATGATATAAATAATGTCTTATAATATTTTGGGACACATATATATTGGTTATATTATATGATGGGTGGGCTCTGAATCATATTACCATATAATGTAACGGGTAAAGATGGATTTCCCATAAAATAATAAGGATTTTTTAAGGGGACTTTTCCATTTTAAATAATGGACTATGTCTACTATGATAGTCTTGGGCATGAACCTTGACTATGGATTAGATAGTTCGGGGATTGGATGCATACAATAGGATGGACATGGATGTGATCCTTGACTACTAAATAAATGAATTCATATTCATATATTTATTCCATTAATTTATGTCTTATTCAAATATTAAGAGATCAATTACATATCCCTTTTCTATCTTTAATGAGAATCTAACATCACCATTTCATATGTTTGGTTTCCTGAGGTTATGAAGAATGGATTTTAGTATGATACGTCTAAGGTGGGATCCAGTTTTGAGTAAATAAGTTATAGATTATGTATATCAATTATTAAAAAGTTGATAATATTTCTATGATTTCAAAGATAATTAACATTGGTTACATCATGGACCATAATGTTAGATAACAATTATTTATATAAAAAGATTTAATATTTTTATATTAAATGTATAAGACTTTATAAAATATATAGGATATGTGAAATAGTAAATTTGATTTCCAAATAACCCCCATTAGTGGAGTTAGAGAGGCGTAGGTTAAAAATTTATGTGTGTATATATATATATATATATATATCATTACCCTTTATGTGAATGAGAAAACACCTCCTTCAATTGTAAATTTTCCACCAATTATTATAATTTTTATATTTATAGATCGAATAACCTATTATATACTATAAAATACAATATTGTGTACTTATTTAATTATATTTTTTCGTATATACATTATATGTATGTGTTATCCTGAAATTAATGATGATTAATGAATGAACGTTATGATTTATATTTTTTGGGGATATTCCTTCCTTTTTTGTGTCACTACTAGAAATTATCATCCAGAGATAAGGTGCACCATAGGCATCATGGATCTTTTGGTTTAGTTTCAATTCATATAGACTAGCCAAGATGAATTATAGAGTTTTATAAGCACTTGATTCTATTTAGGATAGGTATTATTTAATGTAGAGATAATGTTAGGAACATTAGAGGAATATAACATACATGTATAGATAACAAGAATTTAAGGGAATGATGAATGATAATTGTGTTTTTTATCAACCACAAAGCAAAGATTTTGAGGTGCTTCTTGTGTTGAGAAATATAGTTTTCTGAAAATAAAATTCATTCAATGGTATGAGGTCTACATACTACATATTTTCAATAAAACGTCATATGTTGGGTCAACTGATTTGGGTTTTTTGGTTTTGGGAATGATAGAAAAATAGTTTTTAAATTATATTTTAGGTTATATATCTTAAATAGTACTGGATTTTTGGAAGAGACTAGTAGATAATATATTTGAATTTCTTCTTTAATAGAAACACAAAATTTACTATATATTTTGGACAATAAAATGAATGTTATTATAATATGTGTCTGTTGACATGAATATGTATTCAAATATGAAACTACTGAATTTATGGGTCACCTCAGATATCAATACATGTAGGCGGAGTGATAAGGGATTCTAAATTTATTTTTTTCTATGAATCCATGACCATTATAATAGATCCACATGACATGGAATCTATAGATTATTATTTTAATGAGTCTTATATTATTGGATATAGGAGTGGTGTAATGTATATATTAGACAACATCCAATATATTTATTATGGGTGATTCAAATATTACTAACAATTATTATGTGGAATCATACATCAAAAGTGATTACATACTGAGGGAGCACTGTAAGGTCCTGATAAGATTTTTATTTATTTTTTGATATGTAATTTCTTATTAATATACTATCATGAGGTTTTGGTGGCAGTTACGAGTGGGATTCATATAAGGCATATTTTGGGCTTCAATATCAGGGATGGATAATTTGGAGGAAAATAATTCCAATTGTTGGATGGATGTCCTGGAAAATTTATTGGAAATTTTATCGAATACTATTCATACTGATCTAAGAAACACATAATTCATGTAATGATCAATTTTGGATTCAACCTAACGTGCTAGTGATGAATTTATGAATAATACATGATCATATTTATTGATGTATGTTCATAGAATCTTCTTGGGTATGAGATGAGTTTTTGAGGGGGGGGGGGTTTACTAACCGATTCCTTTAAGTGTTAGTGGACTTCTTAAAGGGTTTTTGTTTTTATGATTTGGATGATATGAGAATTTAATATTTAAAAAAAATCACCAAATGTATAATTTGGAATCATTAAGAGTTTGAATAGATTTTTTTTCATGTAATTATTTTCATATAAATTGCATTGAAAATAATTTTTCATGTTCAGAAGATAAATAATATTTTTGTTGATGTAAGACACCAATAGAATCCATGTGTCAGCTCATTAGATTGCTTATGGGTTACAATGTAGGGATTTTAAACCACCCATTCTATTGAAATCATCATTCCATGACAATATAATCATGATTGACTCATAGGTTTTTTAGGGAGACTAACCATAGACCATTTAACCCCATCCTTGCCATTTTCAATTATATTAAAAGGGTATTTATATCCATCATTAATAAGAAACCCGTATTAGGGTCCCTTATCCAACATACCAGACAAAGTGGAGGTTGGATCTCATATCCTATATTCCCCCTTTCTTAAAACATGAAATTTATTATTTATGGAATATTTATTCAATTTATTTGATTTATTTTCATTGAACTCCTTATAGAATTATCCAATTATTCATTGACCATTGATTTTATTATGGATTTCAATTCATTTAGATAGTGATTCCACCAGAGTAATCTAGAATCATATCTCTTGATATCGATTTCAGATGTGGTGTGTTAAGGATACATGAATATGGGGTATTTTATTGTCAATTCGTTTTTTAATTTTATGTATTTCACATAATGAATTTATTTTTATATATTAATGAAAAATATTTAAATTTATATTTGATTCACTTTTAGGAATGGGGTATTTTAGGCAGTAGACCTGGGGGTGCTTTAGGAGTGGACAAAACCCTGTATCATGAAGTTCAGCATGACTATAGAATAGAGAGTGATTGGAAACCGGTATAATATTATGTTATTTTGATTTTAAATTAATTTCACGATGATTTTTTAGTATCAATTTATGATATGGGTGCTTATGGGTGTAATGGTGGTTAGAAAAATAATATGTTAAGTTAAATTGGATATATAATTCAGTTTTGATGTTTTTTATATTGATAATCTTAAATATTTTCTATATTTTCTATATTTCAGGATAGTTATTAAATGTTTTATAATTTTGGGATTGTTAAATGTTTTTTCATGGTATAACTTTGGAAATGAGATGGGATCACATTGTTCATGTTGTCAAAAGAAACATTAAAGATTTCTAAATTGTCTATTAGTGTTATGTTTGTAAAATGATACATGATATTATGTTTTTTGGATTGTTATAGGGTTTAGTAAGTATTGAATGAAATTTAAAAAGGCTATTATTTTACCATTGAAATTGGACTTTTAGGGTAATGGGTTTTTGTTTAAAATTATAAAAGGAAAGGTTATTTTTAATGAAATATTTTCAAATGCGACTTAAAATGATTTTGGATTCCATATATTCGTTGACTCATATTTCAAGGGAAATAAATTATGGTAATTAGGTGAGTCTTATATTGATGATTTTCTACCATTTGGAGATAAAAAAATTTATGGTAAAGTGGGTGTCTGATTCAATTAATTAAATTTTCAATGATGGGATTCAATTGTATTTTTATTAAACAATTGAACTATTTTGATAAATTATTAAGAACATTTGACCTTTTTTAGGGTTGTTCCAAATATTATAATTCATGTATAATTATTCATAATTTTAAATTCATAATTTAATTATTATTTTGATTAGTAAAATGATGATTCATGACATCATATATACTACAACACAAGACTAATCGTAGGGTTATGTGATGGTTTATTAGATTTGAGATACATGTTTGGTTTCATATTATAATAGGATTCAAGGAACATAATATAACATAAAAAAATATAATTATCAAGGGTTATTAATTATCATGACTTCATGGAATTGTTTTTAGAGTTTACAGGGAAATTCTTTTAGAGAACACATGATTGTTTAGATCAGGGTGTAATCTGTACCTTGGGATTTGGTTTACATTCCTGAAGGGTGGTTGGAATCCTTAATTATTGTTATAATTCCTTCTCTATAAACCATAATGGTTAAGTCAATATTAATTCCCATTGATATTTGATCGATGGATAAGGTTATATTCTTATGAAATGATCACTATGTGTTCATAAATATTAATGTGATATAATATTAAGTATTAGGATGTCAGTACGCTTTCTACATTTTTTATCATAGAGAAGAGTACTAATCATTATAATAAATTGATTTATATGAGTGTGAAATCCACACTAGTTTTATTTTGGATCTTATAAGATGATGTAAATGGGAACATATTCTATTAGGTCATGATACTCATGTGAAAATTATCTTGGTTGAGAAACAACCATTATATGAGATTTTTTCAGTGAATCGATGATGCACCCGATTTTTGTATATATATTATAATACTTTATTGAAAATAAGAACTAGATTTTAGAAATTACCTACTGTTTAGTGGAAAAAAACATTGATTTTTGTGATCTTATTCATTTCTAGATAATTAATTGCCAAATACACAAATCGGGTGAGAAATGAGAAAACAATTTCAACTACACAGCATGTACATATATACACGTTGTGTACATTAATGCTCAGACATGGGTTGACCAGGACAAGTACATGCCAAATTAACCAGAAGCTGGTACATGCCGTGTTCACATACTACACGTTGTGTAAACCCTTTTAGAAGCAGTTGGTGGATGTGAAGAGTCGACACGCCCATGTGTCTGGCTGAAGGGGACAACCCATGATCAACAAATCCATGCCATGTATACCTTTATAAAAGTGTTTGGTGGCCAAAAAATGTTACTAAATTCCATGTATGGTGGTGCTACATTCCGTGTATATCTATCTACCAGGTGGCGCAGTGTTCCAAGTCAATAACGGCTTGTTCTGCCACCTAACAGCGGAGAAAACAAGGACAAAAGCACATTGACAAAAGTACACGCCGTGTATTTTTAGCACATGCCATGTAGTTCTATATCCTATAAATATAGTCCTTGGACTCTGATTCATGAGAGGAGAGTGTGTGGAATGAAAGTGTTGATGGTCTGAAGGAAAGAAGCTCTGCCGCCAAACTACCACCATTCTACCATCTACCGTAGAATCACTCCCTCCTCAAAGTTTCATGCACGATCACATCAGGTATCAACAGTATTGTGTTTATCATTTTCTATATGTGAAACTAGATAACCAGTGTGTTGGGGTTGTGGGAGATGATGAGTTTTAATTTAAATTAATTGCTATGAAAGGGTTTGTTCTTTTAACTTCTTATTATTCATCCAAAATTACATCACCTTGTCGGTGAAACTTTTGAACCGGACCAAGGAAAGAATTTATAGGGATTAAAAAGAAGAATAAAACTGAATATTTTCATGATAATTATAAGTTTTTGTTGACTAGAATTGGAATAATCTAAATAAAGAACTGTTGAACTCTATCTACTGGACCAAGGTAGTTTCTTCATCTATAAATATATGTTTTCCGGAAGAAGGAAACTTTATTACAAATTGAACCCAGCGTGTTGGGTTAAGATGAAAAACACAACCTTATAATAAATATTATTTAATAAACTACCTCTTAAGAAACCCCAAAACCAACACATTTCTCTCTTTATCGATATGAAAATCAATTTTACTGTATTCTATTTTATTCAATAAGTAATTAATTAAATAATCTTAAAATCAATTAATATTTTTATCCAAACAAAAAAAAATCAACTCTAAATTCAGAAAACATAACTAAGACAAAAATAAAAACAATGTTAAATAGACAAGAATAACTTATTTTTACCTCTGTATTGACCCCTTACTAGTGCTATACTTGTTTGGGTAAAACAAATTTGGGGCACCTATAACATACCATCGGTGAAACGACTAGCCAAATTTTGGAATTGATGCTGGGGAATAATGTAAAATTACATTTATTCATGTTTTAATTATGTTTGCATCAAATTTTAGTGAAAATAACAATAAAAAATGAACAAAAATCTCTTTTCTGAACTCATTTTTTTATCTTTCATTTTCCCTGTTTATGCTTGGTTTGTTTTCTATTGTGTAGGTTGTTAGGTGTATGAGCGGCTACCTCAGACGTTCCAAGAACGTTGAGTCATCAGGGTTGTTCCCAATTGACCTAGAGATCGAATGGACACTTTTTATGTTATAGCAAGTACTCACAGAGCTGACAATGGCATTATCCATCCACTAGTGCAGGCCCAACACTTTGAGATCAAGCCTGCTATCATGATGCTGATCCAGAACACCATTCAATTTGGAAGTCTTCTCCGCAAGGATCCTAATGCACATCCCTCAAATTTTCTGGAGGTCTGTAACACATTTTGCATTCACATAGTGTCTACATACTCCATTTTTCATCACCTCTTCCCCTTCTATGAAATGGATAATGTGAAATACTGGATTGAAGGTTTGTCAAAATGGTCTATTCTCACTTGGGAGAAGCTGGCCCATGCATTCTAGCCTAAATACTTCCCACCCTCGAAGACGGTGATGTTGCGGAATGAATTCCACAACAACCAAAAGCATGACTCGGAGTAATTATATAAATCATGGGTGTTCTTACAGGATATGTTGTGAAAATGAAAACAACACAAACTCCCACTATAGATGTAGGTCCAAACCTTCTATGGAGGAATAAAAAGGAAAACAATGTCCGTGGTAGATGCTGCTTCTTGAGGTACAATAATGAGGAAATCACTTGAAGAACTTTTAGAACATCTGGAAGACATGCCTACCGATAGAATCCAGTGGAATTCTGAGTGGGGTATAAGGAAATGATGTATTAATAACATTGATGCTACAACCATGCTTGTAGCTAAGTTGGATATTCTGTCCAAAAATATTGATGAACTCAATATGAAGGGGGCATCCCAAGTACATGCGGAAAACCATCCGAATTGTAGCGAATGTGGTGATAACCACATAATGGGAGAAGGTCCAGGTTCGTTTGGAGGCCCATAAACAAGTGAGGTAAGCTATGTTTCCCAAAATCGAGGGCCAAACTAGTACCATCAATACTAGAACCCAGCATGGTGTGATCAACAGAACATAGGCTGGGGCCAACAACAGCAGAATCTTCTGCCCATCGACCACCCAGCTACGACCATCCTCTTTATCAGAACCATTATCAGAGGAAGCAATACCCCCAATAGGGATCTTATCAGTAGCAAGGGTATCCAAACCCTATCCCACAGCATCCACAGAAACCACCCCCTCAACCACCTCAACAACCACCTCAACAGGAGAAAATATCAAGGTTAGGGGATCTCAGGACCAAATTTATATCTACTATTCAAACTAAATTTTAGAATCAAGAGGGTTTTATTCAAGGACTAGTGAACCATATTGGTCAGATGGAAAAGTAGATCTCGAGAAGGAAACCTAGTACACTACAAGGTATCATTAAGAAGAACACGATGGAGGAAGCCCAAACCATCACTCTTCGAAGTGGAAAAGAGATACCACAGCAGCAACCATTATAACCAGGTGCACCCACACCCCCTATTGATGATGAAGCTACAAATACAAACCCTAATTCATCCAAAAACCCACAAAATTTTTCTTCATAGAATAATGGATATGAGGTTATCAAACCCTTTATGCCTGCCTTTACCTTCCCAGAGAGATTGAAGGAGAGATGGCTAGACCACCAGTTTAGCAAAATCATGGATGTTTTTAAGAAGCTACACAAAAATATTTCGTTTGCAGAGGCAATGATATAAATGCCCACAAATAAAAAATTCATGAGGGAAATCCTCTCCAATAAGAGAAAGCTGGAGGATATTGGCACCATTTCCCTCACCAAGGAGTGTTCTGCAGTCATCAAGCATTTCATTCCTCCCAAACTCCAGGATCCAGGTAGCTTCACTATTACCCATACTATTGGACCATGTGAATTTGGTAAGGCCCATTGAAACTTAAGGGCCAGTGTGAATCACATGCCCCTTGGAGTTTTCATGTAGCTAGGCCTCCACCATTTGAAGCCTGCCTGAGTATCCCTTAAACTTGCTGACTAATCCATCAAATATCTAAAGGGGATACTAGAGGATGTGCTGGTCAAGGTGGGTAGGTTGATCCTTCCTGCAAATTTCATCATCCTTGGCATAGAGGATGAAGAGGAGGCACCTCTCATATTGGGAAGGGCCTTCTTGGAAACTGGTAAGTTATAGATCGACGTGCACCAAGGGCAGCTAATTTTTTGGGCATGAGACAAGAGATTCTCCTACAATGTTATCAAGGCCATCAAGAATGCATAATTGTCTAATAATGAGGGATTTTATGTGGTAACCACCATATAAGATCGGTTGAGCACATAAGGGGATGATCTGGTATGTTATTTTACTTCAGATATCATTATCATTCCAAGAATTCAATTTAAGAAGAGCTAGAGGACAATCAATTCCTAGAAGGCCAGGGCGGCCACTACTAGAAACGTGCAGTTGTTCCAGATAGTCTGGAAGGAGAAATGGTGAAACCATTTGTACCTTCGATTCTGAAGACGCCTAACCTAGAACTAAATCCACATATGTCTTCTCAAAAGTATGGGTATTTGGGAGACCATTGATCATTTCCAATCATACATAGTATAGAACTATCACTAGATCTTGAAGACACTCTTCTACAGTTTTTGAAATAGTACAAGCATTCTATTGGGTGGATAGTTGCTGATTTGAATTGCATCAGCCCTACCATTTTCACCCACAAGGTGCTACTTGGAGAAGGTGCAAAGAAATATCGGCAACCACAACGACGCCAGAATCCCCCCATGACGGAAGTTTAAAAAAAAGAGGTGATTAAATTGTTGGATGTAGGAATCATATATCCCACCTTGGATAGTCCATGGGTGAGTCCCCTACGAGTGGTTCCCAAGAAGGGGGTATCACTATGGTATCAAATGATAAAAATAAACTCAAACCCACAATCACTGTCTCGGGCTCCATAGTCGTTGTGGACTAGAGGAAGATGAATGAAAACATGAGGAAATATCATTTCCCCTTTCCATTAATGGATCAGACGATAGAGAGACTAGTGGGGAACAACTTCTATTGCTTCCTCAATGGCTCTTCTGGTTACAACAAAATTTCCATTGATCTAGAGGATCAGAAGAAGGTCACATTTGGTTTCCCTTATGATACGTTTGCTTACCGAAGGATGTATTTTGGCATATGAAACATGCCCACCACCTTCTTACACTATATGCTGGCTATCTTCCTCGACATGAAGAAAATGATCTTGGAGGTATTCATGGATGATTTTTCTATTTACGTAAAATCATTCCCAACCTATTTACAACACCTAGGGCTAGTTTTGGAAATATGTGAAAACACTAGCTAGTTTTGAACTGGGAAAGGTGCTATTTCATGGTGAAAATTGGAATCATCATTGGCCAAATTATCTCAGTGAAGGGGATAGAGGTGGACCTAGGAAAAATAGATTTCATTTCATGACTACCTATTCCGACTTCTGTCAGATCCATCCATAGCTTCGTGTGGAATGCATGTTTTTACAGTTGGTATGTTCACGACTTCTCAAAAATATCCTAGTCCCTCACCAATATTATGACCAATGATTCTATATTTGTGTTCGATGAGCCACGCACCATAGTTTTTGAGCACTTGAAGCAGTGCCTGGTGGATGCTCCAGTGATGATTTCGCCCACTGGGAGGAAAAATCTAAAGTGATGTCTGATCCTAGCGACTACGTAGTAGGAGCAATCATGGGCCAGCAGCTTGACCAGATTTTCAAACCTATATATTATGGCAGTAGGATTCCCAAAGACGCCCAAATCAAATACAAAACCATAGAAAAGGTGATGCTTGTAATGTTTTTCGTGTTTGACATGTTTCGTTCTTTATTAGTGTTGTCGAATGTTATTGTTTATAATGACCATGCATAACTAAAGTATCTGCTGAACAAGATATATGAGAATCCCTAATTGATCCGTTGGGTTCCCCACATACATGAATTTGATCTAGATATTTGAGATATGAATGAAAGTGAGACCGTTGTATCTGATAATCTCTCCCGCCTAGAGCTACCTCATTTAGACAAGGAGGAAGACCAAGAGATCAGGGAGGATTTCTATGATGAAAACCACCTTTTGGTCAAATAAATACCAATACCTTGGTACGGTGATATTTCTAATTTTCTAGTTATAGGTAACATTCACCCCAACCTCTCCTTCCAGCAAAGGAAGTGGTTTCTCTTTGATATTCCAAGGTACTTCTAGGAATATCATCTTATATTCTGATCATGTGGAGAAGGGGTGATCCATCATTGCATTCCCGAAAATGAAGTTTGTGGAGTTATGAAATTTTGTCATGCCTCATCAATTTGGGGACATCATGAACCTGACCATTCGATAACAAATATCCAGCAATCTGGGTTTTTTTGGGACACTATGCACAAAGTTGCCCGGGTCTTTGTTTCATGTTGTGATCGATGGCTTAAGATTGGTAATGTTGGACGTAGAGCTAAAATTCCCCAACACGCCATCCTAGAGGCTGAGATTTAAAACATCATGGGAATATATTTCTTGGTCCCCTTTGCCCCTTCTTTTGAAAACACATACATACTGTTCTGTGTCTACTACTTCTCCAAGTTGGTAGAAGTTACTGCTTCAACTCGTGACACTACCAAGTAAGTCATGAGATTTGTAATGAAACATATTTTTTTAGCAAGATTGGACGTCCTGGAGTACTGATCAGTGATAGAGGGACACACTTTGACAACACAAAATTGAGAGGAATACTGTAAAAGTATGGTGTAAAGAATCATATGGAGACACCTTATCATCCCCAGTCTAGTGGAAAAGTGGAGCTCTCCAACTGTGAGCTCAAGAAGATCTAGGAGAAATCAGTCAACAGTTCAAGGAATGATTGATGCAATAAAATAGACGGTGATTTATGGGCCTATCTGACTGCTATCAAAGCACCACTGTGAATGTCCCCATTCTGCCTCATCTATGGAAAACCTTTCCATCTTTCAGTTGAATTGGAGGATAAAGCATATTGGGTCATCGAGGCCATGAATTTTGTTCTAAATGCATCAAAAGAGAATAAAAAGTTCCAACTATTAGAACATGATGAAATCATATTAGAGGTGTTTGATAACACCAATATATACATGGAGAAGATAAGATCAATTTACAATCAGTTGATTTCATGAATATCTTTCCAACCTGGTGATCAGGTACTTCTCTTTGAGTCCTGTCTTCAATTATTTCCAGGGAAGTTGAAGTTTTGATGGTCGGGACCATTCCAAGTGATACGCATATTCCATCATGGAGCAGTGGAAATTTATGAAGATAATGGTAAACCATTCGCAGAAAATGGGAGGAATTTGAAAGCTTACCATCACATGGACGACACGGTGTGAACATTGTTCACCATACAGCTCAGGTAAGATGTGGTAAGTAGGTCGAGCCAACGACTTAAAACAAAGGCGATTCCTTGGAGGAAACCCAGTGGATACATGTCGTGTACCACCTATATACATGACCTGTAATTATTCCATTTAATTTAACTTTTAGCTATTATAAATATATAGCGTAACAATGTAATAAACATGGATGATTATGGTGCTGATGGTAAGGTCAATAGAGTTTATCCGAGCTGTCACGGTTTCGAATATCTCCTCGCCTACATTTAGCACTGGGTTCCCCCTTTTATGGTTGTGTTTTATTACATGGAATGTGTGGTAGTTTTTCATATATATATATATATATATATTCTTATAGGAAAACCCATGGCGGGGATGGATCAGTTGGCCAAGATCGTAACCCATCTCCGAAAGACCTAAGGTTCGAATCCTGACAACCGCCCCATTTCCATCATTTTCCTTTTTAATAAAATCACACAGCGTGTCTTTAGATATACATTGTGTGCCCATGTTTTCCTTCTAAAATTAAAAATATTTTTTTCTTAATGTAATTCATGCGGGTGAAGTTGGAAGATTGGAAGAGTGTCGATCCTGGATCCAAAAGACCCAATTTTGAACTCGGCGAATCTCCCCCCATCATCCATTTTTGTCTAAATTAAAAACCACATGTCATGCATTAACTTTCATCCATTTTAGTATATTCTGGTTTACTTTACCTATATTTAGAAACACAATTGGAGAACTAGTACAACTGTTTCTCATGTTGTTGAGGGCTTCTGTTCGGAATGGCCGATCACTGGTTTGAACCTCACCCTAAGCACCAGACCAAAGGATATACTTCTCTTTTTCCAATTTTAGAACACACAATGTTTATTTCCAAATATATTACGTGTAGAGTATTATTTTTAAATAAATTATGTATATATATATATATATATCTATTTTTTTAATTTGTAATTATTACTATTAATTATTATATAGTTTACTATAATAATTATATATCTATATATATATATTTAAAAAACAATAAAAGGGATACATGACATGTAGTATATTGTACACATCGTGTACCTCATCTATAAAAGTCATGGACTATCCATCTTCATCCCATGTCACGGGGCTCCTTCCACTCTCCCTGTTTCTTCCCCCATACGACACCTAAACTCCGACTTCACAAATCCACAGATTTCGGGCATTTTATGTTTTGATTTCTGCTGCATTGTGATCCTATGACTAGGTACACCCTTCTACACCCTTTAATTCATGTTATCATAAAAATTTAGTGTCATTTATGGATTAGCGGATCATTCGGCTTCTGCGATACACGGGTATGATTTGAAGAACACACGCCATGTACTTTTTTACATGGCCACACATGGAATGCTTCGTGATTTGAATATACATAGTTTGTATGCTCGGTAAACACCATATACCATCCCCCATCGTGCCTAGGTATCTTTTACACATGGCCTCACACACCATTTTCACATAAATGACATTTTTTTCAGAACACGCCACGTATATCATTAATTTCTGGCAACCCATGGGTAACACTTCATGTGACCAATTCCACTTTTTTCTTGCACATGTCGTGTTGTCCTAACACACGGCATGTCCTATGTTGTTCAAAAAGCTTGAACGATGGTTGTTTCTTTTCCAAAACACGACAAGGACAACTTTCCAAGAATATGAAATGTATGTTTGATACACTCCATGTATCCTTCCTGGGTCTATCCCCTTGTATTTCGGTGTGTCTACCTAGAAAACATGTGATTCTAACCTGTATTGACATCACATCGTGTACTCTATCTGTACATGCCGTGTACTTTTTCTTTTTCTGTTTTCTCACATATGCCTAGTTTCATTTTTATTTTCTTTTTATTTTGATTGTTTTTCTTTCTTTTTAGGGTATGTTAGACAGAGGTCCATCCCATGGGAAGTGGCCCGCCTACGCCACTGAGGGAAAGAGGCCCACTTATCATTGCATATGACTCCAGCCTACTACTCTTCCAGACCTAGACTCTTCGGTGTACCAGATCCTTTCTTTGGACATCTTTTCACACCCAATACCTTCAATGAGGCAGGGACTACTACTTCCACACCTTCACCACCCCATACAGTTACTCCGAGCAACATCATTTCTTCTTAACTGGCTGACACACTTCTCGTGCCCTCTTAAGTAGCCGATGGTCCATCCTTGACCCCCCCCATCCAGCGGGCCTCCTTCGACTACAACCACTATGCCCCTAGAGCCTGATATTGCTAATGAACCTCCACTTGGTCCGGGACCTATACGTGTTCGTTACGCTTGCATGGTGTATCCGATCACTAACTTGGCACATGACAGAGTTCGAAGTTTCTCTCGTCGCCTGAGTCCATTGAGCAGCCGCTATCTCGATAGCAGCATCCCTCAATAGCTGGGAATCTGGGGAGAGTTAGAGGATCTCCAAGTACACACTCTATTACTCAAATCTTCCTAGTAATCACTACTATTTCCCACAATTTTTTTTAGAGTTTTCTACTTCCTTCGAGTTCGACGGAGCTGAGTACCAGGAGTCGCCTCGTGATGCGGTACAGTGGTCCTGTTCCAGCTAGGAGGCTGACAATTTTCCCTCACCATGACTGAGTTCATCCAAGGGAGTAGTTTTCATCCTTATCCCATCACCCCACCCCATCTCTCCACCCTGACCCAACCCGATCACTCTGAGCTCATTACTATGTGGCGGGATATTTCCCGGTCTAACCACTGTTATACCCCTACATCCCTAAAGAGTGCCCTTATTGATGACTCTATCCTTTGCCACACCCACTAGTGCTTCAACCCCATTATTTTCCCCACCATGTGGATATGGGGGTCATGACCAGACATGAAATAGATCTCTTCACTTGTTTCATCCGGCAGGACCACCCAGACATCCCTTACCTTGTCGCCTCTTATTTCTTTTCCATGTTTACCGGCCGTCATGGAAACCTGAATGGTGGGTTTGACGCCACTCACCTTTCCCACCACCTCAGGGTTTTTGAGAATTCTCTTCCTCATGACCTGTTAGGTTACCTCCAGAAGATGGACCATCTCATGATTATTCACAAGAGATTCATCCGGAAGCAGGGGTTCATACATCCTTGCCCAGGCCCCACCACGACCACCTACCGAACCTCCAGCCCCCGTCGATGCACCAGATCCTACTTCCCCACCCCTTCCAGATTCTTAACCCCACCCCCTTCTTCTATCCTTCCTTCTTCTATTCCAGCAAATACCCCTACCACCAATCCCTCGATATATCTCTCTTTTTCTCTCAGCCTAGTAGTGATGGAGTAGCACTTGGTTCATCTTGATCAATGTCATGACCATCTAGAGAAGATGTTGTGTCTTCTTCTTCAGTATCATGGTATTCCACTACCCCTAGAACATGCCTCTACCTCGATTCCTAGCCCGTAAACCATAGCTCCACCACCCTTTACTTCACTGGACACAATTACTATTCTCCTATCCACTATGGGCCAAGATGCTGCCACCACTACTGCCAATCCATGGAGTACTGCCATGCTTCCAATTCCGAGTCCCGCTCCTACGGCTCCTACATCTACGGATTCTCTTTAGAGTGTAGATTTCGAGCCTCTTGTCTCCACGGCTCTTGATCCATCTTTACCGGCTGTTTCTATACCGGATGTTTCCTATTCTAAGGCGACCCCTGGAATTGTATTTGGATACTGTGTTTCATTATATATATATTTGTCGTTTATTGTTCCTATTTATGTTGTGTATGATTGTAGTGTTATCTCTCCACGACTATCCCAAGTACTCTGGCATGATAGAGACTCATTTTCTCAATCAATCCTCTTCTTTCTTTGCATAGACGCAAGGGATGTATTGTTTTTCCACATTTCTTCATTGCTTTCTTTTCTTCCTTGATTTACTTCATTCCTTACTTTCCCTCGTTCTGGTCAACTCTTATGTCTCCACATTCTCTTATTCACTTTCTATGGAACTTGGTGGACCACAGGCGATATTAAGTATGGGGGGAGTCTCTCAACCACAATAGTCTTTCCCCTTACGATCATTCTGGGAGACATCATTATTAGAATATATATATGAAAATGAGAATAAATTTTCGTTAATCATGTTTTTAAATAATAAATCTAAAAGTAGAAAATTTCTAAAAAGTTTCATGTTTATTTTGGTTCTTTTATGTTTTAAAATGATTACTGATATAGTTGAAATTACATCTTGTAATACTTGTATAATTACATTGATTAGACTAATCAATTATATGAAAATCATGCCCTTATTGTCTCTTTATTTTTTTCCCCACTCTTGAGATGCATTATAAGCCCTTTGTCATATTCTTTCTAATACCCTCTTTCATGATAGATTCTTAGGATATACATAACTACCTGAATTTGCATGTGTTTTTTCAAAACATCAATAATATTTGAATAACATGAAAAAGAGTGAGGCATTATATTGTTTTAAATGCTTTATCTCGACACCTACCATACATCTTATCTTTGTGAAGCCCCTAGAAACCATGAATAGCCTTTATAGGAAGCCATATTACAAGCCTATTTTCATTCATACCCTAATTCTTCTTTGATTTTCAGGATTATTAACATGAGCATAAAATAGGGTATTGGAAACACATGTCATACTTTTGTGAATTGTCGTGAAATTAAGTATAGAAGAGTGCCTCTTGATCATTTGGGGTAATAATGGTTTCAAACCTCTATTCCTTCAAATTCTAAATGGTATCCTTTGTTCTTTAATAAATGGTATAGATAAAGGGACCTTATATCATCTTGTTGGTTTGTGAACCCAACCTAACCAACTAAAGGAGATGATGGTGATATGATCATTTGATAAATATTGATGAGGACACTTTTTATAATAAGATTAACTTTGAATATCATGCAATGTTATTTAAGATTTTAGCGTCCTTTTTCAAACCACAGAGTTATTTTTCACATCTATACCTTCCATGTTTTATCCACAGAAACATATGATCCTTATTTAAAATCCCTAATGATTTTTTTAAGTCCAAATTTTCTAAAGTAGTGAACAAGAATTTTTTAAAACTTATGTACATAGTCAATATATCGTTGATTGAGAATGAAATTAATTTACAAACATCTTGAGTGTTGAGTATATTACTATTGATGTAAATCATCATGTGTATTGCTTATTTTTGAAAGGTCTAAACATGTGTTTAAAATAGGATGACAATAATTAATTGAATTTTATATGAAGCATGATTAGAATATCTCATGAATTGAAACTGGTTCGTATCTTTTTATAATTTTTCTCCAATAACTTATTATTTACATTTATTATTAACTAAATTCATTCCTTTTAATATATAGACTCTCTTAGTTAGATTTTGATATTTTCTTGAGGTCATGCAAATGACTAATTTTGGGGGAGTTTGAAGAACCCAATTTGGGTATATATTTTCACATATTTAATTGAAAATAAGAACAAGTGTTTTGATATTACCTACTGTTTAGTGGACAAATAATTTGATTTGGGTGATCTTTTTCATTTTCAAGAGAATTATAGCTATATACACAAACTTGGGGAGAACTTATCAAAAAATTACAACTACATAGCGTGTACATATATACACGCCGAGTACATTCAAGCTCAGACATGGGTAGACCAGGTCAAGTACATGCCGATGTAACTAGAAGCCGGTACACATTGTGTTCACAAACTATACACTATGTAAACCCTTCTAGAAGCATTTGGTGGATGAGAAGAGTTGACATGCACATGTGGCCAGAAGAAGGGGACACGTCAGGTTCAATATATACACGACGTGTATACCTTTCTAGAAGTGGTTGGTGGTCAAAAATGAGAATACATGCTGTGCTTGGTGGCACTACCTGCCGTGTATATCTACCTACTAGGAATCACTGTGTTACAAGTCAATAACTGTGTGTTAGGCTACCTACCTATGGAGAAAACAAGGAAAAAATCATATTGACAGAAGTACACACCGTGTACTCCTTCCACATGTTGTCTAGTTGTATTTACTATAAAATGAGGCATTTTACACCGGTTCAAGATATTATAGTGTCTGTAAAGAAAGGGTTGAAGGTCCGAAGGGAAGAAGACCAGTTTCCATACTATCACCATTCAACCATCTATCATAGAATAACTCCCTCCACAAAGATTCAATCATGATCACATCAGGTATAAAGAGATTTGTGTTAATCTTATTCAAAATGTGTAACTAAATACCAAATATGTTGTGGTTGTGGGAGAGGATGAGTTGTAATTTAAATTAATTGCATGGAATGGGTTTTTTCTTTTAACAACTTTTTATTCTTCTTAAATCACTTTACCTTATCACTGAAATTTTTTAACCAGACCAAGGGCCGAATTTTCAGGGATTCAAATGAATAATAATAATGAATATTTTCATGATAATTGTAAGTATTTCTTGACTAAAAATGGACTAATACAAATAAAGAACTGTTCAAAACTAAATACCAGACCAAGGAGTAAGTTTCTTCAACTCTAAATATAAGTTTACCAGACCAAGGAAACTTTATTACAAATTGATCATAAAGTGTTGGGTTATCATGAACAACACAACCTCATAACCAATTTAATTTAATAATCTAAATCTAAAGAAACCCTAACCCCAATTCATTTCTCTCTTTATCTATATCAAAATCAATTTTCCCGTATTCTATTTTGTTAATTAAGTAATTTACTAAAGAAACATAAATCCAATTAATCTTTTTATCTAAGCAACAAAAATATACTCTAAATTCAGCACACTTCGCTAAGACAAAAAAACTAACTATGTATAAAAAGACATGATTAACTTCTTTTTTCACTGTGGATCGACCCCTTATTGGTGCTATACATGTTAGGGAAAAACTATTTTGGGACACCGATAACATACCTTTGGTGAAACGACACACCAATCCACTTGGAAGAATTTATCCCTAGGTTTATATTGACTTTAATTATGATGTTTCTAAATTTATTGATATAAAATGTTTATGATTGATGAGTCTCTTAGTAGCACTCTTCCTTATACGTTACTTGATACAATGAAATGGTAGATTTGGTTTTATTAGGGAATGGTGGAACAATAGATGAAAGTTAAAATATTTACCGTAAAATAGGTTTATATTTCATTATTCATTTCTAGTGTATGACCATGGTCATGAGACAAACCTTTTTAAGATGATTATGAAACACTATCATAGGCATAAATATGTTGATATTGATTGAAGGTCCATTGAAATAATGTAAAATAAAAAGGTTATAACATCATTTTGGGAGTCCATACATAGGATAATTTTTTCTAATTAGGAGTGATTTGAAGGATCTATAGGTGTAAATTAGAAGACAGATCTTGTGAGGAAAACCGTGATTATGTTATTAATGAAAAGAGAAATTGATTTTTTTCATATGGTTATATTTAATTTGATTAAAAATTATTGTTTACAGGAAAAGTATTTTGATATTATTTTATTCATAGGTCCCTTGTTGAATTACATACTTTTTTTCTTGATTGGCATTTGATATTGATGTTGGGCCCTTAATAATAATGGATTTTTTTCTTCCTTATCCAATTATTATTTTCTAGGAAATTTTATGAAATATTTATTCATATTTAATGAGATTAATGATTTGTTTGTTATGATTCAAATGAGTGAGTATTTATATATATTTTTGATACCACATTTGGATTACAGCTGATGAGATGATAATGACTAATAATAATTTCCAACTAGTTTTTTAGGATATATAAGTCATTGATTAATGATATGGGTCCTTTCCTTAGTTGGGAAGTGAAATATTATATATTTTATGGGTGTGTTTCTTCTAGTCATTATGGTACCCATGTATGGATTTGTGTGAACATGATTGTGTTCTGTTTTGATTCTTTTTCACACATCAGACATACAATTAAATTTACTTATTAACAAGAACATAGTGTATAAAAGTGATTGTTCGAATCCTCTAGTGCCTTGAGATTTACCCCTACCTATATAAATGACATGGGATGTAATATTTGTATTATTATAAGAATATTTATCAAATTAAAAAATATACTTATCTTAGAATGTGTAATGTATTTTGGGAATATTATTTTATAGGATAATTATAGTGATTTTTTATTTTAGTTATTGTATATTAATTTTCAAATGAATGACTTATGAAGAAGGTAAGGGACCAATATTGTTTACTTATTTATTCAATGGTTATATATTTTAGTTTTTTAATTTTTTTCATATATATTATATATTACATATCATGTTTTATATTTTACATTTTTACAATAATTTTTTATTCCCAATTATATCCACATATATTTGATTATAGGATTTTAGATTTACTATTTAATGGACGTGTTATGTAAAAAAATTAGATGACTGAAGCATGAGGTTTAGGGTTTATTTTTTATGATAATGTATACCTCAGAACTAGTTAAAAGAATCCTGAATACATGGAGTCATTCTTGAGTTCGTCTACATACTATTTCATTGTTACTATTTAGATATGTCTAGTTGAGGATATTATAAGGTATGTTTTTGGAATCGCATACATTGGATCTAATGACTATATATATGCACACCACAAATGAAATGATTATAAAAAATTATAGTAGTAGGAATGGTTATGAAATATTATATTAATATCCATATGTTTCATGAATTATGAATGATTAAAAAAATATTTTATTATAATTTTTGGAAATTTTCATAGAAATTATCAATAAAAAGAGTAATTTTTTTCAATGATCATAGTTATTAAGATTTGTTAGAAAGTCTCTATTTCAAACTGAAAGAGGGAATAAAAGTTTATAAAAATTTATTTCAATTTTATTAGAGGATGGGGGATCAATTATATCATCATTTTAAGTATAAATAATGACCATGGGGATAGATATGGTGAAAAGGAAAAAAAAAATTCGATCAATATCATTATTTGAGGAAAACACTAATCTAGGATTGATATTAGGGATTGGTTTGACTAGGATAAACCATTACCCAGTGATTAGCGAATAATTGATTAATCCCAATAAATTTTTATATTGTTTTGATTATATATTATAATGATATAAAATGTCTTTTAATTTATTTGATTAATGTTATTAAAATATTAATAATGACATTGACATATATATTACTAATATTAAATGAGAGATAATAAGAATGAGGTCATAGAGATTAAATGTAAATAGATTAGAATCTATAAAAAAATTATAATGATTTTCAAAATAATTTTATATAAAGTGATATATTTTGGGTTTTTTTCTATTTTAGAGAAGAGGTCATGATTTTTTTTATTCACATAAGGTAGAATGTGTCACATTGTTTTAGAGGAATTTTTAACAACCATGAATGAAATAAAATATAGTGTACATGATTTAAATGATAATATAAATATGTTATATTTATTTTATGTAAAAAAATATTCGTTATAACTAAATTTAATCAATTATTTATGAGAATTTATTTCCTAGTGAAGGATGTGAACATTGAACGATAATTTGTCCACAATATTTTTTAAATCGGGTAAAAGATATTAAGAATTAGGTAAGATTGTAGTGATTAAATCATGATCCTATGATATGGCCTCTCCATCATGGATGATCCACGTAAATCATGGTATTATTTCTATTTTTAAAATTTATTTCACACTAAACCAGTGAATGGAAGAGATCCACATGTTCTAACTAAACTAAAGAGTAAGATACAAAAGGGGAAAAATTGAAGAGGGAATAAAACATCATAATTTATTTTCAAATATTAGTGTATTCCCTTATGTGTATAATATGAAAAAATAAATTATTTTATATCTCCAGTTAGATTAATTATTTTTTATACTATAAATTTTAGTTAATAATTAGAAATATAATTTCGTATAATTTATTATTTAGTCAGAATATATTTCATTGTTTTTCAGTGTTTAGAGATGAAATATATAATAAAATTTCCTTAAATATATAATATTACACATTTTTTTCATATATATATATACACAAAAACATACCAATATATATCATAATCGGAAAAATGATATTTCACAGAATATTCTCCTTGGATATATATTTCATCCCAGTTAACCTCAAAATCAATCATTATATTGATAAATCCATTATCAATTTCATATTATTTAATTATTGACTATTTTGACTAATTAAAAAATAGTTCGCACAATCATAAATATATTCATTGAAATGTTTATTATCTTCAAATACGTTTTGGTTAGAGAATCTATATCCAATAGAAAAAAATTATTCATTTTTAGTTTTTCATTAAGATAACTCATTATATTTTCCTCATTCGTAAATGGTCTTCAAGGATTGTTTTGTTGTATCATCCACCAATATCATTGTAAGGAAATTGTAAACTCATCATATTAATTAAAATAAAGTAGATATTTTTATTTTAAATTTAAATTTCCTCATATTGATTATTTCATTATATCTTATTAGGATATAGAATTTATATTCATTTTTTCTATTAAAGTTTCTTGAAATTCAATGAAAAAATTAAATGATATTTGACTAAAATTAAAAAATAAATTATAATAATTATATCATAGAGAATAAATATGATTACATATAATTAAAAAACTAATGAAGATGACATTGTTATAAATGTTAGGTAAAGAAACATAGTGGGATGATATTTCCAATAGTGGAGAAAAGTAGATGATATTTGTTGATATAATAAAGATAATTGTGACACATTAATACTGTAGAGGATTTATCAAATAAAAAACCTTAAAATGTTGTTCATTAACACACATTGGGATCAAAGGTATTATATATATTATATATTGATATTATTTCATTTTAATGAAAGTGAGTTAATTCAAATTGTGAAATGAACACATGGAGAGGGAACTGAACAATGATCTTCATGGAATCCACTATAATCCTTTTAATCATGTTATTTCAATGTGGATTTTGATAATATTGTATTGAATCTTTCTTTCTAGTATAATATATTCTAGACACAAAGATTGAACTAAGTAAATTTATGTATGCTTTGAATTTTTCAATATTATTCTATAAAATAGGAGTGAATCAGAGATATCCATGTATTATAAAAGAAAATTGAAATAATATATAAAATTAAATGATGATAAAAGTTAAAAAGCATTTACACCCTAGTTCACCCCCGTAGTATGTTACCTTATGTGTCTAATTCAACAACGTCTACTCTAAGAGAATGAATTTGGATACATTATTAATATAGTGTAATGGTTTGTTATTCAATGATCCTACATCATTCTACTAATTTTAGATCTTTTTTTGAAAAAACATATACGTTTTATGTGTTTTATGAAATAAACTATTCAAATTCATTATTCATTAAAAATAATAAACATATTTTTATTATATATATATATATACAAATCCAAAAGAAAAACAATTAGCATTCATGGAATGTTCTGCCTAGAAATTAACTTATAAACTATATCAATTTACCATTTTCATAAGCTTAATATTATATAATAACATTATAATTTATATTGATTATAAAATGTAATGAAATAATTTTTAAATTTTTATTTTAAATCGTCAATAATTCCAACACCAAAGAATTTTAAAAATTAATCTTATTCTAAGAATAATTATATATTTTGAGATATTTTATTAACGTAGTTCCTCTATTTTTCGTTCATTTTATAGTAATCTTAATAGATTTAATTTTTAGGTAATCTATAAATAATTTATTTTTAGTTGTTGAAAAACGTTCTATAATAATTCCATGCTAAATAAATATATTGGCAATTAAAAATCAAAATATAATTAACCACTATTGAATTATTTTTCATTCTTTTAAATGATATATAAAGTCATGTGACCTAATTTGTTTATGTGACAAATATTTTAATGATTAATTTAACAGGTATTCTACTACCATTATTTTATCATTAATATGGATTACATGTTAATAATCCAACATCAATATATAAAATCATAAAAATATATAAAGATAATGTTGTGATGAAGGTAGTATAAATCAACCTTAAAAGTGGATATTTTCTAAGGGTTATTAAATTAAATGATCTTAGTTATTATTATAAGATATAATGTGACCCATTACAATAGATTAGGTGTTATCCAACATGATCGTTAAAATGATGGTGATTATCAAATCACAATACCGTAATGGAGTCATATTTATTTAAAACTCTATCATTCTGATTTAAGAGAGATAATTCATTGTGAAAATTGATATGAGTGTGAGGGAGTAGATAATTTAATGTTAATTAATCCTCTATTATTCCTTCATAATAAAATTTTACTCAAAAATATTTGGGTAAGATGTATATGAGTCATTATTTTCTGCTAATGTAGTCTCCACATCCTATATGAACCAACTAAATTTTTGGTTTTATTATAATTTATCTATTTTACAAGACATAAATAGATTTAATGAGTGATATCAATGTTTTATGGATAATTATAATAACATAAAAAAATGAATATAGTGAAAAAACAATATACATACATACTATCAATTACACCATTTTGTTAAATTTTATTATCCACAACATTTGACATCCTCAATATTTGAGAAAATAAATCCACTAAATGAATTCATAAAATAAAATTCTTAGTTAATCAAGGATCATTTCTTGTTCAACTTGATTCACATTTAGACCATAAAATCCTTTTAGGTTTTCAGTGTTTTGAGACACTCGACAGTCAAAATCTCTTCTCATCATATCAATATATTGAATTTTTATTTCATACAATTTTTTAAATAAATAAAATAATTATATTTAATATCATGTTAGTTTTTGAAGTACATTTTATTCAAGATAGTATATTAATAAAAATTTATATTAATAAATCTATATTTCTTATTTTCATCTTCTCAAACAATTTAATATTCAATATTTTCATTGAAATATTACATATCCTAAACATTTAATTTATCAATAGACCAAAAACATTTAGATAACAAATATAACTTTTGAGTTTAGTTATAAAAGTATCTAATCTATTTTCCATCTTCCTGTATGTTCATCTAGAAACCTCATATTTTTTATCATCTTACTATTATTTATTTGGATACCAAAAAACATGATGTATAGACATTCCATGCAAAATAAATTCTTATTGAGGATTCAAATATATATTTTAATTGTTTTTAAATAATATTTTAAGATAGTAGGGACATAATGATATCCACCTCTTCATCCTCATCCTGTTGTTTTTTTAAATAAAATTACCTTCAGGGAAATAACATTCATCCTATTACACCTATAAAACACAATGTGTGAATTCAATTTTATTTAAATTTTGTTATGAAACCTTAGTTTTATATTATTTAATTTTTATAAATGTTTTTACATTGTTATATACACCTTTATATTAGACTATATGTGTAGTTTAATTTAAAATTTCATGAAAATTTCATCATATTCATTGACCTCACCATGGTATCATATGTCTATGAAAACATAAATCAGATGGTATATTAAACAATAAAAAATATTTGTTGGATATATATATATATTATTTTATTGGACAAAATTATAAGATTTTAGTCATTTATTTTCTAATAACAATTAATATATTTATCATGTTTAAAAAACTAAATTTGATGAATTTTATACTATTATTTTTATGAACATTTAATTTTATCATGCTTATCCTATATAAATAATTCATTTTTTATAAGTTACTAGATGTTTTCGATTTTTATTTGAAATTTATAGTGAAATATTCCCTTGATGTCTAGTGTCGATTCCTACTATCGTTTCATTACCATAAGACAAAGTGAAACACATTTCAAATGACTGATCAATTTAGTAGTCTTGAAAATCTAGATACTAACACAACTATTAAATTACATTTGGAATAAAAAATTAGTAAATATTTTTTATTGTTAATATAATTATTCCATATAGAGTATACCTTCATATCAGTCATAGTAGAAATCCTTGAATGTTGGGGAATGAAAACCCAAGTAGGGTGATCTCAAATTCTCAGTACTAGTTATATACAGTAGAATAAACATTGAATAAATAAGAAAAATAAAAATGTAAAGGTAAATAAATGTGAACATATGACATTTAAATAACTGAATAAGTAATATTAAATATGGAAGTGTAAATAACTAAAAAATATCAATTGATGAATAAACTGATAATTAAATGAATCCATTTATTTATTCATAGAATAGTTAACATGGACAATAATAAAAGAATTATGAATGTAGGAAATGATTAATTATTGGATTTCATCTGTTGTTGGAATAGTAATCCTTTACCATTAAAGAATTTCACTATTTAATTTTTAACACACTACATTAAAGACCCTTCACAACATACTTTAAAACATACTTGATATAAATATATAGGGTTTTCCAAAATAATTTAGTCTCATGACATTGCTGATTCATCAATGGGATTATTCGATATAGACTTTATCCCATATCAAACATATTTGAAGCATTACCCATATATTGAATAATCAACTTAACTCATAAATTATGTTACTTATCATCAAGTTTCTATATTGAGTATAGGACATTGATTTATCAATATTTCCACAGTAAATAAAACAACATTCAAACTAAACACCATATATGTAAAAGGTATAGTATTTAGACAATGATCAAATACATTACAATTAATAGTTATATTTAAGAGGAATTTAATGTCCTATGAAAAGTTATTTCAATAATTTGATTATTTTATGAGAACGTTAATAATCACAAAATAAAGTGAGCTTGCACAATAACTTTTATTATTTTATATTTTTCATGTTAAGACACCTTGGATGAAATAATTAAAAATTGAAACATAAAATACAGTGAATAATTAATTATTAATAATATTAATTGTCAATAAGGATATATATTCACCACAGTAAAGTACATTGGTTCATAATTAAAAATTAGTCTTAATGGAATGTAAATGGAGACAAAATCTGCAAATTTACCCTTCATTTTTTCATTGAATTTCACTTATCCTAATATATATAGGTTTTCAGAATGTTTTTAACTTAATTAGAAACCATATTAATATTTATAATATCATATATAATTCATTGATAAAATTTTATCACCCCAACGTTAATAATATTTCATTATTTTCATTATTTAGGGTGTAAATTTCTTTATTTTTCGAGTCTGCTTTGACATGTTATTTTTTTTTCTATCATTATTGATGATTTAATCATCTATATAATCTAAAAAAATATTTAAATATCATATATATATTTATTGTATATTTATTTTTTAAACCATAAATATTTTTGATAAGAAATGAAATTCACCATTCATGGAGACGTTATACTATACATACTCATGAATGCTATTTCTATATTAATGTCATAATGAATGATAGAAATGTAACTTATATATATATTATCATTAAAATATATTTTATATTTCATATATTTAAAATATTTATACTAGACATACCAGTAATACATTCTGTGTAATGTGTGAACAAATCACATAAATTTGTGTGGTGGTAGTCTATTGTACACACACGTGGCATTTTCATATTCCCACAAAATGAAAATCATTAATTTATATCAATATTATAATAACATATAAATAATGAGATCATAAATATAATATGTATCATGTCTAATATATAAATCATTCATTACATCCAACCATGAATGGTTTTTATGGAAAAATGAATGCCATCAATTTGAGAGGTGGTACTCCTCAATACACATGAATGCGGATTTCATAACCCATTTAATGGTTTTTTGGGATGTAATGTGTCTTAAAAATAACAATAAACATATATTTATATGTAATATAACATTTTTTTATAATCATGGAATAATATGAATTGAAGGAGGTAAAGAAAGAAATAAAATTCAAAATGCTTTTACATGAAAATTATCTCATATATAGATACCATCCTTAGGTGTACAATAATGCTTTTCTTTGTTGAATTTATGCTAAATATAATGAATTGGGGTGATTTTAGGGAATACTAGGATTCATCTGGTCAGTTATTGGAAGAGTTTTTTGTATGATATATATAATAGGAGAAAGTGGGTGGATTATTATGAGTTAGGTGGGTGGTGGTCCTATAAATTTTGAAAATGGAGAAATCCACCCCTGTATTTCTATGTAATGTGGGTAAAATAAAAAAAATATATTATAAATTATAAGGTAGAAATATGGATAGAAATGGGTATGGAAAATTATTTTAGGGCATTTGAACCATTAATATTTATGTTTTCTTCATTGGTAAACTTGTTTCCTGCTTAATCAGTGTCATTAGTTTAAAATTATTTTACTAATTATATTACTAAAAAAATTAGTTTTTCCATATTAGGCATTATAGATAAATATTATTAAAAATATGGAATCCATTTTACTAATTTCAAACCACATAAGTGGAAAACATAAATTTAAAATTAATTTCACAGATATTATGATAACACAAGGTTTTAATGTGAAATATTTAATTTTTTTAATATGTATTTATAACTAAATTCATTATAAAATTGATTTAAATGAAAAAAAATTATTCAATATACGTATAATGGAACAGTTATTTAATTTTAAACCAGTTTAGAAAAATAATTTAACATTGAAATATATTTAAACAAAAAGGTAGTTTTCAATTAAATTCTTATATTTATCAACATTCATAAAATAATAAAACTGGTTAGAAAAATACTAAAAAATTCCCCTAAAATAATTTCGACATTAGGAATTTAATAATAAATTTTATTTTTTTCTATTAAAATTTATAAAAGTTTCAAAATTATGTTTTGAAACAAGTGCACTCATAAAACGTGGAAAAGCAACATTCAGAAAAATATAACATTGTTTTGCATAAAAATGGTTTCTTCTTATATTATGGAAGTAAAATATATTTTTTGAATCTAAAAATATTTAGACGAATATATAATATATAAATTTCATAAATATAATATAATTTAATAATTTAATTTAATTTAATTGGACATAATATCATTGGGTGTTTATATATAGAGTTTTAGAAAAATATTTTATTATATTCAGTTTGATTTTAGTCTCATTTATAATTTATTGGCATGAAATGAATTAAATTTACCTTTTTTATTAAAAAATATAATAATTTAGTTAATAATATACATGCCCTCTATTTCAATGGCTATGGGATAGCTGTCATATTAAATATTAATATTCAAAGTAAATTGTTTTCTTGTAAAACAAAATATTGCATGGAGCTAAGAATATGAAAAAAAATATTTATTTAATGAAGAACTTATTACTCAATATTTTATCCATTAAATGATATAAAATAGATTGAATTTTTTTAAAATAGAAAATATGTCATAGGTTTCATGATATTATATTTCTCTCTATGTTTGGTATTGCGTGTCATACAAGGTATTGAATATGATTGTAGTATATTAAAATTATGGGGGTGCTATATTATCCCCATATTAAATGAATTGAATCCTTGAAATTTAAAAATTAACTTTCTAGTCAAGGGTTTTTCATTTTTAAATACCATTGTTTAAAAAATCACATCATAAAAGTGTTAAAAAAATAACCTCTTAATAAGTGAGAAAATAAATTATAGCAGACATTGAGAATAAGGACCATATTGGTTTTAATGTAGAAGAAGTTTTTTTCAAAATTTAATATCTAATGACCTAAAATTTCCACATAATTTTTTTTCATAAATATATGGAAATTTTATGAGTCCGCAAAATTTGACGGTGCATGATTCTGAGGCCTAGTGTGTCGGGAATCAATTTTTGCTGTTTTGTTCGGGTATGTTCAGTAAACGTACGAGAGGGTTTTTATAACATTTGAACCAGTGCTCGGAATTGAAATCTGAAGGCACCGTTGAACTCGCAACACTGGTATTCACTTAAGAATACTTTCACCTCGACAATAGTTGGTTGAGAATAAAAGTTAGTTTTTGGGTTTTTTGTGAAAGAATAAAATAAAAATAAAGTTGTGAAGCTTTATTTGTATTTGTTGATTAAATCCTCCATGTGGATGTTGGAGGTGGGGACCACCACACCATAACCTCCCATGAGAGTTTATGGTGGTGGGGACCACCCGAACAAAACCTTCTCATCATGTTAATTAAGGTGGGGACCACCCGGTTTTTAAATCCCCTTGAAACTCCTCATTAATGGGGAGAAACCCTCAATTTTTCCATTAAGTTTAGGGGAGCCTCTTCAACTCCCCTAACATATAATGTGCTGAATCATTCTCAATTATTTAATCCACCCATTTTGTATTTTTTGTGAACAATTAAATAATAGATTTACTTAATCTATTATTTTGGTTGGCATTTGTCTTTTGGTAGAACATGGGATAAGTGAGAGATCTTAGGGAGAAAAGATCTCACCAATAAAGAACTAAGAGCATGTTCTTCCAACGAAGAACACCTTCGACTATGAATAATGATATCATTTTACCTTCACCCACAGACTCCTAACGATGTGGGACTTCTTCGACCGAACTTCCCTGCTCATCGGTGTCAACGAACTGACGCATGAGCTTGGGTTTGGATGTGTACAGTGGACGCGACAAATGACGAAACCATCATCTTCTTCCCCGCGACTATGTCAGTGAACAACGATAAAAGGTAGGGGTGCGAGCTTTGTTAATTGTTTCTCTTTATTTGTTTCCCCTCAAAGATTATTAATCGAAGCCGCATGTTGTCACTCTAACAAGGAGGTTGTGGGCCGAACGAACACGGCCTGACCCCATGCGACTTATGATTTGGATTTTGACACTAATTGTGGCATGAGTCCTGGTTGAGTGATTTACATCAATGATCGTTGAGGATTGAAGGTAACGTCTCGAGTAGTCTGCAGCATCTTCCGGATCGAGAATCGGGCCACCGAAAATCGTTCGGTGACCCGCGAAAGGATCACCAGTGGTCAGAACTGGAAAACTTCACCGACGATGAAGGGAAGGGTGGCCAGCACTCCGGCTAGCTGCGTGGATTGCGGCGGCGCAGCTATGACACCGGAGGAGTAGTACGTGGCAGAAGGGTCGCGGCAGTGCAGTGACGGTTGGTGCAAGGCTGGCCGTGAGAAGAAGCGGCAGCCAAAGCTGCCAGGTTGCTGGGGAAGGCACAACGCATCGTGTGCCATGCGGGGGACCAAGGGGCCACGACCTTGGATGTGGTAGCATGGGATGGGCGGCCAGATCTGGTGGTTGACATAGGAGGCACGGTTCAACCACACTGTGCAGCAGGCGGCTGGCCTCTCGGGAAGGAGGGAGGAGCTGGACTGCCGCGGGGGTCCTGCGTGACACAGACCGGCACCATGGGGTGCCGGTTTTGATCCCCCCCGAACGACTAAGCCATTCGGGAATCCAGGGGGCACGGCCTCCCCCTAGGACACAGATAGGATGGGACCCATGAGCCGCCAGCTGTGGACCTCATGCGGGACTAGCCAACACAGGCCGGACCGAGTGCGGGTCGGAACCTACGTGGGCCAGGCCGCCCCCGTGGACCTCGGCCGGTCCTACGGACCAGGTCGGACCCACAGATAGGGTCGGACCCGCGGACCAGGTCGGACTCGCGGATCGGGTTGGACCTGCAGACTGGGTCGGACACGTGGAATTGTTCAGACCCCATTCCGGACCTAGGTCGGGCTGGGACGGGCCAGGTCGGCCCGCCAGGGCCGGAACGGACCCCGACCCGCTTGACCTATTTCCACTCTTTTGGACCGTAACATGATCTATGGGTATCCGATTGATGAACCGTCTATGGATATGGAAAACATGGAGGGGGACATTTCTTTTGGAATACCCCACTCATGGTTTGGACACTATTTGGGTATGGCCGGGTTGGATCGAACGTAATTCCAACCAGGCCCTCAGAAAAAAATGCCAATTACTCTCAAACATGGCGTCTGATTGATGCACTATATGTCGCGTTCAATTTATTTTGGAAAGAAGGATCTTTCTGGATACACCAACTTGGGTCTTTGTGTTCTTTGATGTATAGAAAAATGGCTTGAGGAGTGGACCCTCCTAGAATCAAGCATACTTTGTGCAGAACCCTGTGGCTGGCTGTGCTCCGACTATTCTTCCTAGATCCTACATGGGTTCAACTGCTCTGACTACTGTTCTTTGATCCTACATGGGTTCGATAGATCTAACTATAGTTCCTGGATTGTACGTGGGTTTGATAGCTCTGACTACTGTTCGTGGATCCTACGTGGGTTCGACAACTCTGACTACTATTCCTGGATCCTATGTGGGTTAGAAAACTCTGACTACTGTTCCTTGATCCTACATGGGTTCGAAAACTCTGACTACTATTCTAGGATCCTACATAGGTTCGACAGCTCTGACTACTCTTCTTGGATCCTATGTGGGTTTAACAACTCTGACTAATATTCTAGGATCCTACGTGGGTTCAACTGAATAAATGATTTAGTGGCTACATCTAATCATCTCTAACTATCTGCATAATTTCTATACATGTGGGAGACGTGTTAGTAACGTTTTTTTCCTCATGATTGAAATGGATTACTTGATATCATAGGTATATTTATTGGGATATACCTAAGTGGGGTTATCTGTTGATTTCATACTTTTTGGTTTATCCTTGTTGGATTTTGTGAGACATTGAGGGTCTTGGGGTCCCTACTGTGTATCTTTAAACTCACCCCTACACGGGTTATGCCAACACCTCGTTGTATTGGATGTAAACAATAGACAATGCTGACTAAGGCTGAGAGTACCAGGACTGGATGGTACTCGGAGGTGGACCTTATGGTGTGTTAGTATGCGGAGGAGATGGACGGACGTGGAGTGAAGAGGAGGCAATATGTGCCTACCCTTCAAGTAGGAACCTCATAGGATGAATATGTGGCTGTTTTTCCCATTTCCTCAATTGTACTTGTACTTTTAGTTTCTTGTACTTTCCATTTGGGCTTATATTCAGGACCTTATTACTTACTATACTCAGTTTTCAGTTATTTATTTTCCTTGTGATCATATCTGCTATGTGTTTTTACCAGTTATAAAGGAAAAGCCTTCCACGTTTTAGGGAATTACACCTTTAGTGCTAGTTGCCAGCCCCTGGCCTATGGATGGAGGGTTTGGGGTAGTTATGTCATGGGCCCCAGGGGATGGGTCGTGACAAATTAGTATTAGAGGATTCGGTTCTACCACCTAAAATAAGACTATGGTATTTATTTTTAATGGAAATAGTGTTATGTGTAGTGAGTGTGGTTATCAGTTTAGGGAATCCAGTGTTGGTGCGGCATCCAACGTATCCATACACAAGGATCCTGATTTTGGATTTCTGACTCAGTGCATGAAAACACTGATTTCATCTGTCTTTTCAAGAGTCTTCTTTGTGAATTCTTTGAGTCATCTCCCAAGGTATAACTTGTTGACTGTGGAACACATGTTTATTTTCAAGATGCCTCCACACATACATCCAGCTAGGGTTCCAAGAGCCGTACGCATAGATAGCCCACCGAGGGACGAGACCTCGGTGTA
Organism: Viscum album; assembly: GCA_963277665.1. Lineage (NCBI taxonomy): Eukaryota > Viridiplantae > Streptophyta > Magnoliopsida > Santalales > Viscaceae > Viscum > Viscum album. Next base: position 921,712,966 of record OY728142.1, on the reverse strand, counting down.
GGTCTCTTTTCTAGCGGAGGCACCAACGGTACCACTCCCCATTGGGCCACTGATACCACTAGCCCCTGCAGCAGAAAATACACGCCGCTTGAGCATGTTACATGAGTTCCAGGACCAGAGGCCTCCTAGGATCAGGGGCAAGACGGGCCCGCAGATGACTAAGGATTGGCTGGAGGCTGTGGTGAGAGTCTTCAGAATGGTAGGGACACCTACTGACCTTATGGTGATCTTTTCCATGAGTCTCCATCAGGCAGCAGTAGACAGATGGTGGAGCCTGATGCTTCATGTTCATGATGAGGCGACACTACTCTGGGCAGACTATGAGAGCCTATTTTAGGTGGAGTTTTCCCCAACCACCCTACGTGTAGTGTGGATACACGATCTACCACATCTGTAGTAGGGTAGCATGATGGTGGCACAGTACTCAGTGAGGTTCACCGACCTCTATAAATACTCTATAGATATGGTACAAGGCCCATTTTTCAAGGCCCGGACCTTCGAGCAGGGGCTCAGGTGAAATATCAGGGCTTCGATGATCTCCCTTAGTATCCTGATGCAGCTGGGGGTGTTGGAGCGAGCCCTCTTAGTGGAAGGTTTCCCTACTAAGTAGTCACTAGCAGAGAGACCCACCACCAGGAATCACATAGCAGAGTCTTTTTCAGCTGGTAGCAGACATATGTCGCAGTGATCCAAGCAGACCAAACCATCTGGTGGATGACCTCAAGACTCGGGTTCGGGTGTGCGAGGCACACGAACCAGATCCAGTCAAACAAGGAACATGCAGTGTTTCACATGCGGTGGGCAGGGTCACCTAACATTTTACTATCTGACCTGCTATTCAGATGATCAGCAGACACTTGAGGGACCTCCAAGGCAGAAGCAGAGGTTCGATCGAGGTGATCTGTAGGGCACATGCGGACGTGGCAGAGGAGCTGGTCGTGCAGCAGGTGTTGGACGATGTTACAAGGTGTTACCCCCACCACCACTAGGTTCCCCACCCCTACCACATGGAGTAGGTGGACATGGGAGGGCTCAGCTCCAGGCAGATGAGGCATATGATCATGGAGCTCTAAAGATGATTCGAGGTATGGTTTTTGTCTACTCTACCTTAGCTCCAGTTCTTAAAGACCTAGGTTCCTTTCACTTTTTCATTTCCACCAGACTCGTTCAGAGCTAGAAGATTCCGATGGAGCTGTTGGATCGATCCTTACAGCTAGAGACTCTTACGGGTGCCTAATCAACAATTACGCACTTTTTCTAGCAGTGTGAGAATAATCTAGGAGGCAAGATCTTCGAATGGGATCTCATAGTAGCGGCATCGAGGCCTTACGATGTCATCTTGGGTATAGACTAGTTATCTAAAATCCATTCTCAAATTGACTATATTAGGCGCAATGTGTGGTGTGTCCACACAGATGGGACCAGGTTAAACTTTACCGGCAATAAGGGAACCTTTTTAGTGCCCGATGGACATGCTCGGAGGAGAGTACAACCGATCACTCATCAGTTGGCTCGCCTTACCCTTAGTGCAGTTGATGTGGAGAGTCTTACTTATCCTATAGTGGGGGACCAGTACACTGATATTTTCCATGATGATGTCCCAGGTCTATGTCCTCATAGAGAGGTGGACATTAACATTGACTTGTCTCTGGGGAAGATACTGATATCTACACCAGCATATTGGATTTCTCCCATGGAGATTCGCAAGTTGCAGGTACATCAAGAGGACTTGAAGGGGAAGGGATTCATCCGGCCTAGTGATTCTCCTTGGAAAACTCTGATTCTATTCGCCATGAAGGTGTATGAGAGCTTGAGGATTTTTGTTAACTATCAGCACCTGAACTAGGTGACCATGAAAACAAGTACCCAATCTCGTGAATTGACGACCTCTTTGATTAGATGAAGGGATAACAGTGGTTCTCAAAGACACACCACAGATCAGGCTATCACCAGCTTAGATTTCGTGATGAGGATGTTTAGAAGACGACCTTTAGAGATAGGTATGGCCACTACGAGTTCTTGGTTATGACATTTGGCATAACCAACACTCCAGTAGTGTTCATGTGACTCTTTAACAAGAATTTCCATCCATACATCGATCGCTTTTTCATAGTTTTCATCGAAAACATTCTGATCTACTTGACTACTAAGGAGGAGGATGCATACCATTTATAGGTAGTACTGGACACACTATGAGTGAACCAGCTTTATGGTAAGCTCTCAAAGGGCCAATTTTCGATCCGGGAGGTTCACGTTTTGGGAAAATTCATATCAAAGGCTATATTTTTCGTAGATCTGGCAAAGATTGAGGCAGTACTAGCTTGGGAGCCACCTAGGAGTGTGACAGAGGTGCATAGTTTCATTGGTTTTGATGGATAATACTGAAGGTTTGTGCTAGATTTCTCTAAGGGTTCAGCAACACTATCAGCCTTGAAGAATAAGGGGAAACCCTTTGTGGGGTCAGAGAGATGCCAACATATATTTTAAGTGCTAAGGAAAAGGCTGACTAGTGCCCCCATCGTGAGGCTTCTAGAGGAAGATGTTGGGTATGTAGTCTACTCCGATGCATCAGAGATTGGACTCAGATGTTTCTTGATGTTGGAGTGAGCAGTGATCTCTTATGGTTCACGACGGCTGAGAAAACATGAGCAGAACTACCCTACCTATGAATTGGAGTTAGAAGTAGTGGTCTTAACATTGATGATGTGGCGACACTATCTGATTGGTGAATGCTTCTCCGTGTACTTTGATCACAAGTGTATCTTGTATATCTTCTCCGAGATGGACTAGAACCTGAGACAATGATGTTGGCTTCGGTTCCTCACAGACTATGACTTCGAGATAGTTAATACACCTAGAAAGGGGAATGTTGTTCCAGACGCACTCCAGAGGAGAAATGGTATAAAACTACTAGGCGAGGTGATAAAGAAGCTGGCAGATTTATAGATATACTTTGTGGATAGAGATGTAGAAGCCTTTGATCAGTCTCTTACAATTACTCCCCCACTTCTTCACCAAGTTAGGGAGGCACAACATCGGGACACTGACAGCGAGACACGACGTGCTCATATATCCACAGGGTAGGCACCTGATGGATTTTATGAAGATGGGGAGCACATCATTCTCTTCAGAGGACATACTATGGTGCCAGTTTCACTTTAGGAGGAATTGCTAAGGGAGTTCCACACATTTCCTCTAGAGGTACATCTAGGAGTGGAAATGATGTACCAGGATCTCCCTCGACAGCACTAGGGGTCGGGAATGAAGAAGAAAGTTGCAGAGTTTTTCTTTTGGTGCCTCACTTGTCACCAAGTGAAGGAAGAGAACTAGGTACCAGCTTGATTTCTTCATCCTTTAGAGGTCCTAGAGTGGAATTGGAATGGGAAATCCATGGACATTGTGATAGGACATCCATGTACATCCTGAGTTCATGCCTCGATTTGGGAGATCATCGACCAACTCACAAAGTCATCCCACTTCATACGGATCAGAGAGCAGGGTTAAGTAATGATCTTGGGATGCCTATACATGAATGGCATTGTGTGCATACATGGATTACCTTCTTATAATGTCTCATATAGTGACACACAGTTTACTTCTCGGCCATGGAAGGGGTTGCAGGAGGCTTTTGGGACGCAGCTTCGTCTGAGCACTGCCTTCTATCCTCAGATGGATGGCCAGACTGAGCAGACCATTCAGACCCCCAAGGACATGCTGCGTGCTTGTTTCCTAGACTTAAGTAGCATCTATGTGGATCAATTACCTTTGGTGGAGTTTTCATACAATAATATCTATGAATTCACCATTGAGATGAAAGCTTTTGAGGGGTTATACTGGCGAACTTGCAGATCACCCTTGTACTGGACTAACCCTGGGGAGTCTGCACTAGTGGGACCAGAGATGGTACAAGCTACCATGGAAAGGTCTAAATCATCCAGGAGCAGATGAAGATAGCATATAGTAGGAAAAAAACATATGCTGATAAGAGACAGAGGCATCTAGAGTTCATGGATTGCGACCACGTTTTTTTATGGGTCTCACCTAGATGAGGGCTTTAGAGATTTGGCCAAGGTGAAATGTTATTTTTGAGATTCATCCGACCTTTACAAGTCCTCAATAAAGTTGATGAGGTGTATTACCACTTAGATATTACACCTCTGTTGAACCGGGTGCATGACATCTTCCACGTATTCCAGCTGAGGAGATATGTGCATGACCCTTCTCACATTATCGACAATGGAGAGCTGGACATCAATAAAGGGGAGCCTATCACGGATATTCCAGTAGAGATTGTGGATCAAAATAAGTGAGTCCTTCATGTATGATCGATACATTTGGTTTGCATTCCCTATAAGCACATGAACCTCTAAAAGAGCACATGGGAGTGGGAGGCTCAAATGCGTGCTTAGTACCCCCACTTGTTCCCTTAGTTTGAGTTGTAGATTACGTGGACATAAATACCTAAGGTGGGGAGAATTAAATGACTTGTAATTTCCATGGAATTTTTTTTCATAAATAAATGGTAATATTATATGTCCATGAAATTTGATGGAACCTGGTTCTGAAGCCCGGTGTTCCCAGAATAAATTTCTGAACTTTTGTTCGGGTACGTTTAGTAAAAGTACAAGCAGGTTTTTATATCATTGGAACCGTTGCTCAGAATTGAAATCTGAGGGCACCGTTGAACTCATAGTGCCGATATTATTTTATGAATACTTTCAACTCGATGGAAATTGGTCGAGAGTAAATGTTAGATTTTGGGCTTTTAGTGAAAGATTTAAATAAAAATGAAGTTGTGTAGCTTTATTTTTATTTTGTTGGTTAAATCCATCACGTGAAAGTTGGAGGTGGGGACCACCACACCATAACCTCCCATGAGAGGTTGTGGTTGTGGGACCCACCCAAACCTAACATTCTCTTCATGTTAATTGAGTTTGAGAACACCTGAGTTTTAAACCCCCTTGAAACTCCCCATAAATTGGGAGAAACCCTCAATTTTTCTATTAAGTGTAGGGGAGCCTCTTTGACTCCCCTAACAGTTAATGTGTTGAATCCTTCTCAATTAATTAATCCACCCATTTAGAATTTTGTTCCAACAATTAAATAATAGATTAACATAATCCTTTATTTTTGTAGGAATTTGTCTTTTGGTGGAACTTGGGACAAGAGAGAGAGATTAGGGAGAAAAGCTCTCACCAATGAAGAAAAAAGAACGTGTTCTTCCAATGAAGAACCCATTCGACTACGAAGAATGATCTACTTAGACCTTCATACATGGACTCTTACTGATGTGGGACTTCTTCCATAGACCTTCCCTTCTCATCGTCGTCAATGAACTGATGCAGGAGATCGGGATTGGAAGTGTGTAGCAGACATGATGAATGACGACAACACTTCCTTCTTCACCGTGACTCCATCAGTGAACAACGATCAAAGGTAGGAGTTCGAGATTTGTTAATTGTTTCAAATTTTTCATTTCCCCACAGGGATTAATAATCACAGCCACATACTATCACTCTAACATGGACCGTGCGAGCCGAACGAACATGGCCCGACTCCCTCCACTTTACTTTGTGGATTTTTACTCTAATCGAAGAACAAGTCGGAGTTAAGTGATTTTCATCAACGATGGTTGCGGATTGATGGAGATGTCCCGAGTTGTGCGTGGAATCGTCCGGATCAAGAATCGGGCCACCAGAAGGGCAGTCGGCACTCCGTCTATCCGCGGGAAGGTGGAAGCACAGCCGCACTACCAGAAGAGTAGGCCTTGACCGACAGGCAAAAAAGGTGTAGTGGTGCCTGGCGCAAGGCTGACCATGACAAGAAGTGGTGGTCCGAGCCACTGGGTTGCGGGGGAAGGCACGACGTGGCGCGCGTCGCGTGATGGACCAATGGGCCGCAACCTTGGCCACAGTGGCATGGGATGGGTGGCCAGCTCTACCGGTCTCCAGAGGAGGTACAACGCAACTGCTCCATGTGGGAGGCGACTGGCTGTTTGGCCAGGTGGGAGGAGCGGGACCCGCTGCGGGGTCTCGCGTGACATGGACCGATGCTACGTAGCACCAGTTTTGAAACCCCCCGATTGGCTAAGACGTTCGGTAGTATGGAGGGAGCGACCTCCCCCATAGATGTGGCTAGGGAGGACCCCATGGACTGTTAGATGTGGGCCGAGCGCTGGCCGAGCCAGCGCATGATGGACCTAGTGAAGGTCGGGCCGCCCCCGTGGGCTGCGTTGCCCCTGCGGGTCGGGCTAGGCCACCCCACGGATGAGTTTGGGACCTCCAAACGGGTTAGACCTGCGGATCAGTTCGGACCTCAATCCGGACCCGGGTCGGGCGAGGTCGGGCTGAATCGGTCCAACTAGGCCGGACTAGACCTGAACCCGCTTGATCTGTTTCTACTCTTTTGGCCCGTAACTTGAGCTACATGCGTCCAATTGACGAACCATATATGGGGACAAAATCCTTGGAGGGGGATAGTACTTCTGGCATACCCCACTCGAGGTTTGGACATAGTTGGGGTATGGTCGGGTTAGATCGAATGTAAATCCAACTGGGTCCTCAAAACGGAAATTTCAATATCTCTCAGATGGCACGTCTGATTGACGCACCGTCTGTCGCGTTGGATTTCATTTTTAAAGACGAATATTTTTGGATACATCAACTTGGGACTTCATGCAATTTGATATATAGACACCTGGCTTGAGGAGCATACCATCCCGTAATCAAGCATGCTTTGTGCGGAACCCTGTGGCTGGCTGTGATCTGACTACAATTCCTAGATCCTACATGGGTTTGATAGTTCTGACTACTGTTCTCGGATCCTATGTGGGTTCTATAGCTCTAACTATTGTTTATCGCTCCAACGTGGGTTTGACAACTCTGACTACTGTTCCTGGATCCTACGTGGGTTCAACAGCTCTGACTATTCTTCCTGGATCCAATATGGGTTCGACAGTTCGGAATACTGTTCCTGGATGCTACATGGGTTCGACAGCTATGAAAACTATTCATGGATCCTACATGGGTTCGAAAACTCTGACTACTATACCTAGATCCAATGTGGGTTCGACAGCTCTGACTACTATTCCTGGATCCTATGCGGGTTTGATGGAATATATGATTTAGTGGCTACATCTAATCATCTCTAACTCTCTACATAAGTTGTATACATATGTTATATGAGTCAGTAAATTTGTGTTTTTCCTCATGATTGAGATGGATTACTTGATAACTTAGGTATATGTATGGGCATATACCTAGGTGGGGTTTTCTGTTGATTTCAAACTTTTTGGTTTATCCTAGTTTGATTTTGTGAGACCTTGAGGGTATCGGGGTCCCTAATGAATATTGTTATAATAACCCATTCACGGGATATGCCTACACCTCATTGTGTAGGATGCAGACGATGGACAGTGTGACCAAGGCTGAGAGAACCAGGACTGGATGGTACCCGGAGGCAGACCTTATGACGTGTTGGTACACGGAGGAAACAAACGAACATGGAGTACCTAGGAGGCGATCTGTACCTACACATCAGGTAGGAAACTCGGAGGATGACTCAATAGTTGTTTTTTCCTATTTCCTCTATTTTACTTCTACTTTTAGTTTTTTGTACTATCCATTTGGGCTTGTATTCTGTCGCTTTTTACTTACTGTACTCACTTTTTTGTTATTCAGTTTCATCGTGATCATATCTGCTATGTGGGTTTATAGGTTATAAAGGCAATGCCTTCCTCGTTTTATGGAATTATGCCTTTGGTGCTAATCTCCAGCCCCTGGCCTATAGAAAAAGGGATTGGGGTAGTCACGAAACGGGCCCCGGGGGATGGGTCGTGACATAAGATATGGGCATGGTGGAGAAATCATATATATATTTCAAGAGTGTTTGAGATTATTTATCACAAGAAATTTAGTTATCAAAAAAAATTAGGGGTCTTAAAACCATAAATCTATGATAAATTAAACGACCATCAGTTCATGAAAAAATAAAAGTAAAAATATGATTTTTTAAGAATTTTTTTTCTAATGTTAATAATTATTTCACTCTCTAAGAATATAATAAAATACCCTTACATGATATGTTTCAATTTCATAAACCAAATTTCATACTTTTTTTGGGCATCAATAAATTTATTATTAATCCCGTACTCCATGAAATGAATATATAGAAAATGATCATTCATTCCTGAAGTACTAAAGTTATCTTTTAAGAGGTCATAAAATTCATTAAATGTTTACAAGTCTTTTTCATTGTATATAATTTTTTTTTCAAAACCAGTGCAGTTAGAATAATTTATCTAGTTACATAATTTTTAAGCTTCAAATTAAACCCTATTGGTTCATCATTAATATTTATGTGTCAAATTTGTTAGTTAGAAATAATAACATATTATTGAGAACATCATGTAGTCCAATTGTAGTCATGAAACCCTAATTAGTCTTATATCATGTGTTCAAGCCTTAGTTTATTTATAAATTCAACATGTATTAAACATGGATATGGGTTTTCCTTTTTAAAAACTATTTTAATATAATTCATATAATTTCCTAAAAATTTTACGGACATACTTGAAATAATTTTAATCATTAAATAACCATTTTAATATGTTATTCAATATGACATATTTTTTTAATGTCTAATAATCCTATTTGACTATTATTACATTTTCATTAAGTATCATATTAAACCTAATGATTATCAATACCATTAATCTAATGTCTACAAAATGTAAATGCATTACTCCTTAAATAAATCATCCACTACAATACATAATTTCCACAAATTTCTACAAAATAACATTATTCATTGAAGAATAACATCACATAAAACCTAAAAATCAGTTTTAGTATATTTAATCTTATTAATAATCTAAAAATAATTCATCATTATGGTATTCATAACTCTTGGGTTAATGATGACTTATATGATTCTAAAATTTTACAAACTCCTTAGATGTTTCATGATTCTTATAATCAAACTACCAATGGTAAAATAACCCCAAAATTTATTTCATGAATCACATTATAAAAATATTTCAACAATATTATTTCCACATAGGTCATTCCCCAGTTTAAAGGTGACCATTTATAAGAGGGAATTGACTCAGGTAATGACTACATTCAAAAAAATTAATGAAATGATCTATAAATTCATCCTTAATATTATATTTATTTCCTTCCATAATACTCATAATTTTCCTCAATAATTCTTTTTTATCAAAAAAGTTTCCAAACATAATCCATTTACTAATTCATTTGTAATGCTTTACTTGGTGTCACATTACACATTTATTGCATGATGGAAATTGATCCTTCTTTTCTCCATGGAATCCATCACTCAAGCACAAATAAATCTTCATCCTTAACTTCTTTTATGATTCTAGGTGTTACGTACGATACATGTTGTTAATAATATTTAATGATAATTGATTATGCATATACATGATATCATTCACTCATATATATATATATATATATCTAATTTTTATTCTTATTTTCTCCTCATTTTCCATCATGTTCAATGTTAAAATGATTCCTGCATCTTTTATCAATTGACTAAAATCAATAAATATAGATTGATAAAAAATTATCATAGTGGGGAAATATATTATCATTTATATGATGTTTATATATTGAAGCATTATTTTAAAACTAATAAATATTTAGATTAACCTGGTTCATTTAGTTTATTTATATATTCAAATAATTCTCAATGGTTTGTAAAGAAAATGGGAAATATCATAATCATTTCACTTCGGTGTATCAAACAAGGTGAATAGTTAGGCTCGTTATCTTATACCAGGTCATTCCAGATTCAATACCATCATGACCTTTTTAGATTTATTACCATTATAGACATGTTTTCCAAAAAAATGTCAACTTTTATATCCAGATATGGTTGTAGTAGAAGGGAAATCTACACAATATCTTACTTACAACTAATTTATAATTCATTTATACACTTTTCCTCAAAGTATATCTTAGGTTTATGTTATCTAATATATGTTTTCTGAATTTTAGATCTCATTTTAGGTACTAAAAATCATATGATACCAACTATAGTGACTCATAAATCATAAGCCCCAAGTCGGTACCTACTAAAATTAGGTTGGCATAATATACAACGACACAAATCCTAAAACACGGATTAGATTATTAGTATAGGTAATATATATACGTACATGAGTCTCACATTACAATAAGAATATAAAAATTTTGACATATTTTTTTAATTTAAATTTATTCTATAAATTTTATTCCTATGTTTTAGTCATAATAAACTTCATAGAATCCTATGTAAATAAAAAATTGTGATTTAAAATTCATAGTAATGGTTAAATATTATGGAAACAATAATGAATAAATATTCATAATAAACATGGAATGGTAAATAAACAATAACATATCAATTTGAATAATAATATAAGGAATGATAAATATGGAATGTAAACTAATTGAAAAAAAATTCCAATTAATCAATGAATTCAAATCGAAATACATCCATAGATTTCGTTATATTGATAATTTCATGGAAAATAGTAACTAAATTATTAATCTAAAAAATTCATAATTTTTTGATATCATGTTTCCCAATAACATGACTCCAATAATATCATGAATTTTCATTTTATAGTTTAGAATATAATATTTTCGTGACATTTCAAAAGATAATTAAAAACATTTTTATTATAAACAAGTTGGGTTTAACCAAATGAGTTTGTCTCATGAGACTATCAATGCCTCGAGGGGAATAATTTAATTGGTCCCCAACCTATGTAATCCTTTTACAAATAATTGAACACATTTATAATATTATATTTAACTCCAAAACAACATTCCTTATCATCCAATATCCATATTGGGTAATGGATATTTATTTATAAACATTTCTCTAATTAATCATATAACATTCAAACTAAACACCATATACAGAAATGGAATATGTTTTAGTAACTAATCCTATAAATTAAACACTAATATGAATATTTAATAGAAATTTAATTTATAATGAAATATTATAAAAATAAAGTGGTTGGTTTTAGTTAATATCAATAGTCACAAAAGAAAGTGATATTGCACAATAACATTTTCCATTTGGGAATTTTCAAGTCCAATCAACTTGAATTAAATAACTAAATATGAAACTAAAATTACCATGAATACTAAATTATTCGTGATACTACATGTATTTGGGGAAGTATATGCATGGCATAAAACTGAATTGGTTCAAAATTAAAAATAATCCACAATCGAATGTAAATTGATACAAAATATCAAACCTTACACATAATTTTGGATTAACACTAATTGATATCATGTATAATAGTTTGGATAATTTTATTATCTTAAAAAGGAACCATATTAATATTTATAATATCATATATTATCATGTTATATCATCTTATCATGTTATTGTTAATAATCATTCATTATTTTCGTTTTTTGTATGTTAATTGGCTTGTTTTTCAAGCATGTCTTGACTTGTCATTAATTTTACCTCGGTAACATCCCAATATTCAATGGTACGCTTCACTTTGAATAATACAGTAGTGTGTGTTATATGCAACATCAAGTTCTAACACACACCACAACCAATCAAACCAGCCGTTATGAATAATAATACCCAATTTTTGAAATTTAATAAATTTTATCTTTCAAAATGGACTTCATTTTTGGATTCATAATATTGAAATTATCATAGGGTGAATTTTTGGTCCTTTTCTGAAAACTTTCATATTTTGTTGAATAGTGAAAATTACTAAATATTAATTAAAAACAACTTTTTAAATCAAAATAATTAATAATTTGAGTGGTTTTAAAGTATATTTAGAATATATTTGTACCATTTAATACTATTTTGGTCATTATACATAATTTTAACTTAATCCAGACATAAGCACGTGCCAATCATTTGATAGTTATTATCTCTTAAAAACACACTTTTTGTTTTAACAACGAGAATTAATTTTAAATTAATTTCTGCCACTTCTATGTTTTGAATTTAGAAAAATGGATTCCATATTTAGAATTAGGATTCAAAATTGAATAGGTAGGTAACTTTTATTTTTAGAGATTTTGAATAATAACTTCGGTAAATATTTTATTTACCACGGTTAAAGGTTAAATCCAGTAAATAAGGGTAAAAAAATAATATTATAATAACAATAAATTACCCTAAAACATGTCCTAACCCTTTTATTTGATACATGTCTGACCATGGAATCGTTGGGTTGATTTTGGGACCCCATGGATCCACTTGTAAGTGATAATGACACTTTATATTAATTAAGTTAAAGTAAACACAAAAATGACATAAGCATATATCTTTTAGAAAAACAATTTTTACATAGGGTTATAAGTGTTATATTTTCGACTATAAATATTCATTATAAATCCAAAAATATTTCCTATATAAGGGTATTTTTTTATAATTATTAGATATTGAATAATTAAATTTATTTATGACACAATAATGATGTCGTATTTTCCTTACTAATGAAAGAATCAAATAATTGGTATTATAAATGTTAAAATAAATATAATCTGAATGTTTTGATGTCGTGTCCAAACTTTAATGATTAATATGACATTTTAGGATTTCTTAAATTAATTTGGTTCGAATTAATATGTTTTTTAATACTTTAACAAAAATAAATTATTAAATAGTGTCAAAATTGACACAATGGAGTTTTTAAAACAAATATTATATTATTAATTGATATTATATTTCTAAAAATCTACGGTTTGGACAAAGGACATATATAATGACAGGTTATACAGTTGGTATCAAAGGAAGTTTAGTACAAACCTTGGATTCTAGATTTAGATAAACTCTGATTAGAGCACATTGCCATAAGATAGACTTTGTGGATTAGTATAGAAGAATGTCCTGGATTTTTCTATTGTAGATATTTTTTGAGTTTTCTGAGAAATACATTCTTGTCTAGATACGATCAGGTAGAGTCAACTCTGGAACAGATGTACCAAGGGGTAAAACCTGAAAACACCGCTTTGAGCTAGACTCGAACAGGAACTGGTGCACGACAATGTGCCTTACTACACTTTTAGTTACGACACTCCTGGGGGATATTCTTAGGATAATTATCATTTTCTTTACAACCCATTATTAATAGTTTATGAGTATATAATTCCTCACAGATTACATTTTATTGATTATGGATTATATCAACAAACTGTTCAATTTTGGTTAAGTATTTTATATGTTTGGATTTATGTATTGCGATTCATAAACTAATCTAGTGTATTACATTGTTTAGAAATGATGCGTAGTGGAAGAAATGGAAACCGTATCAATGCAGGCCATCCATATAGGGATTTCCATCCTGATAAAGAGATTTATAGTGGAGCTAGTGATGCAACTGGTGCTGATCATCTAATCACCATACTGGGACAACTGACTCAGGTTATGAATAATAACCTTACCCGTATAGAGCACCCTGATCTTCAGCATGGAGGATCAATGTTAGATCACTTCATGAGGAAAAACCAACCAACATTCAATGAGAGTACAAATCCCTTAGTAGTTGAGCAATGGATAAATTCTGTGGAGAAAATATTCCATGCCTTGAGGAGTAGTGAAAGGGAAAAAGTTATCATGGCAGTTTACCGCCTCACTGGAGATGCTGATCAATGGTGGTCATTGATTAAAAACAGAAATGAAGATGATGAAGTATCAAATATGGAATGGAGGGAGTTCAAAGAGCATTTATGGGAAAAATAATTTCCTCATGACCATCGACCTTATATGGAAAGGCAATTTCTGAGTCTGAGACAAAAGGCCAAAGAGAATTTTTCAAAGTATGATGCTATCTTTACAAGGATAGCGAGATATGCTGCAGATTATATACGCCAATCAAGATGTAATATTGATCATTTCTTTGATGAGTTAAAACCATTTCTCAATCGATCATTAGTCCCACAAGCCTTCTCATTGTACGAAGATATTGTCTCAAGCGCTATCAAGACATAAAAATAATTATCTACGTCTTACAGCTTTAATGAAAAGCAAGTGAAGAAGACATCTGATGGCCACTCTTGAAATGGAAATAAGGGGAAGAAGGGAAAAGTTTATTATCCATCCTACAGTAAATGTGGGAAGAAACACCCTAATACTTTCTTGAATGGAATGGGAGTCTGTTACAAGTGTGGTGAAAAAGGCCACCATGATCTTGGTTACAAGGGGAAGAAATAAGCTATAAATGTTCAATAATATAACTATATGGATATGGGACGATATGAAAATTAATTTCCTATGTTTCAGGGGAACTTACCTCATAACAAGACAAGGGACCAAGGCCAAGTTTATTCTATCACTACTGCTGAGGTAGAATCTCCAAAATATGTGGTGACAGGTAATTTAATGGTTTCCTCAATTTTAGTAAATGAATTATTTGATTTTGGATCATCACATAGTTTCATATATTCCAAGTTTTATACGAAAATTAGATATTTCCAATTTGATCTAATAATGGACTTGTTAGTTAAAAATCTAAAGGGAAGTATCATTGCTACAAAGTTCTGTGGATATTTCCCCATTAGGGCATATAAATGCTCTTTATCTGCTGATCTGATCATCATACCCATGATTGAATTTGATATAATCCTTGGTATGGATTTTCTTTCGGACCATGATGTGAAAATTTATTGTAAGAAGAACGAAGTTACAATTTTGGATGATGATGATAAAGAACTCCTTATCTTTAGAGCAGAATCGTCACCACCTGATTCTTATGTTGATCCACCCTAAGTAGCTCAACTAAATTCAATTATTATGGAGGAAGAGAATGAAATAACTGTGGGCGAGGAAAGGAATGTTCATATAGGGGATGTAACTATTGTGAATGAATATGTAGATGTGTTTCTAGGAGATTTACCTGGACATCCTCCTAAATGAGATATTGAGTTTTCCATTAATTTTATTCTGGGTTCAAGGACCTTATCGAAGACCCCGTATAGAATGGCCACTATGGAATTAGTTGTACTAATGAAACAACTTGAGGAATTGAGTAATAAGGTATTTATTCACCCTAGTGTTTCTCTATGTGGATCCCATGTCCTTTTTGTTAAGAACACAGATATATCTATGAGGTTATGTATCGACTATAGGAAAATCAATGCTATAAAAATTAAGAACATGTGACCCCTACCATGCATTGATGATTTATTTGACCAAATGAATGGAGCTAAATACTTTTCAAAGATCGACCTTCAGTCTGGATACCATCATTAGTGTGTGAAGAAGGAAGATATTCCAAAAAACAGCATTTTGAAACGGGTACGGGCATTACGAGTTTACAGTAATGCCTTTTGGGCTGACTAATGCACCCACTGTATTCATGGATCTAATCAATAGAGTTTTCAAGGAATATCTTGATGATTTTGTAGTGGTATTTATTGATGTTATCTTCTTATATTCTAAAAGCTATGAAGATCATGAAAATCACTTGCGTATTATCCTGAAGACTCTTAGAAGACATGAATTATATGGGAAGTTCAGAATGTGTGAATTAAGGCTTTAGGAGATCAATTTTCGTGGCCATATTATCTCCAAAGATAGAATCTCTATTGATCCTTCTAAGACCAAGGCAATCCATGAATGGCCAGCACCAATGAGTATAACTGAGGTTCGCAATTTTGTTGGTTTGGCTGATTATTATCAGCGTTTCGTCCAGAATTTTGCCTAATTTTCTAACCCATTAATGAAGCTCAAACATAAAGGAGTTAAATTTGATTGGACAAAATATTGTGAAGAATGTTTTCAATAACTGAAGAGAAAATTGGGCAATGCTCCTATATTGACTCTACCATCGGGGAATGATGGGATTGTTATTTATAGTAATGCATCGAAGAAAGGACTTGGTTGTGTCCTTATAAAAAATGATAGGGTTATTCCCTATGAATCACGACAACTGATAATTCATGAGAAAAACTATCCAACTCATGATCTTGTGTTAGCTGCTGTAATTTTTTCTTTCAAGATATGGAGACAGTATCTCTATGGTAAAAAATGTGAGATTTATACTGATCACAAGAGTTTGAAGTACATTTTTTCACAGAAAGAAATCAACATGAGGCAAAGGAGATGGCTTGAACTACTCAAGGATTATGATTTCATGATACACTACCACCTGGGGATGGAAAATAATGTGGAAGATGCTTTGAGCAGAAAGGATCATGGATTTTTGAACAAAATGAGAGTTGAAAGGAATCCTATTTTCATGGATCTAGTAAAGATGGATATGGGAATCACCCTGGAAGGTGAAACATCAATAATTTTTCAAATGGTTGCCAACCCATATTTACTAGAAAGGATAACTAGATCTAAGGACAATGATGAAGAGTTTAAAAAGAAGATAAAAGTTGTGAATGATGGGAGATTGAGTGAATTTGTGTATGAAGATAGAATTTTTAAATTTGGGAGGAGGCTTTTTGTTCCTAATATATCTGATCTAAAAAGGGAATTTTTGGACGATGCTCATAGTTCCAATTTCACTATACACGCGGGGAGAACCAAAATGTATAGATATTTGAATGAACATTTTTGGCAGGACAACATGAAGAGGGATGTTGCTGATTTTGTGTCAAGATGTATGGTTTAGAAAAAACTAAAAGCTGGAAGGCAACAACCTAGTGGAGTATTGCAACCTCTTCACATACCTGAGTGCAAATAAGATAATATCATGATGGACTTTGTCATGGGACCACCAAATACTTCTATAAGGAATGATGCAATATGGTTCATTGTTGATCGTCTTTCCAATTCATCACATTTTCAGGCTATAAGGGAAGATTTACCACTTGATCTTCTAGCAAGACAATATATTAATGAAGTTGTGAGGCTTCATGGAGTACCCCTATCGACTTTTTCTGATCATGATCACTATTTTACATCAAGATTCTGGAAAATTATTTAGAAATAATTGGATACTGAACTTTTTTTGGCACTGCTTCCCACCCACAGACAGATGGACAATAAGAACGGAATATTCAAACCTTAGAAGACATGTTGAGATCATGTTCACTTGACATTCAGGGTTTGTGGGATCAATATTTACCTCTGGTAGAATTTTCCTATAACAATAGCTTACATTTGAGTATTCAGATGGCACTATATGAAGAATTATACAGAAAGATATGTCACACACCAACCTGTTGGGATGATGTTGGTGAATGAAAACACATAGGCCTAGAACTGGTGGAGGAAACGATGGAAAAGGTGAAGGTAATTCAATACCACATCAAAGCAGCTCAATGTAGGAAGAAGAGATATTCTAACAACCAAATGAAGGATTTGGAATTTCAGGTTGGATATCATGTTTTATTGAAGGTATCTCCATGGATGGGTGTTATACGTTTCAGTAGGAATGGAAAATTGTTAGGACCAATATACCATGAGAGGGGCGGGGGGGGGGGGGTGAATCACGTTATGGATATTCTTTTTCAAAATTCTTCCAGCCCCACTGGATCTTGACCTCTTTATAACAAGGATCACTTTGTTTTCCATTGTGTGTTTATTATGACTACTTATTTTCTTCTTTATCATATGATGATGCTTTAAATGCAATGAATGGAAGTAAGAATGCAGATACAGAGATTTTTACTTGGTTCACCATCACTGGTGTACATCCAAGGAGCATACAATGATGATGTTCCACTGTACCAAATCCACTAAATCACACTACTCTGTACAAGGTTCGGGTTAGATAACTTCTATGCCTATACTCACCGCCTTTACAAGGTTTTGGGTCAGCTCACTACTTTCCCAAGGGTCACTCCCTATTTCTCTCTCTCTAGCTCACTGCCAGTGGAGAGGATCACCCTCTTCCTCTTCCTTTTCTCACTGCTCTAGAAATGATCCACTCACAGTTTATAGACCTATAGGTCTCTTCACTATCACAAATGAATACATCCTTTATTGTATTTGGATGCTTTGTTGAAATCCAACTTTCACCCATAGATGTATCTCACATTGCACCGAAGGTATTAGGTATTCTTGCAGCTTCCACACAGCCCTAAATCACTGTAGTGAAACAAGCATTCTTGGCACCCTTATATAAGCTGATGCGCAAGTCTTCGGCATGCAAGTCAAAACTGGCGTGCAAGTCCACCTGAACCACTTGTGCGACACAAGCTTTTGCTACTCCAAACATGCGTGATGTAGACCCTTTTATTCCCAAACCAATATTGGCATGCAACCAACAATTTTTGCGCTTCCCCAAAACAAGCGCTCAAGTGTCATCAAACCACTTGCACGAAGCCTTATTATTCTGCTCAAAACTTATGCAACTCAATTCTTTACTCTCCTAGACCACCTTGGACATTAAACTATCACCTTGCGCGCAAACTCTACCTGCGCAACCACACACCACTTGCGTGACCACCACACCTGTGCGATGGGATCTCTGATTTTTCTAAGTGTTGAAATCTACACCAAATGAGGAAGGATAGACCAATATTTATATTCATTTGGACACCCTGAGCAACGGCATGCAATTCTCCCCTCGGCGTTCAAGTGTTGATTCACAAGTCTCTACCCCTTGTCTATGTCATGCTAGTCACCTGGGAGACCTAACCCAAAACATGCGTGAACCTAATCCCTTTTCCATATTTTGATGTTCTGATCCTGAAAAATATTAGGCATGAATGTTTCCACTCTCTCAATTACACGGAAATTAGGTCCCTTTTCCAAAAACCACTTTTCTCCATTTGTCGATTTTCCGGCCCAAATATTTGGCAAACACGGGAAAACGGTGCCAACTTGTATTTTCTCATTTCGTACCACCTCCAGATCTTCCATTCCTTTGTCGACATTCTTGAATCAAACATGGATCGTTTACCCCAACCCTTGATCTCGACATGCCACCATGAAAGCCCCTTTGTCAAAAAAATTTGTATGTCATGGTTCTCTTTGTCATCAATAACAACACATATGTCCTACATTGTCAACAAACACAATCACCTCAAAAATGTTTCAATGATGATTTGAGGGATTTTTAACCAACAATCTCCCCCTTTGGGTCTGTTGACCAATCTTACATAAAGGGATACATTGGTAATTATTTATCCACCATTAGCTTAAAGTGATTCTGATAGCAATCAAGGAGTTACTCAACACAATCTTTAATCCCACATGTGCAATGCTCGGCATGAGAAACAAGAGTAAATTAAAAGTTCATCAATGAATCACTTCAACTCTAACACCCAATATTGACACCAAATTGATATCAACTGTTACCAAACTAATACCAATTTTTGGAAATATTCATACCACATTCCAACACCCCTCTTTTGATTTTATCACGATCCTCATCTGTCGTGATATCTATTCTTTGATCGATCACTTCTACAATCGTCAAATTTAATGTGCACCTACTATCTCATTACTCCCCCTATCTCACTGCTCCACCTGTCAGCTTATCCCCCATATCATTCATGATTTCTCAAATAGCCACACTATCTCCCCCTTGAACAAACACTATTTTCTCCCCTATTTCAATGAACCCAAAGGTCACTCATTTGAATTATGTAACAGAGCTGATAAATCATATTAGAACATTAGGGAAAAACACAGGACACCATGGGGAGAGGGGGGTAGCACATCCACCCTCTTTCAAGTGCGGGGAGTCGAATGAACTCCCAGAGGAAGTCGAAGCCTCTCAAAAGCTTCCTTGGGTATGACCTTTTTCAGAATGTCTGCAACCTGTAGCTCTATAGGCACATAATACAACTTCATGATTCCCTATACAACCTTCTCCTTGATAAAATGATATTTTATCTCAATGTGCTTTGTCCTTTAGTGATGGACGTGATTTTTGATGTGATCTATAGTACTTGATTTATCACAGTGGATTCTGATCGGAGACTTCACTTAAACTCCCATATCTTCAATATGCTGCTTCATCCACAATAATTGTGTTCATTATTGAGTGGCCGCACCATACTAAGCTTATGTGGTGATCAATGAAATGAAATCTTTCTTCTTTCTTAGATAAGAAATACACAATCCACCATGATAGAATGCATCACCTGACATTGATTTTCTATCATCTGCAAAACCATCCCAATCGGCATCAGTATATCCCAATAACACTATCTGAGATTTGTAATTATATGTCAAGAGGAAGTCCACTGTGCCCTTGATATACTGACGTATTCTTTTCACTACAAGCATTCGGCTTTCCTTTGGATTACTCTGATATGTTGCTGCCTGGCATGAGGTGAAAACAATGTCAGTCCTTATCGTAGTTAAGTACAATAGACTTCCAATGATTTGCCTTTATTATTTGATATTTACTGCCTTTCCATCCTCATATTTGGAATGTTTCGTCTGGGTAGCAACTAGAGTCTTCATCTCCTTCAAATTTTCAATTCCAAACCTTCTTAAAACCTCCTTGTCATATTTGGATTGAGAAATAAATGATTAATTTCTTCCACGTGTCACTGAGCATCATTTGATCTACCAAATATTATGTCATCGACATAAACCAACCCCATCATCCTTTGATTACTATCATTTATAAAATAGAGATTGTAATCAGCTCCCCCATGCTGAAAACCAAGCTTCTTCAAGTACTGATCAAGCCTTGAGTACCATGCTCTTAGTGCTTGTTTCATCCCATACGACACCTTCTTCAGCCTGCAAACTTTGTTCTCAACATCATGAATGAGAAAAACCATTTGGATGCTCAATGTACACCTATTCTTCCAGAACCCCATTTAGAAATGTAGATTTGATGTCCATCTGGAACACATTGAACATTCATTACACTGCTATGGATAAAAATAATCTGATTGTATCTAGCCTTGCAACCAGTGCAAATGTCTCATCAACATCAATACCCTATATCTAGGAGTATCCTTTTCATAGTAGTCATTCATTTTTTTGAATCACTATGTCGTCTTCATTCATCTTGTTATGAAAGATCCATTTAGCCCCTATGACGTTCTTATTTTCTGGCCTCGAAACAATCTCCAGTGTCTAATTATCAATTATGATATTCATGTTCAGTTCTAGCTTAAATCTTGAACATTCATCCTGATATAGAATTGAATTCCTCAGGTTCATTATCAGTATATGCTTCTGAATTATATTTTTCCACTTCTCCCTGATTCACTTACCACATCCTCACTTTCAACAAAAAACTTTTCACTGTGTTATTGTTCAATCACGTCATTTCTTTCAACTACTTTTCTGATCTTCTTGTTGAATCATTGTTGATAATCTCTCACATCATCTTGGCATCCTGAAAAAAATTATCTTATACCAAATTTTTAGAACAAAATAGATAAGCATGAGATGTATGATTATTTCTACTTTTTTGGAAATATGTCATCTCTCAATAGACAACACCTAAGATGGGTCATCCAATTATATCTTTGATAGATCTTGCATCTGATTATGATATTGAATTCTCTCCCAATGTTATGCAACACTTCCCAGTATTAGGGCCACCTTTTAGACCCATAACATTCTTCTACTGCTCCATCATCTATTCTCATCTTCCACTTGGAATTGAGCCATTAACAGAATATCTAAGCCTACTGATTTGGAACTCAGTGTAGGAAACAATATACAAAGTCAGTAACACAATCACTTACTTTTGTGCTCTATTTCTACCTTTCTTCTTCATCTTTGGTACCTGATTTGAGACAATAAAAACTGTGAAGCATATCACCTCTCCAAATTGCATCTTTAGATGCCACTTCCCCTTGGACCGTATCTCCAAAAAATCTGAAACACTTGAATCATCAGTTAAAAAACTTTATATACATCAGGAGAGGGGCGTCATCTAGACTTCTCAAGATGAGGATTGTGGTTGTTCCTGATGGTTCAACCCTTTGATTATTTCTTGCAGAGAATCACACTCCTTCCTTGCTTCCTCTAGGTGCCTAGCCAACTTCAACTGCTTTGTCCATATGACTAAGCATTCATCGCTGGAATGCTGATTCATTTTATAATATGAAAATTATGCAGGCCTGGCCTTTCCCACCATTTGGGGTTTAAACCCACTGGCACACATTTCCATCCTTGATGTTCCACCAAAAATCAATTTCCCTTGATTTGTTCTCTGAGCAGGAATATCTCTTCATGTCATCATCCCTGGATCCTTCCTCCATTCTATGGATCTTCCTCTTTCCTCCACTTCTTGTTGTGGCACATGACTTGCAAATATTTCAATGCATTCTTTTTTTATTTTTCATTTATCATATTTTCGAGTCACCACACTACTTTTCATTGGTGGTAGGTCCTCCACTGAACGTACATTATTCTTACTCACAGCTGGAGAATTTCCTCCCTTTTTCTTCCAGATTTGTTCATGTTCTTTCTTAGAGGGCGGTTGTGAGTGTGAATGATACAACTTTCATTCATCTTCATGTGATTCCCTTGAGGCTCTAAGCCAATTTTCCAATTTACCACTTTGCCTTCTAGTGTATGATTTCTCATTATACACCGCTGGAGTCGTGTATCTCCTTTCAAGTTCCTTTCCCTTTCCTACTTTCTTCATGCTACAATTTCATTCCAAATGATCATAATCAGAACATATAAAACATTTTCCATCAATTTCATACCTAATTTCTTCATTTGTTTGTCGAGATGTTGATGAAACTTGAGTTCTAACTCTGACATTGAGCTCCGGAGCTTCCTGAAGCATAATCATGTTGTGTCCCATTCTTCCACAGTAATAGAATCTAATGAATGGTTTCCTCTAAGAGACTCTTTTTTCTAATTTCTCATGACACATCTTCTTCTTCTCAGATCTAGTAATGTTTCTATTTTCACATCTTGATATGTATTCCTGTTCCTCTGGACAGAATTCTGATGTATGACCATGAATCCCACAGAAATAGCACATGCTACCATTTCTTCCTATAAATGCCTTTTTAGGTCTATCTCCAGCACATACAAGGTTTTTCTTATCTTTGGATATTTTCACTTCACTTTTTCTTATCATGCATAACAGTTAGATCGTCATATCCAATTCCATATTTTCCCAATATTGATGGACTTTGGGATGATACTATCCTTTCATGCTTCTCCTCTGATGTATCATACATGGAATTCATTTTATCATCACCTGCTGAAGGATAATCAAATAATAAGTGCAGTGCATCCTTCCACATAGACTTATCTTTGGATTTATATTTCTCCATTTCATTCTTGATTTATTCTATATCTTCTTCCAACTTTTGAATCTTTATATCCCTTTATTCAAGTTGGGTATTGAGTTCTCTTATGAGATTATTTCCACAACTCATCTCATCTTCTATTTGTCGTGTGAGCTTTTCTACGAAATCACTTTGCTCTTTTACTTTTGATTTTTCCTAAAAAATTGATTCAGAGATAGATACATTCTCTTATTGTAGCCTTTGACTATTCTGAACTTTTTTAGATAACTTTGTACCAAGAACATCATTTATAGATTTTAGATACTAAACTTTATCTGACTCTTAATTCTCTACATAATAATCAACCATATGTTTCATTTCATTTAATCCATATTTTTTGGTTCTTCCCCATGAAAATCAGTCTTCTCCTTTAGGTTAGTAGAGACATGAATAAGACTTTTATTTAAGCCTCTGAGCTTGTGACCTCATTTTCCAATACTTGGAATCAGATATCTTTAGATTTAACTTCTTCATCCAATTTTTGATCCAATTTCATTGTCATGTTGACAACATCTAATGGTGGCTTCCTTATTTATACATCATCATCATCAGTTATTTCAGTTTCGCTTTTATGTTTATGTACTTCACTCAAGCAAATAGTATGATTGAGTGAATCAATATTTTCCCTATCAAAATTCATCCAGTACTCCTTTCAATAAGATATTTGATTCTATTAGTTGAATCACACTTTATCCATAAACAATTCCACACTAAGGGATATTACCTGAATTCTGATTCTTCATTGATTTTTCCCTTTGCCATGGAACACCGAGATAAGAGTAGACTGATTCTTTAACCACACAGATCGACTACACCATGTTGGAGCAAACAAGTCTGATAAAAGCAACCTTCCCTATGATAACAATTTTTAGGACCAATAGGGGCATATATACCCTGAGAGGGGGAGGGGGGGTGAATCAGGTTATGGATATTATTTTTCAAAAATTCTTCCAGCCCAATTGGATCTTGACCACTTTATTACAAGGTTCAATTTGTTTGCACTTGTGTGTTTATTATAACTACTTCTTTTATTCTTTATCTGATGATGATTCTTTAAATGCAATGCAGGGAAGTAAGCAATGAGACATAGAGATTTTTACTCTGTTCACCCACACTGGGCAACATCCAAGGAGCATACAACAACGATGTGTCGCTGTACCAAATCCACTAAAGAACACTGCTATTTACAAGGTTCGGGTTAGATCACTTCTATGCCCAGGATCACCGCCTTTACAAGTTTTAGGGTCAGCTCACTACTTTCCCAAGGGTCACTCCATGTTTCTCTCTCTCTGGCTCACTGCCGGTGGAGAGGATCACCTTCTTCCTATTCCTTTTCTCACTGCTCTGGAAAGGATCCACTGACAGTTTATAGACCTGTAGGTCTATTCATTATCACTAATTAATACATCCTCTGTTGTATTTTGATTCTCTGTTGAAGTCCAACTTTCACCCATAGATTAATCTCATTTTGCACCGAAGGTATCTGGAAATCTTCCAGCTTTCACGCAGTCCGGAATCACTGCTGTGAAACAACCATTTTTGGCGACCTTCTATAACCCAGCGCACAAGTATTTGGAACTTAAGTCAAAACTGGCCTGAAAATCCACCTCAACCACTTGCGTGACACAAGCTTCGGCTACTCTAAACTTGCTCAACACATACCCATTTATACCCAAACCAATATTGCCGCGCAACCAACAACTTCCACGTGTTTTCAAAACTGGTGCCCAAGTGTCACCAAAACACTTGCGCGACATGTTATTCATCTACTCAAAACTTGCGCGACTCACTTCCTTACTCACCCAGCTCACCTTGGACATGCAACTATAACCTGGCGTGCAACCTCTACTTGCGTGACCACACACCACTTGTGCTACCACCACACCTGCGCGACGGGAGCTCTGATTTTTCTATGTGTTGAACTCTACACCAAATGAGGAGGTGTCGACCTATATTTATAGTCATTTGGACACCCTACATGATGGTTCAGAAGTCTCCCCTCAGCGTGCAAGTCTCGATGTGCATATCTTTTCCCCTTGTCTCTGCCGCGCTAGTCACTTGCGCGACCTAACCCAAAACATGCGCGACCATTATCCCTTGGACATATTTTGAAGATATAATATTGAAAAACATTAGGATGAATGTTTCCTCTCCTTCATGTACACAGCGTGCAAGTCCCTTTTCCAAAAACCACTTTTCTCCATTTGTTGATTTTCAGGCCCAAAAATTTGTAAAACACTGGAAAATAGCGCCAACTTATATCCGCTCTTTTCGTACCACCTCCAGATCATCCATTCCTTTGTCAACGTTCTTAAATCAAACATGGATCATTATTCATAGCCCTTGAACACAACATGCCTCCATGAAAGACCCTTTTTCAACAAATATGTATGTCACGTTGAGCTTTTTCAATAATCACAACACATATGTCCTACTTTGATAACAAACATGATCACCTAAAAAATGCCTCAATGATGCCTTGAGAGATTTTTGACCAAAAAAAATTGAGTCCCAGGTATATCGGACCATTCGAAATTCTAGAATGTATTCGGGCTATAGCGTACCATTTGGCAATGCCTCCAAATATCTACAATGTTCAGGATGTGTTCCACACATCACTGTTGAGAAAATACATGCCTGACCCAACGCATGTACTCACCTATAATAAATTAGATTTGGAACCCGATATTTTTTGTTGTGAAGATTATTTCAAGATTCTTGATACGAGAGAACAACTACTAAGAAATTGGATGACTCGTCTAGTAAAAGTTATATGGAGAAACCATAAGATGGAAGAGGCAACATGGGAACCCAAGGAACTTATTATGAAGAACCACCTGAGTCTTTTAATGCGATAGTATTCTAGAAAATTTGAGGACGAAATTATTTTAAGGAGGATAGAATGTAACCCCACAAGCTTCCATGGTACGCTTCTCTTTGAATAATACAGTAGCGTGTGTTGTACGCAACTTCGAGTTCTAACACACACCAAAACCAATCAAACTAAACGTTATGAATAGTAATACCAATTTTTTGAAATTTTATACAGTTTATCTATAAAAATGTATATCATTTTTGGATTTATAATATCGAAATTATCGTAGTGTGAATTTTTGGTACATTTCTGATAACTTTTATATTTTGATGAATAGTGAAAATTGCTAAATTTTAATTACAAACAACTTTTTTAATCGAAATAATTAATATTTTGAGTGGTTTTAAAGTATATTTAAAATATTTTTTTACCGTTTAATACAATTCTTTCTAGTGGACAAAATTTCACATTTTAACCGAACAGAAGCAAGTGCCAACCTTTTGATAGTTATTGTCTTCTAAAAACACGCTTTTTGTTTTAACATCTAGAAATAATTTTAAATTAATTTTTTCCACTTTTGTGTTTTGAATTTAGAAAAATAGATTCAATATTTAGAATTAGAAGGTCCATATTTTGTAAATAGATAAATTTTATTTTTATACATTTGAATAATTACATCAGTAAATATTTTATTTACCATGGTTAAAGGGTAAATCCGGTAAATATGGGTAAACAAATAATATATTAATAATAATAAATTACCCTAAAACGTGTCCTAACCCTATTAGTTGATACATGTCGGACCATGAGAATATTTGGGTAAATTTCAGGACCCCATGGATCCACTTTTAAGTGATAAAGACACTTTATATTAATTATGTTAAAGTAAATACAAAAATGATATGAGCATGTATCTTTTAGAAAAAATGTTTTTACATTGGGTTATATATGTTATATTTTTTACTAAAATTTTTCATTAGAAAGCTAAAAATATTTCCTATGTAATGGTATATTATTTATAATTTTTAGACATTGAATAATTAAATTTACTTATGACAAAATAATGATACTATATTTTCCTTATTAATGAAAGAATCAAATAATTGGTATTATAAATGTTAAAATAGATATAATTTGAAAGTTTGGATGCCATCCACGAATTTTATTGATTAATATGACATTTTAGGATTTATTAAATTAATTTTTTTTAATTAATAAAGTTTTTAGGACTTAAAAAAATAAATTATTAAATAGTGTCAAAATTGACATAAAAGAGTTTTTAAATCAAATATTATATTATTAATTGATATTCAATTCCTAAAAATCTATGGTTCGGCCAAAGGACTTTTATACTGATAGGTGTCACAACCTATTACTTGTATAAATATTTAATAATTCATATATTTTGAAGCATGATGTAAATATAATATATATTCATTATATATGTTTTTTATAGTAATTTATAAAATGTTGTGATAGGAAATGAAATCTACTATTCGTGGAGAGGGAAGTTTGTACATACAGATGAACGTTTATTCCATTTTCTCATCGTATTGAAAGAAAAAATTTAATATAGATGTATATATATTATAAAATAAGTATAATTTTTATTTCACATATATATAATATAATTATTAAACCCATACTTAATAG
The DNA here is from genome assembly GCA_963277665.1 of Viscum album. NCBI lineage: Eukaryota > Viridiplantae > Streptophyta > Magnoliopsida > Santalales > Viscaceae > Viscum > Viscum album. Next base: position 921,685,309 of record OY728142.1, on the reverse strand, counting down.
ATTTCAGGAAAATAGTTAATGAATCACATTTCTTCATGAGGAGGTAGTCCGCCGTATATACAAGCGATTTTATCATATTCCAAAAAAATATAAATATTAAAATTATATCTATTATATTAAAAAAATATTCATAATAACATCATAAATATCATAAAAAATATAAACTATAATTATATCCTTATTTCCAACCATGAAATGTGGTAACGGAAAAACAAATGACATTGGTACACGAGACGGTAGTCCTCCATCCATAAGAACATTGATTTTATAACCCATTTGAAAGATGTTTGAAGAGTTTTAGGTCTCATAATTTCCATAAAAACATCTCAATATAGTTAATACACATATTTTATTATATAATCCCTTTATAATAATGTGGTTGAGAAGGAAATAAAATAACAATGCTTTTAGAAGAACATTACGACTTCGTCGGATATCCTCCTTTGGTTTTAACTAATTCCTTTCTATGATGGAGTTGTGAATAAGATAAGTCTTATAGGGTTAGGTGAGGTATTTTTTGGAGTTATTTGTTAGGTATTGGATGAACCATTGTCTTTTGATGGTGTGAAGAAGAGGGGGTAGACGAAGAAATTTTATATGTTGGGTGAGTGGCACTATAATAATTTTTTAAAATGGATAATTCCATCCATGTTACAGTCATGTAATTTGGAACCAATATTGAAAAAAATTATATAAAATAAGGGAAATGGTATAAATAAGTCAATAAAATGGGTTTTGGACATGTTTCTAGGTCAATTGTCCCTTTAAATATTAATGTTTAGTCCCTTGGAAAACTCATTATTTTCTTACCCAATATAACTATTTTTTATTTCATTGACTAATAATTTTGGTCAAAAATTATGTATACTATATTAGAAATTAGAAATTACTATTATTCGAAATATGAAGTCCATTTTTAGAATTCAAATCATATAAGTGGGGAAAATTAATGTAACCATAATCTTGTTGATGATAGGATATAATTGTTTTTTAAAGTGAAAAGCTCTAACTTTTACAATGTTTTTGTTTCTTTTTGAAATATAAAATATATTAAAATGAAATAAATCGGATTAATACATATATAGTTTTAGTATTTGACCTCAAAAAATAAAATTATAAATTAACATTGTATATTATTTAATAAAAAAGGTGGGTTTCAATTAAAACCAATTGTATTTCCGTATTCATCAACAAAATAAAACATTTCAAAAAATAACATAAATACACACTAAAATAAATTTCAAATAAATATTTTAAAAATTATGTTTATATTAAAAAAATATAATTTTATAAAGTTTCAACATTTATATTTAATTCAAATATTATATTAAATAGAGACAAAACTATCATTATAAAATTACACCATTTTATGAGTAAAATTAGATTTGTTCTTATGTTAGGACTATAAAACATAATGGAGGACTATAAAACCATTTAACTGAATATATAATATTTATAATTATTTAATATCATTTAATTATAATAAAATTTTTCACTAATTAATATATTTCTCCTTTTGGTATATAAAAATATTTTTTTTAAACATTTCTTTTATATTCAATTGGATTTCATTTTCATTTCAAATTGATTAAAATCCAATGAAATCATTTTAATTTTTATACCATATATTTTAATAGGATATTTAATCCAATTAATACCCTCCATTTCAATGTCTTGGGTATAACACCAATATTAAATATAAAAATTAAGAGTATATTGTTGCTCGGTGAAACCTGGGTTTTCATGTAACACAAGCTATCGAAGAGACACGTTATTCTGTGCAGTGAAAGATAATGTAGTATTTCATGAATTAAAATAATAAAAATAGACTGAATTTATTAAAAATATTAAATATATCATAAGGTCTTCAGATGATATATTCCATTATATGCTTGGTGTTTAGGTCGTACACGCTATCGACAATGTTATTCATATTTTAAAACAGAGTGGTGTGGTATCATTCTTACTCTAATAATATAGCCAAAATTGTCCATGTACCAATGAGACATAAGAAGAAATGAAATGTGATTGATAATATTTATGAATCTTATGTTTTTATAATTTATATTTTTTATATTAGAAATAGTTACATCTTTTTGATTCACTATATTTTTTATGACTAGCATGAACTGCACCCAAAAAGTACCCCCAATGTTAGTAATACATATGACTATTACTTCTTGAGGACACATGAAATAGAATAGGTATTATGAATTACCATAATTAGGGTGCATATATAATGTGAGAGGAATTATATGCCGAATTTATGATAATAAATCACAACATATAACCAATAAAATAATAAAAAACGTACAATAAATTGAGAATGAATGAATGAATGTATATATAACACGTTATATAAAAATAATATTAAATTTTATAGTCAATTTCAAATGAAATAATTTATATAATACATTATCTCATATGAAATGTAATTTTTAGGAATAAAAACAGAATGTAATGTCATTATACAATGGATGTTTTCTCTTATATAATGATTCCATTGAAAATAAACACCTAGAACTCCTATATAAACAAGTTCCAAAACCTCGAATAAATTTTGTAATATAAAAAAATATTAGATATATTTGTCTCCATATTCACATAACAGTACATGTTCTCTTATATGGGTGATTACAAGGATCGAATAAAACATCCCATGTGTTGATAATCAGGAAATTATGCTCATGTATGCATAAAAAATCATAGCAAATCATAATATCTAATTATGACTTTATATATATATATATATATCAACTAAGAGTAAACTATATCAACTATAAACCTGGAGATAATTTCATTCTCAACATTACCAATGATATCATATACAAATCATATATATACATTAACTTAACAAGTCATCACAATGATCTATGTTTTTAAATATGCATATATCATTGCTCTCCAATAATACACAATCCCCAAATTAAAAACTCGCAAGGATTTACATAGTAATCATGGGCCCCAAAATATAGTCCAAGTGGTAATAGATAATATCTCTAGAAAATTAAGGAATTATAAAATTTCTACCTTATATACTTGATGAATTAATCCCCAACCCCCCTTTTAAGGGATCTTAACATAGTAATTTTCACAAATAGATTATATTAATTAAACCATGTGTCTATTAATGAGTGTCCTCATAGTGTAATGTATAACAATATTTATATATACATCATAACCCAATATCATTTAATCCTCCATGAATTTCCATTGGACCAAGAATCCAAGTGCTATTTAGTCAAAAAAAATTGAATGTTATTGCCTATTGTAATATGTTTTTAAAATAACATAAAAATTTAATGGATTTCATATAAACACATTTTTAAATCTATTTCTAAGAAGAAAATTCAAATAATATTAACACCCACTAACTATAAGAAATGGTAACTTAATTAGTTTTTTTTTAAATAATTATATCTAATAAGTATATTCATGAGTATAATGATATTTCTTTCTTGAGATGATCAGTAGATAAAATATATTTTATTATGAAAATATATAGAGTTAAAAAGTATCAATCATTCTTATATATCTACAGTGGAATGTAAAATGAATGATTAATCAAACTGATGGAATTTTCATGTTTGTACTCTCGTAATTGTTTTTATAAAAATTTGATAACACATAAACACCAAAATACAATAATTTATTAAAAATACACATTTGTAAAGAAAAATAAGAGAGATTAAATTATTGTGCTACATTTTTTTAATAATTTTCTCTAAATATATCTAAATTATTTAAATTTTAGAAAATTTATCATTATCTCATAAAATTTTATGAAATATTTTTATCATATCTCAATTAATGAATTTCATTAAAAATTCACATAATGTTCAGTAAATAATAATAAATAGTAATAATAGTATTACCCATTATCATATATCCCACTAAGATCTACTCCTAAAACATTATTGTTGTAATTGTGATAGTCTTATCCCCATTAACTTCCTTGTACAAATATTCACTTATCCAAAACGATATGTTATGATATACAAATAATGTAATGGATTGAATCATTTTATTCTGCTAGAGAAAGAAACATAGTTATCCTATAATGATTTCACTTGGTCATTTCATCCCAAAATACTATGTTTAAATATATATAATTCCTAAAAAACATTAATGTCCATAAACTTTAATTTAAAACCATAAAATCATGATCTACATATTTTTTTTAAAAAAAATTAACAAGTTTTATATATTAATATTATATATTATGTGAAATGGTTATAGATTTACAATTCATTGGATATAAATGGGAGAAATAGATATCACCTATGAATCAGAACTTCATGACATGATGGAGTCATGTGCATTTCCTATTGACCATATGTTACATTTTTAAATTATTAGATTGGAAAAAACCACATCCCTTGGAAATATTTTTCATTGAGATTGTATCACTAAGACTAACTGAGTGTGACATTCTCCTTGATTTTCCACACATGAAAAATATGTCCATGATATTCATTAACTATACACTAGTCCTTATGGGACCATTAACTATATAATATCAAGGAAAATTCAAAGACCCAACCCTTTTTCCCGGAAAATACTGCAATTTATAATATGTTATCATCCAAATATATGAATATATCAACATAGTATGAAATTATTAATACTATTATATTTATAAAAAATTAAATTTTTTTTTAAAAATGTATTCATTTAATTTCCACCCTTTGAAGGCATGGAACTGATAACTCCCTAGTTCCCACATAGCCTTTCCCTTTTATTAAACTATGTTACATTATTGGTTCAACTGCATATAGAGTTTGTAATATCTCTTTATATTTTTTTGAAATATAACTCAATCCTCAAGAAAAAATCATATTTATTTTATTTTAACTATTATAATTTTATAAAAAATTGAATTTATCTTCCATTAAAGTTAATTTTAATATTCACTTCATATAATGGTAAAATAATTTTCATAAAAAATATCCATTTATTTTAATTAATTTCTCATTATAAATAATGTATATCATATATATATTTTTTATAAAATTATTTAAAAATTTAACTACCATCTCCCATGTAGTAAAACCCTCATTAAAATAAAATTTGACCTCACTAAAAATTTCATTTCATCATTTCACAAATTCTAATAAAATTATATTAAAAATCAATGTTTTCGTTTTCATGGTTGAACAATAATTACAAAATGGTTGATCAATAATGTTTAAAAAAATAAATTAATTTAGACAATGTGAATTTTATATTCTCCATTATTGATATTACATAATTATATATTTTATCAGTTATAATTTAAAGTCAAATCTAGAATACCTTTTTTATTTTTACATTCATTATGTATCAAAAAGCTCTCGAAGGATTATCAGGTTTAACATAATGGTAAATTTGTAATTTCATTACCATTTATTTACTTAATACATTATCCAATTTATATGATCCCATATTACTTTTTATGTTATTCATTCCCTCAGTAAAAATTTTACTTTTTCCACTATAAATTTCTCAATTTACAAATTTAGATATTTATTCCAATTTCATAAATTCATTTTCATTAGGAATATTAGTTTTTATAATAATATTATTTATTAATAGTCGGAGTGTGTCTTATCGAGATTCATTACATTTTATATCATTTAATTATCTATATTTTTTAATTTGAAACTATATTAATATAAATATTATAAAAAAATAACAAATTCATTATGAATTTAGCTATCAAATTAAATATGTGACGAAGGAACATCACAAGTGTTTTAAATAAATCACACCTTAGATTTATCCATAAATTCATCAATACCACTACTATAAAACTCTCTAATTTTTTTTCTAATAAACTATTGGTGGTTATTTTCATATCTATATTAGTTGAATTTTAATTTTTATACACAATTTTACACTTTTGGTTTGTAAAATAATATTTTATGTCTTTATTTTTATTAAATTTATTGTAATATATATTAAATATAAATATTTTATTTTTTATGATCATTGTTATTAAAAAACACCATTTGAAATTGGATAATATTTTGAATGGTTTATTCATCATCTAAAACTCTATAAATATTTATGTTTCTTAATGAACGTTCATAACACTATCAACCTCACTTTTATTACTAATGATTTTATACATAAATTTATATCATTTGGATTAATACTTAAAAGAATTTTTATGGTTTATACCAGTACACTATACTTCTCTTTATCTAATTTTTTATGTTATTAAAATTCCTTTCAATTCTTTCAAAGTATGTTTTTCAATATATTATACCACTAAACTAGTAAGTACTTTTCATTTACATTTGTCCAGATATAAATGGATTGTCTTTATGATCTATTATTGTTTAGTAATCATTTAATCGAAAGATACCATCATAATGATTATATCATTTAACCTATACTGTATTTAATAATGTAACTTATAAGGATTCATCGTAATGGTGAAATGATATATGGAATATACATATATTGAAACTCAAATCATTAACATTAGGTATTTATTAATGGTAAATGATCAAGGTATCTTACATTTAAAAAATATTATTAATAAAATATTAAACTCAAATTTATAAAAATAAAAAACAATAGATGTAATAGATTTTTTGTAACAGACATAATTTTCATGGGTGGAATGAAGTACATTTTGAAAAGATTATTTTGTTGTGTAAATGTCTTTAATAGTATTATATATATATATTTAAAGATATTTATAATAGTTTTTCATTAAAATTAATTTATCATCTCTTACTGGTTAAATACATTATTGTCTCTAAAAATAAATTTATTTTCCAAAAATGATATTTCATATTTTTCATTTGATCATGGTAAAAAATTAATATGCAATAAAATAATAAAAGAAATTTTAAATACTGGATACTAAATATTTTCCAAAATTAACTCAACAAGGGGTAAATTATGGTTAAAAATTATTTAATAGATAGAGTGAAATCTTTAAAATACTTTTAAAGTCTCTTTTGATTTATATATATTTATATATAAAGTCAAAGAGATAGTAAGTGAGTAATTTAGAGTCTTTTAATGATTTTTAAAAATCACTAACCATTACTTAAGTAAATATATTAGGAAAAATATTTACATTTGAAACTGATTTTCTATTACAAAATATTGAGACAACTCTAGAGGATATTAGTAATAAAAATAAAAATAATTTATATAATAAAAATATATATAAAATAACATTTCAAAATGATATCGTTTATCTAAAATCTCTATGAAAGAATTGTTTTACTATTATATACAACTATATTAAGATAAAAAACAAATAATCACAAAAATCAATAATGTGAAAGGAAATTAAATTCAACAGGTTCATGTATAAGGATACAATTAATCATCATAAAATGAATTTGATCATATATAAGGTCAATTTTCTTAATAATTTTTTTTACATCAATTAATATAGTCCACAACATTGAAATGTTTTAAACAGTCTACACAAATATAAACCATGTACTTAATCAATAACCACTTTCATACCTAATTTTTGGAATTATTATACAATAATCAGAATGAAAAATGCTTAAACGACCCTTTGATATAGTAGATAGTCTGTATCAAATATATAAAAGATAAAATATATATATTAAGTCCTAGACATGTGAAATAATATAATAGTTAAAATAGATTATCTTGAGTGTTTCTATTTTCTCCTTCAATGAAATTGATTATAACTATATATTTTTGTATCCATAACATAATTGCAAATTATAGGTGAAATAATAGAAATAAAAGTTCTCTTGAGTGTTGAAAAATTATCCTGAGAATTAAGGAATAAATTATCATTGTAAATAGAATGAAAAAAAATTATATTCACATGAATTTTTATTGCGTGTTACTATATTTATATGTTGATTCATTGTGAATTATATAATTTCACTCCTAAAAATGTGGAATGAAAACAAATAATGATATTTATATCTTCAAATAAAAAATATGTAATGTAATCTCCTTAAGATCTAATTTCATTCCCTTTCATAATACTATTAAATTGTAGTGTCTCTGACCAGAGAAAAAATTGAATTAAAATAATAAAATTCTAGTCTCATTCAATGAATGAAATTCAATGGTATGTTTAGATAAAACCATAGTAAAATAATCTATTTTTCTCTATTAATTGAATTATTTTTAAATTAATTAAATTTCAAATGAGAAACTAAATATTTAGTTCTTCTATATGGTTGAATCTTTATTTAAAAAATTCCATCTATTAAAAAGTCCATCAAACAATTTATTTAAGTGATAATGTTTGAATAATATCAAAAAAAAATTAATGATAACCATATGTAATCAATTTGTTTAATCCTGAAACTATTTTCATTATGTTTTTATTATTTTTGAAATCCCTTATAATACAACACATTTATGAATTTTTCCTCTATATAGAATAAAGAGATGATATAAAACTATCTTTTGTAATAACAACAAACTAACAACCATGGACCGATATGATAAATAACCAAATAATTCTATAATTATATATGTATTCTAGTGAGTGACATATGTTGTTATTGAACAAACATTATGTATTGAAAATTTATACAGATAAGAAATATATATATATTTTTTAAAAAATCATCTTATAAGTTATTTTTCAACACATGATATCTCACATAGAGATAAAACTTATGAAAAGTATGTTGAGTGATATCCATTATCACATAATATAATATTTCATACTTTAACCCATAACCATACATATTACATTAAGTATTTAAATTCATGTTTTTAGATGTTGTATTTTTTAGTATTTGTGTCAAAATGAAAAAATCCAAACATGAACAATTTGTTAAACTGGTTTTCATGTCATGTGTCATGTCACATAATATTTATTTATCTAAATAATTTTTAAATAAATAAATACAAACATATTTATTACATTTTTTTATTTATGTTCATTAAAAATATTTTTACAATTCACATAATTATAAAACAAATAATTAATTATTATATAAATATATACATTAATAATAATTTATTTTATAAAATATGAATAATTTTTTGTAATTTTTTATAATCTTTCCATTAATTAGGTTTATGTTTTATACAAAATAAACCAGAATGTAAAAATTTATTTAATTATATACACAACTAGGGATGTGTCCATGTTGTGTAAATGTTATGTGTCACAAATTTCAACCCATCTATAGAATGAACTGATATATAGAATAACATTTCATATAATATAGTATTTAATGTACATACATCTTTTATATCCCCATATGATAGTTTTCCTATATAAAATGTGGTTCACGATCCAAATTATTTCCACAATCAAAATGGCCAAAATACCTTTGTATAAGAATATGCTTAATCATCCCTATAAAACTACAATAGACTTTACTAAAGTTTTATTAAAACATATAAATTTTGTTTATGGTATAATTTATTTTGGATATGAGTTTTCCAATTGAAATATTGAAGTTATATTTTATAGCCCCGATATCCAAATTTTTATCATTCATTTTTTATTATTTCTAACACTTTTTTTGTATTAAAACATAATTTTTTGAATATTTTTTTATCAAATTTATGATCCATGAAAAGGATTAAAATATATTTCAAATATATTTTCACTTAAGTTGATTATTAGTAAAATCTTATTGAGTTATCTCAGAAAAATTTATCCCATGAACACCTTATTAAAATTTTCAAGATCACCGATCAATGATATTTATAATATGATACTACAGATATTAGGTCTCATGAAAATATTGTTGATACATAAATATTATTATTTAATAAAAATGATTAAAATATAAATATTTTAATATTGAATAACCGTAAATAATTTTAGTATTATTCTATTAATCTAATTTTGGTAATTCAATAACATTGATAGAATGTTATATATTAAATAAATGAATTTATTTAGTTACATCAGTGGATCATTATGAATTTATATATAATATAGTGTATTATAAAGGATAATAATTGTTTTTATTATAGTATAATGTTCGTGAAAATTCTTTGTCCTTCTCTTTATCTTTATTTTTTGAGTCATTTGTTGTGACTCCCTTAGATGGAATTAACATATTTTTTTATACAAGTACAAATTTATTTGAATATTTATATGAAAATGAAAATAAAATTATTATATGATCATCTTAATATAATTTTATTGAATATGATTATTTATTTGGACGAGAAAATTAATTTTATACTAAAAATTAAAAATTGATATTATTAAACAGTAAGATATTGATTTTTCACATATTTATATTGATATGAAATTATTTAACATAACAAGGTTTATGTTGGATTGTATCTAAAAAATTATTTTTGACATATAAATGTTCAATTTATTATATTATATATGTTTTATAATTTATGTATTCTATAATATTATAATGAATGAATAAATATATGATCCTTGAGATCAATCATTTATAGTGAAACACCACATAAATAAAAATATTTTATGTTTCGTACAATTTTATGGTATTTATCTATCTAATATTATATTAATTATGAAATTATAATAAGATAGGAAGGTACTTATTGTTTCCAAAATGTTTTATTACATTATTGAAATCAATTAATTAGGTAATAAATTAACTATGTATTAATAAATGATTTGTAGGTAGAGAAATCCATTCCCGATTAAGATTTAGTATTATAACATCAACGTAAGAAGTATATTTCTACTCCCCCATAGTTATTAAAGTTATTTTTTTTAAGTAAATAACAGAATAATTATTCCAATATATTAAATATTTTAATCAAATTAATATAAAAAATGGATATACACTTTTTATTATCACCCTCACCCCAACCACACTTTCAGACTAACATTTATAAATATTTTAAGTTGGATGTTGTAGATAATAATTAAAAGAAGAGTAAGAAGAAAAATATGGAAAATAATATGAAGGTAATTTTATAGAAAATAATGAATATATAAAAATAAACCATAAATAACCTACACATTGATATAATACGAATCATAATTCATAAAACAAATAAAAGGTGAAAAATTACGAATCAATTTTTAAATAAAATGGAGTGTATATCCCAACCTTCCCTTATACCACAAACATTCCCATATCATAGTTGACAATCCTAATAATTCAAATATACCACAAAAAACATACCTATATTCCCAACTAAATGTAGAAACATTAATCTAACTCTTTTAGAATAAATATAGTTTCCAAATAAATTAAAAAAGTATATGATATTTGGAAGTAGTTTTTTTCATATTTATTCTAAACGAATTTAAATGAAAATTTCTATATGTTGGATAAATAATTGTTAAACTTCATACAAAATAATGATTAGGGAAACTAAAAATATATGTATTTATTGGAATATTATGGGTTTATGCTCACATACCACTTTCATGGAAACAGTAGTATATCAATATTTTTAGCTGACACATTTTTCACATTGGTTATATATAACTGATTTGAAAAATAATTTTTCCTGAAAATTATTTAATAATTGATGTGAAATATAAAAAACAAATATTATTTCAAATATTTTAGTTAATAAATGAAATTATAGAAATTAATATTTTAATGAAACACTTGTAAATAAAAATTTGGTTTCATTCTCTCATGCACCTTTTTTTCTCATGTGACGAACCATAGCCCTTCCATTTACGATTTGGTTGCCTTGATTCACTTTTTTATTCAATCATGTCCCCATGAATCACATACTTTGGGAATTCACCATCATTTTCCACCATTTACCATTATCATCGACCTCATTTTATATGTATACAACTTCATCTCCTTGGGGATTACATTTTAATCCTCCCCTACTTATATCAATATATTTTTTCTGTTAATGTTTGTTATTTTCATTTCATACATGGTATTTTAATTTTTTACTTACAATTATAATCTTCCATAGATTTTAGCTTATCTATGAAATTTATATTTTAAGATCCAATTAACCATTAATTTAAGGTTTTTATTAATATATGAATGATTAATTTTAGATTAAGGTTTGGTGAAATTATTATTTAAAGAATTAGGTTAATAGATAATGTTATGATTAATATTAATATTTTGGTAACTAATGTTTTTATGTTCATTTTGAATCAGTTTTTGGAAGGTATGGTGGATTACGGATTGTCAATATAGTCTATTAAAAATATCATATTATATGACCATGCTGATTTATAAAAACAATGTGAGTTTTTAAATTGGATTGATAATTATATATGTTCAAAATTATAGTTTTTTTCAAAATAGGTTGTATTTATTTTATTTATTAAATTCGTTATGTTTTTTTAATTATATTTATAAAATTATATTTGATATGAAATATAAAAATATATCAATTTATTATCAATTATTTACACCTCTTATGGATAAAAATTAATCGAAGTTGGATTATTGCACTGTTAACATGAGATTAATGCGATGAAGGCATTGATTCTTTTATTGAATTTATTAAAAAAATAATTCCAAACAACGATATGTATTTCTATTCATTTTTTAAATTTATAAATATAAATACATTGAATATAAAGACATTTCCATAAAAATTATATAATTATTAGTATCAGGTGGAGAATTCATTTACTTTAATTGACTATTTTTTGGGATTTAGAGTTTTAAGAAATTAATTCATAACTCATACATTGAAAAAATATATGACACAAAATGTAAACCTCCAACCAATATATATTTTAGCAATGATATATAGAATTTAATATAAAAATGATTTTATTTTAAGAATCATCATTAAGGCATTCAAATTAAATTCATATATTTCATTACCCATCACTAAATCTCCTGAAAACATTATAAAATATAAATTTTGAATAATGTTTACCCATAATGGGTTTTAAAAAATTATAAATGTTACTCAAGTGAAAAATTTAAAAAAATTAAATTTTTACCTTTATCTAAATTTTATTTGAGTAAATGACATAAATAATTTATACTTTAAAAAGGCACAAACATTTTTCCCAAAAAAATCTTCAATAAAAGGAAATTTAGACGATGTCTCATACCATGAGTCAAACTTATAATGTATGTTATTTAACTATTGGAATAGTGAACATATGTTAATAAATTACACTATTAGTAATACTTTTAAAATTTATTATTACTTTTATTTTAATTATTACCATTTTATAGATTATTAATTATTCAATTAATTTCATGTTATACTATTTTGAAGACATTCAGATTATGTGTAAAAAATGAAAATTGTTGGTTAAATATTGTAAAACTGCTCATTATTCAACATTTCTACAATAATAATAATGAAATAATTATAATTTTTATACATCAATTATACTTTTAAAACAAGACATGAAGGAATATTTCTACAAATGAACTTTCTTATAATCATGGAGACTGTAGGTCATACATCCACATGAGTAACATTTCCATCTTTTAATGACCATTATGGAATGAAGGTATGTAATATTTAATCCTTCCAAAATGATCATAATATCATAAATAAAATATTATATCGTGAAATTAACATAGATTTAGACACACACACAGACACACACACACATAGATATATATCATCCTTGTGATGTGGTGATGAAAAAAGAAAGACATTTCTTCATGTAAGAGGTATCCTACACATACGCACGAACAACATTATCATTTTTTTGTGAATGTAATGGTAAAAAATATATTCTATCTTGTTAGAATGATGAATATGTCATGAATATCATGATTATATGATATATTTTCATTATATTTATACATATTCCATTTCATAAAATGATCTAGTTTAAAATGAATCACATCATTTTGTGTGGAAGTAGTCCACCACACAAACATGTGATGTTATCTTATCCCCCATTAATAGAATGTAAAAATGGTATATGTGATATTATATACTTCATATAACCTATTTTAGATGGCATAAAAATCATTTTAGTATGTATTTAGGATAAGTACAAGGAAACTAAGATCATAGAATGGATTTTAAGAAGATATTTGAGTAGTTAATGGATGATCCAAATTAATCTGATGGTCAAAATTGGATAGAAGAGGGGGTGGCCTACTACATGTAATGTGAGTGGAATATTTGTTCTTTTTGAAAAGTAAAAGATGTACCCATAATTTTCACATGAAACAATGATCCAAAATTGATCATTAATGATAAATGGACAAAATGGTTTTTTAATATGTCAATAAAATATTTTATAGTTAAATTTTTATGTCATTTGATCACATATCATATTAGTTTATCCCCCGATTAATCTTTTTTAACTAGACAAGGTAATATATATTCAATGTTTTCACAATTCATTATAACAAAAAAATAAGTTAAACCTATTATATAATATAAATTTTTATTAGAAAAAATGGAAACAATTTTACAAAAATTAATAAACAGGTCTGAAATAATTTAATTTAAAATAAATCCCATATATGTGTTGAAAAAGTAGTTTTTTAGTAGTGTATTTTTGAAGTAATAGAATATTTTTTATTAAATATATGACTAGTATTAAAATTTTGATGATTTCATATTATTATTAATTTATATATATTATTCAAATTTCATATTATTAATTCATAGTTATTGTTTTTTAATAATTAAAAAAGAGATACCTAATTAACAATTTTTATAGAAAAATCCGTTTTAAGCCCAAAAATAAACTAACATTAAAATCCAATATAAAATTATTAAAAAGTAACTAATTTAAATAAATATAAATTAATAATACATATGTTATCTATAATCTTGTTCAAATTAGATTTATACTTTTAAATTAAATAATTACTTTTGAAGGAAATAATTTTTTTACGAAAATAGAAATTTTTCACTATTCACAGAAAAATCAATATTTTCAAACAATTTGAAAAATCTCACCCAAATTAAATTTTAATATTATTATTTTAATAATAATATTATTATTTTAAAATGAAAATTCTAAAATTAATAAATTATGTTTTTAGATAAAACCTCATAATAAAATTTGTTTAATTATAACTGTTTCAATTTTTTTTTAAATGCGTAATATTTTTATAATGAATGTAACTATATAATTAATTTTTTAAACAAGAGATTGATTTTTTTGTAAATTACCTAGGCTTTTACAATCTTCATCACTTTTATAAATTGCATCCACACAATTTAATTCAATTATTAAACTATTTTAGATATGTTTCCCTCAAACCATTTTCTGATTCCCAAGTTTCTTCTTCAACCACATGGTTTTTCGATAAGACCCTAACTTAGAAAATTTCCTTTTTTCTATAAAACAATATATCTATGGAAATAAATATTAATAGGATATTTCTCATCGTAAATATTATCATCTAACTGAACTACTAATGTCTCACAACATGATATAAATCCACCACAAATTTCTATAAGATTGAAAAATGAAATACATATGTACATTAGATAAAATTAGAGGTATATAAAAATGGTAGAAAATTGATCCCAATATCTCTATGATATAATATGGTCAAAAAAATCATAAAAATATATTCCCCTTCTCAAAAAAATTAATTACACAATTTTTGGGAGATACATTATGAAAAATATTATAATCTGCCTCGACAAAAATATTTTTTTTCCATTTATCAATATATATTTTTTATATGCTCTTAGACATCCTCATATGTTGTTGAAGAAATTGAACCATTATATAAATTTCCATAAAAAATGGTCCCATCATATTTATTTCTCATATTATTTTAAAAAATAGTATTTAAATTCACATTCCATATAACACCAGAAAAGGGTCCATCTATGTAATAGAATAAGAAATATCACTATATGAAAAATAAAATAGAGAAATATTTTAAACCCCAATTCCCTAGTAATCAAATGAAAAATAACGAATAATGTCTTCCAAGGATTGAATCAATATCTTAAACGATCTATCAAATTTGGGAATAAAAGTTGTACTAAATTATATTTTCGTATTCAATGACTTTGAATATCCATTCCACATATTATATATGATCCTATGATCATGGTCTGATAAAATATTGATAGGAGTTCCATTAAAAATTAATATCTCATTTTTATATAGTCCGTATTTCTCACACAAATTCATAGTATCTCTATTACAAATGAAATGTGAATAATTAGTTAATTTATCCACAATAAACCAAAATGAATTATTACCTAATGAAATTATTTTTTAATACCGCCATATAATCAATTGATATATTTTTCCATTTATAACATAGATCTTGGAATGGTTGAAGCATTACCTTAAATATTTTTCCTTTTTATTTAATGTAATGAAAAGTCATACATTCCACGGTAAATTATCACCATTTCATTTCTTACCATCACACCAATAATAATAATAATATTCAAAGTAAATTATTATCCTTCCAAAATTAATTTAAAATGGGAAACTTTGAGATTTACACAAAAACTCTATCTAAAATTGGGAATAACAAAACACAAAATATATTTCCATGTTAAATTATACCTTATTCATCAACACAAAACTCAGGAAACATTCCCTTACTAACAAACTATAAATTTTCATACAAAACAATATCCTCCATCTATGTATGACTAGTTATTAAAGAAACATTTTACTGTAGTAAAATTTTAATGAAAACATAGTATATCGACTTACAGAAATCATTATAGCTATAATCATCTTCTAATTTTAGGAAGGGTAATTTCCAAATGTAACAATATTAATGTAGTATTATTTTTATGACACAAATCATCAACCACTATATTTTAATTTCAAATATTGTAATGAATCATGTAATCATAATCTATTATAATATTAATTTATCTTCTATTACATATTTTTCGCACATTCTGATTAAAATAATAATTTATACTTTTGTGATCAATATATATCTCACACATTACTCTATCTATATAATTATGATATATTTTAAATGAAAATCCCATGGAATGTAACTCCAAATAACTTGTATAGAAATTTGAATCATGGAATTTAAACTGACTTCATGTACTAGTAATTATATGATCATTCTGTATTAGGACATAACCTAGTTCCTTCAATCGTGTATTACTATAGATGTAAAAGTCGCCATTTCAGGATAAAATAAGAGAAATGAGAGTAGTCACCAATCTTATTTCCTATTTCTTAAAACATTCATAACATTATTTTATACTTATTAATTTGACACCTTTTCAAGTTAAAGATATCAACAAGCAATATAAATGACCAAATTTTTTAATAATTATTTAGTAGTATACCAGTAATTTAAAAATAATATGAATCTATGTGATATTTCTGTGTCATTCCCTTTATTTGATAACTATTTTCAGTAGGGTCAATATTCATTATTTCTATAGAAAAATATTATTATGGAAAAAAGAAATTGCAACAAAAATTCACTTTTAATTAATTTTCCACATAGTTTCCCTTTAGTAAATTATTAAAAAAATACTTAGGTGTCCTTAATGTTTCTCTTATATTTTATTATGTACCAAAATATGATAAATAAACACAACCATAAACATATTGCGCAAATCATGGAAAAATCTATTCATAAGATCCATAAATATTTCAGTTATACTAGACATCATAAAGGTCCCAACTATAAAATCATAATTCTTATATCTAGTACAATTTTCATTATTTAGAATGACTTCTTCCTTATCCTTCAGTTGATGGTCACTGGACTATAAATCAACATTATAATATTACTAATATCTCTCGATCTTGTAAAACAAATCATCAATATGAGGAAAAGGACACTTCCTAATAGTGTTTTTTATTCAAGGAATTATTATAAATTTAATGCCTCATTAAACCATAGTATTTTTAAAAAATAATATTGCAACAACATAAGGTGATGTCATAGGGTTAATGATACTGTTATCTATAAACTCATAGAATCTATATTTCAAATAATAATATTCACATTAATCGAATTGATAATTGGTTACTGAAATATGCATCACATTAGGGATTATGTCTACTATAAACTCACCATCATAACAAAGAATAACAATAGGAGAATCATTCAAAAATTCATCTTTATATTGCTTCCCTACCAAAAAATAACTAATTTAAAAAGTTCTTTTATTTTCAACAATATGAGCTTGGGAACATCAACTAACATCTCTAATAAATTTCTCTTGTTCTTGGTATGTTATTACAATTATTAAATAATTTAATAAATCATTAATAGCTATAAAATATATCATCAAATGATTACAAAATCCAATCAATACCCAAAATTATATCAAACTCAACTTTGAAAATTTTAAAATGATTTGTAGGAAACACCATCCCATTGATAACAATAATAATGTTCCTATAAGACATGGTTTCATTAATATTTATACCCTATTTTTTTACAAAAAAATCTTTTATTCCTTTAATTTTTTGACATTTCAAATTTACATTCATATCATTCTTAAATGAATTAATATGATGATCTAGAGTAATAATATGGTGACCCATAATTTATAGACATTGAATTAGAATCATATAAGATAGAAATTCATTAAAAAAAATTTAAATCAATTTTATAATCACAATGTTCTATTATCCTTGTAAATTGGAATACATAAACTACTAGTCCATAAAGGGTCCACAACATCTATCTCTTAGTTGTTCAAATGTGAACCCGTTATAGATACAAGGAATGTAATAAATTTCATCGTTTCTTGAAGAAAGGAAACATCATAATGTGTAAAAATATATTATTATTAATGGTTATCAAGGGTGATATCAATGATCACTTAAATATAACATGAGAATAATTTTAGGACAATATAGACATAACATTTGAAAAAAATTCACTATATATCAAATATAATAATATTGAATCAGGGAATAATGTTTTGTTGTTCATTATTCAAAAATAAATACTAAATTGAAACATATAATATATTAAAGATTTATTTATGAATTAAACATGATATTATAGCATAAAAATAATATAAAATATAATTTCATTATTAGAAAATTCTCATTGAAAAAACAATCATTGTATAACGAGTTCACTGCCTAAACAATCATTGTAGTTTAGGTTGAATCCCAATACTCTCATAGTGGACATAGTCCCTTACTGAACTGAGTTCAACAACCATTCTAGTCTTGTTTATATCATTATATTTCCATTATTTCCCAATGAGTTAGGGTAGATATAGGTCCCACAAATATTACATTTTATCAATACCACCATCCTTGGTTATAATGTAACCACTATCCTTGGAGTTAATGTAACCACCATCCTTATTTATGATGTAATGACCATCCATGGTTAATCATAACTACCATAAAATAATTAAAACCATTAATATTTTTTCTATTACATAACAAAATATTAATCATATTATAACACATGAAATGAAATGGGAATGAGAGAAATTTCATCATATCATAAACTGTAGATAAGTTCCATGTTTCATTAATATCATGACATCAAAAATATAAACCATATATAAAAATAATAAGTATAGTAAAATAGGAAAATATCCTCATTGGATATTAATTATTAATAAGGTATTTCATATTATATTGACTATTATTTATAAATATCTCATTGATTATTTCTTACGAATATTACCCTTTACAATTAGAAATCACTTATTAAAAAACTTCACATATAAAGGAAAAATTTTTATATTAGAAAAAACTTAAAAAATTGTGAAGGTATTTTATAATCAAATATTATTCATGATAGTGTGAAAATATATTCATTATTTATAGGTGAAAAAACATTTCCAATATATTATTTTCGAAATAGTCACAACGTACCATGTTTGTAAAACAAGAAGAATATTCTTTTAAAATAGTTTCTAAAAATCCATTAATGGGTAAAGTAAAATTTAAAAAACAATTAGAGAATAGTAAAAAAATTATTATTTAGAAAAAATTTATGTTTAAGTCAAATACTCCCTAACGGATACATAAAAATAAAAAATCCAAATTATTGATGAGATTGTGAAATAAACCATAACAACTTCTATATATTTTGTATCATAAAATCCATAGATGATTGAATATGAAATGAACATGTATATAAAAGTAAAATTATTTATATTTATCATAAATTACATTCAAATTATGTGTTTACACCACAAAAAAGAAACAATTAGTGAGTATGACATGTGTCCCAAATAAATTAAAGTGTGAAAAATATCTCTTACCTCATATTTGACTTACTTACAATATTATGTACACTCATATATAAAACAATTAAATTTATTATAAATATATAGAATAATTATTTAAATTCTCATTCTGTATAATATATTAAATATATATATATATATATATTTGTAGTCATATATAATAATGAATATAGAAAATGAATTTCATCATTCATGGAGACAGTTGGTTGTATGTACGAATGAATGTTATTTTAATTTTTTTGATAGAAGGAATGAAAGAAAGATTAATAATAATTCATATTTAAGAAGTAATTATTATATAATATAAATCATATATATTCATAATATCTATCATTATTACAATCCATTTATAAATAAATGAAAAACAAATCATATCATTTCATGAAGGTGGTTGTCCACATATACGCATGAACAACATTATCATTTTTCAACAGTTTGGAAGGTAAGATGGTATATATGATACTATTAATAAAGTAGAATAATTATTTAATTATTATAATATATAAATATTAAACCAATCATAATTTCCCTTTTTGGAATATAGTGATGGATAATTAATTGTATTTCTATGTGGAGACAGTTGGCTGTAGTGACACACGAGGAGTATATTCACATCCAAATTGATGGAAAGTGTGCAAATATAGGTGATTTTATAGACATAATAATCTTAATGTATATTAAGGATAATTAATTTAATTTTTATAAAAAATATATCATTTTAGGCCATTACATCTTCCTTGAAAAACCCCATTTATATTTCCACTTAAGTGATCTAGGATTGGAATTTAGAGAAGGAAAGAACCACAAGAATGTGGATATCAAATTTTATAAGGTATTTTTTTGGATATGGTAAATATATAATGAAAAAATTTATGTGAATAAGATAATTAATGGGTGTCCTTTTATAAGGGAGGGGAAGGATATATATAGAATTTCTTACAAGATGAAAATATAATAAATTAATTCTTAAGCTCAATGGTTCATAATTGACTCTTAATGAATATAGGATGAGATTTTTGATAAAATATTATAACTTTCTTAACTCATTAATACTGCAATTAATTTTTAATAATCTAATAAAATATATTTTGATAAAATGTCATTATTTTCAATTTTATCTCAGTTCAATTGATATAACATAAAAAAGTACATGAATTGATGGAATTAAAAAGTAATTATTTAAAATCTCACAAATATTTAATATTAATATATAAAATTTATATAATTTATTAACTAACTAAATTTATATTACATATAATATTTTAAGATTATTTATCATATTTTATTTAATTGGATAATTACTATATCGGTGTTTTATATGCATTTTTGGTCATGATATAATTAGTAACAATTAAAAATATATTTCTTTCATGAAAATAATTTCATTAATATGAATAATAATTTTATTATTCGCTCATAAATAGGTTATTACACTCTCTAATACGTAAATGTTATTTTAAACTAAGAGAGTGAAACATTGTAAATTTTTCTTTCATTTATATAATATATAAGTCATTTACATAGACATTTTTACACTAATGAACTAAATATCTATCATAATATTGTAATTGTAGAATTAAAAAAATCCACTATGGATTATGATTTATAATTATGTCCTTATTATTTATTTATAACCGAGAATATCCTGATTTACAGTTTACCAAGGTGATAATATTTACTACTATTACTATTCATATTGGAAAAGAATAAATGAAACCTATTAAAAAATTATGAACCTTTACAAATATGTGATTAATTTTATGTAATTCAATACACATAAATGGATGAAAATAATTTTTAATTATGTTCCCAAAATGATAAAAAGATGATATTTTGGAAACAAAATTCATTTTTATGCATAAAGATAGGGAATTCTTAACTTATTCCTAGAAAAATAATTGTTGGAAGGTTGATTTTTTTCACATCAATAATATATTCAATAAAATAATTCAACAATTATTATAAATTTTTTTAAGGTAAAAATAAATTTCATGGTAATAAATTTTTTAAGAAAACTAAAATTTTTTAATTAAATATTTAATTTTTAATTTTAGTAATTTGATAACATATAAAGTAATTTTTTAAATGTCTAGACCAAATTATTCAAAAAATTATTTATTATTATTTATACAGACTAATAAATTCGATATAAGATAAAAGACACATAATTTTTTTATAAATATTTTTGGTTCATCAAAATGTGATGTTGCGCTTAATGAAAACTATCAAAGAAATAAAATTATATTTAAAAAATATAAAATTATAATGTTTCTTTGTAATAATATAACCCCTTATAATGAATTCCACTATAGAAATTGGTAACTGGAAGGATAAAAATATAACGATACTAATGCCTCATATCATCCTTAGTTACACATCTAGCTTCCTCAAATTGATAGTTTCATCACAAAACATTGACAAGGTAGTAGTCTCATTTCACAAAACATTATTTATGTTGTCCAGTATCACTGCTATTTATTATTAATAAGAATTATATTTTCCTAGAGGAATGGCTTATATGATTATTACATATTAAGGATTAGTTATATACATTATCAAGAGGGATACAAGGAACCCATAATGAACTTGAGTGAGATTTGGTACAAGTTGTAATCGATAATCTATTATTCTGATAAAATTAACAATTCCAGAAAGAATATAATACCAATTTATTGGCTCTATATTTTCTAAAAATCTCATCACCATAATCTACATATATATTTAAATGAGCACCTTGTCACTAACTTCAGACTCTATATCCTTTTGATGATTTTTAGAGTAGCATTTATTTGAATCTACGTTACCGTTATGTTTTGATGAATTAATATACCATTCTAATTTATTTAATCAAAACAGTTATGTAAAAATTTATTTTATCTCTAACATAATTCTATAATATTATATTATTCAACTTCCTACCATATAAGACTATATAAGGATCCATATTAATTCAATAGTGAATGGTATTTTTGTACCAAAAAACACTAATGGAAGGGCTTGATCCCAACTCCCTTTTAATATACAGAAAAATATCCTAGAATATATAATAATGTTTCAATTTTCCTCTCATTCTAGCTATCTATATGATTATGATAAGTATTATAGAAACATAACATTTAATCTAGATCATATTGATGACTTCTCTATAACAATGAGGTAAACTTCAGTTTAAGATTAGATTAAATTAACAGTGATAATCCATTAAATATTATCACTCAATTAATATATAACAAAGTAACTTAGTTAAGAGAGAAATATTTTATAAAGGAATTATTTTGTTTTTAATTCATAGGGTGATCAATAACATTCCCAATAGTATGATTGTTTTTAGATGTTTTGGGGATTCCAATGAAAAATATCCTTGCTAATGTTTCCCAATTCCTTTTTTCCTTTTTTTAATTATTGTAACATCCCATAATACCCATATCATTCATACTTAACATTATGTAATACCAATCACATATTAAAATAAACTATAATATCTCTTTTTAAACCATCTGAATAGAAATACTCTTTCAAATATCTATGAATGTTCTTACTTTTAGAATGATTATAGAATGAGGAACAATGAGTTTCATCAGTTGGATCATACTTCAAATCCAGTACTGAAAGGGAATATAAATTTTTTCTTAACCCTGTTATTCTTTGAAAATCACGGTTGAACATAGAATCATTTTTAATAATCTTTTATAGATCTACATCTTCATTGTGTTCCACGTTAATCTTCACAAGGATAGATTATTAAACAATCTATTTATAAATATAAAAATTCACCAATTCCATAATTAGTTCAAAATCAATACTTTATATGACTAGAAATATCAATTATTTTTTTATCCTCAACATGTATAAGTTAGCTTGATCCTTTTTACTCATAGCATCTTCATCCTTGTTTTCTTTCCTGTGGTGGTAATTTATTGAGTTTTCATAATCAATAATCATTTATAAAAATGGTATTTGTCTCGTATTCATATATTTTTTATATAACATATTCATTAATGTTTTATTACTATAATATATGTCACACATTTTTCCAAAAATATAATTCCTATGTATCTTTTAGAAAAACTTCATAACGTGAAAAACCATCATAATTCTGTTTATTTTATTAAAATAGGGAGTAGAACACGGGATGTAACTAGAAGAAAAATAATATATATCATTTGATTCTTAAATAGTTATTTCTAATAGAGTTACCTCTCAATAAATTCCAAAATTCATTTGGACGGGAAACCAGGCTGGTGAAACATGTCATTCGAACATCTTGGGTGGCCCTAAAAGCTTGGAATTCATCCACTTTGTTTCCTTTTGGATATGTGTGGATCACCTTCATGTGATTTATGAGTTATTTACACATAAAATGAAATAATTTATGGACCAACATCTATGAATTTTTCCATTCATATATTTGTGAAGAATAATGGAATTAGTTTTAGTCACATTAATTGGAATGTTATTAGGGTTACTCGGAATTACCACTAACTAGAAAATTGATTTTTATGATGGAGAATTTGTCCATTAATCTAAAACCACTTGAGTTTATTTAATAAAATATTTGTTTTTTCTTATAATAGTGGAACTAATATAGGATTTCAATCATGATGCCCATTGTTCCACACCTACCAAATAAACTAATCCCTATTTTAGTGAATCAAACCTATGACATTTCTCTCTGGCCTAGGGTGGCCTATTCTCTGGAACCATAAATTTAAAATGGTTGAGTCATTCTGGTAATGAGGGAAGAGGCCAATGATGGTGCCAAAGTATTTTCAAATTGACTACCTCGAGTCACTTTCCTTGAGTTTTTGAGTTAAATATTCTTCCCATGGGATCCAACAATATAGGCACCTGGAGGAAATCTTTTTTTTTTGATTCATAATTTTTTCATTTTTATGTAAGGCATGGTTCTTAATCCCTTATGTAAGTAAATTGATTTTTGATTGTAGTCCTAATGCCACATCCACTCACCCCAAATATCCAAATCATTTCAAGACATCCATGTTTTTTTATATTCATTCATAGAAAGAATCTTATATGAGGAACCAGTAAATATACACTTATCCTGATTAAAATTCATCATAATAAAATCTAATGTGTTCTATTGTTTCTCATCAAGGAAAACATGGATAATTTTTGGATACCTACTTTAATTGATGAATGAGTAGTTAGGAACCATGTATTCTATAAACCAGAGATTTTTTCCAACCCTAATCTAGTTCCAGAACCTAATTTCTCCTCTACATACAATATTTCTGGTGTGGATTTGGAGGTTCAAGATGTTATCATGGGGCATGATCCACATTGAGGAGGGGATGATTATAGTTTAGTCCAATTTAAACCCATGTAATCAGAGAAATAATTTATTAACTGTTATTCAAAACTCATTTATCACCTTGTGGACTAAGAGAAAATTCACTGGGATGGAGGATAGGACACTTTTGACCAAGGTAATTATCCCTCTAAAGGATAAATGTTCGTTCTTCTAATTCATGTTGTGTCCAATTATTTTTTCAAAATCCCATTAAATCAGATAAATAATGTTTTCAATGTTATTTAAAACTACATTTATCACCTTGTGGACTGAGTGAAAATGAATTTTGTTGGAGGATAGGACACTATTAACCAATGTAATTATCCCTCTAAAGGATAAATTTTCTTTCTTCTAATTCATGTTGTGTCCAGTGATTTTTTCAAAACCATGTGAATGTGTTTCACTTTATGATATTTGAGGATACCATGGATCCAAAATTATCCATTTTAAAATTCTTTCTATGAATATTCAAACAATTTCCAAGGAGTCTGATGTGTTTTTTTAAAAGATATTTTATTTTAAAAAGACACTCTTATCGTAATTCACCATTTCTTCACTCTAGTTACAATATTCCTCCAAGATTCGGTTATCACCTATAATTGATCACATTATTGAATTAATGAAAAGGAAATATAATCAGTGAAAATTAAATTGGTAATGAAACATGAAAGTGACTTTATACTATGTGGAAGGATTATTCACATATGGATGTATTGGTTTATGGAATGACTTACGGTGTCTTATAAAGCTATGAAGATTTTGGGGGAAGCATGTCACCTTGTTTAACACATATAAATTCCATGAAAAAAAATGTTTCACCAATAGGATATGGAGATCCATAAAGAGATTAAACATCTAAATATGAGATCTAAATCCCACTATGAGAAACTGATTCATATAAGGACCTTGAGGATGTAATTTTATTTGAGCCTATCATAATCATTATTCATATTCAATTTTATTTAAATGTTGTATCCAATATAATTAGTGTTGATATCACTTAACACATATTTAGGTAACCCAATAGAAAACTTTATTGACCTCACTATAGTAAAACCATGATTCTTTAGAAATATCCAATGTGGGGATGGATGGGGATTAATTAATTGATAATATTGTCCATCACTTTGTATATAAAATTTCACATTATAATAGGGTTGTAATGTTGAAAATAAGAGGGGTCTTTGATCATTCGGGTGAGGGAAGAAGTTTTTGAACATGCCACATGAGGAAGAAATCCACCATTGAAATAAATCGTTCACCACATTCACTAAATATATACTAATCATATCCAATAACACACTATATATATAGACTAGGAATTCATCGGGGCCATGTGCACAATCAAGATTGAGATTCCACAATTTCTCTCGAATTTTCACTCCATAAAGAACACCATCAATGGACTCATTGTATTGATCTAACACCATTTTAGGAATGGCCTCAAAGTAGATTTAATAGGCACCGAGACATCCTTCTTAAATGCGGGGGATGGGACTATCATGAAAGGACTTAAATTCCAAATCATCCATTCCGATAATTATGTCATGATCATCTAAGTACAATTTATTTTCCAAGAGGATATTTGTTCTATTAAACCAACACTTATCTTTTATATAGGAATGGTAATATGATGTGATGTGGTATCCATTATTTAACTATTTATCTTTGGATTTATCATGGTCTATATGTTCATGTTTAAGGAACATTTCTGCCAGGGTACTTTTTTTATTTCCCAAATCAGTGAAGGTATTTACTTTCATATTATTTAATAGGTTATATTCCATGAATTCAATCTATGTTTTGAGAATTTATATCTTCTGAAAACTATGAGGTTTATTGCTGATCCCCCTTCCAGACCAACTTTAAACCAACAAAGACAGTTATGGATGGTTGACCATAAGGAACCCTGAGATGGATACTCCTAAGAGTCCTTCAATTTTCTGTGATACCCTGATTGATTGACCCAAATACATGATTACATAAAATGATCACTTAATTCTCTCATTGGATACATGTAAACAATAATAGGTGGGTGATCAGATATACTTCAGACAAGGTGAGTTAAAATTGCATTAGGGAAGGCGTAGATAGCATTGTAGTTGGAAAGGCATCAGTTGAGGTTGCCCTAGGAGCAATGATTTCCTTTCTTATTATTACACCAATGGATGTTATTCATATAATTTTCCATATCCAGAGGCATCATGTCACAACATGTCCCCCCAGGGCTCATATCGTGACTACCCGAAACCAACCTTCCATAGGCTAGGGGCTGGAGTCTATCACTAGAGGCATAAATCGGTAAACTGGAAACGCATTGCCTTTATAACTGTAAATAAACAAATCAGAGTACACAAATGGAAGAAAATTACTATATAAAACTATATACAAATGATGTGCTGGAAAGTACAAAGGGGTCAGAAATACAAGCCCAATAGGAATATAAAACTTAAATCTTGTACAACTGAAGAAAGGTAAAGTAGCTATTGGGTCATCCTCTGGGGTTCCTACCTAAAGGGTGGGTACATATGGCCTCCTCATCACTCCACATCCAACCATCTCATCTGAGTACTCTCACACTGAGTGGTACACCTCCGGGTACCGTCCAGTCCTACTACACTCAACCTTAGTCAATGTTGTCTGTCGTCGGCATCCAACACAACGAGGTGCGGGCACAGCCCGTGTAGGGGAGAGTATAATGATACTGAGTTGGGACCCTGAGAACCTTAAGGTATCAAGGAATCTAACAAGGATAATCCACAATGGAAGAAATCAACGGATATCCATTACATAGGTATATTCCCATACATATACCCATGTTATCTAGTAACCCATATCAATCATGAGGAAAACACAAAAGTCATTGACTCATCTCAAACAAGGATTTTATTTTAGGGGTATTAGCAAGTAATATCCACAATAAAACCATCATAATCTCAGTTGATAATGTCATCCTCCTCTATCGAGTATAGTGGGGTTGTCGCGCCACATAGACGCACTTCCCACCTTCCTGGACTACTACGGTACTCAACCTATCGAGCACCATTGGTCTGCTGTGCTCACACAGAGGTGATCCCCACTGTGGGTCTGTCACGCACACACAGTGGCACTCCACCACATATCCTGCTGAGGTACATTCTCCTGTCGAGTACCGTGGGACTGCCGCGTCGCATAGAGGTGCTCCCCACTGTGGGTCTACCGCATCACACAGAGTCCCTCTCCACTGGACAAGTTGAAACACTCCAAGTCCAAAGGTCAGCAGTCGTCTGGTCTCTTCCAGCTACTAAGTCTGTCACAACCCGTCCTCGGGGCCCGAGCCGTGACTAACCCAAGCCTGCCTTCCATAGGCTAGGGGCTGGCCGCTAGCACCAAGGCGTAAATCCCGGTAAAAAGGTAAGGCATTGCCTTTGTATAGTAAACAAGAACCACAGAGTAAGCAAGCAGAAAAAGTAAACACTAAGTAAAAACAAAGTACAACTGTAAGTGCGAAAAGTAAGTGGGCTAGTATACAAACCCAAACTGAAAGTAAAGTACAACTCGAAAGGGAAAACATCAACTGAAAAGTAATAGCAGCTACGTCGAGCTGTCCACTGGAAATCCCACCTGAATGGTGGGTACAGATAGCTCCACTGCTCCTCGGGTCCCGTCGTCCGCTCTGAGTACGTCCCGCCCAGTGGTCCACCTACAAGTACCGTCCTACTCTGCTAGCCTCAACCATGATCAATGTTGTCCGTCGTCTGCAACAAACACAACGTAGTGCGGTCTTAGCCCGTTCAGAGGTGAGTATAAGCTACTCAGTAGGGACCCCGAGATCCCCGAAGGTCTCCCAAAACCCACAAAGGATAAACCACAAAGGAAAGATACAATCACAAAGTAACAACCGACACTGCTTAGGTATATGCCCATACATATACCTAAGTCATCAATTCCAGTACGCTCCAACCTCCGATCCCAAGAACAACCCAGTCCACACAGGAAAGTATACGTATTCCACACAGGAAAGAAAAACGTAATCCACATAGGATAGCACAAAAAAATCCACACAGGAAAGAAAACAAGTTTCAGCTCACACATGAATACTTTTTTGAAGACGATAGAGATGATCACTGATCCATCTAAGTCGTCAGACCCACAAAGGATCGATAGGTACTAACCCCCACAAAGACCCACACCGGATCGATAGGAAACTACCCCCCACAAAGACCCACACAGGATCAGACCCACACATGATCTGTAGGCGCTGGCTCACACAGAACCGCTGAGCGCTGACCCTCACAGGATCGGACACACACAGGATCGGTAGCACTGATCCACATAGGATCATTGAGTGATGTAGTCATCGCCGTCGAATCCACTGAGGATTTCTGTATAGTCGTCGTCACAGTAGCAGTCGCAGCCAGCACTAGGGTTCCCGTACACAAAATGCTCATTCGGGAGGGTCTGCTTCACGAGCCGAGAGGCTGATACATCAACTAACACAAAGTCCAGAGTTGATGTATCCAAAAGTTCCATATTGTCAACAGGAACTCAACGTCGCAGACAACGTGTCAATCGAACGCATGGTCTGAGAGTTAATGGCTTTTTCGTCCCAGGGGCCCGGTTGGTTTTTAAGGTAAAACCAACCCGACCATACTCCACCTGCGTCCAAACATCGGGCAAAGTATGCCAAAAGATCTGTCTCACTTAGAGGAAAACAATGAAGTCGACAGCACTTCGATCGGACGTTCGAAGCTCAAGATATGAGCGTTTCCGTTCCAAGGGCCCGGTTGGTTTCGTGTATGAACCAACCCAGCCGAACTCAATGTATTCTGAAACCTTGAGTGTGATATACCGAAACGACCATCTCGTTCCAAGGATTGTGTCGCCACTGACAGCGCGTCGATTGGAGGTTCGTAGCCCGAGTTATGAGCATTTGTACGGAAAAGTCCAAGTACGGGGGGTCTGGGCCCGGCCCGGCCCAGCCCAGTACCCCCTGGGCCGACCTGAACCGGGTCGACC
This sequence comes from Viscum album, assembly GCA_963277665.1. Lineage (NCBI taxonomy): Eukaryota > Viridiplantae > Streptophyta > Magnoliopsida > Santalales > Viscaceae > Viscum > Viscum album. The sequence goes on along the minus strand of OY728142.1, from coordinate 921,654,972 downwards.
CGGGCCAACAGCCCGACCCGGCCGGTGGCGCGGTGCGGCCAGCACGGCGGCGCGGCCAGCGCGGCCTTTGCGCCACACATGCGTCAAGGGAGGGGTGTTGCTCCTCCATTATGAAAACGGAGGCCCCCATTAAGGGGACCGCGCCTTGTAACACCGGGGGGTGTAATCCCTCGGATTTCTGCCAGTAACGGCCGGCCAGCGCGGGGCCGGCCGGTTTCTCGCCACGGGACCCCACGGTCCCGCGTCTTCCGGCGCCGGCGGCCGGAATTCCGGCCGCCTTCTTCGAATTCTTCGGTGGGTGGTTTTTCTGACTGCTACTTCCAAGATGGCTGCAAATTCGTCCGGTGCGGCGTGACGACGCCACGTCCTTCTGCCACGGCCCGACTCCGGCCGCAGCCTCGTTCATACCCTCGACGCAGCGCAACGGCGTCGCGTTTCCTCGTAGTGGCCCGCATCGTTCACATCTCCTTTATCTCAAGCTCGGTGCAACGATGCATTACCGTCTTCGCTAATCAAAACGATGAATAGCAAAGGGGGGAGGGGTATCGGCCGTGTTTGTGCGGACTGATCCCCTCCCGTTATATCGATAGCAGTTGGCCGAAACATAAAACGTTTAACCTCCACATTTTTAATTTAAATAAAAATTGGAACATGGCTGTCAGATTTAGCTTTCATATTCGAAGGAATGAATCACCAACTAAAAAAAATAATCGAACCCCTACCTTGGGTATAAGCTGATCAGAAGGAGGCATCGTCGTTCGAGGTTCGTCGTGGTATGGCATCACGAGGATGACGACGTCGAAGGGGGATGACGGCGTTCGTCCGACTCGATGGAAGGCTAAGCCGTCGTCCCTCGCTACCCGATTCTGTTGTCGTCGAGGTGCGTCCGAAGAGGAAACTTCGTTGGAGAAGTTCTTCACGTTCTTCGGCGGAGATGTTCTTTACTAAGTACGGTGTTCTTCATCGGAGTCCGAGATGTTCTTCATGTTTTTCGTCAAAGTTTAAGAAGAAGAAGACTTCCTCAAACCCTTAGCCCTTTCCTCCCAAGTCTCGACCACAAGAAAAACTAACCCCAAAATAAAATAATCCTCCCACTTATTTTATTAACCCAACATAGGTTTTTAATTTCATGAGTTTGAAAATTCAAAACCCACATTTAACTCACTTATGTTATTACATAAGATGTTATAAAATTAATGAGGAGATAAGTTAGCAAAACATAAATGGGGGGGGGTTTAGAGGTGTTAGAAAAGTGAGGGGTTGGGCTCGTGTGGGTCCCACCCTACCTTATCCTCTCAAGGTTGGATATCAAAAGTTGGTCCCACCCCCAACATCCTTACTTAGGATAAAACTACCAAGTGGGAAAAATAAAAATTGTTAAATTTTTATTTTCAACTACCACAAAAATTAATAACTCCCCTCGTGTAAACGCAACTCCGAAACAGGTGTTCCTAAGCAATTACCAGTGCTTCGGTTCCATCGGTGCCCTTGGAATTCGATTTCGGTCACCGTTTCAAAAGTTAGAAATTCCGACTCATTCATTCACTGAACGTACCCGAGCTAAACTTCGGATAGAAATTCTGGGCACACCGGGCTCAGAATCAAGTTCCGTCTGAAACCGCGTTCTTGTAAAATTCCTAAGAAAATTAAGAAAAAATTTCCCTTGAATTTTATTGGTCTTTACATTACTCCCACCTCAGGGCTTTATGTCCCCGTAAAGATACATTGAAAACCAAGGAAACAAATGAGGGTACTGAGCACACATCTGAGCCTCCCGCTCCCAAGTGTTATCCTGGAGGTTCCCGTGCTGCCATCTGATGCGCACTAGAGGAATCAACCGTCCACATAGGGCCTGCTCATGTCGATCCTCGATCTCCACTAGGACCTCCGAAAAAGTTACCCCATCATCGACGTCAAGCTCCCCATGGTCAATGATATGCGTCGGGTCATGCATGTATCTCCTCAGCTGAGATACGTGGAAGACGTCGTGCACCCGGTGCAACTGAGGTGGTAGAGCCAGACGATAAGCCACCTCGCCAATCCTGCTGAGGACCTAGAACGGTCCGATGAAGCATGGAGACAACTTTCCGCCTCGGCCAAATCTCCGTAATCCACGTCGTGGTGAGACATACAAGAAGACGTGGTCGCCATCCTCGAACTCTAGTGGCCTCCGACTCCTGTCAGCATAAGACTTATGCCGGCTCTGAGCTGTCCTCATCCGCTCCTGGATGACCTGGACCTTCTCTGTCGTGTCTCGGACCATCTCTGGTCCCACAAGTGCTGACTCCCCAGGGTCTGTCCAGCACAAAGGAGATCTGCAAGATCGGGCATACAACACCTCGTATGGTGCCATCCCGATGGTGGAGTGGTAGCTGTTGTTGTACGCGAACTCCACCAAGGGTAGGTGGTCCTCCCAGCTACGACCAAAGTCGAGGACACATGCACAGAGCATGTCCTCGAGAGTCTGAATGGTCCTCTCCTTCTGACAATCCGTCTGAGGGTGAAAGGCTGTGCTCAGACTTAGCTGCGTCCCGAACGCCTCCAACAATCCCTTCCATAGCCGGGAAGTAAAACGAGCATCTCGATCAGAGAAGATAGATGATGGGACCCAGTGAAGCCAAACAATCTATTGAACGTAAAGACGTCCCAAGCTCTCCACTGAGCCCTGCTCTCTGATGGGTAAGAAGTGAGCCGACTTGGTGAGTCAGTCGAAAATCACCCAGATGGAGTTGTGACCTCTGGAAGTGCGTGGAAGTCGAGTCACGAAGTCTATAGATATCCCGTCCCACTTCCACTCCGGGACCTCCAAGGGTTGTACCAAGCCTGCTGGTACCTGGTGCTCTGCCTTCACCTGCTGGCAGGTGAGGCATCGAGAAACGAACTCTACGACAACCTTCTTCATTCCCAGCCACCAGTGCTGTCATCTGAGATCCCGGTACATCATCGCCACTCCGGGATGTACCGCCAAGGGAGAAGTGTGAAACTATCTCAGCACCTCCTCCCGTAAAGCAACTGGTACTGAGGTACATCCTCTGAAAAGGATGTCATACTCTACTCCAAAGGAGAAACCATCAGGTGCGTGTCCTGAGGATATCTGTGCACGCCGCGTCTCACAGTCAGTGTCCCCATGTTTTGCCTCTCTGACCTGCTGTAGTAGTAGAGTGACTGTGAGAGACTGAAGGAAGGCTGCTCCATCTCTATCCACGAAGGATATCTACATAGACGCTAGCTGCTCTGTCGCCTCCTCAGGTAGCTGAATGCCCGTCCTCCTGCTGAGGGCATCGGCTACCACGTTCCCCTTTCCAGAATTATAGACAATCTCAATGTCATATCCCTGGAGGAACTCGAGCCATCGTCGCTGTCTCAGATTCAGTTCCTTCTGAGAGAAGATGTATATGAGACTCTGATGGTCAGAAATTACTATAAAGCGCTCACCAATCAGATAGTGTCGCCATGTCTTCAGAGCGAAGACCACTGCTACTAACTCCAGGTCATGGGTAGCATATTTCTGCTCATGCGGCCTCAACTGACGTGATCCATAGCCGATCACTGCCCGCTCCTGCATCAGGACACAACCAAGTCCGGTCCCTGATGCATCGCAGTAGACTACGTACCCTACTCCCTCCTCAGGCAACCTCAAGATAGGTGTGCTGGTCAATCTCTGTCTCAGATCCTGGAAGCTCTGCTGACATCTGTCTGACCACACGAAGGATTTCCCCTTCTTCGTCAAACCTGAGAGTGGTGCCGCAACTCTGGAGAAGTCTGGCATGAATCTCCGGTAGTATCCAGCTAGTCCGAAGAAACTCCGCACCTCTGTCACTCTCCTGGGTGGATACCAAGCTACCACTGCCTCGATCTTCGCAGGATCCACTGCAACTCCCGCCTCAGAGATGAAATGCCCCAAGAAGTGGACCTCACGTATCCAGAACTAACACTTCAAGAGCTTTCCATAAATCTGGTGCTCTCAGAGTGTGTCTAGTATAGCCCATAAGTGGTAGGCATCCTCCTCCTCAGTCGTCGAGTGAATCAGAATGTCGTCAATGAAAACCACAAAAAATTGATCGAGGTATGGCTGAAAGATCCTGTTCATGAGGGCCATGAACACTGCTGGAGCATTGGTTATGCCGAATGGCATAACCAAGAACTCATAGTGGCCATACCGACATCTGATGGCCGTCTTCTGCACGTCCTTGTCTCGAACACTGAGCTGATGATAGCCTGACCTAAGGTCTATCTTCGAGAACCACCGTGCTCCCTTGAGCTGATCAAAGAGGTCATCAATACTCGGTAGCGGATACATGTTCCTCACTGTCACCTGGTTCAGGCGACGATAGTCGACACATAGTCGCAAGCTCTCGTCCGCCTTCTTGGCGAACAAAATCGGGGAAGCCCATGGTGAAACACTGGGTCAGATGAACCCCTTGCCCTGCAAGTCCTCCAACTGTACCTGTATCTCTCGAAGCTCGGCGGGGGCCATCCGATATGCTGGAGTCGATATCGGGGTTGTCCTGGTGTACAAGTCAATATTAAAGTCTACCGCTCTACGAGTAGGTGACCCTGGAACGTCGTCGGGAAAAACGTCCACAAACTGATCCACCACAGCTGGAAAACCAGGACTCCGCACATCAACTGCTCCTAGGATGAGGCTAGCCAAATGATGACTTATGGGCTATCCTCTTCTCCGCGAAAGTCCATCATGTGCTGCAAAGGCTCCCTTCTTGCCAGTGAAGGTGAACCTGCTCCTGTCGGTGCGTACAAATCATACCTTGCGCCTAAAACAGTCAATCTGTGCATGAACCGTAGATAACCAATCCATGGCCAATATGACGTCGTAAGGCCTCGACGCCACTACAAGAAGATCCCAGCCAAAGCTCTCGCCTCCTAGAGTAAGCTCACACTACCGGAACCAGTGCGTAATCGTCGAGTCTGCTCCCGTAGGAGTCTCTAGCCGTAAGGATTGAGCCAACGACTCTGTCAGAATCTCCGAGCTCCGAACAAGGGAAGCAGATATAAAAGAGTGACCCTTTCCTGTGTCTATAAGTAATACAGCAAGGGGGGAATAGACATAGATAGTACCTCGAATCATCTTGGGTGCACCTTGGTCGTAGGCCCTTGCTGCCTGGAGCTGTGCCTATCTCTTCCCTCCAGCTCCCTGTGGTCAGGGTGGACCTCTTGGTGGTGGTGGTGGTAGAGCCTCAAAGCATCTCCCACCACCTGCTACGCGGCCAGCTCCTCTGCCTTGTCCGCCTCCTCCATGCGGATCTCCACGGTCGACCCTCTACCTCTGCCTCGGTGGTCCCTCAACCGACTGCTGATCCTCTGCACGGCGGGTCGGGCAGTCACGAGCCATGTGGCCCTGCCCGCCGCATGAGTAGCACTACCTAACTCTCAAAATACTGACTCCGCGATGCGTGCTCCGCACTGTTGAGCCAGTGTCCTGAGGTCGTCTTCCTGAGGGTCTGGTCTGCCTGGACCCATGTGTCATCCGTCGACTGCCTGCTGCAGAAGACTCTGCTATTTGATGCCCTGCGGTGGGTCTCGGTACTGGTGTAGACTCAACAAGAAAACTCTCGATCAAAAAGGCCTGCTCTAGAACTCTTGTCTGAGTCAGAATGCTGAGGGAGATCAGCGATTCCCTGATCTCATGTCTCAATCCCTGATCAAAGGTCCCAAGCCCAGAAGAATGGGTCCTTTACCATGTCTGTCGAGTAGCGTGAGTGATCGGTAAATCTCGCCGAGTACTAGGAGACCGTCATGCTGCCCTACCGTAGCTGAAGAAGCTCCTGAATGCGCACCGCACAGAGGGTGGCTGGGGAGAAATCTGAGCGGAAGAGGATCTCAAAATCTGTCCAAAGTAGAGATGCATCATCGTGCACCTGGAGATTCATGCTCCACCATTGGCCCACTACTTCATGCAGTAGGCTCGCAGCGAGGATCACCATGAGGTCTGCTGGTGTCCTCACTAGCCTAAAAACTCGTACGACTGCCTCCAGCCAGTCCTCGGCTGCCTGGGGTTCCGTCTCCCCCACGGAACCCGGGCAGTCGCTGGTGCTGGAACTCATGCAGTGCACTGAGGCGACGTGCATCGTCAGCGGCTGGTGCTGGAAGCATCGGTGGCTCGGTGGGTAGAGCTACCGCTGGTGCCACTGCTGACAAAGGTCCCTGCACCGAGGCCTCGTCGCTCGGTGGGCTGTCGTCATGCTCGACTCTCGTTACCCTAGCTGCCTGCCGTCGTGGGGCCATCCTGAAAAGGAAACAGGTGCGCCACGGTCAGAAAAGTATACTTGGTGAGATAATACAATGTAATCACAAAGAAAACTTGAAACAAACATTCAATCAATGTTTTCATGCATTAATTCGGAAATCAGAAGTCATGGTCCTGGTGTACGGATACGTCGGCCGCCGAACCAACACTAGACTCCCTGGTCTGATAACCACACCCAATATGCTTAACACTATTGCTTCATATAGAAGAAAGATCAGAGTCTACGGTAGAAGCGAACTCATCTGATACCAATTTGTCACAACCTGTCCTTAGGGCCCGAGCCGTGACTACCCCAAGCCCACCTTCCATAGGCCAGGGGCTGGAGACTAGCACCAAGGCGTGAATCCCGGTAAAAAGGGATGGCATTTCCTTTGTATAGTATACAAGAACCACAGAGTAAGCAAGCGGAAAAAGTAAACACTAAGAAAAAACAGAGTACAACTGTAAGTGCAGAAAGTAAGTGGGCCAGTATACAAACCCAAACTGAAAGTACAGTACAACTCGAAAGGGAAAACAGCAACTGAAAAGTAAAAGCTTCTACGCCGAGATGTCCACTGGAAGTCCCTCCTGAAGGGTGGGTACAGATAGCTCCACTGCTCCTCAGGTCCCGTCGTCTGCTCCGAGTACGTCCCACCCAGTGGTCCACCTCCAGGTATCGTCCTGCTTTGTAAACCTCAACCACGATCAACGTTGTCCATCGTCTGCAACCAACACAACGTAGTGCGGGCACAGCCCATTCAGGGGTGAGTATAAGCTACTCAGTAGGGACCTCGATACCCCCGAAGGTCTCCCAAATTCCACAAAGGATAAACCAAAAAGGAAAGATACAATCACAAAGTAACAACCGACACTGTTTAGGTATATGCCCATACATATACCTAAGTCATCAATTCTAGTACGCTCCAACCTCTGAGCCCAAGAAAAACCCAGTCTACACAGGAAATTATACATATTCCACAAAGGAAAGAAAAACGTAATCCACACAGGATAGCACAACACAATCCACACAGGAAAGCAAACAGGTTTCATCTCACACAGGAATACTTTTTCGAAGACGATAGAGATGATCACTGATCCATCTAAGTCGTCGGACCCACAAAGGATCGATAGGTACTAACCCTCGGAAAGACCCACACAGGATCGGTAGGAAACAAACCCCCACAAAGACCCACACAGGATCGGACCCACACAGGATATGTAGGCGCTGGCTCACATAGAACCGCTGAGCACTGACCCACACAGGATCGGTAGTACTGATCCACATAGGATTGCTGAGTGTTGTAGTCATCGCGGTCGAATCCACTGAGGATCTCTGTACAGTCGTCGTCACAATAGCAGTCGCAGCCAGTACTAGGGTTCTCGCACACAGCAAACTCGTTCAGGAGGGTCCGCTCCACGAGCCGAGGGGCTGATACATCAACTGACACAAAGTCCAGATTTGATGTATCCAAAAGTTCCGTATCGTCAACAGGAACTCAACGTCGCAGACGGAGCGTCAATCGGACGCCCGGTCTGAGAGTTAATGGTTTTTTCGTTCCAGGGGCCCGATTGGTTTTTAAGGTAAAACCGACCTGACCATACTCTACCTGCGTCCAAACCTCTGGCGGAGTATGCCAAAATATCCATCTCACTTAGAGGAAAACAATGAAGTCGACGGCACGTCGATCGGACGTCCGAAGCTCAAGATATGAGCGTTTCCGCTCCGAGGGCCTGGTTGGTTTCATGTACGAACCGACCTGGACAAACTCAAAGTATTCCGAAACCTTGAGTGAAATATACCGAAACGACCATCTCGTTCCAAGGATCGTGTCGTCGTTGACGGCGCGTCGATCGGAGGTACGTATCCCGAGTTATGAGAGTTTTTATGGAAAAGTCCGAGTACGGGGGGTTTAGGCCCGGCCCGGCCCAGTACCCCCTGGGCCAACCCGAACCGGGTCGACCCGGGCCGACGGCCCGACCCGGCCGGCGGCGCGGCGGTGCGGCCAGCGTGGCGGCGCAGCGGCGTGGCCTTTGCGCTGAACATGCGCCAAGGGAGGGGTGTTGCCCCTCCTTTATGAAAACGGCGGCCCCCATTAAGGGGACCACGCCTTGTAACATCGGGGGGGTGTAACCCCCTGGATTTCTGCCAGTAACGGCCGGACAACACGCGGTCGGCCGGTTTCTCGCCACGGGACCCCATGGTCCCGCGTCTTCCGGCCGCCTTCTTCGAATTCTCCGGTGGGTGGTTTTTCCGGCCGCTACTTCCAGGATGGCTGCAAATTCGTCCAACGCGGCATGACGACGCCACATCCTTCCGCCACGGGACCACAGTGCAATGATGCATTACCGTCTTCGCTAATAAAAACGAAGAATAGGAAATGGGGGTGGGGTATCAGTCGTGTTTGTGCGGACCGATCCCCTCCCGTTATATCGATAACAGTTGGCCGAAACGTAAAACGTTTAACCTTCACAATTTTTAATTTAAATAAAAATTGGAACATGGCGGTCATATTTATCTTTCATATTCGAATGAAATAATCACCAAATTAAAAAAAATTATCGAACCCCTACCTTGGATATAAGCTGATCGGAAGGAGGCGTCGTCATTCGAGGTTCGTCGTGGTATGGTGTCGCGAGGATGACGACATCGAAGGGGGACATCGGCATTCGTCCGACTCGAGGGAAGGTGAAGCTATCGTCGCTCGCTACCTGATTCCGTTGTCGTCGAGGTGTGCCCGAAGAGGAAACGGCGTTGGAGAAGTTCTTCGCATTCTTCGGCAAAGATGTTCTTCGCTAAGGACGGTGTTCTTCGTCGGAGTCCGAGATGTTCTTCACGTTCTTCGTCGAAGTTGAAGAAGAAGAAGACTTCCTCAAACCCTTAGCCCTTTCCTCCCAAGTCTCCACCTCAAGAAAAACTAACCAAAAAATAAAATAATCCTCCCACTTATTTTATTAACCCAACATAGGTTTTGGAATTTCAAGAGTTTGAAAATTCAAAACCCACATTTAACTCACTTAAGTTATAACATAAGATGTTATAAAATAAATGAGGAGATAAGTTAGAAAAACTTAAATGGGGGGTTTAGAGGGGTTAGAAAAGTGAGGGGTTGGGCTCATGTGGGTCCCACCCTACCTTATCCTCTCAAGGTTGGTTATCACAAGTGGGTCCCACCCCCAACATCCTTACATAGGATAAAACTACCAAGTGGGAAAAATAAAAATTGATAAATTTTTATTTTCAACTACCACAAAAATTAATAACTCCCCTCGTGTAAACGCAACTCCGAAACAGGAGTTCCTAAGCAATTACCGGCTCTACGGTTCCATCGGTGCCCTCGGAATTCGATTCTGGGCACCGGTTCAAATGATAGAAATTCCCGCTCGTTCGTTCACAGAACGTACCCGAGCTAAATTTCAGATAGAAATTCCGGGCACACCGGGCCTCAGAATCATGTGCCGTCTGAAACCACGTTCTTGTAAAATTCCAATGAAAATTAAGAAAAAATTTCCCTTGAATTTTACGGGTCTTTACAAAGTCTCCTTACTCCGCTCACTCATCTTCGAAAGGATCCACTCCACGAGCTATAGGTCGACACTCCAACTGTCACGTAGTCCCGAAAAAAAGTATCTCAATGGTCCACCTCATCATAGGGTTATCAATGCAACAGATGATTAGTCGATGGACACCCGGTCTGTGAGTTATTGGCATTTACGTTCCAGGGGCCCGGTTGGATGTTTAGGTTCAAACCAACCCGACCGTACCCCAACTACGTCCATACATCATGTGGTGAATTCCCAAAGCGTTGTCTCTCTCCAATCATTCCATTGCCACATGAGGTTGGTCAATCAGACACCCGTAGCCCAAGATGTGGGCGCAAAGGTGTAATTGGGTCAAACGGGTCTGGGTCTGGCCTGACCCAGTCGGACCGACCCGACCTGACCCGGCTCTGGACAAGGGTCCAACCAAGTCCGCGAGTTTGACACGGGCTGAGAGTCTTCCCCCGCCCGAGGGGGTGGCCCAACTTGAGTGGGAGGACCGGCATGAGGGAAGCCAGCCCGAGGGAAGCCTGGACCGAGGGGGCGGCCTGGCTCCAGTGAGCAGCCCGACCCAAGGGGGAGGCCTATCCCAGCGGCCTACATGGCCTTGCTGGCATGTAACACCCGAGACTTTTATGTTATATAAATCATCAAAGGAATCTTTTTCTACACAACACTTTCTTGGCTTGCTTTACACGCAATCGCGACCTTCCTCGATAGCTTGCGTCGTACGCAATACCGAGTTTCACTAAACAACAATATGCTATTAAAACTAGCCGTTATGAATAGTAATAACCACTTTTTGAAATTTTATAAATTTTATTTTTCAAAATGGACTTCATTTTTGGACTCAGAATATCGAAATTAGCCTAGGGTGAAATTTTGGTATTTTTCTGAAAACTTTCAATTTTTGATGAATAGTGAAACCACTAAGTGGTAGGTTAAAAACTGAATTTTGCATAAAACTTAATTTTACCGCTTCTGTGAATGGAATTTCAAAAATCCGAGAGACACGGTTAATATCAAGGACTAAAATGTGGTTCAATGAGATGAAAATAATTTTTTGGTGAATAGTAACTTTTTACTATTTTTACCGCGGTTAATAGTAAATAGGGTAACTAAGGGTAATTATGACATTAATATTACCCTAACACATGTCCTAATTCTATTGGACAAGTGTAATTCGACCAAAAACAAACTTAGGAATAAAATATGACCATTTAGGCCCACTTGGATTAGATTAGGACATTTATTATTAATTTATTTAAAGAAGTGTTAAAATAGTTAAAATCAAAGTTTAATAAGTAAATCATTTTTAATATAGGGTTATACATAAGATAAATTCGATTGTAAATATTCATTAGAAAGCTAAAAAGATTTCCTACATGATGGTATTTTATTTGTAATTTTTAGACATCAAATAATTTAATTTATTTATGACACAAATATGATGCAGTAATTATCTTATTAATGAAATATTGACAAAATTGATAATATAAATACCAAAATAAATGTAATTTGAGACTTTTTATGAATTCCACTAATTTTCTAGGTTACTATGATATATTAGTATTGATTTAATCAACTTGGTTTGAACATATAATTCTGTTATGACTTTGACAAAAATCATATATCAAATAGTGTCAAAATTGACAAAAATAGTTTTTAAATCAAATATTATATTATTAATTGTTATTTTATTCCTAAAAATCTAAGGTTCGGCCATATGACTTAGATAAGGATATATATTTTAATAATAAACAATTTGGGGTTCTTTTGGCATGTTATAGTAAGTGTATTAACCATATAGTGAAAGAAAACAAAAAGTCATGGTAAAAGTTAAATTATTTAACTTAGAGTTAAATCTAATTGATAAGGTTAGAATAATACCCTAAACTTGTCTAAATTCTATTGGTTGATAGGATTTCGACCCATCCCCACTTTGGCTTAGAAATAAGACCCTTTGGAACCATTATAAACCGATTTTGACTTTAATATAAAATAATATTTTGAGATATTCCTAAGGTGCCCCTCTCCTCCCTTATAAAAGGGCACCTCCTCCCCCTCCTCCTCACACCAATTTGAGCACTCAAGCTCGGCCAACCCCTGCCATTTTCCCTTCTCCACTTCCCTAGAATAATCATAGAGGTCCTGGTCTTCTCCAAAGACCAATCTTAGTTCCTTAAGTGGAGGATTCAAAAAGGCGTTCCAAAGAAGAGGTAATATCCATTACCGATCTTTTCAATTTCTTTCTTCTTCAACTTATTCTTCTTTAGTTGTTTCATGATAAAGTAATAACATCAGTATTACTTACATACTGATATGTTATTATAAATATGAAACAACCCTAATTCACCTTCTATCCATCCTACGGAAAAATGAAATCACCGCGCGTGCGTACGTACGGAATACCGTCTCCACGCCGTGGTGTAATCTATTTTCCACCATCACCTTACAAGGATGGGTATAATGGTGTAATCAGTAACTATATATGATTATTATTAAGTAATATTGACACTGAAATAATATATATATATACTCCAATACAATTCCACGATCATAGGAACGATATCATCACTCGTGCGTACGTACGGAATACCGTCTCCACGATGTGATGCGACTCGTTCTACATGATCTTCATTTCATAATGATTATATAAATGAATTGAATGAATGAATATGGTATATAATACACTAATAACATTCTGGAAATGAATTATCTATAACCTAAAGATAAGAATAAGAATTTATTCGACAAAACACGCATAAGAACAAAAAGTTATAAAGACCCGAGTAAAAAGTAACAATGAAATATTACTAACAAGAAGCTAATAATATGACCATATATGATCTCATATCAATATGTATGATTCTGGAATAAGTAAATAACATTATTTAAACCATTATACAGGAGCTTCGGATACGAACAAAGCAAATCGGACCTAAGGTAAGGGAAATATCACAATCTCATTTTTATCCGAGATTGTTTATTCGTAAGTATTTACTGGGGTGTATTTTATCATCCACATCCATGTTACCTCAATATGTAATATTGTTTCCGTCCACTTGAAATAGTTTAAATCCAATTTTACCCTTAGGTGAGTTTTTAGTAAAGAATATGAAAGGAATCTTTTGTCGTTTTTCCGTACGAGGTACTTTTTTGACTTTTCCGACAAAAGTACGAAGAATGTTTTTTTTAACTTATACGGCATGAATGGATTTTTAAAACATTACTTCAAAGAAGCTTCCTTTACAAGTTTTCAAGTTTATTTTTAATCAACTTCTTTTATTTTAAAGTTGTATGACATGTTATGAAAGGAAAAATGTTTTTGAAGAAGAAAGGATATTTTCCTCAAGAATTCAATTCAAGTGTTTTATCAAAATTATTTTCCATCTAAGATAATAAAGGGTTCTGTTTATATCCATATTTTTACATTGGTTTGACTATGTTGTGATGGAATTATGTTTATGAATTCCTTTATCATATATGAATTGATTTATGATGTCATGATGTTTCAAGAATCCCATTTTTGTTATATGTGTTATGCGATGATGTATGTTTTATGATTATGTGGCACACATAAGAAAGGATTCATTATAAGATGGGTGGGACCTATATCTCTCTCCAATGCATTGGGTAATGATTTTATATCTCATGAGATAGATATGGCTGGAACGGAAGGTTATTTCGGTTCAGTGATACAGGACTGAAACGAGGAGTGAACTCGGTTCAGAAAGGGACTTTGTCCACTAAGATAGTCTTGGCAATGAGTCATGACTAACAAGAAATGATTTTCCATGATTATGTGTGCATGCCTCAAAAATTCAAGTTTTATGTTATGATTATGGGGATCTCATTTTCACTTCTATGATTTATTCCATGTTAAGATATTATGATCTCTTTTGCAGGTTTTGATTTTCAAAAAGATATGATATGATTTTTATTTTCCCTTGCTGAGCATTTGAGCTCACCCTTTTATGTTTTCTTTTCCCCAGGTCAGGAAGATGGATATTAAGTAGAATATGCTAAAAGGGACCCTAGATATGATGAAATAAATGGGAGACACTGTAGAAGATTTATGAACCAGTTGTTTATGTTTCCCAGTTTCTAAAGACACTATACCTATACGGTCCTTTGTGGTTTTGTCATATGTTGTAATAAGTGTGATTCAATTTTGAAGTATTAACAATATATGTAAAGTGTGGGTCGTTATAGTTGGTATCAGAGGAAAGGTATAGTCAACCTTTGGAAACTAGGATGTGAAAGCCTTAGTAATAACCCTAAGGATAAGTCTAAGCATAGAACACAATTTTAGAAATGGCCTTGAATAACCTAGGATAAGACCTTAAGCATGAAAATTTTATTCTTGAATTATGTGGTTTCCTATTATAATTAGTGTTGCTCACACTAATCTTCTTGGTTTTAGTCAATGGCTGGAACCCGAAGGAACCGTGTTAATGCGGAATGCGATGGGCAATGCAATGATTGTCCCCCTGAGCAACCAAACGATATGGGAGCTGGAATGCAAAATCTTGTAGCCATGCTCACACAACTTTCTCAAGCTATGAATCATGCAGGATTTCCAAACGAACAAAGAAGGGAGCAACATTCTGTTGAATCCTTCATGAGGCAGCGTCCACCATCTTTCAGCGGGTCTACTGATCCATTAGTTGCTGAACAATGGATTAGTACTACTGAAAAGATATTTTCAGTTCTTCAATGTTCTGAGCATGATAAAGTCATCCTAGCAGTGTATCGTTTGGAAGGAGATGCGGATCAATGGTGGAATCTTGTTAAGAATACGAGGCAAAGGGATGAAATTGAGTCTATGGAATGGGACGAGTTCAAGAACTTATTTTTCAATAAGTACTTCCCTCGTATTCTCCGAACAAAGATGGAGAAAGAGTTCCTTGAACTGAAGAAAAGGGATGATGAATCTGTTAGTACCTATGAAGCAAATTTTACAAGACTTGCAAGGTACGCTTCTGGTATTATTATCCAACCTGAGAGTAAGATCGATCGATTCTTTAGTGGCTTAAAACCAAGTCTTCGAAGGGCGTTAGCCATAAGGGACTTCAATAGCTACGAAGAAATCGTTCGATGTGCTCTCAAAGTCGAGATGGAGATTGGAGTAACCCATCAGTCACATGGGTTTGATAAGAAGAGGAAGATGGAATTCAAAGAAAAATCTAAAGAGCACACGGAAAAGAAGATGAACTTTCCCTTATGCTCAAAGTGTGGAAAGAAACATGGAGGGAGTTGTCTTAAAGGGACAAGTAAATGTTTTAAATGTGGAAAGGATGGTCATCGGGCATTTGAATGCCGTGATAATGGGAAGAAGATGTCTAATGATGCAAACAAAGGAAGGGATACACAGAATGAACCTGCTACACTTCAATGTTTCAAGTGCAAGGAGATGGGGCATTATGCCAATCAATGCCCAAATCCAAGGGTTGATGATGATGGTCGACATCAACAAACTCTTAAGGCTAAAGACAAAGGAAAGTCACATGCAATTTCTATCAGCGATGTGGAGTACGATAACGATGTGGTGAAAGGTACACTTACCATCCACTCTAAAGTAGCAAATGTTTTATTTGATTCTGGATCCACCCACTCTTTTATTTCTGAAGACTTTTCTAAGGGTATCACCGTACTACCTCAACAATTAGATGTTGAGTTAGCTGTGACAACACCTAATGGCACATCAATCGCATAAAAAGTTTATAATTCTTCTCCGATCGAAGTTTGTGGGAAAGTGCTTCCTGCAAATCCTGTGATCCTTCCTTTAGTGGAATTTGATGTGATTCTTGGCATGGATTGGCTTTCTCTACATGGAGCTCATATCAATTGCCAAAGAAGGGAAGTCACATTTCATATTCCAGATCAACCTACGATCGTCTATCAATGCAAGGATGAACATAACCTTCCAGTGGACATTTCTTCCATCTTATGGGTATTGATTCCACTAAATGAAGGTTATTTATCTCAAATGGTTGGTGAGAAACTCACGATTAAGAATATGCCCATTGTACGGGAGTTTGATGATGTCTTTCCGGAGGAATTGCCGGGTCTTCCACCAAATCGTGAAGTTGAGTTTTCAATAGAACTCGTACCGGGTGCTTTGCCTATTTCAAAGACACCTTATAGAATGGCCCCAATTGAGTTGCAGGAATTGAAGAAGCAACTCCAAGAGAATCTTGATAAGGGATTCATACGCCCTAGTGCGTCACCTTGGGGAGCACCTGTTCTATTTGTTAAGAAGAAAGATGGATCAATGAGACTCTGCATTGATTATCGAGAACTTAACAAGATCACTATCAAGAACAAATATCCTCTCCCACGCATTGATGAATTATTTGACCAACTACGCGGAGCTGAATTCTTTTCCAAGATTGATCTTCGTTCAGGGTATCATCAATTAAGGGTCAAAAGGGAGGATATACCAAAGACGGCTTTCCGTACAAGGTATGGACACTATGAATTTATAGTGATGCCATTTGGTCTTACTAATGCCCCTGCTATCTTCATGGATCTAATGAATAGAGTCTTTAGAGACTATCTTGATCAATTTGTGGTAGTCTTTATAGACGATATTCTTGTCTATTCAAAGAGCAAGGAAGAGCATGAAGATCACTTGAGAATTATATTGAAGACCCTGAGAAAAGAGAAGCTTTATGCCAAATTTACCAAGTGTGAATTTTGGCTTCAAAAAGTTGCATTTTTGGGTCATATAATCTCAAAAGAGGGGATATCTGTGGATCCAGCAAAAACAGAGGTTATCGAAAGATGGTCAAGACCAACAACAGTAACTGAGATCCGAAGTTTTCTTGGTTTGGCTGGATATTATCGACGTTTTGTAAAAGATTTTTCACGATTATCTAATCCACTCACCAAGTTGACTCGGAAAGGAGTTAAGTTTGTCTGGACAGAGGAATGTGAAGAGAATTTCAAGGAGTTGAAAAGAAGGTTATCCAGTGCACCTGTGCTCACACTGCCTTGTAGTGGAGAAAGGTTTGTGATCTACAGTGATGCATCCAAGAAGGGATTGGGGTGTGTTCTTATGCAAAATGATATGGTGATAGCTTATGCCTCACGACAGTTGAAAATCCATGAACAAAATTACCCAACACATGATTTGGAGTTGGCTGCGGTAATCTTTGCATTAAAGATTTGGAGGCACTACCTTTATGGTGAAAGGTGTGATATTTATACTGATCATAAAAGTTTAAAGTATATTTTCACACAAAAGGAGCTGAATATGCGCCAAAGAAGATGGTTGGAGCTGATTAAGGATTATGACTGCTCAATCCATTACCACCCTGGGAAAGCAAACAAGGTGGCAGATGCATTAAGTCGACAAGACCATGCTAGTTTATCCATGATGAGGATCACAAAAGATCCAATATTTATGGATTTACAAAGGATGGATCTTGGAATTATAATGGAAGGGGAAAAATCTTATCTTTCTCAAATGAATGTTCAACCATCTATACATGTGAAGATTAAAGAGGCACAGAAAGAAGATGTCGAGTTACAAAAGAAGGTGAGAAATGTTCCTGAATTCAACCTTGATTGTGATGGGATAATAAAGTTCAGGAATCGGGTTTGTGTTTCTCCCATCCCCGAATTAAAGAAAGAGCTGCTGGATGAGGCTCATAGTTCTTCATTCTCTATTCATCCTGGAAGCACGAAGATGTATAGGGACCTGAAAGAGTACTTCTGGTGGGATGGCATGAAAAGAGATGTTGCTGAATATGTCTCTCGATGCTTGGTTTGTCAACAAGTTAAAGCTGAGAGACAGAAGTCTAAGGGGATGTTACAACCATTACCCATACCCGAATGGAAATGGGAAAACATCACTATGGACTTTGTCACAGGACTTCCTAAAACATCCAAAGGCAATAATGCTATCTGGGTCATAGTTGATCGTCTTACAAAGTCTGCACACTTCATTGCTATTAGAGAGGATTTCTCTCTAGATCAGCTTGCCAAGATATATGTAAAGGAAGTGGTAAGATTGCATGGAGTACCACTTTCTATTATATCTGATCGAGATCCGAGATTTACCTCGAAGTTCTGGCGAAGTCTTCAGCATACTCTGGATACAGAGTTGAGTTTCAGCACTGCTTATCATCCCCAGACAGACGGTCAGTCTGAGAGAACAATTCAAACCCTAGAAGATATGTTGAGAGCTTGCTCTATGGATTTCAAAGGAGGTTGGGATCAACACCTACCTTTGGTGGAATTTTCTTATAATAATAGCTTTCACTCCAGTATTCAGATGGCTCCTTATGAAGCTCTCTATGGAAAGAAATGCAGGACTCCAACTTGCTGGGATGAAGTTGGGGAAAGAAAGCTATTAGGACCTGATCTCGTTGATGAAATGGCAGAAAAGGTCAGATCTATTCAACAACACATAAGAGCAGCTCAGAGTCGACAGAAAAGTTATGCCGACAACCGAAGAAAAGACCTAGAGTTTGAAGTGGGTGATAAAGTGTTCTTACGAATATCTCCCTGGAAGAGGGTTATGAGATTTGGAAAGAAGGGGAAGTTGTGACCTAGATATATCGGTCCTTTTGAAATACTGGATCGTGTTGGGAAGGTAGCTTACCGATTGACGCTTCCACCGAATCTCTCTCAAGTTCACGACGTGTTCCATGTATCTCTCCTGAGAAAGTACATACCAGATCCTTCACATGTACTCAGCTCAGAAGTTGTACCACTAGAGCAAGATCTTTCTTATGAAGAACAGCCGATAGAGATTCTGGATCGTAGCGAAAATGTCCTACGAAACAAGACCACTCGCTTGGTGAAAGTTTTATGGAGAAACCACCAACTTGAAGAAGCTACATGGGAGCTTGAGGATATGATGAGGGAGAAGTATCCTCATTTGTTTGTTGCAAAGTGACGAATTTCGAGGGCGAAATTCTTTTTAAGGGGGGTAGAATGTAACACCCGAGACTTTTATGTTATATAAATCATCAAAGGAATATTTTTCTACACAACACTTTCTTGGCTTGCTTTACACGCAATCGCGACCTTCCTCGATAGCTTGCGTCGTACGCAATACCGAGTTTCACTAAACAACAATATGCTATTAAAACTAGCCGTTATGAATAGTAATAACCACTTTTTGAAATTTTATAAATTTTATTTTTCAAAATGGACTTCATTTTTGGACTCAGAATATCGAAATTAGCCTAGGGTGAAATTTTGGTATTTTTCTGAAAACTTTCAATTTTTGATGAATAGTGAAACCACTAAGTGGTAGGTTAAAAACTGAATTTTGCATAAAACTTAATTTTACCACTTCTGTGAATGGAATTTCAAAAATCCGAGAGACACGGTTAATATCAAGGACTAAAATGTGGTTCAATGAGATGAAAATAATTTTTTGGTGAATAGTAACTTTTTACTATTTTTACCGCGGTTAATAGTAAATAGGGTAACTAAGGGTAATTATGATATTAATATTACCCTAACACATGTCCTAATTCTATTGGACAAGTGTAATTCGACCAAAAACAAACTTAGGAATAAAATATGACCATTTAGGCCCACTTGGATTAGATTAGGACATTTATTATTAATATATTTAAAGAAGTGTTAAAATAGTTAAAATCAAAGTTTAATAAGTAAATCATTTTTAATATAGGGTTATACATAAGATAAATTCGATTGTAAATATTCATTAGAAAGCTAAAAAGATTTCCTACATGATGGTATTTTATTTGTAATTTTTAGACATCAAATAATTTAATTTATTTATGACACAAAGATGATGCAGTAATTATCTTATTAATGAAATATTGACAAAATTGATAATATAAATACCAAAATAAATGTAATTTGATACTTTTTATGAATTCCACTAATTTTCTAGGTTACTATGATATATTAGTATTGATTTAATCAACGTTTTTCGAACATATAATTCTGTTATGACTTTGACAAAAATCATATATCAAATAGTGTCAAAATTGACAAAAATAGTTTTTAAATCAAATATTATATTATTAATTGTTATTTTATTCCTAAAAATCTAAGGTTCGGCCAAATGACTTAGATAAGGATATATATTTTAATAATAAACAATTTGGGGTTCGTTTGGCATGTTATAGTAAGTGTATTAACCATATATTGAAAGAAAACAAAAAGTCATGGTAAAAGTTAAATTATTTAACTTAGAGTTAAATCTAATTGATAAGGTTAAAATAATACCCTAAACTTGTCTAAATTCTATTGGTTGATAGGATTTCGACCCATCCCCACTTTGGCTTATAAATAAGACCCTTTGGAACCATTATAAACCGATTTTGACTTTAATATAAAATAATATTTTGAGATATTCCTAAGGTGCCCCTCTCCTCCCTTATAAAAGGGCACCTCCTCCCCCTCCTCCTCACACCAATTTGAGCACTCAAGCTCGGCCAACCCCTGCCATTTTCCCTTATCCACTTCCCTAGAATAATCCTAGAGGTCCTGGTCTTCTCCAAAGACCAATCTTAGTTCCTTAAGTGGAGGATTCAAAAAGGCGTTCCAAAGAAGAGGTAATATCCATTACCGATCTTTTCAATTTCTTTCTTCTTCAACTTCTTCTTCTTTAGTTGTTTCATGATAAAGTAATAACATCAGTATTACTTACATACTGATATGTTATTATAAATATGAAACAACCCTAATTCACCTTCTATCCATCCTACGGAAAAATGAAATCACCGCACGTGCGTACGTACGGAATACCGTCTCCACGCCGTGGTGTAATCTATTTTCCACCATCACCTTACAAGGATGGGTATAATGGTGTAATCAGTAACTATATATGATTATTATTAAGTAATATTGATACTGAAATAATATATATATATACTCCAATACAATTCCACGATCATAGGAACGATATCATCACTCGTGCGTACGTACGGAATACCGTCTCCACGATGTGATGCGACTCGTTCTACATGATCTTCATTTCATAATGATTATATAAATTAATTGAATGAATGAATATGGTATATAATACACTAATACCATTCTGGAAATGAATTATCTATAACCTAAAGATAAGAATAAGAATTTATTCGACAAAACACGCATAAGAACAAAAAGTTATAAAGACCCGAGTAAAAAGTAACAATGAAATATTACTAACAAGAAGCTAATAATATGACCATATATGATCTCATATCAATATGTATGATTCTAGAATAAGTAAATAACATTATTTAAACCATTATACAGGAGCTTCGGACACGAACAAAGCAAATTGGACCTAAGGTAAGGGAAATATCACAATCTCATTTTTATCTGAGATTGTTTATTCGTAAGTATTTACTGGGGTGTATTTTATCATCCACATCCATGTTCCCTCAATATGTAATATTGTTTCCGTCCACTTGAAATAGTTTAAATCCAATTTTACCCTTAGGTGAGTTTTTAGTAAAGAATATGAAAGGAATCTTTTGTCGTTTTTCCGTACGAGGTACTTTTTTGACTTTTCCGACAAAAGTACGAAGAATGTTTTTTTTTAACTTATACGGCATGAATGGATTTTTAAAACATTACTTCAAAGAAGCTTCCTTTACAAGTTTTCAAGTTTATTTTTAATCAACTTCTTTTATTTTAAAGTTGTATGACATGTTATGAAAGGAAAATTTTTTTTGAAGAAGAAAGGATATTTTCCTCAAGAATTCAATTCAAGTGTTTTATCAAAATTATTTTCCATCTAAGATAATAAAGGGTTCTGTTTCTATCCATATTTTTACATTGGTTTGACTATGTTGTGATGGAATTATGTTTATGAATTCCTTTATCATATATGAATTGATTTATGATGTCATGATGTTTCAAGAATCCCATTTTTGTTATATGTGTTATGCGATGATGTATGTTTTATGATTATGTGGCACACATAAGAAAGGATTCATTATAAGATGGGTGGGACCTATATCTCCCTCCAATGAATTGGGTAATGATTTTATATCTCATGAGATAGACATGGCTGGAACGGAAGGTTATTTCGGTTCAGTGATACAGGACTGAAACGAGGAGTGAACTCGATTCAGAAAGGGACTTTGTCCACTAAGATAGTCTTGGCAATGAGTCATGACTAACAAGAAATGATTTTCCATGATTATGTGTGCATGCCACAAAGATTCAAGTTTTATGTTATGATTATGGGGATCTCATTTTCACTTCTATGATTTATTCCATGTTAAGATATTATGATCTCTTTTGCAGGTTTTGATTTTCAAAAAGATATGATATGATTTTTATTTCCTTTATTTTCCCTTGCTGAGCATTTGAGCTCACCCTTTTATGTTTTCTTTTCCCCAGGTCAGGAAGATGGATATTAAGTAGAATATGCTAAAAGGGACCCTAGATATGATGAAATAAATGGGAGACACTGTAGAAGATTTATGAACCAGTTGTTTATGTTTCCCAGTTTCTAAAGACACTATACCTATACGGTCCTTTGTGGTTTTGTCATATGTTGTAATAAGTGTGATTCAATTTTGAAGTATTAACAATGTATGTAAAGTGTGGGTCGTTATACACGTGGCCTGGCTGGCTGGTGGCTCTACAGGCTGGCGGCCCGGTGGCCTGCCCTAGCAGCATCTAGGGGGGCAGAACCTTTACGACACTACCGTAGTCAAAAAATTAGAATAATCAAGGGGGGAGGGTCGAGCCGTGTTTGTACGGTCTGAGCCCTATATGTTACATTGATGTCAATCGACACAACATTTTCCAAAAATTTAAAGACATAGAACATGAAAAAATTTAACTCAAACCCTTACCTAGTATCAATTACTGTTGATGAAGTCACGAAAAGGCAGCATCAATTCGTCAATGTCATAAAAGGAAGAGGATATCCTTCGTTTGTGGAAGACTTCTCAGAGGTTAAAAAATCATGGATGGCGTCTTTCATAGTTGAATCCTTCTCTTTTGGCACGGTTGAAGATCATTCTGCATTGGAGAATTACTTTCTCCAAATCCTTCCAACTCCTCTATCCATGTTCCACCAAAAGAATTTCCAACCCAATAATAATTGGTTAAGCTAACCCATTATTTAATTTCTTGGCCAAAATATTCAAAAGAATTAAAATGAATAATTAATTAAATAAGATAACTCACTTAATTAATGGGTGGAGTTCGCTCTATTGATTAGTGGGGAAAGTCAATGGTTTCATCCCACATAAATGAGGGTTTCATAGGTTTTCATCTTCCAGTGGTCCCCACCTCATTAACTATGAATAGATGTTTGAACGGCGGGTGGGACCCACCTCCATAACCTCTCATGGGGGGTTAGGGTGTTGTGGTCTCCACCTCTAACCACCTCTTGGAGGTGTTAAATACCTCAAAAATAAAAATAAGCTAACACTTATTTATATTTTAATTTTTCCTTAAAAAATCAAAAACTAACATTCATTCTCAACTGATTTTCATCGAGATGACAGTCCTCTTAAGAGAATACTGGAGCTGCGAGTTCAATGGTGCCCTCAAATTTCAATTCTGAGCACTGGTTCAAAAGTAATAAAATCATGCTCGCAGCTTTACTGAACATACGAGAACAAAACATCAAGAAATTTATTCTGGGCACACCGGGCCTCAGAATCATGTGCTATAAATTTTCTTGGACTCATAAAATTCTCATGTATTAAAAAAAATTCACGGAAGTTCCGGTTCATTTCACACAAATTACTCAATTTCAATAATGAATAAAACCTAATGCACCTATCTCCAAATAATTATTTGTTTTATTTTTCTCAAGGAACATCAACTTTTGTGAGGAATAATATATTAATATATCATTCTACATGAGGATGAATCCCAATACCTTATTTTATGTATCACAATACATAACAAGATATTCTAAACTATAGTGTATTTTTAGAATGCGTTCCTTAAGCATCTGTGTCATCTATTCCACAAATAATTCCTCACATTCATCTATTCAATGGAACATGGTTTCCTTCCATTATAACATTGTGAGTTTATTGGACATCTAGGAAGCATTATCTAAAAAGTTCCTATAATATGTATCCAACAATGAAATTTTTTTATCTCAGTCATAGATTTTGGTCTTGGCCAATGTTCAAAAACTTCTACCCTTTAAGAGTATATTAATATACCCTCACATGATATTATACAAGAAAAAATGAAAATATATGAAAAAAACTCACCCAAAATAAAATTTTCTTAAATTTACTCCTTCCACAGGGGTTTAATCACAACCATTACATAATCTTATATCTATTAAATTCTATTAAAATTAAAAATAATATCATTTATCAATACATCCAAAACCGGTAAAGGAAATCACTATAATCATTACTTCAAAAATAAATTTATATTGTCGGGGAATTAGTAAGATCATGTGATATTAAAATATAATCATAGTATCTATAACTATTTCAAAAAGTTATATGGAGTATATATTATTCCATGACCATAAATTGATGATATCTAGAAAGATAGTCCATCTTGAAATTCATTGAGATCTTCAAATATGATCAAACACATAATAAAAATGGGGTAGAGAATACTTGTTAATTATAGTGATCATGGGGATGGGTTTTGAGGTTCGCTGAACCTTGAATGGTCATCGTGCCAGTCCCTCCCCCCCCGGCGGGGGAGGGATCCTTTCCGCTTCCATCTAACACTTCGAAATTCTTATCCCCCTTCTCCAACCCCGATTTCCTTCCTCCCTTTCCCCAGATTCGGCTCAACCTGAAAGTACTAGATCTTTTGGAAGGATGCCCTAATATTCCAATCTCTTCCGCCGAGTGCCATGATGCTTCATCTCTTCTAAATCTAACCTTGATTGCGCGGTTCAAAAAACGACGTCCTCCAATGGATATCTTCGACATGTATGTTTTTGGCTTCGGGGATTTATAGGATAGTGCGATGTTGGGCTTACTTGACAAAAAACATATCATGAATCGATTTGCAATGGAGGATGATTTGATCAAGGCGTGGTCCAGTGCTCCTTGAATATGCAACGGTTCCCAATTCTTTTTGTTCAGGTGGTCCTTCAATTTTCATATGAAACGTGATATCTCGACAATGGAAATATGGGTTAGTCTACCTACACTTCCTTTACCCTTTCAAAATCCTTCAATATTGCACTTGTTAGGAAACTTGGTTGGAAGATATCTATGATCCGATAGTAGAACCAGGTCAGTATGTCATCTAGTAGCTCCTCGAATATGTGTGGAAGTGGACGTGTCTAGAAGGCCAGCTGATTTTATATGGCTAACAGTTGGGGAAGAATTCAGGTAGAAACAACCTGTTTTGTTTGAATTGTGGTCTGATTATTGCTCTATGTGAAAAAAACTGGGTCATGTCATGACTGCTTGTGGACGTGGAAGTGAGTTGAATGTTGTCTCTAGAGGTAGCAATAACATTTTGGTTGCTAGATCTGGAGAAGGGATGATAGAGCCATCATTACTGGGTGCCTCCAGGGACCAACCTAAGGTGGATAAGTTTTTAGATAAGAGAACAGAGGACAATCCGAAGGTGGATGATTTCTTCAAACGCTTTAGGAAGGATCTAGGAGCTCCATAGGTTGCTGGGCAGGAACATGCATGCTTAGTGGAAAGTGGTGTGGTTAGTGAGGATGACACTATGAATTCTATCCATGGAACATATCCACTGGCTTTGCGAGTAGGTTGTGGTATAAATGATGAAGAAGTGTCCCAACAGACTAGGGAGGGTAGTGCTAAGAATGGCCAGGATAGGGTAGAACCAAAATATGGCTATGATAGAGTGTCGAACGACAAACATGGACTCCAACTGAGAAAGACGTTGTCCTGTATTGACCTGAATAACTGTTTGATCACCTGGGTGATGATGGTTGTGCAGAGGGATGAAATAGTAGCCTCTCTGAAGCAGAGTCCGGAAAGAAAATATCTGATGACAATGACAATGTCAATGCAACAAGATATTATGGTAAGGGCCTTCATAGCCCAAGGAGGAAGAGATGGAATACGAAAAATAATGATCAAAGGAGTTTCATTGCCAACAAGAAGAAGAAAAATAAGTGGCGTAAAGACTAATCAAGCCTCCCTATACCAATGGATACGTGGTCGGATAAAAAAGGTGGTAACACTAAGAAGCATGAGCTTCAGGGAGTGGAGGGAAGCAAGAGGAATCCTGGGCCAATTGGTGAAGTCAATGAGGGCACAAAGGGGAATTATTTTCTGGAAACACTAGCGGTTTCTCAAGGGGAGGCAGACGAGTAGCAGGCTGGGGACTTTCCTGGAGAGAATCTATTGTAATCTGAGGATGTGCGTTTGGAAGAGGAGGCTACTATCACTATGGGAAAGTCTAACGGATAGCAGTTGGATGCTGCTATAGAACCCAAAAAAGCTCTGGAAATTCTTATGCATTCTGGAGAAGAAGTAGAGGAGAAATTCCTTAAAATTAATGCCACAAAAGAGGAAGCAGTGAGGATGACGGGAAGAAAGATACGCGTGGACACTAATATTTAGCAAAGTGAATGGATTGACATGAAGGCCCTTATTCTGATCAGGGGCTCCAATAGAGGGAAGATCAATATTGATTAGTATCTATAGGTTTGGGATCATTTGGAAAAACACTTTGAAGATCTAATAATAGAGGACCGGGGATTACATGTTCCATATCTTTCCTGGGAATTATATAGGGAGAATGCATCCAGTAGGATTAAGTTTGTTTTCAACAAGTATGTGGTTTACTTTAGTGGTGTACTAGGGTGATCTTGGGGTTATCACTTTTCCTAAAAAGTGTTTTGATAAAAAAAATTAACTTTCAGATCAGATCATTTTATGTTATCGATAATAAATTTAGAGTTCCATTGATCTTTATTTATTTTCAAAAAATAGATGTAGTTTATCCCACCTTGATGCATTGGGATTATTGAACCCATTTTCAATATTCTCCTATATTTTCTTCTATAATTCCTCTAACATAATTGAATTAATTCTATATAGTGTCATCAAAATTGGTGTCACTCTATGTATTCCATTTATGGGAAACATGACCTCACATATTTGTGGAATAATAGGGAATAAATCCAAATAAAGAATCATTAAAATCCCTCAAAAATATTCATATTATTGATTTTGATTTTCATCTCAACTATATGAGAAGAATTCATCTTTTTAATATGAATCATTAAAAATATAAGGGTTGAAATTTTCCATAAAAGTTCATCTTCTTCATCACATAATGAGAAATCATATATTGGTCAGGAATATAAAGCGTTTCATTCATTCCTTATAAACTGATGTCATATATATATAGATAAATCAAATCCATTCTTAAAAATAACATCGAACTCAAAAATAGGGATAATTAAATTATTTTCAGTAATATAATTCATAAAAAACCTATAGAAGAAAAATATACATGACATTAAATCTACCAACCATTTTTTGTTTTTATTGATATCTCACATATAATATTTCATGTGGTGGTTGGATACCCTTATAAAATTATTCATATTTAAATGAGGGTGTATATCGAGAATCAAATATGACATTAGTAGTTCGAGAGTGGATTATAGGTTCAATTTTCACTATGTAAATTTCATAACACACTATGAAAGTTGTGATAATCGCAGATTATCCTTTTTCATTAGGATTCGATGTTTCGTGATTCTAATTATCAATAAAATTTCGATTCATGCACTATTTGGTATCCTTAAAATACACCGAGAATTTTAAGAATTAGATCCTTGGTGGTTCATTAGTTTTAATCTCAATTTCCTGCATTACATCAACAGCCTCTTAACTATCATTCGTCATTCACATGATCTATGAACAACCTTCAAAAATATAAAACACATCTGAGTTCCACTACTTTATTTACAAGGTTTTTTCTTCCCATATTTTTTTCATGTAGGTGACTATAATTTATTTCAACCATGTGATTTAGGTAGGTTCTCATAAAACTCTATCTTCCTCTTCATATGAAAATAATAAGAATGTTAGGAATCCAAAATTTACATTTATACCTTCATTGAAAATAAAAAGACATATTCATAACTACAAAAGATAGATTATTGATATCAAAATAATGCTGGTTTTATGAAACCAAAGTGTCAATCAATGATTCATTCATGGATGATGATTAACACTAAATAATACCTTAAAAGTCATGTAAATTTAGCTTCATAAGTACAAATTGATTCATAATAATTTTCTTGGAGTTGAATAAACACTTCTTCTATCATTTTATAAAGAATATGATGTAATTTAATTCTTATAAAGATCCCTCTAAACTCATAAAAATCCATATAGTAAATTTCTTCATCTTGAATCATATTCATGATAGGTTTCCCACATTGATAAACTTCCCCTTACAAATGATAAAAGAACATAATAAATTTATTGGGTTCAGAACACTTGTTAATAGAAAATTTCTTATTGATGGTATTAATCCATTACTCTATACCTAGTGGATTAGTGGATGTGCTAAACTAAGGTTGAATGCACCTCAAGAATGGCTCAACAGAACAATTTTCCCTCCTCCACTCATTTTGAATAACAACCCAACACATAGCACGAGAAGGATATGTGAGCACAAAAATAATATTTTTCATTCCATATCCCATAAGAATAACTTTCACAAGAGGAAAATCATTATATTTCTCACCACATTTAGCACTAACATGGTTTCATTATGTTATATCCTTTGAATAATTCCAAGAAGCATTGTGTGACGAACAATTATCATGGTGGTAAATCCCATAATCACGAAAAATCATTTACAAGATGTCTAAATCATGAAAAATTCTTCTATTACACCTTAAATTCAACATATTACATTTATTATTGTTAACACACCTTTTTTATTTTATCTTTCACATCGGATTCTCCCAAATTTTCTTACAAATGTTTTCTCATCATTATTTATAAAGGAATAGTCCTCCATGATTTGGAACCAACTATATTATTCTATTGCTTTTATACATAGATATTTTATATTGTTAGATGAATATTTTTAAAAAAATTACAATACATACCAGAATAACATAGGAATTGTATATTTTGAAACCGGGACACATAAAAAAATTCTTCATAAATGAACTACATTGTATCTCACTTATTTTTTCATAACTAGTAACTTTCATAGACACAATAGACATAATACTTTCTATATAACCTAGGTAATGAAAAAAATGAAAGGGTAAACAGGTGAAGTGTTAATGATCACATAAACATAACCTAGTAATAAGGGTATGTGAAAAATGATATAACATTTGAAAAAAACCCTGAATATCAAAGATCATAATCTTGAAACCTCGAATAATGAAAGGAAATTAAATACAAACAAAACATAAATTCTTCAAAGAATATGTTCTATGGAAGAATAACATAAAAACCCAGAGTTTTTTTATAATAAATATAAGTATAAAAATAATTTAATTACTAGTCAAGGATCATTTCCAAAAATACCATAGTTGAATGGGTTCTTTCATCAGACCATCATAGTAGTCATGCTTTACACCCAGGACTATCACATTAAATAAAGATTCTTACAAAACTATGTTCACTCACAATTAAATACCTTTTTATCTCATGAAATATTATTCATTACGAAAATTATTGGAGGAAGATATAAATCCCACCAACCTTATTTATAATGTAACCACTATATATGTTTATAACATAACCTTTGTGCTTTTTTATAATGTAACCACCATCCCTAGTTATAAAAAGCAATGTCCTTAGTTATAACATAACTACCATCACATACTAAAAAATATATTCTTGTGCCAAAAAGAAAAAAAATTTCATTTTATTTCTCCCAGGAAAATGAAAGGGTTTTATAAACAAATTTCACACACTTACTCGTCAATAAGAAATGGGATTAATAAACAAATTTTTATCGCAAAAATAAACCATCCAATAAATTAATAAGGATTGAATACATATATAATATAATAAGTAGTTAGTAATTTTCTCCAAAAGATGTCATCTTAAATGGATAATGATTTTGAATGATTACATGGAATATTTCTTTTGGAATATAACATTTCCATTTTGAGATAACTAATTTAAGGAATTTTTACACATATGAATGAATTAAATTTCATTGAAAAGAAACTTATAAAAATAAAATGGAAGCCAAAAAGATATTTTTATTCACGAATGTGTAAAAAAATTGAAATTTCATATACTTAAAAATAACAATACTTCCATATTTTTGTGTGAAAAGTAACGATGTACCTCAATTAAAAAAATACATGAAGATTAATTTCAAATAATTTTTTAAATGGTAAAAATTTTATAAATATGAAAAAAAAACCTAGGGGATAATAGAAAAAAATTACAACATTTATAGAAAACATGTATATAGAGGAGAAATCATCCATAGTAGATACTTAATGTAAATAATCTTTCATGTTGATGAGATTTTTAAATAACCCATTACCACTTTGGTATTTTATCAATCATAATACCAAGGAATGAAATATTATTATATGGATATGAAAATCCCAATCAAATTAGTATGCTATTTCATACAATAAAATTTTTGGATCTATATAAATATCACAAAATAAATAATTAGTGAATATGTCGTGTGACCTAACTAAATAAAAGTGAGATGAAAATCACACACCTTGAGTTCAAATTAAGTTGAATGCTCTCTAAACACATGAATAATAAATTATTTTTTTAAAAAAAATTATATTACAGAATAATAGAAATTATTAATTTATCATATATATTCATTATATATTTATAGTTTCATATATACTGGTTGGGATATAAAATTAATTCCATTGTTCAAGGGTATAGTAGGTCGAACGTACACCTGAAAGTTGCTTTCATTTTTTTGAAATATCTGATGAATAAATGATAAATAATAATTAAACTATCCCAATTATTATTATACCATTTAAATAATATATACTCCACATATCTATCCATAATTCCGTAAAAGAAAAATAGAAATGATAAAATTCACATTGCTTTGTGGAGGATGTAGTCTAGTTGTACGTACAAATGACATTATCATTTTCCATCAATTTGGTAAGGAAGAATGAGGATGTGATACTATAATGATAATAACATTATTATTTAATTAATTTCATATGTAAAAATTGAACCCATCATAACAACTATCTGTGGAATATCGTGAAAGAAAAATATTTTGTATCGCTACATGGAGATGGTAAGCCATACGTATAAACGAGTAATTTTTTCACCTCCCATATGATGGAAAGAGGATAAATAATGTTTGTTCCATAATATTATTAATTTTTCAATATCTTAATTATAATAAAAATTATAATGAAAAATGAATCATATTTAGTGGAGGTAAAATAAAAAATAAAAAATAATGTTTTAGGTTAATTTGAGTACATCAATTTGAAACAAATCCTTTAGATTCCCTCACATGGGTTTTGGGGTTGTTCTTTTGGGAAGAAAAAAATCTCTATAATATGGTTAACATAGTTGATAAGAGATTCCGGTAGTTTATTATTGAAGTGTATGTATCAATGTGGTTTATATTTTATAATGAATGAGTGTCCTTTTTAATGGGACAAGATGGACATACTTGGAATTTCATAAATGATTAAAAAACAATAAATTTATTGTTAAGTAAAATCGGTCAAACTTAATTTATAATTGAGTATATTGTGGTATTTTCAACCATATATTATTCTATTTGTAAAATTTTATTTTTTTATGAATTTAATTTTTTTTATAAAATATCATTAATTTATATTTTATCAATATTCATTCATTTTGACTTAAAATAAATAAATTTAAATATCCAATTCAAATATAATATAGATATATAAAAAAAATTATATTAATCTTAAAAAATTAGTTTCACACATTAAATCATTATAATTTTATTACTTTTAAAATGTTGAAAATAATTTACTATATTTTTTGTTAATTGGAGAAATACATCATCGTTTCTCTATTTGAATTTAAGGTCATTATATAATTACTAAAAAATAATAATAAATCTTTTTCATGAAAATAATAACATTTAAATAATATTTTTATCAATATTCATTCATTACAAGTTTTTGTAAATTTTTTAACACATAAAATATATTTAAAACAGAATTTGTGACACCTTGTAGCATTCAAGGATTTTAAAAATATAAAATTCATTATCATAGTCAAATATAAATTAAGAAACATAAATTTGAGGAAAATGTGATAAGGTTGAAATTCCATTAATCCAATAATTATTTTTCTGAAACATTATAGCATTATCATATATTAATAACACATATCAACCTCATTTAGGCTTTAACGAGGTCATAAATCCTTCAACTGTTACAATTCATTGTGAAAAAAATTAAAAGTGGTCCATTTATAAAATATGAAACTCCTAATTTAAAATATTAATTTCATTTTTTCTAATTAAAAACATATAAATATGTGAAATTAATTTTTACTTAAGTACATAAATTCTAACAAAAACATATTTTTCAAAAAATATTTTTATGCATAAAACTAGAGTTGTTCATATCCTATTCTTAGAAAAGAATTTATTTATTGATTGAGTATTTGAATCAATTAAATAATTTATTCCACTAAATTAATTTATCAATTCAAATTTTTTAATTCATTCATATAAAACAATTTCGCGAATAAAAATAATATATAAGAAACATCACTTTTATTTAAAAATATTTTTTCTCTTTTAATTATATCATTTGATAACATGGGAACTAATTTTATGTTTTTAGATACATTATTTTTCATAATGTAGATATTATTATATACACCCTCCGAACCAATAAAAAGGTGATTACAGATGGATATAATTGTAATAATGATACATGGTTCGTCTAAAATCATTTTTGTGTGTTACAGAAAATATCTAAAAAAATTAAAAGGACATTATTTCATAAAAATAATAGGGTTAAAAATAAGGTTATTTAAGTAATTTTAATATTCATGTATCCTACATATCTCCAATATATTAAATAGTATACGATCAACCATAGTAGTAGAAAATGAATTTACCAAACCATTCATTTTCATCTCATGATGATTTCAAACCTATCAATATAACTTTTGACACATGTAAGCATAATGAAAATTTTTTTTAAATAAATAACACTCACCATTGGATGTCTATAGGTTACTCGATTCTAGGGGTTTCTTTACTCTTTTTATAAGGACCTGACATTAATCAATACCTAATCTAGATATTTCAACTAGATTTAACATCTTTTGATTCCCAAATATCATTTTAGTTTAGTGTTTTAGAAATCTAGGACATAAATTATACTAATAGACTTATAGGGATACAAAATGGGTACCATTAAATCAGTATCTATTTCTTCCATAACATAATTTTTTTTACACAAAACAACAACATGATCAATTTACATATGTTCAATTATTTCTTTCTCTTTTACATCGTTATAACAATTAATTTTTTTTTGAAAACATGGGATGAGCATTAAAATCTCATAAAAGGATATAAAAAGAAGAAATGAAACCACTAGTCCCTGAATACTAAAATGAACATGAAACCATTTCCACAAAGACATACTTCCCACGCATATATAGTTACTCTATGAAACATGATATTTCCCTAAAACATTAGATAACATATTTAAACCATAAATTGATTGTGTGGAACTACATAATTGGTTTTTAACCCACACATCTACCATATGATTTTAACCATCACAACTCCCGAACAATGTAACCCCAACAATAACCTTATTGTGTAACCATCGTAGTTACATTTGGAGTAACTATATGACTGAAATAAAACATACACACTCCCAATTTATTGTGTGAAGATATGTGTCCCAAAATTCATAAAAAATAATGGCCATGAATCAGAACATAATCATAAAACCGGAATAATTTTATTAAATAATTTCTTTTGAATTTCGTAAAATAATATTTTAAAAGAGGATTTGTAAGGAAAAGTCACTTAAAATTATCATATTAATGATGAGATAATTAATATAACGAAATTAATTTTTGTATAAAATATAAATACACATAATAAAACATTATATAAATAATTATTTATTACACAAATATTATTATCAGCAAATAATCAGTGATGTCGGTGTTAAACCCAAAAAAATGGAAATTTGGTTATGAATTCCCATACATTATGTTATTCATACATTAAACATGTTTAAATTTTTTTATAATAGTTAAAAGGGTATTATTAATATATTATATAAACATATTCATTTTTATAATGCTTTATGATAATTTTGTAACATCATTTGACCCATTTATTAATAATATTGTTTTATCTCCATTATTTCGGGTGTGTTCTTTACATGATTTCCATGGTCGGTTCGTAAAAGATTTTCATGATGAATGGAATAGAAAATAAGTAAGTTGAATTAAATTATATTAATATGTTTCCATAATATTAAATTATTCCCTAAATTATTTCTGTTATATGGTATGAGAATTAATCATTAGATAAATCATTATTTATTTTTGTTTAGAACATTTTGGTATTTCTTCCACAATCACGAACTTGGTTCATCATATACATTTAATATTATGAATATAAGTTAATTACAGAATATTAGATAGGTCTTATAATATAGATTAGAAACTATTTTGGCCATTAATTTTTTTATAAGAAGGTTTTATGGAAGTAAAGGAAATTGAAGGCACGACATCCATGATATCGGTAAATTGACACATTAGAAGAGATTTTTTTATATTTTTAATAAGAGGAAGAGGATTGAAATAATGATGATAAATTTTTCAATAACCATGATACAAATACAAAAAATATATATTAATTTAGATTTTAGGACTCTTGGATAAGATGTGGAGAGTAGAGTATAATAAATGAAATGAATTGAAAGGGAAACACATGAAAAAGAAAGTGGATAATTACCTCATCATCTCTTACCATTACGATCCTTGTTAAGGCCTTTGGTTATTGCTTTTTGGTGATACCAATAGTTATTGGATGTGGAGAAGATCCTTGGTATGGGTATTGGGAAGAATATAGAAAACTCTAGATGCTTTAGATGTGTGAATGGAAAATGGGGGTTAGGATGGTATTTATCGTGACATTTAGGGGGCTTTTAATTAATTTCAAAGGACAACACATTAGTGGTACATGAAAAACCATGGGATTGCTCATTGTTTTGGATCATGTTATTTTCCAAATGGGACATCACATATCATATTTTAATCCTCATGGGTCTACCATAATTAGTACATTGTTATTATATCATTATGAAGTCATCAAACACACAGAAAACGTAAAACATTATTTTTATTGTTTACCCAAAAATTAATTGTCTCATATAAATTCACAAAATTCACTGTAACCATTTATTAATGTGTATAATTCAATAATGAACTACATTTATAAATATTTTTCTAAATATTACAAACTTAATTTTTAAATATAATCAGAATATATTCGACAAAATACAATTTTAAAACTATAACTCACATTATATCACCTTGAAAACCTAATCAATATCTCATTATCATATTACATTAAAAAAATAAATTTAAAATATAATTTAACATACATAAGTATAATATTACAATTCATATTAATATTCATAAGGGTATTATATTTTTTAGCAAAAAAACAAGTCAGTTTTATCAGACTCTAAATAACATAAAGATCACAATTGCAGATGTCTGTTTCAAGAAATTCAAATCATAAAAGCAGTAATATTATGTTTTACAACTATTTTATAATTTAATCTTTTAAAAATGTGACATTAAGTATAAAACCATTGTTTCATGCATTTTATTTAAATTTTTAAAAAAATCATTGGAATGTTATATTTTTCCCGCCAAAAATTCCATCCTCGTAATTTTATTTAATTTATAAAAAATGAGGGTACCTTTCCCTTATAGAATTTTAAGAATAACACATTGATTATTCAACCATATTGTTTACCAACAGACATTTTATATGGTTTATTACCTTATTATACAATACTTTTTCTCATTGATCAAGAATATGAATAGGTTTCCCTACATAAGTATGATTATCTTCCAGCTGAACTGCTTCTGGGATCAAAAAATGAGATAAATCTGGCACATAATTTCACAACATCAAAATATGAAAAACTTTATGTACCTATGCTAAAATTTGAGGAAAAAAATATCAATATATAGTTGTTCCAACATTCTCCAATATTTCAAATGGTCCAATGAACCTTGGAATTAACATTCCTTTTATACTATATGCATAACACAATTCTATGTTGATCTTATAAGAAACACATGTTCACCTACCCTGAAAAAAATTCATTCCTATGAATATATTCATAAATTTCCTACCCACATTGAGTCATCCTCATGTTTTGTTGGATCATCTTCAACATCTCAACCACCTCCTCCACTAATTATGTCCCATCAACATCCATTCATAGCCTTTATTTCAAAATTCTGGAGTTTGAAACTACTACCAATATAATGTCACAAAAGGTGAAATCTGTAAACTAGAATGAAAACAATTAATATATGAAAACACAACTAAAGACTATGGTTGATCCAAACATCCCTAATAATCCATTGAACAAGATCACAACATATCCTCTAATGCTTGAATCATCCATTATGTCTACCCATCTAATTGATGATGAAAAGAAGTAC
This sequence comes from Viscum album, assembly GCA_963277665.1. Taxonomy (NCBI): domain Eukaryota; kingdom Viridiplantae; phylum Streptophyta; class Magnoliopsida; order Santalales; family Viscaceae; genus Viscum; species Viscum album. The sequence continues at coordinate 921,618,597 of OY728142.1, read as the reverse complement.
TGAAATTCAATTTTGATCTCCATGAATTTTTATGTCCTTTCCATAAATTATAATCAAACTTGGGATCATGGTCAAATAAAATGGAAAGTGGAACTCTATTTAACCAGAAAATTACTTTGAGTTACAGTAAAGAAATTTTATCCAAAGACATAGTATCTCAAATATGAATAAATTGAGAATATTTTTTAAGTCTCTAAACAAGAAACTAAATTGCATTCTTACCTTCAAATATCTTTAGTAATCCCCTAATGAAGTAAATGGATATTTTTTACATTTTACACTCTAGAACAGGTAAAGGTTGACGCATCCCCTTTAGTAACTGACGCTCTACTTTAAATTAATTACATGTCAATCATTTCATGGTAAAATATAAAATATATCTTTTCATTCCATCCCACTAGTAATAGCCCTAAAGGTTTCTGTACATATTTGTGCTGCCAGGATGATCTAAAAATGGAGAACCATGAGCTTTACACAATAATTTGTTTTTTTATCTAGGAACACATGTAATTGAAAATATTTTTCCATTTCTCAAAGCACAATGTTTATCAATGTTACATTTTGGAAACATACCCATTTTTTCCAACTATAGATTTTTCTATAGCTCTTTGTCCACCTTCTATGATTGACTATTTCTGTCTAACAAAGATTAATACACTAAAACTGAAAAATAGAGTAAATTCCTACAAAAATATCATCCAAGACATTATTAATTAAATAATTAACCAAATTTTCTTGTTTCATCCATAACATAGTTATGGATACATGATATTTTTTAGTCAAGTAAATTTCCTCATTGTATTCTTTTCTAGTATGATAATTGATTTTTCTAGGATAATATCTTATCAATTCAAGCCATCTTTTCTCCCAAAGGTATAATTACTTCTGAGTGAATATATACTTTATAATTTTTTGGTTAGTATATATTTTACATTTGGCTATGTATAAATAATGCCTCCATATTATTAATGGAGAAACCAAATATCCTCATTCCAAAAAAATATGTGGGGCAGTTCAACTCATTAGGTTTTAGTTTCCTAGAAGAATAATAAATTACCTAATCATTATACATTAGAAAACAACCATTTCCCATTAATAAAGTATCACTATAGATGAAAAACTCTCCATTTCTAGATGGTAGGGTCAGAACATGGGAATTTACTAATGTTTCATTCAATTCTAGAAAACAATCATCACATTCTTTTGTAAATATGATTTTAACTCATTTTATATTTTACATAGTTAGTGGACTAGATAACCTTACAAATTATTCAAAAAATCTCTGATAGCAGCCTACCTATACAAGAAAACAACCAACCACATTTATATTTGTGGTTATTTTGTATTCCTCAACAACTACTATTTTATCTTGATCAACAGTTTTTCCAACATCATAAAAATTGCGGCCAAGGAAAAGAATTTTTTTGAAACCATAATTCTTGTATGATGATTTTTCCATATAATTTATTTACTTTTATGGTTTTAAAAAGAAACCTGGGATGTTTCTCAAGCTCCTCTGTATTCATAAAATATACCAGATTTCCATCAATAAAAAAAGCCACAAATTTAGAAATGAAATCAGGAAATGTTATATTTATATGATCCATTAATACAATATGTGTATTAGTTAAACCAATCAACATAACACCTAATTCGTAATGAACATATATAGTTTGAAAAGATTATTTGGTAATTTCATATTCCTTCACCTTCAGCTGATGGTACCCAGATCTCATGTCTATCTTGAAAAAGTATTAAGCACCCTATAACTGATCAAATATGTCATTGGTGTGATGAATATTATTCTAATTATTAATCTTAATGTAATTAAAAGCTCTATAAATGATGAAAAGTCTAATGGAAGCATATATATTTATTAACGAAAAAACATGTTTTCTCAATGGAGATGTTCTAGGATGAATGAAGCATGTATCATGAAACTCTTACGATTAATTTTCCAATTCAAGAAGTTCTATTTGAACCATTCTTTAATGTGGATTTGGGGTTTTCTTGGTATTAAGAACTAAGTCAATTGTGAATTCATGTATCATCCCAGGAAAATAAAGAATATGACATTTTACAATTTATTAATATTTTTTAATTAAGTATAAATTTTATTTTAATAGGGATTCTATAATCAATGGCTTACCTAACACGCAACGACAGGTTTCTTTGAATTCTAACATTTCGCACTAATAATATAATATTACTATTTTAAAATTTAGTTACCACCTAGTTGTTGTATTGGGGTGAATTCATAGAACTAACTTAATTTTTATAATATATTTTTGTTAATTGTTTTTACATTCAACTAATAAAAGTCATAGGAATGAAATGTTAATGAATCTAATTTTAATCATAATTCATTTTAAATGGGTGATTTACCGCCTTTTGATGGTGAACGTTTTTTAATTCTCTTTTTTTCACTTTTACATATTATATTTGACAAAACAATTTTCATCTTTATAATCGAGAAATCAAAATTTACTTTGGATAAAATTTTCATATTTTTCTGATAACGTTCATTTTTAATGAATAGTGAAAAAATGTTGTATTTTAATTTAAAATTGCCTTGTAATTTGATTCATTTATATGGTTAGATTATCTTTTTAACTTGTTTTAAATCATAAATTGACTATATTTTTACCATTTAACCCAATGTTTTCTATTAGAAGTAATTTCACATTGAAATTGGACATTAACAAGTATTAATCTTTTGATGGTTATTATTTCTTAAAAACATGGTTTTTGTTTTTACAATGAGAATTAATTATAAAATTAATTAATAAAACTTATATGTTATGAATTTTTTTAAAATAGACATCATTTTTGAATCCGGAACATCAAATTTATCTTAGAGTGAATTTTCTGAATTTTTTTGAAAACCTTCAATTTTGGATGAATAGTGAAACCACTAAGTAGTAGTTAAAAAACAAACTTTTTCATTTAAATGAAATTTTACCACTTTTATGAATTGAATTTCAAAAATCCAATATACATGGTTGTTATTAGTAATTAAAATGTGGTTCAATGGGATGAAATTTTTGTTGGTGAATAGTAAATTTGACTTTTATTAACCGCGATTAAAGGTAAATACGATAATTTAAGGAAAAAATAATGATTTAATAATAAAAAATTACCATGAAACATGTCATAACCTTATTTTATTAGTAATGGCCGACTGAGATAATCCAGGGGTCAATTTTGGAACCCCATGGAGCCACTTGGGTAAGAATATGTAATTAATAAATTTTTATATATAGTAAAAATAAAAATGTCATAAACATGTACCATTTTACTAAAACAATTTATATATGGGGTTATATAAGTTAAAATTTCTACTATACATATTAATTGGAATTATAAAACAATTTCCTACATCATGGTATTTTTTTCTAATTTTTAGACATCAAATAAATATTATTATTTATGACACAATGATGATGACTGTTTATGTCTTTAAGGGATTATTTAGATAAATAAGAAGATAAAAATTAAAAAAATATCCAAAACTTGACCAATTGTTATTGGTTAATTTTATTTTGAACATTTTCCACCTTATATTTGACTTTAATTATTTTTTGACATTTATAAACCGAAACTAATTATATAATAAAATAATATTTTCAATATTTCCAAAAGAGCCCCTCCTCTCCCTTATAAAAAAGCCCCCACATCCTACATATTTATAACACTTATCAGGCAGTTGGATCATCCAACCTCTACTCCAATAAGATCCCAATATTCCTCTCTTCATCCATGATGCCATAACTTAGTAAGAGAACACTTCAAGAAACCCTTTTGATTCAAACTAATGGTAGTCACCTGATTAAAAGGTCATGTCTTCTCTTAAGTTCTTTTGTTTTTTTACATTTCCAACCCCCTAAACAATTGTTTTCTATTATTTTATTAAAAACCCAGTATCCTAAATATAAATAGATGTTTTTATGAGAAGTATTCGATCTACACATACACACACCTCCATCTAATAGGTAAAGAACATACTGTTTCAGTGGACGATGAACTACTGCCTCACGAAACGATGATTGTTTAGTTATCTACTACCAACTCTCATGGTAGCCATTATGATGGAACTATATCTTTATTTGATATATATTATATTTATGTTTTATTTATTCTCCTATTTTTTCATTTTTATTGAATACCATTATGGTTCCCTTAATGGGTAAATGCGATAATTTAATTAGAGAATGTGCGGACTACCGCCCCCTCAAAGTGATATAACTCGTTCATGCCATACGTGGAATATATAAAGGATAGAATTAATGAACATATGTAACATATATGATATTAATATTATAATAAAATAATAAATAACATAATAATTAACATGTTTTCATTAAATTAAAATATGAAATAGAAATGAAAGTAGCGTTCATGCGTACGTACAGCTTACTGTCTCCATGAACGGTGCATTTCATTTTTTATCTTCAAATATTATGTAATATTAAAAATAAATATATATACATGATATATATGATATATATGACATCTAAATTATGAATATCATTATATAGATTATGTACATTTGACCACATGGACAATTTATAATTATAAAAATTTCATTTTTGACTCATGTTCCGAACATTGACAAAATTTACGATATGAGCTCAAATAATTAACAAATTGGTATATCAAGGTAATAAGTAATATAAAAGGAATAATAAAAATGAAATATATTCTTAATATAGTGTAAAGTAACTTAAATTTATTATTAATTAAGAACAAGGAACATACGAGCGAGTCATGTCGGACAATGAGGTAAGGGGTTTCTTTTCTCACTTTTAATTCTGTTGGATTTCCATTGTTCACCACTAATTTATTACATGTGGTGTATTGTGTACTACCATTTGATATATATTATCATTATTCTATTTATATTCATGTTATTTTTTGAATAATTTGGGGCTTGTTAAATTTTTTTCATACGACTCGAATGATTACAACGTGGTAAGGGATTCTTATTGCACTTTTAATTCCGTGAGATTTCCATTATTCGCCACTTATTTATAGCATGTGGTGTATTTTGTTATTTTATTGGATATATATTATCATTATTCTCTTTATATACCTGGTATTATTTCATTCTTTTTCTAGTTAGTAATTTTAGTTTATACGATTCGATTGAATACAACGTGGTAAGGGATTTTCATCTCACTTTGTATTCCTGTGAGATTCATGGAATATTTTCCACTATTACCTTTTGTTTGGGGTATGTACTGCTCATGATTTTATGCTTTATATAATATAAATTTAATTTATGTGTATTTAAATATTAATCATATGATCTCTCATTCATGGGGTGTACGTTTCGAAAGATACCAAATCTGTAAGGGATCCTTTCACCCTCTTCTTTTATGTAATGAATTCCTTTATGTTATGTCTTACAGTTCCATTTTATCATGAGGGGTATTGTTTTTATATATCTTTACTAATGAAAATTTAATGTAAAAATGATTATAGACCCATTCCTCTCTCTTTAAATAAATTTCTAAATCATTAGGTGATGTCGTTAGGCTACCTAATTTTCGTAATAGATCTCGGGTCTTCTCTTTTCCTTCGAGATTCATTTTCATATGGCATTTACTTCAAATATCCATACCATGATGTTATTTCTTTTTATTCTGTACCCATACTATATTATGATTTATTTATTATTTGGTTACCATTGTACCCACTCTTTTCAATGTTTTCTAAAACCATGTTATATAGCCGTTATGTAGTAGAATTTTCATTTAAAACACTCTATTTCTCTCAAAAAATTATCCTATATTATTTATTTGAATACCCATTTCTATTTTAATATATAGGGGTATTCTTCAATTTATATAATTTATCTATTTGATTTGGGAATTGAAATATGTATAACCCTCACTCCCTTTCACTGGTTTATAAATGACTTAATGATCAAGCTTTTAAGAACTGTTAAAATGTCGCAATTTTGAAATGAACCAATTTCTTTAATTAACTATGGGTTATTTACGAACTGTTTTATTATTATATTTTTGGCTCAAATGAAAATAAATACATATTAAGGGTGCACCTTGATTGCGCTCCAATGCATTGGGAAAAAAATTAATCTCTAGAGATGCCATGTTTCACGATACCTTGGTGAATAACCATAGTAATTTTGATTACACCTTGGGGATGATCCTTTGTGATATTTTCATGAATTTATAAATGAAATATTTTTTCCAAAAAATCATGTTATGATTCATGTTATTCTTATTAGGATATTCTTCTTTAAAAATTTATCATGTCATTATGTTTTTCAACAAGTTCTTATTGATATCACAAGTAAACCAATTCCCTTGCTTTCTGTACTGGGCCTTCTACTCGCCTTTCCCTTTGATTTTATGTCTAAAGGTTATGTGATGTAGTAATTTTACATAGGATGAAATTTTGAAGAATATTTTCAAGTGTATTTTATGTTCGTTTAAGTTTTCACGTTTTTATTCCTGATTTCCAAGACATTATACTTTAATGATCCTTTATTTGTAAAAAGTATTGAACAGTTATGTTATAAAATGGCAGGATTCCATAGTTGGTATCAAAGGATAGTTTAGTTATTTATTGAAATTATGATATAAAAAATATAGGAATAAACCTATAGAAAAGATTAAATATAGGAATGCTTTCAAGTATTTTGGTGAGTATGGAGGTAGTGGTTTATCATGTAAATATATCCCTGTCTGGATACGAGCAGAACTATCTTAATGTGTTTGGATGAAAATGAAATGTATAATAAAACCATTAAGGTTAAAACATGTTAGGGTTATATTTTATGTTTATAAGAAAAAAACTGTAGACCGTGTGACAACTTGTTGTATCAGACAAAGATGTGGGAATTGAACCCACAACCAAATTCCTGTTGGGTTTTATTGTCTACCACCGGCCTACGTGAATTCCATGGTTAGTATGACTTATTATTTGTAGTTAAATGATTTTAAGGATCAAGAATAAGTTGATTTTGGGAACTTATTTTTTATCAAATGGATATCCTTAGTATAGGAAAATCATTTGGTGATTAAATGATAAAGGTTATTTTGGAAGATGTTTTCTGTTTTAGAATACTATATGCCTAAGGAAAATAAAATACTACAAGATTTTATTTGTGGAGGATTGATGGACATTTTTATTTTGTAAGAATCAATGTATTTATTGTGAACAAATAGTGATTTGTGTTATTTTTATAAAATTATTATCCAAGCATAAAGAATATGTGATTAGGTTAATTACACTTTAGTATGATACTTTAAGTGTAGTTGATTATATTTGGAGTTAAATGTTAATATTTATTATAGAACACTATGTGATTAAATCCTTCTGAGTTTTGGGATTCAATTTTAGTTTGGATTATTTTGAATAATTTTAATTATGATTTTTTATTGAATGGTATTTCTTGAACATTGGGAACTTTTTGTCGAATTTTGGAGATTCATTGTAGTATGTCTTTTTGTAAAGGATTCTACTTTTTGGGGATTATATGATTTTTTACTAACGATTTCCATTTTAGTTGATGTCTAAAGATGAGGGAAATATATAATTCTTATTTTGTGGATTATGTGATTCTCTAGAGGACTATTCTTGTTCTTTTGATGTGAATATGTTTTTTGAATGGTAATTGTTTGGCTAAAAGATTAGTTTTGGTAGAAACTTATTAAAGGATGAAACTCTACTTGAAGGTAAGTATATTTCCTTATGTTTTTATTCTATGTAGTAAATTAATTCCTAAAAATTATGAAAATAAATGTAAAACAAAAATATTTTTGGTTCATCTTTCCTACTGGGTAATCAATGACCGTTTAACACATCATATGTTTGTGATTTTCTAGTGGATAAATTTCCCTTAATAAAGTTTTTTATCACACTACATTAGAACTTGACTGTTTTTTTCTCTTCCATATCCATGTTTTCGTACATGTAATACTATCATGGGTTAACTCGGGTGACCATTGTAATTGTCTTTCTTTATTTTAAAATGATTGTTTTACTAAATTGTTTTTATGTGGGACTTTTAATGAAGTTTCCAAGCCCAATTTTAAAATTGTGAGGATTTAATTTTCCAAAGGGGGGAAGAATGTAACATCCCAGGAAAATAAATCATATGAAATTTTCTTATTTATTAATATTTTTAATTTATTATTAATTTTATTTTAATGGGTATTCCATATTCAAAGGAATACCTAACATGCTACAATGAGTTTCTTTTAAATCATACATTGCACACTAATAATATAATATTTTTATTTAAAATGGTAGTTAACACCTAGATGTTCTAATAGTGGGAATTAATAGAACGAACTTAAATCTTATAATATTTGTTTGTTAAAAGTTTTTACATTCATCCAATAAAATTTAGTGTCTTAAAATGTTAATGAATCAAATTTTAAGCATAATTTACTTTAAAAGGTCAATTTACCACCTTTTGATGGAGAATACTTGTTAAATCTAGTTTTTATCACTTTTAAATATTATATTTGAAAAAATATTCATCTTTATAATCTAGACCTCAAAATTTAATTTGGACGAAATTTTCATATTTTTCGGATAATGTTCATTTTTAATGAATAGTGAAAAAATGTTGTATTTTAATTCAGAACCACCTTTTAATATAATGTATTTATAAGGTTAGATTATCTAATTAATTAGTTTTAAAGTGTAAATAGATTATATTTTTACCATTTAACCCAATGTTGGCCATTGGAAGTAATTTCACTTTGAAATTGGACATTAACAATTATCAATCTTTTGATAGTTATTATTTTCATTAAAAACTCGCTTTTTGTTTTGACGATGGGAATTAATTATAAAATTAATTAATTAAACTTCTATGTTTTGAATTTTGTAAAATAGAAATCATTTTTTAATTGGGAATATCAAATTTAACTTAGAGTGAATTTTTGGAATTTTTCTGAAAACATCATTTTTTGATGAATTGTGAAACCAGTAAGTAGTAGTTAAAAAAGTAACTTTTTCATTTAAATAAAATTTTATCACTTCTGTGAATTTAATTTCAAAAATTCTACATACATGGTTGTCATTAGTTTGTAAAATGTGGTTCAATGGGATGAAAATAATTTTTGGTGAATAGTAATGTTTTACTTTTATTAACCACATTTAAAGGTAATTTGGGTAATTTAATGTAAAAATAATTATATAATAATACAAAATTACTTTGAAACATGTCCTAACCTTATTGTATGAGTAATGGTCCACCAATAAAATAAATGGATCAATTTTGGGACCCCATGGAGCCACTTGGGAAAGCTAACGACATTAATAACATTTTATTCAATGTAAAAATAAAAATGTCATAAACATGTATTATTCTACTAAAACAATTTTTGCATGGGTTTATAGAGGTTATCATTTCAACTATAAATATTAATGGGAAAGATAAAAAAATTTCATACATCATGGGGTTTTTTTATAATTTTTGGATATAAAATAAATAAAATTATTTATGACACAATGATGATGGAGTGTTTATATCATTAATGTTTGATTTAAATAAATAAGAAGATAAAAATTAAATCAATATCCAAAAATTGTCCAATTATTATTTTATGATTTTACTCCTGACATGGGAAACCTTACCTTTGACATTAATGATTTTTGGACCTTTAGAAACTAAAAATCATTATATAATAAAATAATATTTTAAAACATTCCGAAAGAGCCCCTCCTCTCCCTTATAAAAAATGACCTCACTTTCTACCCATTTATCACACTTCTGAAGACCTTGGATCACCCAAACTCTTCCCTAATAAGCTCCCATGATCCCTCTATTCATTCTAGAATCCTTACCAATTGCAGAAATCACTTCAAGAAACCATTTTGGTTCAAACCAAAGGGAGTTACCCGATTTTAATGTGACGTATTCTCTTATGTTATTTTGTTTTATTTTACATCTCCAACCCCCAAATTTTTTTTATTAATTTGTTTTACATCAAAAACAGTATCCTAAATTTTAAAGGAATTTTTTATGAAATTTTTTCAAGATTCAATTACAAACACCTCCATCTAATGGGTAAAGAAAATACTCTTTCAATGGACAGTGAACTACTACCTCACGAAACGATGATTGTTCAATTATATCTTACCACCTCTCATGGTGGCCATTATGATGTCACTATATCTTTATATGATATATATTATATTTATGTTTTCTTTATGCTTCTGTATTTTACTTTTTATAGAAAACCTTTATGGTTCCCTTAATGGGTATACGCGATAATTTAATTAGAGGAAGTGTGGACTACAACCCCCTCAAAGTGATATGACTCATTAATGCCATTCATGGAAAATATAAAGGATATAATTTATGAAATTATGTAACATATATGACATACATATTATACTGAAATTATAATATAGCTTTGAATCACTATGTTTTCATTTCATTAAAATATTAAATAAAAATTATAGTAGTGTTCATGTGTACGTACAGCTTACTGTCTCCATGAACGGTGCATTTCATTTATTATATCCAAATGTTATGTACTATTATAAATACATATATATACTTGATATATATGATATATATGAAATATAAATGATGAATATACTTTTGGAGATAATGTAATTTTCACCACATGGACAATTTATAATTATAACATGTTCATTTTTGCTTCATGTTCAGAACATTGAAAAAATGTTTGATATGAGCTAAAACAATTAACTAATTGTTATAGCAATATAATAAGTAATAATAAAGGAATAATAAAACTGAAAATTTTCATTACAAATGTATAAAGTAACTTAAATTTATTATTCAGTAATTACAAGTAACATACGAGCGAGTGAAGTCGGTCAATGAGGTAAGGGGTTTCTTATCTCACTTTTAATTCTGTGGGATTTCCATTTTTTTCCACTAATTTAGAGCATGTGGTGTTTTCTGTACTTCCATTTGATATATATTATCATGATTATATTAATATTTATGTTATTATGTGAATCATTTTGTGGTTAATAACTTTTTCTCATACAACTCGATTGATTACAATGTGGTAAGGGATTCTTATCTCACTTTTAATTCTGTGAGATTTCCAATGTTACCCACTTATTTATTGAATGTGGTGTTTTGTTTACTTCCATTTGATATATACTATCATGATTATTTTTATATTCATGGTATTATGTTATTATTTTTGGGGTTAGTAATTTTTTCCATACGATTCGATTGAATACAACGTGGTAAGGGATTTTCATCTCACTTCTAATTCTTGTGAGATTCATGGAATATTTCCACTATTTCCTTTTGTGTGGGGAATGTACTACACATGATTGTGATATTTGGGTAATATAATTTAATTTATGGATATTTACATATTCTTTATATGATTGTTCCTTCATAGGATGTACATTTTGAAAGTTACCAAATGGGCAAGGGATCCTTTCACCGTCCTCTTTTAAGTCATGACTTTCTTTGTGTTAGATCTTATAATTCCATTTTATCATGAGGGTTATTATTATTTTATATCTTTAATATTGTAAATTTCATGTCCAAATTATTATATACCCTTTCTTCTCACATGAAATGATTTTTTTAATATTTTATCGATGCTGTTATGCTGCAGAATTTTTGTAAGAGAAATAGATTCTTACCTTTTCCATCGAGTTTAATTTTCATATGATATTTCTTTAAAATATCCATTCCATTATCTTATTTATATTAATTATTAACCCATAATGTATTATGTGTTATTTATTAGTAGGTTACCCTTGTACCCTCCCTTTTCAATGTTTTTAAAAACCAAGTTATATTGCCGTTATACTGCAAAATTTTTGTCTCAATAACTCTCAGTTTTTTCCAGAAATTCTCTTGTATTATTTATGTGAATACCCAATTATATATTCATATCCAGAGGTATTCATCAATATATAAAATTTGTCTATTTTATTCAAGAATTTACATACATATAACCCTCACTCCTTTTCCATGGGTTATAAATGACTTAATGATCATGTTTTCAAGAACTTTTAAAACGTCTGGATTTTGAAATGAAACCATTTCATTTATCATCTACGGGTTATTTATGAAATGTTTTATTATTACCTATGTGTATCAAATGAAAATAAACACATATTAAGGGTGCACCCTTAAAGTGGTTTGATGAATTGGGTAAAAAATTAATCTCTATAGATGACAAGTTTCATGATACCTTGGTGAATAACCTTGGTAATTTTTATGACACCGTGGGGGTGGACCTTGGTGATATGTTCATGAATTTTTAAATGAAATATTGTATACACATATAAAAATTATGATTCATGTTATTTTTATTAGGATATGTATCTTTTACAATTTCTCATGTCTTAATGTTTTTCATCTTGTTCTTATTAATATCACAAGTAAACTAATTACCAGGATTTCCTTACTGGGCTTTATTATCACCCTTTTCATAGATGGTATGTTTTAGTATGATATACTCTATAATACTAAATGTAGGATCTAATATGTAAAAAGATTCTCAAATAAAATAGTTGGGGTGAATTTCATACTTTAAAAATTCCATTGGATCTTTTGGGTAACAAAAATTCACAACACCACTAAGATCTATTATCTTGATTGATTCCAGAAAAGTGATTCTAGAAATGAAACTTAACAAAAGTTTACACCAACTAAGATTGTACCTTAAATCGTATAGAATCCCATAAAATCAAAGTACACATTTAAGAAAGTATATGAATGTTATAATTACCTCAACAACTAAAATACACAACAGAAAACAAAATATTACAAGTAAAAAATAATAACTCTTTTGACCCAAAGAGGAGGGTATCCAACAACCCTGGATAAAATGTCCCTTGATTTATACTTTCAAGAATGTCTGTCTTACCCAAACCCATGTAATTCATTATTCTGAAGATCAGTATTTGTCTTGCTATCCCTGCAAGCCCTAGATTTTTAAGGAAATCATCACCTCTAAATTCACAACCTGAAGTCTCTGATTAGAAGGAAATTGAACCTCTGCACTAAGAAAATCTGCACAAAGCAATGGTTTAACAAGTAGTTAAAAACTATTTGCATAAAGCCCGAGAGTTTATAAGAGACTCTCTCTCTCTAGAAGTCACTTCTGAAATTTCTGAGCTTCCAAAATTCCAAAATTCTCGAGCATGTTCAAATGAGCTCCTATTTATAGGCACAGATCAAACAGTCGTCTCCCTCCTCCAACGGTCATATTCTTCCTTGAATTTCGGAGGGACCTATACAGGTGTCACACAAACAACGGTTAGTGGATAACTAAAATCATGAAATAATTTTATAACTGAACATGTATAAGCAAAACTAAAATCCATTATTCAAAATGTAATGAAATTAATATTCAAAGTCTAACCATAAATGAATTTTTAGTCTATAACACTAGGATATTCATATTATATTTTGTAAGATTTTGGAACCAGAATTCTATAGAATTCCGGAGTCTGAATTTCAAGGAAATTTTTAATCTAGATTCATAAGAATTCAGAACCAGAACATACAATGTTCAGATTCAGAGTTCATGACAATTCGGAGTCAGGACTCATAGGAGTTCGGAGTCTGAATTTATAGAACTCGGAGTCAGAACTTAGACATGTTCATAACTAGATTTCGTATTCAGAATTTGGAGTCATAACTCAGAAGAGTTCATATCCAGAATTCTTATTCCGAATTCGAGTCAGAACGCAGAGAGATTGTAACCAGAATTCTATTTTAAAATTCAGAGTCAGAACACAGAAAGTACATAACCAGAATTCTGATTTAGAATTTGGAGTCAGAACTCAGAATGTATGTAACTAGAATTCTGAGAATTTGAATCCTAAAACATAATTCTTTATATCTAATTAATCATGGGATTCCTAGGTTTTAGTTTCAATCTGAATTTTACACTTATAAAAATTTTGATATGAGTAATGAAATCTAGGTAAGGGTAAATTTCCATGGGGAAGGAAGTTTTCCTTATAGAAGTAAAACAGGGGTAAAATGAGATTTTCCTTATGATAAGGTGTTTGTGATTTTCAAAACCAAAAGGAATGGTAATGTCATAAGGATAATTTATTGACCTAACAACCTCCCCAAAATATTCAAGAATGGAAAAGTCATAAGGAAAACCTTATTGACTCAACAATCTCCCCCCTTTTGGAAAGCACAAACATCCTTATGAAAATGAATACAACGACATAGCAAAAATCTCTAGACTTTTAAATAAAGAATATCTCACTTTTCATATTGGGAATGTTGAATATGACTAACTCCCCCTTAGGATTTGGAACACTAAGGATCATATTCTAGATTTCCAGAATGGCATTTTTATTATCTTGGGTATCAAAATCTTCATAATGAGCACTCCCCCTTATATAAACACCCCCTTACATAGAAACATTTTTCCTTCTCTCCTTTATAGTTCTTTTTCATTCTCCCCCTTTGTGACTTTCAAAATGAGTTTAAGGGAATGGAGAAATATATGGTACCTAAAATATTAGTACAAACAACAAAACAAAACAAGTGTTAAAAATTTCATTGAGATTGGATGTATTAGTATAAGGAAAAAAATACAACCAATGATCATATTTGAATCTATTTATCTTATTTTTACTTGGGAATCATCATCTTTACAATTGTCTTCAGATTTTTCAGATCTTTGTGATCCTCATATACTTGCTTCTCTAAGGTTGTGATTCTATCTTCTTGAGCCTTAAAGGCCTCTGCCTGAGTCTTCAAAAAGTCATCTTTCTTCACAAGATTTTCTTCCATATCAATCCAGATATCCTTCTCTATTTTCCAACATTGAAAAAAATAACTCAACTTCCCATTCAGATCTTTGACAGCTTGAATCTTAGAATTTTGTTCAAGATTAAGATTTTCCTAAAAGGTGTTTGTAAGATTCTTGATTTTGGTGTTTGGTGTCAAAATCTTCATTGAAATCTACTTGAAATGGATCAAGCTCTTCCAAATCATCAATAATCTACTTATACCATCTTGTCATTTTCCTGAATGATTTTTTGTGATCTTCATCATTGATCAGAAAATTCTTATGTTCAGACTCAATATAAACACATATATCCATCACCATGGATACAGAATCAGACTTTTGATTCATGCCATGCTGAAGCATCTAGCATCTAGATTCAATTTCTGGAAAGATCAGAATGGTACCCAACATCTTCTTCATGGACTGAACAACAAAATCATGTATTAAGGAAGATAACTTTGAATCAGACATTTTACATGGAGATGGTTCTTCCTCTAACTCTACCAGCTTCCTCTTAGAGGGTCCTCCAACTTCTTTATTACTCAAAATATCTTTCGTTGGGGTATCAGCCACAACTTGTTTCCCCTTACTGATTCTAGGAATAGCTTCTTCATCATGAGATTCGTGCTCACTTCTGGATAACTGTATAATTTTATCTTCACCAACATCTTCCTTCTTAGCTCCAGCTTCAACATATTCAAGAAGAATGAAGTCATGATTATGAATCTCATACTCTAACAACTTATTCACTTACTCTTCTTCACCCTTCTCATCATCTTCAACAGTAGCAAGTTTTGAAGATCCGGATTGAGATGTCTAGATTGAAATTTTTTTGAATAACTTTTATTTTTTAGATAAACTTCAACTTGCATAATCACATCATTAGAGCCACCACTATTCTCAGCTTCTTGTACATATTCTGCAGTTTTCTTCTCTTTCACAATCTTCTCTTGTGAATTTTCCGATGTCCTAAACCTATTACTTGGAATCTCAGGTAATTGTTCAACTAGGAATGTTTCCAGTACGGGAATTTGTTCAGATTCAACTTTAGTGGCCTTCAAAATAGATTGGACAATCTCTTCCTCAGACATCTTCTTCTTCAACTTCTTTTCCTTGGCTTACTTCTCAAGCTCTTTAGAAGTTGATTCTTTCAAGGCCTTAGCCTCAGTAGGATCAAAACCGAACTGTGTCTCACCTAATTTTCTATTTTTCTTTTCCTCCCACCATTTTGCTACAACTTCATTTGGGTAGGCTTTTTTTCTTCTTGTGTTTAGGAGGTGAGGATTGGACTTCCTTAGACTTAGGGATTTTGTCTTCTACTTCTACTTCCTTCAACATTATTTTCTTGCCAACCTTCTTTGATGGTTTAGATTTTTCAACATTATCCGGAACATTTGCTGCCTCTTCCTCAGTTAGATCATAAAATTAACCTGACTCTTTGGAGAAACCAACCTTCATCCTCTTGATGGTATCATCACCGATCAGCATAACATTGCAATTTCATGCCTTGGAACTACAGGGGATCATGAAAGATTCTAGACACTGAACTATCAGCATGGAAAGTAAGGTAGGATACATGATAATCTGAGCTCTCAGATTCCTATTCTTGATATTCTCTATCGTAATGAGAATGTGTCTCATGAGGTTGACCTTCCTTAGGTTTGCTAAAAAGTCCAAGATATACATGTCACTTTTCATAAGGATGTCCTTATCACCCTTCCTTGTTATGATAAATCCTTGAACCCATAGCTGGAAAACCCGATTGTTGGTAGGAAGGTGATAAATCTTTGTGGTCTTGACATCTGAAAGACCAAGACATTCCATATCATTTGCCTTAACAAATCTTCCATGATCCTTTGGAACTTGGTGAGAACAAAATCGAATTCCCCTTCATTGGACATCCCCACCAAGATAGCCTCCTTGGTATAAGACAGTGCATATGTCTTTCCATAACATTTGAAGGAGAAATTATCTCTGCCATCTTCATTAAGGAAAGAAACTGACTCATAATATTCTATAAGAAGATCCAGATATACTACATCTAGAGCTCATGTCTTTGAAATGGATACACTCTCCCATCCATTAAGTTTAATATTCTTGGAGATAATAGAATGATAATTATTGAAGATGTTCGGATGTACCAACCTCTCCCTGTATTTTTTCCACTCCGAAATCGTCTTGATAGTAGACATATCCTGAGGAGGGTCTTCTGCAGACATTTTTAATTAAGCTAATCTGAAAAATTCTAAATGGGGTTTTTTAGAGGGGCAGATCTTCGACATGCAAAAGCTTTGAAAACAGACATGGGAAAACCCTTCGGGGGTTGTTTATATAGGTGATGTAAGTGACCATTCAACTTCGAAATCCAATCTCACGGTTGGGAAACCTTCTAATCTGATCTAATGATTGATATAATAGCTGCAAGGAAAAAATAATTAGGATCTGATCTTTTGAGGTTTTAAAAATAATATGGATTTAAGGAAAATAGAAACCAATAAATGTTAAAAACAAAAGAATCTACCATCAAGTAAAAGGTAATTATGAAAAATTAAGAAAGAATCATACCTTTCGGATTGCTAAGATGATATTTCTGTGCTGAGAAATATTATTCATGAAGAACTTTGGATTCAAAAAAAACTTGAATATGAAATAAAATCTTCACTATGAAAATTTTCAAATCTCAGAGTTTCTATTACGAAAATTGCAGGTCTAAATATTTTCATTACGAAAATTTCAGATCCGAAGATTTTCATTACAAAAAATTGAGGCTCGAATATTTTCATTACAAAAACATTGGGTATGAAGATTTTCATTATGAAAACTTCAAGTCTGAGGATTTTCATTATGAAAACATCAGGTCCGAAGATTTCCATTATGAAAACTTCATGTTCGATGATTTTCATTACGAAAACATCATATACAAGAATTTTTGTTACAAAAAAAATGAAAAATTACATTATAAAAAATATGAAAGACTTCATTACGAAAAAAAACTTCATTATGAAAAATATGAAAGACTTCATTACAAAAAAATGAAAAAATTCATTACTAAATGTACACCCCCTATGAAAAATAGTTTATTACTACAAGGAGAATAGTTGAACATGAATTCAGTAAGGAAGGATACCTTACAGTTATCATTCATAACTTCTATTTAATGTATTAAAATCTATAGGAGTGTATTTATTTTGTGAAAATATCATCACGTTGATTATGCGTTCCGATAAACTGAAGAATGATATCTCCTTTTTGTCTGTTATCCCTAAAAAGTGATGCCTAATATCTATGTGTTTTTCACGAGAGTGATGTGAAAGGATTTTAATAAGGGAAATGGCACTTGTATTATCACACAAAATTTTTGTTTTGGTAAAACTCAATCCATAGACTATGGGTGTGTTTTGCATCCATAACACATGAGCACAAAAACATCCAGTTGCTACATATTCGGCTTCAGCAGTGGAATGTGATACTGAGTGTTGCTTCATGCTAGACCAAGAATCTAATGAATCTTATAAGAAATTAAACGTTCTGGATATAATCTTTCTATCCATTCTACATCCACCAAAGACATCATTTGAAAAGCTTTTAAAAACAAAATCATTTCTAGAAGTATAAAATAGTCCTAAATACATGGTTCCCTTTAAGTAGCGAAAAATTCTTTTCACGGAATTTATGTGAGATTCCTTAGGATTGGATTGATATCTTACAAATAATCATACTGAAAACATTAGGTCTGGATGACAAGATGTTATGTAATGTAGAATTTATATCATACATTTAAAAATTGTTTGATCTACTAGTTTCCCAAATTCATTAAGATCAAGTGTGTTTGAGGTACTGATGGGAGTACTTATACATTTAGTGTTGTCATATACATACATTTTAAGAAGATCATTAATATACTTATTTTGGGATATATAGATTCCTTCTAGTTTTTGGGAATTTTGAAAACCAAGGAAAATTTTTAACTCACTAATCATTATCATTTCAAACTCAGATTTCATTAGATCTATAAAGGAATCAGTTAAAAATTGCTCAGTTGAACCAAACATAATGTCATCAACATAAATTTAAACAATCAAAACAATTTTCATATCTTTCTTTATAAAAAGGTTTGGATCTTCATTTCCTTTAACATTTTTTTTGAAGAAAAAATCTTGTAATTCTATTATACGAGGCTCAAGGGGATTGTTTTAGGCTATACAATGCTTTGGTAAGTCTAAAAACATGATCAGGATTTTTTGTGTCTTCAAAACCAGAAGGTCGCTCAACAAAAACTTCTGCTTGAACGTAACCATTAAGGAAAGCACATTTCACATTCATTTGAAATAGTTCTAAATTGAAGAATGCGGCAAAGGAAAGAAAAATACAAATAGATTCAAGTCTAGCTACCGGAGCATAGGATTCATCATAGTCTATTCCTTCTTGTTGATTATAGCCTTTAAAAACTAATCTACCTTAATTTGTAACAATGATTCCATTTTCACCACAGTTATTTCAAAAGACCAATTTTACTCCAATAACAGACGTTTCATTAGGTCTTTCATCCAAGGTCCAGAATTTATTCCATTCGAATTCATTTAGTTCATCTTGCATGGATTTTATCCAATCATCATCACTTAAAGCTTCACCAGTGCTTTTTGGTTTTAATTAGGAAAGGAATGCTAGATGTTCTACTTTATTTCATAAAGAACTTCAATTACATAATGTTTTATTCACATCACCAATGATAATATCACTGGTATGATTATTTAGAAATAGCTGATTTGGGTTTTGTAAAACCTATTCATCAACATAGGGTTGAAAATCTTATGGGGTAAATGTTTCAGAAGTATCTTCATGGAAATTTTCCCTATCAGAAGGATATTCTATCATAGTTGGATAATTAGTTTTTGAAAACACATCTGAGGATGTAGTTTGGGGTGGTTTAAAATCAAAAGGATCAGTTTCATCAAAATTGACTTGTACTTTCTATTCAATAGGACAAGTGTTTTTATTGAAAAATCTATGTGCCTTAGAAGTTGTGGAGGAGCCTATGAAAATTACATCATCATATTTTGGTGAAAATTTATGAATATTTTCTTTAGTATTTAGAATGAATACCTTGCAACCAAAAACCTAAAAGTAGTAATGTCTATTTTTTCTACCATTCCATAACTCATAAAGAGTTCTGTTAAGAAAAGGCATAATCAAGACATGATTTATAGTATAACACACAGTACTTATAGCTTCGGCCTAAAAATGTTTGGCTACAGAATACTCACTCAACATGGATCTAGTTACCTTTTCATGGATTCTATTTCTTCATTCAACAACACTGTTTTTT
Organism: Viscum album; assembly: GCA_963277665.1. Classification (NCBI taxonomy): domain Eukaryota; kingdom Viridiplantae; phylum Streptophyta; class Magnoliopsida; order Santalales; family Viscaceae; genus Viscum; species Viscum album. The sequence goes on along the minus strand of OY728142.1, from coordinate 921,598,512 downwards.
GAGGTGTTCTAGGAGCTGAGAAGTTGTGAGTAATGCCTTTTCTACTACAAAAAGTTTCAAATTCAAAATATTGAAATTCTCATTCCTGATCACTATGAATAGTTTTCAATGCAAGGTTATTGTCATTTTTAACTTGGGATCTAAAAAATTTTAAATATGAAAAATCTTCAGACTTCTTGTCTATAAAATAGACCCGTGTAAATCTAGTGTAATCATCAACCAAAACAAACACATAATACTTTCCCCCAATGCTTCCAGTTTTTGTAGGACTAAAAAGATCCATATGTAATAACTGTAATGCATAAGTAGTTGAGACTTCACCAACTGATTTAACACTTGATTTGTGGTTCCTTCTATATTGACAAGGATCACAATCTTTTGAAGAATCAAATCTATGCTCTAGTAGATCCTTAACTTGTCCTTTCCTAGAATGTTTGCATAAGATCCTAAGGTTACAGTGTCCTAACGTTCTATGCCATAACTAAGAATGATCTTCCATTGCACTAAGGAAAAGTAAATCTTAGCTCCTATGGTATTCTATGTTTAGTGTGTAAACATTCTCTTGCCTATTGGCAGAAATAATAAATTCTTCATTAGAATTGTGTAATAAGCACTTATCATTCCTGAAACACCCAAGGTAACCTTCATCACATAACTGAATTATTCTAATGAGGTTTTTCTTAAGAACTTTTACAAATAAAACATTCGAAATCAAAATTTTTCCAAGAAGAACGATGTTACATGTAACAATAATTTCTTCATCAGCATTATCTCTGAAAGTTACTTTTCCTCCTTTCATCTTGATAATCATTTCGAAATAATTTTTTTTACCAGTCATATGCCTAGAAAATCCACTATCCATGTACCAGGTATTTCTGTTGGTACCTTCTATATTTTCCTGAAAACAAAAGAGTTAGACTTTCAGAATCCAAACATTCTTGTATCCGGAATTGTTAGACAAAAATATTTTGGGTATCCACATTTGTTTAAAAAAATAAGTTGTATGAAACCCAAGATATTGGACATTATTCAAGGAGAAATTTTTCTTCCAATTCCCACCACTTTGACATTTAGTTAAAAAAGGGGCTATAGAAGGAACAAAATAGTCGTTTTTGAAAACCAGTTTTTGGTGAGTATAACCTACTCCAATAGTGTTTCCTTGAGGAATAATTTTGAGAATACATCTTGTGAAAATTTCTCTTCCCAGAGGTAAAAGTTTCAAGAAGCTTCATAAGAGAAAATATTTTGGATTTAAGTTTGATGGATAAATTCTTATCCTAAGGAATCATTTCCTTAGAGTTAGATTTTTAATAAAAAACATTTATTTTTAAAATACAATTCTTAAGATCTTTAAAAAGTTCTTCTTTAACCGAATTTTCGTTCTCAAGGTATTTAGAATGTTTTTCTAATAGGTCATCTTTATCGCTAAGATCTCTAGAAAGATCTGAAATCTATTTTGTAAGAATTTCTTCCCTATTATTTGGATTATCTAATTTCATAGAAATTTAACAATTTCATGCTTCACATAACATAGAAAATGTAGAAATTTATTTATATGAATGTGTCTCTTCATTTTCTAAGGATGAAGTATCTTCATTAGAGGTACTATTTTTGTTATAGTAATTATTTGTAATGGACCGGACCCCTCCGGTACATTCCTTTGTTGAAATCAATGTGGTCAACACGACACGCGTTATAATGATAATTTTAATACTGATGATAACGTAAAAATATGTTAATAATAATGATGATGACATAAATTGTGTGATTAATTAAACTAAAAAGAATAATCATGATAAAATGATTTAATTGGTTTTATTATTATTAATGATGTGAAGTGGGAAGGTGTGTGATCCATTAGACGTTGATAAATGAAACATGCAGTTTTTTTATTAATTGAGTAATTTTTGAAATAAAATTGAATAATAATTATGGCTGTTGTGTTATTAATATTATTCATAATATTAATAATAATGATGAATTGATGAAATGATTCATGGTATTTATTGCAATAAATTAAATGAAGATGCAAGTGGAAGCATGGTGGTGCGTTCATAAAATTAAAGGTGAGTTCGTTATTTTGGGTTTATGAAATTGAATGGTTTTAATTTAATAAAAGTGGTTTCAATTTAATCAGTGTGAAATAAAAATAAATATAATTAAAATAATTAAATTGATGGATGTTACACTACATTGACGTGGCATGGTCGGATTCAGATATCCAACAGGGTGGTTTAACGTGGTCAATGCGACGAGCGTAAATCTTTTTGTTATTAAAAACAATAACGTCGGTGAGTTAATAAAATAAGTTGATGAAATGTTATTGTTATTGAAGAACAATAAATAACAATGATGGCGTAAATCTATATGTGAGAGGTTAATAAAATTAAATATATTAAAATGGGGTTGAATATGTATGTTATATTAATTTTTTTTGTCATTTAATTCAATTAAATGAAATGGTTTTGAGTCTCATGGAATGGTTGTGCATAGGTTCTCCCAAAATTGAATTATGAAATTAATAACATTGATCGTATAATAAATATAATAATACAATTAATAGGAAAATGGTTTTATTTAATAAATTATAAAAAATTTATGGGGAGGCGCATGAGATGGGAAGGGAAGGCGTGAATGCCCCCTTTCCCTTGTATAAATCATTTTTTTTATATAATTTGATTTAATATATCATATATTTTATATAATGTTTATTTAATATATTAAAATAGTAATACAATAATAAAATAAGGGGGTGCGTATGGTGTAAGGGGAGAGATTCACGCCGCAAGCCCTTTTGATCAAAATATTAAATTATTATAATAATAATAAAATAATATTATTATTATTTTGGGTGATCAAAACATAAAAAGTCTATAACTTCTTCATATGGTGTCGGAATGAAGAACCGTCAGCGGCAGTGTAATCCTGTAATTAAGACGGTCATTTTAAGACCAGTGATGGATACCTTTTTATGAGTTATGTCTCGGGTCAACGAAACACACATATTAATAAAATTGACGTTATTATTAAAACGCGTGGAAACCGCGTGACGTGTCGTGTGTTGACCAGTCAAAACGCATAATGGGTGTACGGTCACACTATGTATTCATCAATACATGTTGTATACTATTTTACCTATTCGTAGGCTATATAATAAAGGGTCTCGTATTATTTCTATACCAATCGCTACTTCTTCGCATGACGACACTCTTGGTTGATCAAGAAGTCTTCCTCCTCTAACTTCTTTGTCCGAGCTCCGAATTGCGATCCGTCAGCAGCCACAGGATCGTAGCGACGAGACGAAGCTTCTAAGCCTGGACTTGCCACCTTTCCTTCTAGCCTTCCTTCTCCAGCTTCCATCCTAGGATGCATTTTTCCGGTTTGGCGAAGGAGGAGGACACCGAAGGACGTCGTCGGATGCGACGTGATCGGGACCTTTTGAGGTAGGGGTTTACCTTTGTCTCTCTATTTGGTGCAACATGCGGGGTGGGATATTTTTCTTTTGTTCTATGGGATGCAGTTGAACTTTAAATAAAGATAATAACCGGATAAAGAAGGGTTTGGGGATTTGTGCTGTTTCTATTGCCTTCTAGTTTCTTTATCTTCTGATTGTGATTTTGGATTGAAAGGCCTTTGCCTACTGAAAATCAAGGCCATTGGTGGCCTTTGCGTGCGCTATTGATATCTGAATTATTTGTGGTTGGTTTTGTTAAAACATAGAAAATGGATAAGCATGTAAAGACTGGCTGATTAAATGAGAATGAAAACCTTGTGTGATCACCCCGGTTGAACAAAATTGGAATAATAAACATGTTGGTGGTTTGGTTGTTTTGTGGGAAATGTTTTTGTAAACGATGGGGTTGAAATGGGAAGTGGTTGGTTGTGGAAAATGCCTTTATTTATGAAAAGTGTTTTAATTATGAAAAGTGTTTTGGAAGTAAAAGGTGTTTTCAAATGCGGAAATGTTTTGTGTGTGGAAAGGGTTTTATGTGTGGAACTTTGAAATAAATGAATGATGGAATGTTGTATGGTTGTGATAATCTTTTGTAAATGAAATGGAATGTGGTTGCTTGAGTTTTACCTAACCTTGGTTGTGGATGGCAGGGATATGTTAGTGAAAGGTTTTTTCTGGATGATAGTTTCCCAGTAGTAATAATTTGTTAAACCATTGCATGAAACATGAAAACCTAAATGGGGTTGGGGTACGATTGTTTGGTTGTTGATGCATGCTTCGTGGTAGCAGTGCCGAGGCACATGCTCAGTTCCTTTTTTTAAGAAGCCATAGGTTGGGCAGTGTGTTTGGTATATGTATATATATAATTGTATCTTTGTGTTTTGTCGCACCACACCCAGTCAAGCACCTAGTGCCGAACACTCCCATTTTATGGGAGAGGGTGTTCCCCCTTAGTTACTAGCTCCTTCCTGCTCCTTCTTCCATAGGTTGTGATGGCTTGAGGTGACCATTAGCCCACGACTCTTCGGGCAGGCTTACCGTTCCCAAGAACCTTCGGGATGAGGCCCAGGTGTGTGCGGGCGAGATGCGTGGTTGTGAGGCCCAGGTGTGTGCGGGAGGGATGCGTGGTTTGGCCCAGGTGTGTGCGGGCGGGAAGAGTGTGGTAGCGTCAGGACGTTTGCCGTTAGGAAGAGCATCATCTAATTAAGTGGGAAATGGTGCAGGGTACCCAATACTTTTGTTCTATATATATATACTAAACTTGTTTTTGTAACTTGGTGAGGGTGACCAGTGAGGCTGGGTGGATAGTTTTTCCTTGTTAGTTTCTAGTTCTTCTATTTTCTCACGGGACCTTAGGGTGTCTCCCCACTTGTGCACGAGAGCTTTAGGTTTCCCTACTAAGTATACTTTTATGCTCACCCTACGTTTACTTTCCGGTTTCCAGGAGGACTACCAGGGCCGTGCGGGACCCTACTAGTCGGGCAGTTGGAGTTGTTGCAGTTGTTGTTCTCTTTTTTTCTTTGGCATTGTACTTTTGAGCATCCTTGTACTTGTACCTTGTTATAAAAATTGTTTAAACATGCATGTGGGCTTGGTTTGGGTTTATTTAAATACACTTGTTCTTTTCCCTTTTTGGTGGTTGACTTGTCCTATTTCCCGATCCAAAATAATAAAAAGGGTAATGCCTCCCATTTTGTGAAAACTCATACCCTTGGTGCTAGTCGCCAACCCGGGGCCTACTGGAGGTGGGACTCGGGGGTCATTATCTTCCTTTCAACATTTCCAGATCAGGAGGGGCATCTTTGGTGGGAGGGGGTCGTGACAGAATGGTATCAAAGGTGATGGTTGAGAGATAGGATGGAGTCTGGAGTTAGGCACAGTGAGGATTGCATGGGATGGTAGGGAAACAGTGTTCGTTAATCTTGGTGTGTGACATAGGCCAGGGAAGACTGTCTAGGACATGGGATTTTAGGGCCCCCCGTGATTCGATGCAAGGACTCTGAGCCTACCGAATGACCAAGTGAGACTATATTGATTGCAGGTTAGAGACCCTAGGGAAGGTACATGCATCATCATGTTTGTGTTTTACTTGATTTGGGTGTTCTGGGAAAGAAATTGAAATAAAATGATAATTAAAACTTTGAGTTTTTCCTTACTACTTGGGCTTAGGTGATCCTTATTTACCGTACAGCTATGGCACCTGGACGTTGTCCCCGGGTGGCTCAGATGGCTGAGGCCCAGCAGGTTCAGGCAATCGATCAACTGAGGATCGATCGAGAGGAGGAAGACAGCCTGTGGCAAAAGACCCTCCGTTATTTCCAGCGTCAGACTCTCAAGAAGTACGAGGGAAGTACTTCGGACCTGGAGACAGAGGGGTTTCTTGAAGAGCTAGGGAACACTTTTACCTTGATCCGTGCTCCGAAGGAGTACTGGGTCCCCCTAGCGGTCAGTCAGCTGAGAGGCACGGCGCACCAATGGTGGATTCTCTACCTCGGGGAGAGGAAGGAGGCAGAGATTCCATGGGCTGACTTCGAAAAGGAGTTCCGAGAGGAATTCCTTTCTTCTTTGATCAAGGCGGAAAAGCTTCAGGAGTTTCTCTCCCTTCAGCAGGGGAGTATGAATGTTCGAGAGTTGGGGACTAAGTTCAAGAATCTCCTACGCTTTGCTCCGGAACTCTTTCCGGATGAAGAGTCTCGGGCGAGACGTTTGGAAGAGGCGCTTCGTCCTTCGCTCCAGTATGCTGTGACCCCCTTCACCCTTCCGACATACTTAGCCGTACAGAAGAATGCGGAAGTTATAGAAAGGATGCACTCGCAGGGAGGTGCACCACGTGAGGGGATCCAGCCTAGTTCGTCGAAGGGGAAGACAGTCAGCAGCAGGTCTCCTGCGACGGGGCCTTCCAGTTTCAGGCCAGTAGGGAGCAGGCCCCAGTAGTTCCAGTTCAGATCTTCAGGTCCTCGTCCCTTTTTCACGAGCCCAGTACCAAAGTGTTTTTCCTGTGGAGGTTTCGGGCACGTTCAGAGTCGGTGCCTGACCCATGCTCAGTACGGTGGAGATGGACAGGTTCAAAACCCTCCTCAGCAGAACCAGTCACCGACAAGACCCTTCCAGCAGCAACAGGCTCCAGTCCCTTTGAGGGGAGATGGATCAGGTGGTGGCCAGCCACAAGGAGTTCCTCAAGGATCCCAATCGGGACGTGGTCGAGGAGGAGGACGTCAACAGAGAGGAAGAGGAGCTCAGCGAGGATAGTTGTACGCATCAGAGGGAGCATCTCTAGAAGGACCAGGGATCGATAGAGATGTGTTTGGGTTTTCTTGAATGATCTCCTTTATGTTTTGTTGGGAGCATTACACTCCATTGTTGGAACTCTTTTGCTCATTCTCTGGGTCTGGACCTTGTTTTTGTGAGTTTTTAATGCTATGTTGTTTCCCGCTTTTCTTTAAATGTACATGAAGAGACCTATCATGTGGGGAGGGGAAGACCTAATCCCTAATCGAGACACATTAATGTGGATGCGATTTAACCCGTGCAGGCGAGTTAGTGCCACCTAAAGCGGATAATATCTCAACATGGGAGAAGGAATTCCTCAAGCCATGTGTCCGGGTAGTGTGTGGGTTGTACGTTGTTGGGTACAGTGTAAGTTGGAAAAAAAATCTAATATATGGAAGTGGGAAGGCCCAGTCCTTAATCGAGACGCATTAATGCAGATGCGATTAAACCCGTGCAGGCGAGTCTGTGCCCCCTAAAGCGGATAATATCTCGACATAAGAGAGGGAATTCCTAACTCACATAATTAGGGTTGTCGGTTGTTTCTTGTTATGACAAGAGCCCTATGAGGTATCTTGCGGAGTGGTTGTTTGGATCCATTCTTTTTCTTGGTTGGTTTTTAATTCTCGAGGACGAGAAGTTTTTAAGAGGTATCTGATGTAATGGACTAGACCCCTCCGGTCCATTCTTTTTTTGAAATCGATGTGGTCAACACGACGCGCGTTATAATGATAATTTTAATACTGATGATAACGTAAAAATATGTTAATAATAATGATGATGACATAAATTGTGTGATTAATTAAACTAAAAAGAATAATAATGATAAAATGATTTAATTGGTGTTATTATTATTAATGATGTGAAGTGGGAAGGTGTGTGATCCATTAGATGTTGATAAATGAAACATGTAGTTTTTTTTATTAATTGAGTAATTGTTGAAATTAAATTTGAATAATAATTATGGCTGTTGTGTTATTAATATATTTCATAATATTAATAATAATGAGAAATTGATGAAATGAGTCATGGTATTTTTTGCAAAAAATTAAATGAAGATGCAAGTGGAAGCATGGTGGTGCGTTCATAAAATTAAAGGTGAGTTCGTTATTTTGGGTTTATGAAATTGAATGGTTTTAATTTAATAAAAGTGGTTTCAATTTAATCAGTGTGAAATAAAAATAAATAGAATTAAAATAATTAAATTGATGGATGTTACACCACATCGACGTGGCATGGTCGGATTCAGATATCCAACAGTGTTGTTTAACGTGGTCAATGCGACGAGCGTAAATCTTTTTGTTATTAAAAACAATAACGTCGGTGAGTTAATAAAATAAGTTGATGAAATGTTATTGTTATTTAAGAACAATAAATAACAACGATGGCGTAAAAATATATGTGAGAGGTTAATAAAATTAAATGTATTAAAATGGGGTTGAATATGTATGTTATATTAATTTTGTTTTGTCATTTAATTCAATCAAATGAAATGGTTTTGAGTCACATGGAATGGTTGTGCAGAGGTTCTCCCAAAATTGAATTATGAAATTAATAACTTTGATCGTATAATAAATATAATAATACAATTAAAAGGAAAATGGTTTTATTTAATAAATTATAATAAATTTATGGGGAGGTGCATGAGATGTGGAGGGGAGGCGTGAATGCCCCCTTTCCCTTGTATAAATCATTTTTATATATAATTTGATTTAATATATCATATATTTTATATAATGTTGATTTAATATATTAAAATAGTAATACAATAATAAAATAAGGGAGTGCGCATGGTGTAAGGGGAGAGATTCACGCCACAAGCCCTTTTGATCAAAATATTAAATTATTATAATAATAATAAAATAATATTATTATTATTTTGGGTGATCAAAACATAAAAAGTCTATAACTTCTTCATATGGTGTCGGAATGACGAACCGTCAGCGTCAGTGTAATCCTGTAATTAAGGCGGTCATTTTAAGACCAGTGATGGATACCTTTTTATGAGTTATGTCTCGGGTCAACGAAACACACATATTAATAAAATTGACTTTATTATTAAAACGCGTGGAAACCGCGTGACGTGTCGTGTGTTGACCAGTCAAAACGCGTAACGGGTGTACGATCACACCCTGTATTCATCAATACACGCTGCATACTATTTTACCTATTAGTAGGCTATATAAGAAAGGGTCGCGGATTATTTCCAGACGAATCGCTTCTTCTTCGCACGACGACACTCTTGGTTGATCAAGAAGTCTTCCTCGTCTAACTTCATTGTCTGAGCTCCGAATTACGATCCGTCAGCGGCCACAGGATCATAGCGACGAGAAGAAGCTTCTAAGCCTGGACTTGTCACCTTTCCTCCTAGCCTCCCTTCTCCAGCTTCCATCCTAGGAGGTGTTTGTCAGGTTTGGCGAAGGCGGAGGACACCAAAGGACGTCGTCGGATGCGACGTGATCAGGACCTTTTGAGGTAGGGGTTTACCTTCGTCTCTCTATTTTGTGCAACATGCGGGGTGGGATATTTTTCTTTTGTTCCATGGGATGCAGTTGAACTTTAAATAAAGATAATAAGTGGATAAAGAAGGGTTTGGGGTTTTGTGCTGTTTCTATTGCCTTCCAGTTTCTTTATCTTCTGATTGTGATTTTGGATTGAAAGGCCTTTGCCTACTGAAAATCAAGGCCGTTGGTGGCCTTTGCGTGCGCAATTGATATCTAAATTATTTATGGTTGGTTTTGTTAAAACATGGAAAATGGATAAGCACATAAAGACTGGATGATTAAATGAGAATGAAAACCTTGTGGGATCACCCCGGTTGAACAAAATAGGAATAATAAACTTGTTGGTGGTTTGGTTGTTTTGTGGGAAATGTTTTTGTAAATGATGGGGTTGAAATGGGAAGTGGTTGGTTGTGGAAAATTCCTTTTTTTATGAAAAGTGTTTTAATTATGAAAAGTGTTTTGGAAGTAAAAAGTGTTTTCAAATGCGGAAATGTTTTGTGTGTGGAACGGGTTTTATGTGTGGAACTTTGAAATAAATGAATGATGGAATATTGTATGGTTGTGATAATCTTTTTTAAATGAAATGGCATGTGGTTGCTTGCGTTTTACCTAACCTTGGTTTTGGATGGTAGGGATATGTTTGTGAAAGGTTTTGTCTGGATGATAGTTTCCCAGTAGTAATAATTTGTTAAACCATTGCATGAAACATGAAAACCTAAATGGGGTTGGGGGATGATTGTTTGGTTGTTGATGCATGCTTCGTGGTAGCAGTGCCGAGGCAAATCCTCAGTTCCTTTTTTTAAGAAGCCATAGGTTGGGCTGTGTGTTTGGTATATGTATATATATAATTGTATCTTTGTGTTTTGTCACACCACACCCATGTCAAGCCCCTAGTTCCGAACACTCCCATTTTATGGGAGAGGGTGTTCCCCCTTAGTTACTAGCTCCTTCCTACTCCTTCTTCCATAGGCTGTGATGGCTTGAGGCGACCTTTAGCCCAAGACTCTTCGGGCAGGCTTACCGTTCCCAAGATCCTTATGGATGAGGCCCAGGTGTGTGCGGGCGAGATGCGTGGTTGTGAGGCCCAGGTTTGTGCGGGCGGGATGCGTGGTTTGGCCCAGGTGTGTGCGGGCGGGAAGAATGTGGTAGCGTCAGGACGTTTTCCGTTAGGAAGAGCAGTATCTAATTAATTGGGAAATGGTGCGGGGTACCCAATACTTTTGTTCTATATATATATACTAAACTTGTTTGTGTTACTTTGTGAGTATGACCAGTGAGGCTGGGTGGATAGTTTTTCCTTGTTAGTTTCTGGTTCTTCTTTTTTATCACGGGACCTTAGGGTGTCTCCCCACTTGTGCACGAGAGCTTTAGGTTTCCCTACTGAGTATACTTGTATGCTCACCCTACGTTTACTTTCAGGTTTCCAGGAGGACTACCAGGGCCGTGCGGGACCCTACTAGTCAGGCAGTTGGAGTTGTTGCAGTTGTTGTTCTCTTGTTTTCTTTGGCATTGTACTTTTGAGCTTCCTTGTACTTGTACCTTGTTATAAAAATTGTTTATACATGTATGTGGGATTGGTTTGGGTTTATTTATATACACTTGTTCTTTTCCGTTTTTGGTGGTTGACTTGTCCTATTTCCCGATCCAAAATAATAAAAAGGGTAATGCCTCCCATTTTGTGAAAACTCATACCCTTGGTGCTAGTCGCCAACCCGGGGCCTACTGGAGGCGGGACTCGGGGGTCATTATCTTCCTTTCACCATTGCCTGATCAGGAGGGGCATCTTTGGTGGGAGGGGGTCGTGACATTATTATCAAGAGATAAATTTGTTAAATCCTCGGCAGAGCGTACCATGGCCATAAGACATATATTTGGGAAATATGTAGTAGCAATGAATCCCATATTCTTCTGTGCTGATGAATAATATTCAGAAGATTCACTTTAAGAAGAGTTTCCATAACTATCACTCCATGTATCATTAGCTTTAAGGTTTTTCGTGTGCTTTGATCGATAGAATTTCTTCTTTTTCCTTTTTCAATTCATTTCCTTCTTTTCCTTCTTTTTCAACAATGGATAATCAGGTATGATATGATGTGTTATTCTACATTAATAACATGTAACTTCTACATAATTTTTATCTATGTATTCTTTATTCTTATACGTATTCCAATTTTTCTTTTGAGATACAATCTTGTTCATTATCCGAGCAAGATTAGCAAATTTAATCTCAAACTTCTCTGTGTCATTAGATTATTACTAAATAATGACATTCTTTGTCTTTGATCTAGTTACTCTTTCTGGGGTCTTGGATTTCATATGTTTAGAAGTGGTTTCAAAATAAAATCCTCCATTCCCACTCTACTTCTTAACATTTTCAGCATCTCTCTTAATTCTGGTTTTTTTTGAAGAAGAGTTCCAAACATCTCATCTATGGAAATTTGAGTTACTTTCCTGTTTCCATCAACAGCTTTCCTCATGGACTCCCATTCATTTGGCATGATATCTATGATCATGTATAAAAGAGCCTCATCATCCAAACCATTTTCTCCCATAGATTGTAATCTATTAATGATAGTAAATAATCTTTGTTGCACCATATATATAGGTTCTCTTTAAGGAAACCAGAAACCATGATATTCAGCTCTAAGCATGGCTCTTCTTGTCTCTATGACTTTAGATATACCAAAATGTGTAACTTCAAGTTTCTTTTAGATAAATGTTTCAGCTTCACATGATGATATTTGACTATAGATGTTCTTATTTTTGGAATATAACAAAGCATTTCTAACTCTGTTGTTTTCTTGAAATTCTGATTTCTCCTCATTCGTAAAGGTTCTCAATTCCTTATCTGGAATCTTATTATCTCGAGTCAGCATTAGATAGTTATCAACTCCATTATTTATAACAAAAGTCTTCATCATATCTCTCAAATCCTCATAATAATTTCCATCAAAAACAAGAGTTCTGATAGGATTTAGATTATCAATAGAACTAACATTTAAAACTTCCTTTCTTAAGAAAATCTATTTCACACAAACTTGTAAGTAGTAAGAGTTTGTAAACTAGAGAAAATTTCCTAAGAAATGAACTATATATTTTATCTATAAGAAAAAGTGAATCCAATCTATATGAGTCTGAATATATGAATCTGAAAATATGAATCCAAAAATTCTATTCTGAAATCTTTGAATCTGAAAGTTGAATTCCGAGATTTCCCTTCTGAATCTAATCGTGAGATTAATTCCGAGGTAACCAACACACTGATAACAATTGTTAGAGGGTATGTCTGAGTATTATATACTATATAATACCAAATGTAGGATATAATATGTAATGATATTCTCAAATACAAGAGGGGGGGGGGGTGAATTGTATACATTAAAAATTCATTTGGAACTTTTGCGTAACCAAAATTCACAACACCTCTAAGATCTATTATCTTGCATGATTCCGGAAAACTGATTCCCGAAATGAAACTTAACAAAAGTTTACACCAACTATGATTCTACCTTAATGCGTATTGAATCCTATAAAATCAGAGTACAAGTTTAATAATGAATATGAATGTTATACTTTCCTCAATAACTAAAATACACAGTGGAAAACAAAATATTACAACATACAAGTAATAAAACTTTTAACCCAAAGAGGAGGGTATCCAAAAACCCTGGATAAAAGTTCCCTTATTTTATACTTTCACGAAACTATGTCTTACCCAAACCGTGGTAAACTCTCAATATGAATATCGGTATCTGTCTTGCTATCCCCGCAAGCCCCCGATTTGTAAGGAAATCAGCACCTCTGACTTCACAACCCGAAGTCTCTGATTTCCAAGAAATCAAACTTCTACACTAAGCAAATCGGCACGAAGCAATGTTTGAACAAGTATTTTAAAACGTTCTGCACGAAGCCTGAGAGTTTATAAGATCGTCTCTCTCTCTCTAGAAATCACTTTTGAATGTTCTGTGCTTCAAAAACTCCAAGACAATCGAGCACGTTCAAATGAGCTCCTATTTATAGGCACAATTCCAACGGTCAGCTCCTTCCTCCAATGTTCATATTCTACCTTGAATTTCAGAGGGACCTGTACAATTGTCACTCAAAAAATGGTTATTTGATAACTGAACGCACGAAATTGTTTTATAACTGAACAAGTGTGAGCATAATTAAAATCCAATATTCAGAATGTAAGGAAATGAATGTTCAAAGTCTAACCAAAAATGAATTCGGAGTCTATAATAAAAGGATATTAAGATTCTTTTATTGTAGGAATTTAGAACCATAATTATATAGAATTATAGATCTTGAATTTTAAAAAAATTTGGAATCTGGATTCATAAGAATTTGGAACCTATACTTACAAGGTTCAGATTCGGAGTTCATGAGAGTTCAGGTTCAAAACTCATAGGAGTTCAGAGTCTGAATTCAGAGAACTCAGAGTCAGAACATAGACAAGTTCTTAACTAGAATTCGTATTCAGAATTCGGATTCAGAACTCAGAAGAGTTTATATCCAGAAATTTTATTCACAATTCGGAGATAGAACTCAAAAAGTTCGTAACCGGAATTCGGATTCAGAATTCTGAGTCTGAACTCAAAAATTTTGTAACCATAATTCTGATTCAGAATTCAGAGTCAGAACTCAGAATGTTCGTAAACAGAATTCTAAGAATTCATATCCTAAAACAGAATGCTTCATATCTATGTAAATATGGGATTCCTAGGTATTGGTTTCAATCCGAATTTTACACATAAAAAATGATGATATGAGTAATGAAATCTAGGTAATGGTAAATTTACCTAGGGAAGTAAATTTTCATTATAGATGTAAAACATGGGTAAAATTAGATTTTCTTTAAGATAATGTGTTTGTTATTTCCAAAACAAGAAGGAATAGTAAAGTCATAAGGATACGTTATTGACTTAACAATCTCCCCCAAATATGAAGGAATGGAAAAGTCATAAGGAATAACTTATTGACTCAACACCTTTCCTTTGATCGTATCTCTCCAAGTTATGAGATTCTATAATTGTACATAGGATGAACATTTTAAGAAGCTTTTCAATGGAATTTAAAGGGTGTTTATGTTTTCATGTTGTTATTATTGATTTCCAAGACACTAGAATTTAAAGATCCTCTGTTCGTAAAATGTAATGAAAAGTTATGTTATAATATGGAGGGATACCATAATTCTTATTCTCGATTAGGTATACCACTGGGAAACTCATTAGAAAAAATATCAAGGTTTTTACACACAATTGGAACTTTATTAATTGTAATAGTTATCTTTTTTTCAACAATATTATGTATATAGATATCATTTCCCTATTTTAATTGTATCATAGATTCCCTATATATTATCCATTTTTTTGATTTTTTATTTCATACAAACAAAAAATATTTTTGAAAAATAACTTCAGTATCTCTATAATCAAACATAGAATGATAAATAGAAATCCAATACATTCCCAGAAAGACATAAAACTATATTATAGAAAAAAATAAAAGGTTTGTAGGTAATTTTATTCTATATATGTTGATATGAAGATCCATATATTTCCTTTTTTCTATAATTTTACCCTTAGTGTTTTAACCAAATCTTCCAGTCTCATTTATTGAGGTGATATTTCCAATTTAAGTTAGCATTTCTCAAAAATAACAGAATTTATAAAAACTGTATCAAACAAGACTTTAGGAAATTCTGAGTAAATAAACTAAGTACCTGATACCACTTTCTTGGATGGCCCAACGACTGCTACCGTAGTAATAATGACATCACATCACCATTCTATTTGTAGTCTGTATTATTTACATCAGTCGGATCCTTCTTTGGGAAATAATATTCACAATTACCCATCTCACCACATCATACAAGTTTCACACAATTTTTTAATTATCTGGATTCCAATTCCCTTCAATATCACTTCTTCAATCTAGAGTAAAAAATATGAATTTTTTTATTATTATCCATAAAAATATTATGATTATACCTTTCCAATCTGGTGATGTTTTCTTAAAACATGTCCATTGAATCATCCTCACTTTTCCTTAATTATAGTAATTGTTTCTCCATCCTAATTCAAACAGCCATAGAAAAATATTTTTCAAGGAAAACAGTTTTATATTCATCCAACTATAGGGCTCCAATATCTCGTTTATCAATGATATTTTAGAACATTTTTCACCACTATTCAGCATAAACATCCAAAATATTAATGGAAAGACTAAACGTTTGATTATTTGAACATCCCATATCATCGAACATCTTATCATGCGATATAATCTGTCCTTCATCTACTACTAGGTCAAAAGATAAACTGAATGTATGAGGGTGTTGCCTCATAAAATGTTCCATTATAGTAATTTTATTTTGTGGTAGCTCTAGTTGTTCTCTTGCATGGATGCCACCACCATTTATTTTCTAGAATAGTTGAGCCATTACATTCACTGACCACTCAGTTCTAATTCTAACTATTATGTATTGCTGATACCGAAATATAATAGTATATCAGTTCCTTCAAACTTCATTTTCCCTATTTCTTCTATGGAAACCCATTCTGAACAGACATATCATATATCACACAACATGGTCATCTTTAAATGCTCTACCGTTTCAACATAAAAATAAGTTAAAAATCATTTTTGGTATATTTTTAACATCATACTCACTCTTAATGTTATATATACTGTGATCTGTTACAATCTATATGTACTAAACATTAAAAAGTACACAATCTACAATTTCAACTAGATTTCACTTATTTTAATTCGGAAATATCATTTATGTTTAGTGTTTTAGAAATTTATGATATAAGATATACGTATCATCCCATAAAAATACAACGTGGGTTCAATTAAATTAGTATCTATTTCTTCAAAAACATAAATTGTTTACACAAAAAAACAACATGATATCTTTGAAAAATCATGAATTCCTTATATCACTTAAACATCCATATAACCTTTGAATAACATTTAAAAAAATGGAATGAGATTACTAATATAATTAAGGTACACAAAAACAAGGAAAGAAACTACTAGTTCATGAGTTCTTAAAAACATATGAAATCATTTTCACAAAGACATACATCTCACCCATAAATACTTACATTGTGAAACATGATATTTCCATAAATTATTAGAGAACATATATATAACAATTAAATAATAATGGTGAATTACTTACATATATTTTAACACAGATTACTATCTTTTTATTTTTTACCCTCTCTTTTACCTTACAATGTAACACTAACAGCTACCATATTATGTAACTATCGTAGTTACACTTTGAGTAATTATATTGATGAACTACAACATACACATACCCAATGAATTGAAGAGTGATACAGGTCCCAGCTTATATCAAAAACATTTCCCAAGAACCAAAACATAATCATAAAACAATAATATTTTCATTAAAACATCACTTTTGAATATCATAAAATATAATTTTAAAAGTTGATTTTAACGAAAAGTCCCCATAATTATAATATAATTGATGAGATAGTTAATATAACAAAAATAATATATTTATACTATTTTTAATACACATTATAAAACATAATATATATAAATATTCCTAAAAAAATCTGTGTACCATATAATCAAGGAAGTATACGTTTAACCCAATGAAAGTAAATTGTCTTATAAATTCCCATACCTCGGGTTCTTCTTATATAAAATATGTTTAAGCCTCATGAATAATAGTTAAAATGGTGTTATTAATATTTAAAAAACATATTCATTTTTACAACACCTTATATGATCATTTTTGTCATCATTCGACCACTTTTTTAATAATATATTTTTATTTCCATTGTTTAGGGTTCATTCTTTACATGATTTCCATGGTTTGATTATATAGGATTTTCATATAGAATTGAATAGAAACTCAAAAAATTGAATTAAATGGTGTTAATATGTTTTAATAATAATAAATGATTCCATAAATCATTTTTCTTATATCGTATGAGGATGAATCATTAGATAAATTATTATTGATCATCATTTAGATCATTTTGGTGGTTCTTCGATAATCATGAACTTGTTTCATTAGAGACCATTAATATTATTCATATAAAATAATTTCAGAATATAATAGTGGTCATATCATACACATTTAAAACATTTAAAACCTTGAAATGGTTTTACAACCAGTTTTTAAGGATGTAAAGGAAATTGAAGACACCTTATCCATGTTGTCGGTAAATCAACACATCATAGATAATTTTTTTTTTAAAAAAAAGAGGAAGATGAGAGGAAGGGTGGCGTATAATTTTTCCATAAACATTATAAAAATATAGAATATATATAATACCACAGCTTTCATTCCTCTTTGATAATGGTGGGTTTGTAGATAGTATTAGAAAAGAAAATAATTGAAAAGAAAGCACAAGAAACTGAAAGGGGATCATTACCTCTTAATATATTCTCCTTGAGATCCCCTTTAAGGCTGTTGGTTTTGGATTTTTGGTGAGATATAAAAGTCATGGAAGTGGGGAAGAGACTTGGTAAGGGTATTCGTAAGAATATATACATTTCAAAATGATTTAGAGGTCTCAGAGGGAAAGGGGTATGATGGTGGTATATACAGTAAAAGTGAGCGAGTATTTAATTAATTACAAAGGTCACATAATTATTTATATTTTCAAAACCATGGGCGTTCCCATAGGTTTCTACCCATAGAATTAGACATTTGGTAACCTCATATCATATTATAATAAAAAAGGGTCGGCCAAAATGATTAATGAATTATTAAATCATTAGGATTTCATCAATGACATAAAAAACATAAAACTGTATTTTTAATATTCGTTAGAAATCCAACAATCTCAGAAAAAAAAATCACCCTAACCATTTTTGACATGTAGAATTAAAAAATGAACTCCATTTTTCGAAAAAAATTTCAAAATATTGTTAATTTTATTTTTATATAATATAAAAATTTATTTGAAAAAACATATTATTGAAACTATAACTCATTTTATATCACCCTATAAAATTTATCAAGATCTAAATATCCTATAAAAATAAGAAAATAAAATAATTTTATTATTTAAATTTCATAATGGTTATATTAAAATTCAAATTACAATTAATAAGGATATTTTACTATTCACCAAAAAAATATTTTGGTTATATCAAAATTCAAGTAACATACTGATAAAAACCTGAGATTTCTGTTTTTTTAAACTCAAATCATAGGACTGGAAAAATATTGATTAATAACTATTTTATATCTACTACATTTAAAATAGGGTCATTATGTATAGAATTATTTTTTTATGAAGGTCTAATTTTTTAAAACCATGGGGTGTTACATTCTCCCCATCTTCTAGAAATTGTATCCTTTAAATTTTATATACTTATTAATCCAATGAGGGTACCATTACCTCCATAAATTTATATATTACCAGGTCTAATATTCATCCATCTGGTTTCTCTAAAAAATAATTACCTGGTGGATTACCTTATTACACAATACTTTCTCTCTTCGATCATGAATATGAATATGTTTCTCTTTATGATGAGGAATCTCTTCTAGTGGAACAACATCTGGGATAAAAACATGAAACGAACCCGGAAACAATTTCTTCAACATCAAAATATGAAAATCATGGTGTACATAAGAAATAATTTGAGTCAAACCTACTTAGTACGAAACTGGTCCAACATTCTCCATGATTTTATTTGGTCCAATGAACTATGTACTTTTCCATCATTTCATACCAAAATACATAACACTTTTCCAGCTATGATTCTATGAAACAAAAGTTCACCTACCTCGAATGAAAATCCTTTCCTACAGTTATCCACATAACATTTATACCTATTTTGAGCCATCATTAAGTGTTCTTGGATCATCTTCACTTTTTAGCCATGCACTCTACTAATTCTGGTCCAATTAACATCCGTTTTGTGATATCACCACAAATAGGTGTAGTTCGACATCATTTCCCATATAATGCCTCAAAAGGTTTCTTCTGTATACAGGAATGATTTTTTTTAATAAAACACAACTAATGAATGATGTTGATCCAAAATTACCTGGTTATCCATTGAACATGATCAATGCATATTCTCCAAATTATGAATCCTCATTTCGGGATTCCCATTTGACTGAGAATTAATTTTTTTTTTCTGAAACTCAATTCTATTTCAAATTACATCTCAATTCCTTTCCAGAAATTAGATGTGAATTTGGATTACATTTGGATACAACAGAAAGAAGAACTCCGTATAACAAGACAATCTTGTTGAGGTGTAGTTCAGAAAGATGATCCAAATACATTGTATATCTAAAAGGAAGGAAATGAGTAAATTTAGTCAATCGATAAAAAATAACTTTGATTGGATTATTAGGTTAATAAGTATTTGGTAGTCCCAGAACTAATTCCCTAGATTTATTTTTCCATTTCCACTCATGAACCTATAATGGCTGATGCATCCTCTTTAGAAATTTCCAGTCTAATTTAACTTGTTGACATGTCAAATATTTCATGAAAAAATCTACAATATATATTTTCATTCTAACCCACCATTAATACCCATGAAGTTAAATGTACATCATTAGGCTCCCATGATGAAATAAAAATAGGGAACTATGAGTTTTTAACAACTCTTTCTTCAACTGGGAAACATAATGCATGCACAATCTTTTACCAAATCTCAAAACACAATCATTATCAATGTTTTATTCTAGAAATATACTCATTTTAACCAATTCTATATTTTTTGTAGCTCCCCATCTTCCTTCTACACATGCTTAATTATTTTTGAAAAATATGACTACACTAAAACCTAAAAAAAAATTGGGGAATTTCTTTCTCCCACAACTTGTTATCCTAAATTTATCAAGTCATTAATCAATGGGCCTTATTCAAGATATATCACAGTTAATGATGCATTAATTTTTTGAATCAACACATATTCCACTTTTTCTTCATTCCAAGATTGTTATTTATAATGAAATCATAATATATTATCAATTAAAACCATCTTCTCTGCCACATGTTTAATTCCTTTGGAATGAATATATACTCTAGACAATTTTGGTCAGTATATATTTCCAATTTTGGTCCATATAAATTATTCTTACAAAATATTAACGAGAAAACCACAGATTCTAATTCCATAAACATGCGGGATAACATAACTCACGAGGATTCTGGTGTCTTAAATAACAAGAATTTACCTTATCATAGTACATCAGAACACAACCATGTCCCTTTAAAGAAGCATCATTGTAGATGAATAAGTCTCCATTTTGGAAGGTAGGGTTAGAATTGTAGCATTCACAAATATATTTTTCAATTCCTGAAAATAATCAACACATTATATTGTTGGGATTAATTTAACTCCTTTTCAATTTAACATAGCTACTGGACTTGATAATCATTAAAAAATTTCAACAAACATACTGTAATAACATTCAAATCAAAGAAAACTGTGAAACTCATTAATAATTTTGGGTCTTCTACATTCTTCAACAACATTTATTTTAGCAGGATCAATAGTTAATCCATATGTATAAACAACTTGACTATGGAAATAAATTTCATTCAACCAAAATTCACAACGGTTGAATTTTCCATCCAATTTTTTTCTTTACGGTTTAAAAAACAACCCTCATATGTTTTCATGATTGCATAAGATTATAGAATATACCAACATATATTTAATAAAAATGGAAAAAAAATTATCAAATTACTCAGAAGGTACTCTATTATTAAGATCCATTAGTACAGTATGTTCATTAGTTAATACAAACAGCATACCAAAAAATTTATAATGATCATTTCTAGTTTGAAAAGATATTTTTGGAATGTCATCCTCTTTCACCATCAATTAATGGTACCCAAATCTCATGTCAATCATGGAAAAGTATTGATCTACTTGGAGCTGATAAAAAAATTAATTTATGTGAGGAAAATGAATCTTATTCTTAATTGTAATTTTATTCAAATCATTATAATCACTGAAAATTCTCATAGATCCATCTTTCGTTTTAACAAAAAAAATAGGTCCTCCCTCTGGTGAAGTGCTGGGATGAATGAAGCCATTATCATGAAACTCAGGCAATTGATTTTTAAATTCAATATGTTCCATTTAATCCATTAGATTAGGGGATTTGAAATTGGAATATCATTTGAAACTACATGAATTTTGAATTCAACATCTTGATCAGGTACAAAACTGGATAAATGATTACGAAAAACATCAAGGTATTCATTTAACATTATCACATCATTAATCTAAATACTTCCCTTATTCTAAAAAATGAGAATAAAACATTAATTTTCATCTTTCAACTGTTTAATTACTTCATGATATATTATCAATTGTATGGGTTGTTTCTTATATACAAGTTGAAAATCATTATTAAAAAAATAATTAGCCCTACAACCAATTTTATCGTGATAAACAGAAACCTAATCCATACCCAGAATAACATCAAAAATTAATTTGGGAAAACTAAAAATATTTTAGTTAATTTTATTAAACAAATAACTATAATAAGATACATAAAATGAATTTTTACTGTAACATTTTACCATGGTGTTTTAAAAATATGTTCTGGTTTTATTTGATGAGGTGATATTTCCAATTTACTAGAAACATTCTCAAAAATAAAGGAATGTGTTGAACCCATGTAAAAAATTAATTAGAAAAATCATTTTAAATAAACAATGTACCTATTACCACTTCCTGAAATGGACCAACATCTACTCACATAGACACAAATAATCACACTACACATTTTTTCATTGAGTCTAGATTCTTTCAATCACTCAAATATTTCATTTTCATGGAATTTGCAAAATGAACCAACTCACCACATCGTACATGTTTCTCATAAAATTTTAATTCTCGAGAGGCCAATTCCCATCAATATTTGGGATTCAATACTAAGTAAAAATAATTTATTTTACTATTAATATCTAGAGTATGTTTTAGAGAATAAATTTCTAGTCAGGTAAATTTTTCATCATAAAGAGCCACTGAATATTACTCCAGTTTCCTATAATTAATGGAATTGGTTCTCCATCCTATGTTGAACCACCTTAGAAAAGTATTGTTCAAGGAAAAAACATTTAAATTAATCACACTATAGGGTTTCACTATCCTATATACCCGCTGTTAATCTTGAATATTGATCACAACTGATCAGTTTCTCCTTGAAAAGGATAAATGGAATGAAAACTCTTTTTATTATCTACACATCCCATAACGTAGAAGATATTTTCATGGGATTTAATACATCATTATTATTCAATTGGGTAAGAAAATAAACTGAAATCATGAGGGTGGTGCCTCATTATATTTTCAAATATCATCATATTTCATTAGGGTCGCTCTGATTATTCTATTGTAGGGATTTCACTGCCATTTATTACCTACCTCGGCTAATCCATTATTATCAATAACAGTTCGGTTCTAATTCCTGTTATTCTATGTTGCATTTTAAGAAATATATCACCCTATCAGTTCATTATAACATTATATTATCCTATTATTCTATGGAAAACCATTGTGCACCAACATATATTAGATGAAGAAACATGTTAATTGTTATATTCTATACCATTTCCAAAAAAGAATAATGTAAAAATCATTTATTTTATTTTGTTAACATCATACTAACTGGTAAAGTTATCTAAACAATGCATTGATACCAACTATAAGGACTCGGCCTTAAAAATTAAATAACCTAGATATTTCAATTAGATTTCACTTCATTTCATTCGTGAAGATCATTTCAGATTAGTTTTTTATAATTTTAGGAAATAAAATATATATATCAACCCACTAGAATATAAAGTGGGTACTGTTAAATCTATATCTATTTCTACCAGAACTTATAAATTTTAACAAAAAAAATTCTCTTTGAAAAATATTAACTTCTTATATATTTTACATATCTTAATAATCTATAAATAAAATTTCATTACATGAGATTAGAATAGAATGTTCAGTAAGGAATATAAAAAAGGAATGAAATCATTAGTCCATTAATACGTAAAAACATATGAAATCATTTTCACAAAGACATTCTTCTCACCCACTTATACAAAAATTTTAAAACATGAGATTTCAGCTAAATGTTAGAGAACATATATGAAAACATAAATGTAACATGGGTAATGACATAATTATATTGTAATTGTTATGGCTAACTTTTGATTGGTAACCCTAACTACTACCTTACAATGTAACCCTCATGGCTACATTATTGTGTAACTGTCATTCATACACTAGGAGTAACCATACAGCTGTAATCCAACATACTAATATCCAATGCATTAGAGAGTGATGAAGGTCCCGTTATTCATAATAAAAAATTCCCATGAACCTAAAAATAATCACAAAAGATGAATAATATCATAAAAACATTTCCTTTTAATTTTTTAAAATAGAATTTTAAAAGAGTAATTATAAGGAAAATTCTATTACAATTATCATATAATTGATGAGATAATAAATAGAACAAATAGAATATATTTAAAAAATATAAATCCATATAATAAAATAAAATATAAACAAGCATTCAAAACATAAATATACATGGTACTAGAAAATCAATAAAGTAGTTATTTAACCAAAATAATGGAAATTGTGTAAAGAATTACCTTACCTCTGGTTCATCTTACCTCAAAATTGTTTAAAACTACTATATAAGGGTGTAAATGTTGATATTAATTTTTTATATAAACATATTAATTTTTATAACAACTTATATGGTCATTTTATAACATCATTTAAGCCATTAAATAATAATATTTTGTTATTCCCATTATTTCGAGTGTGTCCATTACATGTTTTTCATGGTTGGTTCGTAAAGAATTATCTTTTCCAATATAAGAGATATAGTTAAAGATGAATTAAATTTTCTCAATATTTTTATATAATTATACGTTATTCTATAAATAATTGTTTTTTATACGGTATGAGGATGAATCATTACATAAATCATTAGTGATTTTCGTTTAGATCATTTTGGAAGATCATCAATATTGACGATCTTTTTTAATCATATAACATTAATAATTTGTGTATAAGTTAATTATAGAACATAACAGTGGACATATCATACACTTTACAAAATGTTTTACTATTATAATGGTTTCTAAAACTATATTTTATGTAAGTAAAGTAAATTGAACAACCACCATCCTTGATATCGGTAAATCGACCCATCACCTATAATGGTTTTTATTTTTTGATTAATATGAAGAGGAGAGTAAGAAATATGAGGAAATTTTCCAGAAACAAGATAACAATACATAATATATATAATAATGGATCATTCATGCCTCTTGGAAAAGGGTAAAAGAATATATTATATGAAAGGAAATTAATAGAAAAGAACACACTAGAAAATGTTAGAGGATCCTTAGCTCTTGATCTCTTATCCATGAGAACCTCCAAAAGGCCTTTAGTTTTGGTCTTTTGGTGAGACCAATAGGTATTGGATTATGGGAAAATCCTTGAGGATGGGATTTGGTAGAATTCAGATAATTCAAAAATTATCATAGTTATTGGAGGAAAAGGGAGAGTGAGGGTGGTATTTATACTGAAAGTGAAGGAGTTTTTAATTAATTTAATTGGAAACACCATTTGTGTTATTTGAAATTATAGCTGCTTTACCCTAGTTTTTCGTATATTACTGGACACTTCAGACACCTCGTATCATATTATAATCCTCAAGAGTTGACTGGAATGGTTACATCATTGTTACATCATTATGTTGTTATCAAACACACCAAAAACAGAAAAATTTATTTTTACTATTAACCAAAAATTCATTTATGTTATAAAAATATAAAAATTACACCGTAATTTTTTTATATTATGTAGAATTGAAAAATGATCTCCATTTTGTGATAATAAATTTCTAAATAAGAATAATTAAATTTTTCAAATAATATCATAATTTATTCGAAAAACATAATTTCAACAATATAACTTATTTTATATCACCTTGAACAATTAATCAGGATCTCATTATCTTATAACCTTAAAAAAATAATATAATATTATTTGATACTATTCCTAAGGGTCATATTACTATTCATAAACATATCTAACAATTCGCTAAAAAATAATTTTTTTTCTTTCATACTCCATATAACTTACTAATTACAACCGTAGATGTCTATTTTTAAAAATTCAAATCATAGAAATGAAGGAATTATTTTTAAAGGTTAGCTTATAAATATATCTATAAAACAAAGTTTCATCAAATATATAATCAGTGTTTCATGCATTTTAATTTTTTTTGAAACAATTTATGGTGTTAAACTTTTCATTACAATTTTGATCCCTATGACTATGTAGACCACATTGGAATAACATTCCATATCTTGTAAATAAATCCCTGAAATGTCATTTACTACTGTTGGAACATTTTTGGGGCTTACCTATGAACATATAACTTGTTTATTCTCTATTTCATTCCACATTGAATTTTTCTAAATTTTTTAAATCTCATGTAACATAAGTATTGGTAATATATATGTAAACATTTTTAGAACAACCAAAAACATTATCATTACATCAAAATTCTCATGTTAAAAAATAAATTTATAAATATGATTTCTTCCATTATTAAAATCAATTAATTTTTACAATGAGTGTCTTGATTATAATTTGGAAATTACATGTATAATAATGTCGTTTTTTCATCATATTCATCTATAGAATCTTCATAATTTTTCCTCGATTTTAAAATTGTCTCTCACTACTTATCCCAAAATGAGAGGGAAATATTTGACAAGAAAAATATTCTTTAAAATGTCCCATTTGATGGAATATATATTGTCTTTATATATTATATTATTACTCAATTACCTATATTGACCAATTTATCCTTCATTATATAAATTCTAAATATTTTATTTATGGACATATAAACACACCATGATTCAAATAACTTCTCTAATGCATTTATCTATCCTTCAACTATCAATGTATCTGAGGATCCACTGAAATGTGAAAGTTTATTGCTAAAAAAAATGATCAAATTACATCATGATGCTATGTGGAAGATCTAGATTATCCCTTAAAATAATAGCACTACCATTTATTCCTTTTATAAACTATGTCATCAGAGTAAAAAAATGTCAGTTTATACTTTAACCATCCAAGATTGTTGATTTGGAATGATATATCTCTCTATGTTCATTATTACTACAGATTCACTATTTACACTATTGAAGACCAATCAATATAATACAATTTTCAATTAATCAAAATTTTAATATTAAAATTATATATCATTTCAACATATCCATAGGGTAATATATATCATGGTCATGCTCTTAAAATTATTATAACCTCTAATGTTATCAAATCATTTCATATGCTAAAATGTATAAGGAACCGACATTAAATTTTTTATAATCATAAATTTTATGTAAATATTTAATTACCAACATTTGAGGATATTTCTATGAATATTGTATTAGATAATTAGTTCATAACTCATATAAAAATATATATAACGAAAAGTGGAAACTTTAAATCAAAAATATTTTCTCTCAGGACATAATACTTTTATGATATAAAATATATCTTTTATAGAAAAATCTTGACTACATTCATCAAGAATACATATATTCCATTAATAATCCTTTATTCATTTGAGAAAAATATTAAAACATAGGGTGAACATAAAATTTATCACTATGGGGTTCTATAAAGAACAAAAACCATTAGTTTAGTGAAAAACTTGAAAACCAATTAAATGTATACCTTTATATTAATGTTATTTGAAAAAATTAAATAAATCATTTCAATATGAAAAAATAACCATTAAAAAAAATTGAATTACATTGAAATAAAATCAATACCCTTTTTTGGAAACATAGTGTGTCACATTCATAAACTATTTTGAACTCATGTCATAAATAACTAGATCAGAGTTAATTCCATTGGAGAAAACCACAAGTAACTGCAACCATGTTTCCTAATAAGACATGAAACATTAACCAATACATTGGATCACTATATGGGATCATCCATAATATAATTTGTATCATTCTCACCCAACCCAATTGGGGAACACCACTCGTATAATCTATATCGAGCTCACCCATTTCACATATAATTACCAAGTAATATATCAATAATTAAACATTTTATTCACTCACATTTTAGGATAATATTTTGAAAAAATATATTAAAATTATATCTTAACAATTATTGATTATGAAAATACAAATTTTTGAAAACATTTTCTCACACAAAAATTCCATTTCCCTAAAAATCCATTTCAAATAACATTATACATTGATGAAGATATAGTGGGGTTTTCATGGATAAAAATAGGAGTCATTTTAATGGATGATAGTCTTAAAAAAATGGGTATGTTGGCTAGAAAAATAATTCTCTCCGTATAATATAAAATATAATATTTATATGGTAATCTTTAATGAATGTCAAACATTATATAAAAAATTATGTTTTTGAAAAAAATTGAAATAATTTTACAAAATTGATTTATAAAACTCGAATGTATATATATTTACATTATGAAAATAATTAAAACAAAATTATAATAGGATATAAATAGTGTTTTAATGAAAACTTTTAAAGTGGATTTTAAGGAAATGTTCTTTAACATATTATAAAAATTTGAATCATATGATCCATAAAATGAATTATTAAAAATTAATTTAAATATCACGATAACAGAGAAATTTATTTTATAAAATTTTAAATGTGGATATAGATATATACGTTAAACTCATTAAATATTATAAATCGATAAAATTAAAATATGCCTAAATGAATTGAAATTGAGATGATGTACCTTACCTTGAGACTGACTCATCACATACATTATTTATGACAATGAATAATAAAATTATTTTTTAAAAGATTATTATCCATTTTCAAGTTTATTTTCCCATTCAATTCTCTTATTACTATGTTATATATGAACACCTTACCCGTTATGTACCTATCAATTGTATTGAAGGCATGGGGACTATGTGTAAAAAGTCTTTATTAGGTTGACTACAATCCGAGAGGTCATTATTCAACATATATAGCATAATATTATTGAAATTATTATAATTCCTATATGTAAGGGACACTTTGACAATATTTAATGATATATGAATATTATAAATTAACTCCATTATAGTCATGGAGAAGGTAAGACTTACGAACACACGAGTAACATTTCAATTTTTAACTATATTTTTTATAATAAGGTAAGTAGTATTTTTTCTTTATAGAATTATTTTAACATCATAAATATCATATTTTTTCAATAAATATACATATATATATATCATCAAAGTGTTGTGGTTATGAAAAAATATAACATCGATTCATGAATGTGGAATCCACATGTATAGATGAACCTCATTTTTATTTATTAGTGAGTGGATGGGTAATAAAGAAAATTACATAATGAATTTTCATAATGATCAAAATTTCATGGATATGATACTTATGTGATATAGAATCATTAAATTTATAATTTTTTTCAATAAAATGAATTAGTGTAAAACTAATCAAATCATTTCATTAGACAGTTGTATGTCCTACACACGAGATATGTTATATTACCGCTATAGTGAGGAATGAAAAATTTATATGTGATATAATACTTCCATAAATATAAATATCGTAAAAATAAAATATATTTTCTTTAAATCAATCGTTATAGAAATCCATGTGAGGAGATGATGGAAAAGTAATTACTTTTGTTCATGAGAAGGTAGTCCACCATACACAAGAATAATGATTTTGTTTCCTATTTGAAGGATTAGAATATTTTTTTTATTAAATTAATTTAATAAAATATATTTATATTTAATATAATTTATATTTATATATTATTAATTTTATAATATTTATGAAGGTTGAATAACAAATCAAAAACAATGGGTTAAGCATGGTACCTCTCCTTTAGACAGCCTCCTTAGGTTAGTGAAAACCCCATATTTGGAATGATTTATAATAAAAACAAGGATTATGGGATATGGGTAATGAAGAAAGGAATGTATTGTTTTATGTAATGCATGATCTCAAGGTCCTTTAAAATGTGAATTATAGAGGAAATGGGGTGACATTTTATTTGTGAGGCGATGGGAACACATGTATTTTATTAAAATAACAAGGTGTACAAACATTTCTCACATGATAAAAAGAACAAAAATATAAAATTTCAAATAATTATTCAATAAAAGGTATAAAAATTTTTATAATGTATATTTTATTAAATTTTTTAGACCAATATATATTTTTTCATTTTATATTAACCCCCATTAATGGAATTTTTACTATAATTATAGAAATTGTTTTTATCTATTTTCACTTTTTATTATTAAAAAAAGTATATTATACTTTTTAGATAATATAAATTAATAATTTTAAATATTTTTCATCCATTTTAAGAAAATCAATTCATTTATGTGATATAATTTATTTTATTATTAAACCCACAAACATGATGAAAAACATGTTTTCCCATAAGTGTATTTTTCAAGAAAAAGATGATTTTATATTTAATATAGGAAAAGTAATAATAATTTAATAAATTTAAATTAATATTATTGTCTATATTATCCTTAAATTTAATTTAAATAATTTTTAATTATGGAATTTTTAATAAATAAAATAGAGAATCAATATGTACATTAAAACAATTTTCTCAAACAATACAATTTTTTACCAAAAAATAGACTATTAATAAAATTAAATATATATAATGCTTAAAAGTAATTATGTGCAATAAATACAACTAAAAAATTTATATGTTCCATGAAATTATAATTTATTCATATTAGGTTTTTTAAATTATATAATTTATTGGAATAAAATGTCATTTTTAAAATAAATGGTTTTTATAAGTATTCACCAAGACAACTATATTTAATTTTTCAAAAAATACATAAAGATCTCCCTAATTTTATTTTATTTTGATTGTATAAAAAATTATAATAATTTAGTTAAATTATAATTATAATTTTTATAAAATAAAAATTACTATAAAACCTTATAAAAAATATCTTAATTAAAACTATTTACTTTTTTATTTTAAAAAATATAATTATATTATTATAATGAATATAATATATAATTAATATAAATAAGCTGAATATGTTTTATTATCATTTATTGGGTAATTAATTTTATAAAAAATGAATGAGAATATCATTTAACTTTCAATTGATTTAATTCATGTTACAACCATTGGATTTGGCATATTAAACGAGAAATAATTTGCATTCTATTGATGATGATGATTTTAAATATTATATTATTTTTCATATTGATGAAATAATTCATGACATTGAATTAGAGGAAATTGGTAATGAATAGAAAATTTATTGTCTTTATAGTGCTGTTGAGAACCCATTGTTTCTACATTGTACAGAGTCTATTGTTCTATAAATGGTGTTAAGATGGATTTTTTTGAATGGGAAAAATGAATGAAGTGTAACTATTTTTACAAAGTTTATATATATATTGAAATACATACAATGAAAATACAATGATCTTTAATATTCACATTGTAATTCAAATAAAATACTATGCCCTTTGGTATGACACATAAAAATATATTTATCGACCTGATTGATTGTTTGTTATATAGGAATAAAAAAAATTTCTATTAGAGTTTCCAAAATTTAGGATATCATGTTAAAATTTGAAATGAAAAACAAAGTATTATTATTTGTTAAAACACTCCTTCTAAGGGAATTATTAATTTACTTAAAATTCCTTATTTTAAAAGCCATTTTTAAATTTCATGTGATTAGAAACTATAATGAGGGCATGTTGATGAGATAATATGTGATGGAAAAATATATTATATAACTAATTGTACATATTGGAATAAAATTAATCAATTGTTACATATAATTTGGATTAAAGATAGAAATTTTATACTTGTACTATACATAGATTGAATGAATCTAAAAAATTATTAGTATACAAAAATATTTCATGGATTGTTTTAATAGATATTTACAACACATCCCTTGAATTTCCTAGGAAGTATTAAAATATAATGTTGAGATAAATTTTTATAGACCATAATTTTCTAGAAATGATATTGATGGGTATTTATCCTCGTTGGATGTTTATTTAATAATTTTATTAGAGAAAGGTAATAAAGTGTATGATTCATATAAAATTCATCATTTTCGACTATATGGAAAAATAATTATCACTATAAATTAAATCGTATCATATGAATTTGTTTTATTGATATAGTGTAATGGGGAGTAAATCATGTCCAATTTGATAACTAAATACATCATATTAAAATCTACAACATTGAAGAAAAATAATATAAATGTGACATCATATGGATTATTCCAAGGATAAAACATATAAAATATTAAAAAATACATTAAATAGACCACAAGAATTTGATATTTCTCTAAAACCAATTTCCATAGATCAATACATTGAGTAAGTGAAAATCATTTATCTAACATTCAAAAATACTGAAAAACTCTCTAATGATAAAAACATTTTTAATAAAAGTTAAATAT
This sequence comes from Viscum album, assembly GCA_963277665.1. NCBI lineage: Eukaryota > Viridiplantae > Streptophyta > Magnoliopsida > Santalales > Viscaceae > Viscum > Viscum album. Next base: position 921,566,764 of record OY728142.1, on the reverse strand, counting down.
ATTTTTATTTATTGTATTAGAGGTATCATAAACTAAAAAATATCATTGATGTGATGATTTCTATGATGAATATTTGTGATATTTTAATTGCAACATTGGAAAATATTAATGGAATAATAAAACATGGTTTGTATTCAAGATTTGATATTCACTTAATAGTAATATATATTGAGTTAGCTACCTCCCATGACAGAATAAGTATAGAACAACCTAAATATCCATTAATTATATGAGATTGAGAAAGTTAGTTTTTTTTCATTGTCTCCATGGTACCAATGTGCCTTAGGATTACTCATTAAATGTTAAAAAAAATTTGGCATTAAATTTTTTTATGTTGATAGGCATTAAAACTGATGATTATCACAAAATTATAGAAACATCTCTAACAATTTTCATTTAATTAAATATGTTTTCAATTTCTTTCAAAATGATTATCATGACTGTTTTTTATTTTGTCAACTTATTTTTTAACAAAGTGAGTGATCCGATTTTTTTAATAATTATAGAATGATGTGGTTTTTAAAAATTGTATAACGTAAATTCATATTTCTTGAAATTTTATTGATATTATAGTTAATTTAATGGTTCATGGGTTATGAGAAATAAATCTATTGGGCCATACAGTTCTATGTTGGATATATCCTTTAGAAATTTATTTGATGATATTAAAGGGATATTTTTAGATTCAGTATCATCCTGAAGACTTTATTTTTAAAAATTATTTTTATAATGATTTTGTGTAGATATTTTACAATTTATTCATCTATAATTGATGACTTTTTCTCATACTTATCCCCATCAATCAGTTAATTATGGTTGAAAGGGGATTTTTGGATTGAAAGTAAAATCTTTAATATGTGAATGGAAATAGATTGTACATTTAGCCTTGTTTAATTAAAAATATAATTCTCAATCATATATAACATTTAATATTATTTTTTCTTTACATTTTATCCATTTATTAAATATTTATTTATTTTTAATCACCAAAAAACATTTTTAACATGGTTCAAAGTGATTGTACAGGGTACATTATGTGCATTTTAAATATTTATATAGCTATGGTGTGGACCAAGATTAAATTTTATAACATGTTTTGATTATGAAATTAATGGTTAAACATTTTAATGTACTTATTAGGACAATAGATGTGCCTCTAAGAATAATATTGTATTGGGTTTTCAGAAGTAATGTATTTTTGGAGTTCCAAAGATAAAAAACCAATATATGGACCAGCTGTAAATTATAGAGCCTTTGAAGAAAGATGAGAGGTTGATTATAACAAACTAGGTAATTATAGAATTAATAATTTTATTAATTATTATATTTCGATAATGATTTAGTTATATTCATTATAAATATATTAATTAATTCTTAAAATAAAAATGGAAAAGTTTTTATTAAACTCATTTCTTATATAAATAAATTTTAAATTGTATCCCAAATTAATGAATTTTAATATAGAAAAATTAATTTCATTTCAAAATTCATCATATGAAAATTATCGTAGGTGGAATTGTTGTGAATTGACTGAGAATATAGGGTTTTTATGGAATATTTAAAAATTCAAAATTTAATTTTTTATTTTTTATTTTAAAGTATTTACCATGGAAAATTTTGTTTTCAAATATTTATAAATTTTAAATATTTAAATAGTATTTAAAACAGTGTATTTATTATTTGAAATTGATTTTATAATATAATTTTGTTTAAAAAAAATTTAAATTCAGGAAAGAAATTTTTGTGAATACTATTTTTTTTCTCTCATTTTTCCATTTACTTTTGATTTAAATTCATAAAATTTGGTGTTTTTAATATTTTTAAATGGGATAAATTTTTTAAATAAGTGGATCCAAATTTAGTAATTTTTTATCTTTTATTTTTTTTCAATATGAATAATATAGATAGTAATTTCATTACCCTCGTAAAGGGAAAATCGGGTAATTTATATGACAAATGAAACGATTAGAACTATTTAATGGATAAATAATTACCAAAATATTATTTTATAAATATAAATATATAAATATATTATAATTATACAACGTAAAAATTCAACCCCTACTTTGTATTCTATTATTCTATTATGACCATTATAATATTTTAGTTAATGAAAAGTAAAAGATATCACACTTTTGTTTTCTATAATAATAGTATTTTTGGTTTTGTATTATGTAGAGGATATGTTGGAAAAAAATATTATTTATAAATATAATATATTTCTATCCCCTAGTGTAATTTATTTTAATTTTTAGTAAAGAAATAATTACAATAAACGATTTTACAATTTTGACGCAATAATAATATAAATAATGATGAAATCAATAAATTGATATTTAAAATATCCATGTAATTATAATTTTAGCTAAGTAATAAAATAATAGATATTAATTGATTATATTTACATGTTTTAGAGATATTAAAATATATTTTTTTTGAATTATATGTGTTATGATGATAATATTAATGTGAAATTAATGACTAGTTCTTAAAATTGACGTTAGTGATATTTTATAGTAAAAAATATTTTATTAAATGATATTAAATTTGTAAAAATATTAAATTAGAAAAAATGATTGGTATGTGGTTTAAAATATCATCCATTTTTCATTTATGTTTATTTTAAAATTTATAATAATTATATCGACTGTTATTGAGTATGAATTCGGGTTGTTAGATTAATAATTAAGAGGGTTAAATTGGTGTCAATACAAAATGATAAGAGTATAAATATATTCAAACGATTACTAATTTTTTATGACATATTTTACTTCCAAGAAAATTATATTAAAAATACTATTCATTGTATCCTTTTATAATGAAAAAGTGATATATATTATTTTTATATTTTGAGAAATTCCAATAGTGCCTCTCTACTCTCTTATTAAAGAACACATATTATTCTAATTTTATCAAACATAATTACCCATTGGGATATTAAAATACTTTACAAAATAAGATATTATAATCAAACACCTCATTATATAGTTCACAGTTTCAGAATATAAGCAACCATTGTGGTCTGAAGGTATTTGGATGAGTTGACTGTCTGAATAAGGGGTATCATTTTTAATCGAGCATTTCTTTTTTTTATTCCACCAATTCCACAAAACGATATTACAACTTTATAAAGTAATAAATCTAATATTATATGTATTATTATTATTATAATTATTATTTATGACTATATAAATCTGCACTACCAACAAAAGGGGGAACAATTCATCGTTATTGTGTACAGCTAACTACAGCCTTATGAACCAATGAAATTTGCTTTCCATCACCAACTCTAAATACATGTAATAATGATGTAATTAATGTTTATATAATATATTTTTGAAATTTTTAACATTTATAAATGATAATATATAATTTATTTTCTAACCCTTCCATTTACATAGAAATTATAATGGCGTTTATGCTTATGAGTGGATTACCACCTCCATGATGCAATGTGATTATTTATCCATTACAAAAACCCGAGATTTTATTAGAATTATTTTTTTAATTTTATTTATATCATCTATTGTACTCTACACGAAGATTATCTTGCGCTATACGCAACACCGTATTAGCTTGTAGTATACACAACACTATTATTGGCTCGTGTTACACACAGTTTCATGTTCGTTTTGTAGAAATTATTCTACTCAACATTAAGTATAGATTTTGTTTAATGTATAAATGAAAATTGTTTGTATTTTTTATATGCAATTACAAAGGAGTCTTTCAATACACGTCACCCTGACGTGGATTGCATTACACACAATCACGACCTTCCTTGATAGCGTGTGTTGTACGCAATACCGAGTTTCACTAAACAATGATATATTTTTATAATATTATTATGGATTAGCCGTTATGAATAGTATTAAATACATTTTTAATTTTATAACATTATTATTTCTCTTACACATTTTTTAGAACATGGCATGAGAACAAAATAATGTTTTCGGGTAAAATATGTATTTTTCATAAAAGCAGATTTCCCGCCTTTTGATGGTGCACCCACTTTAAATATAGTTTTTACATGTTTATAAGTTCAATTTGAAAAAATATAATTATTCTTTGGAATCAGGATATAAAAATTTACTGTGGATAAAATTTTCATATTATTCTGATAACTTTCATTTTTTAATGAATAGTTAAAACACGATATATTTTAATTAAAAACAATTTTTTCATCACAATAATTTATATGGTTAGATTATATTTTTAATTTTTTTAAAGTGTAATTAGAATATATTTTTACCATTTAATTCAATGTTGGTCATTGAAATTAATTTCACTTTGAAATTGGACAGAAATAAGGGTCGATCTTTTGATAGTTTTTGTTTCTTAAAAACACGCTATTTGTTTTCGTAATTGGAATTACAGTTAAAATTAATTAATTCCACTTATATGATTTGAATTTGAAAAAATAGAAATCAATTTTGAATTCAGAATATAAAATATAGCCGTGGCTGAATTTTTGGTATTTTTCTGAAAAACGACAATTTTTGAGGAATAGTGAAACCACATAATGGTTGTTATAAAAACTGACTCTTTCATTTAAATGTAATTTTACCACTTTTGTGAATTTAATTTCAAAAATCTGACATACGTGGTTGTTATCAAGAAGTAAATTTTTTTCAATAAGATGAAAATAATATTTGGTGAATAGTAACTTTTGACTTTTATTTACCGCAGTTAAAGGTAAATATGGTAATTCAAGGTTAAAAGGATATTATAATAATTGAAAATTACATTAACACATGTCCTAAACTTATTGGATGAGTAGTGGCCAACCATGGTCATCTTTGGGTCGATTTTGGGACCCTATTGAGCCACTTATTAGTGATAATGACAATTTGGATTAATTAATTTAATGTAAAGACAAAATTGACAATAACAAAAATATTTTACTAATTAATTTCTATAAGGAGTTATATACTGTATCTTTTCGACTATAAATATTAATTGGATAGATAAATATATTTCATACTTGGTGGTATTTTTTTTATTTTTAGACATCAAATAAATTAAATTATTCCTGACACAATAATTATGCATTATTTAACTCATTAATAAATGATTTAAACAAATAAGATTATAATGATTAAAATATTATCCATAACATGTCCAATTCGGATAGGATGATCTTATTTCAACCATGAGTCATCTTATCTTCATCTTTAATGATTTTGTGACCTTTTTAAACCGAATATATGTTTATAATAAAATAATATTTCCACACTTTCCAAAACAGCCCCACCTCCCCCTTATAAAGGGAGACCATTTCTATCCAATTCCACACACATATAAAGCCATTTATCTCGTCCAAACTCTGCCCAAATAATCTCTCTACATCCATGTCCACCCTCTAGATGCATTACATTAGGTATAAGACACTTCAAGAAGTCCTTTTGGTTCATTCCAAATGAATTTACCCAAATTAAAGGTAATAATTTCTCTTAAGTTGTTTTCTTTTATTCTACTCCTCCAACCCCTAATCACTTTTTAATCCTTTATTTTGTAACAACACCAGTATCCTCAATATACTAGTATGTTTTTATGAGAAGGATTAAAACTATAATTACACACACCTCCATCTAATGGATGAAGAACATAGTGTTTCTATGGATGACAAACTAATGCCTCACGAAATGATGATTGTTCGATTTTATCCTACCACCTCTCATGGTGGCCATTATGATGGAAATTTATTCATATATGATATATATTCTGTTTATTATTTCCTTATTCATATTTAATTCCCAATTATAACAAGCCTTTATGTTCCATAATCGGTAAATATGATAATCTCATTTGAGAAGTGCGGACTACCGCCCCCTTAAAGTGATGTGATTCGTTAATACCTTATATGGGGTGTATAAAGGATGTGGTTAATGATATTATATATGATATTATAATGTAATTATAATATACCTATGTGTCATTATGTTTTAATTCCATTAAAATAAGAAATATAAAAGAAAGTAGCATTCAATCGTACGTACGGCTTACCGTCTCCATGAACGGTGCATTTCATTTCTTACCTCCATAGATTATGTACTATTATAAATACATGTATATTCTGGATATATAATGAATATATATGACATATAAATCATTATTTACATTCTGGAAGTAAGTAAATCATGATATATGTAATAACATCAAGAACAACAAGTCCAAACACTTATGATAAATAAGATGATTTCACCCAAAACGTTGCTTTAACATGGGATTTACAAAAGAACAAGTAATATAAAGTCAAAAGTGAACCATATATGATATCATAACAATTAATATTATTCTGTAATAAGTCAATGACATTATTTAAATCATTATACAGGAGTTTTGGATACGTATAAAGCATATCAGACCTATGGTAAGGGATAACTTTCCCAATCTCGTTTTTATCCGAGATTGTTTATTCGTAAGTATTTACATGGGTTATTGTTATCATCCAAGCCTATATTTGCTAAAAATGTATTTATCTATGTTTAAAGTCATATTTACCAATTTTTGACTTTTAACACATGTTATGAAAGGAGTATTTATATTGTTTACCATCCGAGGAATTTTTTGACTTTTTCGACAAAACTACGAGAAGAATGTTATTTTTAACTTATACAGCGTGAACGGATTTTTATGGTTTCATAACTAATCATTTTCTTGAATCTTACTCTACAATATTTTAGGACTATTTTCAACAAAATACTTTTCTTTTGAAATCCCATGGACTTTTGTGAAAATAATAGGATTCTGAAGAAGAAAAGATATTTTCCTCAAGAATTCATTTCAAATGTTTTATCAAAACCATTTTCCATCTAAGATGAAATTATTTCATATGTGTCTATTTCAATTATAATGTCTCTATGATTTACATGGTTTCAATTTTCTTATGATGAAATATCCATTTGTTTATTTATGGATTATGTGGTGATGGGATGATGTTTTGTGAAACCCATTTTATTCTTTTGGTTATGATGAATGTTTTATGTTTCTTTTGTAGCACAAGTAAGAATGATTTAATTATGAGATGGGTGGGACCTATATCTCCCTCCAATACATTGGGTAAATATTTCTATCTCATGAGATAGACATGGCTGAAATGGTAAGTAAATCTAGTTCAGTAATACAGGGATGGAACAACAAGTAAACCATGTTATGTAAGGGACTTTGTCCACTATGATGGTCTTGGCAGAAATTCCTTGGCTACTATGGAAATAATATCATGTGATTAATGTTTTTAAACAATTAAAAGTTTTATTCACATCATATTTTATCATTATTGATGTTCCATTAGGATCTATGCCTTATGAACTTCCATGTTTTATCTCATTGTTCAATATTTTCTTGTTTAAACATTATAGTCATGTTTTTAAGTTCAAATGTATACGGTTGGTTTTATTTTCTCCATTCATACCCTTACTAAGCATTTGAGCTCACCCTTTATATGTGTTATTTTCCCCAGGATATAAAGAATGGTTTTAGGTAAGAAAACAAAAAGTGGAAGATCTTTATGGGAGATTTTGAAGATTTTTCACCATGATTAGAAGATTATGTTACAAGTTTCCAAGACACTAAAATATTATAGTCCTTGAGTGTTGGTTTTTGTTATGTATTAAGTATTCTACAAAAGTAATCAAATTTCCATGTACGTAAAGCATCGGGTCACTACATTTTGTATCAGAGGAAAGGTTTAGTCAACCATTGGAAACTAGGATGCGAAAACATTAGTGAGATCCCTAGAGATATTTCTAAGGTATGTCTAGGGAAGTCCCTAAGGTATAGTATAACTATAGGTTATAATTATAGAATTATGATTATGATCATGAATAACCTAGGGTTAACCTAGGGTGTCATGGATTAAAGAATGTGTGATAAGATAGACATCCCATAAGTGAATTTTTATGATTATATGGTTCCTCTTTATTTTAATTGTTTCTTACACTATGATTTCTGCTCTTAGTCAATGGAGGGAACGAGGAGGAATTCAGTAAACATTGATTCCAATGGACAACTTTGTGACTATGATCAACGAAATTGTGTAACATCTAGAGAGAAAGATATTGTGATTATGCTGAATCGGTCATCACCATATATGATAAACAAGATTAATTTTAGTTGTATTCCTAAGTCATCAAATACATGGAAGATGGAATTTTATGCATGTTCTCATGGTGAGGAGTATAGAGAAAGTAATATTTAGATTTCTAAATAAGGGAAGAAGAACCTTGAGGAATACCACAAATGGAGAGGAAGATGTTATCTATGTGGAGAAAAGGGTCATAGATTGACAGACTGTTATGGACTTCAATGTCTTATCTATGGAGAACATGGGAATTACCTAACTCAATGCCCTGAATTAAGAGGTTACTTCTAAATCAAGGAAGGACTTATTCCATGGAAATCATTGAAGGGGATGGATTAAAGTGTTTATTTATTGGTATTCAAGAATAATGTTGTTGAAGTACTGTTATGGTATATTAGAATATCTATGTATTGGTCCATTGTGGTTTTCCATAAGAATATGGCATCGATAACCATGAAAAGTGATTGAAATTTTTTTGGAAAGAAGATGATATGTGAATAATGAAGGGATAAAGACAAAAATGAAATGAGCTCATGACTGATATGAGGACAATGTTATATCATGGTTTGAGTATATAGAAATTTTGGGATTTTGGTATGTGTAAAGTGTTAAATTTTGACAGCATTCATGTTTTCACTAAGGTTCAATGGGTATTAATTTTTCAATAGTATACATGATTAAGGTATTCACATGTTTGTAATGTTACCAATAAGATATATCATATGATAAGTTATGGTATTCACATGCTCAACAGATGGAATTTCTAGTAATTGTTTTCTTTATACTATGAGCTTGGATAGATGAATTTTTGATAAGCCTAAATATTATAATGGATTATTTTGGACACAAGTAATTATTTTTTAAGGATAGAACTTTTTTTGATGTCATTTATGGAAGGTTATAATAATGATGTTTTAGAAAAAAGGACAACCTGCAGGTCGGGAGACAACCCGTCGCGTCGGACAAGGTTGCAAGAATTGAACCCCCAACCAAAGTGCGATAGAACTTTATTTCTTACCACTGGCCTACAGGAAGACCCTGGATAGTAGAAACTAGCTTTATTTTATTAAGAGGTATGATAGATGGAGTATAAGTCCATTTTTGGAACAATATACAATAGATGGACTTACGTATATAACTATTGCTAACCTTTTGTTTGAGATAGATGGAATGACCCATCATTCTATCACAAGATCTGCTAACACTTCACAAATGACAAATTCAAATTCATTTATTTAAGAGATGAAGTGGAAATTTTTCAAGACATGAACAACAATGAGATTGTACCAAAATCAAGAAATAATTTATTTTAATTCAAAAATTCTTTAACATTAGGGAAATTATCTTGAAAACCAAAAATGTTGTCCTAGTAATCATATATCTGATGAATCAGATGGTACCTTAGATCATCAAAAATCTATGACTCTGTGATTGTTTTCTATTTCACAGCCATGTTCTCTACCACTCTCAATCAGAACATAATGTTTAGATTTTTCTTCCATATCCATATTTTTAGTTATGTTTTCCTATGTGGAAACCCAGTGCTGAGTTACTTTGGGTGACCATTTTGATTCAAACATCCATTTTTAAAATGAAGTTTTAGTATTCCTTTTTACGATGTGGGTTTCTATGAAAGAAACTTTCAAGTTTAAACCGTTTATATCCCCGACAAATTTTGAGGTAGAAATTCATTTTAAAGGTGGTAGAATGTAACAACCAGAAATTTTATTAGAATTTTTATTTTTAAATTCATTGATGTCTTCTGTTGTATGATACACCAATATTATCTTGCGCTATATGAAACACCATATTAGCTTATAGTATACGCTACACTATTCTTGGCTCGTGTTATACACAATTTCAAGTTCGTTTTGTAGAAATTATTCTACGCAACATTAAGTATAGATTTTGTTTAATGTATAAATGAAATATGGTTGTATTTCGTTATACGCACCAACAAAGGAGTATTTCACTACACGTTACCTTGACTTGGTGTGCATTACACGCAATCACGACCTTCCTCGATAGCATGTGTAGTACACAATACCAGGTTTCACTAAACAACAATATATTGTTATAAAATTTTTATGGACTAGCCATTATGAATAGTATTAACTACATTTTAAATTTTATAACATTATTATTCATCATAAACATTTTTTAGAACATGTTATGAGAACAAAATAACGTTTTCAGGTTAAATAAGTATTTTTCAAAAAATGCAGTTTTGCCGCCTTTTGATGGCACACCCACTTTAAATATAATTTTTGACATGATTATAAGTTCAATTTGACAAAATAAAATTCTTCTTTGTAATCAGGATAATAAAATTTAATTTGGATAAATTTTTCATATTATTCTGATAACATTCATATTTTAATTCACAGTAAAAACACGCTATATTTTAATTAAAAAAAACTTTTTTCATCGCAATAATTTATATGGTTAGATTATATTTTTAATTGGTTTTAAAGTGTAATTAGAATATATTTTTACCATTTAATTCAATTTTGTTAGTAATGACCTGTAAAAATTCAAGGGAAATTTTTTTTATTATTTTTTTTTGGAATTTTACAAGAACGCAGTTTCTGACAGCACCTGACTCCAAGGCCCGGTGTGCCCGGAATCTTTTTCCGAAGTTTAGCTCGGGTACATTCAGTGAACGAATGAGCAGGTTTTTCTAACATTTGAACCGGTTCTCAGAATCGAATTCTGAGGGCACCGATGGATTCGCAGTGCCGGTAATTTCTTAGGAACACCTTTTCCAGAGTTGCGTTTGCTCGGGTGTGGTTTTTAATTTTTTTTTCGGGATAAGTAGATGAATAAAATAAAATGGTACGACCAATTTATTTTATTTTAAGTCGCTTAACATATGTTAAGTGGATGATGTGGGACCCAAAATATCCTACCCACATGGTAGGATATTTTTGAGGTGGGGCCCACATGATCCCCACAGTTTCTTTTCTTCTTAAGTAATGCACCCGAACCCACCCTTTTTAATTAAGTCAACTCTTGTGTTTAATCTGGATATTAAACGCCTCATTAATTGGGTGGTTTTAAACTCCTCATTTATTTGATCATTTCTTTTCTTTTTAAATTTCAAACGTTGGTTTGTGTGTAAATAAAATAAGATACCCCTTATTTTATTTAGTTAGTCTTGTTGTGTTGATATGCCAGGGAGAATTCTCCCAGGTTCTTGAAGTTCTTCCTCCTCGACGAAGAACACGAAGAATGCGAAGAACGCAGAGAACGTGAAGAACACGAACAACGCCGACCTCCGACGAAGGATGACAAGAACGCCGGATCCTCAAAGATCGATGACGCGACGCCGACGAATCCTTTCTCCGCGACACGGAGATCCCCCTTCCATGATGACTTCTTCCGCGACGTGCAATTCTGTGATGAACCCTCGCTCGATGACGTTTGAGGTATGGGTTTTGATTCAATTAAATCTTTGTTATTTATACCCTCGTCTTATGTTTAAAATTTGTCGGAAGCCTTTTTAAACCGCTAACGAGGTGGGTGCAGACCAACGAACAAGTCCGATACAACCCACTCCTCGTTCATGGTGTGTGGATCAGCGGGCGGTGATGTAGTAGGCCGCACGGGCATTGTGAGGTCCTCGCAGTGATGGACCTGTCCCAGGAGGGCCGGTGGCGAAGACGACAGGCAAATCCGTCCACCGGAGCTCATACGGGGGTCCGCATAACGCTCCGCCGGCGTGCCACGCCGGCAGGGCGGCGCCGACGGCTGGAGGCGGTGGCTGGCACCGGCCGGCCGCCAAGAGGTGGCGGCACCCGGTGTGCCTTCGGGAAGGGCCGCCGCGGATGAAGCCGCGGCAGCAGGCCGCTGGTCCTGCGACCGCGTGGGACCGAGGGAGGTGGGACGCGGTGCTCGGCCGCGTCGGTTGACTAGGAGAGGCCCCCCATGGGTCCGTGGTTACATGATGGCAGGGGGCAGCGTGCCACCCCGCACCACTCGCTCGGGCCGCGCCCAGGTCGGGCCGGTTCGGGCCGACCCAGGGGGGTTAGGGCCGGGTCGGACCGGGCCCAGACCCCCCATTTTTGGACTATTTCGGTCTGTTGCCCATAACATGGGCTATGAATCTCCGATCGATGCACAGTCAGTTGCGTAGTGATCCTTGGATCGAGAGGGTCGTTTCGGTATACTACACTGAACGTTTCGGAGTAATTGGGGTTCGCTCGGGTTGGTTCGTATACGAAACCAACCGGGCCCTCGGAGTGGAAACACTTATATCTAGAGCTCCAGATGTCTGATTGACGTGCCGTCAACTTTATTGGATTCTTCTTGATGAGAAGGAACCTTTGGAATGCTTATACTGAGTTTTGGATGTATTTGGATAATGGACGGGATGTATTGTACACGAAATTCAACCGGGCACCTGGAACGGAAAGGCTGATAACTTTCAGACCGGATGGCCGTTTGACGAACCGTTAGCTGCGTTGGTGATCACGTTGCGAAAAAGTCCCTATTAGCATACCCTTTGAGAGTTCGAGGTACAGTTGAGATACTTTGGGTTGGTTCGCACACGAAACCAACCAGGCCCCTAGGACGAAAAGGCTAATAACTCATAGACCGGGCGTCCGATTGACGCACCATCTGTTGTGTTGAGACCCCTATGATGAGGCGGTACATTGAGATTCTTCTTCATGGAACCTTGTTATACTTGGAGTATCGACCAGTAGCCTGTGGAGTGGATCCTCCCAGTGGCGAGCTAGCAGAGTGCAGAGACGTAGTAGCTGGAAGAGACTTGACGACTGCTGATCTATCGACTCGGTGTGTTTCGGAGAGCCCAGTGGGGAGATCTTGGTTGTAGCTGCATACCCATTTAAGAGGAGCAATTGGAAGTAGCGGTAGACCCGAGGTACTCAACCGAATGAGTACCTCTGGAGGCTATGAGGGGGAGCGCTTGGTTGTAGCGGCTGACCCACGGCGGAGGCGCACTGTGTTGTAGCGGCAGACCCACGGTGGAGGAGCGCTTGGTTATAGCGGCAGACCCGCGGTACTCAACAGAAGGAGTACCTCTGGAACCTATGAGTGGGACCGCATGGTTGTAGCGGCAGACCCATGGTGGGAAGCGCTTGGTTGTAGTAGCAGGCCCACAGTACTCGATAGGTGGAGTACTAAAGCAGTCCAAGGAGTCTGGCATGCTTGGTTGTAGCGGAAGGCCCTCTGTACTCGACAAAGGAGGAGTTCGGTGCGGTTGGGTGTAGCGGAAGGCCCTCTGTACTCGATAGAGGAATAGTGCAACGTGCTTGGTTGTAGCGACTGGCCCTCTGTACTCAACAGAGGAGTAGTCTGTCGCTCTTGGTTGTAGCAGCATGCCCTCTGTACTCGACCGAGGAGGAGTTCGGCATGCTTGGTTGTAGTGGTAGGCCCTCTGTACTCGATAGAGGAGGAGTTCGGCTTGCTTGGTTGTAGAGGAAGTCCCTCTGTACTCGACAGAGGAGGAGTTCAGCGTGCTTGGTTGCAGCGGCTGGCCCTCTGTACTCGACAGAGGAGGAGTTCTCCAGCAACCGTGGTTTCGACGTCATGAATAAAATCATGGTTGAGCTGAGTCTATAATCCTTGTATTTCCTCATGATTGAGATAGGTTACTTGATATCTTATGTATATTTATGGGCATATACCTGGGTAGAGGTTATCTTTTGATTTCATAATCCTTTTGTTTCCTCATGATTGAGATGGGTTACATGATAACTTGGTTATATGTATGGGCATCTACCTATGTAGAGGATAACTTTTGAGATATTCTTTGTGGTTATACTTGATGGATTTAGTGGGAACTTGAGGGTATCGGGGTCCCTACTGAGTATCGTTATACTCACACCTGCACGGGCTATGCCCGCACCTCATTGTGTTGGTTGCAGATGACGGACAGCGCAGACAGAGGCTGAGTGTTCGAGGACTGGACAGTATCCGAAGGTGGACCTCCCGAATAGACAGTATCCAGTGATGGACTTCACAAAGAGGCGGCGCTTGGAGGAGGTTGACAGGCGAGAGCATTGTAGAGGCTATTTGTACCTACCCTTATGGTAGGACCTGTGGTGGAAGATCTAGGAGTTGCGCTATCTGTATCTACCGTTCAGGTAGGATCTGAAGAGGACGACCCAAGAGCTGCTTTTTTTCTTCTAGTTGTTGTCTTTGTTGTACATTATTTCAGTTGTAGTTGTACTTTAGAATGGGTTTGTATTCTGGCACATATACTTTTTAGAACTTCCTTTTTGTACTTTGTGTTTCACTTTGGCTTGGACACTGTGGAATTCTGTTACTTTTATAAAGACAATGCCTTCCCAGTTATCAGGATTTATGCCTTTGGTACTAGTCGCCAGCCCCTGGCCTATGGAAGGAGGGCATGGGGTAGTCACGGCACGGGCCCCGAGGAAGGTTCGTGACAAATTGGTATCAGAGGAGTTTGGTTCTATCACAGAACTCAAGACTCTGATCTTTTTCTATCTGAGGAAATAGTGTTGAGAGTATTGAGTGCGTTTATTAGTCTATGGAGTCCAGTGTTGGTGTGGCGGCCGACGTATCCATACACCAGGACCCTGACATATGATTTATGACTTAATGCACGAGAACATTGATTGCTTGTGTGTTTCATGTTTTCTCTATGATTACTTTGTGTCAGCTCACCAGGTATTCTGTTCTGACCGTGGCGCACTTGTCTCTTTCAAGATGGCCCCACGACAGCAGCCATCTAGGGTTCCAAGCGTTTTGCGGGATGACATCCCACCGAGCGACGAGGCCTCGGTACATTTCCCTTTGACAGAAGAGGCACCGGCGATACCTCTACCCGCCGAGCCACTGATGCTACCAGCCCCAGCCACTGACAGTGCACGCCTCCTTAGTGCACTGCACGAGTTTCAACGTCAGTGACCGCCCTGGTTCTGTGAGGAGACGGACCCTCAGGCAGCTGATGATTGGCTGGAGGCAGTTGTATGAGTTTTTCTTTTGGTAGGGACACCAGCTGACCTAATGGTGGTCCATGTAGCGAGACTCCTGCATGCGGCAGCAGACAGATGGTGGAGCTTGATGCTCCAGGTGCACGACGAGGAATCTATCCTTTTGACAGACTTTGAGATACTTTTTCACTCAGAGTTCGTCCTAGAATCCCTCTGAGCGGTGCGCATCCAGGAGCTTCTACAGCTGCGGTAGGGTAGCATGATAATAGCCCAGTACGCGGTGAGGTTTACCGATCTCTCGCGCTATTCCACAGACACGGTATGGGACCCATTCTTCATGGCCCGAACCTTTGAGATGGGGATCAGGCGAGAGATCAGAGCATCAGTTGTTTCTAACAGCTTTCTGACACCGACAGGGGTGTTGGAGCGAACCCTCTTAGTGGAGAGTTTCTTTACTGAGAAATATCCAACAGCAGGACCCACCAATAGCCAGCATGTGGCAGAGTCTTCTGCAGCAGGCAGTAGACAGATGATGCTGAGGTCCAAGAGGACTATACCTACAGGTGGACGACCACATAAAATAGGATCGTTTGTACGAGGCACCCGGGGTGGATAACGACTTAGCATGTGAAGACAGTGTTACTTGTGCGGCGGGGTTGGTCACATGGCTCGTGACTATCCGACCCGCCATACAGATGACTAGAAGATGAACGAAGGACCTCCCGGGCAGTGGCAGAGGTTCGATCGAGGCAGGCCGCATGGAGTAGGAGATCGTGGCTGGGGAGATGGACATTCAGCTGGAGGTGGACAACGCTTCGAGGTTTTGCCACCACCACCACCAGGAGGTCCACCCCAACAGTAGGGAACAAGTGGACGTGGGAGAGGTCAACTTCAGGCAGCTGAGGCCTATGATCATGGAGCTCTGGGAGCAGATGGACAGGAGCAGGACTAGCTCTAGACCTGGAGACTTTTGTTCATGTTTCTTCTAGCTCTATTGATGTTTGTTTGTAGATACTTTGTGTCTTCGTACTTTGAGCTGCAGTAATAAAAGACACTTTTCTTGTGGCGTTTACCTTCCAGTCCCATCTTTATGTTGTTACTAAGAGGTTCTGGTTTAAAAACTGTTGACTTGAACCTCATTTTTAGATACCTAATGGAGGATACCCAGTAACCACACACTGATTCCGACAGTGTGACTCAAAACTTGGAGGAGAGAGTAACAGTTGGATCTCTTGGTAGTAGCATCGAGGCCTTACGGCGTCATCCTTGGTATGGATTAGTATCTTCCATGTTGAGATTGAATGTATTAGGTGAAGAACGTGGTTCATCCAGGGGATGAGACCATATTTCTCTTATCGGCAAAGGGGAAATCTCAGCATCTCATATAAGACGAGAAGGGTCCATGTCGTCCAAGAGCGGATGAGGATAGCTCATAACCAGAAAAAGTCTTGTGCTGACAGGGGGCGGAGACCACTAGAGTTCGAGGTTGGTGACCACGTTTCCCTTTAGGTCCCACATCGACGCGAGTTACAGAGATATGGACGAGGTGACAAGTTATCTCCAAGGTTCAACGGACCATTCCAGGTCCTCAGTAGGGTAGGTGAGGTAGATTACCGCTTGACCCACCCACCTCAGTTGCACCAGGTGCACGACGAATTCCAGGTATCTCAACTGAGGAGATACGAGCTCGACCCTTCGCTTTTCATCGACCATGAGGAGCTGGACTTGGACGATGGGGTGACCCTCATGGGGGTTCCAATGGGGATCGAGGAATGAAAGGATCGGGTCCTACGGGGACGGGTTGATTCCTCGGGTGTGCTTTCACTGGCAGTACGAGAACCTCCAGGTGAGAATATGGCAGCAGAAGGCTCAGATGCGTCCTCAATACCGATTTTGTAACCCTAGTTTGTTTTAAATAATTATGAGGACGTAAAGCCCTGAGGTGGGAGTAATGTAAGGTCCCGTAAAAATTCAAGGGAATGTTTTGTTCTTAATTAATTTTTGGAATTTTTCAAGAACGCAGTTTCTGACGACACTTGATTCCGAGGCCCGGTGTGGCCGGAATCTTTTTCCGAAGTTTAGCTCAGGTACGTTCAGTGAACGAACGAGCGGGTTTTTCTATATTTTGAACAGGTGCATGGAATCGAATTTCAGGGGCACCGATGGATTTGCAGCACCATTAATTTCATAGGAACACCTTTTCCGAAGTTGCGTATGCTCGGGTGTGGTTTTTATTTTTTTTCAGGTTAAGTAAATGAATAAAATAAAATGGTGTGACCAATTTATTTTATTTTATGTCTCTTAACCTATGTTAAGTGGATGATGTGGGGCCCACAATATCCTACCCACATGGTAGGATATTTGTGAGGTGGGGCCCACATGAGCCCCATAGTTTCTTTTCTTCTTAAGTAACGCACTCGCACCCCCTTTTTAATGAAGTCAACTCTTGAATTTAATCTGGGTATTAAACGCCTCATTAATTGGGTTGTTTTCAACTCCTCAATTATTTGATCATTTCTTTTCTTTTTGAATTTCAAGCGTTGGTTTGTGTGTCAATAAAATAAGACGCCACTTTTTTTATTTAGTTAGTCTAGTTGTGTTGAGAGGCTAGGGAGAATTCGGCCAGGTTCTTGAATTTCTTCCTCCTCGATGAATAATGCGAAGAACGCGAAGAATGCCGACCTCCGACGACGGCTGACAAGAATGCAGGATCCTCGAAGATCGACGATGCGACGCTGACGAATCCTTTATCCACGACGCGACGATCCCCCTTCCGCGACGCCTTCTTCCGCGACGTGCAATTCCGTGACGAACCCTCGCTCGACGACACTTGAGGTAGGGGTTTTGATTCAATTAAATCTTTGTGATTTATACCCTCTTCTTGAGTTTAAAATTTGTTGGAAGCCTTTTTAAACCGCTAATTCGGTGGTGAGGACCAACGAACAAGTCTGGACCCACTGCCTCTTCGTTCGTGGTGTGCGGATTGGCGGGTGATGATGTCGCAGGCCGCACGGGCATTGGGAGTTCCTCGCAGTGAAGGACCAGTCTCGGGAGGAACGTTGGAGAAGACGGTAGGCAAATATGACCACCGGAGCTCGTCCGATGGTCCGCGGAATGCTCCACCGGCGCACCGTCGTAGACGCCACTAGTCCCGCGACCGCACGGGACCGAGGGAGGTGGGAGGCGATGCTCGACCGCGTCCGTTGACTAGGAGCAGTCCCCCATGGGGCCACTGTTACATGCTGGCGGGGGGCAGCGTGCCACCTCACACCGATCAGCCGAAACGGCCGAGCCACCTGTCCAGACTGCCAGGCCGGGCCAGGCCCAGACACGAGTCGGGTCGACCCGGTTCGGGCCGACCCGGGGGGGGGGGACCGGGCCCAGACCCCTCATTTTCGGACTGTTTCGGTCTGTTGCCCATAACATGGGCTACAGACCTCCGATCGACGCACCGTCAGTTGAGTAGCGATCCTTGGATCGAGACGGTCGTTTAGGTATACTACACTCAAGGTTTCGGAGTACATTGGGTTCAGCCAGGTTGGTTCGTATACGAAACCAACCGGGACCTCGGAGTGGAAACACTTATATCTCGAGCTCCGGACATCCAATTGACGCGCCGTTGACTTTTTTGGATTCCTCTTCATGAGACGGAACTTTTGGCATGGTTCGCTTGAGTTTTGGATGAAGTTGGATAATGTCCAGGTTGGATTGTACCCAAAATTCAACCGGGACCCTGGAATGGAAAGGCTGATAACTTTCAGACCGGACATCCGTTTGACGAACCGTTAGAGGCGTTGGTGATCATGTCAAGAAACGGTCTCTATGAGCATACCCTATGAGAGTTCGGGGTAAAGTCGAGATACGGCCGGGTTGGTTCACACACGAAACCAACCAGGCCCCTGGGACGAAAATGCTAATAACTCAGAGACCGAGTGTCAGATTGACACGCCGTCTGTTGTGTTGAGACCCATATGACGAGGCGGTACTTTGAGATACTTCTTCATGGAACCTTGTGATACTTGAAGTATCGACTAGTAACTCGTGGAGCAGACCCTGCCGGTGACGAGCTAGCAGAGTGCAAAGACCTATTAGCTGGCTGAGACATGACAACTACTGATCTATCGACACAGTGTGTTTCAGATAGCTCAGTGGGGAGAGCTTGGCTGTAGCGGAAGACCCACGGCTGAGGAGCGCTTGGTAGTAGCGGCAGACCCACGGTACTCAACAGAAGGAGTACCTCTAGAAGCTATGAGGGGGAGAGCTTGGTTGTAGTGGTAGACCCACAGTGGAGGAGCGCTTAGTTGTAGCGGAAGACCCACGGCGGAGGAGCGCTTGGTTGTAGCGGCAAACCCACAGTACTCAACAGAAGGATTACCTATGGAACCAATGAGGGGGAGCGCTTGGTTGTAGCGGTAGTCCCATGGTGGGAAGCACTTGGTTGTAGCAGCAGGACCACAGTACTCGACATGTGGAGTACTAAATCAGTCCAAGGAGTCTGGCGCGCTTGGTTGTAGCGGCAGGCCCTCTGTACTCGAAAGAGGAGGAGTAAGGTGTGCTTGGTTGTAGCGGCATGCCCTCTCTACTCGACAGAGGAGGAGTCCAGTGCGCTTGGTTGTAGTGGAAGGCCCTCTATACTCGACATAAGAGGAGTTCAGAGCGCTTGGTTGTAGCAGCAAGCCCTCTGTACTCGAGGAATGAGGAGTTCGGCGCGCCTGGTTGGAGCGACAGGCCCTCTGTACTCGACAGAGGATGAGTTCGGCGTGCTTGGTTGCATCGGTAGGCCCTCTGTACTCGACGGAGGAGGAGTTATCCAGCAGTTGTTGTTTCGACGTAATGAATAAAATCCTGGTTGAGCTGAGTCTATAATCCTCGTGTTTCCTCTTGATTAAGATGAGTTACATGATATCTTAGGTATATGTATGGGCATATACCTGGGTAAAGGTTATCCATTTATTTTATAATCCTTTTGTTTCCTCATGATTGAGATGGGTTACTTGATAACTTGGGTATATGTATGGGCATGTACCTAACTAGAGGTTATCTATTGAGATCTTATTTGTGGTTATAAATGATGGATTTAGTGAGACCTTGAGGGTCTTGGGGTCCCTAATGAGTGTCGTTATACTCACCCCTACACGGGATATGCCCGCACCTCGTTGTGTTGGTTATAGACGACGAACATCGTAGACAGAGGCAGAGTGTTCGAGGACTGGACGGTACCCGGAGGTGGACCTCATGACGAGACCGTATCTGGTGGTGGAATTCATGATGAGGCGATGCTCAGAGGAGGATGATGGGCGAGAGCATTGTAGAGTCTATATGTACCTACCCTTAAGGTAGGATCTGTGGTGGACGATCCAGGAGATGCACTATCTGTACCTACCCTTCAGGTAGGATCCAAGGAGGACAACCTAGGAGCTGCTTCCTTTCATCTAGCTGTTGTCCTTGTTGTACTTTCTTTCAGTTGTAGCTGTACTTTCGATTGGGTTTGTATTCTGGCCCATTTACTTTTCAGCACATCCTTTTTGTACTTGGTGTTTTACTTCCGCTTGGACTCTGTGGTGTTCTGTTACTTTTATAAAGGCAATGCCTTCCCAGTTACTGGGATTTATGCCTTTGGTGCTAGTCGCTAGCTCCTAGCCTAGGGAAGGCAGACTTGGGGTTGTCATAGCATGGGCCCCGAGGACGGGTCGTGGCATTGGTCATTGGAATTAATTTCACTTTGAAATTGTACATAAACAAGTGTCGATCTTTTGATAGTTATTGTTTCTTAAAAACACGCTATTTTTTTGATAACGAGAATTATTTTTAACATTAATTAATTCCACTACTATGTTTTGAATTTGGAAAAATATACATCATTTTTGAATTCAGAATATCAAATATATCTTAGGCTGAATTTTTGGTATTTTTCTGGAAAACATAAATTTTTGATGAATACTGAAACCACTTAGTGGTAGTTAAAAAAATTGAATCTTTCATTTAAATGAAATTTTAACACTTCTGTGAATTAAATTTCAAAAATACTACCTACATGTTTGTTATCTAGATGTAAAATTTGGTTCAATAAGATGAAAATAATTTTTAGTGAATAGTAACTTTTGACTTTTATTTACTGCAGTTAATGGTAAATAGGGTAACTTAAAGTTAAACATATATTATAATAATTCAAAATTACCTTTACACTTGTCCTATTCTTATTGGATGAGTATTGGCCGACCATTGGTATCTTTGGGTCGATTTTGGGACCCCATTGAGCCACTTGGTATTGATAATGACAATTTGGATTAATTAATTTAATATAAAGATAAAATTGACAATAACAAAAATCTTTTAGTAATTATTTTTTATAAGGGGTTATATAAATTATATTTTTGACTAGAAATATTCATTGGAAAGATAAAAATATTTCCTACATGGTGGAATTTTTTTATAATTTTTAGACATCAAATAAATTAAATTATTCATGACACAATAATGATGCTATATTTACCTCATTAATAAATGATTTAAATAAATAAGATTATAATGATTAAAATATTGTCCAAAACATGTAAAATTATGATTGGGTGATTTTATTTCGACCATGAGTCATTTTATAATCATCTTGAATGATTTTTGGACCATTTGAAACCGAATATAAGTTTATAATAAAATAATATTTCCACACCTTCCAAAAGAGCCCCTCCTCCCCCTTATAAAAGAAGACCATTTCTATCCAATTCCACACACCTATTAATCCATTTGGCTCTTCCAAAATCTGCCCAATTAAGCTCTCTACATCCATATCCTCCCCCTATAAGCCTTACATTATGCAGAAGGCACTTCAATAAGCCCTTTTGGTTCAATCCAAAGGAAGTTACCCAAATTAAAGGTAACAATTTCTCTTATGTTATTTTCATTTATTCTACTTCTCAAACCCCTAAACTATTTTTAATCATTTTTTTGAAACAGAACCAGTATCCTAAATATAATAGGATGTTGTTATGAGAAATTTTAAAACTACACTTACACACACTTCCATCTAATGGATGAAGAAAATAATTCTTCTGTGGATGGAAAACTAACGCCTCACGAAATGATGATTGTTTGATTTTCTCCTATTGTCTCTCATGGTGTCCATTATGATGGAAATGTATTCATATAGGATATATATTATTTTTATGACATCCTTATTCTTCTTTAATTTCCAATTATATCAATCCATTATGGTTTCCACAGTCGGTAAATACGATAATCTCATTTTGAGGAATGGCGGACTACCGTCCCCTCAATGTGATGTGATTCATTAATACCTTATGGGGATGTATAAAGGATGTGTTAAATGATATTATATATGATATAATACTGGAATTATAATATAACTTTGTATCATTATGTTTTAGTTCAATTAAAATAATTAATAGAAATGAATGTAGCATTCATGCGTACGTACGGCTTACCGTCTCCATGAACGATGCATTTCATTTCGTACCACCATATGTTATGTACTATTATAAATCAATGTATATGATGGATATATAATGAATATATATGATTTATAAATCTTTATTTACATTCTGGAAGTATGTAAATCATGATATAAGTAATAACAGCATCAAGAACAAGAAGTCCAAACACGTACGATAAATAAGATGATTTTACCCAAAACGTTGGTTTAACATGGGATTTACAAAAGAACGGTTAATATAAAGTCATAAGTGAACCATATATGATATCATAACAATGAATATGATTCTAAAATAAGTTATTGACATTATTTAAATCATTTTACAGGTGGTTTGGATACGTACGAAGCATATCAGACCTAAGGTAAGGGATAACTTTTCGAATCTCGTTTTAATCCGAGATTGTTTATTCGTAATTATTTACTTGGGTTATTCTTATCATCCAAGCCCATGTTTTATAAAAATGTTTTTATGTATGTTTAAATTCCTTTTTACTAATATTTGAATTTTACCACATGTTATGAAAGGAATATTTCTATTTTTTACCATTCAAGGAATTTTTTGACTTTTCCAACAGAAGTACGAGAAGAATGTTATTTTTAACTTATACAACATGAACAGATTTTTATGGTTTCATAACGCCTCATTTTCATGAATCTTACTCTACACGATTTTATTACTATATTCAACAAAATACTTTTATTTTAAAATTTCATGGAATTTTGTTATAAGAAAATGATTTTGAATAAGAAATGATATTTTCTTCCAGAATTCATTTCAAGTGTTTTATCAAAACCATTTTCCATCTATGATGACATTATTTCATATGTGAATGTTTCAAGTATAATTTATCTATAATTTACATGTTTTTACTTTTCTTATGATGAAATAACCATTTGTTTAATATGGATTATGTGATGATGGGATGATGTTTATCAAACCAATGTTATTCTTTAGGCTATGTTGAATGTTTTATGTTTATTTTGTGGCACCAGTAAGAATGATTTCATTATGAGATGGGTGGGACCTATATCACTCTCCAATGCATTGGGTAAAGATTTATATCTCATGAGATAGACATGTCTGAAATAGAAAGTAAATCTAGTTCAGTAATACAGGGCTGGAATGGCAAGAAAACCGGGTTCAATAAGGGACTTTGTCCACTAATATGGTCTTAGCAGCAATGCCTTGGCAACTATGGAAATCGTATCATGTGATTAATGTTTTTCCACAATTATAAGTTTTATTCCCATGAGATTTTATCATGATTGATGTTCCATTATTATCTATGCCTTATGTACTTCCCTGTTTTATCTCATTGCTCAATATTTTCATGTTTAAACATTTTGGTCATGTTTTTAAGTTCAAATGTATACGGTTTGTTTTATTTTCTCCATGCTTACCCTAACTGGGAATTTGAGCTCACCCTTTATATGTTTTCTTTTTTCAAGGATATAATGAAAGGTTTTATGTAAGAAAACAAAAAGGGGAAGATATTTATTGGATATGTTGAAGATCTTTTACCATGATTAGAAGATTATGTTCCATGTTTCCAAAGACACTAAACTGTTACGGTCCTTGAGTGTTGGTTTTTGTTATGTATTAAGTATTCCGCAAAAGTAATGTAATGTCCATGTACCTCAAGAATCAGGTCTCTAAATCCATCACCACATCACATGGATGATATATATAAGTATATGCGAAAAATTAAAAATATATTTATTATATCACTATCATTATAGAATGATAAAATAATGTATAGTTTTTCTCCAAACTAAATATTGAAAATTGGAAGTGTTACTCTTGTGTATCTTTGACCGAACATGTCTATCCCTATAAAGTATTTAATTTTTCATAAAAATATAAATGGATTAATATAAAAATATAATTGGGGTATAAAAATTATTGTTATTTAATTATTATTATTATTCAGCGTTGTAATAAATATTTCTAGCACCATATCTAAATTGCTAAAGACATTTTGGACTTGTGTACAAAATATTATCAAAATGCCTGATGTTAATTTAAATGATTATGTAATTGTTTATAAAAAGGTAATAAGTGACATAAAAAATAATGATATTTAGAATGATTCTTACTAAATTATAAAATATTAGAAAAATTTGATTTTTCATAATGATAAAGGTCATATGTCATGAATCCGACTCAAGGAAAGGGACTCTCATTTAATTTTTTTTAAAAATGGTTACCTTAAAATTTCCTTTTCCACCCATATACATGTAAATATTTTCAAAAAACTATTTGAAGAATATTTTTAAAGTTATTATCTTAATTTTAGTTTAATTTTTACCATTTTTTTTAAAAAACATATTAAATGGAATCTTTTTTTTTTCACATTCCAAATGAGGTAATTTTTGAGATTTTAAAAAGAATATGGAGGAAATGTTTTTTTAAAATATAAGGAATGAGAAAATTTTACCATATTAATGATTCCTTAATGATTTGGTGTTTTCATTATTATTTTTTCACTATTATTTTTAGAGATAGTTTTTTATTTTTTGGTGAATAATTTTTATTTGTAATGTTTATTTTTAATGAAATTAGGGATTTAATTTCCCAAAAGAGATATCCACCTAGTTCTAAAAGAGTTATCAACTATTAAATTATAGAAATACTCCATAGAAACTGTTTATAAAGGGTATATCCCACATAAAGTTTATATGTTCTCCCATTATATCTTATTAAATCAATGCATATAGATATCACTCCATTGCATTGGGTTTTACCGTTGTGGAAGTCGACTGTATGGTTATTTTATTTATAATATTCATTATAAGAGTGATATAGTAAGGATTTCCCAAGGAACCAACCTATTTTTTATATTATTTATAATGTGTTTTCTTGGGGTTAATTATTTTTAAAAGGTATGATAAATGTAATTTGTTTTAAAATAATGATAATACACATTTAGAGAAAAAGGTATAATTTTGATAAATTATTTTTTATAAGCTTTCAGATATTTAATTCAACTAATGATTTTTTAATCCCCATTATTGATATTTTTTTCTCTTCCCACTATTTAAAATGATTTTTCTCAGGGATCCACAGACATGTATGGACATGGATTTGGTAAAGTTGCATGTTGTGAATATTTTTTCAGAAAACAAATCACATTTATTTCTAAAAGTTTTGTTTGTTGGAAAAATTTATTCTAGGTTAAATGGTATACATAGTATTATATTGGTTTATTATGTATGACTTATAGCCTAAATCTATAATACTCAAAATCAAAAAAAATCACCAAGATTATAAAAATGTGTGTCCCAATTCAATGACACTAGAATTTGTAATTCTGAAGGCCAGGTCCTTACATTGAATAAATCAAAATTTTACTTCCAGTGTTTAACTAAAAATGGATTAATAGAGAAAATAATATCATAGGTAATGAATTCAGAATGATACTTTTCAATCTGATTAGATTGGAATACAGAAGAAATTATTTTATTATGGAAAACCCTGAAAAAAATTATATCTTCATGATCCATCAAATATGTAATTTTCTATAATTTTGATTTGAATATAATAGAATTTTTGTGATTTATAACATGACGAAGATGATGATTTATGCGAGATAAAAATTTCAATGGAATGATTAATAGAAAAAATTTATAACAATGTTGTAGACATGGTTTTTTCCACATGAAATGATCATGAGAATTGAATATAGAATAACAATCCATTATTAGTTTTCTCATATCACAAGTAACATATATTTTTTATGTTTGTTTTTTAATATTAATATAATGAAAGATAATATATTTTTTTATAAAAGAAATATTATAGATAATAAGATATTTTTTTAATATTTTTTTTAATATGTAATATTTTTGATTACTCACCTATTATAGAACAATTGGATTTGTATTAATTTTTTTCATAATATTTATTTTCATTTATCCTTTAGCATTTTATATTTAATAAATTATTAAAATATTAATTTATCATTTTTAACTACATAAATATAATATAAATACTATTTTAAATATATTTTTTAAATTTTTTGTTATTTAACCTATTAAATATGATAAGTTGTATTTTAAGTATTGTTTTTATTCATTTTAAATTTTTCTTCAGATTTATATCTTATAGTAGGATTTTTTTTCCACTGTTTATACATTTTATCTCTCATTTATATTTTCCAAATTTTAGTAATCTGTTTTTAAAAATGTTATTAAAATTTTCTTTAGACTAGTTTATATTTTTTTGGTTCGTGTATCATTTTTTAGTTGATTTTATATTTAATAGTTGGATTTGTATATTTTTGTAGAGTTATTTGTTACGATTATTTGTAAGGAAATATTAAATCAAAAATAAAAGTGTTATAAATATTATAGGGAGGAACAGACACATATATCTATATAGGAGACTCTTCATCCTTATATACATGATCCATCATCTTTTTATTGTGAAGAAATGACTTCTAGGGTTCATAAATGTGTAAACCCGCTTTTTGAAAAAAATGACAGTTTCTCATAAGGAGGGACATATGATAACAGTTCATTTTAATGATAAAGATATTCATAGGGTTAAATTTCAAAAAAATAACAATTATTATACATATAAATATTGAGACAAAATTATTATTTTCATTTATGATTTGAATTTTTTTATAATAGAAACATTTTATTTTATAGGATAAACCATTTGTAATCTCATATGTTATTATTTAACTTATAATGAAATGATTTTACTAATATCAATTTTAATTTCTTATTAGATAACATATGATATACCTAACACTGGAATAGTCAAGAAAAAACTTGTAGTTTTGTCCACTATGAGATGGAATGGTTTTATAACAATCCTCACATAAGATTTCTTTTTGAGGAAAAAAATTAATATATATGTGATATATATATATATATATATGCTTTTATGGATGAATATACATGGAATTGGTGTGATGAGAGTTTTGGAAAACCAATTTTTACATGAAGTAATTTATTTTCTAATTTTTTAGTATATTAACATTCATAATAATATTTTTTTCTTAATTTTTAGAAAATGATGTGATATCCTTAAGATATTCACTCCAAAACCATAAACCATAATACATTATCTTGTATAGTTTATATTTTATTATAATAAAAAATTATGGATGAATATTTTCAAAAAATGATAGATGCATATATAGGATCCAAATAGGTTGACCCTCCATCCCATCCAACCAAACAAAGAAATTAATGAGGGAACAAATGAGAAAGAAGGTAAAATATTTTAAAATGGTAAGATGAATATAGATTATAGGATAATAAGAAGTTTTATAATTTTTTATCTTATTTATATTAATTTCAATAATTATATATTTTCATTGACTAAGGAATTATTTAAATATTCTAAAAATTAATCCCTAAAATAGCAGATGCAAGACCCTTAGATTTTGTGATTTTTTTTCAATTTAATTTATCTTTTCAATGTTTTTCATTTCTTATGACACGAGATATATATATATATATATATATATTAAAATAAAAATCAAACATTCTATTTAGTCAAAAAACTGAATTGGAATACATTTCACACAACAATACCTGACATATGACTTGTCCTACATTACATGGAACACCAAATTGCAGTACAATATACACAACACTGATTTTCTATGAGACATATTCTTATAAATATATATATAATTATTTATATTATATAATTATAACAAAACCAATAAAAATAGTTATATTAATTTTAACAAATACTTCAAAACTAATTTTTATAATCAATTTATAAAAATAAAACATATTTATAATGGAAGATAATATTTTTGCTAAAGTCATTTATTGTTAAAAATAATGTTTTCATGAATGAAAATATTTTAATAATAAAATTAATTTTATACCCATATATAAATTTAATTTGATAAAATAATGTTCATTTTTGAATTTGGAACTCCAAAATTCGGCTAAGGTGATTTTTTAGATTTTTATGAGAATCTTCATTTTAGATAAATAGTTAAAAATAATTCTTTTGGTTAAAAACATCCTTTTTATGTAATTAATTATTAATTAAAAATGATATTAGAAATTTTTATTAACGTAAAATTTGAAAAATATTAGATATTTTAATATAATTTAATTTATTATAATCAATTACAAATTTAAACAGAATATAAAATCTTAACAAACTATTGAACTTTTTCATAATTTAAACCCCATTATTTCATCTCATTTATGGGATTAAAACTAAAATTAATTTGGCCTTTTGATGAATTGAATTTTTAAAATATTATATAAACCATTGTATTAAGTTTAATGTCTAGTTTCTAATATGACGAAGTAAATGTTTGACTAAAATGAATATTAAAAGCGAATAAAATTTGTCACAGCAGTTAATGCCAAATTGAGTAAATATAGGGACTGAACATTAAAATTAATTACCAAAATAACCTAGAAACTTGTTCAAACCCCATTTTATATCATATTTCAACCATAAAACTCCAATTATTGAGTTTTTCTGGTTTTCTGTGACATTGTTTTTGTTTTAAGTACAACATAGGTAACACCATGAAGATAGAAGTACCACACAGGTAACAAACCCAACTCAAACCAGGTATAACTTATGTACTAAAATACCGATGATTAGTCGTAAGCTAGATCATATTATTCTGTAAAATATCACTACTTATGACCCACATCGGATAAATATGTAACTAACCCCCACTGAACCACACAGGATCTGAAACACACAGGATCAATAGATAACTATCCCCCACGGACCCACATAGGATCTAACCTATACCGGATCGATAGGTAACTAACCCCCTCTGACCCACATAGGATCTAACCCACATAGGATCAGTATATTCTTACCCACACAGGATCGCTGAGCACTGACCCACACAAGATTAGTATAAATTGACCAACACAGGTTCAACGAGCACTTAACCACACAGGATCACTTAGATGTTAACCCATACAAGATTTATTTATTTCTTCATGTTACAACTAGCAACATGATTCGTCACACCCATTGCGCTCTAGTTCTGTAGAATCTTTCCATTGAGATATCAGTCATACCTTGAAATACACTAAGCTTCAAAATGGAGTAACCCAAAAAACTATCATGTCATAAGGGCTCTAACATGACAAACAGTGCCTCAATAGGATTTCTGGTCTGTGAGTTATATGTGTTTTCGTTTCGAGGGCCCGGTTGGATTTGGGTTCGATCTAACCCAGACGTAATCCAAATATCTCCAAAACTCTAGTGGAGTATACCAAACGCACCTTCTCTCTACAAGTGTCCTAGCTCTGCATACGATTCATCATACAGATGTCTGATTCTGATGATATGGCCCTTTATGTGTTTTTGGGTCCGGTTTGGCCCTAGTCCGGTCCGCCCCGATCGGACCGAGTTGGTCTGGGTATGACTCGAATGGGCTGAGCCATGGCTGGCTCAAATCTTTTGTACACAATATGACCTAGCCCACAAGTGGGGTGGCCTGATGGGCAAGGGCACGTGACCCACGAGGCACGCGGCCCGCTGGGTAGGCAGCCCGACTGCATAAAGCGTGGCCTGCTCAGAAGGTGGCCCAGCCACGGGCTGCCTGAGCTGGAAAGGGGGGGACGTTTCCACCCAATATTCCCAATGGAATGGTGGCTATTCGGCTTTGTGAAATGGTGTTTCCACATAGGCACTGAATGGTTTCCACAGAACCCTCCTGAGGCGCGGGTTTTGCATCTACCACGACTTCTTACACGACCCTCGACGCGTATGTGGTGCACTGGTTGTGCCTCCTTCCTTCTCGTTAGCAGTGCGCTGGACGCAACACCTCCCCTTTCGTGGCCAACCGATGTGTCGGCCGTGTTCTCTGGTCACTGCGGTTGATGAGCCACAACCCCTTGGTTGCCAGCGGCGCGGGACAGCACGTCACACCTCTTCCATGTCCTGCTGGTGCCAACCACTATGATGATCACCACATCTTAGTGTCATGAACTCCTCTTTAGTTGTCCTTTGGCACACTGCCTCCATCGTAGCTGATCAGTGTCGTTGTGTCGGCGGTCTTCCACAGAGGTCCCATGGGTAGAAGGTAGTGTAGGGTTCTATCCGGGTTTGTTAGACTCACACACTCCGTGTTAACTGATATTCATGAGGGATGATTATAGGGTTCATGAAATTCACTTGAATTTAAACAAGAATCAAACCCCTACCTCATGAATGAGGAAGAAACATCTGCAGTTGAGGAAGTATGTCGATTTTCGCCGTCTCCCACAATTATCCTCCTACAACATCGCTCGGTTGTAAATATCTGGTATGGGGTTTAGGTGTCACTCTTCACCCCCGCACCCACTGGAAGCAAATCCATCCTCTATGGGTTTGGAATATCGGAACTTTTTCATCACTTCGTTTCTTGGTGAAGCTGTGCCGACACCTCTTCACAGGATCCATATAAATAGCAGAGAGGGAGGGTGTGAAACATTCTTTGAATTAATGGAGGCCCATTTATTAGGAACCATCCTAATTACCCAATGGTGCAGTTACTTAGAATTGAATTCTCAAGTCATTTATTGGTGTGACATGTCACTGGTCCCACACTCTTCTTGTCAATTGGAGGAAAAATAAAAGAGAAAAAATAACGAAGTTTTTTTATTTATTCTTTTAAATGTCCCAAAAAAATAACTTTTTCTCCATACCTACTACGGTGGAAGTGAAGAAAACCTTAAGCGAATCCCGACGCTTTGGATTCAATGATGCCTCCATATTTTTAATCTGATCACTTGTTCAAATGAAAAAAATGCCACTTGCGTGTTTACTGAACGTACCGTAAAAAAGTTTAATAAATTATCATCATTCAACATCGACCCGCGTTAGTCATGGTTAGGATCTGACTAACCAGAAAATGCCCCAAAAAACTCAATGGTACCATCATTTTTTCATTCTGATTTACTTTTTAGAAGTTATGAATTTTAACAATTAAATAATTTTTACTTAATTATTTTATTTACGGCCAAAAACTATCTTCTAATCCGATTCATTTTTCAGGAGTTATAAGCATTTGAAAAATATAATAAAATAATTCAATTATTTTATTTATGGTTAGGCTATTTTGTGTTTTCTCTCAGGAGGCCTTTGTTGACTAAAAATAATCCGCGCCTAGGGAAATCCTACCATTCTAAATTCAACGGTGCCCTTAGATTCCTAATCATGTAAACCCTTTTTGAGTTATTCCCCCTTTTTAGGAAAAATGCTTATGCGTGTTAATTATACCATAACAAATCTTTGACGGATCATTCCGGACACTCCGGGCCTCAGAATCACATGCCATCAGATTTTTTGGTCTCAAAATATTTCCATATATTAAAACATTAAATGGAAAATCAGGGTTTTTACATGTTCCACCCCGTCTCATATAATTACACCAATACATGTCAGATGAGACTTGTGGTTGTATGTAGTCAGGTCAACTAGCTCTTGAAATTCCCTCTAGCCATGCCAACAAAATTTCATGATTTCTTCTAGACATTTATGGATATACATGAATAACCCTTTGAGACATGTCAATGTGAATCATGCGATTCCTTCCAAGGGTTTCATCCATATCTC
The DNA here is from genome assembly GCA_963277665.1 of Viscum album. Classification (NCBI taxonomy): domain Eukaryota; kingdom Viridiplantae; phylum Streptophyta; class Magnoliopsida; order Santalales; family Viscaceae; genus Viscum; species Viscum album. Next base: position 921,534,749 of record OY728142.1, on the reverse strand, counting down.
ATTATGACAGAAGTGTGTGTTAGCTAGATTAGGTGACACCCTCCAACTGTGTCAATCAGCTCTTGTGATGCCACCAGTGTGAGTGAGCTAGATCAAGTGATTCCCACTAATGCTTGTCATCTGGGTTAGTGTGATGGCTTCTAAAAGAGATTGTCTAAGTCATGAGATGTCCTACATGCATGTCACTCATGATCATTAAGACAACCCAAATAGTTTCGATATAGTATATTCGAAGTCCCAATGTCGAGTCTACTAGGTCATTTAATTTTCTAATGAAATTTTAGGTAGATTTCCTCCAGCATGTCAAGTAGATAATCAAGTCAACTCGAGCAGAAAATCTCCATATGTTAGCCACACAACCATCTTGTTTAATAGGGTACCCCCATTGTATATTCCCCAATCATTAGAACTATAATGGATCTCATTTCAACAATAATTTGGAAACATAAATTTTATTATAAGGTCTTATATCCACATCAAATATGAATGGATATCCTAGTGAAGAAGTCCCACATCCACAAGTGATGAGATTGATAATTTTTCATCAATTGTTTATCATACCAGGAATAGCTCATATGGGCTTAGAGAGTTTTAATGATCATACCATTCTCATATTGAGGCTCTATAATGGAAAAAGAAACATATGTGTTTTGTCATGACCTGCCTCCCTGGGCCATGATCCTTTTCATCTAACCCCATGGGTCTCATATAATACCTTCCTTGCCTTTCCAACACACCATAGGCTATTACTCACTAGGGTCACTTATCAAACTAATGATTGTATCCATAGGCCAATGAATGTTCTTTCAGTGTGGTTTTTACTCACTCACACACACCCCAGGAAACATCCCAGAAGGTCACCCATCCTGATTACTACTCCAAGACAAGCATGCTTAATTGTGGAGTTCTAATCTGGTAGGCTCTCGAAAAGAAAGGGTCACCTTGTTGCCATGGGTAGTAACATTTATCCATTTTAAGTCTCACATTCTCATTGGTGTTACATTATCCAACCCTTTAAAGAACAATTCCCTCATTGTGGACCCCATGCCTCAATCCCAGGTAGTGCCTATGCACTTCAGGCTGGGTATTGGCTCTGACACCATTTGTCACGACCCGCCTTCATGGGCCATGAAACATGTTATCTGACCCCAAGGGTCTCTTGTAATACCTTGGTTGCCTTCCCAACACACAATAGGCTATTACTCACTAGGGTCTCTTCTCAGACTAATGAATAACCCCACATGTCAACATATTTTCTTTCAGTGTGTTTTTTCCTCACTCACAGACACCATTGGAAACTTACCAGAAGGTCACCCATCCTGATTACTACTCCAGGACAATAATTATTAACTGTGGAGTTCTAATCAGGTAGGATCCCAAAAAGAAAGATTCACCTTGTTTACATGGGTAGAAACATTTAGCCTTTTTTAAGTATCATTTTTTTAGGGGTGTTAAATGTTTGATGTCTAATCAAATGACTATGAGAACTTTGATTCCTACCATAATAAATATATATGGGACTCCTTCCAATGTCATAACCTCCATTTCAATCCTTTTAGGGGTTTTAATGTGTATATGTATTGAATCTGTAAGAAACAAGACTAATAATTTTATATACCGTGTTTCTCCCAGCGAAGATAGATCACATGGGTAAAGGGAGTTGCAATGATCATATCGTTTTCATAAGAAGTCACTACAAAGTTATGTGAAGTGTTGGTGTATATTCCATGACTAGAGGAAAAATATGATATGTCCCACATATAAGGAAAACATCAGAGTATAATCCCAAATTGGTTGAACTGTGAGGAATCATATTCCTACCATAATCAGGATATGTAAGACGCAATCCTATGGCCTAAGAATGAACTAAAATGGGAATCCACCTGAGTATAAGTCCTCTCATGTCTATGAAATTTCAATCATTAAGACCTAATCATTCCCATGGGTTGATCATTATACCTTATCCATCAGTGGAATGGGAAACTAACTCAATAATGATGAATCTAATTCCCACTATAACCAGGATATGTAGAAAATTATCCTAATGCCAGAGCTCCATATTTAAACATTCCAATGGAATTCTGAGTATGTAAATCCCACATCCATATGTGTCATGGTTGATTACTTGCTATCCCTTATTTCTCACATCATGATGGTATCACGTGGCAATGGGAGTTATGGTGGTCATCTCATTCACAACATGATTCACCACAAGCAAGTGGAATATGAGCATGTAAACCCCAGAGAGTGGTATTAAATAAATATCCACCATATAAGGGTTTATACCTTGGTTCCAGTCCCAAGGTAATGATCAGAAATAGGTAAATATAATTCCTTCTATTATCATGAAACATATGACGTATCCTCAAGAATCTATTTCAAATATCTACTGCATGATTTCACAAACATATGTTCTTTCTAGAAGAAATTAAACAGCATGAGTTTAACAGACTATGTTGGTCTGAATTCACTACTACAAATTCCACATTTAACAATACTAATATTTATCCGCGCTAGAAAAAAACGCGGATAAATGGAATATTTATCAACACTAATAAAAGTACTAATAAATTTATCCCTTTATCAGTGTATTATTATTAGTGATGATAAATGGTAACCTTTTATGAGAACTTTCTTTTTTGCACTGATAAATGGTACCCTTTATCAGTACTTTACATTTAGCACAGATTAAAATTTATTTAATCAGTTATTTTTAGCGCTGATAAATGTATTAATAAATAAAATAAAATAATTAAATGAACAAAAAATAAAAAATGAGTTTCTTAAATAAATATTGAAAATTTTATAAATTATATATTTATTGATAAAATATAATAAAATGATTATACATTACTAAATAATAAATATTTTATTAAATAGATAATTATGATAATTAGGGTAATTAAATTGTATATAGTATTTCAATAGATATATATGAATGTATATAAATATGATATATATGTTATAGAATATTTATGTGATTTATGTTAAATATTAATATATTTATGGAATAATTGGTTGTAATTAAAAAATAATAAGAATTAAAATCATCGACAAATTTCCTAGTACTCAAAATATTACAACATTTTGGGGAGGGGTATTACAATGAAATAAAGAAAATATTGCACCTACAAGTACTCATGGATACTCGATCTTGATACCTCCCATGAGACCCCTCAATGATGTAACCACTAGGCTACACCCCTTGGGGAACATAATACAAGACATATAATTGAATGTCATTTTATTTTTCAATTTAAAATATACAGATCAAATCTATGTTATATTTATTTCACATATACGTAATTAATTCATTTTTATAAATAAGTCCCACATCTAAATTGTAGAGACCCTAAACCTGACGTACATTGACATTACATTACATTTGCGGAATACTTAGTACATAACAAAAACACACACACAAGGATCGTAATAGTTTAGTGTCTTTGGAAACTCGGAATATAATCTTCTAATCCTGGTGAAAGATCTTCAACATCTCGCATAAAGATCTTCTTTTTTTATACCTAAAACCTTTCTTTATATCTTGGGGAAAAGAAAACATAAAAAGGGGTGAGCTCAAATTCTCAGTAAGGGTAAACAAAAGAAATATCAGTCACATCGTATACCCAAGCACATAACTTTTGGAAATCTTAACATGTAGAAGAGATCATAATTTCATAACATGGGATAAATCATGGTAGTGAAATGTAATCACAATAATCATAACATAAAACATGAAACTTTGTGGCATACACACATAATCATAGAGAATCATTTCTTGTTAGTCAAGACTCATTTCCAAGACTATCTTAGTGGACAAAGTCCCATTCGGAACCGAGTCACCCTCGTTTCAGTCCAGTTTCACTGAACCGGTATAACCTACCGTTCCATCCATGTCTATCTCATGAGATATAAAATCATTACCCAATGCATTGGAGGTTGATATAGGTCCCACCCATCTCATAATGATACCATTCTAATGTGTGCCACAAAATCATAAATCATACATCATTGCATAACCCATGTAATACAAATGGGAATCTTAAACAGCATGACATCATAAAACAATTCATATAAGATAAAGGAATTCATAAAAATAATTCCATCACAATATAATCAAATCAATTTAATAATAGGGATAAAAACAGAACCCTTTATTATCTTAGATGGAAAATAATTTTGATAAAACACTTGAACTCCATTCTTGAGGAAAATATCCTTTCTTTTTCAAAAACATTTTTCCTTTCTTAACATGTGATACAACTTTAAACAAAAAAAAATTGATTAAAAATAAACATGAAAACTTATAAAGGAAGCTTCTTGGAAATAATGTTTTAAAAATCCATTCATTCCGTATAAGTTAAAAAAAATTCTTCTCCTACTTTTGTCGGAAAAGTCAAAAAGTACCTTAAACGAAAAAAACGAAAAAATATTCCTTTCATATCCTTTACTAAAAAATCACCGAAGGGTAAAATTAGATTTAAAAAATTGTAGGTGTATGGAAATAAAATTACATATTGAAGAAACATGGATGTGGATGATAAAATACACCCCATTAAATACCAAAGTATAAACAATATCGGATAAAAATGAGATTGTGATATTTCCCTTACCTTAGGTCCGACTTGCTTTGTAAGTGTTCGAACCTCCTGTATAATGATTTAAATAATGTTATTGACTTATTCCAGAATCATATTCATTGTTATTATATCATATATGGTTCACTTATGACTTTATATTACCCGTTCTTTTGTAAATTCATGTTAAAGTAGCGTTTTGGGTAAAATCATCTCATTTGTCGTTCGTGTTTTGACTTGTAATTATTCATATGATTACTTAGATCATGATTACTTAATTACAAAATATAAAACATGATTTATATTTATATATATTCATAATATACATATATATAATAAATCAGTAAATGGAAAGAAATACACCGTTCATGGAGACGGTAGGCCGTACGTACGCATGAACGCTGTTTTCGTTTCCTTATTGAGTTGAACGGAATTCAGTAGATGACATACATATATATAAAAAATAAATCCAGTATAATTATTATGTAATATATTTCATGATTAATTATTATATATACTTTATAATCATTCATGAATGGTTAAAGTGGAGAATGAATCTCATCGCGTCTTGGAGACGGTAGTCCGTACGTACGCATGAGCGATGATATCGTTCTCATGATCGTGGGACTATATTGGAGTGTATGTATACTATTTCAGAATCAATATCACTTTAAAATAATAATATATAGTTATTATTTACACCATTATACCCATCCAAGTAAGGTGGTGGTGGAAAATAGATTTCACCACGGCGTGGAGACGGTATTCTGTACGTACGCACGCGCGATGATTTTGCTTTCCGTAGGATGGATAGATGGTGAAATATGATTGTTTCATACTTATAATAATGTATCAGTATATGAGTGATACTGATGTTATTACTTCATAATGAAACAACCTAAGAAGAAGAAGTGTAAGAAGAAATTAAGGTGAAAGAATCGGTAACGGAAATTACCTCTTCTTTGAAGCGCCTCTTTGAGACCTATTCTTAGGGCACTAAAATTGGTCTTTGGGGAATACCAAAACCTCTAAGATGTTTCTATGGAAGTAGAGAAGAGAATTTGGCCGGGGTTGGCCGAGCTTGAAGGCTCAAAGTTGTGTGAGGAAGAGAGGGAGGAGGTGCCCTTTTATAAGGGAGGAGAGGGGCACCTTTGGAATAACTAAAAATATTATTTTATTATAAAGTCAATTTCGGTTTTAAATAGATCCAAATTGATTTATTTCTAGGATAAGGTTGGTATGGGTCTAAATACTCTCATCCAATAGGATTTATACAAGTTTAGGTTATTATTTTAACCTTATCAATTTGATTTAACTCTAAGTTAAATAATTTAACTTTTACCGTGTCTTTTTGTTTTCTTACACTATATGGTTAATAAACTTACTATATCAAGCCAAACGAACCCCAAGTTGTTTATTATTAATATATATAATCGTATCTAAGTCATTTGGCCGAACCTTAGATATTTAGGAATAAAATAACAATTAATAATATAATATTTGTTTTAAAAAATATTTTATGTCAATTTTTACTCTATTTGGTACATGATTTTTATGAAATTCATAACAGAATGGTAAGTTAGAACTAAGTTACTTAAATCAACAATATCATGTCATAGTGACCTAGAAAATTAGTGGAAGTCATAAAAAGTCTCAAATTACATTTATTTGTCCATTTATAACATCAATTATGTCAATATTTAATTAATAAGACAATTTCTGCATCATCTTTGTGTCATAAAAAATGATAATTATTTAATCCCTAAAAATTATAAATAAATTCCTATTATGTAGATAATTGTATTAGATTTCTGGAGACTATTCAGGATCTAAGTTTCATTAAGTTTATCACTAGATTAAAATTATTATACTTATAAGATTTAAGAAAGTGACATGTTGTCACATTCTTTGGTTTTAATAACAATTAAATTATTTTCATTGAAAAAATTTAATTAAATGAATATAATATGACCCTTAGGTGATATGGGTCGTCTTTTAGTCATCCAATAGGATTTTGACATTTGTTATGGTAATTTTAAAATATTATATTTACCCTTAATTACTCGATTTACCTTTAACTATGGTAAATAAAATTTACCGTAGTTACTAGTCATAATGCCCAAAAATACAAAGTAGCTTATTAACATAATTTGGACACACTGATTCCAAATATGGAATCCATTTTTCTAAATTCAATACACAAAAGATGCAGAAATTAAATTAAATTTTATCCCGTTGTCGAAAGAAAACAGGTTTTTCTTTAAAACATTGCAAAAGATTGAATTGATTTAACCTACAAATTCAAGGTAAAATCAATGCTAATGACATACATTATATTAAATGGTAAAAATATATTCTATTTATACTTTAAAACTTTTCAATATTATAATTTAACCACATAAGATATTACGATGAAAAAAGTTGTTTTTAATTAAAATATAGCGTGTTTTTACTATTCATTAATATATGAAAGTTATCGGAAAAATATCAAAACTTTATCTAATGTAAATTTTTATATCCTGATTCAAAAGAAGAATTTTATTTTGTCAAATTTAACTTATAAACATGTCAAAAACAATATTTAATGTGGGTGCGCCATCAAAAGTCGACAAAATTGCATTTTTAAAAAAATACTTATTTTACCCGAAAAATTTATTTTGTTCTTATACCATGTTCTAGAAAATGTGTAAGATGAATAATAATGTTATAAAATTCAAAATTTAGTTAACACTATTCAAAACGGCTAGTTCATGACAATATTATAATAATATATCATTGTTTATTAAAACCCAGTATTGCGTACAACACATGCTATCGAGGAAGGTCGTGATTGCGTGTAATGAAAGGCCAGTCAAGGATGTGTATTGAGCAAGCTCCTTTTGGTGTAGCGTACAAAACAAGAAATTAATGAAATTAAAAAGAATATTTTTCATAAAATCTCGTGGTGCTACATTCTACCCCCCTTAAAATGAATTTCACCCTCGAAATTCGTCGGGGTTATAAATGGTTTACTATTCAAAAGTTTCTTTGATAGAAACCCACATCGTAAAAATGAATACCAAAACTAATCTTTAAAAACAAATGTATAAAACTTAAAGGTTACCCAAATAAACTAATCACTGGGTTTCCCCATAGGTGAAAATATGGATATGGGAGAGAAATCTAACCATCATGTTCTGATGGAGAGTGGTAGAGAACATGGCTATGGAAAAGCCAGCAATCAAAAAGACATAAATTTGTGATGATCTAGGGTACCATCTGATTCATCAGATATAAGAGCACTAGGACAACATTTTGGGGTTTTAATATCATTTCCCTAAAGTTGATGAAATTGGAATTAGAAGAAATACTTTCGCGATTTTGGTATAATCTCATCATTTGTCATTCTTTGGACAATTTACACTTCATATCATAAATAAATGAAGTTGAATTTGTTATTCGTGAAGTGTTAGCAGATCATGTGATAGAATGACGGGTCATTCCATCTGTCTTAAACAAAAGGTTAGCAAACGTTATTAAATATACATAAGTAATTCTATAGTGAGATTAATCATATATGGTTCCTAAAATAGACTTATACTTCATATATCATAATTCTTAATATAATAAAACTAGTTTCTACTAAACAGGGACTTCCTGTAGGTCAGTGGTAGGCGATAAAGGCCAGTCACACTTCGGTTGTGGGTTCAATTCCCACAGCCTTGTCCGACGCGATGGGATGTCACCCGTCCTGTAGGTTGTCCTTTTTATAAAGCTATATTACTATAACATCCCATCAATAATATCAGAAAATGTTTTATCCTAACTTATATCCAACATAATCCATTTTAATCTTTAGGATTATCTAAAATACTTCGGTCCAAGCTCATAGTATAAAGAAAATGATTACTTGAAATGTCACAGAACAATCATGTGAATGCCATCATTTATCCCCCATATATCATAAGATATATCTTGTTGGTCAAATTACAAACATGTGAATACCTTAATCATGTATTCTCTTGAAGAATTAATACCCATTTAACCTTATTGAAAACATGAATGCAGTTAAAAGTTAACACTTTCCACATACCAAAATCCTCAAAATTCTATATACTCAAACCATGATATCACTTAGTCCTTATATCAATCATGAGCTCATGAATACTGTCAAACATTTCATTTTCTCTTTATCCCATCATTATGTGCATATCATCTACTTTCCAAAATAGTTGAATCACTTTTCATGGTTATCAGTACCTTAAAATTATTGAAAACCACAATAGACCAATACATAAATATTCCAATACACCATAAAAGTACCTCAACAAAATTATTCTTGAATACTAATACATAAACACTTCAGTCCATCCACTTCAATGATTGTCCTGGAATAATTCCTTCCTTGATTTAGAGGTAACGTTTTTGGTCAGGGCATTGAGTTGGATAATGCCCATGTTCTCCACAAATAAGACATTGAACTCCCTAACAGTCTGTCACTCTATGACCCTTTTCTCCACACAGATAACATCGGTCCCTCTATTTGAGGTATTCTTCAAGGTTATTCTTCCCTTCTTTAGAAATCTCAATTTTCCTTTCTTTATGCTCCTCAACATGCGAACATGCATAATAGTTTATCTTCCTCTTCTTTGATGAATTAGGCATACCACTAAATTTCACCTTGTTAATCACATATCGCGATGACTGATTTGACAGAATCACAATATCTTTCTCTCTAGGAATTACACAATTTTGTTGCTCATAGTCACCAATTTGTCCATTGGATTCAATGTTAACCTAATTCTTTCTGGTTCCCTCCATTAACTAAAACACAAAAAGAATTATGTGAGAGGAAAAAATCATGCTAGAGAAAACAACATAGTAAAGGGGGAGTACCCTCATTATCTAACATCTTAGGTTAAATTCTAAGATCATTAGCGCAATTCTAGGACTATAACCTATATGTATACTTAACCTTAGAGACATCCCTAGACATACCTTAGAAATATTTCTAGGGATCTCACTAATGTTTTCGCATCCTAGTTTCCAAAGGTTGACGAAACCTTTACTCTGATACCAACTGTAGAGACCCGAAACCTGACCTACATTGACATTGCATTACATTTGCGGAATACTTAGTACATAACAAAAACACACACACAATGATCGTAATAGTTTAGTGTCTTTGGAAACTCGGAATATAATCTTCTAATCCTGGTGAAAGATCTTCAACGTCTCCCATAAAGATATTCTTTTTTTATACCTAAAACCATTCTTTATATCCTGGGGAAAATAAAACATAAAAAGGGGTGAGCTCAAATTCTCAGTAAGGGTAAACAAAAGAAATATCAATCACATCATATACACAAGCACATAACTTTTGGAAATCTTAACCTGCAAAAGAGATCATAATTTCATAACATGGGATAAATCATGGCAGTGAAATGTAATCACAATAATCATAACATAAAACATGAAACTTTGTGGCATACACATATAATCATAGAGAATCATTTCTTGTTAGTCAAGACTCATTGCCAAGACTATCTTAGTGGACAAAGTCCCTTTCTAAACCGAGTCACCCTCGTTTCAGTCCTGTTTCAGTAAACCGGTATAAACTACCGTTCCAGCCATGTCTATCTCACTAGATATAAAATCATTACCCAATGCATTGGAGAGAGATATAGGTCCCACCCATCTCATAATGATACCATTCTTATGTGTTCCACAAAATCATAAATCATACATCATTGCATAACCCATGTAATAAAAATGGGAATCTTAAACATCATGACATCATAAAAAAATTCATATAAGATAAAGGAATTCATAAAAATAATTCCATCACAACATAATCAAATCAATTTAATAATAGGGATAAAAACATAACCCATTATTATCTTAGATGGAAAATAATTTTGATAAAACACTTGAACTCCATTCTTGAGGAAAATATCCTTTCTTCTTCAAAAACATTTTTCCTTTCTTAACATTTCATACAACTTTAAACTAAAAAAAGTTGATTAAAAATAAACATGAAAACTTATAAAGGAAGCTTCTTGGAAATAATGTTTTAAAAATACATTCATGCTGTATATGTTAAAAAAAATCTTCTCGTACTTTTGTCGGAAAAGTCAAAAAGTACCTTGTACGAAAAAAAAAGACAAAAGATTCCTTTCATATCCTTTACTAAAAACTCACCGAAGGGTAAAATTGGATTTAAACAATTGTAGGTGGATGGAAATAAAATTACATATTGAAGAAACATGGATGTGGATGATAAAATACACCCTATTAAATACCAATGTATAAACAATCTCGGATAAAAATGAGATTGTGATATTTCCCTTACCTTAGGTCCGACTTGCTTTGTAAGTGTCCGAACCTCCTGTATAATGATTTAAATAATGTTATTGACTTATTAAAGAATCATATTAATTGTTATTATATCATATATGGTTCACTTATGACTTTATCTTACCCGTTATTTTGTAAATTCATGTTAAAGTAGCGTTTTGGGTAAAATCGTCTCATTTGTCGTTCGGGTTTTGACTTGTAATTATTCATATGATTATTTAGATCATGATTACTTAATTCCAGAATATAAAACATTATTTATATATATATATATATTCAGAATATACATATATAAAATAAATCAGTAAATGGAAAAAAATACACCGTTCATAGAGACGGTAGGTCGTACGTACACATGAACGTTGTTTTCGTTTCCTTATTGAGTTGAACGGAATTAAGTAGATGACATACATATATATACACATAAATCCAGTATCATTATTATGTAATATATTTCATGATTACTTATTATATATACTTTATAATCATTCATGAATGGTTAAAGTGGAGAATGAATCTCATCGCGTCGTGGAGACGGTAGTCCGTACGTACGCACGAGCGATGATATCGTTCTCATGATCGTGGGACTGTATTGGAGTGTATGTATACTATTTCAGAATAAATATCACTTTTAAATAATAATATATAGTTATTATTTACACCATTATACCCATCCAAGTAATGTGGTGGCGGAAAATAGATTTCACCACGGCGTGGAGACGGTATTCCCTACGTACGCATGCGCGGTGATTTTGTTTTCCGTAGGATGGATAGATTGTGAAATATGATTGTTTCATACTTATAAAAACATATCAGTATATGAGTTATACTGATGTTATTACTTCATAATGAAACAACCTAAGAAGAAGAAGTGGAAGAAGAAATAAAGGTGAAAGAATCGGTAACGGAAATTACCTCTTCTTTGAAGCGCCTCCTTGAGAACTCCTCTTAGGGCACTAAAATTGGTCTTTGAGGAAGTCCAGAACCTCTAGGATGTTTATATTGAATTATAGAAGGGAATTTGGAAAGGGTTGGCCGAGCTTGAAGGCTCAATGTTGTGTGAGGAAGAGAGGGAGGAGGTGCCCTTTTAAAAGGGAGGAGAGGGGTACCTTTGGAATAACTAAAAATATTATTTTATTATAAAGTCAATTTCGGTTTTAAATAGCTCCAAATTGATTTATTTCGAGGATAAGGTGGGTATGGGTCGATATCCTCTCATAACTTAGGATTTATACAAGTTTAGGTTATTATTTTAACCTTATCAATTAGATTTAACTCTAAGTTAAATAATTTAACTTTTACCGTGTCTTTTTGTTTTCCTACACTATATGGTTAATAAACTTACTATATCAAGCCAAAAGAACCTCATGTTGTTTATTATTAATATATATAATCTTATCTAAGTCATTTGGCAGAACCTTATATTTTTAGGAATAAGATAACAATTAATAATATAATATTTGTTTTAAAAACTATTTTATGTCAATTTTGACACTATTTGGTACATGATTTTTATGAAATTCATAACAGAATGATAAGTTCTAAAAAAGTTTCTTAAATCAACAATATCATGTCATATTAACCTAGAAAATTAGTTTAAGTCATAAAAAGTCTGAAATTACATTTATTTGGGCATTTATAACATCAATTATGTCAATATTTCATTAATAAGAAAATTACTCCATCATCTTTGTTTCATAATAAATGATAATTATTTAATCCCTAAAAATTATAAATAAATTCCTATGATGTAGATAATTGTATTAGATTTCTGGAGACTATTCAGGTTCGAAGTTTCATGAAGTTTATCACTAGATTAAAATTATTATACTTATAATATTTAATAAAGTGACATGTTGTCACATTCTTTGGTTTTGATAATAATTAAATTATTTTCATTGAAAAAATTTAATTAAATGAATATAATCCGACCCTTAGGTGATATGGGTCGTCTTTTAGTCATCCAATAGGATTTTTACATTTTTTAGGGTAATTTTAAAATATTATATTTACCCTTAATTACTCGATTTACCTTTAACTATGGTAAATAAAATTTACCATAGTTACTATTCATAATGCTCAAAAATAAAAAAGTAGCTTATTAACATAATATGGACCCACTGATTCCAAATATGGAATCAATTTTTCCAAATTCAATACACAAAAGAAGTAGAAATTAAATTAAAATTTATCCCGTTGTCGAAAGAAAACGGGTTTTTCTTTAAAACATTGCAAAAGATTGAATTGATTTAACCTACGAATTCAAGGTAAAATCAATGCTAATGACATAAATTATATTAAATGGTAAAAATATATTCTATTTATACTTTAAAACTATTCAATATTATAATTTAACCACATAAGATATTACAATGAAAAATGTTGTTTTTAATTAAATTATAGCGTGTTTTTACTATTCATTAAAATATGAAAGTTATCGGAAAAATATCAAAACTATATCTAATGTAAATTTTTATATACTGATTCAAAAGAAGAATTTTATTTTGTCAAATTGAACTTATAAACATGTCAAAAACTAGATTTAAAGTGGGTGCGCCATCAAAAGGCGGCAAAACGGCATTTTTGAAAAATACTTATTTTACCTGAAAAATTTATTTTCTTCTTATACCATGTTCTAGAAAATGTGTAAGATGAATAATAATGTTATAAAATTCAAAATTTAGTTAACACTATTCATAACGGCTAGTTCATGACAATATTATAATAATATATCATTGTTTATTAAAACCCAGTATTGCGTACAACACACGCTATCGAGGAAGGTCGCGATTGCGTGTAATGAAAGGCAAGTCAAGGATGTGTATTGAGCAAGCTCCTTTTGGTGTAGCGTACAACACAAGACATTAATGAAATTAAAAAGAATATTTTTCATAAAATCACGGGGTGTTACATAAATCTTATCCATTTTTCAAAAATTGGAAAAGTGTAATTATTTATAATTTTTCTATTTCACTCATTTTCAACAAATATAGATACATTTAAAATTATATTTTCAATAATAATGATTAAAATATATTCTAAAAAAAATTATTATATATACATATATAAATGTACCTTTATTATATTTATACATTTATAAATATAGATAATAAATATTATTTAAAAGTATTTATATAATTAAAAAAAAAATTATATATATTTTAATAAATATGAAATTTATAATATATTTACATAAATAGTAAATCTAATTACTATATTTTTATATATTTATTTAATATATGCATATAAATATATAAATATTTATATTGATATAAATATTTTTTTTGAATATATCTACAATTATAAACAAATAATTATAAAATAATTATAAATATATTTTAAAAGGAATATATTTACTATATATATATATATATTTATTTAATATATATAAATATTTAAAATTGTTTATTTATAATTATAATTATAAATCCTTTATCAGTGCTTATGTAATGAGGACTGTTAAAATCATCGTTATCAGTTATTTCTTCATACAGAGTCCTTTTATGCTTAAAAAAATAAGGGATGATAAAACTAATATTTATCAGTGATTATTTTTAAGCACTGGTAAAAGTGTCCTGATATAATTAAAACCCCCTAACTATCTAGGAATCCATTGAGATATCAAAAGTATTCCACAGAAGCCACCTACTACCGGTGCACCCCCTTTGTGAATTAATCGTCATATACAAAACTCTACTATCTCTCGAATAAAACCTCTGACATCTTGTGTTCCATTGATGTATGATATTCCGTATAGAATTTCAAATTTTCTTCATCCTAGAAAGGTGGGCCTTCAGAATTTTTCTGTATATTTATTGTTTCAATTTTATTTTATTTATCGACTATATCATTATTTTCGGTCTGGTGATTGTATACTAGCGAGTTAGGCCTTATTATTTTCATAGTTTTCAATTTTGAATAAAATCATGATCACTCATCTATAGATTATTATTATAGACTCGATGGTGACACATGGAATTTACTTTCTTGCTTTATTTTTTTACATTCCTTAAATTGATCTCCCAAAGCTATCTTACATATTATTCATTCCTTATTTTATCAATGGTATTCCATAAATGTTAAATTTTATAAATTGAAGCTGTGGATTTTTTATGTGAGGGAGTTGAAGGTAGGTTTTGTTATTTTTTACATTATACAGATTCTTATCTTCTTTTTTTTACTTATCTCGGTTGTTGTGGGAATTTAATGTATGGATGAATTACGATAGTTTTTATTAAAATTTTAGCTCCATTAGTTTTTTTTTAATTTTTGTGACAAATCATTCCCACTATGTCGTTATTCTTTCCTTGGTTCTTGTTTCAAGGATGAGGTGGATCGATAATGTCCCCTTAAAACTATCATGGACCATCTCTAGTGTTTGATATATTTTTTTCTTGGGTTTATTTGGGAAACTATATCTATAGTTAAATGTGTTGTACCGATTCTCAATAATCCACCATCATATGTATCTACACATTTAAAAAATTCTATTATGTTTTTCTCCCTATTTAGATTTATCCAATATTATTTATAAATATTTTTAATTATAATACATGAAATATTAAACATTGATGTTATGTACGATTTTTTAACTACATTATAAACATTCATCATCATTCTACTCCCCGACTCTATATTTTTTATTAAAAAATATCCATTTGAGATTACTCCTTTCTAATTATACCACTATTTTGAGACTAATATACCAGTATAATACGTAATAATTTTTTCTCTAAATTTATGATTTTCAAGAATTTATTCCCCTTTTTAGTATTTCGTAAGAAAATAACAAGTTCAATTCCATGGAATCATTTTTATACCTTGAAATATGAGAAGTAGAAAAATTACATGTCAATATTTTTTAATATCAATAAATATGGAATATAAGGAATCTCCCACACTTCATGATATTGAATTTCATTACTTCCATAACATTTGAAAATTATATTCAATTTTTAATTGGTTTCAACATAGGATGCCAATAATCCTTTTGAAATCTATAAAAAAGTTCAATCAAATACATGGATTTGGAAATAAATAACTCATGAATTCCACGAGTAACCTATAAACCCAAGAAATTGTCAACTGACCAATGATAAACATTTTAAAATTGGTCATTGTTAATGTAGAAAACTATTGTCATCATTCATATCTTGGACCACTAAATTTTATGTCATCCAAATTGATAAACACTTTTAATCTATCCATAAAATTAATTTTTATGTAATCATTATTATCAGTTCCTAATTTTTTAAATTAATGATTCATTAACAACTAATCTAACCTTAAATCCATGATATTTTTCTTATTACAATTCATACATTACCTTTTTCAATATACAATCATTATTCTCAAATTAAATAATGATAAAACTATCTGTTTATTTGATGTAAACCACCTATTCATGTAATACATTGGTAAAAGATAATTTTATATATAATTCGAGTACCATCAGATTTCATGGAATATGTCATGTTGGTGATATGAAATCATAATAGTCTTGATATGTTTTCAAATATTGATATACTATTAATTTTAAATGTAATAATTCATTAGGGTTTTATATCACTTCTTCCAATAACAATAAATGTCTTCTAATTGAGTGAATGAGATTTTAATATTCTTTTAAATGTTTCTTTTTTATCCTTATTTTTCTATGTAATATTTTAATTTCTTTTGGGTATTGAAGAAATATTTAATATTGATTAATTATTTTCTAAAATTCAATTATCCATTTTCTTCAACATACTAAAATTTTCCGAAACAATCAAATTTTGAGTTTCCATTAAAAGAATTTCCTATAACATTAACTTTTTATAGTGAATATATTATGTGTATTTATTTATATAATATATATAAATAATCATTTTATAAATAAATAGGATTGATTTGAACCAAAAATGGATGCATGTTAATCGTTTCACAAAGGAATATAATGATGAAGTTAAATTGTTCATGTTTTCATGAGAGCATGCACACAACCCTTATAAAATCATGTATCCATGTTTAAGTTGTTTTTATTAATGACAAATTAGTCTAGAAGATTTGAATGAACGTATTATTTTTCAGGGAATGGATCCCAAATGTAATTTATGGAGTAAGGAAAGGATGATGTGAATGTGGATATCTATTGGGATGATATTACGGTTTATGAATCATTTTATATGAGTACCTTAGTAAAATATGATAGTGATCACATGAAAGAAATGAAAATAGAAATTGAAGAAAACATCTGTGATTGTCTAATGTTGTTTGAGGAGTTATATAGTTGTTCCAATAAACCGCTATTTACGAGTTTTACTAAATACACAACATTGTCAGATTTATTGATGTTATATGATTTCAATGCTGGCAGGGGATGGATTGACACAAGATTTACAAATATTCTTGGTCATCTAAAACATATGTTACGATAATAAAATTAACTACCATGAGAAGCATTGGAAGATAAATAATTATTACATTCAACGGTCATAATTTCTCAAAAAATACAGGCTTTTCCAAATTATGGTGTATTATTTCTCAAAGACCATGAAAAACTCAAAAAAAGTATAATTGTGGCACATATCAATACAAGAAAAATGATTTACGTACTCATAAATATGTATGGTAAATTGCTATCATTCCATGGTTTAGAAGACTATATTGGTGTCATTAAACTGTGAGACAATTAACATGGAATGTAGATTCATGAATTAAATTTGGGATCCTACATCATCCAGTGGATTCTCCTCAGTGGATGAAAAGTGATTACTTGTTCTATGTATTAATAAATGAGATGAGAAACATTCATATTGCATTATATATAGATGGAATACATAATTTTGGAGTAGAAAGTATTTCTAACAATACATAGAAAATCATGTTAGTAAATTATAACATGCCTCTGTGGTTATATATGAGGCACAAATAAATTATAATGTGTATACATATATCTGGATCAAAGATACCAGGTAATGATATTGATGTCTATTTGGATCCATTTATTGATGATATGACATTGATGTGGGATATAGGTATTACAATGTATGATTCTCATATATGTTCAGAATTCACATTAAGGGGCATGTTTTATGGAATTATAAATGAATTACCTGCTTATAGAAATTTATCCGGATACAACATTAAGATAATGTTGGGGTTACCGATATGTGAAAAACAAACATAATCAGTTCTATTGGAACATTCCTTGAGGAATATGTTTTCAGAAAATCATAAATTTTTACCTCGATGAAATAAATACCAATCCTAGATGACATCATTTGTTGGGAATATCGAACAAGGTACTACAATATCTCCAGCAATGGGGGATCAACCATACACAATTGTAAAAAATATTGAAAGTGTTTTTGGCATACCATTTTTAAAAAACCATATTATATCAGGTTATATGAACAAATCAATTTTTTTTGAATTTTCGTATCCAAATTGTTTTTATATCTGAAAATTTCTTGATATATTGAACGTAGGAAAAAATATATCTGATACTATTATTCGAAGGTTACTAATTTTTTCCTAAAAGAATGATGACATGAAGGATACACTGGACTGGATTGAAATGGGGATAAGGGAATATTTGGCACCAATGATGGGTAAAAGATGTACTTTTCGTTCTCTAGTTTCTTAAACTATTTCTAGATAGAATTAATTGTTGTTTTACTTTTGCTAAATAGTTCAAAAGTTCAACAGTGGTATACATCAAATAAAATTAGTA
Source organism: Viscum album (assembly GCA_963277665.1). Classification (NCBI taxonomy): domain Eukaryota; kingdom Viridiplantae; phylum Streptophyta; class Magnoliopsida; order Santalales; family Viscaceae; genus Viscum; species Viscum album. The sequence goes on along the minus strand of OY728142.1, from coordinate 921,516,122 downwards.
ATGTTTCAATGTCTAATGTGAAGTTACAAGGACAAAAATCAACAAACTTTAATGTTATGTCGCAAGATTTAATGTCCATTTATTTTCATTTCTTTTTTTGAATTAAAATTTACATCATACGTTAACCAGACTATGCTGATTTTTCTTATCCATATGCATGAATGTTGTAGACTCGATGAAGTTTCCCATCATGAATAAGGAGATTGAAGTCATATTATGTGAATTAGAAAGTTTGTTCCCACCACCATTTAATGCTATAATGGTCCACCTGATGGTTCACACAGTCAAATAGGTTCAATTATGTGGTCATGTCCATCACATATGGATGTACCCCGTATAATATAATGTGATGATATTGAATGGTTCAATTAAGAATCAATGTTTTCTAAAAGGTTTTATTGTAGAATGATATATTTTTTAACATACAATTGAATTATTTACTGATTACTTATTAGATATTTAAAGCATCAGTCTCCCAATCTCTTGCAATAGTGAATACCTTATGGGAGAAGGGATTTTCGGAAGAGATGTTATTACAATCACCTTGACAGAGAAGAAGAAGCACATATTTACATATAACATATTTGTAAAGACATTAATACATAAATTGAATCCCACAAAAAAATAAAAGATATTTGAATTGATTATAGAATGAAGGATGAATATAAAATACACATAGTAAAGTCTTTATAGGATGGTTTAGAGAACAGATTTATAAATAGTTATTTGAAAATCCAAATTCAATTTTTGAACAACTTTAATTTGTAACAAGAGAACTGAATAAAAATTTAATATCCAACACTAGTTCTATATGAAATGGTTATAGGTTCTATAAAAAATAACATGATGGATTCAGTACGATGAACAATCCTTGTGTTTCACTTATGGATATAGTGATTCACATATCTGCGTCCAAAGATATAAATCCAAACTATTAAAAAAAGTTTATATTTTGGAATTATCCAACAGATTTACGAGTTGTATTATACAACAATCCATGTTCTGGTTTTCCATTGAAAATGGGTTGACAATATCAATGGAGTTAAGGTCAATGAAGTAGGCATTGTGAAGTTCAATTTCAATGTGGAATTGGAAAAGGAAGATCCATTCATAATGACATCACAAGTAGTGAATGCATTTGATGTCTTTCATTTGAAAGACATGAATTAGATGGTTTTCCAACTAGAGACTAAAAAAATGTTGAGTTAGAGGAAATTTCAATCCAGGATGATCCTTTCATTGAGATAAAACAATCATTTCATGTAAACCAAAATGTTGACAATATATTGAGTGTTAGATCTATCCAAAAAGATGTTATTTCAATTGTCAATTAGGGAAGAAAAACCTTGAAACCTATAAAAGCAAGAAATAGGGTTCCATGAGAAGGTAAAAGTGTCTTTTAATATATTTTGTTTTTTCATAACATTATATGTTCTTTCCTACATTAAAATAATCTAAATTAAATGTTTCACCGATAAAGAAAAACAAACCATTCTGCACATGATTAAAGAAGAAAATATAATGATGAAAACCATTTGGAAATATGTAATGGTTATGTTTAGATATACATTCAATATTTTACTGAAACATTATATAATGAAATATTGATTTAATTTTGATCATTCCTTGCAATGTTTTTATTTAATTTAGAATATTTCTATACATGTGTCATGCCTTTGTAAGAAGAGAAATGTTTTTGTCTCTGCTCAATCATATAGTTAATATAGATGTTTGCAGAGTAAAATCCTTGTTTATAAAATTAATATATTAATTCAAATTAATGTTTAATTTATTTCCTTTTTAATACTAATATTATAAATGTTTTCCCATATAAGATGATTATTTTGTTCATGTTGGGGTGATCTCTCCCACTTTCAAGATTATTCTCCTTTAAAGACATTTCAACTCCGAAGTGGTTCATTTATAACATTCTTTCTAGTTAACTCCAATGCCTTTGTAGGAAGAGAAACATATCTTCCTCTGATAAATTATAGTGTTAATATTTATTTTTTTATTGTAAAATCATCATCTATATAATTAATTAATTTTTTTATATTTATGTTACATTTATTATATTTTAGTATTACTAACATATTAAATTTATTCTTTTATAATTGGATTCTTATGTTCAAGTTGGGGTGTTCAATGGACCATCCATTCTTCTTCTTCTTTATAAAAAGTTAACACCTTCAATAGTGCAATTAATACTTTCATTCAAGGTACCTTCAACGACTTTGAAGAAAGTGAAACGATATTGGCTCTGCTGAATTATAGAGGCAATCAGGATGTTTATACATTAAGATCATTGTCCAAAAAATTAATGTACTGTTTCATTTTTATGTTTACTGTATTTCTTTTTTGTAGTACTTTCATAGTAAATTTTTATCATAGAGGTGGATTCATTTTTTTGAGTTGGGGTGCTCAGTCCAACATCCATGATTCTTCTCCCATACAATCTTTTCACCCCTAAAGTGGTGAATTTGTCACTTTCTTTCATGTTACATCCAATTCATTTGTAGGTAGATGAAAGATGCTACCTCTACTCAATTATAGAGGAAATCTTGATGTTTTCGAAGTATAATAATTGTTCATAGAATTAAGGTATTATTTCATATTTATGTTTTATTTATTTTTTAGTATAACTCACATAATAATTGTTTTCATATAAATTAGGATTATTTTGTTCGATTTGGGGTACTATGTACCACTTTTATGATTCATCTCCATTAATACCTTTTCACCCCTATAATGGTTCATTTATCACATTCATTAATGTTACCAATGTTGCTTTTGTAAGAAGAGAAACAATGTTGAATCTAATCAAATAAAAAGGTATTCCTGAGGTTTTCAAAATTAAAATCATTTTCCATAGAATCAATTTATCGTTTCATATATATGTTTAATTTATTTAAATTTAGTATTACTCATATAATAATTTTTCCCTATTATAAGTGGATTATTTTATATGTTTATGTGGTTTTTTCAATGATTCTCATGCAATGTTGGTAGTTTGACAAATAATGTCAATGAAAATCATAGTAACATTGATAGTTGTGATTTTTTCGATCCAATGGGACATGTAAGAATCTTCTACACCTCAATCTGAAAGATGATGTGACCGGTATGACTCCTACTACTTCATTCTATCTAAATTTTTTAATAATTGTAGTAAAAAATAAATTAGCCAATGTTTCTGTTAACAGTTTAAATATGATATTTGGATTTAAAATGACTCACTCAAAAAAAACAATGAAAACACATTGTGATATTCTTGATAATATAGTGAATCAATTTATATATTTTTTTGTGTGTGGGAATCAGTCGAATGTCAAATATATACCTGATGTGATCCGTATGAGAAAAAGTTTTTTTTTTAATTTTTAAATGAAATTTTAGTAAAAAGGATATGTGACATATTCAAAACTGAGAAAACACATTCAGATTGTATAGAAGCTTCAGGGAAAAAATACATATGTTTTCTCGGAACATGTATGAATCAGTCACACCTCAACCCGATACATGGTGTGACCGGTTAGACTCTAAGCTTATAATTTTTGAAAATTGAACAAAATTTTAGTAAAAAAACAAACAGAACTTTAGAAAATTGAATGAACAAATTAATATTGTTTTGATACAATAGGGAAATTATTTGTATGTGATTTTAGACATTCACGAAACATTCACACCTCAATATGATGCATAGTGTGACATATATTACTCAATGTGTGCATTCTTATTTAAAATTGACCTCAATTTTTGTAAAAAGTCCAACCAACTTACTCAAAACTACGAAAATTCAATCAAATTGATGAAATAATTTAGGAAAATGATCTATATGTCATTTTGGATGTGTAGGAATCTACCACACCTCAATATAATACATGATGTGATTAGTACGACTCCAAGTGTGTCTTTTTTTAACTAACATCAGTTTTATTACAAGAACCAAATTATGTTAATTTATTTCTTTATACTATTACTAACATAAGATTTTTGTTGTTATATAGGTGAGTTCGTTTGTATGAGGAGGAGTGTATGATTTAGAAATCCAATGAGTCAAGTCAGGAATAAAAGGAATATTGATGTTTTGAATGTATTTAATAATTTATATTTATGTAATCTTATGTACCAATGATAGAAATGTCTATAATATAGTTTTTTTCGTGTATTTTTTTGTAAATTTAATTTCATTTAAATTATATATTCGGGACTTGTCTTTGTTGATATATGTTGCATTTGTTGGTGCAGTGTGCTCTTACAAAACACAAAAATATGGCCATTTATCATTGCTTATAAAATAGTTTACAAAAATCATATTTATCACTGCTTTTAAAAGTTTTGATAAAAGATTTATTTAACACAGCTACTATAAGCGATGATATAGATCTATTTTATCAAATATTTTATAATAACTCATAAATAGTTCCTTTATCAGCAGAAAAATAATTTTCTTATAAATGGATCCTTTATCAGGACATATTTTATCACTGAGAGATCAATCCTTTATCAGGTCTTTTTCAACGTTGATAAATGACGAGGGATTTTAACCTAGATCATGTAGTCATCACTTTTCTAGAGCAGATAAAAGGTATTTTTAGCACTATTAAAGGATAGTTTTATAATAGTGGTTATTTAAATAAATAAGAGGCCTTGGATGCCTCGTAATTGCTCAATCCACTCCTCAAAAAAATTAACACCTCCATATATTGAAAAAACTTATAATGTGCTTGGATATACGACTTAAAAAAATAGATATCAATCATTGGTTGATGGATTAAGAAACTGAGATTCATACATATCGATTCACTAATGAGACACCCCTATTCTCTTCATTAAGGTTAACCAATTATAATTTTTTATGGTAACTGGTCTCGTATCGAGATAAGGGAGTGATTCTCGAACATATCTTAAATATATTAGAGAGTCTCATCGTACGCATCAATTCCACCCAGAGGACTGCAATGATCCCAACCTCCCATCCTCCCCACCAATGAATGTACCTAATTTTTTTTTTGAATGAAGCCCCAATTGACCACAGGTATTTGGAAAGCATATCCTTACCCAGTTATGGATGAGGGAACCATAGGGATATTTCATTATGAATTAATATGGTGCTATGATGTTTATTGATTTTCAAGAAATAAACCCCTAAAAATAAACCATCAAGACAACCTGAATCCATATTAATGAGGGTTAATAGTCATGTATTTTCCATCAAAACAAAATTGCGGAACTGGATATTAATATCTCAAATAAAAAATTTATTGGGTTACTGCCTTTCAAGCCATTTTGATTACTCAAAATGAAAAATAAAAAATTGTGAACTTGATGTGAATCTATCAAATAACAGAATGAATGGTTATCATACATTATTCCATTTTTATTTTCATATTCTGCGCAAGAAATGGGATGGACGTAAAACCCTAAAAAAGAAATATGGTTCGATAACCTTGTGTTAGGAGACATTGTTGGAATATCCAAAAATAGATAAAAATCCTAACATAAATCTTTCATTTGGTCCTTCATAATAGGGGTTCTCATGAAGTAAGTCCACCCTCACTTTGACAAGTCCACCCAAGAAGAATGGGTTTATCAAGAATAAAATAACAATTATGGTAACTATGAATACATGATTGAGCACATAATCCTTTTGATATTTATCTAATCAGTGGAATTGGTCCTTGTTTTTTACATGACTGCAAATAATGACCTCAGATACAATATCCCAATTGAAGATAATGTCATCATTCATCAACCATTGCAAAAAGTAACTTGCAGCTTCAACACCCACTAGTTTCAAAATGATATCACCTTATATAAATATTCAATTTCATAAGGAAAACACAATTTTATAGTAATACCATTGATCTAGTGCAATCCAGAGCCGTAAAGCTTTATAAAAGTGTCCTTATGTACATAAACTAGCGCTTTTTCATCTTCCAATGAAAGTATAAATAACACAACAACTATTATTTCCACATCTAACACCATTTATAGTTTATCATTACAGTATGAAAATAACCACCACTAAAATATAATGAAGGTTGACCAGGGAGTCAAATGTGGTTCCTTTTTTATTTAGGGGCTATGTAACATCGCCAAAATTAAAATCATAGTTTTTTATAAATATTTTATTAAATTTCTGAATTTATAATCAAATCCAATTTTGATATGTTAATTAAGGTATAATTTTCATATCTAATGTTATAATATGAATAAAAAATTAATATTTTTAGGAAATAAGATTATATATTATGTAAATATATTAAAATATAAATACTGATTTTATAATCAATGTTTTGTTTAAAATAATATTTTATTATAAATAGATTTATTCAATTATTTTTTAATAACAAATCAATATTTTCATTTAAATGATTATGAAATCATTATAAATAAATATTTTGAAAACAATATAAATATATTTTAATACAATAAAACGTTTAAAAAACTAAAATTATTTAGAATATGACATTATTTTTTGTAAAATTATTGAATGATGAAATAATAATTTATTTTTATTTTTACTATGTTTATATAACACATAAACATGGTTCATATCATATATATATGGTCAAATTTAAATAAATTATAACCAAAAAATTATAATAATTTAAAACTAATAATAATATTATAAATTATTTTTTCATTAATAGTAATGATAATAATTATAGTAATAATAATTAAGGGTAAAACATATTTTTTCGAAAAATTATTATTATTATTTTAAATATAATATATTTTATAAATATATAATTATTATTAAGATACTATATTTTATAAATATATTATTATTTTATTTTATAAAATTTCAAAATATAAATATATATACTAGTATTATTATCATGAAACTGAATTTCATATATATGTAAGTAAAATGAATGAAATGATAAAAAATAAACAAAATTGAAATTCAGGATTAGGTTTTTAGGGAGAAATTGGATTTGATATGAATTTGGGGTAAGGGGATTTGAGAAATTCCGAGAATGATGGTTTGAGGGAATATGCAATTGAGGTTGACCATTTGGGATTCCAACCAAGGGATATTAGCTACCGATGAGGAGTCCAAATTAGCGTCGACCACTAATGAGGGCTCCCGAAGGCAAATGAGATCTGACTGATATACTAGACTCTTTCTGAATGGAATGAATCTTAGAGGCTATAAGTGGGGGGGGGGTTCAATATGAGTGTTTTTAAATGTAGATCATCTCATTATATTCTTCATCTTCAGATATATGGTATGTATTTGTATGTTTTGGTACATAGATGAATGAATCTATTTCATTATTTGTTCATTGTTATGTTCACAATTTTCCACATTTCTATCTACATAGGGTGCTGAAGGATATCTGTTTTTTATCTTTTCAGATTATTATTAATTGATCGGTATCTTTTGTCACCTCATGGTCATCTTATTCATTATATAAAATAAAATTACCCAATTTGTGTATCTTTTGTCACTATTTTCATCTATATTTTTTTAACATATCATTGAATCTTCATGAAGTAGATTAAATTAATTTATTTTCATGTCAAAATAAAATAAAAGAAATTATAGTCTATTGGTTTCTAAATTTACTAACCATTGATTTAATTTTTTTCATGTTTCTGTAATATTTATTTATTCCACAATTTGAACTTATTCTTACACGGTAAGAAAAACTTCCTAACAACATATATTGTGACCCTTTTCATCTATATCTAATTACATATATATATAAATAAATATACATATATATATATAGTAGAAAAATGATTAATATAAAATATAAAAGAGTTAGATATAAAAATCCAGACTCTCTAATACTTCTATGAAGAGTGGTGAACTATGTAATGGAGTGAACTATCTTAATTCTATAAAAAAACATTGCAGTCTGCTTTCCTTCTGTTTCTTTTGATGTGTCCAAGCCTTATGAAAATGTGTTCATTCAATTATTTGAGGTAATGGATCAGTTTATTTATTCATTTTTAATAAATTATAAATTTTTATTTTTATGTTTATTATTAGGGATTAAATATGTAATTATATTATGTATCATTGTTTAATTTATTCATATGGGAAACAAATTGAATTATTTTCAGAATTAATATGTGTATATATATGTTTTCTAAAATATTATTTTAAAAATTACATTATAAAGAAATTATATTCAAAATTTATAATGAAACTATACGTGTAATACATTTTTGTGAAAATATTCTGAATATATGATGTTATAATAATATTCAACCATATTTATAAAAATGAAACATTTAATTTTCATTTTTATTTATTGTAATGAATTTCAAATTTAATGTTTATAATTTTCAAAGGGTGTTATAATATTTTAAACATTTATTTTATTATTATAATTATGATTACATGGTATTTTTTTACAAAATATAATATTTTCCAGATCATGTTTATTATGTAATATTATCTTGAAATGGAATAATATAGCATGTTATTTTTTACATGCATGTAATTCATGATCATTATAATGGCCATATTTAATGATAATTTATGAATTTCTATACATATATGTTGTATCTATAAACTTATTGTGTACATATATAAACATGTGCATCAAATAACATATTATTTTTATGAAACCACTTTAAAAATGAATTTTATAACTTTTACGACTGATATTTTATTACAAGAATGTTAATTATACTTTTATTAAAATTTGGTGTATTTATAATTGTGATGATATTTTTTTATTCGAATATAATAGATGTCATACTATGAATTTATTTATATATAAATATGTAAATGATTAAAATTAGTTGATTTGATTGAAAATTAAACACAACAGTAAAAATGTATATATATATGTATGGAAAATTCATTTTTTTTATTAAAACAGGTACATGTAAATTGTAAAGACGAAAGGGAGTGTGGAGTGAGACTGTTTATCAAGAAATTGTGTAGGTCTAACAAACCTTTAATGTTTTTATGGCCTCATGTGTTAGTTTTCAATGAGTTTTCTTAATGATATACAAAAAAAATCAGTATATTGTTTTTGAGGATTTTTCAAAGAATAATTAGATGAAATGTATTATAATAGTTTATAAATGTATTTTACAAATCTACTTTTCAATGTCATTTTGTAATACTCTTAACTAGGTAATTAGGATCACCCTTCATTTTAATTTTTTTCAATCATTTATTATATTATTCTGACGGCATTCACCACACGTATTGAGTTAACACACACATAGAAATCATGTCATTTTATTTTATTTTTAATCAAATATAATGTTTTTACATAATTATATAATCATCCATAACCTAAACCAGATAAGTACATGTAGTGTAAAATATTTAGTATATTTTTTAGTTTTTTATATAAAATGACCCCACATTATTATGCCTTGAACATTGAAGTGCAAGATCGAGGCATCACACTTGGTATCAGAGCAATGATCTAGAACAAATTAGAGAATAGATGTAGTCTTATAAGAGGTAGAGTATTGATGTTTAGTAATTAAAGATTTTTTTTAATTCTAAAGATGAAAATTCCAAATTTTATTATGTTAATTGAATGAATTGCGGTTACCCAATTATTTGAATGGCAGAGAATATAACATCCGAAAAATTATAAGATTAATTTAATTTTTACTAATATTTTTTATATTTAATATTTTAAATAAAAAACATTGATTTGATATTTATTTTGATAATTTGGAAATTATAAAATTGTACATTACTTTTTCTCGTTAAATATGTTTTCATGAAATGTATAATTTTATTAACTTATGTAACAATATTTTAAAAATAATCTTTGATTTCAGAAAATAAGATTAGACCTTAATCTAATATTTTAAGTTAAAAAAATCATTTATAACCAATGTTTTAATTAAAAAAATTATTATAAATTTATTTATTGTAATATTTTTATAATAAATCATGATTTCATTAGAATGGAATAAAATATAATTATAAATAATTATTTTTAAATTTATAGAAATATATTTTATTAAATAATAATTTTCTAAAAAAGAATATTATTTTCCATATTGGTTGATATTTTTATTAAATTATTGAATGATGAAATAATATTTTATTGTAATTATGAGGATTTTTTTTAACACTAAAAAATGGTTCATATCTTTTATATATAAAAAATTAAAAATCATAACAATAAACATAATATTACAAGTTATAATTTCATTAATGGTCATAGTGATAATAATAATAATGAAGGCTAAAACATATTAGTTTAGAAATTTTTTTAATATTTTTAAGATAATATATTTTATAAATATAATATTATTATGTTTTTTAAAATTTAAAATTATAAATATATAAAAATAAATTCCTAAAAAAGTAGAATATAATTTTTATTTTAAAAAAATTAATGTAATGAAAAAATGGACTTTTTGCTTTATGTGAGTCATTGATTGTGAAAGGAATTCGGGTTATAGGGAGTTGAGCGCATCCAAGTGAGGGGGGTTGGAGTGAAGCCATGAATTATGTCAACAATTAGGGGTATATAATGAGGGATATTGGATTGCAGAGAGTAATCCTAGTGAGATTTGACCACCAGTGAGGGATCCAAAAGACTGATGTGGTTCGAACGTAGACCTTGAATAATTTTAGTTGTTTGAGAATTATGGAAATAAAGAGTGCTTGGATAAATATGATGTTTTTAAAACACAGGTCATATATATATGTTATTAGTCTTCATATCAAATGTGGTTGTTTGTTTATTTTAGTTTTTTATGTATTGAAATCTCTTCCATGATTTGAAATATAGGATGTTTTTCAATTATCACATTTTTCTTCTACACAGGTTAACGATAAATCTTTGTTCTTCATCATTTCAATTTATTATTTACTAATCATCATAATCTATGTCATATTTGTCAATTTTTAATATAAAACCAAATTAATAGATTTTGGTATGTTCATCCCTCAATCAGAGTAGTATTATTCTACATTTCATAGAATATTCTCAATGAAACTTGAATTATTTTATTGTAATGTTACCATCAATTTAAAATAATTGTAGTTAATTTTTTAAATTCCTAACAATTGAATATTTTTTTCATGTTTCTACAATGTTTATTTATTCCTCCTTCAAAATATTCACATTCTTTCAATGAAAATCATTCGAACCACTTATTTTCAGACCCTTTTCATCAATATTTGATTAAAAATATATAAATATATAATAGTAAAATGATAAATATAAAATATACAAGACTGATATATATAAATCCTAATCTCAAACACATCTAGAAAGAGAGGTTCACTATGTTTGGTAGGGAACTATCTTCATTCTATAAACAAATTCTTAACTCTATATCACTTTTCATTTTTTTGATGGGTCCAATCCATGGGAAAAAGTTATGGTTCAATTATTTTGGGGTAAGGGGAAATATTAATTATATATTTTTATTTAATTATATAATTTATGCTTTATGTTTATAACTAAGGGAATAAAAATTTATTTATCTTTTAAATTATGTTTTAATTAATTCATAAGGGGAAAAATTTAAAATTATTTTCTGAATTAATATGTGTAAATATATGTTTTTGAAAATTTTGTTTTAAAAATTCATTAATAAAGAATATATTTACAAAACATTATATTGAAACATTAGGTATAATACATTTATGTGTATATTATATTCAAGACACCATGTTATAATAATATTGAAACATATTTATATTAGTGTTATATTAAATTTAAAACGTAATTTATTTTTAGGACATATAAATTTCATGTTTATAATTATGAAAGGGAGTTATAAATTTTAAATGAAAATTTTATCAGTATAATAATCTTTAAATTGTTGTATTTACAAAAAAATAACATTTTAAAGATCTTGTATATTATGTAATATTATCATGTAATGGAAACGTATTAAAAGTTATAATTTTTCTAAATATCATTCATGATCTCTGTTATTTAAATTTTAACTAATTATTCATGACACTCTATACAAAACATTTTAATATTTAAATTTATATTATAATTATATAGACATGTCTATCAAATCAATTATTATTTTATAGGAAACTATTTTTGAATTGGATTTCATGATTTTTATGAGTTAAAAATTAATACAAAGATTGTAATTAACCTTTCATTGACATTTGATGCATTTATAATGGGGATGAGATCTAGTTCCTCCACATATATTAGATGTACACCTCTTTATGTATATATATATAAACATATAAATGTATAAAAATTATTTTCCACGATTAAAAATAATAAATTCTCATGAAAATGTATCAATATATATCGAAATATTAAAATGTTTATATAAAAATTGGCACATGGACATTGTAAACATGACAGAGATTGGGGAGTGAATTAGTGCATTATAAATGTGGGTCTTACTAGAAAGAAATCAATGTTTTAAGTGACCTTATGGTTTATTCTTTGAAAATTTTTCATAATGATTACCCGAAAAAATAACTACATTATATTTAAATCATTTTCAATGTATAATTATTTTCGAAGTATTATGATATTTTATAAAGGTATTTTACAAAGGTATTTATCAATGGATTTTACAGAACAATTTACTAGGAAATTATTCTCACCATTTATTTTAAATTTATTTTTCATACGTGTAGTATAATATTATGAAGGTGTTATCTTTCTTACAGAGTTAGATCACATGAAATAATCTAATAATTTTTCTTTATTTTTTTCGCTACTCTATCATTCTCTATTTAATTTTATGATTATCTAAAAACTAACAAAACATGGTCATGGTGTGTAGACTGTTACATGTTATTTTTAATTGTATTTTATAAAAAATACAAAACATTTTTCTGAGATGAAACTGGAAGTACTAGTTCAGGGCTTCATAGGCCGTTTTGGAGGGATCCTAACAACCTTTGCCACCAAAACCATCACAACGGTACCCACCAGTCGCCTACTAAGGGTACCGTCCAACAAATTTCCACCTATGACACCCAAGCATGAGAAGCATAAATTAAACATCGGGCGAGGAACACTATTTATAATAATTAGTGGGTTCATATCCCCACTTCTGCTGACAATGTGTACATACATATATTTCAAGTAATAATTGAGAAGGATTTTATTGCTGATCACTCAGAACTCGTATATTAGTATTTTCCTATAGCAGGAATGGGGGTGGCACATATCTCTACCCATGTGATAGATTTAAATCACTATATCTTAGTTGTGCAGTGATGATAGAGGTGGATGAATATATTCTCTTCAATAAATGATATCTTTTTGTAGATAGTGGTGATGGAAAATATGAATTCTTATATTCTAGAAAAAATATTGGTAAAATTCCAATATATCATTGAAAATGATGAAGAAATCCACTGAAATATTCCGAAACTTGTACTGATATGGGGACATATTCATATCAATGACTCTAAATCCAAGGCATTATAACTCTCTCATCTTTATGAACAATTTTTTTCTATGGAGAAACAACACAATATTTCATCCATATATGAGGTTTATTGTTATATTCTAATAATGTAAGAGGAATCAGAAAAAGCTCATATTCTTGTTCTAATAGAGACATACTAGTGGAGAGTAACACATAAATTAGGGAAGGGCTCATGCGTGTTGAAAATGGCCGACAACATGTTTCAAAGAAATAAGATCGAACTCATACCCTAATTCAAGATGGGACTCACAAACTGAGAAGTTCACATTCATTGTGAAAGTATTTTATTAATATAGAAGAAGACCAATGGAATCATCCAAAGGGAAAGCATCAGGCTCATATTATAAGGACTCAGACTTAAACATTACATAATCTGGAATTAAATTAATAATTCACATTGAATATCTTTTTAGGTTTATAGTTTTAGAGAATTAAGACATAAATATTACATTACATCTCAAAAATTACAAGGTAGAAACTTCTACTCAGTTTCAATTTTTTTCCAAAAATACATACTCTTGAAAAAGAGTCATGTCTCGTCCCAGGTTTTAGACCACATGACTTTTTCTAGATCCTGTCATTGACCCTGTTTATCATTAGGTCCTATGAAAAACATTTCAACACTAGGGATGAGCATAAAAATCACATTAAGGTTTATAATACAAATAAATAAAACATTTTTCCATCAATAAATACATAACATAATTTCTTTAACATAATTTGTGAAGTCATAATATTTATGAATAACACAAGGAAAACATAAATCATAAAGGAAACTTATGGCATCCATGTCATACATACATTTTAGCTATCACAGCTACACAGGGAGTAACATTTGGAATACTCATCGTAGTATATTTCATAAATATCATAGGAGAAACATTCATGTTTACATTCATCACAATGCACAATGAATTAAAGAGTGGTCTCGGGATCACCCATCCTAGGTTTATCACGGAACCACCATTATACGTAATAATTCCCAAGAACAATAACATATTTGTAACACATAAAACAAACATAAAGAAAAGATAACATTTCCCCATTTTAATCACGATATATCATTTAAATATATTAGCATAACAAATCCATTATCAGAACCATTTTCTATACAAAAATACATACAAGATTATATGGTATTTATTTTCATTTTTAAAACATTATGGCTTGTTAAGGAATCCAATGATAAAATAACACTCGTAGTGGCAGAAAGGTCGTTGTCAATGCATATGTTAAAAAGAAACATTCATTTGTATTGTTTAGTAAAGCGCTTTGTAGAAAAAGATTCCCTTTTAATGAAATGAAAATTCCTCGGGTTTTATAAAGTATATTAAAGAATGTTGTGAATTAAAAAAATATGCCTCAATGAAAGGATATTGAGATGACGTCCCTTACCTCATGTTTGACTTGACCCATTCATTCTTTAATCTCCTGAATAATAATCTAAAGATAATTTCTAATTGAATGAGAACATTTGTCAATTTAATTATTCTTTTTATATCACTTATTACCATTTTATAAACATTATGTAATCATTTAAGACAATATTGGTCGTTTTGTCGATATTTGGTACTTGATAGTCAAAAATGGACTTATTATAATTACAAGTTATTCACATGGTCAAAAGTTCATTATATTAAGAATGATATTCATGATGTAGATATCATATATATTCAGTATATACATGTATTTGTAATATTACATACCATTTAGAGGTAGGAAATGAAATGCACTGTTCATGGAGACGGTAAGTCGTACATAAGCATACACGCTACTTTCATTTATATTTCTTAATTTAATTGAATTAAAACATAATGATAAAAATTTGTATTATAATTCAAGTATAATATCATATATAATATCATTAAATCCAACCTTTATACATCCCACATATGGAATTAATGAGTCATATCACTTTGAGAAGGAGGTAGTCCGCACTTCCTCAAAAGAAATTATCACGTTTAACGATAATAGAAACCATAAAGGTATGCTAAAAAGGAAAATTACAGAAGGATAAAGAAAACATAAATATAATATATATCATATATAAACATAGTTCAAACTTAAAGTCCACCATGAGAGGTGTTAGGAGATTATTGAATAATCATCGTTTCGTGAGGCGTTAGATTTCCATCCACAGAAACAAAATTTTCTTTAACCATTAGATATAGGTGTGTGTATGTTTATTTCAAATCCTTCTAATAAATACATCCTTGTATGTTTAGAGTCAATGATATGATGCCTCATGGCAGAAATTAAATCATCCAATAAAAATATTACTGGTTTTGGACATTATTTTAATAATTATAATCTTAATTATTTAAATCATTTATTAATGAGGTAAACCCTACATCATTATTGTGTCATAACTAATTTTTTTATATAATGTATAAAAATTATAAAACAAATTTCATGATGTAGGTAATCTTTTTAGCTTTCAAAATAATATTTATAGTCGATAAGATAACTTATATAACATTATGTAAAAATTAATTTACTAAAAAAATAATTTTTATGTCATTTTTTACTTTTCTTTAAGTTAATTAAAATAAAGTATCATTGTCACTCCTATGTGGCCACATGGGGTCCAAAAATCTACCCAAGGATGCTCATTGACAGAATTTTATAATCCAACAGGATTAGGAAACATTTTTGGGTAATTTTGTATTATTATGATATTCTTTTTATCTTGAATTACACTATTTAACTTTAACTGTGGTAAATAAAAGTCCAAAGTTACTATTCACCAAAAATTATTTCCATCTTATTAAACCATATTTTACTTAATAATAACAACCATGAATGTTTTATTTTCAAAATTAAATTCTCATATGTGGTAAAATTTCATTTAAATGAAAAAGCTAGTTTTTAACTACTACATAGTGGTTTCACTATTCATCAAAAATTTATATTTTTCTGAAAACTACCAAAAATTACACATAAGCTACATTTGTTATTGAGAATTGAAAAATGATGTTTATTTTATCCAATTCAAAACATAGAATTTGGATTAATTAATTTAAAATTAATTCTCGTTGTCAAAACAAAAAGCGTGTTTTTAAGAAATATTAACTATCAAAATATTGACACTTGTTTTGTCTAATTTTGAATTTAAATTAATACCAATGACCAAAATTTTTTTAAATGGTAAAAATATAATATAATTAAACTTTAAAACTAATTAAAAATATAATCTCACCATATAAATAAATTTCCATACAGGGTAATTTTGAATTAAAATACAACATTTTTCACTTTTCATTAAAAAATAAATTTTATTAGAAAAAAACCAAAAAATTACCCAATGTACATTTTATTGTCCTGATTCTAATGAAAAATTTTCATTTGGTCAAATAAAATATATAAAATTGACCAAAACAAGATTTAAAGAAGGTTCTCAATCAAAAGGTGGTAAATCACCATTTTAATGTTAATTACACTTAAAATTTGATTAATTCACATTTAAGCCTCTAAATTTTATTTGATAAATGTAGAAACTTTTAACAAAAATGTATAATATATTTTTAGGTAGTTCTGTTCATTCCCAGTAATACAATGGCTTGGCGTTAACTACCATTTAAAATAATAAAATTATATAATTATTGTGTAACGTAAGATTTCAAAAAACTCATTGTTGCGTATCAGGTACGCCATCGATCATAGAAACCCCTTTAAGGTAAAATTAATTTGTAATTCGGAAAATAATTATTATTAAGAAAATGTATTATTTATTTATTTACCTTGGATGTTACATCCTTTCCCCTTTTTGGAATTTGCATCCTCGCAATTTTATTCACTTATCAAATAAAAGTGGGTATTTATCCCTCATAGAATTTTAATATTCCCACATTACCTATTCAACCATAAGGTTTTTCAACATAACCTTTACTTGCTAAATTACCTTATTATGCAACACTTTATCTCTTCGGTCAAAAATCTGGATTCGTTGTTCTTCATATGAGAGATTATCTTCAAACTGAACTACCTCTGGACTTAAAACATGAGATGGATTTGTCATATACATTCTCAACATTGAAACCTATAAATAATTGTTTACCTGTGATATACATGGAGTTAAATCCACTCTGTAAGAAACAGTTCCAACTTTCTCCAGGATTTCATAGGGTCCAACGTACCTCAAACGCAACATTCCCTTCTTACCAAAACGCAACACACTTTTCCATTGAGAAATTTTGAGAAAGACATAATCTCCCACTTCAAAATAAATATCCTTCCTCTTAATATCCAAATAACTTGTCAGCCTTCTCTGAGCAGTTCGCATGTGTGTCTAAATCAACTGATCATTTTATGCCATATCTTCTACAAATTCCGGTCCCATCAACTTCCTTTAACATAATTCATCCCAAAATACTAGAGTCGGACACTGATTCCCATATAATGCCTCAAATGAGGACATTTGTATACTGGAATGAAAAATGTTACTATAAATAAATTCAACCAAAGATTGATGTTGGTCTCAACATCCCTGGTAATCCAACGAGCTAGCACGTAACATATCCTCTAAGGTCCCAATTGTTCATTCTAACTGTCCATCTAATTACGGATGAAAAGTTATATAAAAAATTAATTTAGTACCCAACGTCTTCTGAAGGCCTTTCCAAAAGATAGAATTAATCCTCGTATCACGATCAGATACAATAGATAGTGGAACTCCATGAAACCTGACTATATTTTTAACATACAACTGAGAAAATTGATCTAGAGAAAAAGTATCTCGAATAGGAAGGAAATGAAGTGATTTAGTCAAACAATCAACAATAACATAGATTTCATTATTACCTCGATATGTCTTTGGTAATACCATAATGATGTCCACAGATATATTTTCCCATTTTCACTCTGGCACCATTAAATACTGAAGCATCCCTTTTGGTCACTTCCTCTGTGCTTTAACCTACTTACAAGTCAAACAATTCACAGTTAAATTAGCAATATCTTTTTTCATTCCATCCCACCAGTAATCCTCCAAATGGTCTATGTACATCATAGTACTTCTAGGATGAACTGAAAATTGAGAACTATGAGCTTCACATAACAACTCATTCGTCAAATCTAAATCACAAGGCCCACATAATCACTTCAAATACATCAAAACACAATCATTATCAATGTTAAAAACCAGAATCATACCCTTCTGGACCAACTCTACCTTTTTCTGTAACTCACTGTTTTTCTTCTGCACTTGATTTATTCTATCTGATAGAGATGATTTCACTGACACCTGAAACAAAACAAAATAATTTCATGCACCAACAACTTCTATGACAAAGTTCATCAAATCAAAAACAAAAGGATCTCGTTCCTAACATATCATGGTCAATGAAGCATTATTTTTTGGACTCAAAGCATCAGCCTCTTTATTTTCCATTTCTAGATAATAATGAATCATACAATCATAGTCCTTGATTAATTCCAACTGTTTCCTCTATCTCATGTTCAACTCTTTCTAAGTGAATATATACTTCAAAATTTTGTGGTCAGTATATATTTAAAATTTTACTTCATTAGAATGAAGGTTTCAAATTTTTAAATAAAAAACAACATCATCTAATTCTAAATCAAGTTTAGGGTCGTTTAACACATGAGGTTTCAACTGACAAGAAGCATAAGAAATTACCTGATCATTCTGCATAAGAACACTACCAAGTACATTCAATGAAGAATCACTATAAATAACAAACTCACCATTACTGGAAGGTAGTGCCAAAACTGGATCATTCACCAATCTTCTTTTCAATTCCTTAAAAAAATAATCACATTCTTTTGCCTAAATTAACTTAACACCTTTTCGAGTTAATTTAGTCATTGGAATAAATAACTATGAAAAATTCTCAGCAGAACTCTAGTAATAACCTACCAAACCAGGAAATAAACAAATATTGGTTATATTTTTGGGTGTTTTCCATAATTCAACTACTTTAGATTTAGTAGGATCAACATTTATTATATTTTTTGAAATAATGTGAGAAAGGAATGAAATTTTCTTTAACCAAAACATCCACTTGATAAATTTCTGAAATATTTTCTTGTCTTTTATGGTTTGTAACACAAACCTTAAATGAAATTCATTCTCCTCTTTAAATTCAGAATATACCAAAATATCATCAACAAACAGTACCACCATTTATCACCTAAGTCAACTGATCCTTCACTGAAACAAACTATTCAGTTTCAATTCTGACCATCTGAGGATGATGATTTGGAAGTTCATTTCCCTCTGTATGCCTTCACTACAAAACTTCCCTTTTTTTCTTCTAAGAAAAACCATTCTAAACATAGAAATATCTTAGGCTAATCGACATAGTAATTTTGAAATGATATATCATTTCATTATTAAAATAAAATAATTTATGGATATTAATTTAACAATACACTAACTCTTATAGATATCTAAATCGACCATTGATACCAACTATAAAGACCCGACATTAAAAACTACATAATATTTAATGAAATGAATAAATCACATTAAGGATCTCTTTAGGTTTATAGTTTTAGAGAATTAGGAAATACCTATTACATAACATCTCAAAAATTACAATGTAGACACTTCTACATAATTTCAATTTTATTTTCATAAAATACAAACTCTTGAAAAAATAGTCATGTCTTGTCCCATGTTTTAAACAACATGACTTTTCCTTAATCCCATACTTGACCCTATTCATCTTTAGGTCCTGTGAAAAACATTTCAAAACTTGAATTGAGCATAAAAAGCTCAAAAATGGTTATAAAACAAAGAATGAAAATAGTATTACATCATTGCATACATAACATAAGATCTTTAACATAACTCAGGAAATCATAATATTTATGAATAACACAAAGAAAACATAAAACAAAAAAGGAAACTTGTGGCATCCATATTATACTTATATTGTAGTTCTCACAACTACATAGGGAGATACATTTGGAATACCCATCATAGTATATTCCCTAAATATATTTGGAGAAACATTCAGGTTTAACTTTTTCATATTACCCAACACATTAGAGAGTTATCTCAGGGCTCACCCTCCCTAGGATTATCAAGGAACAACCCGTATACGTAACAATTCCCAATAACCATACCATATTTGTAACACATATAACAAATATAAAAGAAAGATAAAATTTCCACATTTTAATAATAATATATAATATAAATATATTGACATAAAAAATCAATTATCGAAACCATTTTCAATAAAAAAATATGTAAAAGTGTATATGGTATTTATTTTCTTATTAAAATCATTACGACTTGTTAAGGAAGCCAATGATCAAATAATAATCATGGCGGTGGAAAGGGTGCTGTCACTGTGTATATTAAAAATAAAAATTATTTATTTTCATTTAGTAAAAGTTTTTTTTGAAAAAATATTCCCATTGAATTAAATGAAAAAATCAATGGTGTTTATACAGTTTATAAAAGAATTTCGTGTATTAAAACAAAATATGCCTCTATGAAATGAGATTGAGATGAAGTCCCTTAACTCAAGTCTGACTTGACACGTTCATTCTTTAATCTCTGGAATAATAAACTAAAGATAATTTATAATTGCATAAGAACATTTTTCATGATTATTATACCATTTATATCACTTAATACAATGTTATAAAAATTATGTAATCATTGAAGTTAATATTGGTCATTTTATAGATATTTGGTACTTGAGTCAAAAATGGACTTCTTATAAATAAAATTTGGTCACGTGGTAAAATGTTCATTATATCAAGAATTATATTAAATATGTTTATATCATATATATATATATAATATATATCCATTATATATATGTAAATATAATATTACATAACATTTAGATGTAAGAAATGAAATGCAGTGTTCTTGGAGACGGTAAGTCGTACGTACGCATGAACGCTACTTTCATTTTTATTTATTATTTTAATAGAATTAAAACATATGGATACATAGGAATATCATAATTAAATTATAATATCATATATAATATCATTAAATCTATCCTTTATATGTTCCACATATTGAATTAATGAGTCATATCACATTGAGGGGGCGGTAGTCTGCACTTCCTCAAATGAAATTATCGCATTTTACCATAATGGAAACCATAAAGGTATGATATAAATGTAAAATATATAAGCATAAAGAAAAAAATATATAATATATATCATATATAACTACATTTCCATCTTAATGGACACCATGATATTTGGTAGGGGATAATTGAAGAGTCATCGTTTCGTGAGGCGTTAGTTTACCATCCACAAAAACAGTATGTTCATTACCCATTAGATGAAGGTGTATGTAAGTGTAGTTTGAAAAATTTTAATAAGAACATACTAGTATAATTAGGATAATACTATTGTTATAAAATAAGAGAATAAAAAGTGTTTAGGGGTTAGATAATTAAAATAAAAGAAATAAATTTAAGAGAAATTGTTACCTTTAGTTCAGGTAACTCCATTTGCTTTGAATCAAAAAGACTTCATGATGTTTTTTATTCCATGTGATCTTGAGAGATTATTCGAGCTTGGGTTGGACAATCCAAGGGGCTTGTGATGTGTGAGTGATTTTTTAGAAGTGGTTTACTTTCATAAGGGGGAGGAGAGGCTCTTTATGAACGTGTAAAAATATTATTTTATTATATAATGATTTTCGGTTCCAAAATGTCCAAAACTAATTAACATCGAAGATAAGATGCATCATGGTCGAAATAAAATCAACCAATATAAATTGGATAGGTTTTGGATATTATTTTAGTCATCATAATCTTATTTATTTAAATCATTTATTAATGAGTTAAACACTACATAATTACTGTGACATTACTAATTTTATTTATATGATGTCTAAAAATTATTGAAAAAAATATCAAAATGTAAGAAATATTTTTAGCTTTTGAAATAATATTTATATTCTAAAATATAACCTATATAACCCTATATAAAAATTAATTAACTAAAAGATATTTGTTTAGGTCATTTTTGTCTTTTCTTTATGTAAATTAAAATAAAGTGTCATTATCACTCCCACGTGGCCCCATGGGGTCCCAAAATCAACCCAAGGATGATCAGGGTCTACATTTTATCAACCAATATGATTATAACACATGTTAGTGTTATTTTGTATTATTATGATATTCTTTTTATCATGAATTACCCTATTTACCTTTAACCGCAATAAATAATAGTCAAAAGTTACTATTCACCAAAAATATTTTCATCTTATGGTATCTCATTTTACATATTAATATAAACCATTTATTACAAATTTTTGAAATTAAATTCATATAAGCTTTAAAATTTCATTCAAATGAAAAAGTCAGTTTTTTGCTACTACTCAGTGGTTTCACAATTCATCAGAAATTGATGTTTTTTAGAAAACTACCAAAAATTTATCATAATATATATTTTATATTTTGATTTCGAAAATGATTTCTATTTTACCAAATTAAAAACATAGATGTTGGATTAATTAATTTAAAATTAATTCCCCTTGTCAAAAAAAAGCGTGTTTTTTTGGAATATAAACTATCATTAGATTAACAATTGCTTATGTCCAATTTCAAAGTTAAATTAATTCCAATGACCAAAAATGGATTAAATGGTAAAAATAAAATCTAATTACACATTAAAACAAATTAATATGATTATATAACTATATAAATAAATTATATTAAAAGTATGTTTTGAATTATAATTTAGAATTTTTCACTTTTCATTAAAAATTAAATTTTGTTAGAAAAATACCAAAAATTTACCCAATGTAAATTTCGATCTCCCGATTATAAAGAAGAATTTTATTTGGTCAAATAGAATATATAAAAGTGACCAAAACTATATTTAAATATGGATCACTATCTACATTCGGTAAATCAACCTTTTAAAGTAAATTATGCGTAAAATTCGATTCATTCACAATTTAAGCCACTAACATTTATTCGATAAATCTAAAACCATTTAAAAAACATGTATAATCTTATTATAGTTAGTTCTATTCATTCCATCAAATACAATGACTTGGAATTAACTACCATTTAAAATAATAATATTTTACTATTATTGTGCAACTTAAGATTTCAAAGAAACCCATTGTTGCGTATCGGGTATGTCATCGAACATAGCAATCCCTTTAAGGTAAAGATAATATTTAATTAAAAAAATATAAATTAAAAAGAAAATGTATTATTTCATTATTTACCTGGGATGTTACACATATCCCCATTCTAACCAGGGCTAACCAATTGATAATGGCACATTCCATGGGCAGGGTCAAATTCCTATTAGGGAATCTTCTTGTCATATTCTAGTGGATCACAGAATCCAGGTGCATTTTCCTACCTCTTCAAATGAAAAACTACATCATCATCATTTTGAGAAATTATAGGCGGATCATATCCCTTCTCCCATTCGTTAGGTATGTCATCATATTCCCATTGTGAATTAATATTTTGTTCACAAACATATTACGGTTCCAACAATGTTACAGTGACTCGCCATGTTATAGTGGCACATGCCTCAGGGAAGGATCATATTCCTTCCATGAAAGGCCATTAATATGTTACAAAGTCAAATGACCAGGACAATAATCTCATTCTAACTCAGTCTTTCTAACTAATATTGAAACATTCCTATGGACAAGCTTATATTCAAATCAATAATTAGGAACCATTACTATATTCCAGCAGCTTCAGAGAAGTGGGGTCATACTCCCACCAAACTAGATGGGTATAAAAAATATCTACAAACCATAGTATAATAGGATCATATCCATATAAAATTACAAAGGGTAGGACAAAATTTTACAGAAACAATGTAGAATGAGACCCATATTCCTAATAGTATCATTGATAATGTTCTTGAGGTTGTTTGGGACACATTCTCAACACCAAAATGGTATTTCAACTATTCAACCGAAGAAGAAGATGATTATCACTATGATAGTCCTTAGTATTCAAAAATACATTAAGTTTTAATAATTAAGAACAATGATAATTTTATAAGAGAGATATATATAGTTCTTTATTAGCTAAATTACTATTTCCTCCTATCAATTACAAATGATTTTGATCTAACATTCTCATAATATTATTATTTATTCATATGGTCCCCTCTTATGGTAAAATACATCATAATTAAATTGATAGATCTCATAACATAAGTTTATTAGGTGACATTATGAAAACCATGATCATAAAATCCTCCTTATATATTCACATCATCATCCACTACATTACTATATTTATAATGGATCTACTTATTTAGAGGTAACAAAATAAAAACTATGAAAACAAAATTCTATCCTCCCCTAAACATAATAATTTATCCTTTCATGATTATTATAAACTAACACCCATCCTATTTTAATATTTTTTAGAATTATAATTAATTTCTAGAATATTATATATAGTGAAAAAATCTTTGAGATGATCTCACATGTGTCATAATATTTTATATATTTATGAATTTTAGTGAACTATTCAGTTTAAATTAATTATCCTCACCTTGATATATCATTGGGCCTACATGAAGTATCTTTTTTTTGCCTCATTGTAACAATGAAAAAAATCATTTCCAAATATACAAAGTACATCCTAGGTCATAATATCATTCATAATACCTGCAACACATTGAATACCTTCCTTATATAAGGGGTCCTAATAGCATTTATCAGTCATTGGGTTCATTATCTTGATGCCACAATTTACATCATATATTTTTTGAGTACATAATGCCTTCTTTAAGGGATCATCAGCTTCCTTCCTCAAAATATACCTCTCTCCTATTCTCTATTAAATTACATAATGGCATCCCTTTTCCAACTTCAATGAAATTAAATTTTTCTATGCCTGAACCATTATTGAACATAATCAATTATTTAATTAGTTGTGGCTCAAAATTTTATCATTAAATATCATGTTTTTTTTCTTAGAGCCATAATATTCCACAGATCAATCTTTTTAAACTTGACATAGTGTTTTCTATGATTTTCTGTATCGATTCATCAATTCTAGTGTTTTTTTTCGAGTTATGGATTCATCCATTTTTTTATTTCCCTGCATGGTAGCTTGATTTAGTAGATGAACAATGGATCATGGTCGATTTAACTATCTAATGAGTTGATGAATAATCGACCACATGTCAACCTATCATTAAAATGAGAAATTAAAATTTCCTTGAAAATATGAAATTAAAAATTAAAAATTATTTTAGTGGAATAAAATCATATAACTACAAATGAAGAAAAATTCAATCCACCCAAAAATATTCATATAAAATATTATAATTAATGAATGAAATTTTTCTAAAAATTTAAAATCACCAAAATCAATTCCATAATATTTTTATTAAAATTATTTATTCATTAAGAGTAGGAAATTTTAACCGTAGATCATTTTATTATTTTATAACCATAAAATATCATTTTTATGAAAAAAATTCATTTAATTTCATTTAAAAGATAAATTGATCAATATTGAAAATATTTATCAGTTAGAAAATAATTTTCTATTTTAAACACAAATACTTCCTCAAAATTTACTTGGTAAATGTATAAATATAATGTCCCCTTCACCTCATGACTTTTATTAAAATGCTATTAAATTATGACGGTTAACATTTTAAGTATTTTATCAACTATAGGTAATGGGGATTCATATAAAGAATTAAATATTAGGTATATCTATGGTTTCTTATTTACATGTTATAAAAAATTGTAGGGTTTTGATGATAAAAAATCTTTTCATAAAATATAATTTTTCTTCATTGTACCTTGTATATGATTATAATCCCACTAATCATTGTAATGACCAATTTTGATAATATAGTATAATATTAATTGATTATGAACTACCCAAATTTATGCACTAGGGGTTATTTATCATTTAACTATCCATATAAATTTTTTAGTACACATTAGTAAAATAAAATTATCAAAAAAATAAAAAATATAATATATATATATATATATCATCATTGTGGTGTGGTTATGAATAAAGAGTAACATAGTTTCATGCATGTGGTCATCCACATATACACAAACGATGTTATCAGGTTTCAGTAATATTTTCTTTATTTTATTGTAATGATGAATCTATATAAATAAAATCCATTAAATCTAGTATTTCATGTATACAATACATGGTGACATTAGTTGAATATCATTTTATAAATGTGAAAAGTTATTATTCAGTGGGTACAATAAATTATCCTCTATATAATCCCAATATATTATGTCACCCCTCTTAAGAATTTATGAAGTAAATTTTTTTATGGGATGTGTTTAGGAATTTTGTGTGGTAATGTTTCCTAGGACATAAAAGATTATCAATTATTATCATAGTAAACATTAATTTCTCAAAAAATTATATAAATAAACTGATGTTTTTTAAAATATTTATTAATAAATTACTGTCCTTTATACAATATAATATTGTGATCTAATAGACAACTTTTTTTAGCATATAATGGGTTTTTATTTAAAACATATCCAAGTAATATCTCTACCACATAGGTAGATAAATAACATTATATCAATATAATGTCATATTTAATAGTTTGGAGGTTATTATAAATATAAATTAATATGATTCTCTATTCCTTACTAAAGAATTATAGGTATAATTAATTAATTCTTCTCAATTACATAAGGTGTATTTTTAGAAACATCCATTGGTAATGAATTGTATTGGATGGAAATCTACTTGTTTTTCAAATGTGTAAAATATGTCAGGTTGATTAAAAATCATGGAATATATGATAAATATTATGGTTTATTTATATGTAGTGTTATACATTGATTTAATTTCAAACTATTTATAACGACATTGGTTATATATATAACTTATAACATTATATATTAGTATAAATATTTTTTTATGTTCTCTATACTAGTCCACTTCATCAATTTCTTAATAAAAGTGTTCCAAGTCAATAAAATCATCCACTGAAAAAAATATATATAGATCATGATTCCTTGTATAATGAATTCATTATTCAAATATTTTGTGGAAAATATATTTCCCAACTATAAAATTATGAAATTTCTTTTCGGGATATCATTTTCAAAGAATAGTATGAACATTACATGAATCATCATAAATAAATAAAAGTCTCACTATATTTATATTATACAAATTATAAATACTCATTATTGAGGAAAACAATTTTTTTGATTAAATTATTAAAATAGATATTCTAAATTTAAGAATCATATTTAAATCCATAATTGGATTATGTTAATTTATATTCTTCAAAAAAATTATTTGGAACATCAAAGTCATTATTTTGTATCATAAATACATTGTGAGCTAAATTTACATTATATAAAGTGGTTTTGATATCCATTGGAAATATATAATAATCATAAATATTTATTATGAAATATAATATATGACTGTTATTTATCATGTCGACTAGTAAAAATAAATAAATATAGTAATTTATATGAATTTATATGAATCTTCATCGCTATGTTATTATAATTGCTAAACACTATACATTACATACTTGTTTTCTTACATAAAATACCCTTGCAACCAAGGAGTTATGCTCCTCCTGGTACATTCAACATATTTTAATCAAAGATATTGTTCATAATTTTTATATTATATCTACATTCATTATACAATTTCTCGGAATAAAAATTCATATTAGCCTCCCAGAAATAAGAAATTTTACTATATATGTCGATTACATAATCATCATTTTCCATAAGAAATATGTATCCCTCAGGATTTTGATAAATTATAATATAACATTAAAGTTATAATGTGAAATAAATATATTTTTCCCTTAACCTATGATGGAATTAAATTAATTTCCATATTAGTTAAAACTTATTTTCCTTCATTTCTACTACTCCATGTTCATAATTTCCTAAAATGAATCCACTATAAATTTGATCATTCTCAATGAATACAAAAATTTTTTTTCAGTCACTTTGTTTTCAGTATGATTATAAATATAAAATCTCATTGTGTTTATGTGATAACATATAATATATAATTTATACGATTTAAGTACATTTCTATGTGAATCAAGACAAAAAAATCTATGTAAAAAATTAAATTATTTATAAATAATTTTTTTTTATTCTGTTACATTTATATGTTATCTATTTTCCTGTTGAATTCCATACATATAATTCAATTATATAGAATTATATTAATTTCAATAAAATAAACCAGAATTGATAAATGACGGCCATATATAAATATTAATTATTGAACTGTGTCCAAAAAGTAATAATTTATTATCCAAGACATAAACATAAACTATGGTATTTTTATCTAAGTAGGTTTTGAAATATTATCAAAATTATTCATGTAATATGAAAATTCATTGATTAATTATTTTCCACAATGATATGATTATAGAATCTTAATAGTATTTATTAGTTTATTTTGAACTTCACTAATAAAATATTTTAATGTTTCAGTGGATTCAAACTTATTTCTCATAAATAACACATGAAAATAGTTTCTATAATAATAAATAATGGATATGAAGTACCTATGACAACCAATTTCTTATGTACAAACAAGTCATCTTATATTACATTGTATAAGATAAAATACTATAATAACTTTTTCAAATTCTCAAATAAAAATTGATTTAAAAACATTATTTTATATATAATATTCATATTTACTACATAATGCATTATCAAATTATTTTTATAATAATTGTCTATATTTTATTTAAAATTATTATAAATTTGTATACCCAAGGATATAGTGCTAAAGATGTGTATTGTTTTAATCATCCTTTACATTCATATATTTAATTTTATACAAATTACTACCCATAACTATAATGTATACTCCTTTCATCATACTCTCAATTATATAAAAAATTTCATTCATGTATATAGATTAAATATTATTATAAATAATTAATAAAAAACATCTCTTACAAAAAAAATAATGATATATATTTTGTATTTATTTCTAGAATAAGATAAATGTTATGAAATTATATATTAAATCTTTGTGTAGATATGAAGAATAATGTCCAACTTTAAAAGAAAAAATATTAATCCATTTCCAGGGAAAATAAATTCTTCTAATTTCATCATCTATGTCAAATTTATTTGTAGATTTACCACAAAAAATGTATGTGTTGCACACTTAGTATACAATATCCATGGATAAGAGTATGTGAAATGGTTTTTGTAACATTTTCATTATTATGATCAAAATAATTCTCAATAATAACACTTCTTATCTAAAAATAAAAATAAATTGAATAAAACGACTAATGGACATAAAATTACAAAATGATGTTCTCAATTAACTACATAATCTATAAAATTTCATGTATTTGGGTGAGTATCATGATTCATATCATTTCAATGAGATATTTTTTTTAATGTACTCCAAAAAATTAATGGCCTATACATCAAGACCATTTGTGGTCCAAGATCTGTATTTCATCATTTCATAACATGCCTATTCTAATAATAGATAAAATGACTATATTTGTTTTCAAATCATTTTAAAATATCATATATAAATCTTGGATGGTTAGGTGTCCAACTCCTTTAAGAATTAAAGACAAAATTTTTCCATAATTACATTCTTATGGGAATATAATGGTTATAGTCAGCCAGATAAATATAAACTATATCTCACATTAGATATTGTCACGTAATAATTTGGGTCCAATAAAACATTAATTCTTTAAAAATTATAAGCCACGTGAACCTCAATATTTGCGTCACCAATGTCGAATGATCGGGTCTGGATAACAGTTAACTTTGGTAGGAATCTTAATTTTGAATTTCTATGTGTTTTCTATGCATCATAATTAATATACTGATAGTATTATTATCATATATTTTAAATTATTCACATGAAATATTTATATCCCATGAAATACATATAATACACTATAAAAATATATATATTCAATTTTTAATCATATTTATTCAATTGAATTTATATATTTCAGACATATTAAAGAAAAAAACCGTATACAACACATTATTTGTGTATCCCACCCACCAATAAAGTCTAATTTTACCCATATATCTTATGTGTAATGTTTATTACAACGTTTTACGTAGATTTTATGAATCATACAATAAAAAAATTCCCATTAGAACATGTATGGGGATACATGTAACTAACCCCATGATTTCTATAGTAAGAATAGACTCTTATACTAGTGACACGTCCAACCCAAAGTACAATTACCCATAATACATTAGTCAAGTGAGACATTAATTACAATACACACGTTCCACTATATATTTATAAATTACAATCAAATATTATACCTGAATACGTGACTATAATAATTAATCATAGTCCCAATAATAATAACAAAGTCATTAATTCATATGACGAACACAACCCCTATATGAATTGAATCATAATTATTAGAAGAAATTTTATTAATAAATTATAAATAATACCATTATTCATAATATAAAAAATTTACAAACATGATGATATTCTAATTATATCATTATTAAATGAACAATTAAATTTTTTTGACATGATATCAAATAATATTATAAAATAATATAAATCCAAACCACTATTCACATTACCTAAAAAAATTATTTTCACTAGGCCTAAAGAACTAATAAACGTGTAGGTTTTGAAGATTTATTTTTATAATATTAATCAATACAAAGAACATGAATTATGGTAGTTTTTATTTTTTAAAATCATTATTGGGATTTTTTTAACCAAAAGACATATTTTTAACCATGTGGTTATTTTCAACAATAACTCCTTTTAATAATTGTTCCATTAACCATGACATGTTATTATTCTATACTCTTTAGGTTTTCTTCATGGAAATAAAATTTCTAAAAAAATGATAATATATTTTTTGTAAGCATTAATTGATTATAATAATATAATTAATACCTTTTTTTAAAAATAATGACTAAATTTTAATCCCACAAAATTACATTTTTCATAAAATTTTTAAAAACCATGTTTAGCCTTATAAGTCATGATCATAGATCTAGAAAAACTATAAATTTTTTAATATTTTTTTATCTACATATTATTAATTTCTCATCGGAGGATACCTTAAAAATATTGAAGTGTTGTTTATAATTATTTATTCACAAATATAGATGATTAAATAAATATAATAAATTTAAAAGATATACCTAATGAATTAATTTTATAACTAATTGAAAAATATAAAACAAATTTTATCACACTATTTATGCCCACTGTTCAGAAAATTTCATTTCAATATAGATCTCACAATTGGTATAAAATAATTCATTTCATAAATTTTATTATCCTACATAAATAAAATAATTTAATTATTTGGAAAGACCCCATCTTTCTCAATGGACTGTTAAAGTCAATTTCATAATTTTAAATGAAGAGAAGAAAGTAAGATATTTTTAAATTTTAGAAATTAATCTTCTTTTTACTAAAAACTAGGCACATGTTTTCAATTATATATAACTCCATTTTTAAATGATTTACTATTTATATTTCAAATGTTTCATGTATTAAAATATTTATATATATTTTTTCTCCACTATTAATAATAACAATTTATATTTATTTATAAATAGTGATTATTAACCACAATTGATAATAAATAATATTTCATCACATCATAAATTGTTATGAAAAAAGATAAAATAATATGATAATCAATTACATGATATTTTTTAAATTACATTTATATCAAAAATAATGAAATATGTGTGTCATATCACGAACCAAGATAAAAAAAAACAAAAAAATTGTGACATTTACCAATTTTCTCATGATTTACTATATTCATAAAATAAAAAATATACATTAATTGATATCCAAATTACATAAGGGTGATTTTATAACTTCTGGGGGTAAAATATTCTAATGATAAATCATAAAAATATAATCATTAATATCCCTAAAATAAAAAATTATCTATGAACCCCTAACCCAAGACTTAGTCAATACTAAAATCTAATATTGTTGAAACACATCCACAACCTAAAATTATACAATATTTCAAAAAAAAATTATCAACATACTATTGAAACATATATTCAACCTAAAAATGAACACAAAACAAGGTACACTTTAATAATTGAGCTTGCATATTATATTGAATCTCATTTCTCAACTACCTACAATAAAAATAATTAGTCAACATTAAATGAAGTTCAAACCCTTTCCTAAAATAATCATTTTATGAATTTTTTTACAAACATATATTTTTTTCAAATCTCAAAATGTGAATATTGAATTTTTAAATTTAGTATACCAAATTAAAAAAATCCAAAACAAAACAATAAAATTAAATAATTTATATATATAATTTTTAATCTCATGGTGTATTTTCATGAAAATTTGTATGAAAGACATGGGCTTATAGAATATCAAAAGGAAATGTCTGATATATAATTATCTTTGAATAGTTTTCAAAAAAATTCATGGTTAATTAAAAAGAGAAGAAATTTTTCCATATTTTAAATTTAATATATTCACCTAATTTTGATATATAAAATATTTTCCTCTATTATTTTGGAATATATTGTTTCATCTATCCTTTCATTTTTTATCCTCTTAATTATTTTTAAATATTTAGAGTTTGTAACTTTGAATGTAGTGGGAAACTGAAAACCATGTTGTGCAACCCATGAAATTTAGAATACTAACATTGAAAACAATATAAAGGAAACATAATTTTTTTCATATTAATTTACTTATATAGTGATTTTTATGACTTCCTTATAAAATATTTTTAACTTTATCATTTTTTGATCTATATTAGATTTTACTCATTCAAATTAATATTTACATATATTATAATTAATATAAAAAATAATTTCAAAATACATCTATTTAATTTAACAAGGATTCTTGTAATCATAAAAATGATTTTGGTTATTGATTCGTCCTCCAAATGTCATGATATCCCATGTTTAAAAATCATCAAATGTTTTAATATATTACTAGAGGTTTCATTCTGAATTTACCATGAGAATTAACTATGTATTAAACATATAACAAAAATAAGGGATATATAAATTGGTGTATTCATATAAAATTTTTACAAAACATAAGATAAATATAACATTACAATAGACTAGCTGTAAATAAAAAATTATGTAGAAAATATTATAGTTCACTACAATGATTTATTACTCTCTGGGATTCAACTTCATAGTATATGAATTTTTAATACTTCCTTTAAAATTGATGTTTTTTGAACATGATACAATAGTATATATATTACTAATGTAATGTTCCATACCATTTGTAATTATATAAAAAAATAAATAATAATTGAAAATTGATGACTTTATTGATACTGTTAATGAAATTGTAATTTTTTTGTTAGTGTGATAACATTAGATTATCATTAATTTTGATCTTGATAATTATTTTACTTATAAATTTCTATTATTAAAACTATGTAATATGTTGTGAGAAGTAAAAAAATTACCTAATTAATTAAGATATAATATGTTAATCTTCGTCAAGAACTTAGGTGATTCAACATTTATCCAAAAAGTTAAAAAAGTTATATTTCCTTGGAAATATTTCCATTAGTTTTTTTATATTTATTATTATAATTATTTTTTTTCAATATAAGAATTTTAAAATGTCATATTTCTATCGATAAATCCATCATATCTATGACTCTTTTGTGTTGTGATTAACTATGTTCTACATTATATGTATTATCATATTGATTAAACAAATCACATACAAAGTGTTCTGTTTATATAATATTTCCTAATCCAATATAAAATTACTTTTATGATTCATAATAAATGACTTATGAGACATGGGATTCAATTTACATGTCATTCCATTTGATTAAAAATTATATTGGGCATTGGGGATTATTTATTTTTCACCCTGTTATCATGTGTGTGTATTTAATCCAGTCATTACTTTCTATCATTTTACATATTGTTATTTTTAATTAATCATTTATTAAATAATCAGCTCAATTTTGTCTTAAATTTATCCTTGATGAATAATACCATTATTTTTAGATATAAATATGATATTTGGTTATTGATGGGATTATTTGGTTTTTTTACATTAATTAATATTTGGTAGATCATATTTATCGTAATAATGGATTTCATATTGTGGGATATCATTATGAAAGGATAATATATGAATTCAGGGGGAAATTGGTGAACATTTTGAAATATAGGTGTATCACATAATCAATACATGGTATAAGAAACTATGTCATCCATAAAATAGATGAATATTTGGAATGTAAAGAGTAGTAATTGTTTATAACAAATAATTCATTCTGTAGAACCCCATGTTTGATGTATGCAACCTTAATTTATGCCTTTTTATGTATTTAATGTGCATGGAATGAGTTGGGAAGTGGTTGCAAGAGTTTGGAATGGTTTTTAATATGTTTGGAGTCTTTTTGTAATGAGCATAGTTTGAGCACGGTTAGGGTAAATCATGTGGGTTCTCCAGGAAGTCATGTTTGGGGAGGCAGTAGGCTTCACATGGCCTATGCACAGTTTTCCAAACCGTGTGAGGCAACCATGTGGACACCTCCTCTTGAGACAATGTCGTGCACACGGTTAGCACACGGTTTGTCAAACCATGTGACCACTTAAAGGAAGGGTTTTTAAATTCGGGCACCTTGGGGTTTTATCATGTTTTACTCCCAATATTCTCCCGCTCGAGACTCACTCGAGATTTTGGGTTCTCAGAGGATGAAGGTGATCTCCCACTCATTTTAGAAGCAATTCAAAGGGGTTTCATGGTGGATTGAAGGAGGTTCTCCTCTAGTATTTCCCTCTTTTGGTTCTTTGAGGTTTTGGTTAGGGTTATACCTCTCTCTCTCTTAGTTTCCTAGATCTAAAATGGTTTCATGTAGATCTAGGGTTGTCTTGACTTTGTGTTGTGAAGGTTGATCTTGTTGATGTTAGGGAAGGGTTTTTAAGTGGTTTCGAGGAGGCGTTCACCCTGTTTTGAGGGAGTTTGGGAGAAGGGTCGATTTCCCCATACCCTAAGAGGTTGGTGTCTTTTCTCTCAACTATACTAGGTTTAAATGTAATGTTCATTAACAATTATATAGGTTGCTTTAATTTAATTAAGATTATGTCGTGTGAATTTTGTTGGGAAATCAAATGGGTGATGATTTGGGGGTTTTGGCCTGAAATTGGGGTTTCATTAAAATGGGCTCAATTGGTTAATTTTAAATTTGTGATATTATAATGCTAATGATTGTGAGTATGAGTATTGATTTCAATAAATGGGTGATGTTGAAATGTGTTTGGAATGGATATGGTATTTGTTGTTTTTTATAATAATGCATGATTGTTATTGTGTCTTTTTCAGAAATGGTGATATCATTGGGTGGCTCATTTGAATTTGGTGTGGATGTGGGTGGGAAGTACACATATAAAATAGGGATGGATAGTGGACCGATGGGCCACCTTCAATAGCAAGTGGGGGGGAAGTAACACATGAGTGGATCATAAATTAATGGGTTTGATTGGAAGATCCACCATTATTTGTTGTGTGCTTTGTTGGTGATGTTCATAGATGGGGATTGTGAGTGAAATATGAAAATGTTAATCAGCTTGTGGCATCGAAGAATTACCTTCCTTGCATGGCACAGTTTATTGGGTTTCCTTATGGGGCATTTTTGGTTTATGGCATGTTTGGATTATGGCATGTTTGGATTATGTCATGATTGGATTATAAACAATTGGTTGCTTGGTTTTATTTATATAAAATTATTTATATAAATTTACAAATGGTTTTATCCAAGTGGTGTGTGTAGGGAAGTTAGTTGCGTAAATCCTACTGAGTATTAGTACTCACCATGTGCTTTGGAACTTTGCTTCTTTTCTAGATGTCGTATTCCGAGACAAAGGTAGTGGAAAAGAATCTCATTGCTAGTGGTATGTGGTGATGCTTGAGAGATGTGGTGGTGCTTGGAGCATGGGGCATGGGGTGGGGTCATGGAGTGTGTCTTGGTTTGCTTTGCTTCTCTAGTTTAGTCTTCTGCATGGTACGTTGATATCTTGTTGGATTGTATTGGTTTTGGGTTGTATTGTAGAACAAATTTGCAATCTTTTGGGAATACGCCCATGAATTTTTAATTGACATGCATCATATCGTGGCTGTTAGTGGATGGTTTGGTTGGGATTTTCTTAAGGGAAAATCATTCCACAATATGTTCTTGAAACCCTCGGTATTTATTGTCAGCCTTTGGTCCTTGGGAATGTTGCTTAATGCCAGGTAACCCTCACCGCCTCCTCGAGCCAATGAGGTAGGAGCTAGGTGTCAAATGTGGTCCCAGTTTTTTCTGTCCATAGCTTTCAAATGAGAGCATTTGTTCGATCCTTGGTGTTGATAATTGGTCTTGGTGTTTTCATTCTCTCATGACCTATTCATTGTGTCGGGATGGTAGAAAGGTGTAGGATTGTCAGAACATTGAATGTATAGCATAAATGGACATAGATAACCCTTTTATGTTGAACTTAAAGTTACCCAGGAGTTGGGTACAGAAGTGTTTTAGAGACACTTATTGGCATTAGCAATCTCATTGTCGTGGGGTGTGGCCAACGAGATGTGCATGGAATTTATGGTATAAATGACTCCCCTCTAGGATGCATATTTCATTATGAAAAATGATTTAGGGGATGAATTGAGGAATGCTTTTTCAAATGTGTGAAACTGTATTGTGAATAAATTTGGTATTTTGAAAATGGTTTGATTTTCAAAAATGGTGAAATGTGGAAAATTTGGAAAGATGGATAGCCTCATTGTGATAATGTTGTGTAATATGATTTGAAATGGGAATTATTGATGTCTATGGAAGTGATACTCATGGTAGTTTGTTTTTGAATTACAAAAATGGCATCAGGTAATCGTCGTAGAGACCGACCAGAAGTGGCTGATTAGAACGTGGTTGCACCTGAGTTCCAGGTTAACCAGCAGTTAGTCCAGAGCATAGTGATATCATTCCAAGATGTGGGAAGTGTGAATAGAGCGGAAGAGCCAAAACAAGTTTATTATGCAGATCAGTTTCAAAAGTAGGATCCTCCGCTCTTTATGGGTGATTCAGAACCGAAAAGGGCAGAGGCATGGCTATCTAGAAGGAACAGAATTTTCAAATTCATGGGGATTACGTTAGAGTATAAAGTAAAAACAAGCAACGTATAAACTAGAGGATCTTTCTCTTCAGTGGTGGGAGTAGGTAGTCCAAGCGATGACGAACCAGGGTATAACGTTGAAAGGCTTTGAGGAAATGTTTAATAAAAAATTATACCCACATATATTCTGAGTTCAGCACATAACTTATTTGATTAGTCTGAAGCATGAGCATGTCTTCGATCAAGTATGCAGATATGTTTATGAGCTTAGAGAGGATTACACCCGAGGTGTTGGGTAGCACTTCATTGAAGGAAAGGATCTTCATAGCTGGGTAAAGGAAAGAGATCCGTTCAAAAATAGTAGTGTTTTGTATCATGGATTACATAGATCTGGTGAATTGAGCGTCAGTGGTTGAGCGGTAT
Source organism: Viscum album (assembly GCA_963277665.1). Lineage (NCBI taxonomy): Eukaryota > Viridiplantae > Streptophyta > Magnoliopsida > Santalales > Viscaceae > Viscum > Viscum album. Next base: position 921,478,261 of record OY728142.1, on the reverse strand, counting down.
CTATTTGGAACTCCGGGTGGAGGAATCATGGTGGTACCCATGGGGATTAGTGGGAACTCTAACGCTGGTTTCAAGTGGAGGAGGTACACTTATTCTTAGTGAGAGAGTATGGCACATAACCTGATGACAATATTGGTAAACCTTCCTCTAATGCCCCAGAGCAAACCAGGATGTTTTTTGTGTGGCTATATGTCACACATCAAGCTTCACTATATGACACAACATCAAGGATGTCACAATTTCATGCAGATGGGGAATCATTAGTGCTATTGTAGGAATGCTTCATTGTCGGGTGCACTTGACACTCCTCAAGGATCACAGAAGTCATAAGCATCGAGGAGATATGGACATCAACATACCTCTCATATGCAGCACAAAGTCAGTCATGGGGATTCTCAGAACACCACAACTCCTCAGTAGGGCAATAAAGAGAATAGTGTGGCAACCAAGGCATTGTTTAGAGCCGAGAAGGTTGTGGTGGATGATCAGTTGGGACTATCCACGGTGTGAGGTACTATTCTTTTAAATTATACCTTGATGCAAGTTTTGTTTAGTACGGGTGCTTCATATTCCATTATTGCTACACGTGTGGTTGAGTTGCTGGGTATATTGGTAGAAATGATGTCTTCAGTTTTGAGACATCAATCTCTTATGGGTCGAAGAGAGTGTGAGGCCTTCTTTTATAGATCACGTTGTATCGTTGGGGGTGAGGATGAGCTAATGTGGAATTTCTCAGTGCCTGAGATGGATGGGTATGATGTAATCCTAGGAATGGATTGGCTGGTGGCATTTATGGCCCACATTGACTATAATGCACGAACAGTGGAATTTACGACACACAAAGGCGTTAGACATCTCTTTAGAGGGGAGATGCATGAATGTCAGGGTGCAACAGGTTTTTTGGCACCAGTAATGGGCACGTTATCATATCATTTGGTGGTGTTTTCATTGGAATTTTTAGATGATGGAGAAGAGAGTTTTCTTCTAGGAGTTGTGGATCAGTTCATGGATGTTTTTCCCAAACAATTATCTATGTTACCTCCTGTAAGAGAAGTAGATTTTACGATTGATCTCCTTTCAGGGACCAGTCCTATCCCACTTACTTCTTATTGAATGTAACCTACTAAATTGAGGGAATTTAATGTCTATATGGGAGTTATAAAATAAAGGGTTTATCTAGCCTAACAATTATCCTTGGGCAGCGGTGATGTTGTTTATGAAAAAGGCGGATGGAACTTTGAGGATCTATGTTGATTATCGTAGACATAACCAAGTTATGATAATGAATAGATATCCAATTCCACGAATTGATGATTTGTTTGACTATTTAAGGGGAGCCCAATGGTTCTCCATGATTGAACTGAAGTCAGGATATCATCAATTGCAGGTGATGAAGGACAATATTCCTAAAATAGCTTTCAGAAGTAGATATGACCATTATGAATATGTGGTTATGCCCTTTTCTATAATGAATTCACTAGTGGTGTTCATGGAATTTATGAATTGGATATTTTCAGAGATATCTGGATTTATTTGTGTTTGTGTTTGTAGATGATATTCTGGTGTATTTAAAGACAATGGTGCAACATGAGAAGTACATGGAGATAGTGCTAGGGAACATGAGGGATCATCGGTTGTATGCCAATTTGTAAAAGTGTAACTTTTGGATATATGAATTCTGTTTTCATGGCCATGTGATTTTTGAATGGTGTGTTTTAGTGTATCCAAAATAGATAGAGGTTGTTATCTCATGGAAACCGCCAAAGATTGTGTTTGAGGTAAGGAGTTTCCTCAGTCTAGCTGGGTATTTATCGGTGTTTTGTTCATTGTTTTTCACATTTGGCTTCACCGATGACAACATTGAGAAGAATTAATGCTACATTCGAGTGGAAGAAATAGTGTTAGTTGTGTTTGGAAGAGATAAAGGGTCACTTTAAATCAGCAACAATCTTGGTTTTTCCAGAAATAGGAAAATGTTACGTGATGTATTTTGATGCATCGAGATCAAGGTTGGGGTGTGTTCTCATTCAAGGGAATCTTGTGGTTTCCTACTACCCATGGAATTTGAGGGTGCATTAGAATAATTATCCAAATCATTATTTGGAATTGGTAGCAGTGTTCCATGATTTGAAATTGTGGTGTCATTATCTTTTCAGTGAGAAATTCACAGTATATACAGATCATAAGAGATAGAAGCACATTTTATCACAAAGGGATTTGAACTTGAGGCATAGGAGATGGATGGAATATATCCAAATGTATGATTTTTTCTTGATGTACACATCGGGTAAGGTAAATTCAATGGCGGATGCATTAAGTAGAAAATCATATGACCATGTGGTGAAACAGGCATCAGACCGGTGGAAAATGATGTCAGTTATATCTGACATGCATTTGGAATGTGAGGATAGCCGTTATTGAGATCTATTCTTTCCGGTTTTGTTGATTCCATTTTTGGTTGTACTGTTTATAGTGGGGCATATATCTAATTCTTATTGTGTGACCATGAGGTCAAAACTGAATGGTGGGGAGACCATTGAGGGTTGACAACTGAATAGATATTCAATTTTGTGTTTTCAGAATCAGATGGTGGTACCCGTTTCTTATCAAGAGTATCTTTTTGGGGCATATTATATTTCCGGGTGGGTTGTTCATCATGGAATTCATGAAATGTATAAATCAGTGAAAGAGCAGTTCTACTGGGCTCGTATGAAAATAAGAGTGGCTATGTTTTATTTGAGAGGCTTGACTTCCCAGCAGGTCAAGGCAGAGCATTAGAGGCTAGTGGGAATGTTGTAGTCTTTACCAATCCCTGTTTGTAAGTGAGAGAAAATAGTGATGTATTTTTTCATATGTCTCCCATGAATGGTAAGAAACCATGATTCCATTTGGGTGATAGTGGATCCACTAACAAAGTCGGCCCATTTCATTCCAATTTATGAATCTCATGCGGTAGAGGAATTATCCAAAATATGTATCCGGTAGGTGGTAAAGAGGAATGGTGTTCAAGGTTTGATCGTATCTAAAAGAGATCCATGGTTTCCATATAGTTTCTAGAAATCCTTACAGGAATCTCTTGGGACATAGTTGTCTATGAGCACGACGTATCATCATCAGACAGATGGTCAATCTGAAAGGACGATACAAAATTTAAAGGATATGTTGCAAGCATTTTTCATGGATTTTTGTTTCTCGTGGGAGGTTTACTTGTCGTTGGTTGTGTTATCATACAATAACAGTTATCAGGCATCCATACATATGGCTCTGTTTGAAGGGTTGTATGGGCGGCCTTATCATTCTCCACTGTGTAAAGTGGAAATGGGTGAGTCCTCGATGGTTGGACAGAGCCTCGTCCAGGAGACTATGGAGAAGATCATGTTAATCAGGAAGAGAATGGAGATGGCTCAAAGTCATTATAAATTGAATGCGAATCATTGTCGACGGTCATTTTTTTTTCTAGGGGAGTTATAATGTTTTCTTGAGGGTCTCTCCTAGGTTGGGACATCATTGGTTTGGGAAGTAGGTAAAGTTATCTCCTACGTATATTGTGCCTTTTGAGATTCGTGATCATCTTGGTGAGGTGGCTTATCATTTGTAATTTCTACCTAGGTTATGTGCAATGCACAATGTGTTTCATGTGTCACATTTGAAAAAGTATCACCCAGATCCGGGCCATGTTATTCAATGGGATCATGTTGAACTAGTTCTAGATGATTCGTTGGTGTACGTGAGAGTGCGGGTTGTGGATAGGCAAGGGAGAGTATTTCATGTTATAAGCATTAGTTTGGTTCAGGTTTTGTGGAAACATGGCCTGATCCAAGAGAAGACTTGGGAGTGGGAGAAAGAGATGGTCGAGCAATGGCTAGAGCACTTTCGGCATAGGGTGGGTTCCCTACTTCCGGGGATGGAAAGTCCAATGATGGGGAGAATTTGGTACCCACAGTTTGTGTAACATCCCAAGTAAGTAATGAATAATAGATATTTTTATCTATGTCCATTAATTAATTAGATAGTGTTTTAGAGGCTTAAAATGAGAATAAATTCAATCTTAAGCATGGAATACACTAATATTTTTAAAAGATTGTTTTACTGCCTTTTGATGGAAAACCATTTTTAAATAAAACATTTTTCCACTTTATAAGCTCTATTTTTCAAAATAAACTTATTCTTTATGATTGGAACATTGAAATTTACTGTGTGTAAATTTTTGGTATTTTTCCGACAAAGTTCATTTTTTTAATAAATAGTGAAAAATGTTGTATTTTAATTCAAAACCACTTTTTAATATAATTTATTTATATTATTATATTATCTTTTGGATTGGTTTTGAAGTTCAATTAGAATATATTTTTACCATTTAATCAAATTGTGGTCGTTGGAATTAATTTCACTTTGAAATTGGACTTAAACTACTGTCAATCTTTTGATACTTATTGTTTTATAAAAACACGATATTTGCTTTGACAGCAGAAAATAATTATTAAATTAATTAATTTAACTTATATGTTATGAATTTTTTAAAATAGACATCATTTTTTAATTTGGAATATCAAATATATCTTATGGTGAAGTTTTGGTATTTTTCGGAAAAACTTCGATTTTTGATGAATAGTGAAACCACTAAGTGGTACTTAAAAAACTAATTTTTCGTTTAAAAGAAATTTTATCACCTCTGTGTTTTAAATTTCAAAAATCCGACATACATGGTTTTCATTAATAAGTAAAATGTTGTTCAATGGGATTAAAATAATTTTTTGGTGAATAGTAACTTTTATGTTTTTAATGGCGATTAGATGTAATTAGTGTAATTTAAGGTAAGAATAATGTTTAAATAACATGAAATGAACGTGAAACATGTCCTACGATTATTGGATGTGTCATGGCCGACCAAGACAACCCATGGGTCTATTTTTGGGACCCCATGGTGCCACTTGGGTAAGATAATGACATTAATTCCTTTTATATAAAGTATAAGTAAAAATGTCACAAACATGAGTTGTTTAACTAAAACAATTTTTAAATGGGGTTATACAAGTCATATATTTTACTATAAATATTCAATAAAAATATAAAAATATTTCCTACATCATGATATTTATTTTTATAATTTTTAGACATTAAATAAATTAAATTATTTATGACATAATGACGATGCAACAATTACCTGATTATTTAACGATTTAAATAAAATGAAAATATAATGTAAAATCTAAGACCTACACTTGTCAAAAACCTATTGTATTGGTTGATTTCGAACTATTATAACCTTATCCTTGAAATATATAATATTTGGACCTTTTAAATCCGAAAATCATTTTATAATAAAGTATCCTTTTGTTACTTTCCAAGAGTGCCCCTCTCCTCTTATAAAAGGCCCCCACCTCTACCACCTTACCCACACTTCCAAAGCCTTTGGCTCGGCCATCCCCTACACATTTTTTCTCTCCAAATCCCTCTATTACTCATATAAGCCTCACTTTGGGCAGAATTCCTCCCAAGGAAGCCTTTGAGCTCAAACTAAAAAGAGTTACCCGTTTTAAAGGTAGTGTCTTCTCTTGTGTTCTTATGTTTTATTTTTCTTCTCCAACCACCTAAAATATTTTTATTAATTTATTCTGTAACAACTCCAATATCTTCCATATACTAGGATGTTTTTATAAGAAGCATTCGAGCTACACTCACACACACCTACATCTAATGGTTAAAGAACATATTGTTTAGGTGGATGACGAATTTCTGCCTCACGAAACGATGATTGTTCAATATTCTTATAACACCGTCTAAGGTGGCCATTATTTTGTCACTATATTTATATATAATATGTTTATTTTTCCTTAAGCTTCTATATTTTTCATTTATGGAATACCTTTATTTCTTCCATTATGGGTATACGTGATATCATCATTTTAGGAATTGCGGACTACCGCCCCCTCAAAGTGATTTGATTCGTTAATACCATATGTGGTATGTATAAAGGATAGATTTAATTATATTATATATGATACCATACTGGAATTATAATACTATTATGTATCATTATGTTTTAATTCCATTAAATTATGAGATATAAATGAAAGTAGCGTTCATGCGTACGTACGGCTTACCATCTCCATGAACGGTGCATTTCATTTCTTATCCCCAAATGTAATGTACTATTATAAGTACATATATATAATGGATATATATGATTTATGTTACATATAAATGATGAATATAATTCTGGAATTAAAATATACATATCTCTCATTTAGTTTTAATTCCATTAATATGACATAGAAATGAAAGTAGCGTTCATGCATACGTACGACTTACCGTCTCCATGAATGGTGCATTTCATTTCTTACCTCTAAGTGATTATGTAATATTATAAATTCATGTATATAATGGATATATATTATATATATTTCATCTACATCATGAATATCATTCTTGAGATAATGGATATTTGACTACGTGAACAACTTGTAATTAGAAGGAGTTTATTTTTGACTCAAGTACCAATGATGGAAAAACCGACCGTTATTAACTTAAATAATTACATATTGTTAATAAAATTGTAATAAGTGATATAAAAGGAATAATGAACTTTAAAAAGGTTCTTATGAAAGTATAAATTAACTAAATTTTATTATTCAGGAGGTCAAAGAACGATCGAGTCATGTCGGACCCGAGGTAAGGGAACTTCTTAACCCAATTTTCGTTCTTTGGGTTAATCTCCTACTTTCAAATTATGTCATGATATTATTATGTCCTATCTTGTATTTTTTCTTTATTTATGTGTAATTATAGTGAATACACATAATAGATCTATTTTATTTAAAAATTATCTTTGTATGGGACTCCGTCTCAATCTCCTTTCATTGAGGCATATTTTGTTTTATACACAACTTTCTTTTATACAGTGTATAAACCCCTTTAAATTTTATGTTTGTTCAAATGGAATATTTTCTTTACGAAGCGTTTTACTGAATGAAAAAGGAATGTTTTTTTTGTCGTACGTATGCGGCGACAACGACTTCTCCGCCACCGTGATCATTGTTTGAGTTTCGGCTTCCTCAACAAGCCATACTTTTTTTTAAATGAAAAATAAATACCACGTTTTACATTTCATTTATTTTGGTATTCAAAATGGTTTTCATAATTTATTTATTATATAAATGTGTTTTGTTGATATCTTGTGATTGAAATGTGGAAATGTTGTGTTTCCTTTATGCATGTTTTATGTGATATGATTATGTTATGGTTCTTGGGCATTGTTATGAAGATGGGTGGTTCCGTGATAAACTAAGGGCTGGTGAGCCCGATATATCTCTCCAATGCATTGGGTAATGTGAAGGAGTTAAATTTTAAGGTTTCTTGGAAGATATTTAGAGAATATACTGTGATTGGTATTCCAAACGTAACCAAGAGGGTTACTCCCTATGTAAGAATGTTAGGAATGCCTAAAGTTACCTTTATGTCTTATGATAACTATGATTTATTCATGATTTTATGAGGTATGTTAAAGTGCTTATGTTTTATGAGTATAGTATGATTTCATTGATTCTTATGTATACATGTACTCATATTTCCATTCCATATTTTTTGATCCTTCACTAAGCTTTTTATCCTCATCCCATGTTTTTGAAATGTTTTTCATTGGTCAAGGGAAGGGAACATGATATGATGATAGTGTCAAGGAAGTGTCAAGAATGAATCCATGTTTTATTTTAAATATGTTTCAGTAGATGGGAAAAAATTAATACTATAATTTATTGTAACCACATTGTTTAAATGTGGGATGTAATGCAAGTTTTATGATCTAATTCTCTAAAACACTAAACCTAAAAAGATCCTCAAGGTGTATTCTCGAAATATCTCAAGATTAATTAAGGTTTAAGGCTGGGGCCTTATATTTTGAGGTATGTAGCCTTTATTTATACATTTTTATGTGATTAAAGTGCATGAAATGATTTGCTAAGAGTTTGGGAGAGTTTGGAATGGTTTTGAATAAGTTTTGAGAATTTTATTAGGGAGCATGGTTTAAGCATGGTTAGGGAAAACCATGTAGGTTCCCCAGTAGACCATGAAAGGGTAGGCAGTATGCTTTTCATCTGCCTTCACACGGGTTTCCAAACATTTCTAGGCAACCCTGCAGACCCCTCCTCTCATGATAGTGGCGTGCGCGCAGTTAGCGAACTGTTTGTCAAACCACGCAGACTAACTGTGTGACCCCTTAATGGAATGGTTTTTAAATTCAGGCTCATTTGGGATTGGTCTATTTAACTCCAAATTATCTCCCACTTGATCCTCCCTTGGGATTTTGTGTTCGTAGAGGTTAAAGGTGTTATCCCACTCGTTTCGAAGCAGTTCAAAGGGGTTGCGTGGTGGATTAAATGCGGTTCTCCTAGGGTAAGTCCTTCTTTTAGTTCTTCGAGTTTTTGGTTAGGTTTAGCCCTCTCCATCTCTTAGTTTCCTAGATATACAAGTGTTACATATAGATCTAGGGTTGTGTTTCCTTTGTGTGTTAAAGGTTAATCTTATTGATGTTAGGGAAGGGTTTTTGAGGTGTTTTTGAGGAGGCGTTCACCCTGTTTGAAGGGAGTTTGAGCGATGGGTCAATTTTTCCAAACCATAAGAGGTAGTTGGATTCTCTCCCAACTACATTAGGTTGAAATGTAAATTTCATTTAAAATTAAATTGGTATATTTAATTTAATTGTGACAATGTCGTGGTAATTTTTTTGGAAAAAATGGGTGATGATTTGGGGGGTTTTGGCATGAAATTGGGGTTTGGTTGAAATGGTCTCAATTGGATAATTTTAAATTGGTGATTTTAAAATGGTAATGATTTTGAGAATGAGTATTGATTTCAATAAACAGGTGATATTGAATAGTGTTTGGTATGGAAATGTTATTTTTTGGTATTAATAATAATGCATGATAATTGTTGTGGCTTGTGTGGAAATGGGTGATATCATTGGGTGGCTCATTTTAATGTGGTGTGGAAGTGGGTGGAAAGTACCTATCTAAAAAGGGGATGGATAATGGATGGAAGGGCCACCATCAATAACAAGTTGGTGGGATGTACCACTTGAGTCGATTGGAAATGAATGGGATGGACGAGAATTCCCACCATGATTTGTTGTGTGCATTGTTGGTGATGTTCGTAGATGGGGATTTTGGGTGAAATATAAAAATGGTAATCAGCTTGTGGAATGGTTGAATTTTCTTCCTTGTGTGACATGGTTTACCGGGCTTCCTTGTGTGGAATGTTTTTCTTATGTCATGTTTGGATTATGGCATGTTTGGCTTATGGAATGTTTGGCTTAAGGGGTGTTTGTCTTATAAATAATTGGTAGCATGGTTTTGCTTTATATAAAATGTTTTATATAAATGTGATAACAGTTTTATCCTAGTGGCGTGTATAGGGAATTCAGTTTGGGAAGTCCTACTGACTATTAGTACTCACCCCCTGCTTTAGCACATTGGTGTTTTTGCAAATGTCATATTATGAGACACATGTAATGGTAAGGCGTCTCATTGCTAGTGGTCCATGGTGATCCTTGGGAGATGTGGGGGTTCATGGAGCATGGTGCTTGGGGTGGAGTCATGGAGTGTGTGTTGGTTTTCATTGGGTCTCTTATTTAGTCTTCCGCAAAGTACTCTGATAGTGTGTTGGATTTTATTGGTTTTGGGTTGTATTGTCTAAAATCATGGCTGTCTTTTGGGAATAAATGCTTAATGTTCTATTGACATGAATCATATAGTGGCAGTTAGTGGATCGTTTGATAGGGTTTTTCTTAAGGGTAAATCGTTCGCTAATTTTTTCTCAAATCCCTCAGCATTTATTGCCAGCCTTTGGCTCCTTGGGAACATCGATTAAGGCCAGGTAGCCCTCACCGCCTCCTCAATACAATGAGGTAGGAGTGGGGTATTACAAATTATTCATGTATTTATTAAAAATTGACAAATAAATTATTTCATGAACCCTAACACCAATGTATAGTCATCATGGGCAGAAAATAGGGAAGGGATAAAATTAATGCATGAGTTCCACTTCTAATACGCCATGATTAGGTGACTATTATTGAGTGTACAATAATAATATAATGTTTGGCATAACCCTTTAATAAAAAATTAAAAGATTGATTTTTTATTTGAACACCAATCCAAACCTTATTAGAAAAACATAGAAACACACACACATACTTGAATTTATATAAATATATTGAAATAACGTGTGTAAATATGGAATTTCACAAAGTACAATAACATCTAAAAAGAAAACTATATGTAAAAAAAGGTAAAGATAGAAGAAATCATGAACCAAAAAAGATCTTCAATAATAATGAGCTCATAATATCCATCATGATTTCGAAAATACTCTATATGACCTTAAAAATAGTATATATAGATACTTAGGTTGAAAATAATAGTATAATTCATAGGATCCTCTTGAGAGCATCTCATGGGAAAGATAATTAAATCAGGATAATGAATAGTGAACAATAGTGAAGTTAACTCATCACCTAAAAATGAATAGTACATTCCCTGACTCCCCATGGTTAAATCTAAATAAGTATCACATAAAATATATCATATAAAATAATAGGGAAGTATCAAGGGTATATCATTCCTATTTCAGCACTAAATTTTATCTCTTCCACAATGTCACATATCTTGAGAAATCTCCCTAAAAAATAATCCATACTGGAGTCACTTAGATAAGGAAATACAACATCCACATAATTCAGCACATCGACACATAATATTTTATCTCATTAAAATATATAGTAACCAAGAAATTTTGGGCATGCACCATATCCCATTCAACGTGTATCATATATCATTTATTTTACCTCAATCCATTGCAATCCATAATCTCTGTAAGAACTGCATACCATTATATCCTATACATGTTTACCTATAATACTAATTTGGATACTATATCTAATGATACATGTGTGTTAATAAAAAAATCCATTATAACCCTCTCTAAACATATATGTGGAAACGATCTTGTGTACACGCTTGCAAATGTCACTGCCAATAGAAAACAGTGATGCTATAGGGTTTATTCACTCATCCATCATCCCACCATGTTATTAGGGAAAAGACTCCCCTATAGTCCACTACGTGTGAGTATTCGTAGGCAACATGGGTGGGTAGCATATAAAATAACAAGATATATATGATGTAATATAGGTCAATGCCATACTATGTGAATAATAATGTATTAGATTCAACTGCATCGAAGGTACCTTGGACTCCCTTATACCACTACTATGAACAAATATCATATAAGAACTCAAACATTTAAAAGGTCGGTATTAATTACATATGTTAATTTTCCCAATTACTTATATTAATTAGTTACCTGACATTAAATTAATTATTAAAATTATTTCCTAATACATTCCTTAACCACAAATGTGTAGTCCATTCTATCGTGGCATAAGAAAAACCAAGTCCACAGATTACCAATATTAACATATTTTCATCATTATCATTCCTACAACTGTAAACCCATGAGTTAATAATAAATTATTCATTTTTATAATCATTACATAATCTAGGTAATCTAGTAAAACAACTATAAGATACAAACAAAAGGGAAAATTCTTCAAAGATCATCCATCTCCCTCTTGTATTAGGGATATGAATACAAATAGAACATGACACCAAGCCATAGACCATTAAATAGACTCATTTAAGGAATGAAAATTTCTTAACCACATGAATGAGTAACCCCAGATTTATCCTCTTTAATCATATATGTTTCGTTCATAAAAATAGGAATGAATATCACAATTAAAATTTCCAACACTAGAATCAATTACTACCACATCTTCCTGGCCTCCCTACCAACATTATATCATTCATCCTGGTTTCAACCATCCTAGAATCATATCATATTCTTGAATATATAATCTCATATCTAGATAAAATCAATATAACAATAGAAAACAAATGATCATTACCAATTAAAAAATTTAGTCCCTATAATATGTAATCTATCTGTCTAACATAATTGAGCATTGATGATAACAATAAAAGGAACCTAACCTTATCAAGAAGATGGGAAAATAATACCCCATAAATTATCAATCTCAATCAACTATTTTTTATTCCATACATAAAAAAATTATTCATTATTAACAATTTCAATCTATTGGAAACCTATGTCATCAATCGATAACATGACATAAATATTTAATCATGCATGTACCACTAAAATTAGTTTCATTAAATTTTGATAAGAACAATGGTAAATTAGCATGTATTTTATAATATCAAAATTATCAACAAGAATTATAATGAACCAAATTATTTATTGATCCCAATTTCAAGGATGAACACATTTAATTATTAATTCACATTTCATAAGTTTGAAATATGATAAAATTTTATGATATGTTAGATTCAAACATGGACCTTCTAAATCATTTTATATCTAATTAAAAATAACTATCTTTGAATTATTTACCATTTTCCATCAAGATAAAAATTAATATATATTCAATAATAATAAATGATAAAAACAATAAAATATATAATAACATGTCTAGAAAACTAAGAGTAAAACCATTATCACGACACAAAGAAAAAACATGTGATCACTATAACAAATACATTATTAATTTGATTAAATCATTATTAGGTTAATTACAATTAAATACAATGAGTAAAACCAAGATAAAATTATGATTGTATGTTAATAATTTGGGGAATAAATGAATTCACTGCCTCAATGGAAGCAATGTTTATCACACAAGAACATACCATCAATGTACATCCCAATCACCCATCATGGAAGAACAACATCACTTAATGTATTCCATGGCACAACCAAACTAACAAAAACACAATAATACTCTTTCAAAAAGATAGTGAGAAATTTCTATCACATTGAAATAAGTATCAGGAGGATCCAAGTTGATGAACATTGATATTTAATGGAATATTATACCTTATATCAACACAAATTGAAGCATGAAGTCCACGAATCGATCCACATCAATGGGATTCTAAAACCATTGAAAAAAATATTCTAGTCACATGAAAATCAAGAGATAGCTTTATGGTTTGAGAAACACCAATGTGTTGTAGATTATAATTTTCTTTGACATAGAGTATTTTAATGGTGTGAATTCCATTCACATCATTTAAGTATTTTATTTTCATTTTCACCAAAAATGCATCTCCTTAAACTATTTATCTAAGATTTTATTCGCATTGTGATTCACCCTATTATGAATGTTTAAGAAATCTATGTACCCAATATTCATGAAAAGAAACACTTACACATCGTTAATTATCCCAGCATCTATATGTTAAAAGTCAGACACCTCTTGGACTACTGTGGGCCTCTTTTGAGTGCCTCATACATTAGAATCATGTAAATAGTCAGAGAAGATTGACCCATACCATTAAATTAGAAACTCCTCAAAATATTCTCATCCATGGGAATCTAAAAATCACAAAGAGAAAATAAAAATGGGTAATCCAAATTAAAACCATGTGAGATACATCAAAAGGATATTTCAATTAAAATACCGCAACCATCTCATTAGAGGAACAACATGAAACCACAAAAAATATGACGACCCATGTAAATAGTACACATTAATTTATAATATATTATTTAATAATAAATTTAATAAAACTTATAAGATTGAAAATCCTTATTTATTCCTGAAAAAGATATTAAAATTAATAATATGAGACATGTGGTACATAAGAATTATTTAATATTTTCTTATCATGCTCATAAAATTCCATCCCTATTAAAATTGTATAGGATGACTTAGGGACATACATATGATAGGGATGAATTATAAATCATAGTAAGGGAATATAAAAGAATAACATGAACAAAGTATTATATTTAGTCAATATTAGTTTCAGTAGGAATTTAATGGGTAGAGAATAATAATCATTAAAAACGAGGAATGATATTTTACGATAACATTATGGAAACATGGACATAAGAAGAAACATTAAACATGGAATCATAATAAAAGGTAAAGGATAACCCATATGACATCATAAAATTGTAAATAAAGTCTTATCATGGATTATGTTAACTCCCTAATTGAATAAATGAAGCATCATAAAACTAAAACATTATCTAATTCATTGTAGTTCTAGATAATTCTATACCAACCCATTAACTTCTTATCACGAACACACAAAAGTGTGCCACTTTGATATTTCAATATTGGATCGTTTTTCATCAGACTTATACCATGAATAATAATGTGTATTAAATAAAAAAAATTTATAAATTAATGAAGTATAGGTAAACCTTTTTTAATACCCTTGAGAGATAATGTCTATGGGTAAACCCTTTAGAATTTTTTTCATGAATAATCAAAGTGACATTTTTCCTGCGTAATGATTGTAATTGAAGATTAATAAAAATTTTGAATGAGATATACAATTGTATATAATAAATTCATCTTTAGAAAAAATTATGTGGAATATATATTAAAAAAATCCAACATTATCGATTGGGAATTAATTTTTACAAGACAATGGGGGTGATTGAATGAAATTAATGAATGGAAAAAAGTGATGGATAATTTTGGGAATATAATAAGGGTACAAAAAGAATCAAGGAAGGGATAAATGACAATTATAGGAGTAATTAATGACTTGTAAATATTTGAAAATGTAATAAGGATTATTAAAATAATATCATATCAATAATAATTGGATGATAGGATGCATTACATATATAAAAATCTTGAATAAAGAGGAGGAGAGGATCCCTTACCTTGTACATGTCATTCCAAAAGAATAGGAAAAAATTATTTAGAGATAATGGAACAATTATTGGACTTTTAATAGGGGATTTAAATGTAAGGACATTCTCCATGGATATTTAGTAAAGAGGAATTGGATATTGGGTGGGATTATTCTGTACATGAGCTGGTAGTTATTATTTATTTCCCAAACATTGGTTTTGGACCCTATATGATAACATAATAAAAAACCCAAACCTGTTAATAATTTTATCCCAATTTTTTTTATAAAAATAGGTAGTTTGTTATTTTTTTATATTTACAGTTGGTGGACTCAATAAAATAGCAGAATTGGTGATATGGAAGTGAGTCGTGTTCATATATAATTGATCATAAAACATTATAATGTATTATAGGTTTTAAAAGATTCAATATTTCTTTATAAATAAATAAAATATATTTAAAAAATATTATAATAAAGGGTAAACAAATATTTTTCATGGGTACCATTTATAGAATTTATTAAATCACTTTTGGGTAATTATGGTGTCACAATTCACCATGTATATTAATACTTTATTTAATATTTACTGACAAATTTGAATATTTTAAAAAATTATAAAAAATTCATGGTTGGATAATTTCAATGAACTTATTCCAAAAATAGAATTTATTTTTTTCATAATAATTTTATCAATATATTAATTTTCACTTTGAAAATAATAATCTATAATTATTGATAAATTCTTATTTTATGTATAATAACTATTTTTTGAAACAAATAACAAATTATTATCACTTCATAAGAAACATTTGATATTTGATATTTAATATATCTTATTTAAAAATAATATTTAATTAAAATAAAATTTCATTCAATTTATTTTGAATTAATCAATAATTTTTTCTTTAATAAAACAATATATTTCCCAAAATACAATTTATGTTTTAAAGAATCACAAATATTATTTTATGGAATTCATTATCCAGTCAATTATAAACTAACAAAAAATAGTAATTGTTATATTTAAATTAATATATAATTATTCATACAGTTAGGGTTACTTTTTTAATAGACTTTGTTAAATTATTTTTACTAGAAAATTATCAAATTTTTCATTTACCGTTGTGAATAATATTTACTATGGTTACTATTCATATTTTTCTTAAATTAAGGGGATCATATTACCAAATATAAATTATTATGATTAACAATATGGGATTAATTTGATAAAAATAAATTAATATATGTGGGATAATTTAGTTCAATATGAAATGCACAAGTCCGATGGAATGCGATTTTTGGAAAATACATTTCTATAATGAATAATGATTTTACATTAACTCTATAAGTAGTAATATTAACTCTATGAATTTAAATTCATATGGATAGATATATAATATAAAAAAATTAGTCAACTCCCTATTAGGGGATATTTAATTTAATTAATATTGAGAAACATCATAATATTTAAAACGGTTTTCAAAAAATGATTCTTTAATCCTGAAAAAAATTATTATATATCCCTGAATACAAATGAATTAAATGTAATTAATTAGATAAAAATAATTAAATATTACCTAAGAAACATTGAAATAAATTTAAAATAATAATGTTAATATTAACATAATTATTTTTCCGAAATAAATGAATATTTATAAAAATGTATTTTATTCAATTAATTAAAAAATGAATATTATCTGAAAAACTAAAAAATTTACCATATGTTAATTTTGACATTATTAAATAATAAATAAAGATAATTTTTCAAATAAATTTTATTAATTATATGAATAATAATTATAATATTGTATCTTAAAAAGGAACTAATTCATTTTTGAAAATAACATATTTTCATGAACAAACCAAAATTACCATAATCTAGGTGATTATTTAATAAGAATTTATCAATAACTTAATGTTAATTAAGAAATAGATATTTGATAAATTATTTGATTCTATCTGAACCCATAAATATGAATTCAAGTATATAGGAGTCCTATTTTAAAAAAATCATGTCTTTTTTGGGTTCAGTGTTGTGTATTAGATATACTGTTGAACATAACATTCTATATTAGAATATTTTGGCGTTACATTTATACCAAATTTAAAAATTTAATCCCCACAATTTTAACATGATATTCATAACAAATATTTTTAGACATGAAATTAACAATATTGAAACCCCACATTGTAAAAAAAGTTAATAAAAAATCTGATTGAAGCCATATATAAGGACGTACAAATATTTTATCTAGGAAACCAAGTATGTTACCAATAATGGGAAGTTTAAATATAGATGGGGAAGAAAAGGACAAAAATAAAACCCAAGAAATAATAGAGAGTTATAGAGATAAGTTTCATGAGATAGTCAATTAGAAAAAATCCATAATTCTATAATTTGTTAAAATACCATCAATTAATAGTAATTGATCATAAAATGAAAATATTTTTAAAATTTAATTTTTCTAAAGCTAAGAAATTGTTTTCCCATATTTACTAGGTACTAATGAATGATACATTATTGATAATTATAATTTCAACCTTCAATCATTTTATACCTAAATCTCATCATTTCTCCAAATTATGATTACACAAGAAAACCTATATTCTTGAATCACTTGCATAATCTAATAATGAATCACATAATTTACCAAATTATAAAAGGATATTCATCTCGTATATACCAATTCCAAAATTATTAGGATTGAGTAATCTACCAATAAAAATTAATAAACTATAACACAATAATAAAAAATATTCAAAAAAACCAAAAGTTATAACATATGTTGTTATTTAAATAAATACCCATATATCCCAAATAACACCAATATACTCAGCATAAAATAATATTTTAACATAAAATGTTGTCTTAGACAATTCAACGTAAACCAAAAATATAGTAACAATATTATTTTCAAATTATCATTGATATTAATTATAATGTGTGAATATACCACAAGCCAAAAAAATATCTATAAATACTTATAATCTTCACAAAATAAAAATATAGATTTGATCCTATAATATTTTTCATAAAATACCATTATCGAGGATAAAAATATATAATATTTTCTTAAAAATTTATTAAAATTATTTTATTAATAATAGTATGATTATAAATATCTACCAAGGGATCTATAGGTGTATTGCAACATCATGAAAATATTAAGGGTCATTAATCCCTTAGTAATGTGTTTTCCAAAATATAACTGTAACACCCTAAATTCCTAAAGGAATATCATTTCAGTCAATAGCATGTATAATACACACAAAAAAAATAATTGAAGGGAGTATAGCATCCCAATAACATATAATAAATTTTATATTTAGAATAACATAAATTTATCATATGTCTTGAAATTCACACAACATTAAGTTAGATAACATTATAGCCAATAATTACTTTGCTTGATCGCTCGGGTATATGTAAGGCATTGATTTTCTGAATAATATTATTACTAATATTTAAATTTAATAATATCTCATAAGATGTAAAATTTGTGGAAATAAATAGTATTAAATTACATTTAAAAACATATGTCATAATTAATTGGTTACAAATTAATTATATATCAAAATAAATCTAATTTAAAATAATGGAAATATTTTTATAAAAAATAATTTTTAGTCACCCAATGTAGTTGTAACCTAATAAATTAAATTAATTATTATTAGTGAATTATACATGAAATTTTTATATATTATATATCAATTAAAGGTTTTGTCATTCATCCAATATATTTTATAGGTATAAGATAAGAATAAAATTAATTTCATATATAAAAAAGCTACATATTAAAAAAGTAGTTTTACCATCTTTTACTGGTGAAGTTTTTTTAAAACATAATTTTAGTACAAATATATATTTTAGATGATACGGGTAACATAATTATTGATTTTTATTCAAAATTATCATAGGGTTAATTTTTTCTTTTTTTTTTTGTGAATTTTCATATTTTGATTAATCATTAAAAAATACTAGATGTTAATTAAAAAATTTATTTTCATATAAATAATTTTTGATGAAATTTATATTTTAAATTTTACATAAATCCACAATATTTAAGATATACATCTGCTAATAAATTTTATTTCTTTGGAATTGTTCCATATTGAATTTTTATATAAAAACATTGAATACATTAATGAATTTTCACTTGAAAACCCCACATTCTCCCCACATATGAGGTATTAATTTAAAATTAAATTATTAAAAATATGTGAATTTAATTCGAAAAAAATAGATGATATATTTTTAATCATAATAATTTAATATTTAAAATATGGTCAGGTTATTTTTTTATAGAAATTATTAATTAAAATATTTAAACTTTATTACAATGATTAATATAAATTGAGTATACTTTATGGGTAAACATATAATATAAGGTGTAAAAAATAACCCACACTTGTCCAAAACCCATTTTAAGGAAACGTTTCTACCTCAAAACATCATGGATCTAATTATTTCCATTATTTAATCCTTTTTACATAAGAATGTCTGATCACAAAACATATTTAAAAAAAAATCATGTTTATCCTCATTCAAACATATAAGAGTCCACCCTTCTCTTCCTCTCTTTGAACATTGAAACAAATTTTGATTGACCAATACACCTCCAAATAATACCAAAACATAACTACCCACATTATATATATAACATCCCCGGTATTTATAAAATAATTATTTTTTCTTATAAATAATAATTTGTAAATAAGATGTTAATTTTACATTAAAGGTAACTCTTTTTCAAATAGAATACTTGACATGCAACAATGGGTTTATCCAAAATCTTACATTGCACCTAACATTATGTTATATTGAAAAATAATATAATAATATTATTATTATGTTAGATCTTTGTTAATACATAATCCTTTTTAGTGGGAATGAACAATAAAACAAAAATATTATTACACATTTTTGTTAATTGTTTTTACATTTATCCAATAATTCTTAAAAGCTCAAAATTATAATTAATATCATTTTAAGAAAAAAATACTTTAATATTATTAGAAGGGGGTTTTACAGCCTTTTGATGGATAACTCTTTTTAAATTTATTTTTTTGACACCATTATAGTTTCAATTTGAAGAAATAAACTTCTTATTTTAAAGTGGGACATAAAAACTTAATTTGTATATTTTTTTATTTTTCTCTGATATCTATCATGTATTGATGAATAATATATATATTCTAAATTTTAATTGAAAAAAAAAATTTCCTTGAAGATAATTTATATTGTTAAATAAAATTAATTAATTTTATTAATGTATAAATAGAATATATTTTATTATTTATCATAATTTCGTTCATTAGTATTAAATTTATATTGAATTCGGATGTAAATAATATGAATTTATTCAATGTTTTAACTGTAAAAAACCTATTTTCTTGTTTTGAAAAAAGGAATTCATTTTAAATTAATATATGCCAAATACTTGTTTTGAATTTGAAAAAATGGCTTCCTTAATTGGAATTGGAAGGTCCTAATTATGTAAATATGTCCATTTTATTTTTGGACATGGTGAATAATAACTATAGTAATTGTTATTTTTCCACTTTTAAAAGATTAATTATGTAAATAAGGGTAAAATTAATATTATATTAACATACATATACTATAATACTTGTCCAAATATCATTCTATGAGTACTAGAACACTAAAAAAAATACATTAATGAAATTTTGGAATTTGGGAGCGATATGGGTTAGAGAATAACATTTTATAACATTTAATTTATTGTCAAAAGAAATATAACATAAACATTATCTTATTACTAATTTATTTCAATTTTAGTTATATAAGTTATCTAGTAAACTAAATATATTATTTATAAAGATTAAAATATTTCCTACATCTTGTATTTTAGTTATAATTTTTCAAATTAAATAAATAAATTTCTTTTTGATACAATGATGATGTAGTATTCACTTTATTCATGAAATATTCAAATAAATGATGGTATACATATTAAAATAATTACAATTTGAAGATTTATATTCCATAGAATAATTATATGGATTACATTAAAATGTGAGAGATGATTTAATTCCATTGGATTAAAGGAATCAATTGGTTATTATTTTAACAAAATTCATTTACTAAATGGTGTCAAAATTGACAAAAATGAATTCTTAACCCAAATAATATTTTATATAATGATATAACAGTAAAAAATCTATGATTCATAAAACTAGATTTTATTATGTTATTAATTTCATTAAGGATAAAATTTTCTATTTCTTTGAATTTTATAGTAACTATAGTAAATATATATTATGAAAATACAAGAACAAATGGAAAGAGTTATTATTTTGAACTAATTGTATAATCTAAAAGATACAGCAAATTTTGTGACCTAAACTGGTATAAAAACTATTGGATGAAAGGTTTCAAACCCATACTCATATTTAACTTTTAATATATCAATTATGAACTATTATTGTTTGAAAATAAATTTATAATAAAATTATATTTCAAGACATTCCTAAAGTTCCCCTCCTCTCTCTTTTAAAATGGCACCACCTCTACCCACTTACTCACACCTATACATCCCATTAGTGCATCCCAAATATTCTCCTATATGCTTAAAAATTCCTCAATTTCTCTTATAATCCATCCCATTGGAATAACAAAACACAATGGCTCCTTTTGGATCAAATCAAAAGTAATTACCCGATTAAGAGGTAATATCTTCTCTAAAGCTACATTGCCTCTTTTTTCCTTATCCTACAACATAAAAACTCAATATTACATTTTTTATAATATTAATAGTATAATTAATATACAATTATGTATTTATTCTTTTTTTTATTCATACTAACACACACATCCATCTAATCGATATAGAGCATATAGTTTCGGTTTACGGAAAACTACTGACTCCCGAAACGATAAATGTTCAATTTTATCCAACCACCTGTCATGGTAGCCATTTTTATGGAGATATATTTTAATTTTTTATATATTACATTTATTTTGTTTCTATGGGTTTTTATATTTTTTTTCAAGAAACATTTATTCTTTCTATGTTGTGTAAATAAAATAATTTCATTTGAGGAAGTGTG
The DNA here is from genome assembly GCA_963277665.1 of Viscum album. Taxonomy (NCBI): domain Eukaryota; kingdom Viridiplantae; phylum Streptophyta; class Magnoliopsida; order Santalales; family Viscaceae; genus Viscum; species Viscum album. The sequence continues at coordinate 921,456,458 of OY728142.1, read as the reverse complement.
GACTACCGCCCCTCAAGGTGATATGACTCATTTATTCTATACATGGAACATATAATGGATGTAAGTAATAAAATTTTGTTACATATATAACATATATATTATATGATAATTAAAATATACCTATTTAACATTTAGATTGCATTCCTTTAATATGATAATGAAATGAATGTAGCGTTCATGTGTACGTATTCCCTACTATCTCCACAAACAATGAAATTCATTTCATATCTAAAAATGTTATAGACTCCAATAAAAACCTATTTAATGGATATTTAAGATATTTAAAAAATGAATATAATTCTGTGTATGATGGAAATATATACATATGGAATTTTTTTTATCAAAACATGTTCATTTTTGTCTCCTATACCGAATATCAACTAAATGTATGATGTTAATATAAATAATTTAGTAATTGATATAAAATTATAATAAGTTATATATGATGAATTAAAACCATTAAAATGTTCTAAAAATATATAAATTAACTAAATATCCATTAATTGTGTTAAATATCCACGTAATTTGTTATTTTTTCAAAAACAAAATATATTTGAATGTACTCTTATTGTTTTACACTTAATATCCACCTATATTGGGTGTATTTTTTATTTTCAGACATAATAATTTTATTGATTTATCCTAAATCCAGTGATATGTTCTTTGTAATGATCTTCGTCTAATTCTCTTTTCTTTGGGGAATATCTTGATGTTATGTACCGTTATTTTATGATAAAGAGTATATACAACCCTTTGACTCAGTATATCATTAATCAATATATTCTCATGATATTAAAAGTTTGGTATAGTGTAATTCCTTAATGATGTGTATTCAAGTGTTTCTTTAGTTATATGGGAATTCTTAACTTATATTTTTTCCATTTAATTATTCTCTTATCGGGAATGACTTTCAAGTTCCTTACCAAATTATTATTTATATTTTATTATATACCTCAACTATATTATGAGTAATTTATGAATGGGTGACCTATATATAATTTATTTTTTATTTTTTCTAAAACAATGTTTCATAGACGTTATGTTGTAGAATTTTTGTCTCATAATATCATTATTTTTCACAAGTTTTATTTTTTATATTTGATTACCCAACACCATTTCATTTATAAGGGTATTCAAAAAGAATAAAATTATTTATTTAATACTATAATCTACATACATAAAACCAAATTTTCCTTTTTTTGGGTTATAAATGACATAATGACCATGTTTTTGAGCACTTTTTAAAACACCATGATTTTGATATGAAACCAATTTATATTAATCTCTATTAGTTATTTCTGAAATTATATATTATGATCTATGTGTATAGAATGAAAATATATACATATTAAGGGGTCACCCAGATAGTGCTCTAATGTATTGGGTAAATAAATTAATCTCTAGATATCGAATGTTTTATTATACCTTGGTGAATAAAAATATTAATTTTTATGATACCGTTGTGAATAAAGTTTTTAATTTTTATTAAACCTTGGGGGTTGATATTGGTGATATGAATCCATGGGGATGGACCTCGGTGATATTCTTATGAATGTATAAATTAAATAATACAGCCACATTTTCCTGTTATGACCCAAGTTCTTATTGTACTTATATTCCTCTTTCTCATAGATTTATGAAAGTCATCATTTTATTATTTATATCTCTCAAGATCATATGTAAATTGTTCCTTTTTTTTCTCTTTCTAAGATTATTGTGCTCATCACATGTCTTTAAATATTTTTCACCCATCTAAAAATTGGAATAAACAAATAACATGACATTATGAAAGTATTTGAGGATTTGTCTTGAAAAGAAACCGTGATTATTTTTAATAGTTTTTGGTTTTATAGTAACTATTGGATTTAATGAATACTTATCTACTTCTTAATTTATAATTTTATGTAATATTTTTTCCAAATTCTGTAAAACACTATACCTAAAAGATATTCAGGAATGGATGAAATAAAAATTCTAGTCAAAAGTCAATAGAATAAGTTATGTTTAATGTTGGGTCCTTATAATTATTATCAGAGTATGTTTTAGAAATATTTGGACATTATGATTTATTTTTATGGGTTTATAATTTTATGGTTGATCCTAATTTTATTTTATTATAATCCCTTTTGGGGTTTAATTTATAAAATTTCAAGGTGATTAACAGTTTTTTGGGGACATTTATTATAAGTCTATAGCCTTAAACACTACATACTATTGAATTAGGATAATTATTCACATTGAGGATCATTTCAGGTTTATATATTTAGATAATTAGGTCATAAATTATATATGACAACTTGAATATTACATGTAGACACTTCTACTCATTATGCATTTTATTATTAAAATAAAAACTCTTAAAAGAAAAAAACCATGTTTAGTTACATGTTTTAAATAGAAATACTTTTCCTTGATCCCATCCATGAACCTATTCCACTTTATGTCATGTGAAAAATATTTCAAAAAAATGGGATAAGCATAAAAATTATATTAAGGGATACACCAAGATGGAAAATAGTTAGTTTTTCATTCAAACATGTAAACCAAGAATACATTATCATACGTAATACTTTTCATCATTATGAGGGAGTAAATAATCTTAACTGAATAAAATCTAATTTATTAACCTTTTTTAATCAAAATATTACCATAAACCCCATATAAGGCACAAATAAAATATAAAAGGTAAACTTGGGACATAATCATACATAAATGGACTAATAATATGGTCAACTTCCATAAATTATTCCCATAAATGAAATTGTCATACGAACAACTTCCATAACCTATTAATTGGTGGTTATAAAGTAAACACACATCCTTGATTTATCACTGAACTACCCAACATTTGGTTTATCACGTAACCACACATCAAATGTCCAAGTAAAATTAAATAATCATGAAAAATAAAAATTTCAGATATTAGCATTTCAATCATAAAATTACTTTTGTAATCATAAGAAATAATTTAAATATATTGAAATAGTAATTCCACAATAAAACCATTTTAAATACAATAATATGTAAAAAAGGGTATGTGGTATTTATTTTTCATTTAAAAAAATCACGGTTTGGTAAGGAATCCAAATATCAAAAAATGCTCGTGGAGATGGAAAGGTCGTTGTCACCGCGTATGTTAAAAAGAAACATTACCTTTATCATTTAGTAAAATAATACATAAAAGATTATTACCATTTAAGGAAATTAAATGGAAAAGGGGTTTATACACCATATAATAGAATGTCGTGTATAAATCAATATGTGCCTAAAGGAAATGATGTTGAGACAAATTCCCTTACAAAGATCATTTTTAAATAAAATAGATCAATTATTCATTTTCACTATAAGTAAACATAATTAATTTATAAATATAATATATTTTATCAAAATTTATTTCTCACATAATCATATAATGACATAACCAATAAGTAGATGTTTAACCCAAAGAATGAAAATTGGGTTAAGAAGTTATTTTACTTCGTGTCCAAATGGATTCATTCATTATTTAGTTTCTTGAATAATAAAAATAAGTTAATTTATAATTAATTAATAACCTTTTTCATTTTTATTATTCCTTTAATATCACTTATTATCTTTCGATAATAGTTTTTTAATAATTTTAGTCCATATCAGATATTTTGTTGATGTTTGGAACTAGAGTAAAAAATTAACTTGTTATAATTAAAAATTACCCATGTGGTAAAGATTCGATTATATCTCGAATTATATTGATGACATAGAAATCCTATATTAAAAAATATATCCATTATATTTATATATATATATTTATAATATTCCACAACATTTGGATATAGAAATTAAATGCACCGTTCATGGAGGTGGTAATCCATACATATTCATTGGCACTACATTCATTTCTTTTCATTTTTAAAGGAAAGAAAAATAAATGATACAAAAGTATATTATAATTAATCTATAATATATATGTTTTATATGTTATATAATTTCATTAATTCCATCCATTATGTATTCCATGAATTGCATGAACGTTTCATATCATTTCGTGGGGGCGGTAGTCCGCACATCCTTAAATGAAATTATCTTATTTATACTACTTTAAAAGCATATAGGTATGTTCTAAATTATAATTAAAGTAGAATAGAGATAAAATAAATATCATATATAACATATATAATTTTTTTTATGATAATGGCCACCATAAGAGGAAGTATGGGAATATTAAACAATCAGCATTTCATGAGGTCGAAGTTCACCATCCAAAGAGACGGCATGTTCTATATCCATTACACAGAGGTGTGTGTAAGTGTAGATTGAATAACTATAATAAAAAACATAGTATATTAATTATATTGTTTTTTTTGTGTAAAAAAAGAATATACTGATCATAGTGAGTGGAGAAGGAAAAATAATGGAAAGGAACTTGAGAGAAGACAATACCTCAAATCGGGTAACTTCTTTTGATTTGAGCCAATGGGATCTCTTGAACTGCCTTATGCCTAGGGGAAGAATTCAAGGAGGAATGGAGGGATATTGGGAGATTATTTAGGTAAATTATGGATTGTACCTGGTGGCTAGAGAAGTGAGAGTAGGGTTAGATGTCATATCCTTTTATAACTAGGATGGGGGCACATTAGGAAAGTTTGAATGTATTATTTTATTATTAATTGGGTTTCACACTATTATAACACCAAAGTGATATATTTCGAGAATTAGATGAGGATTGGTCTAAATTCTCTCTGGAAATGGGGGTTTTACAATTTTAGGTCACAAAATTAACCTTATATTTTAGAATTAACCCATAGTAAACTATTTTATCTATTACCATTTCTTTTAGTATATTTATAATATATGGTTACCATTTTTACAATAAAATTCATAGAGAACCAAAAATGGATCATTAATAAAAATTTTAACATAATATATATCAGATTTTAAATCATATATTTTTTTCAACTATTATATCATTTTATAAAATATTAGTTAATTTAAAAAACTCATTTATGCCCATTTTTATACTATTGATATCATTACTTTTTAAATTTCCATTAAAACAAGATTCATTCTAAAAAAACATCATTAATTAAAATATAAAAAGTTATAATAATCCATAAAATTATTATATGTTTTAACAAGATGAAAAATAATTTTAGTTTAATTTTTATTATCTCACTTATTTAAAACAAATATTAATAAGGTAATCACTACATCACCATTGTGTCCTAAATAAATTTGTTGTTTTGACGTATATAATTTATTAATGAAATACCACTGTATAGGAAATATTTTTATATTCCTAATTACTATTTATAGTTGGAAATATTACATATATAACCCTATATAAATATTGTTTTAGTAAAAGATATATGTTTAGGGTATATTTTCCATAACATTAAATTAAAAGTAATTAAATGTAATTTTCATGAAAAAGTGGCTACATATGGTCCTAAAATCGACCAAAGGGTTCCCAAGGTCGGAACTATCTAATCCAATATGGTTAGGACATGTATTAGTGTAATCTAATATTATTATAATATTATTCTTAACCCTTATTTACAGGATATACCATTTAACCATGGTGACTAAAATATTTACAAAATTTACTATTCATAATGTCTAAAAATAAATTTACCTATTTACAAAATTTGGACCTCATGATTCAAAAATTTGAATCCATTTTTTCAAATTCAGTAGATTGAATTTTCAGAAATTAATTTAAAATTAATTACTCTTGTGAAAACCAAAAAGCTTGTTAAGAAATAAAAACTACCAACAGATTGACAAGTTTTTATATTAAATTTCAATGTGAAATTAAATCCGATAACCAAAATTGGATTAAATTATAAAATTATAATATAATTAAATATTAAAACCAATTAATATAAAAAAAATTTAATCAAATATATAAATTATATTAAAAGACAGTTTTGACGTAAAATGCAGTATTATTCACTATTCACTAAAAATTGAACTTTATCAGAAAAATACAAAATATTTACCTAATCTAAAATTTGAGATCCTGATTCTAAAGAATAGGTTTATTTTGTCAAATGAAAGATATAAATTTGAAAAAAAACATTATTTAAATAGGGTTCTCCATCAAAATTTGGTAAAACTACAATTTAAAAATATTACAGTATATGTGCTTAAAATTGGATTTATTCTCATTTTAAGAATATAAATTTTATTGGATAAATGTAAAAATATTTAAAAAACATGTTTAATCATAATATGGTCAGTTCAGTTCATTCCATATTATAAAATGACTAGGAGTTATCTAACATTTAAAATAATAATACTATATTATTATTATTTATCTCATTACGACTCATCCTTGTGTGCAACATAAGATTTAGAAGAAACCCAGTATTGCGTATTAGGTATTCCATCAAACATAGAATCCCCTTTAATGTGAAAGTAATATTTAATTCACCAATATTAATAAATATGAAAATGTCATATTCTTTATTTATATGGGATGTTACATCCTTCCCACCTTTTGAAAATTACGTCCCCGAAATTTTATTTACTTATCAAATAAGTGGGAGTATTTATCCCTCATTGCATTTTAAAATTACCAAATTTCCAATTCAACCATATGGATTTTTTTTTTCAAAAACTCTACATGATAAATTACCTTATTCTGTAACACTTTCCCTCTTTGGACAAGAATCTAGACTGGCTAGTCCTCATATGAATGATTATCTTCCAACTGAACTATCTTTGGACTCAAAAAAAGAGATAGATCTGGCATATAATATTCAATAATGAATCATGAAACATATTATGTACCTGAGATAAACATGGATGTAAAGACACTATGTAGAAAACTAATACTTATTTCTCTAGGACTTCATAGGGTCTAATGATCCTCAGGCTCATATTCCCTTTATTACCAAAACACATCACAGTTTTCTATGGAGAAACATTGTGAAATACTTCATCACATTCCTAAAAAGAACTATCCTTCCTTTTATTATCCACAAACCTTTTCTGCCTGCTCGGAGTTTTCCACATGTGTTTCTGTGTCAACTAAAACTTCTCTTCCATATCTTCTAAAAACTCTGGTCCCATCGTTTTCCTATCACATACTTTATCCCAATAAGTTGGAATTCGTCACCGTATCCCATATAGTTCCTCAAATGGAGCCATCTGTATATTGAAATGAAAACTGTTATTATAAGAAAACACAACCAAAAAATGATGTTGGCCCCAACATCCTTGTAAATCTATTGAGAAAGCACAAAACATATCTTCCAATGTCTTAATTTTTTATTCTGACTTCCCATATGATTGAGGATAAAAATTTGTATTAAAATATAATTCAGTACACAATAACTTATAAAGGCCTTTCCAAAAGTTAGCAGTAAACCACAGATCATGATCAAATACAACAGAGAGGGAATCTCCATGCAACCTAATTATCTCGTGACCTTAAAACCGTGAATATTGATCGAGAGATATTGTATCTTGAATAGGAAAAAAATGATAAGATTTAGTCAATCGATCAATAATAAATTAGATTGCATTACTACCTTAAGATGTCTTCGGTAATCCCACAAAAAAGTCCATGGATATACATTCCCATTTCCACTCTGGCACTGGTAAAGGCTGAAGCATCCCTTTTGGTAATTTCTAATCTACTTTAACCTATTGGAAAGAAAAACACTTCATAGTAGTGTCCGTAATATCTCCTTTCATTCCATCTCCCTTGTAATAATATTGAAGATCACTTTACATCTGAATACTATAAAGAATAAATGAAAACAGAGAACTATGAGAATCACATAAAAACTATTTCTTCAACTATGAATCACATATGAAACATAATATTATACCAAATATCAAAATACAATCATTATCAATGATAAAATTAGGCAAAATAACCTTCTAAACCAACTATTATTTTTTTCTGTAACTCATTGTATTCCTTCTACGCTTGATTAATTATTTCCACGGGAGATGATTTCACTGAAAACTGAAACAAAATAGATGACTTTATTTCACCAAAAAATTAAATTCCAATTTTCATCAAATATTTAATAAAAGTATCTTGGTCCAAAGGTACCATAGTTTATGTAGCATTAGTTTTTAAACATAGAGCATCATAAACTTTTTTTATTTTCTAGGAGGGTAGTGAATTGTGCAATAATAATCCATGATTATTTTCAACCCTATCCTATGTCTAATGTTCAATTCTTTCTGGGTGACTATATAATTAAAAATTTTGTGGTTTGTATACAATTCACATTTTACTCCATACAAATGATGGCTTCATATTTTTTAAGAAAAAACAACATCTGCTAATTCCAAATCATGTGTACCGTATCTTAACTCAAACGGTATCAACTAACGTGATGTGTAATCAATTACCTGATCATTCAGAATTAGGGAACAATAAATCCCATTCAACAAAGAATCCATGTAGATAACAAATTCACCATCTCTAGAAGGTAATTCTAAAACTAGATCTTTCACTAATATTTATTTCAATTCCTAAAAAAAATCATTACATTATTTTGTCCAAATTAACATAACCCCATTTCGAGTAAACATAGTCAGTGGCCTAGATAAGCATGATAAATTCTATACAAACCATCATTAATATCCTTCCAATCCATGAAAACTACACATCACGTTATATTTGTTGTTCTTGTCCCCTATTGGACAAATCTTTTTTAGTAGGATCAATTTTTATGAAATTTTTTGAAAAAATATGACCAGGTAATTAAATTTTTGTAACCAAAACACACACATGCTGAATTTCTCATACAATTTTTTTCTTTTATGGTTTTCAAGACTACCCTTAAATGAATTTCATGTTCCTATTTACTTTTGGAATATATCAAAATGTCATCAATAAACACAACCCCAATCTTATCCAATAGCTCACACTAAATTATATTTATAAGAACCATGAATACAGTAGGTTCATTTGTTAACCCAAATGGCATAACTAAAAATTCATAATGTCTATATGTAGTATGAAACACGGTCTTCAGAATCTATTCTTCCATTACTTTCAACTGATAGTGCCCTTACCTCATGTCAGTATCCTAAAAATAATGAGCTCTATAGAGGTGATAAAAAATCATCAATATGAGGAAAATGATACTTTTTCTTAACAATTATATTTTTCAAGGCTCGATAATCAACAAAAAGTCTAATTAAACCATTATTATTTTTATAAAACAAGATTTGAGCACCCCATGGTGATGTGGAAGGTCGAATGAAACCTTTATCTAAAACCTCTTGAAATTGATTACTTAAAAGTAAATATTCAATTTGAGTCATTCGATAAGGGGGTATTGAAATTGGAAGATAATGATGAACTTATTCATCGGTAAATTTTAAATCCTGTTAGGTATAATACTAGAAAATTCATCAGAAAAAACATGAGGATACACTTTTATTACTGGAACATCATTAATCATAATAATTATTTTGTTTTTAGAAATATGTGCTAGGTAACATTCATTTCCATATTTCACAGTTTCTCATCTTACTGATTTGTTATCAAAGAAGAGGGTTCATTCTTTTACAAAAACTAAAAGTCTTTATCTGAAGAAACCTCTTTATCTCTATAGTTGATCTCAGCAAGGTAAAAATAAATCCAATCCATTCCCAAAATTTCATCAAACTCTACTAGAGGCAAAACAACAAAGTTTCCAGCTAAATATTTTCCACAAATAATGATATGAATATTCTTATAATTTTTTTCCCTCTACATTTCCCCCAATTGTTTTTACCCTGAGTTCTGGATTCAATTCATGAGGTATAATTCCATATTTACCTGAAAAGTTATTAGAAACAAAAGAATGTGTAGAGCCTAAATCAAACAATACATTGGAATAATCTGAAAAAAATGTACCTAACAACACTTCATTTGATGGACCCATATCAACCATTATATTAAAGAATGAAATTTCCCAACCCTTCTACTATTGATCTATCTATCTTCCACTATAGGTAATCATTATTGGACAAACATTGTCATAATTCCCAAACTCATTGAAACTAAAAAATCTTAACACTGACTTTTCATTGCCTACTCGATCTTCTTTCTTATAGTTATGAGAAATATGACCAGTCTTACCACAGCAGATTCACATTCTAGATTTTGAAAGGTATTCTATAGGATTCCATTTACCATACTTCTTTTAAGAAAGAATTTTAATTTTCTTACCTCCAGGATTCTTTGATGAACATTTTCCCTTTGTCTGCCAACTAGACCACTTATTTTTCTTTCTCTAAGGGAACACCTTATCATTAGAAAACACCAATTATACCTTATTGTAACATATAACAAGTTTCTCATTAATTTTGAATTCATGATAGGCTGAAGTTATTTAATATCTTGATTTCAATTTTGTGTTAGAACGATTTATCTTACTATTAAGATATGAGATAATATTTAGAGCTTACCTTTCCAGTCGAGTAAACTTTTTTTGTAATCATCTATATATTCATCCTCATTCCTAAATTCCAATAATTGTTTTTCCAACCTATATTGAATCGCCTTAGGAAATTATTTCTCAAGAAACATAACTTTGAATTCTTCCCAACAAATAACATCAATATTTTCATTATCACTGATATTTTGAATCATTATCCACTATTTATATACATGTCCTTAGAAAAAATAAATAAAAAATACATCCTTTTGATTTCATGCACCTCACAAGTAATAGAAATTCTTTTACAGTGCTTTATCCACCCTTCATCTTTAATATGGTAGGATGATCATCGGAATGATGGGGGATGTTGCCTCACGAAATTCTCCTCTTTAGAAATATTACTCTATGGTTTACCTGGTTGATCTCATGCATGAATACAATCACATTTTATATCCTTATTCAACTATTCCATTACTACAAAAAACATTTCAGTTCTGATTCCAACCATCTTTGGATGCTCATTTGGAAGGTTATTCTCCTCTGTATTCCTTCAAAGGACTGCTGCCCTGGTTCCTCTACAGAAAGTCATTCTGAAGTAACATATCATAGATTAAGAAACATTGTAATATTCAAATGTTATTTCAATTTTACCATAATGTGAAACTAATTTATGGACATTCTATTAATAGAAACATAACTCTTAAATATCTCTAAACTGACCTCTGATACCAACCATATGGCCCTAGCCATAAACATTACATAATCATAAATTAAGATAATAATTCAAATTAAAGATCTATTTGGGTTTAGATCATTTGATAATTAGGTCATTACTTATATATAAAAACATGAATATTACATATAGAGACTTTTACTCAGTGTCCGTTTTTTTATAAAATAAAAACTCATAAAAAAAGAAAATTGTTAATTACAGGTTTTAAAAAACATGGGTTTTCCATGATCCAATCCCCAAACCTATTCCACTTTATATACTATGAAAAAAAATTCAAACCCATTGGATTAGCATAAGACATTCATTAAGGGATACACAATGAAGGAAAACAATTATTTTTTCCAAAAAACATGTATACTAGGAATAATTTATCATATGAAATAATTTTCACCTTTATGAAGTAGTAAATACAATTCAATGAATAAATGATAATTCCACACCCTTTTGTAACAAAAATATTACCATTGACCCATAGAAAGAACACATAACATAAAAAAATCCAAACATGGGACATAATCATACTTAAATTGAATAACCATATTGTCGACTTCCAGAAATCATTCATACAAATTGAATAGCTATACGACCATCTTCCCTACCCACTGAATTGGAGGTTATAATTTAACCACCCATCCTTGTTTTATCATGGAACCACCTGTCATTTGGTTTATCACGTAATCATCCCTCAAATGTCCAAGTGCAATTATATAATCATCACACATAAAAGATTACAAATATCAACATTTCAATCATAAAATTTCATTTGAAATCGCAAGAAATAATTTCAAGATATTGAAATATTAAATCCACTTTCAATGTGTTCTCAATACCAAAATATGCAAAAATGGAGTATGGTATTTATTTTTCATTTAAAAACGTCACGAATTGTAAAGGAAGCCAAATATCAAAAAATGATCTTTACGATGGAAATGTCATTTTCACCACATATGTTAAAAAGAAACATTCTATTTTTCATTTACTAAAACTCTACATAGAAGAAGATTCCAATTAAATGAAAGTTATAGTCAAAGGGGTTTATATACCATATAAAATCAAGTCGTTTATAAATCTAAATATGGCACAAAGAAAGGTGATTGAGACAATGTATCTTACAAGGATCATTTTTTTAAACAAATAGATAAATTATGTATATTCACTTTAATTACACATAAAAAAGTATACAAAAAATATATGATATCAAAATTTATTTCTCACATAATCATATCATAACATAATTATGAAGTATATTTTTAACCCATAAATGGAAATTAGGCTAAGAAGTTCCATTACCTCTTGTCCAAATTGATTTGTTCTTTCTTTAATTTCATGAATAACAATACATATGATAATTTCTAATTCATGAAAACTATTTTCAAGTTTATAATTTCTTTTATATAACTTATTACCTTGCTATAAATGTTAGTTAATTATTGGAGTGATTATCAAAGAATTTGTCGATGTTCAGAACTTTAGTGAGAAATGAACTTCATAAAATTATAAATTGTCCCTATGGTTTAAATTCCATTATATCTATAATGATATTCAGGATTTAGATATCATTTATATCATATATATCCAGTATATATATTTATAATATTCCATAGCATTTGGATATATGAAATAAAATGCACTGTTTGGGGAGACAGTAAGTCGTACGTAAGCATGAACACTTCTTTTATTTCATTTACAAATTTAATGGAATAAAATTAAATGACACATAGGTATATTATAATTAATTTATAATATTTATGTTATATATGTTACATAAGTTCATTAATTATATCCTTTATATCTTCCATGTATAGAATGAAAGAGTCGTATCACTTTGAGGGGGCGGTAGACCATATTTCCTCAAATGAAATTATCGTATTTTTACAAAATGATAGTAATAATGGTATGTTATAAAAGAGAATTATATTAGTATAGAGATAAAATAAATATCATAAATATCATATATAATTATAGTTCCATCATAATGGTCATAATAATATGTAGTAAGAGAACATTTAAAAATCATCATTTTGTGAGGCAGTAGTTCACAGTCCACAGAAAAAGATACATGTTTATGTCAAAAATAAGTTAATCACAAATAAATTATTTAATCACAACATCACCATTGTTTCAGAAATAAAATTATTTATTTATTACATATAAATTATACATAAAATATCATGATTTATGACATATGGTTTTATTTATTATTACTATTTATAGTTTAAAATATCTCTTACATATACCAATATACCAATTTTTTTAGAAATAAATACATGTTTATGTTAAATTTTCATTAACATAAAATTAGATGTAATTAAATGTAATTTTCACACAGATGTTGATCCCTAGGGTCCTAAAATCTCATTTTAGAACATATATCATCCAAAATGTCTAGAAAATATGTTAGGCTAATTTAATATTATTATGACATTATTTTTACCCTTATTTAACTGATTTACCATTTAGCCATGGAAAATAAAATATTTACTAAGGTTACTATTTATAAAGTCTAAAAATAAAAGTTACCTATTAAAACAATTTGGAAATATTGATTAAAAATATGGTATCCATTTATTCAAATTGAAATAATAGAAGTTGCAGATATTCATTTAAAATGAATTCCCATTATCAATATGAAAAAAGGTGTTAAGAAGTTAAAACTACTAAAACATGTGCTTATGTCCAATTTAAAGTGAAATTACATCTAATAACCATCATTGTATTAAATGATAAAAATATAATCCAATTACACATCTAATTCAATAATAACTATAGTCAAATTAAATAAATAAATTAGATGAAAAGACTGTTTTGACTTAAAATGCAGTGCTTTTCCCTATTCGATAAAAAATGAACTAATTCAGAAAAATTCCAAAAAATAACCTAATGTATATATTGATGTCTCCCATATGAAGAAGAAGTTTATTTTTTAAAATGTAACATATAAAAGTGAAAAAAAAGTACATTTAAAAATTGTTCTTTATCAAAAGGCGGTAAAACAGCCTTTTATAAATATTAGATTATTTTTGCTTAAAATTTGATTCATACTCATATTCAGCCACTAAATTTTGTTGGATAAATGTAAAAACATTTAAAAAAACATGTTTAATCAGAATATGGTAGGTTATGTTCATTCCTACGAATAAAATAGCTAATAGTAAACTTCCAGTTAAAATAAAAATAATATATTATTATTATTTTTCTCATTATATCTCGGCCTTCTGTGGAACTTATGATTTCAAAGAAACCCATTGTTGAGTGTCTGGTACGCCATCAAACATATAAACCCCATTAAAGTAAAAGTATTATTTAATTAAAAAATAATAATAAATATGAAAATTTAATATTCCTTATTTTTTTAGGATGTTAAATTTTTTTTCAGGTATCTTTGAGTAACTACTTTTTGAATGTCAAATGAAAGGTAAGAGAAAAATATTGTGGTTGAAAAATCAGATTGTTATTATTTAGTATTTTATCATATTTTGTTAATCTGAAATTATTTTTTATAGATTTAAGAAGTGGGATAACACACAGACTGTCTGAAACCCCATCGTATCAGACAAGGCTACAGTATTCGAATCCACAAACGAAGGCCATAGGCCTTTATTTCCTACCACTGACCAACATGAGGTCCCTCATATGTATAAATTCATTATTTTTAGTTAAAATAGTTTTTGAATAATAATGATATGATTTTGTAGAAATATATTTTATCTAATATATTACCATGGAATTGAAAAACTGTTAGGGGATTAAGTGATAAATGTTAATTTAGAAGATGTTTACTATTTTGGGGACTTTATATGATCATGGTAAAGAGTATACAATGGATATTTAATGGAGTCTTAATGTATGCATTATTTAATTATAGACTTATGGGAATTGATAAATGATTATCCTATCATGGATATTATTTGATTAAGATAATCAATTTTTGGGGTGAGACATTATGTGAGGTTGATGTTATTTGGTGATAAATTTTAAAATTTATTATGTGATAATTCCTCATGAATATTGGGTTTCAAAAAAAATTTGGATTATTTTGTGTAATTTGATGGAAAATTCTTTTATTAAAGGTATTTTTTGACCTTTGGGTATTGTTTTTTTAATTTTGGAGAATGAGGATGTTTTTCGTCATCTAAGGATTATTCTTTTTGGGAATTATCATATATTGAACTAACATGTTTATTTTGTATAATTTTTTAAGATAGGATAAAAATATTGTTATTTTTGTGACTTTGTGATTCTAAATAAGATATTATACCTAGAATACACGTTGTTTGTAGAAAATTATTATTGTGTTGTGGACATTTATTAAATAATGAAACTCTACTTGACAAGTAAGTATGTTTCCATGTGTTCTTATTCAAACTCATAAATAAATTCCTTAAATTTATGAAAATTATTTTAAAACCAAAAAAATTACATTTAATTTTCATACTTGTAATTCAATGACTATTTCAACCATCAAAATCGTATGGTTGTGTGGTTGTTGACATTCTCCTGATTGTGGTTTCTATTAATTTCCATCAGAACAAGATGGTTATTTTTTCTTTTATATCCATTTTTTCTTAAATGGAATACTTGTATGATTTATATCAGGATACCTTTATATACGTATCTTAATTTATTTTAATGTGATACTTTTATTGATCTTTTTTACTGATTTTGGATTTTAAATGTAGTTACAAAGATAAATTTTAATATTGTGAGGATGCGATTTCTAAAATAGGGAAGGATGTAACATCCCGTCTATTTATAGAATAAGAATATTTTTTCATATCTATTTAAATTTATGAATAATGTATTAAATTTTACATTAAAGGGATTCTTGGTCTAATATAACACTCGATACACAACAACATGATTCTCAGAAATCATACATTGCACACAACATTAAATTATACAGAAAAATAATACAATAATAATATCATTATTTTAATCGGTAGTTAAAGAATAGCCATTTTCTTGAAATTATTGAACATAACTAACTAAAATATGATAACACATTTTTGTTAATTTTTTTACATTTATCCTATAAATTTTAGAGGCTTAAAAATGATAATGCATTCAATTATAAGCATAAAAAACTCTAATATTTTTTAAAGGTATTTTTTTCATTTTGATAGAGAACCCTTTTTAATGTTTTATTTGGACACTTATATATGTTCTAATTGAAAAAATTAACCCCTTATTTAAAATTGGGACCTCCAAATTTACTTTAGATTATTTTTTTTATTTTTTACTATTAACTATCATGTTTTTATAAATAGTAAAAATATTGTAAATTGTAACTGAAAAGAAATTTTTTCAATCGAGATAATTTATATTGTTAAATAATATTAATTAATATTTTAAATTATTAAATATAATATATTTTTGGAATTCTTATAATGTATTTAATTTTAATTAATTTTATATAGAATTGAGATGTAAAAACATTTCAATATTTTGCAATGATTTAACTTATAAAACCCCGCATTCTCATGTTAAAAATTGGAATTAATGTTAAATTAAATTATATCAATTTTATGTTTTGAATCTGGAAAAATGGGTTCCATATTTGGAATCAGTAGTTGAAAATAATGTAAATCTTTCACTTTTATTTTTGGACATTATGAATATTAACATCTGTAATTATTTTTATTTACAACAGTTAATGGGAAAATTTGTTAAATAAGTGTAAAAATAAAATTCTAGAAATATTAAAACACCCAAAAAAATGTACTACTAATATTCTAAGAGTAATGGGATACCAAAACAAACCTTAGGCCGAAGTATTAGAACTTGGGAGCAACTTGGGTAAGTTAATGACATTTAATAACATATAAATTAAAGTAAAGTGAAATATAACAAAAACATGTATCTTTTTACTAAATGAATTTTAATTTGAGTTATATAAGTGAAAAATTTTACAATATAAATTCATTATAATTATAAAAAATTTCAATATAATGGTATTTTATTTATAAATTTTATACTTTATGTAAATAAATTTATTAATGACATAATGATGATGTAGTGTTTATCTTATCCTTGAAATATTCAAATAACTGATATTATAAATATTAAAATAAATGTAATTAGAAAAATATCATTCCATTCATGAATATTTTGGATAAATTTGACATGTGAGAGAATATTTTATTCCTTTCGTTCGATTTATTCACATTTTTATAATTTAAAAAAACAACTAATAAATTGTGTCAAAATTAATATAAATTTTCTTTAAAAAAATACTATTTTATTAAATGATATAGTAGTCCTAATAATCAATGATTCATAAAAATGACTTATATAATGTTAAAATTTTCATTAATTATCAACTTGTGTTTTGATTGGTATTTTATATTAACTACAGTAACCATATATTTTTAAAATACAATAAGGCATGGTAAGAGTTAAAGTTTTAAGTAAGGGTTAAAGATAAAATATATGGTTAATTTTGTGAACTATACATGTATAAAACCTATTAGTTGAGATTATTTAAAACTATAATAATCTTATCATAGAAATATATTTGTAACATCCCAGGTAATTAAAGAATAAAGAATTTTCATATTTATTTATATTTATGAATTAAATATTAATTTTAATTAAAAGGGGTTTCTATGTTCGATAGCGTACTCGATACGCAACGATGAGTTTCTTTGAAAACTTACGTTGCACATAAGTAATAAAATAATATTATTTTAAAAGTTAGTTAACAAGTAGCCATTGTACTGGTGGGAATGGATAGAAATAACTAAAATATGATTATATATGTTTTTAAATGTTTTTACATTTACCCAATAAAAGATAAAGGCTTAAAATACGGAAAGAGTTCAATTTTAGGCATTAATACCCTAATTTTCACTAAGGGTTCACTTATCACCTTTTGACGGTAAACCATCATTTAATATAGTTTTGATCAATCTTATAAATTCTATTGGACAAAAAATAACTCTTCTTTAGAATTGGGACATCAAAATTTACTTTGTGTAAATTTTTGGTACCTTTCCGATAAAGTTCATTTTTTAATGAATAATGTAAAATGTTGTATTTTAATTCAAAACCTCTTTTTAATCTAATTTATTTATATGATTATATTATCTTTTGAATTGGTTTTAAATTGAAATTAGAAAATATTTTTACCATTAAATCCAATAGTGGTCGTTGGAATTAATTTCACATTGAAATCGGATTTAACTAGTGTCAATCTTTTGATACTTATTGTTTCATAAAAACACGCTATTTGCTCTGACAGCGGGAATTCATTATTAAATTAATTAATGTGACTTATATGTTTTTTATTTTGTAAAATAGACTTCATTTTTGAATTAGTAATATCAAATATAGCTTAGGGTGAATTTTTGGTAATTTTCTGAAAAACTTCAATTTTTGATGAATAGTGAAACCACTAAGTGGTACTTATAAAAAACTGATTTTCCGTTTAAATGAAATATTTCCATCATTGTGTTTGGATTTTCAAAAATCCTACATACATGGTTTTCATTAAGAATTAAAATGTGGTTCAATGAGATTAAAATAATTTTTTGGTGAATAGTAACTTATTCAGTTTTTAATCGCGATTAGTGGTAATTAGTGTAGTTTAAGGTAAAAATAATGTTTTAATAATATGAGATGAGCTTGACACATGTCCTACCCTCATTGGAAGTGTCATTTCCGACCATGACAATCCATGGGTCAACTTGGGGACCCCATGGAGCCACTTTGGTTGGGAAATGACATAAATAACTTTTTATTTAATGTAAAAGTAAAAATGACAAAAACATATTATGTTTTACGAAAACAATTTTTACATGGGATTATAAAGATCATATTTTTCATTATAAATATTAATTGGAAAGCTAAAAATATTTCCTACATCATAGTATTTTTTTATAATTTTTAGACTTTAAATAAATTAAATTAATTATGACATCATGATGATGCAGCGATGACCTCATTATTTAACGATTTAAATAAAATGGAATGATAATGTAATATCTAAGACCTACACATGTCCAAAACCTATTGGGTGGGTAGATTTAGAACCCTTATCACCTTATCCTCGAATTATATCAATTTGGTACCTTAGAAATTCGAAACACTTTTGAAAATAAAATAATAGTTTCATGATTTCCAAAAGTGCCCCTCCTCTCCTCTTATAAAAGGCCCCCACCTCTACCTCATTTCACACACTCCTCAAGCCTTTGGCTCGGCCATCCCCTTCCCATTTTGTCTCTCCACACCCCTCTCCTCATCCTAGAGGATTCCCTTTGGGCAGAATCCTTTCAAAGGAAGCCTTTAGGCTCAAATCAAAAGGAGTTACACTTTTAAAGGTTATTCATTCTCTCTTGTTCATTTGTTTTATTTTGCTTCTCCACCCCCGTGAACTCTTTTTATTTACTTATTTTTTAACAAAACCAGTATCATAAATATACTAGGATGTTGTTATAAGATTTATTCTAGCTACACTCTCACACAACTACATCAAATGGTTAAAGAACATACGGTTTCCGTGGATGGCGAAATTCTGCCTCCCGAAATGATGATTGTTCAATACTCATTTAACACCTTAAAAGGTGGCCATTATGATGTCACTATTTTTATATATGATATATAATATGTTTATTCTTTCCTTAAGCTTCTATATTTTTCATTTTGGGCATACCTTTATGGTTTCCATTATGGGTAAACGCGATATCTTCATTTAAGGAAGTGCAGACTACCGCCCCCTGAAAGTGATTTGATTCGTTAATACCATATGTGGGATGTGTAAAGGATAAAGTTAATGATAATATATATGTTATTATACTGGAATTATAATATACTCTTATATCATTATGATTCCATTGTATAAAATACCAAATAGAAATGAAAGTAGCGTTCATGCGTACGTACGACTTACCGTCTCCATGAACGGTGCATTCCATTTCATACTTCTAAATGATTATGTAATATTATAAATACATGTATATGCTGGATATATATGATATATATGATATCCAAATCAGTAATGTCATTCTGGATATACAGAACTTTTGACCACACGAACAACATGTAATTGTAAGAAGTCCACTTTCGACTTAAGAACCAAATATTGACAAAACAAACATTATTAACTTAAATGGTTACATAATATTTATAACATGGCAATAAGTGATATAAAAGGAATAATGAACTTTAAAAAGGTTCTTAATCAATTATAAATTAACTTAAGTTTTTTATTCAGGACGTTAAAGAACGATCGAGTCAAGTCGGACCCGAGGTAAGGGACTTCGTCTCAATCTCCTTTCATTGAGGCATATTTCGTTTTATACACAACTTTCTTTTATACGGTGTATAAACCTCTTTGACTTTTAATTTTATACAAATGGAATCTTTTTCTACAATGTGTTTTACTAAATGAAAAAAAGTAATGTTTTTTTAACGTACGCGGTGACAACGGCCTTTTCCGCCGCCGCGAGTATTATTTGGTCTTTGGCTTCCTCAGCAAGCCATTATGTTTTTAAAATGAAATAAATACCATATACTCTTTTATGTATTTTGGTATTGAAAATGGTTTTGATAAAGGATTCTATTATGATATATTGTGATTGAAATGTGGAAATGTTATCATTCCATTATATTGGTTTTATGTTTTATGATTTTATATTGGTACTTGGACATTTGACGGGTGGTTACGTGATAAACCATATGACGGGTGGTTCCGTGAATACCAGGACGGGTGGCTACGTTATAACCTCCAATGCATTGGGTATGGAAGTCGGCAGTATGGCTATTCCATTAAGTATGTATGGAAATTGGTCGTATGGCTATTCCATTAAGTGATAAGTGTGGAAGTTGACCTTATGGTTATTCCACTTAAGTATGTTTATGTCCCAAGTAACCTTTATATATTATATGTGTTCTTTTTATTGGTTTTATGGTAATCCTTTGGTTACAAAAAGGTAAGTAATGATAAATTATTTAGTGAAGAGTTTTTACTACTTCATGAAGGTGAAGGTATTACTTTGATATAGTATACATGGTTTACTTGATGTTTGAAAAACTAACAGTTTTCATTTTTTTGTGTATCCCTTACTGAGCTTTTTATGCTCACCCCATGTTTTTTTGAAATGTTTTTCATAGGACTTAATGTGGAATAAGGTCAAGGATGGGATCAAGGGAATGTCATGCTATATAAAAAATGGAAGTAGACATGTTTCTTTTTAAGAGTTTTTTTTATTTATGGAAACTTAGTAGAAGTGTCTACTTTGTAATATTTTGAGATGTAATAGTTATGTTCTAATTCTCTAAAACTCTAAACCTAAAAAGATCCTCAATGTGAATTATTCATTTAATTCAATATTAAGTAAGATTTAAGGTCGGGGCCTTATAGTTGGTATCAGAGGTCGGTTTAGACTACTTTAGGAGTTAGAAAAGTGTTAAATTATAATATGATTGAAATGATATAGCATTTATGGATTACCATGTTGCTTCGCCTAAGATATTTATGTGTTCAGAATGGTTTTCCGTAGAGGAAACAAAGAAGTTATGTTGGGACGACATCAGGAGGAAGACAACCTTCCGAATCGGCAACCTGAGATGGTCGGAATCAGAACTGAATAGTTTGTTGCAGTGATGGCACAGTTGACTCAGGCTATAAATGGTGGTGGTATCCATGCACGAGATCATCCAGATCAACCGCAGAGGAACATGTCAGTGGTAGAACATTTCATGAGGCAACATCCCCCATCATTCAGAGGATCAACAGACCCTGTGCAAGCTGAAGGGTGGATTAAAGCACTTGAGAAGATTTTTGATGTCATGGGGTGTTCAGAACATCAAAAGGTTAGTCTTGCTGTTTACCGTTTTGAAGGTGAAGCTGATCAGTGGTGGTCGATGGTGCAAAATATCAGGGATAGTGATGAGATTGAGGATCTTCACTGGGAAAAATTCAAAGGTATGTTTCTTGAGAAATATTTCCCTAAGGTGGTTCGTCTTAGGATGGAAAAAAAGTTCCTAGAATTGAGGCAAGAGGATGATTCAGTGGCTGCTTATGAAGCAAAGTTCACTCGATTGGAAAGGTATGCTCCATACTTCAAACGAGATCTTGATATTAAAATAAACCATTTTTACTCAGGGTTAAAGCCAAAGTATCTAAGGGCTTTAGCTTCTCGTGAGTTCAAAAGTTATGAAAAACTTGTTCGATGAGCGGAGAAGGTGGAAATGGAGTTTGCCGATGATCAGGTGTTCTATGACAAACAACAGAATAAGAGGTCTAGTTGGAAGGAAAAGGGGAATAATTCATCAAATAAGCAAGGAGGTAAGAAAACCAAATATCCATCCTGTGAGAAGGGTGGTAAAATGCATCCTGGAGAATGTTTATCCAAGTCTGGTAATTGCTTTTGGTGTGGTAAGACTGGTCATATTGCTCGTAACTGTAAGAAAGATGATCAAGAAGGCAATGAAAAGCCAATGGTAAGATGTTTTAAGTGTAACTAAATGGGCCATTTTGAAAATGAGGGTCCAATGAAGAACTCAACTGGGGGAATGCAGCCAGACTACAAGCAGAAAGTGGTGGTGAAATCCTTTGCAACAACTTCACCAGATGTTCGGCCATCGAATGAAGTGGTATCTGGTACACTGTTTGTTTGTTCAGATTATTCCAATGTGTTGTTTGATTCAGGGTCTACACACTCTTTCATTTCAGATAAGTTTTCTAGAAAATTGGAAATTCCATATCAAGATATGAATCCTGAACTTATGGTAAAAACACCCGGAGGGAACGTTGAGACAAAAAGGAATTATAAGAGCCTTATTATCCTTGTGTGTGGAATGAATATACCAGCAAACCTTATTGTTTTGCCTCTAGTAGAGTTTGATGTTATTTTGGGCATGGATTGGCTTTCTGTTTATCATGCTAAGATTGACTGCAGAGCTAAAATGGTTTCTTTTCAGAATGATTTTCAGTTTGTGTACAAGAAAGAACTCTTGATTTTGATAATATATCAGGAAGTTGAGAAACTAGTAAAATATTGAAATGAATGTTACCTTGCACATATTGTGGAAAATAAAGGAATTGTTCAGATTAATGATGTGCGAGTGGTAAATGAGTATCTTGATGTTTTTTCCTGATGAGTTGCCTGGTATTATTCATGATCGGGAAGTTGAATTTACTGTTGACTTAGTTCCTGATTCTAATCCAATTTCAAAACCCCCTTATCGAATGGCTCATGTTGAACATTTAGAGTTAAAGAAACAATTGCAGGAGTTATTAGATAAAGGTTTCATTCGACCTAGCACATCACCATGGGGTGCTCCCATATTGTTTGTTAAAAAGAAAGATGGATCAATGAGACTTTGTATTGATTATAGAGCCTTGAATAATATTACTGTTAAGAACAAGTATCATTTGCCTCATATCAATGATTTGTTTGATCAGCTCCAGGGAGCTCAGTATTTTTCGAAGATTGACTTGAGGTCGGGGTACCATCAGTTGAATGTAAAAGAAGCAGACGTTCCAAAGACTGTGTTCCGTAGTAGATATGGCCATTATGAATTTGTAGTTATGCCTTTTGGGTTAACCAATGCACCTTCTGTATTCATGGACCATATGAATAGAATTTTCCATGAGTTCTTGGATAAGTTTTTGGTTGTTTTCATCGATAATATTTTGGTGTTTTCTAAAAGTAAAGAGGAGCATGAAAGTTATTTATGGGTTATCTTGCAAACCTTAAAAGAAAAGAAACTATATGGAAATTCAGCAAGTGTGAGTTTTGGTTACAACAAATTTCTTTCCTAGGTCACATTGTTTGAAAAGATGGCATAACTATTGATCCGACTAAAACAAAAGTCGTTGAAGAATGGAAAAGACCCACAAATGTAACCGAGATCAGTAGTTTTCTTGGTTTGGCAGGTTACTACCGAAGGTTTGTTGAAAATTTTTCACGGTTATCTAGTCCAATGACCAAGCTAACTCGTATGGGTGTTCAGTTCATATAGACAAAAGAATGTGATGATTGTTTTCAGGATTTGAAGAGAAGACTGGTGAATGCTCCAGTTTTGGCACTTCCTTCAAGGAATGGTGATTTTGTTATATACAGTGATGCTTTGTTGAAGGGAATTGGATGTGTCCTTATGCAGAATGATCAGAAATTGCTTATGCTTCATGACAGTTGAAATCTCATGAGGTAAATTACCCTACACATGATTTGGAATTAGCTGCTATTGTCTTTGCTTTAAAAATTTGGAGGCATCATTTGTATGGAGTAAAGTGTGAAATATATACTGATCACAAAAGTTTAAAGTATATATTCACTCAGAAATAATTGAACATGAGACAGAGGAGATGGCTGGAATTGATCAAGGATTATGATTGTACAATTCATTACCATCCGGGAAAAGAAAATAAAGTGGCTGATTCTTTGAGTCGAAAAAGTAATGCTTCATTAGCAATGTTGCGTTTGGAACGTGATCCTTTGGTTAAAGATTTGATGAACTTTGGCATAGAAGTTGTTGGTACAAGATGTTCTTCTGTTTTGTTTCAGGTATCAGTGAAATCTTCTCTATCAGACAGAATCAAGCAAGCACAGAAGTGTGACAGTGAGTTGCAGAAAAAGGTAGAGCTGGTTCAGAAAGGTATGTTGACTGATTTCAACATTGATAGTGATTGCGTTTTGAGATTTGGGAAGAGATTGTGTGTTCCTTGTGATTCACAGTTGAAGAGAGAGTTGATATGTGAAGCTCATAGTTCTCCGTTTTCAGTTCATCCTGGCAGTACTAAGATGTAAAGAGATCTACGGGAGTATTACTGGTGGGATGGAATGAAAAGAGATATTTCTGATTTTACTGTGAAGTGTTTGACATGTCAACATGTTAAAGCAGAGTGGCAGTTACCGAAAGGGATGCTTCAGCCTTTACCAGTGCCAGAGTGGAAATGGGAAAACATATCCATGGACTTTGTTGTCGGATTACCGATGACATCTCGAGGTAATAATGCAATCTGGGTTATTTTTGATCGCTTGACTAAATCTGCTCATTTCCTGGCTATACGAGATACTTTTTCCCTAGATCAACTTTCCCGTTATTATCTTAAAGAGATAGTCAGGTTACATGGAGTTCCCCTCTCCATTGTATCTGATCGTGATCCTAGGTTCACATCAAACTTTTGGGAAGGCCTTTAGAAGTCGTTGGGTACTGAATTAAATTTCAGTACAGCTTTTCATCCTCTATCAGATGGGCAGTCAGAACGAATAATTCAGACCTTGGAGGATATGCTACAAGCTTGTTCGATGGATTATCAGGGAAGTTGGGACCAACATCTTTCTTTGGTTGAGTTTTCTTAAAATAACAGCTTTCATTCCAGTATACAGATGGCACCATTTGAGGCATTATATCAGAAGCGGTGTCGAACTCCAGCGTTTTTGGATTAAGTGGGTGAAAGGATGCTGATGGGACCAGAATTGGTAGAAGAGATGGCAGAAAAAGTTCAGTTGATTCAGAAGCACATGAGAACAGCTCAGAGTAGTCAGAAGAGTTATGCGGATAACCAGAGGAGGAATCTATCTTTCGAGGTAGGTGATCATGTTTTTCTCAAGGATTCTTCTTGGAAAAGTGTGATGAGATTTGGTATGAAAGGAAAGCTGAGTCCAAGGTTCATTGGACCATATAAAATTCTGGAGAGAGTTGGATCAGTTTCTTAGCGAGTGGCTTTACCTCCGAGTTTATCTCAGGTACACAATGTTTTTCACGTTTCGATGTTGAGAAAGTATATGCCAGATCCATCTCATGTTTTGAGTCCAGAGGTAGTTCAACTGGAGGAGAACTTATCTTAAGAAGAACAACTAGTCCATATTCTTGACCACAGGGAGCAGGTGTTACGGAATAAGGTGATTCATCAGGTAAAGGTTTTGTGGAAAAACCATGTGATTGAAGAGGCAACGTGGGAATCTGAAAATGCTATGAGGGATAAATACCCCCACTTATTTTGATAAGTGAATAAAATTGCGAGGACGCAATTCCCAAAAGGGGGGAAGGATGTAACATCCCAGGTAATTATAGAATAAAGAATTTTCATATTTATTAATATTTACGAATTAAATATTAATTTTAATTAAAAGGGGTTTCTACGTTCGATAGCGTACTAGATACGCAACGATGAGTTTTTTGAAAACATACGTTGCACACAAGAAATAAAATAATATTATTTTAAAAGTTAGTTAACATGTAGCCGTTGTACTGGCGGGAATGGATAGAAATAACTAAAATATGATTATATATGTTTTTAAATGTTTTTACATTTACCTAATATAAGATAAAGGCTTAAAATACGGAAAGAGTTCAATTTTAGGCATTTATACCCTAATTTTCACTAAGGGTTCACTTATCACCTTTTGACGGTGAACCGTCATTAAATATAGTTTTGATAAATCGAATAAATACTATTGGACCAAAAATAACTCTTATTTAGAATTGGGACATCAAAATTTACTTTGTGTAAATTTTTGGTACCTTTCCGATAAAGTTCATTTGTTAATGAATAGTGTAAAATGTTGTATTTTAATTCAAAACCACTTTTTAATCTAATTTATTTATATGATTAGATTATCTTTTGAATTGGTTTTAAAGTGAAATTAGAAAATATTTTTACCATTAAATCCAATAGTGGTCGGTGGAATTAATTTCACTTTGAAATCGGACTTAAACTAGTGTCAATCTTTTGATACTTATTGTTTCATAAAAACACACTATTTGCTCCGACAGCGGGAATTAATTATTAAATTAATTAATGTGACTTATATGTTTTGAATTTTGTAAAATAGACTTCATTTTTGAATTCGTAATATCAAATATAGCTTAGGGTGAATTTTTGGTAATTTTCTGAAAAACTTCAATTTTTGATGAATAGTGAAACCACTAAGTGGTACTTATAAAAAACAGATTTTCCGTTTAAATGAAATTTTCCCATCATTGTGTTTGATTTTCAAAAATCCTACATACATGGTTGTCATTAAGATGTAAAATGTGGTTCAATGAGATTAAAATAATTTTTTGGTGAATAGTAACTTATTAAGTTTTTAATCGCGATTAGTGGTAATTAGTGTAGTTTAAGGTAAAAATAATGTTTTATTAATATGAGATGAGCTTGACACATGTCATACCCTCATTGGATGTGTCATGGCCGACCAAGACAAGACATGGGTCAACTTGGGGACCCGATGGATCCACTTTGGTTGGGAAATGACATAAATAACTTTTTATTTAATGTAATAGTAAAAATGACACAAACATAATATGTTTTACGAAAACAATTTATAAATGGGGTTATAAAGATCAGAATTTTGATTATAAATATACATTGGAAAGATAAAAAGATTTACTACATAATAGTATATTTTTATAATTTTTAGTCTTTAAATAAATTAAATTATTTAGGACATCATGATGATGCTGCGATGACCTCATTATTTAACGATTTAAATAAAATGGAATGATAATGTAATATCTAAGACCTACACATGTAAAAAACCTATTGGGTGGGTAGATTTAGAACCCTTATCACCTTATCCTCGAATTATATCAACGTGGGACCTTAGAAATTCGAAACACTTTTGAAAATAAAATAATAGTTTCATGATTTCCAAAAGTGCCCCTCCTCTTCTCTTATAAAAGGCCCCCATCTCTACCTCATTTCACACACTCCTCAAGCCTTTGGCTCGGCCATCCCCTGCCCATTTTGTCTCTCCACACCCCTCTCCTCATCCTAGATGATTCCCTTTGGGCAGAATCCTTTCCAAGGAAGCCTTTAGGCTCAAATCAAAAGGAGTTACACTTTTAATGGTAATTCATTCTCTCTTGTTCATTTGTTTTATTTTTCTTATCCAACCCCCTAAACTCTTTTTATTTAATTCTTTTGTAACAACACCATTATCTTAAATATTAAAGGATGTTGTTATAAGATTTATTCGAGCTACACTCTCACACAACTACATCAAATGGTTACAGAATATACGGTTTCTGTGGATGGAGAAATTCTGCCTCCCGAAACGATGATTGTTCAATACTCATTTAACAGCTTCAAAGGTGGCCACTATGATGTAACTATTTTTATATATGATATATAATTTGTTTATTATTTCCTTAAGCTTCTATATTTTTCATTTTGGGCATACCTTTATGGTTTCCATTATGGGTAAACGCGATATCTTCATTTAAGGAAGTGTAGACTACCGCCCCCTGAAAGTGATTTAATTCGTTAATACCATATGTGGGATGTGTAAAGGATAAAGTTAATGATATTATATATTTTATTATACTGGAATTATAATATACTCTTATATCATTATGATTCCATTCTATAAAATATGAAATAGAAATGAAAGTAGTGTTCATGCGTACGTACGGCTTACCGTCTCCATGAACGGTGCATTTCATTTCTTACCTCTAAATGATTATGTAATATTATAAATACATGTATATGATGGATATATATGATATATATGATATCCAAATCAGGAATGTCATTCTGGATATAATGAACTTTGGACCACATGAACAACATGTAATTGTAAGAAGTCCACCTTCGACTTAAAAACCAAATATTGACAAAACAAACATTATTAACTTAAATGGTTACATAATGTTTATTACATGGAAATAAGTGATATAAAAGAAATAATGAACATTAAAAAGGTTCTTAATCAAGTATAAATTAACTCAAGTTTTTATTTAGGACTTTAAAGAATTATCGAGTCAAGTCGGACCCGAGGTAAGGGACTTCGTCTCAATCTCCTTTCATTGAGACATATTTCATTTTATACACAACTTTATTTTATACGGTGTATAAACCCCTTTGAATTTTACTTTTATACAAAAGGAATATTTTTCTAAGAAGCGTTTTAATAAACGACAAAAAGTAATGTTTTTTTAACGTACGCGGTGACAACGTCCTTTTCCGCCGCCGCGAGTATTATTTGTTCTTTGGATTCCTCAGCAAGACGTTATGTTTTTAAAATGAAATAAATACCATATACTCTTTTATGTATTTTTGTATTGAAAATGGTTTTGATAAAGGATTATATTATGATATATTGGGATTGAAATGTGGAAATGTTATCATTCCTTTATATTGGTTTTATGTTTTATGATTTTATATTGGTACTTGGACATTTGACGGGTGGTTACATGATAAACCATATGACGGGTGGTTCTGTGAATACCAGGACGGGTGGTTACGTTATAACCTCAATGCATTGGGTATGGAAGTCGGCTGTAAGGCTATTCCATTAAGTATGTATGGAAATTGGCTGTATGGCTATTCCATTAAGTGATAAGTGTGGAAGTCAACCGTATGATTATTACACTTAAGTATGTTTCTGTCCCAAGTAACCTTTATATATGTTATGTGTTCTTTTTATGGGTTTTATGGAAATCCTTTGGTTACAAAAAGGTAAGTAATGATACTTTATTAAGTGAAAAGTTTTTACTACTTCATGAAGGTGAAGGTATTACTTTAATAGAGTATACATGGTTTACTTGATGTTTGAAAAACTAACAGTTTTCATTTTTTTTATGTATCCCTTACTGAGCTTTTTATGCTCACCCCAAGTTTTTTTGAAATGTTTTTCACATGAATTAATGTGGAATAAGGTCAAGGATGGGATCAAGGGAATGTCATTCTATATAAAACATGGAACTAGACATGTTTCTTTTTAAGAGTTTTTTTAATTTATGGAAACTTAGTAGAAGTGTCTACATTGTAATCTTTTGAGATGTAATAGTTATGTTCTAATTCTCTAAAACTCTAAACCTGAAACGATCCTCAATGTGAATTATTCATTTAATTAAATATTAAGTAAGGTTTAAGGCCGGGGCCTTATAATATTACTTTGTAACTATTAGAACTCTAAAGAAAATTATAATAAAATTATATTTAAAGACATTCCTAAAGTGCCCCTCCTTGCTTTAATAAAAGGGCACCACCTCTACCCCCTTAATAAATCCAATGAAGCACATTGAATCATAAAAAATATTGTCAAATAATTTTCCAACACCCAACCATTCAACCTATAATAATTACCTTGGAAAAAGGCAACTCAATGAATCCTTTGGGCTAAAATAAAAAGTAGATACCCGATTAAGAGGCAACGTCTTCTCTAAAGCTCATTTCCTTTATTTTATTTATCCAACTAACTAATCACTCATTATTCCATTATTTTAAAAAAAAACATTCATATTATTTATATTATAATGTTTTAATTATATGATTTAGATTAACACTAACATGCACCTCCATCCAATGAATATAAAACATATTGTTTCTATATACGAAGAACTACTCCATCACTAAATAATGATTGTCCTATTTTCTCCTACCACCTATCATGGTTGCCATTATGATGTAACTGTGTATATTTTTATATGTATATATATTATTTTATATTTATATTTTCTATGTGGTTTAATTTAATTTTTATTTTCAAAAATTCTTTATGATTTCCATAATGTGTATATACAATAATTTCATTTAAGAAGTGTCGACTACCACCCCCTCAAAGTGATATGACACGTTCATGGAAAGTATAAATGATATAGTTAATTAATTAATATAAAATATATAACATATAAATTATATTATAATTATAACATTCCAGATTTAATTTAGTTTTAATTCCTTTAATTATAAAATGAAATGAAAGAAGCATTCATTCGTACGTACGACCTACCGACTCTATGAACGGTGCATTTAATTTTTTATCTCTAAATGTTATGGAATATTATTAATACATTTATAATGTATATATATGATATTTAACTATTAAATTTCATTCAGGATATGATTGAATTATTACCATGAGTACAATTTTTAATCATAAGAAGTTCATTTTTGACTGAAGTATAGAATGTCAACTTAACATCTAATATGAACATAAATCATTAAGGGGTTATTATAACATTTTAATAAGTGATATAAAAGGAATATGAACAAGAATAAATTTCTAAAAAATATATAAATTTACTTTTTTTATTATTTAGATATATTATAATGAACGATACAAGCCAAACTCAAGGTAGGGGAAATCTAATCTCAGTCTCCTTTCATTGAGATAAGTATCCATATAATAAGTTTTGTTTATAAAGAATATATGTGAATGTAATCTGATTATTTTAAACTAAATATCCACTTATATCAGGTGTATTTTTAATTTTCACACATAATAATGGGATTGATTTATCTTTAATCTAATGATACGATATTTGTTAGAGACTTCCTCTTAATCTCTTTTATTTGGGGAATATCATGATGTTATGAACCTTTGTTTACCTATAATCTGTATATAAAACCCTTTGACTTAGTATATCATGAATTTTTATATTCTCATGATATTATATTTTATTATGATATAATTCCATAAATATATGTATTCCTGTGTTTCTTTTGTGGTAAGGGAATTCTCGACATCTTTTTTCCATTCAAGTTCCCTTTTATGTGGTATGACACTAAAGAATGCATAAAATTATCTTATTTATATTTTATTATATCCATCAACTATATTATGATTCATTTATGAATGGGTGACCCATTTTGCATTTCTTTTTATTGTTTTCTAAAACCATGTAGCAAAGCCGTTATGCTATAGAATTTTCATCTCAAAATAAATCTCTTTTCCTCAATAAATTATTTTATTTTTATATTATTACCAAAAACTATTTAATTTTCAAGGGTATTAAAAAATAAATAAAAATTCTTTATTTTATTTTTTAATCAAAAAATATAAAACCCACTTTTCCTTTAGTTGATTATAAAATAATTAATTATCGTGTTTTAAAGAACTTTTTAAAACACTATGATTTTGATATATAACCAATTTATTTTGACCTCTATGGGTTATTTATGATATTATTTATTTTGATCTATGTGAGTCACATGAATATAAATACATATTAAGGGTGTTCCATGATATAATTCCAATGGATCGAGTAAATAAATTAATCTTTAGAGAAGGCATGTTTTACGATACGTTGGTGAATAACTTTGGTAATTTTAATAAACTCTCAGCGATAGACCTTGGTGATATGAAACGTTTGGGATAGACCTTGGTGATATTATAATGATTTTATAAATTAAATTCTTGTGACACGTTTCCATGTTATGAACCATTTTCTTATTGTTTTGATATTCTTATTTCTCTCACCTTTATGAAATTCCACATGTTATTACTTATATCTCTCAAGATCACATGTAAATTTTTCCCTTGTTTTCTATTACTAAGAATTATGTGCTCATCCCAAGTTACTAAATGTTTTTAAAATGTATTAATATTATTAAAGACAATTAAAATACATTAATGAAATTATTTTAATATTTTTCTTAAAAAGAACCCATTTTGTTAGATTTTTGTATTATAATAAAAAAAATGGATGGTGTGTAGACAGATCTTCTTTGTAATATTGAATACTTATGTATTATTTTTTCCTAATTATCTAAAACTATAGAGATAAATTATATTTTTTAATGAAGGAAAATAAATTCTAGTCAAAATTCAATAGAATATTTTATGTTTAAGGTCGGGTCCTTATAATATATGTCTTTATTTAAGAAGAGATAAAGCGTTTTATTGTTTCAATGAAAAACTTTGGAGGATACCCGGTGAAGAGGTCATGTTCTTCTAAAAGAATTTATATTTTATTTCCTTCTCCATATTCTTCAATTACTAATATAAAATGAATATATAAATATCTAGAAACCATACACATACCTATATGATTTTATGTTATGTTTTTGACATAAAACTTCACACACTTCCATCAAATGGCTTACAAAATCATTGTTCATATGTATAGAGGACTACTACCTCATGAACCGATGTCATTCATTATAACATTACAACAATTAAATGATGGGAATAATGTGGAATTTATATCTAATATATGGTTTTTATGATATTTAAGATGTTATGATGTTTTTTTATTTGTTATATCACACATGACTTCATTCATTACATTTCATGGGAATACGATAAGGTCACTTAGGTGTTTGGCGGAGTAACACCTCGTGAAGCAATGTGATTCATTCTCACATTACATGGAATGTATTAAGGATTAGATTAATAAATATATTATATATATAAGACATAAAAATGACACTAATAAGATTATATAAATACACATTATTTACTTACTATCAATATGACATTTAAATGGAAACATCATTCATGCGTAGGTATGACCAACCATCTCTATGAATAAGGTATTTCATTTTTTCACCAAATTTTATCAATTACTAAAAATAATATGCTAATGAAAATATTTGATATTTATTTCATTGTTTAAACTATTGACATGATTAAATCGTGATCTATATAGGGGGAAGAAAAATTAACCATTTAAAAAATACTTGAAAAATAATGTTTTTATTACAAAAAATTATGAAAATGAAGAAATATTATTACTGACTGATTGGTAAGATGTTATAAAGGATATTATAAAATACCATACAATTTTATATGGTTCTGGAAATATTTTTTAACATGTTTAAAACCACTATAGAGGTGGTTTAAGGGATTTTAACCCAGAAAAACATAAGGTATGCGATTATTTCTCAATTTAATTTCATTTTGGAATATTGTAATATTATAAGCTAATTCCTTTTATATGGTGTATATAATTAAACATTAACATGTAATATAATGATAAATAATTATTCATGGAATTTATAGTTTCAATTTTAAATATTACACATAATGGCATTTGAAATAAATGTCACCATGTTGTAATGAATCACTTAACATAGTTTCCACCAAATAGGTTACAAGTATAAATTATTGATTACTTCGTACTAAGACTATGTGAATAATGAATTTTTAATATATTAAATTTTATTAAAAAAATATTTATTTTTAGTGCATACACATAATCAATTCAATTGATAAATCAAAATTTAAATTTTTGATCAATTAAGGGTTTATTTGAAAATCACATTATGATGAAGATTGTTTATTCATGAATATAAATTAAAGGAAATAAATTGATAATTTATTTATAAACCATTTAATTTTATTATAATATTATTATTAATATTTTATTCATATTATTGTATAATTTTCAACTATTTTTTACAGAATTTTTTTTTGGAAATCTCAACTTAATTTAACTCTTTGATTAGAGACCTATTTTCTTCCAAATCATGTTTTCTTAATGTTTTATAATTATTTTAACATTATCAGAAATTATTTACTAAATTAATTTTCACCCATATTTACTATTTAAAAATGGTTTCAATCGAATATTATATTGTTCCTAAAACCATTTCAGTGTGTCATTTACTAAAAATGTAAAAGAACCCATTTTATTAAAAGAATGGTTTTGAATCCATGCATAATCATTCCTAAAAATTTATTAGAGAAAAAATGCCAAAAAAATGTTTTATAGAAACAGAAACAAAACAAGAAGGCTAAAAACTCCACCCACAAGACAACATAGTCAAATTCCCCACCATTATAAGAAAATAATCCAAAATAACCAAAAAGTAAAATCTTATTACAGATTTTATCCGAAGGACCATTTTACCTCTAATGGTACAATGCAAGTCCAAAAATAAAAACAACATGTGGTCCACCCCACACAATACAGATCTAAGGACTAAAGTGGACAAAAACAATAAAATAAATCTATCGATATGAATCACGAAATCCATGAAGCTTAATTATTATCCCAAGGTCATCACACATATCTAGGTAACCTAATTTCTCGATCGAAATGTATAATTAAAACTTCTCCCTATCAAGGTCATCCCATCATCACTGGATTCATAGACACATCTTCGGACAGCTCTATCCCCACTTATGGGTGGGGTCCCAAAAAATAATATGTCGATCATCGTCATCGTTGGTACCTCCATCAATACATCTATCAGAAAGACTCATCACGAGCTCATCCTATCCTCCTTCACTACATTATTCAATTTTTTAGAGCTCGTATATAGAGAAATAATATAGAATCCACCGCTTAATCACTATTATGAACACCACCACAGATAGAAAACAACACCACCTAGAATGTATCTGATTCTCAAACCACCATCACCAGCCACAAGCATTTTCATTTGGGAAAGAATTCCCCCAAACCACATATATCCAAATATCTATCATCCAATATACAAATTATTCCTCCATCTTGATTCCATAATCCAAAATATTTAATTCCAACATAATAAAATTTTATTTTATGTTCCATTCAAATCAATACATCCAATACTAGTTTGGTAACATAATCATTACTCAACATCCAGGTATACATGTAGTCAGTTGTTTGTACAACCCTAGGAATGAGGTCCTCTAATCAATTTCATGAGGTAAGGAAAAAAATATAAACTCCTCAACCAGAAAAAATAACCAATCACAATAAACACCAGTGCATAAAAGATGTATATATTCACAAAACGATACTCCATTAAATTCCATCTGAGGATATGTGATACATCATGTTGAGAATATATCTAACTTCTTGAGAATTTATCCATTGTGTGAAACAATATTTTGATCACTACCAAAATTTATATTGATTTTATATGGGATAATATCACCATTATAGAGAGATAACCTATCACTCATTCATGGAAAGAGTTTTTTAATTTGTATGATATGAAAAAAAATATATAGCCATCAAGACTAATAATATTATTTAAATAAAGATTTTAATGTTTCAAATATTTTTTTCCAAACAATATATTTTCAAATATATTTATCAAATTTTAGGGTTTTTAATATTGATTTGAAATGAAAAAAATTGTCAATATTTGGTTCAAAATGAAAATTATAATTCCAACATGAATGTTTTAAAAAATATATTTTCTATTAGACAATGAAAAAACCCAATTATTAAATCTCTACTGGATATATAATATATAAATATCATCCTCACTCTTCTATTGTGTTTTTATTATCATTTTAACAAGGGAATTATTGACTTTCACTTAATTGATTCATTTTTAGTTATTTTATTTAATGTGAATTATTCATCTTCATGTGGATATTTAATTTTTGATAAATTTCAGTAAAATTTATCATCGATATTTCTATTTCCTATAAAAATATATCATTTTTACATACCATTGATAATTTAAAATTATTTAATTTACAGGGGAAATATTGATAAATATGTACTCTTTACTGAATATGGATATTTGAAAAGGTAGTTTTTTGTGAATTAAATTAAATATTTTACATATAAAGAAGTCTTTAAAAAGTATTACATGGGCTATAGTCTATTAAAATCTAGTTCCTTAATGCCTCTTTAGACATATAAGATGAAATTAGTTAGAAAAACCCTTCGTGTATCTAAGCATTATGTTTTAAATTGTCTTATGAAATGTCTTCATAGAATTATAGTTTAAACTGTGTTATAAAAGGAATTGATGGTAAAGGTATCATGTTCTAGGGAAACATGAAACTTAATAATTAATAATTTCCTACAATAAAATTATAGTTATTATTATCCACGATATTTCCACCATAAAAAAAATATATGGTTTCTTTTAATTTTCATTTCATTTATTATGTGGAATTTGATTTCAGTTATTCAACTTTTCAAAATGATTATGCCTTATAAAGTTATCTAATGTTATGTGTACTTAGTATTTTACCTTCCAATATTGGTTATGCCTTATTTAGTTGTCTAAATAAAATCTATAGGTACTTATTTACCATTCTATGTTGATTATACTTATTGATTCATTATTTCTTATGTTATATTTTAAACCAACTGAGCATTCGTTCTCACCCATACCTTGGAT
This sequence comes from Viscum album, assembly GCA_963277665.1. Taxonomy (NCBI): domain Eukaryota; kingdom Viridiplantae; phylum Streptophyta; class Magnoliopsida; order Santalales; family Viscaceae; genus Viscum; species Viscum album. Next base: position 921,419,593 of record OY728142.1, on the reverse strand, counting down.
CATTTCCCTAGGGTTGCATGAAGTTTACTATGAATGATTTTCTTGAACATTCTAAATGAAATGTATTTATTATGTAATGAAATTTCTGTTTTAATTTTTTAATGAAATACAATGAATGTCAAATGTACGTATCTAGTTTTCTAATACTACTATGATATTTTGTCCTTGAGTATGTAATTCCATTTTGGATATGAAAATGTAACAGTAGAAGGAAGCACCTCTGATCTACTAGGGTTGGGTATCTACAGTTGGTATCATTGGATGTTTTATATCATTATTTGGAATAAGATTTTGTAAAAATATATATTATGAAATATAACACTCTGATAGAATTTGAGGATTAGTATCCAATAAAATTTAAAAGAAAAGACATTTATGAATATCATATTATATATTTATAAAAAATACAATTAATGATAAATATATCAAAAATATTTGGGATTAAACAATATGTTTCAAAATTTTATTATCTAATATAGTATATGTCTCCTAGAATAATGAATGTGAACCACCCCAATGTATGTGATTCAAATAGAATGAACAATCATAGGTAGTATCGGTTTAATTTAGTCATTATAAAAAATCTAGTTTCCCAATTATTTTCGCCATATGAGGAAATAGTATTTTCTTATGACAAGTCATTCAATGAATTATTCAAGTCTTATAGATTTAATGGGAATAATTCGAAAAAGAGTATTATATTGGAAATTATTGTTAAAGGGAGGAAGTGAATGAGTGGTTTTTTCAAATGTGATAATTCTAGAAAGAAACACCTTGGTATATGATTAATTTGAAGAGGATTTTTTATCATGTTTGGAGAAAAAGAACACCATGGAAATAATTCTAATGGAATGAAATGATTTTCCAAATTTAAATTTTAAAATGTGAGGATATGGGGAACTATGAAAATAAATTCCCCGAGATTCATTGGAATTATCCTCAAAAAAAGCTAATTGATCATGGTCAACCAGTCTTGTTAACACACATAAGGAGATATGATTAATGCTCTTATGATCATATTATATAATTTTGTTATTTGATTATTTTATTATTCATATCTTGGATAAATTAATTATGAAATATATTTAGATTTTACTATAGTCAATTTTCTTTATGGATTTGAAATCACATGTTGAATGGCACAAATGGACAAGAAAAATTATATTGAGGAATGTTGATCTTATTCAAGGACTCATATTTGAGGGAAATGTAACAATTAATATGTTCTGGATATCTAGAGAATGATGTTGGTATATGATTGGATTTATATGGATAAATTAAATTATATAGTACTCATTACCTAAGAACTGATTAATTTTTTCTAAAAAGAATATTATGATATCAAAGATTAAGTCAATAAAATTTATGAGTTTATGAAATATATCCCAGAATTTGTGATTTATATAATGAATAAAGAATCATTCCAAATTTATTTATGTTTTTAGTGTAATTATAATAATTTCCATGTTTTAAGAGAATACTTGTTGAAGGTATTCATCAGTCCAATATTAATTTTTTATTAAACACAAAAGAACTTTTAAGGGGAATGTGGGAACCCTCAAAGTTGAATAGGTTTTGGACCAAAGGATAGAACCGAATTGTTAAAAATGATAGTGAGTTGTTTAGAGACTTTTTCCCTAAACAAAACCCAGGGAATAGAATTCACATGAGTGTCGGGGGGGGGGGGTCTTTTAAGGTGTCCTCAAAATGAATTTCCAAGTTGTCCCATGCTTTCTTGTATTCCTCAATGCTGATCTTCCCCATGTTGAGGCCTCTACGCAGGATGCGAGCCTACTTCTCAGCCCAGTCGCCTTGCTCCTTTGTAGTGGTCACCTGGATCGGTCTCATCTTCATCAGTTCCTTAATATCCAAAGTAACGTCAACAATTTCTTCATCCAAATTCAAGAGTAAATCTCTATGTTCCAGCCCTAAAGCCATATAGCACTGAGAATCAGCTTTGGGAGATTCTTCACATAGCATCCATTGAACACCAAATTTCACACCACCTGTAGGAGGATTAGGAGAAGCATCAACACATCCTGCCCTAACCATGTCCTTGGTGATGGCAGATGTCTCCTATTGTCTAGGGGCTTTGGGATTCTATTAGGTTTTGGAGCCAACCTTTGTAGGGTCCTTTGGTGACAACTTTCCTTTGCATGTAGATCTTGTGATGGGAGTACTTGAAAGGTTGGATGAATCATTCCTTCTGCACACCCTTTGGTTGTTGGAAATGAAGCCGTCTGAATCCATGGTTTTGTTCTTTCCCTTCCATATAGAGGATATAAAATAATCTTCCTCTAAGGCCAGTACCTTGGACTCATCATGGTCTGAAGTCTCAACCATTTCCTCTTGAAATGTTTTTTATTAAACTTTTGTATATTTTCCATGAACCCCCTCTGTTGGTTCCTCATTAATGCAGTGATCTTCTTCCCGCACTGCAAAATGATTCCGAGATATCCCGATAGTCCCCCCATGGTTTAAGATTCTCAGCATAGAAGGATACCTGCGGGACCTACTTAGGCTTGACTGGAATTTCAATTTTATCTAGAACACGACCCATGAATTGGAGATAGATAGGTATGTTTCTTGAGTCCAAATGTTGTGTATCTTCACTGGTATCAAGAACTTGGATACCGTCCTTCAGAACAGCTCCCTCAGTTGCCGGTGGAATGACATCCGATTAAAATTCAGAAGGTTACCGAGGAGCTTCCCCAACAGCCAGCCCTTCCCTTTGGATGTCATGATCAGCATCCGCATGTGAGGGCCCCTCGTCATGCTGAACCCCACTCACCAGCATGTCCTTACCAGAACTACTTGGCAAGGAGATGCCACCCAATTCATGACACAACCAGGAAAAAACCTCTGAAACAAGAGGACCAAACACCTTTGAAACTCCTTTCCCAACTACAACCGACGAACCTCCCCAACCTAGATCAGTAGCCTGACCAGGACATGATTCATCGATCACTGAAGTTCCTTCGGTGAGAACAAGAGGTTCAACCAAACCCTCCTCTTGAGCCCTTTTGCGACACTCACAATTAATGTGTCCCTTCCTAGAACAACAAGAGCATAAACTCATCCATGACTCATAAACAACGGGTTGCGCATACCTATATTCACCCTCAATCACAATCCACACCACCTCAGGAGGGGGCTGGGCAATGTCCATTTTGACACAAATGCGCGCAACAATGGGGTGTGTCAGGGAAGCATTCTGCCAATCATCACACATGTAGTGGCCGATGGTGTTACCAATAGATCGGAGGAGAGCCGAGTTTTGGAAAGGTAGAGGTAGACCAGAAAGCTGAAGACAACTCACTGAAGTAGACGGGTCATGATTCATATGCAGATCAAACGACCAGCAAAGGATATGGAAACGAAAACCTCGAAAGGATTTACTAGCTTTGGACCATGACTGAGCCAGATCATCCTCATCAGCATAGAAAATGAGGATTTTCCATGGCCCCTAGGATACTGACGACCTCACGTTGATTTAAACCCCAATCCTCATTCACGTACATGTCAAACAACTCCACTGGAGGCCGATGCCGAACGAATTTCCCAACCAGAGCTGTAGATAGCTACGAGGAATATTCAGAGAACTGATGCGGAGAGATCGGGGCCACTGGATGGCCATTGAAAATTCTAGGAACCTTCAGAGAGATGTTGATGATGGGAAAATTAGGGAAACCCTCACTCTAGAAAACCTGAGGATGAACACCGAGAGCCTGAGATTGAGGCCCCTCCTCTAGAGGAGGAGGGGCCGTTGAGGCTGCCATCGATATTTGGGCATCGACCAGCCGCTAGGGAAGAGACGAGGAGCACTCTTGAAGGTATTCACTTGTTTGGTCTATAACGATTAAGAGAAACATTATTTTTATATGGAATATGATGATGATTTTGTAAAATTCATTCAAAATGTTGGAAGATTTAATTTGGACGAGCTTCATGGTTAACTATTTATGTAGATGATTAATTTGGACTTTAGGTGTTACATGATAACTTTTAAAAATCATTTTAGTTTTTTCACGGAATTTGGAATATCATGTTACACTTTTATTGATCATATGATCTATCAAGTGGTAATTTTAGTGCATTATAAATAAAATCTAATGTTTAAATTTTCGTGTCGTGGAGTAAGGGATGAATTGGAAATTAAATGGTGAAAAAAATGATTAAATTTTCTTTATGAGATATAAATATATCAATTTAATATATTTCTCTATATTCCTAATCAATAATATAATTCCTCAACAATAGGAAAATGATCATGAAGAAAAAATATTATGCCATTAACATCATTTTTTTGGAACTGATAGTCTTTTAAATCATTACATATATATGTATTCTAGATCTTAAAAATTCCATTAATCATTAATATTCATGTGATCATATAAACCAATCCATCCCTATAAATACATTGGATTTTTTTCAATTTCCATCTAATCAAAGCCCACTAATGTTATCCAACAATGAAAACATATTTATATGTTATTCTATGAGAAAATTTTACTTCCCTTTATCTCATATTAAGGGTCAATTTTTTTAACTCATTTTTCATGACTGATTTAAAATAATTGAATTTTCAAATTTGAACCCCTTTATTATCGAGATCAAATTTTAATTTTTACGAATCAATTTTTTAGGTGGAGATATTTTAACACCTTGAAATTCTAAAAGATTATCATTTTAATCAATAGTGTGTATAAAATCAATCACCAATAGTATAATGGAACATAACTTCCAGAGAAGTAAAAATTTATTTAATATTTTATATAAATTAAATCTATGAACTAGGTTCCAATGAACCCAATATATTTTTTCTTTCGTTACATGCAAAAATGTCAATATTTTATAGCCTGTATTTCTTGCAAGACTGATTTTAATCAGATATTATTAATAATATTATCTAAATTTCCAATTGATTACTAAAACATGATATTTTATGTTAAAAATAGGATTATATGCCATATTAAATCATATTGATGAATTTATTGGTTACCAATTAAATAGAAATGAAAAAATAATTTAATTTTCAAAAAATGTTTTTATAAAAAAAATTATTTTCTAAAAAGCTTTTTAATACACATATATTAAACTAATTAATATAACTGAATGATTTCAATGATATATATATATTATTACTGAAACATTTAATAATCAATCGAGTATATTTTATTGGGATAATATAAGAATAAATCCAACCTTATGCAAACAAGATGTATTTTTCAAACGGAGGGATTTGACGCCTTTAAATAGTAGACTATATATAAAAAAATATACTAAAGTATTTTTAAATTATATTTTACCAAATTTCCTTCAATTTTTAAATATTATTGTCCAAATTATATTAGGGTTAATTGTTTTGTATTTTTCTAAGATGTTTAAATTTTTAATGAATTGTTAAAATTAATGGATTTTAATTTAAAAAATCATTTTTACCAATATAATTTATCATGTTAAATTATAATTTGATTTTATTTTAAACAAAAAATTGTTCAATTATTCTTATATTATTATAAATTAAGTAATTTTAATAATTTCCATGTTGAATTTTGGAAAAACAATTGTAAACTTATGAACATTTTCACACTAAAACTATGATTTCTTGCCACATCAGCATGATTAATTTTAAATTAAATTATGTGACACCTGTTAGTTGTATTCTTAAAATTAACTTCCATATTTTTAGTCATAATAATTTATTGTGTAAAATAATGTAAAATTAATTTCATACTGAAATTAATAGTGAAAAAAGTTTGAATGAATTACATTTATTAAAGTTAAAACGAGTTTACATAGTGGATAATCATTGAATTTAAATAGGAGGAATAACCCAAAACATGTAAAAAGAAATTTTATGGGAATATTTCTAGCATCAACATTCATTTATCCAATTTGGTTAAATATTTAAGACATTTTATGTAAAAAAATTGGTAAACAAAACTTCTTTTCAACAATTCCAAGTGTGTCACCTAACCCACTTATTAAATGCCAACCCCTCTCTACCTGTCAACAAACCTTCAACCCACATGATTTTCAGAATTAAGTACCCAAATAACTCCAAAAAATTCATCCCTTAAACCTATATTCCATATCTATGAAATATATAAAATCATTGAAGGTTTTAGATTCAACATAAGGAGGATACCCGAAGAAGATGTAATGTTATTCTAAATGCGTTTATATTATATTTTCTTATCCATGTCGTTAAAATACTATTATACAATGATTGAATTAAAACCTCCTTATATTACATATATTAATATTCTTATAAATTATGTTCACAACCTACAAATTTACACACATTCATAAAATGGTTAACAAAATCATCGTTCATGTGGAAAATGGGCTAATTCATCGTGAACTGATGTCATTCATTCCACCATTACCACCATTAAAGGAAAGGAATATTGATTAATTTTTTATTTAATTAATAAATTTATTATATTTATAATGTAGTTTTCTTCTCAAATTAATTCATCACGCATAGCTTTATGATTATTACTTTGTGTCAATATGACCAAGTCGCTCATGTGTATGGGGGACTAATGCCTCGTGATGTGATTTGGTTACTTCACAATTCACAAGGAATGTATTCAAGAGATGTTTAATTTTTATTTGATATAAATGAAATTAGAATTATACTTTAAATAATATTTTTATATTATTTACATTTATTTTTTCTATAAATGATAAAAAATGAAAAAACATTTATGCCTACGTACAACCTATCATCTCCATTACTAGTATACATCATTTCCTATCAAAAAATTATTGGGAGTATTAAAATTACCATACTACTGAATATATATGATATTAAAACAATATATTATATTAAGGTGATGATTAAATATTTATTGATTTACAGGGAATGAAATATAAATAGTCAAAATATCCTAAAAATGAGTTTTATTAGAAACAATGAAAAAAATGAAAAATTATTAACAAGTAGTTGGTAAAATGTAATAAATGGTTCATATACGATATAAGAAATATAAATATGGCTTATAAAAAAGATATTAACATGTTTAAAATTACGATATATTAATTTTGTGTATTTCAACCAAAAAAAGCACATTGTAAGGGATTTTGTCTCAATTTCATCTCATTGATGCATATTGTATTCTTATAAACATAATTTATTTTATATGGTGTATATACATCCAATTTTAAATATTATATCACAGAAAAATCATTCTTCATGGAATTTAAGGTTTAAATTTGAATTATTACATATAAGGATATTTTTATTAAAAGTTTCCATGTGGTAAATAATTTCATAACTTATGTTCTACTAATGATATTAAAGACATACTTTATAGATTATGTCATTCTACGATTATGTGTAAAATTAATTCTTATTATATTATTTTTGGTTTTATAAATTTTATGGGTATTTATAGTGGATACACATAATTTATTCATTTATCAATTCAGAGGTAAATGTTAGATCAATTTACGGTTTTATTTAATTATCACATTCCAATCGAGGTTGTATCTACTATAATATTAGTTGAAGGAAATTAAATGTAATTTTTTTATTAATACATATAATTTTTATATACATTATCCATTAAATATTGTTTTTATTTAATTGAACTATTTCTCCACTATTTGATGCCTAAGAGGTTTAATAATATGTTTTTAAGGAAATTCAACTAAATTTCACAGCACATCCAAAAACCTATATATATCCAAAACCATGATATATGAAAAAACTAAAAAATCTATTAATATTTTGTAATTTTTTGGTAAAATAAATTTCACCCTTTTATACCATATAATTTTTTTCAAGGGCATCATATTTCAGTTTAAAAGATTTCTAATTTGTATTTTACATAAAAATGGTCTAAAAATATTATTTTAATGTGTACTGAATGAACAAAATATCAAGCCATCATGACCATTCCAATATTTTAAATATTATTTTTTATGTTTCAATTTTTATTTTTCAAAGAAAAATATTTTTAATTTTTTGTGGAATTTTAATATTTATTTTATTTATTTTCAATGAAAATTATTTTCAAAATGTACTCCCAAATTAAAAGGATAATTTCCCCCAGAATTTTATAAATAACTTTTTATTATATTAATAAATCAAAACAACCAATTTATTCTTATTTAAAAAGGTATATTTTCTATCAATACAATTCATATTAATCATCTAGATGGTTTATGACCATTTTATCCAATGGAACTGTTAACAGTCACTTCCTTGATTAATTTTTTATAGTCATTATCTTTAACTTGAATTATTAACATTTAAATTGATATTAAATTTTTACTAATTATAAATATCAATTTACATTTATATTTTTATTTCATAAACCACAAAACAATTTTACAGATTGTGTTTACTTTGAAAATTATTAGATTAAATTGGGAAAAATTCATATATATGTATCCTTTACTCATTAAATATATTAGATAAGTCACATTTTGATGAGATAAAAAGACGGTTAGATATAAGGGGAATGATTTGGATAGGTATAACATAAGTTTGGGATATTTTTAAGTAATTTCGTTGATGCATAGGTAGTCTCATGAGACGGGATTAGTAAGAACACCCTATACACTTTTAACAATTATTTTTTAAATTTTCATGTGAAATGTCTTGAGATTAGTATGTCCAAACCCTTATTGTTAACAGTCTTGATGGTAAATGTATCATGTTCATGAAAAACATTATGTCCAATATTTATTAATTTCTATTAAAGAAAATTTATTTGTTGTTATCCTTTATATTTTCCCCATTATTTAATTCATGGATGAATTTAATTTTTAGTACATTTATTAAATTGAAAGTGTTTTTTATTTTTTAGATTTTTATTTTTATTAATCATTATCTAGTTATTAAAATGGAATGTGTGATCAATAATTTATAATTATATACCAAGTATTCATTAACATGCTATCCAAATTGAATGTGTTCTCATTTATTTACCATTGCATGTCAATTGTGTTTATTGATCCATTATTACATTCACTTTACTTAACAATTATTGGGAACTTGAGGTCACTATTATATTTATTCCTTTCCCAATTTTTCAAAGATTTATATTATGATTGATATTCATGGATATTTTTCATCAAAATACTTTATTCTGAAAAAATATTGTTATAATTTCTTTATACAAATATATTGAATATATGATGTATATATCTAGATTACCGAGGCTACATGACTATTCCTTCCTTCAGTACGTTATTCCTTATATCATATTCCAATATAATGGATGCAACCACCTTCTTTGGTATTCAAGGATTGTTTCACTATAATAACTTATGACTAAATCACTTTTCTAGGTTACCAGTACCATTAATGATTTGTTTCAAATGCATAATGGAAGACCAGTGTTGAACAGTAATTATATGTTTCATGATTATTAAACATGATTTTTCTAGATATAATAAATCTAAAAAATAATTCTCAAATACCAATGAAGAATAATTTTATTACTTACACTTTAATGATTTCTATATTGTGGTTCATTCGTTATTCTATGATTTAACCATTTAATTTGAGATTTAAATCAGATAATGCCCGTATTGTCCACACATAAAAAATTAAAAAAAAGGTTTCATATGATGTAATCTATGACTTTCCATCACACTAAAAATTTATTTGATGAAAATTTATCTTTTATGCACTATTTTACAACACATAAAACCCATTTTATTTATATCATGGAATTTCCCTAGGTGCATATTTTAACATTTTTTGTAGGTATTAACATGAATCATATTTACTTTATAACCATTATTATATACAAATGTTAGAGTTTTCATCCTACTATTCATTTATATCTTTTAAATTAAATGATGTACATGATTTTTATTTTTAATTTATAGCGATATTGGGATAATAATGAGTTGTGTTACTGTAGTTCCCATAATGTTAGGAATATTGGTTGGGAATTAATCACATTCACCATCACATTTTGGGTCAGTTTGGTTTCTCCTATTATAATACATTATAAAAAATAATGTAAAATTTTTGGATGAGTATTTGATACTATTAGACACATTAATGATGGATATAAAATGTAAAGGGATAATTTATAGATTATATATATTCATTATCACAAGAATTTCTTTGATTTAATATACTTAATCCTTCATCTATTTCCTAACATTGATTACTATGGGAAATTTTTTCCTTAGTAACAGGACAAAATGGTATTGTGAATTTACCAAAGCATATTCCCTAGTATTGCAAATCCAGATGTGCAGAGAGGCCCATTGTGTTGAACCATTTCCTAATTGAATCTAGAAAATTAATTGTTATTATGGTTTTTACCCCTAGTTACATCTGTTATAGATCCATATCTACTTGTAGAGTCATTATAGGGATGTATTTTCTAGGAAGCCTCATAATCTATACATTACAAAATCATATGTACTTTTTCCTATAATTGGTATTTCTATGTGATTTTATACTATATTTTCAAAGATAAATCCCAAAAATAACTAGACCTCCCTATGATACCATCTATGATGACTTGTGAATTTATTACTCATTAATTCAAGATATATCACATAATAATACATTCCATATACCCCAAAATAATTATACACTTAGTGTATTTTGGAATTAGTTACACAACATACCTAAATTATATATGGGATAGAAAAGTGTTACTGAAAACATCATTTACATGTTAATAATAATCCATAGTTCCCAAAATTTCATGCGATAAGCTGAGGAAAACATAATAATGAGGTGATATATAAAGGCTATTATGGGAATAAATAAATAACAATATGAGAAAATTATTACATGTTTGATAATAGGTATTTCAATGTGAAATTAAATGATAGTGAATGGTAAACATGAATAATGAGGCATTATATTATATGATTACATAGAGGTCATAAGAAACTATTTAAACAACTATAACGATGAAGAATAATCCTTAGTCAAGGCTAACAGAAAAGACATCATAACATGGTAGAAAGTTTGCAATTGTGGATTTGGTTAGATCCCAATTCATATATATGATACATGAGGAGACAAAATTATTACCCAATGAGTTGAAGAGGTATATAATAATGGGTTCACCCACCACTTTCATATCACGATCATGCATAAGTCTACCATATATATCTTTCAATATATAATCATTTTCCATTGAATTTTATCCAAAAACTATGGATTTTGGTATAAATAAATTAATTTCCCAATAAATGGTTTATACATACAACTTAGTGAATACCCTTGAGTGAAAATAGAAAGATTTATCTCTAAAAATTTATGTAAAATATTAGTATAATGGATATATAATAACATAATCCATCATTAAAATTTGGATATTAATTTCCGTATGGAAATGACGGTTCTAGAAAAAAAACTGGAATGGAGATATCACATGATAATTTTGGCAACATAACCTCTGCACAAAATCAGTCATTGGAGGGAATAATGGGAGAAAACAAGTTTTAAATATCTATTAAATAGTATGATAATTTAGACTTTTATGTAAACTAATATCCCATTAATATTAAATGTAAAAAAAATTCATTATATATAACATGTTCTTAAATAAACGGGTGAAGTAGAGGTACTCATACCTTGAGAATATGATTTCGAAAACATAGATCAAGATTCCTGAGAGCATTGGGAACCTAAAAAGTATCCTAGATATAAGAGGGAAGTGTAAGGACCTGCTCTAAGGTTTTTTAGGAATGTGTAATGAATGATTGTGTGGGTTTATACAGAGAAATAGAGTGGGGTTCTATATGATTTCAAAAACCTAGGTTTTGAACTCTAAATAATAATGTAATCAAAACCATACAACTTACCTTGAGTTTTACCATGGTTTCTTCTAAATAAGGGTTTATATTCTGGTTTTTATAATTAATATGTAATAAATAAACAAAATATTTTCCTTGGAGATTTGAAATTGGGAAATGATCATAATGAATTGATTTTAAAACCCTAAAATATAATATTTGTTTTAGAGGGTTAATAATTTGTTTTAAAATTAATCAAATAAAAAAATATATATTATTTAAAATGATAAAAATATTTTTTTTGGATACCATTTATAAAATTTAGTACAAAACCTTTCGATAATTATGATATAAAAATACGTACATTATATTAAAACTATATTTAATTTTTAACCAAAAAATTTACTATATAAAAAACCATGAAAATTTTCCATTATATAATATCTACATGGGGAATCCATAAATAATATTTATTATTTCAGATAAGTCATTAAATACTTAAATTTTTATTTTTAAAATAAAATAATACATTTATCGAGAAATGATAGTTTTTTTGAAAATTATAGTTTCTGACCCATTATAACAAATAAATTTCACTTCATAAGAATTATATAATATTTTATACTTAATATATTCTTTTTAAAAATAATAATTAATTGAAATAAAATAAATCTAAAAATTATTTAATTAATCAAAATGGACGTCTTGATGAAAACTATATATTTCCCTAAATACAATTTTTGTATTAACATATCCAAAATATAATTTAATAAAATATATATATAATCTTTTATAAATAAACAAAAAATATATTCATTTTAATATTTAAATAAAATTATATATTAAAAATTTTAGGGTTACTTTGTTTCTTGTCCCTGTTAAAGTATATTTACTCATAATTAACCATATTCTATTTACCGTTGTAAAAAATGTTTATTACAGTTACTCTTCATATAGTCCCCCAATTAAGTTGATATTATAATAAAAAATTAATTATGATGATTAAAAATATAGGAATCATTTAATAAAAATAAATTCATAGTGGTGAAGTAATTTAATTTAATATAAAACCAATATGTGTGATAGAAACTTTTTTGCGAAAAAAAATATTTTTTCAATAAAAGATGCTTTTACATTAACTCAATAAGTAGTAATATTCATTATATGAATTTAAATTAATAATTATAGATATATAATATATATAAATATATTTTATATCATTGCATATTAGGGGTTATTTAAATTGATACAAATGTAGAATCACTGTGCATTTTAAAATATTTTTCATAAAACGTGTTTCTAACGCCAAAAAATAAACATATTCTTTATTTGGTATAATGATTATTTAATTGTAATTATTTTTATTATATATAACAAGTTAATACTAATGAATCATTTATATATAATTATAATAATAATGAAATTTTTAAATTACATATTTTTTTAAAAGAAAAGACAATTTTATAAAAAATGTATTTTTCACTATTTACTGAAAAATAAATATTTTCTCAAAACCCCAAAACTATCAACCTAATGTTTTATCCATATAATTATATAAAATTTAATATAATTTTATAAAATAAATTTTCTAAAATCTATAAAAAAATAATAATATTTTCTCATAAAAATAAAAAAAACTTTTGAATAAAATTTATTTGATAAAAATATAATAATCCTTATTTGATAATCATATATTAATTTTTATATCATAAAATTATGTAATATAAAGAAGAATAAGAAATTATAAAAAATTGGGATATTATATAAAATTAATTTATACATAAATTTATGGTTAGTATAAAATATGTGTGTGTATACATATATTTCATAAAGTAGTTAATCTTATTCTGACCATCAAAAATAATATCTTTTTTTAAATGGTTATATTTATATAATACTGTTATTTTGGATTGGTGTCAGGTATCACATAGTATATCGAACATAATTTTATGTTTTAGAAACTTTTAGAAATTACTAAATAGTAACAACACCGTCCCAAATACTCCATTGTGGGATATATCACTCACGCAAGATTAATAATATGAACATTAAACAAGAGGGAACCATCTCACAAACCAGAAAGATTAACATCCACAAAATGAACAACATTTCAAGTGAAGAGCTAAAAATAGAATTGCTTGGTGCACTATGTTTGAATTTGTGACTCAATTTACTATTTACACTCCTCCACACAATTATATTTCAATATGAAATGAACAAAGGGAATAGAATTCCCTTAAAAAACGTTCTCCTAGTGGTCTCAATCTCCACCATATTCTCCTGAAAGGTAGAATCATAGTGAACATCTATATCACCCAATTCAATGACATAATATTCATCAAAATTAAAAAATATGGAGCATTGAGTCATGAAAAACTGTTTTTATTATACCAATATGTAAGAGAAGTGATATCTGATCTTCCATGACTCTAATAAGTGCCAAAACCGTCCAAATCATAACAAACCAGAGACAATGATTACTCCAACAACCAAACCGTCACAAAAATTGATGAGGACTCACCTTCATTAAATTTTTATCTCAACATCAAACTCCAGAGGTCCCCTCCAATGATCGACATAGGAATTTGGGCATTCCAAAAATTTATTCACCCTGTCATGAATTACATGAACCATTTTAATCAGATTCATTACATGAAATGACCAAGTAATTGATGTGTTTCTGCACTCATTCATACATAATATAGAACTTAAAGGATACTTTACCAAGATTGAAATGGAACCATAAAAAATTATGGAGGGGAAACTCTTATTGTATGAAACCATATCCAAGTGTCGGTGCTCATCCACAAAACTCCAAAATCTATGACACGTGATGGAAACAAGAATTCATGTGTATAGATTTTATTCACTAATTGACTATCCTTTAGTGGATGAAAACAAAAATAATCAAGTATTCGTTATTTTCAATAGACTATTAGCAATATAATCTCGTCATAGAAGTTCATTTATAATGGGATTTCATCACTAATTCATATTTGAAAAAAACTGCCTTGAAAATATATTTTAATTAGGATAGAAGATTTATACACCATAAACAAGGTGCTTAATTTTCATAAATAAATAATTGTGATGTTCATTCATAATTGATTATTTTTGGAGAAATATACATCAATCACAAATATTTCTTTATTATATAAAATAATAATAAAAAATATAAACAAATAAAAACATTAAATTTAATTAAAATGGGTAGATAATTTTTTTTTAAATATATATATAAATTTAAATATAAAGAAATAATATTTTATTAACATTTAAAAATAATATAAAAATTAAACTGAATTAAAAATGATAAAACATTAACAAAACTGAAAAAATTAAAAAAAATACAAATACTTAAAAATTATAATTTCATTAAAAATAATTTAAAAAATTAAATCAAACATTAATGTAATAAACAATTTCAAACATAATATGTTTGTAAAAAAATATAAAAAAGTGTCATAATACATTAGAAATCATCAACTTTTGTCAGGTGGAGGAGGATCAATCGAATGATTAGCTGGAGGAAACTTCATACGAACACCATGCCCAAGTCCCCGTATATACTCCAATATTTACTCATCTATCTCATGATTACGCTCATGATCGTCCACCATCTATTTTTGAATATTTTTTATCATCTCATCCTATTATCTCAAACACTCCTCATATTCTATAGTGGATGATGGTAACAATGATGAATCTCCATGATCTCTCTCCGTACTCCCTGATGCCATCGTATATGTACCATAATAAATAATAGGTGTCAATAAAGAACAAAAACTAGTCACCCAGCCTTTCATGACACCATAATAATTATTTTTTATCTCGGAACCCTCATTAATACCTGAATTACTAGTTAAATTTTGTTCAAACTCGGCATGACTCTCCAATGAATGAGATGTCTTTGCCTCATATATTTACATTGAATATAATAAAAAATTACAATAATAATAAAATTCAAATACATGATTTTTTTAAAAATAATAATCACAATATGGAATTGTCGGTCACCTACAACATATCCTATATGGGGATAAATATTTATAATGTTATAATTTTCAAACTAAAAAATAGATAGTTTTGTGACGACCTCTATAATATAAAAAACATTTTATTGTTAAAGTATATATATTAATAAATAATATCACTTACCATTAGTATTCAATGTATGCCGACCCTATGACATCTAACCCTATGTGTAACCTCTTTCCTCCCCATGATCTAACATCTAGATAATAACTTCCTCATAAAATTCTCTCACAGACCAAATTAGAACAATATAGCCCATACCTGAGATGAGATATATTACAGCCGATGGGAGACTCATGAACGGTCAAAAATAGTAGCACAATATTTATCCATATCACTCTTTATGAAATTTTAATGAAACTAGATATATCACTCACAAATAAAAATATTTCATGCATCTTGGATACGACCTCTTTGGCTATCATGAATTTGATAAAATAAAATCTTCATGAAAATTAACAAAATATGTATTTAATTTAATATATTTTAAAATGTAAATGTTATTTAATAATTTACAATATAGTGGTCAAATAAATGGTTATTCACATCATTGGGAACTAGGTCGCATGATCCCCATCGATCATGAAAATAATATCCTAGAATTTAACTAACCCACCCAATAGAAAAATACGAATATCTCAACAAATAAAAAAATTATCATAACATTAATATCAAAATTAATTAAAAAAATTATCATAAAATAAATATTTTAAACTATTATACATACATCCATAAATGAGAATATAAATCAATAGATGGTCATACATCTGGAATAGGATTTGGAATCATAAATAAAGAAATACCACACCCCCATCCTAATAGGCTTACCATCCATATGATCAGCTGAATCAGGATCATTATTAGGAATTCAGGAATTAACAAGATATCAAAATAGATAATTAGGATCATTTATATCTATTTGAAACAAATATTCATACCTGTAAAAAATTATTAATATAGATACCAAATATAAATAAGTAATAAATCATAAAATATAATAATCGTTCATCTAAAAAAAATTTAATACAAATACCAAATATAAAATACAAATAAATATAAGAATTCCATAATTACATGTAACTAAATAAATTAATATAATACATCAATTAGAATATTCTTATTCATGTTCATTTAGATCAATTTCTTCATCCTCATCTTCATCATCGCCGACTTCTATAATACGTTTAGTTTAATCATCCCTTATTACATCATCAACATTATCTATATAACTGGACCTTATGTAGGGGGTTGACCAATGAAATTTATATATCCTTAGGTAATAGATATTTTTTTTGGATGTTTAATTAAAAAATATCAATAAATTTTTATTCCATTAAAACATTTTCATTATCAATGAACTGATTTTCATGTGATTCCATTTTTAACACAATTTACTAGCACTAAAAACCTCTCAAAACATCACATTAATTTTCACAATAATAATTTGGTTCTAGATGTTCCCGCATAAATGGATCATTTGGTTCAATAATACTATTATATTTAACTTCAACAAATCCATGTCATGGATGGAAAAAAATCCTCGATCAGTATCAAACCAGTGAGAATTAAATTTTTTTACATAATTTTGTAGCAGATACCATAACTCAATTATTGCATCAATCATACCATAAAATTACACATCAATTTCACTATGATTGTATCCTTTTAACCAAACATCAGTAATAATTTTTTTTTCATTTAGTCATCATATATACATGTATGTAATGAAAATCTATTTACCACATATCCATTATAAGATTTTACTAATATATATGGAGGGTTTCTTGAGCACACATAATCTATTATCAATATAATTTTCATATTTTGTTTCCTATGAAACATTATTAATAACAAATATAATTGAAAATTATATTTATTATTCCATTAAATGAAGTGTAACTTACTGGTCTTTAATACTGATATGAAAAAGTTTGATGATGATGTTCTTCATGAGTAGAAGATGTAATTTATATTATTTGTTTCAGATGTGTTCATATTAATTTCTAGAAAAAGGATAATGTAAATAATGTTATCTATTATAAATACTAAATAAAATAATAATAAAATACTACGTAATGAAAAAAACATTTCATTTCATCACAGTTTATAAGAAAAACTTTATTAGGTCTCTAAAACTATTTAGTGGTAAGACATCGTGCTTGATAACTAAAAAACCAATCTTAGGTTAATTAAACACGAATAATTGATGGCATGTATCATCATTAACGTTATAATATTTCTGACCCATGACATTAGGTTGTTAAAGATATAACATATAAAAATAGTAAGAGAATAATATTGAAATTTTCTTTATATATGTATTCTTATGAAATCAACCCTTCAACTGTTGATTTGTTACAAACTTTCTTCTTTAATTTTTTCATACTTTCCCAAAACTGATAAATCCCCAATAATTGTACTGACCATCCATATTTATCATTACATGAGAAATTAAACATTATATTTTTCATGAAATCAAAGAAGCCTTGTGGGAATATTTTCTCCTGTTTAAATGATTGAAAAAAAACTTTTTTATAGAAAACCTATGTATCATAATCTTAGGTTACTCCACAAGTATCTTAAAGAAATCTGTTGTTTTGGTCTACACGTACGATATTAATGAATTAAACAACCATTTAAGACTAGTATTCACTAATAATTCTATTATGACATTCCATTCATGAATTTTTAAAATAAAAATATTCCCTTTTCTATTGCAATGAGGCAATTTATAAGAAAAACCATACGATAACCTCTAATCTCTAATCCATTAAGAGAATAAAAAAAATACTACATTAAGTGGGAAAACTATTTTTTCTTCATCGATTTTTGTGCTCAATAATATTATAATAATTTATGTTTAGGATGACTGAATATCTAGACATGATATAATAGTGCATTTACATTATCGTTGGTCTTACCTAGTGTGTCCATCACATTAGACCAATATAGATGATCCAAAAAATACTCCACATTATCCCTTTATGATCTCTCCCAAAACAATTCATTTCATGTTAGTTTATGGTTGGTCCAAAAATAACATTAGGTAATGAAGAGAGAATAGACTTTACCTGATTACCTAAGATCACTGCTAGATATTAGTATATTTTAATTTGAAATTTCATAAAATTAATTTTGTTTCTTTGAAAAGGGTGATCTGTTGGAAAAAATTTGAAATAAAATTAAAAATAACCATGCTTTTCCCATAACCATGCATAAATTATTTTTTCTCATCCGTGGAGTACATACATGATATTAGACTATGTGTACTCTATTTAAATAACATACCATATGATGTAAAGTCACTTATCGTCCATAATAATGTAACCTTCACTATTAAATTTTTATGTGAAAATATTTCATAATTTTTTCACACCATAATTTCATAATGAAATTAAGTCATATAAGTAGTAGCATCATATAAACGTCAATATAATTCTTTTGATTTCCTGGAATTTATAGAGAACTATATATTTCTTTCTTTCATTATCATCTACGGAGGTAAGATCTAAGTACTAATGAAAATAGTAAAATAATAATATTTACTACTGTAGGCACCAAATGGACCCATACCATATGTTGAAAGGAACAAAAATATGTTATGAGGTTCTAAATAAAAAGTATGGTGTGTATGTGGAAATTTTTTTAATGAATCATCCTCACATAGATAATTCAATCTTTTACTAGTGGAAATATTTAATTTATTCGATGTCATTAATCCAGTTTTATTATGAGAGATAAATAAATTCTACAAATGATGTGTAATTAGAAAATATATCGATTATCTCATTAGAAAACTAGAATTTTTTTGTGTTCCTCTTTATACCATGATTATCCACAAGGTGAACAATTAACCATTTATTCATAATCATCATAAAATAAGATACAGTGAATTTAACATGCCTGTATTTTTTGAAAACATGGATCCAAATTAAGAATCAAACTATTAATTTCATAGAAACATGAAGTTAATGTATTTACATCAGGGAAAAATGTTTTAGAGAAAAATAACTTCTTATTGAAACAACTATTTGGATATAAAAAATATGATTTCTTATCCATAAATTTAGCAACAAATTGAAATTTTTTCAACTGGAAACCTTGATAAAATGCAACCACAGTAGATTTAACAAAATTGAAAAATTGAGAAAGTTTTCATTCCATATTTGTAACATCATTCTGATTTTTTATTCTAGGAATTGATAGACCAATGTCCTAATGTACTAAATTCTGAAACAATTGATCCAATGTTTTTTTCTAATAAATTGATTTCAACATGTTTATACCAAAAGAAGATAATATTTCTCAAAAAATATTAAAGATGAAGTCATAAATTATAAAAATTTTGAATCTCATAAGATCACATTTCTGATATGAGAATTAATTTTTCTAGTAGAAAAAAATGTAAATTTTATAATGATAATGATATAATGGTATCAAAATCTTCTATGTGGAAACTTTTAATACCATTTCCATTTAGTTTTTTGAAATTATTTATACATTCATGATCTTAAAATAGAAATTGGTGTCTACATTATGAGTCCATATTTTTCTAAAAACATCATAATAAAGAATAATTATTACTGATCAATTTGACTATTTTCAAATTACTATTATGTTTTAACACTTTGAAATATTCTGTGGAATATGATCAGAGTGAGGTGTTTTATTAGAACTAGATTTCATGGATCATAGAGACATGACACAGATATAATAAATATATTATATATATTATTAAGGCATACAATTTTTTTAAATTAAAAGAATATCTCTTTATTAGTGTCTCACATCGGAAATCGGAGACCAACGTTGGATCTGGGATATGGGGTTTACACTAGGCGTGACATAACCTTTGTGATGGTCTAGTGTTTACTTAAATTTCCAGTGAGCGTAATAAATTTAATATTTTTAAAAAAACATCTTATTAAAAATTGAATTATATTTGAATCCTTATATCATATGAAAAATTAGTGACCACCATTGGGATCGGGATCTAGATTTTACCCTATATGTGTCATTACATCTAGGTGTGTAAGATGTTTGGTAACATCATACATAATGGTAATTTATTTCACCTTTTTAGTATAATTTATTTTAAAAACATAGAGTGTCTCCTAAACTATTTATCATATAAAAAATTAGAAACCACTATTTTACCAAGATGTGGAGTTTCCCCTATACATGAATTTTTTTTGTCGATACATTAGTGACATCATGCACGATGGTAGTCGAATTTATTATTTTTATTATAACATTCAAAAAAATGATGTATCATAATAATGGGGTATCATATCATTAATCTGAAACCCCCATTAGATCAGGGATACTAATTTTACCCTAGGTGCAAGATAACATTTCTTAGTATTTTCTATTTGTAAATATCATAAATGTGGGTACCATTTTTAATCATTCATCAATATTATATATATACATATATTAAAAAATTCATAAATAATATTAAGAAAAGTTATTTTAATTAACATATCATGTGCATGAATTATTGTGAATTTTTATAAGTTGTTATCTTTTATATTTTTGTGCGAGGTTTGATAAAAAAATATGTAGTTATTTTATTTTTTGAAAAATACATTAGTTTATAAAAAAATTTCTTATGTAATAATTATTATTTATTATTTATATCTGATGTTCTATATATATTACAAATATTTTTCTATTAAAATTATTTCATATATTTTTTACCATTTTTTACATATTATCTTAATTTCCACATATTTTAAAAGTACTAATAATATTTTTTATGTAACATTAATATTTACTATATATTAATAACAATAACTATTTAATTATTAATTATTAATTATTATAATAAATTTAATGATTAATATTATTTATTTATTTTATTATTACATTTTTATTCATTATTATATATATATAATGATTTCATAATTTATTTAAATACATCAAATATAAATTAGAACATCCTTTTAAAAAAATATGCATAAATCATATATAAATAATCATATATATCCATATATATATATAATTAAATATATATATATTATAAGTAATTTTACATATAGATAATTGTAATTATAAATTAATCTTATTACCTTCTATTAATAATTTATATAAATAGTAAATAAATAATTTTGAGCAAATATATTTTAAAATTTATTAACTTTGAATTAATATTTTTTACCAAGACAAATTATAAATGATTTCTGTATTGGGTGTTTTTACAAAATTTATATGATTTATTAATAAATATTATTTTAATATATATATCAATTAGGTGATCTATAGTAAATTTCTAATAGTTTTTTTTATTTTTAATATTTTTTTAAAATATTATTTTTATTATTTTAGAAATAAGACTAATATTTACAGTTTAATAAAAATAAATACTAAATAATTAATAAATTATATAAATTATATAAGGATTTTTACCAATTATACAAATAAGTACTAACTATTTAAACAGTAATATTTTTACAAATATTTAACCATTTATTTATTTGATATATATTTTAATAAATTAATACAAAATATGTCCTAAAAGTTATCAACTATGTTTTTAAAAAATATTAAGTATTCTAAATTGTTATTATTTTTTCGTTAAACCCCTATATATATTGTATTTTTATAAAATAATTCTTATAAATAATGTTTTGATAAAATAAATCAAATCATAAAAAAATAATTGACACCCAAATATAATGATAAAAGAATTTTAAAATTAATTTATTGTTTTTGAGATGAATTAACCTTAAAAACCAAGAATTGGCACCCAAATAGAAATCAATTTTGAAATACTAGTATTATAAGAATTATAAACAATTTGGTGGTCATTTTTTGGTATTAAATTATTTCATAGTCCCAATTATACAAGACATAACATTTTAAGGTAAGTATTAATAGCCATGGACATGTGACTTCCATTATAATGTTATATTTCGATAGAAAATTAATGTGTAAAAAGTCCCATTTTTCATTCGTATCTAAAAGTAAAAACTAGTGGAACACTTCTCATGGTGATAAATTTTATAATACTACCATTATAAAAACAATTTATACCCAAATATATATGTTAAACCTAATATAAAGTGTAATCAACTCTTTTTAAAAAAATACACACAAAAACAAACATTATAATCTAGATGAATCGTAAATATAATATAAATTAGAAAAATGGGTGCATTGTTTAACATAGGTTATGAACAAACTAGTAATCATATTGATGAACTGAAATAAATAATAAAAATAATGGAGAACAAAATTTGTGTCTGTAACTAGAAGATTTGAGTGGGGTGACCTTTTGTGATGCTGCATTACAGTTGTGTAGGAGATAGACCGAGAGAGTGGTGTGGCAGTGTGATTGAGAAGTTTAGCAATGTAGTGGCATGGTGTGGACAATGGGAGGAGTTCTTATGACTATTTGGGAGAGTAATATGGATAGATCAGGAATAATAAGTTGTTTCACAAGTTAAAAGAATTTATTATTTTCAACGGAATTGATTTTGTTTGAAAGAGTAATGCATTCAAGGTATTTGAGATGGGAATTGGATTTCGTTACAAATACTTTCGAGCCAAAATAAATTTCTGATAGAAGTAGTAGTCAGTAATAAATTCTCATCAATTTTTTTCTGGTAGTGGGTTGTAGGAATCCACTCCAAAACTATTTCAAATGGAAAAAATTTATTCCTTCGCAAATATGAACAATTTGTGATGGAAAAATTATTTCCCCACAAATAGTTCATGTTCAGGGACTCTTTGTGAGGGGATTTTATCCATCACATGTGACTTGTTACAAATAGTAGAATATCTAGTATTATAAGTTATGAAGAATAAGTGAGAGCTAAAATAAATATTATGGCCTCCCTATGCACTGGAGGTAAAACAAGGATCTCAAATAGAGGTGATCATCTTCAAGAATTTGTGGAGTCTCACTACCTCCTCTAGATACCTCATAAAAAACCCCCAATTGAGATTTACTCCCTGATCACTATATGGATGGTTTATTTCATCAAATGATCCAATATCTCCCATATAAAATTATTAACCACCGAATGATTAGGTATAATGGTGAAAATTTTCATTGATATATCCTCCCACATAAATTGGGGAACATCCAGTGACTAGAGAAAACCATTAGGAAGATAGTGCTTAGACTTCACCTTCCCCCAAACCAATGATTGGGAGAAAAACACTCGTAAAATTTACTCTATCAAATGCCACAAAAACAAAAAATTGAAGGCTATGAACATTTTTTTTACATTTATGATCTTTAAAAGTTAAACAATTGAACTCATAGAGAACTATCTCACACATAACTAAAGGAACGAAATTCTTTAATCAAATGACTCCTGGTGTGGTCCATCCATAGATAATCTATTAGGAGCATCAAAAAAAATTTGATACCTCAAAACTCCAATGTAGAAACCCCCAAATCAGACTCAACCACATTCTATACGAAACATGATGAAATATTCATATATAAAATACATCCTCTTTTTATAACCTATCATTTATCTATAATAATCATTGATATATTGTGCATTACTCTCCATGAATCTCCAGATTCATTCACAACAACAGTACATGAATCCCTTCTTTGTTCATTTCTTACAACATTCCCATTCCTTACGTATATGAACTTTAAATGTCGTAATCTGGTAAAAACTATATCCAAAGACACTATGTAATGTTTTGTTAACATTGGTAGATTACATCACTTAGTCTCTTGTAGTTGGTAAAGCACAAAAAAATCACACTAATGAGGTAATTTCACCACAATTTCAATGAAAAAAAACTTACACCCACTCAAGGTAACTAACTTATTAATTAGGCACATGGGTATGGAAATTTTGATACTTAAAAGACAAATCTAATCTACACTACATCAGAACACCTCCCATGGCAGGACATGATGTGTAAAAAACAAAAAACTGATCTCCGTCCACCAAAAGAGAAATATACTGAATTGATGAACAACTACTCCAGCAGGTAACTGAATGCACCCTATGATAAATCCTTCTGAAATGAACATATGATAATTTCTCCTCAAGGATATATGATTATTTTCACCATAATAAAAATAAAATAAAAACATCATGTAATATCCAATAAGTCCTGGGAAACATTACCCCTCAATCACTATATTTGGGGATTCCCAAGAGACAACCAAATCTATATTAAAAGGATTCACAACTACTGTAGGGTAGGAAAAAAATTCCCCATGAAATAGAAATCAAAATCATAGATCTCACACTTCAAAAATTTCCTAAATATATTATCATGACAAAGAACGCCTAAAAAGAGGAACACATATACTCTTCATACTCTACATCAGAACTGTAGTACAATATAATAAATTTGATGAAAACATCCATGAATCTGTCCATTAAATATCTAAAAAATACTTTCATTAAGACCGTAAACATTTCTGGATCATTCATTACACTAAACAACATAAAAACCCATAATTCACATGATAACAATATAAATAAGTCTCCTAAATGTCCTCTTTATTTAACCACATATGATGACATCCTAACAAAAAATCAATCTCTGAGAACCAACATAATCCATTCAATACCCAAATAAATATCCAATATATGGAATCAGATATTACTTTTCACTATTACTTGGATCTAGAGATCATAATTGACACATTTCCTAAATGTACCATTATCCTTATTCAAGAACAAAACCTGTGCTCCTCATGGTAACACAATCGACCATACAAATCCATGCTACAACATATCTTCAATCTATACTCATTAATATAAAAACTCAGAAGAAACTAGCCTATATTGATAAAACATGATAGGAGTCATGGAAAACTATATCTTTATTCCAAACTCGATCTCCCATCGATGAGTAATTTTAGAACCCCCTTTAGAAAGACATATGGTTACTGTTACTACAAACATATGAAATTTTTTTGTTGAACATAAAATTAAATCAGAATCATCTCTCCCATTATCGAAAATAAGCATAGAACATGACTTTTTAATATTTAAGGTCTCACCAACCAAAAAACACAACTATTTATCCATCAACATCAATGAAAAAAACCTTCAACCTGGTGAAATAAAACATCGACTACACATAATACAACTAATACATGATGGGATGAGGTCATATAGATATTTTCATAATCATTGGAAATCTCCCCATGAGTGATGCTACCCTACCAGAAACTCATATTCTATATATGTTTCTTTCATGTCACCTTAAACTCCAATTGGGATAGTCAATAGAAATGTATAGGAAATACTCTCTACCTACAATCCCAAATAATATATGAGGGTATGTGATATAAATTAGTTCTCCACTATTAAATAAAATAAATAATTCACCCATGTAGAAAACACATAAAGGGTACCTTTAATTACATTTAGTTCTCAATTTACTGGAAAACATAAAGAGTAAATCTAACCACAACCAAATTGATAGCCTTGCTTATGCGGATGAATTCAGCCTCCATGGATACACTATTTTAACTAAGGATGGGATGTTTGTCAAGGCTATATTCTACCAACCCTTATCTCTTGTGTTTTTTCCATATTGGAACACCCTATTGATGCTGCCTCAATAGAGGAACCTGATGTGGAACACTAGGAACACACTAACAGCATAGACTATTTTTGAAATATCACTACTAATGAACATATCCTACACAATAAAAAACAAATATATGTTCTATTGGGATTGGTCTAAAAGCGTACATATATGAATAAATGAGATAATGAGAATATGTAACTACCCTCAGCGGTTAAAATTGTATTTTTTCTAAATTAAAGGGACCTGAAACGACAACTATTCTTTATGGAAAATAGTCGAAAATCATCTACTAGGATGCTTCAGTTCATGCCAGTATCCACATAGTAACATTTTCACTCACCATATCCTCAAGATATGTCTTCATCATAAAAAGTGTTACATAAAACAATATATCTATATTAAAAGACTCCTTGAAATACATCTACCTAGATTTCACATTAGTAGACATATTTAAATAACATCACCGAAGGTTTCTAAAATGGATTCCAAAATAAATCAATTTGTTACATCCTATTAAAAGGGTAATCCTCTATTACATACATACCTCCTTCCCAGAAATGGAATGGTAATATACTTGGATATGGTTTCATAACTTCATTAGGATACTTATTGATCATATTGATCTCTGAGAATTACGAATCCCCACTACCTCAATACTCCCCACAACAATGTTACATCCATTTAAACCAAATGTTCTTTTCATGAAAGGATCAAAACGAATGATATCTCATTGTAATCCGACCAATTATATATTACTGGATATGAAATTGATCACTCATACTTATGGATTCATTGTATCTTATACAATCATAGAATCCCACTCCATGTTTTATCAGCATTGGCCTCCACTCTATGATGATCTTCTGGCATATCCAACTAAACATTGTTGATGGATAGATGATAAAGACTTCGACCTAGATCCATTCCTATAAAATGTACAATTTTTGGAGCTCATAATCCTTGAAAATGAAATATTAAACATTAATTAATTACAAATTTTTTTATTATTAATTTTTTTACCTTTCCATAGGTCTAACCATATAAATCTTAAGTTTAAAGAAGAAAGGTGATTGATCCATTACTAAGTATCTACAATGAAACTAGTGTAAAATCATTTTGTAGTATTAGAAAAAAATAAATTTACAATAATGAGGTAATATAGGGGAATAAGTACCCATTTCATATTTTGTATCCAATGTTTAAATTACATACTAAAAATAGATGAATATTTTCTAATTCAACTCATGTAATATCACATGTTCCTAATACCAAAATCCATCATATCTAGTAAACTCTTATCAATGCTACCACTATTTGATGACCCTGTAAGACAAAAGTGTTCCCCTAATAAGCTAAAAATGATCAATGTGATATGGTGATTTCCCATTTCTAGCCTTTAAATAGGCCCTGAGTTTGTGACCATCACCAAGTGTATAATAATTATACAATGGGAGGGATTACCATATTAAAAAACATAAAAATTTGTATGGAATTAGAGATAAACTAATAAACTCATACTCATACATATATATAAACCAATATAAAGAATTAATTTTCATAATATACTGTGAAAACTAAAAACAATATTATATGCACCAAACTTTAATGATGGAGGTGACCATTATTCCAAAACTAATCCAACAACACCCTGAGCTTGTAATATTCAGACTGATCGCCGACATACACTTGATGACCAAAAAAATACATTCATATTTAGGATGATCATAGTAGTTTATTCACAAGGATCCACCTTAGATCCTTTCACATAAATGATAATTGAATCATCAAATAGAATAGAGAACAATTGTGAAACAAAATCGTCACATAAAAATGTATACAATATTCGAAGCCTCCCCCTTGAAAAATCTCTCCACATATCACATAAAGGAGAGTATATCATATTAAAATGAAACAAAAATGGTACCCCTATCTTCCCTCTCCATGAATTTTCATCTCTACCCCCTAATCCCACATCCTGATATATCTCATTGCAAATGAAGATAGCCTAAATGAATCTCTGAAATGAATCACAACATGGACCTCATACATCACATAATCACATCATCCCATATCACATCACCTTATTTTGTAACCTAGTAGTTTTTTTCACCCCACCAAATCCCATATGATGTTTATCAAACACCGTTAACTATAACATAATCCATCATAGCACATACACTGAATAAGTACCTCGTGACATCACTACCTATACATGTCACACATATAATAATCTTTTTGAAACTATATCTTTGGATACATGCATGTGAATAAAAATAAACATCACATGTAGATACCCAAAGCTTGACGTACATGGAAATTACATCACATTTGTGGAATACTTAATACATAACAAAAACAAACACCCAAGGACCGTAATAGTTTAGTATCTTTGGAAACACGGAACATAATCTTATAATCATGGTGAAAGATCTTCAACATCTCCCATAAAGATCTTCCCTTTTTTGTTTTCTTACCTAAAACCTTTCTTTATATCTTGGGGAAAAGAAAATATATAAAGGTTGAGCTCAAATTCTCTGTAAGGGTAAGCATGGATAAAATAAAACAAACCGTATACATTTGAACATAAAAACACGACCATAATGTTTGAACATGAAAATCTTGAGCAATAAGATAAAACATGGAAGTACATAAGGAATAGATCATAATGGAACATAAATCATGGTAAAAAATCATGGGTATAAAACATGTCATTGTGTAAAAACATTATGCACATGATATGATTTCTATAGTAGACAAGGCATTTCTTCCAAGACCATCTTAGTGGAAAAAGTCCCTTAATGAACCGGGTTTACTTTCCATTCCAGCATTGTATCACTGAACCAGATTTACATGTCGTTTCAAACATGTCTATCTCATGAGATATAAATCGTTACCCAATGAATTATAGGGAGATATAGGTCCCACCCATCTCATAATGAAATCATTCTTACTTGTGCTAGAAAATAAACATAAAACATTCATCATAACCCAAAGAATAAAATTGGTTTCATAAACATCATCCCATCGTCACATAATCCAAATAAAACAAATGGATATTTCATTATAAGAAAAGTTAAACCATGTAAATTGTATAGATATTATACTTGAAACATACACATATGAAATAATTTCATCTTAGATGGAAAGTGGTTTTGATAAAACACTTGAAATAAATTCTTGAGGAAAATATCCTTTCTTCTTCAAAATCATTTTTTCTCACAAAATTCCATGCGATTTCAAAATAAAATTATTTTATTGAAAATATTCATAAAATATTGTATAGTAAGCTTCATGAAAATGAGTCATTATGAAACCATAAAAATATGTTCACATCGTATAAGTTAAAAATAACATTCTTCTCGTACTTCTGTCGGAAAAGTCAAAAAAATCCCTGAATGGTAAACAATAGAAATATTCCTTTCATAACATGTGGTAAAAGTCAAGAATGGGTAAAAAGTACATTGAACATACTTAAAAATATTTTTAGAAAACATGGGCTTGGATGATAAAAATAACCCCTGTAAATACTTACGAATAAACAATCTTGGATAAAAACGAGATTGGAAAAGTTATCCCAGACCTTAGGTCTGATATGCTTCATACGTATCCGAACCTACGGTATCATAATTTAAATAATGTCACTAACTTATTACAGTATCATATTCATTGTTATGATATCATATATGGTTCACTTATGACTTTATATTACCCGTCCTTTTGTAAATCCCATGTAAAAGTAACGTTTTGGGTAAAATCATCTTATTTATCATATGTGTTTGGACTTGTTGTTCTTGATGTTATTGTTACTTATATCATGATGTAATTAATTATATAATGTAAATCATGATTTATATATCTTTTATATACAGTATATATCCATCATATACATGTATTTATAATAGTACATAATATATGGAGATAAGAAATGAAATGCATAGTTCATGGAGATGATAAGCCGTACGTACACATGAACGCTACTTTCATTTTTAATAATTATTTTAATGGAATTAAAACATAATCATACATAGTTATATTATAATTCCAGTATAATATTATATATAATATCATTAACCACATCCTTTATACATCTCATATAAGGTATTAACGAATCACATCACTTTGAGGGGGCGGTAGTCCGCACTTCCTCAAATGAGATTATAATATTTATCGACTATGGAAACCATAAAGGCTTAATATAATTGATAAGTAAAGAAGAATAAGGAATTTATAAACATAATAGATATCATATATGAATATAGTGCCATCATTATGGCCACCATGAGAGGCGGTAGGAGAAAATTGAACAATCATCATTTCGTGAGGCATTAGTTTTCCCTCCACAAAAATATTATGTTCTTCTTCCATTAGATGGAGTCTTGGGTAAGTTTACTTTTAATACTTCTCATAACAAAATAATAGTATATTTAGGATACTGTATTGGTTACAAAATAAAGGATTAAAAGGATTTTTAGGGGTTGGAGGAGTAGAATAAAAGAAAACAACTTAAGAGAAATTGTTACCTTTAATTTGGGTAACGTTTTTTGGTTTGAACCAAAAGGACTTCTTGAAGTGATTTATGCCTAATGTAAGGCTTATATGGGGTATATAGGGATGTATAGAGCTTTATTGGGAAGAGTTTGGACGATCCAAATGGCTTGAGAGGAGTTTGGAATTGGATAGAAATGGTCTCCTTTTATAAGGGGGAGGATGGGCTCTTTTGTAATGTGTGGAAATATTATTTTATTATAAACTTATATTCGGTTTTAAAAAGTCAAAAAATCCTTAATGATGAAGATAAGATGACTCATGGTCGAAATAAAATCATCCAATCAGAATTGAAAATGTTTTGGATAATATTTTAGTCATTATAATCTTATTTATTTAAATCATATATTAACGAGGTCAATACTTCATCATTATTGTGTCATGAATAATTTAATATATTTGATGTCTAAAAATTATAAAAAAATACCACCATATAGGAAATCGTTTTATCTATCCAATGAATATTTATAGTCTAAAAGAAAATATATATAACCCCTTATAAAAATTAATTACTAAAATATTATTGTTATTGTCAATTTTGTCTTCACATTAAATTAATTAATCCAAATTGTCATTATCACTACCATGTGGCTCAATGGGGTCCCCAAATAGACCCATAGATGACCATGTTTGGCCAATACTCATCCAATAAGGTTAAGACAAGTCTTAAGTTAATTTTGAATTATTATAATATCCTTCTAACCTTGAATTACCCTATTTACCTTTAACTCCGGTAAATAAAAGTCAAAAGTTACTATTCTAAAAAAATTAGTTTCATCTTATTGTACCAAATTTTAATTCTTGATAACAACTATGTAAGTCATAATTTTTTAAATTCAATTTACAGATGTGGTAAAATTTCATTTAAATGAAAGAGTCGGTTTTTTTAACTACCACTAAGTGGTTTCATTATTCATCAAAAATTGATGTCTTTCAAAAAAATACCAAAAATTCAGCCTAAGATATATTTGACATTCCGAATTCTAAAATTATGTCTATTTTTCCAAATTAAAAACATAGAAGTGGCATTAATTAATTTTAAAATTAATTCCCGTTATCAAAACAAATAGCGTGTTTTTAAGAAACAATAACTATCAAAAGATTGACACTTGTTTATGTCCAATTTCAATGTAAAATTAATTCCAATGACAAAAATTGAATAAAATGGTAAAAATATATTATAATTACACTTTAAAACCAATTAAAAATATAATCTAACAATATAAATTATTGCGATGAAAAATGTTTTTTCTAATTAAAATATAGCGTGTTTTTAGTATTCATTAAAATATGAAAGTAATCGAAATTATATGATAATTTTATCCAAAGTAAGTTTTTATATCCTGATTCAAAAGAGGAATTTTATTTTGTCAAATTGAACTTATAAACATGTCAAAAACTAGACTTAATGTGGGTGCCCCATCAAAAGGCGTGAAAACTGCATTTTTTTTAAAATAATTATTTTACCCAAAAACATTATTTTGTTCTCATACCATGTTCTAAAAAATGTTTAATATGAATTATAATGTTATAAAATTCAAAATTTAGTTGATTCTATTCATAAAGGCTAGTCTATAATAATATTATACCAATATATCCTTGTTTAGTGAAACCCGGTATTACATACAATACTCGCTATCGAGGAAGGTCGTGATTGCATGTAATGCAAGCCATGTTATGGTGAAATGTAGTGCAAGACTATTTTGTTGTTGTGTATAACAAAATACAACCATATTTAATTTATACATTTTACAAAATCTATACTTAATGTTGCGTATAATAATTTCTACAAAACGAACATGAAATTGTGTGTAACACGAGCCAAGAATAGTGTTGTGTATACTGCAAGCTAATAAGGTGTTGCGTAGAGCGCAATATAATCTTAGTGTAGCGTAAAAGAAGAGACATAAATGAAATTAAAAACAATAATTCTAATAAAATATCGTGTTGTTACATTCTACCCCCTTAAAATGAATTTCTCCCTCGAAATTCTTCGGGGTTATAAATGGTTTACTACCTGAAAGTTTCATTCATAGAAACCACATAGTAAAAAGGAATACTAAAACATCATTTTTAAAAGGGTTTTTTGAATCATAACGGTCACCCAAAGTAACTCATCACTGGGTTTCCACATAGGACAACATAAGTGAAAATATGTATATGGAAGAAAAATCTAACCATCATGTTCTGATGGAGAGTGGTAGATAACAGGTCTATGAAAAAGAAAATAATCACAAAGCCATAGATTTGTGGTGATCTATGGTACCATCTGATTCATCAGATATAATATTACTAGAACAACATTTTTGGTTTTCAAGAAAATTTCCCTAATGTTGAATTTTTTTGAATTAAATGAAATTCTTACTTGATTTTGGTACAATCTCATTGTTGTTCATGTCTTGAACAATATCCACTTCATCTCTTAAAGAAATGAAGTTGAATTTTTCATTAATGAAGTGTTAGCAGATCATGAGATAGAATGATGGGTCAGTCCATCTGTCTCAAACAAAAGGTTAGCAATAGTTATATACATAAGTCCATCTATCATATATCGTTCCATAAATAGACTTATACATCATCT
Organism: Viscum album; assembly: GCA_963277665.1. NCBI lineage: Eukaryota > Viridiplantae > Streptophyta > Magnoliopsida > Santalales > Viscaceae > Viscum > Viscum album. The sequence goes on along the minus strand of OY728142.1, from coordinate 921,386,169 downwards.
ATCATACCACTTAATAAAATAAAACTAGTTTCTACTAACCAAAGACTTCCTGTATGCCAGTGGTAGGAAGTAAAGGCATGTTGCACTTCTGTGGTGGGTTCGATTCTTGCAACCTTGTCCAACGTGACGGGTTGTTGCCCGTCCCGCAGGATGTCCTTTTTTCTAAAACATCATTTTTATAACATTCCATTAATAATATAGAAAAAAGTTCAAGCCTTAAACAATACTGACTTATGTCCAACATAATCCATTCTAATCATTAGGCTTATCCAAAATACTTATGTCTAAGCTGATAATATAAAAAAAATTATTAGAAATGTTATCTACTGAGCAAGTGAATACCATCATTTATCATACAATATATCATTTTGGTCACATTCAAAACATGTGAATAAATTAATCATGTATTCTCTTGAAAAATGAATACCCATTGAACCATAGTGAAAACATGAATACTGTCAAAATTTAACACTTTCCACATTCCAAAATCCCAAAATTTCTGTATACTCAAACCATGATATAACTTTCTCCTTATATCAGTCATGAGCTCATTTCATTTTTTTCTTTATCCCTTCATTGTGATCATATCAACTTATTTACAAAAATATTTCAATCAATTTTCATGGTTACTGATGCCATATTTCTATGGAAAACCACAATGGACCAATACATAGATATTCCAATATAACATAAAATTACCTCAACAACATTATTCTTGAATTCCAATACATAAACACTTTAATACATCCCCTTAAACGATTGCCATAGAATAAGTACTTCCTTGATTTAGAAGTAATCTCTTAATTCAGGCCATTAAGTTGGGTAATTCCCATGTTCTCCACAGATAATACATTGGACTCCATAACATTCTGTCACTCTATGAACCTTTTCTCAAAATTGATAACATGTTCCCCTCCATTTGAGGTATTCCTCAAGGTTCTTCTTCCCTTCTTTAGAAATCTCAATGTTCCTTTCTCTATGCTCCTCACCATGAGAACATGTATAAAATTCCATCTTCATATTATTTGAAGACTTAGGAATACAACTAAACTTCTCATTGTTAATCATATATCGGGATGACTGATTCGGCATAATCACAATATCTTTCTCTCCAGATGTTACACAATTTTGTTGATCATAGTCACCAGTTTGTCCATTGGAATTAATGTTAACTGAATTCCTTCTCGTTCCTTCCATTGACTAAGACCAGAAATCATAGTGTAAGAAACAGTTAAAATAACGTGGAACCATATAATCATAAAAAGTCACTTATGGGATTTATAAATTTTCACACATTCTTTAATCCATGACACCCGAGGTTTATCCTAGGTTATTCATGATCATCCACAAAATTCTAGAACTATAACCTATAGTTTTACTAATCCTTAGGTACATCCCTAAACATACTTTAGAAATATATCTAGGGATCTCACTAAAGTTTTCACATCATAGTTTCCAAATGTTGACTAAACCTTTCCTTTGATACCAAATATAGAGACCCGAAGCTTGACGTACATGGACATAAAATTACTTTTGCGGAAAACGTAATACATAACAAAAACCAACACCCAATGACCATAATAGTGTAGTGTCTTTGGAAACATGGAACATAATCTTCTAATCATGGTGAAAGATCTTCAACATCTCCCATAAAGATCTTCCCCTTTTTGTTTTCTTACCTAAAACCATTATTTATATCCTGGGGAAAAGAAAACATATAAAGGGTGAGATCAAATGCTCAGTAAGGGTAAGCATGGAGAAAATAAAACAAACCGTATACATTTGAACTTACAAACATGACCATAATGTTTAAACATGAAAATCATGAGCAATGAGATAAAACATGGAAGTAAATAAGGCATAGATCATAATGGAACATGAATCATGATAAAATAGCATGGTAATAAAAATTGTAATTGTGGAAAAACATTAAGCACATGATATTATTTCCATAGTATCCAAGGCATTGCTTCCAAGACCATCTTAGTGGACAAAGTCCCTTACTGAACAAGGTTTACTTGTCGTTCCAGCCCTGTATTACTGAACCGGATTTACTTTCCGTTTCAGCCATGTCTATCTCACGAGATATAAATCTTTACCCAATGAATTAGATGGAGGTATAGGTCCCACCCATCTCATAATGAAATCATTCTTACTTGTTGCAAAATATAAACTTAAAACATTCATCATAACCCGAAAAATAAATTGGGTTTCAAAAACATCATCCCATCATCAAATTATCCATATAAAACAAATGGATATTTCATCATAATAAAAGTGAAACCATGTAAATCATAATGACATTATACTTGAAACATACACATATGAAATATTGTCATCCTAGATGGAAAATGGTTTTAATAAAACAAATGAAATAAATTATTGAGGAAAATACCCTTTCTTCTTCAAAATCATTTTATTTTCACAAAATTCCATGCGATTTCATATGAAAATTATTTTGTTGAAAATAGTCATAAAATCTTGTAGAGTAAGCTTCATGAAAATTAGGCATTATGAAACTCTGAAAATCTTTTCACACCATATAAGTTAAAAATAGCAATCTTCTCGTACATTTGTTGGAAAAGTCAAATAATTCCTCGAATGGTAAACAATAGAAATATTCATTTTATAAAATGTGGTAAAAGTATAAAATGGGTAAAAAGGTATTTAAACATAAATAATTTTTTTTATAAATCACGGGCTTGGATGATAACAATAACCCAGTAAATACTTACGAATAATCAATCTCGGATAAAAATGAGGTTGGAAAAGTTATCCCTTACCTTAGGCCCAATATACTTCATACATATCCAAAACTCATGTATAATGATTTAAATAATTTCATTGACTTATTAAAGAATCATATTCATTTTTATTATACCATATATGGTTCACTTATGACTTTATATTACCCGTTCTTTTGTAAACCCCTTGATAAAGCAACGTTTTGGGTAAAATCATCTTATTTATCGTACGTGTTTGGACTTGTTGTTCTTGATGTTATTATTACTTATATCATGATTTACTTACTTCCAGAATTTAAATAATGATTTATATATCATATATATTCATTATATATCCAGCATATATATGTATTTATAATAGTGCATACCATATGGTTGTATGAAATGAAATTCACCGTTCATGGGGATGGTAAGCCGTACGTACGCATAAACGCTACTTTCATTTCTATTTCTTATTTTAATGGAATTAAAACATAATTATACATAGGTATATTATAATTCCAGTATAATATAATATATATTATCATTAACCACATCCTTTATACATCCCACATAAGGTATTAATGAATCAAATCACTTTGAGGGGGCAGTAGTCTGCACTTTCTCAAATGAGATTATCTTATTTACCGACTATGGAAACCATAAAGTCTTGATACAATTGGGAACTAAAGAATCATATTGAAATAATAAATACAATATATATCATATATGAGTACAGTGCCATCATAATGGCCACCATGAGAGGCGATATGAGAAAATCGAACAATCATTATTTCATGAGGAGTTAGTTTTCCATCCACATAAACATTATGTTATTCATCCATTAGATGGAGATGTGTGTAAGTTTAGTTTTAATCCTTCTCATAAAATAACCAAGTATATTGTGGATAATGGTTTTGTTTCAAAATAAATGATGAAAAATAGTTTAGTGGTTGGAGAAGTAGAATAAAAGAAAACAACTTAAGAGAAATTATTACCTTTAATTTCGGAAACTTCCTTTGGTTTGAACCAAAAGGACTTTTTGAAGTGCCTTATTCCTAATTCAAGGCTTCAAGGGGGAGGAGAGGGATGTAGAGAGATTAATTAGGCAGAGTTTGGACGAGCCAAATGGCTTGAGAGGTGTGTGGAATTTGATAGAAATGGTCTCCTTTTATAAGGGGGAGGAGGGGCTCTTTTGGAAAGTGTGGATATATTTTTTTATTATAAACATATATTAAGTTTAAAAAGTTTAAAAAATCATAAACCATGAATATAGGATGAATCATGGTCGAAATAAAATCATCCAATCAGAATTGGACATGTTTTGGATAATATTTTAATCATTATAATCTTATTTATTTAAATCATTTATTAATGAGGTAAATAATGCATCACTATTGTGTCATGAATAATTTAATTAATTTAATGTATAAAAATTATAAACAAAATACCACCATTTTGGAAATATTTTTACCTTTCCAATGAATATTTATAGTTGAAAATATAATTTATATAAACCCTTATAAAAATTAATTACTAAAAGATTTTTGTTATTGTCAATTTTGTCTTTACATTAAATTAATTAATCCAAATTGTCATTATCACTACCAAGTTTCTCAATGGGTTCCCAAAATCGACCCAAATATTCCCATTGTCGGCCACTACTCATAAAATAAGATTACGACAAGTGTTAAGGTAATTTTAATTATTATAATATCCTCTTAACCATGATTTACCCAATTTACCTTTAACTGCGGTAAATAAAAGTCGAAAGTTACTATTCAGAAAAAATTATTTTCATCTTATTGAAACAAATTTTACTTCTTAATAACAACCATGTAGGACGGATTTTTGAAATTAAATTAATAGAAGTGGTAAAATTTCATTTAAATGAAAGAGTCAGTTTTTTTAACTACCACTAAGTGGTTTGACTATTCATCAAAAATTGATGTTTTTCAGAAAAAATACCAAAAATTCAGCCTAAGATATATTTGATATTCTGAATTCATAAATTATGTATATTTTTCCAAATTAAAAACAAAGATGTGGCATTAATTAATTTTAAAAGTAATTCCCGTTATCAAAATAAATAGCGTGCTTTTAAGAAACAATAAATATCAAAAGATCGACACTTGTTTATATTAAATTTCAAGGTGAAATTATTTCCAATGACCAACATTGAATTAAATGGTAAAAATATATTCTAATTACACTTTAAAACCAATTAAATATATAATCTAACCATAAAAATTATTGCGATGAAAAAAGTTGTTTTTAATTAAAATATAGTGTATTTTCACTATTCATTAAAATATGAAAGTTATCAGAATAATAAGAAAATTTTATCCAAATTAAATTTTAATATCGTGATTCCAAAGAAGAATTTTATTTTGTAAAATTGAACTTATAAACATTTCAAAAACTGGATTTAATGTTGGTGCTCCATCAAAATGTGGCCAAACAACATTTTTGGAAAAATACTTTTTTTACCCAAAAACATTATTCTGTTCTCATACCATGTTCTAAAAACTATGTAAGATGAATAATAATGTTATAAAATTAAAAATGTAGTTCATACTATTCATAACAGCTACTCCATAATAATATTATAACAATATATCGTTGTTTAGTGAAACCCGGTATTGCGTACTGCACACGCTATTGAGGAAGGTCGCGATTGCCTATAATGCAAGCCAAGTCAGGGTGAAGTGTAGTGCAAGACTCTTCTGTTGTTGCGTATAAAAAAATACAACCATATTTCATTTATACATTAAAAAAATCTATACTTAATGTTTCGTGGAATAATTTCTACATAAAGAACTTGAAATTGTGTGTAATACGAGCCAAGAATAGTGTTGCATATACAGCAAGCTAATACAGTGTTGCATATAGCGTAAGATAATCTTGCTTTAGCATACCACAAAAGACATCAATGAAATTGAAAATAATAAATCTAATAAAATATCGAGTTTTTACATCACATGACTCTAAAAAAATATATAGGTAAACTAAATATCATAAATAATGGAACATGTATCTTTTAAGAGAGTAGATCATGGTATGAGGGGGTAGTCTACCATAAATCCTCCCACTAGGATATTGGGGAAAACACCCTTGTAGGGTCCACTATGTGTGAGTCACCCTAACCATCATGGGTGTGGTAGAATATTAAATAATATAAAATAATTGATAAAATACATATTATAAAAAACCTATGTGAATAACAAAATGTTAGATTCATCTCTACCTAACACCACTTAGTATATTGGATACCACTATTATGAACAAATATCCTATTAATATACAATAATTTAAAAAAGATTCATTAATTTCATAATTCAATTTTATAATTTATATTAATTAAATTATTATCAGTTATTGTGACCATTCATAATATATAAAGGTACATTTATTAATAAATATCATTATTTCCATGGCCTCCTAGTATAATCCTAATATATTCCTTTATTTTATATGATTAACATCATTTGCATGTTTCCATTCCAATATCACCAACCCCATGGGTTAAGAATTATTTATTCATTTTAAGCATCATTCAAAAAAATAGTCACTCCTAAAAACAATCTTATGTAACCAGAACAATGAATCATGAAACCAAGCACATAGAATTTCCTCATATAGTGGGGAAAAAGATGAAAATAAAATTACAAACCCATATGACTACCATTAAATATATTCATTTTAAGAAATAGTCTAGTTTAATCAAATTATTGGGAAAGCCTAGAATAAACACATTACATGATATCTAGTTCCATACCTAACACTCAAATGCAAATACCATTTAATATTTCAATCATAAGAATAAAGTACTTTCACATCATCTGGGACTCCCTACGCACATCACATTTCCCATCCCATGATCAGGCGTCCCATATTGATATCACATTCGGCCCTCCCTTCCACATATCTAATCAAATAGTGAAGATCACATCCATAGAAAATGAAAAATGTATAAAAACAATGAATAATTTGTTCATAGGGAAATCAAGGATGTAAAACAAGGAATTGAATCTTCAAATATAAAAAATCTCTCATGACTCCAAACATAGAGAACGTGGACTTCTCAATAAGACAAAAAACAGATGCCCCATAAATTATATTTATCATGAAAGCAGTCTTTATTCCATAATTAATGAATTAATTAATTATTCATGTGTTCTAACTACAGGGATCCTAATACACCATGCAATAAGAATTTATCAAAATCTAAACATTATCTTATAATTAAGGCCATTTTTCTATAACTAAGAGGGGAAGTAATCATAACTAATATAAATTTTTATTATAATCTACATTATCAATATTAATTATCATGATTCAAATTAATTATGAGATCAATTATTATATAATAACAAATTTAGTTAAAAAAGCTTATTTCATTAATATGAATTTCCATCAAATTACATGAATGAGTAGATTCTAACATGCCACTTTAATTATTTTCCTAACTAATTAACTATTTATGTATTTATATTCATTAAAATTTTCCATTAAGATAAAAATTCAAACCCATAGTAACACAACATATACTAATATGTAGGACATTGATATGAAACTATCTAAAAAATATTCATGAAACTTGTTGTCATTGTATAAAGAAACATAAAGCAATTTATATATCCAATTCATTAATAATATGGTTCAATCATTGTTAATTTAATTCCATCCCCATACAAATGGTTAAAAAATTATAAATTTATAATTGAACATAAATAAATATTATAATAAATGACTCACATACCTCAATGTAATCAACATTATTCTTATGATACTGAACCCACAATGTTAATCCTACTCACCCCCTCTAGTTGGAGTGGCATCCCTCCCATAATGTCATGCTAAAACCCAAAAAATCCAATTAAAATATTACTGTAATGGAGATAACAAACATTTTAGGTCAATAAAAGTTGAAAGGATCTATTTTGGAGAGCATGAGATATAAAAATAGAATGCACATAGAATCACCATATACCAATAATGGAAGGCTAAGTGTCAAAAATTATTGAAGAGATTCAAAAATTCTAAAAGAGAGAGGTTTTGGCCATCTAGATACTAAGAGAGGGCCATAGGGTTTTATAAAAAAATTAGGTCAGTCATCATATGCATACATAATTCATAGGGGATTTTGAATGCATGAAACCCTTTCATATCATTTTTGTATTGGATTTCATGTTCCATTGAAAAAAATGTTGCCTTATAGTATTTTACACCATTTTATTTCACATCATAATGCACTATGTGAACCTGTATAGCACAAGAAAGGAACCACACATTTGAGATGCTAAAACCATACACATCTTGAGTTCTCCTTGCCTACAGTTTTAAGATCCAAAAACCTCGATACCAGCTCCAATAATCCCTTATAAACATCAAAAATTAGAAACACGCCTTGGTAATGAGTATAAAGATCTGTTATATTAAAATTATATTTAAATAAAACATTTAATTAAATATATTCTATTCTATAAGAAAAAATATAATTTTTGGAGGCCATTTTTATGTGTTATTTGGTTCAAAATCCTAAATTTCATATCTCTTTTCTATACCAGTGTAGTTAGATCATCGAAAAATGGTTTATTCCTTGTTATTATTCATCTCTTCTTCCTTCTCCTTCTATTTAAATAATTTTAAAATCTATAGATTTAAAATATTTTTTCATAGTCGATTAATGAAAATTACTCAAATTTTAGGTTTTTCTATCATGATTGTATTAGGAATACATAGAACTAAATTTTCATCTTATTAGTGAAGTCAATCAAAATAGAGTCATTTTTCTATGTGTCGCTGTATTTTTTATTTTTTGGTTATTTTTAGGATTTATTTTTTGAATTTAAATGGAACATGTGTTTATAATGGTATCATGAGATGTTTGGGACTATCATGTTTGATAATGAAAAAAATATGGATTTTAAAAGTGGTTTGTTACTACACATTCTAGTTATTAGGTATGAAATCATGGTTTTTTAGATAGTTGAATAAGTATTATAAGTAAAATTATATATATAAATTTTGTATATAGATCATTGGATTAATTTTTTATATTCATACATATTAGCAAGTATCTAAGGTTTTTTAGGGTATGTTTGAACATTTGGTATGAAATTCATATTTTTGTAACATACTAATCACAATAAACACCCATTTATCACCCAATTGTACATTCGGTCAAATGAATGAGAAAAAATCACATAAATTGATTAAGAGACATATTCACCAAACCATTTCCTCACTTAAATAGTTTTACAAAACCCCCATGCTCTTTGTGCCCTATCATCTATATAAGGATTTATTCACTAACCAATATTCAATACATAATTTATAAATTTCTACTGAGGTATTCATGTATAATGGGATCATATAAATAAATAGTGTACCAATAATTATTCCCCATAATGATATAATTTATATGTTTACATTCTTTTAATGTATTATTTTTATATATTCCGCACAATATTAAAATAATTTTGAGCAGTATGGTACTCCAGAATAAACCATAATTATTAAATCATACTTGTTTCAACTAGTTTTTAAGGTGGAAAGAATTATTCTATGGTATTTCATATCCTAGATCGAATGGGATATAAATTAATTTGGCTATGTGTGCTTGTCTACATGAGGGATATGTGTTGGAATAAAGTCCAATAATAGTATACTCACGTATAATTTTTGTTCCATATCACCAAAATAATTAACAGGAATGATATTGTCAGATAATATATAACCTTACCTATTCAAATGAACTAAACCCTTAGTTCATATATCTCTAAAAATATTTACAAGAGTCCATATCATGGATTGAATATAACCTGAAATTTTCATAAGAACCATTTTTTGGTTCACATATCACCATACCTATTCATAAGAATCCATCTCTCAACTAGAATATCACATATCCCATTGATCTCAAATATTAGTTATCTTTGTTAGAAAATCACATGTAAAGGAATAAATATTTATCAATATTAACATATTTCTTAACCATCTCATTAAAATCAGATATTATATTAGAATATCACTTAACCAATCAACTCACATAACAACATTGTATAAGGTTGTTACACTTCCCAACATGATTGTACAAAAAATAAAATAGTTATTTTATCAATTAAAATCCCATATTACACTAATATATAGTTAGCATATAGTCTAGAAAATTCAATATCCCCTTGTACATAGTCGTTGAAGTATCCTATCCTTATTATGGAATATACATAATATATTTGGCCAATATATCTTGTTATGAGTTCCATATTTGATATCACATGTAAGAAATGTTACATGTACTTAAAATTCATGAATATGATATATTAAATATCCATTCATATATTAGGTTTATTATACACTAAATGAGAAGACCGTTTAAATAATAATTATCTCAATCAATATATTGGCTAACACTATACCCAATTCCATCCCAAAACTAATAGATTATTACAAGTAATGCATACTACATTCTAATATACCCCAAATCATGGTGCTTATTTCATAACTAATAATTATCATGGATTGAGGGTATAATGTAGACCCCCCATCACTAAACAAATTAAAATCATCCCCTTATTATTCCAATATATGTAGTTATTATATATCACCATTAATTTACCAAATTTAACCAATTATATCCAAAAAATCATGATCACATGTGAAACATGAAAAATATGTAACTACTAACTCATATAAAAATATATAATCAAGGAGAAATGATCCCTAAAGGTAAACTAACTAGTGAAATAGAAAAGGGACTCACATTGAAATTCATCATTGTCCTACATTACCATTATTAATATAATCAATTCATAAAATGAGGGTTTTTATCATAGATATGTTAGTTTAAAAATTGATTCTAAATAAAACCATAATTAGTGTACTCTCATCGTACAATTATAATAAATATATTAAATTACATTATAAAATTCCTCTCTTGGTTAATAGAGTCATCACATAATTCTTTATAACTTAATTAAGAACCCCATATAGATGGAATGAATTTTAGTACCTAAATATTTCCTATGAATTTTAGTTATAAAATTTTATATAATTTAGAATTAAAAATTATGAAAATTTGAGGATAATTTTAGATGAATGGTCTGTGAAAATTTGTGCTAACTATGCATCCCACATGTGAAAATGATATGGATGAATTCTAAATTCATATGCATAGTAAACACATGATTCAAAAAACCATGGGACTAAATTATATATAAATTCCCAGGTGACTCTCGAATATGTCAAGTGGTTGGTGTGTGGTTTCTGAAACCATGAAACAAAATAATATGATCTCCCTATAATATGGGGTTGGAATTTGAACTTTGCCTTACTCAATTATTTCCCTCATTTGACCATTAATCTATATATCCCTATAAAGTCCTCCTAGTCATAGATTTATATTTATCAAAATCTCACTTGTAGGTTGTTCATTGATTCATTTGTTATTTTCTAGGTAATCCAAATAAACTTCTTCCATTCCCCTTACTCATAATCGTAGATTTTCATCCCATGGTCTATAATGTTCCATTCCCTAGTTTTATTAATTCTCATTCATATGGATATAGTATTTTTGTAATATATAATTTCAAGGTTAATACATTTTTAATAATCCACCACTCATTAATTTAATAATTTTTGAATAAAGAAACCATTTTTCAATGGGAAAGGTAGATGTATCTTTATAAACTCCATTATATTGGATTGATTTTGGTAGATGTACATTTTTATTAATATAATTACAATATTATTTATTAAATATTTATTTGTAATTTTTTCCATGTCACATTACTTTAGATTTTTTAAATTTAGTGTATTTCAATAATATTTATGATTTTTATTATGATGAATACTATTTATTAATTGAAGGTCGTTAATAATTTTCATCTTAGACATGTTTTGCTACAAATGGATTAAAAAATAATTTTTAATGAATATTTTTATCTATGATTTATGTTTCGTGGTTTTTGGTTTTTACATCTTTATGGGAGATTTTTCATAATTTTATTTCAAATTGAGATATTCATATTATTGTTAATAATATGGATTGGTGAGATTGGAATAATTTTTGACATTAACATACTGATTGTTATGTTATGAGATTCATTTTTTAACTAGATACACATGAGAACTTTCCTTTGTTGAATAGTAAATCAATATTAGTATTTTGGTAGCATATGTTTCTCATTGTCAAGTTTCTTTAGAAAATATCATTCCTCTATTAAGGGATTGTTACATGAAAAGGACAAGATGATAATTTTGGGAAATGTAATTCTAGGTTCATTATAGCCTATCCCATGTCTTATATATAAGTCTTTAGGTTATCCTATTATCACACATGTTTTTTTATCTCAAGTCATGTTCTGTTAATTTCACAATAAACCCCTTATATGAATCCATTTTTACTTATTATGTTATATTATATCTCTGATTTATATTAATATTACATTACTTTTTTATCTCACTATTAAATGGTATCGAAATGTAATTTTTATTTTATTTTCATTCTGAGAAAGATAAAAAAATATTAATAAACATCTAATAATATTTTGCATACTATTGGTAACCATTTTACATATAAAAGGGGAAATATAAATTCATGGTGGATCATTATACAATGATTGTTCAAAATATATATAAATACCCAAAATATATAAATAAATTTTTGTATATGATGAATTTAAAAGTAAATGATCTACTTCCTTCAGTTTCATACCATGACTCATTCTTAATATTTCTATTGATGTCACAACCGAGCAGTGTGAAGGGGTCAAGAGGTGATGGTGTTACTGATATGATGATATCCCTCTGGGATACTATTTTGGATATACATTCATCAAACTCCATGATGTACATTCTATTTTTTCTACATGTATTTTTTTAAACCGTTAGACTTTGTGAAATATTTTTTCGAATTAATTTAATATTTTCTTATTTAAAATTTCATAAAAATTTGGATATATTTTTTTTATTAAATAAATATTTCAAACATTACATTCACATAGAACATAATTTTTTTATACTATATGCTACACTTAAATGTCATACATTACTCACAACACATAGTTTTTACAAAGTGTCATTTTATTGTAATAATTCTTTGAATGATATAATTATAATCAAGATGTAAAATTTAGTAATATTAATAGTGATAACTAATTTTCAAATATTTTTTATACTAGTTTTATAAAAATATAACATATTGATGATGAAGGATATACTTTTTGGTAAAATACTTAAAGTACAAAAACATTATTTTAACATATAAACTAAATTTGATATCCTTCTCTGAAAAAAATAAAATTATTTTTAGATAAATATAAAAATTATATTTGATAAATTAAACTTCATCTATGAATTTAGAATGTAGAATCTATCATAGAGTGAATAGTTTGTATTTTAATGAGAAACATCAATTTTGGATGAATAGTGAAAAATACTAGATTTTAATTCAAATAAGGCCTTAAAACTAAATTATTTAAAATGATAACTAATATTTTAATTTGTATTCAATGTATAAATAGATCATATATTTTATAAATTAATCCAATTAAGGATATTAGAATCAATTTCACATTGAAATTGTTAAAAAAATGACTAAATATTTGGATTTTTTTACTTAAAAACCTATAGTATCGTCTGGTCATCAGAAATAATTTTAAAATTAATTTCTGCCACTTATGTTATTAGAATTTTTAAAAATGGTTTCCATATTTTTAATTTGAAAAATTAATAATTTCTAATATGTTCCACATTTTTTTACCAAAGCGATTAGTGAATATGGTTAAAATTAATTACAATAGTTAAGAGAAATTTTTGTTAATAATGTATTAATCCTTATATTTAAGACCAAAAATGACCTAAAAACTACTCAAACTCCAATTTTATGGCCATTATAATACCATTAACCGTCTATTATTTATTTTGGGTTGTTTTTATGACTTTTTAGGAATAAACATTGGTAAATATTATTGGTTTCTAAAAATTCCATGTGTGTCATTTCCCTTCCTTAAAAAAGGATACCAAATATCCCTCTTATTGACACATCTAAAACAAATTATAATATTATTATTTATTCCAAATACAATTAAAAAATCATTCTCTTACTCATATAATAATTCCATTGGAATTAATTCATTCCTATAAAGCCTTTTGGTATAAACAAAAAAGAGTTTCTTGATTACTGGGTAATGTATCCTCCCAAGATTTTTTTATTTCCCCACCCCTACACTCTCTTTTATAGATGATTTTAAAACTAAAAAATTATCCGAAATATATTAGTATGGTTTTATAATTATTTTATGACATTCACTTACACACACCTCCATCTAATAGGCAACAAACTTACTTTTTACATGTATGGTGCTCTACCGCCTCACAAAACAATGATTGTTCATTTATCCTTCACCAAATCCCATGGTAGAAATTCTGATGTAAAATAACTTTATATAAGTTATATAAAATATTTATTATATCCTTAAGCTTATGTTATTATTTTACATTACATTTCACTATACATTACAATTTGGTTTAATATGATAATTTTGTTTGAGGTAGTATTGACTATCGCCCCTCAAAGCAATGTGATTCATTCATACACTAATGGAATGTATTACGGATGAATTAAGTTAATATATATGTTATACATATATGACATAATAAATATATGTTAATAAATATCTATATATACACATATACATAAATATATTTATTTTACATTATTTCTTTCTACAGGATAATTAAACAGAAATAGTGTTATGTGTCCGTACGACTTACATCTCTATGAATTGTGTATTGAATTTCATAATTTTATATTATATGGATTATTATAAAACAAATATAATTACTATAAATTATATTTAAATAATTGTTTACATTTTTAAAATACTGATATAAGTATAAGGACCAAATATATATCAAATTAATACTTATGTGAAAAGGGAAGTTGATATTACCTAAAGTAAAACCTTAACATAGAATTGGTAAAAATATTTTAATGAGAATCCATAGTCAAAATCTATATGGGATTATATGTAATAATATTAATATTTGATATATTTATTATAAATGTTTTATATAGTTGGATTGAATTATTATGATGAGAATCAAGACATAAGGTAATGGGATTTCACCTCACATTGTATTTTTGTGAGATATATGCTTTATTCACCACCCATTCCATATATATGGTGTGTATTATACCCATGTATTTATTAAATTAATATTATAATTAAATTTATGGGTATCTAAATATCCATTATATGATGATTATTTCATGGGGTTAATGTTTGAAAAGCGAAAAATTTCAGTAAAATAGTTTGCCCTCAATTTTCATTATTTAAGAGATATGTTTTATTATGAAACTATATTATTTCATGTGTTATATATAAATAATTTTAAATTATACAATTTGAATCTTCGTATATTTATTATATTGAAGGAATAATTTAATTAAATTTTCTTAAATTAGGAGTATGGTCCAAAGTTACCATGTTGTAAGAGCTTATCGAAACAATCTCATTACTTTTCATGATAGATTATGTTTATTCTTCCATTAATTAAATATTTGGACCAATGTATTTATATTAATAATTAATTTTATTCTAATATTCTTAATCATGATATATTAAATTATTCATAATTTTTTTATAGTATCGGGTAAATTATATAGTTAAGAAATTGTTTTTATGAAAGACCATGTTTACCCTCTCTTAGGTCGAAAATTTGTGTTACTTTTAAAAAAAATTCCAAAATGGAATTCCATTAATATTATACTACTATACTAAGATATTTAAATTAATTTTTTACCATTTTATTCAAATTATTCTCCTTTCCTCATTCTAAAATTGGTGTTTTTGAATGCTTTTTTCATAAAAAAGGAATTTTCTTTCTACCTTGTACGATATGTTCGGTTTTACCCACTTTAAATTAGTTGAACACTTCATTTGATGATTAAAAGATTAATTTTTAATAAAATTTTTTCAATGTATATTTTCATTGGTATGGTTTTGAAAAGGTTTTCAATATTCTTTTATAAAATTTAAAGTGAAAAAAATTAAAAGGTTTTATGTTTTATTCATCCCCTTTCAAAGAAGAATGTATATTTAACTCAAGAAATGATTTCAAAATATTCGTACATGATTTTTTCTTCTAAGATAATATCATGTTATATTATTCATTCCTTACTAGGAATATATTCCAACATTCCACTCATATTCATTCTACAATGGATTATGTTTTGATGGAATGATTCTTAAGACACCCATTTTACATCCATGGGTTTTATGCTTTCGAAACCCGCTTCTTTTCACGAGTCTTGATTTCATGATGTGATTATGAAACCAATATATTTCTATAGGTTTTTATGTAATGAAATTTTATGGATACCCATTAAATTTTAATGGTTTTTATTTTATATTTATAAAATCTATCTCTATTTATGGGTAAGGATATGATGAATGCTTTATTATCTTAAGGCACATGTATGCATTATTTTATTATGAGATTGGTGTGAAATATATATCCCCCCAAAACATGATGTAATTATAAATTTTATAAGATATCAAAGGGTTTATGGGTAGTATCCCATGCCCAAAAACAATATGGTACATCAGTTAAAGCATAAGCCTGAAACATTAATGTGTATAGGCTTTAGCCCAAGTCTAGAAGTAAAAAAAGGAACACGGGTTGTATCCCAATCCCAAGAAATATGGTGTATGGGTTATATACCAATCCTAAAAGTAAAAGGATATATAGGTTGTCATATCATGCAAGAAATAGGTACATAGATGGAATACCAAGTCTAACATGTTATAAATGTCATGGTAGGTAGCCTTGATATATGCATTTCTGTTCGTATGTGTATGCCAAAATGTATATTTCGTATTCACCGATATTGATTTCACAGAACCTGATGTTTATTTCCTTATTATTAATGTCTTATGAATATCTAATATTTTTATAATAATTCATTTTTATTATATTTTATAGGAATTATATGATCTTATAATGTTATGATCACATTATCATACCCCTATAATCATGTATATGCTTACAATTTTACATTTATACCATTATTGAGAAACTACTCTCACCCATTATTATGTTTACATCACAATTTTTTTGAGGATATAGTTATTGTATGATGTTTATAATAGCGGTGAATGTCTTAGAGAACCTAGTTGGATAAAATTTATCACACTTGTGTACTACTGTTTATGTTTCCATATTTCCGAAGGCACTAAAATAATAGGATATTTGGGTTTCCATTTGAAAAATGTTTTTAAGTATTTGGCCAATGTTATGTAATGATAATGTGATTCATGACTGGGTAATTATAGTTGTCATTATAGAAATCTCTAAGTTATCCTTTGTATGATAGGATGAGAAAAGATTAGTGAAAACCGTAAATACATGTTAAGTGATAATTCTATTGATAAAGAAAAGTATAAGAATACGAACTGGAATTCTTTTCAATGATATAGTTATTGGTTTCCTATAAATACATCTCTATATGGATGCTAATTATGGATTTGGTTTTGGAATAGATTTAATTATGGTTAAAAAATCTAAAAATATGTTCTAGTCCAAACTTGAGGTAATCTAATACACAACAATGGGACATACTGCACACCTGGTTTGATACTCCGAGGGGATATTTTTTGGGGAATTATAAAAATAGTCATGAACCATCATGATGGATTTTAATATAAGTAGGTTTTGAATAACTTCTTTTAAACTGAAGGATTCATAGTTTAAGAGAGGTTTTATAATTTAGGAATCTTATATTTGACATTTGATGATAACTTTTTTCCTCTCTATAATAATTGTATCATACACTATGTTTTTTAGATTTTGTCAATTGATAGAACTCGATGGAACCACATTAATGGTGATTGTGTTGGAAAATGAAATGATTATTCTAATGAGGATATAAATTCCTTAGGATCATTTCATGAGTCTAATCATTGATTATATTTATGTACATGAATTTTTTATTAACATAGTTTTGTTTATTTTTCTTGATTTAAAAGTATGAACCCAATGATACAATATAAAATTTCATTATGATAAGTGCCTATTTAAGGGAAATGGGTGAATTATCTTTTACATGAATATATATTTTCAAAAATGATTTATGGAAATTCATATTATGAACATGTTTTTTGGAATACATGATGATGGAATTAAAATTTTTGGTATCTAATGAAACTTGGGGGATCAATGTCTACATGATTCCATTACCTTATATCTATAGTTTTTAATATCTTTCTTTCATAAAGGTTCTGAGGATAACCATTCCGAAAATATTTATATTAAACTTCATATGAATTATTTTTTTATTATTTTTGTACTAAAAACATTAATTAAATTACTAGTAAGTGATTCACCATATTTCATTGATTTTAATAATATTATTAAAATTATATTAGTATGTATTTAGAAAAGGAAATCATGTATGATAGGTGAAAACCAATCATGCTTAAAAAGGACATGGGTCTTGAACCGATGAATGAAGGATGACAAGGAATTTAGGCCTACTATTGGCCTATAAGATTTCCTATATAACATACAATTATTGATGATTAATAATTATTTATGATGAATCAATATTGTTAATTTTTATTTTTTGGGATTAATATATTAAAAAAATATATTTTTAGTAATAGTTGTAGATAAACAGTTAAACGTTTTCTTCATTTATGGACCTTACGACCCGATAAAAGTTTATTTTAGAACTTCTAGTATCAATGATAAATTTTAGATGTCAATTCCATGAATTAATCGATGAATTATAAATTGATAAAAGAAAAATTATTTAATAAATTTTTTATTATATAAATATATCAAGTAAGTATATTTCATTATATTATTGGTCAATAATTGAATTACTCATTAGAATAATGATCAAAATAAAATCTATTGTCATAATGACATAATTTGTTTAAACCAATTTCCTTTTAAATCATTACATATTTATGAATTTTCGGCCTAAAAAATTCTTGTATCATTCAATTTTATGTGATTGTATATTTCAATCACTCCATATAAATATTTATACTCTTCCTCCATGTCCAGTCTTGGACCCCAACATTTGTTCCCAAATGTGGAAAACTAATTATATGTAACTACCGGTAATCGTTATGGTTCCAAATTTCCCCTTTTAAAATATTTTTTCATATCGCTTGTAATGATGCTGGTTTCTATGAATTATAATTTCATGTATTAGAAATTTGATAAACTAGACGAATTTCGAGGCAGAAATTCAATTTAAGGAGGGAAGAATCTAACACCTTGAGATTTTATGAATAATTATTGTTGAATTAATTTAATATTTGGTTAATTTATATTTTGATCAACTATTAAAATAGATTTATTAGTTATTAAAAAACTAATTATACCATTTTATTCACATGGATGTAACCTAGCATGCACTACATGAAACACTAACTTTTTGTACATTATGGATAACATAGCGTATATATAAGGCCCCAGCCTTAAACCATACTCAATATTTAATTAATTGAATAGTTAACATTGAGGATCTTTTCAGGTTTTGAGTTATAGAGAATTAGGACATAACTATTACATCTCAAAAGATTACAATGTAGTCACTTCTACTAAATTTTGATAAAATAAAAACACTTAAAAAGAAAATATGTCTAGTTCCATGTTTTAAATAGCATGACTTTCCCTTGATATCATCCTTGACCCTATTCCACATTAAGTCCTATGAAAAACATTTCAAAAAAACTTGGGGTGAGCATAAAAAGCTCAGTAAGGGATACACAAAGAATGAAAACTGTTAGTTTTTAAAAACAACAAGTAAACCATGTATACTTTATCAAAGTAATACCTTCACCTTTATGAAGTAGTAAAGAACTCTTCACTGAATAAAAGATCATTACTTACCACTTTGTAACAAAAATATTACCATAAAACCCATATAAAGAACACATAACACATAAAGGTAACATGGGACATAAACATACTTATGTGGAATAACCATACTGTCGGCTTCCACACATATCACTTAATGGAATAGCCATACGGCTGACTTCCACACAAACTTAATGGAATATCCATACGGCCGACTTCCATACCCAATGCATTGGAGTTATAACGTAACCACCCGTCCTGGTATTCACGGCACCACCCGTCATATGGTTTATCAGGTAACCACCCGTCAAATGTCCAAGTACCATTATAAAATCATATGACATAAACCAAATATAATGGAAAGGGAACATTTCCATACTTTGATCACAATATATCACTTAAATATATTTACATAAAAATCCATTATAAAAACCATTTTCAATACAAAAATACATAAAAGATTATATGATATTTATTTCATTTTTTTAAACATTATGGCTTGTTGAGGAAGCCAAAGACCAAATAATACTCACGGCGGCGGAAAATGTCGGTGTCACCGAGTACATTAAAAGAAACATTCCTTTTTGTCGTTTAGTATAAATATTCGTAGAAAAAGATTCCTTTTGTATAAAAGTAAAAGTCAAAGGGGTTTATACACCGTATAAAAGAAAGTTGTGTATAAAACAAAATATGCCTCAATGAAAGGAGATTGAGACGACGTCCCTTACAAAGACGGTATCCCTCGATTAAGGATAAATCGATTACATAATTATGTGTGACAAAAGAATACACCAAATATAAGTGGATATTAGGTGTAAAACAATCAGACGACATTCACACATATTCATAGATCGACATATTCAAGGATTTCAAGTTTATCCCAAAGAATCAAAATTGGGTTAAGAAGTTCCTTGGCAAAAATTCATCAACCTAACGACGTCACTTCAAAATTTAGAAAATGAGTTAATGAGAGATAAAAATTGTATCTCATCACTTGGACATAAAATTTACATTAATAGGGATATATAAGAAAGTATCCCAACATTACAATATGTAAATTAAAAGACCCAACAAAAGTGGTATTTTAAAAAGAGGAGGGTGAAAGGTTCCCTTACCGACTTGGGTATCTTTCGAAACATACACCCCATGAAAGAAGGACAATACAACATTGATTTAAATACTCATAAATGAAATTATATTACACAAAGAGTATAATAATGGGAAGTAAATATACCACTCAATGGAAATGGTGGCAAATGTAGCATAAATCCCACGGGAATAAAAATGAGATGAAAAATCCCTTACGAAAACTCGGCAGCCTAACGGTGCCACTTAAAACTTCCAAAAATGGATTTATGAGATAAAATATGGTCTCTCATCATCTTAACATAAAATATACAGCAAGAGTAATATACAAGAACATCCCCCAACATAACGAATAGGAGTTTAAAAGAAGTGACATAAATAAGAGTACTTAAAAAGAAAGAAAGAGGTTGGATCTCTTACGAAAATTCAGCAGCCTAACGGCGCCACTCAAAATATAAAAAATGTATTGATTAGAGAAAATAGGGTCTCTCATCATATGAACATAAAAATTACATTAAGAGTAATATAAAATAACATCCCAATCATAAGAAAGATGAGCTTAAAAGGAATGACATAAAAGAGTGTACTTAAAAAGAAAGAGAGGCGTAAGTTCCCTTACCTCAAGTCCGACTTTTATTTTTAGTTTCTTTATATTCCTGAAAAATAAACATTGGTCTATAGATAATTGATTAAGGACCTACTTTTAAGATTATTATTCATTTAATATCTCATATTATTATTTTGTAATAATTGTTTAATAATGTTAGTTCATATCAGATGTTTTTGCCGATGTTTGGTACATGAGTAAACAAATGAACTTGTTTGAAAATGATTGCCCATGTAGTTATAATTAAATAATTTACAGAATAATATTAATGATTATAATATCATATATATCCAGTACATATTCATTTTATACTATTCCATAACATTTGGAGATAAAAAATGAAAATCACCATTCATGGAGACGGTAGGCCGTACGTATGCATGAACGCAACTTTCATTTTTTTGTCGTATTAATGGAATTAAAAATAAATGAGATATATATATATATATATTATAATTAAATTATAATATATATGTTATATAGGACACATATGTTCATTAGTTTAATTCTTTATACATTCCATGTATTGCATTAACGAGTCACATCACTTGAGGGGGCGGTAGTCCACAATTCCTCATATGATATTATCGCATTTGCACAACATGAAAAGAATAAAGGTATGTTTTTAATATAAAATACATAATCATATAGTAAACATAAATACCATATATGTCATATATAAAATACAGTGTCATCAAATTTTCCACCTTTAAAGGTGTTAAAAGAATATTGAACAATCATCGTTTCGGGAGGCAGAAAATCGCCAACCACAGAAACAGTATGTTCATTAACCATTAGACGAAGGTGTGTGTAAGTGTAGCTAGAATACATCACATAACAATATCCTAGTATATTTAAGATACTTGTTTTTTTACAAAAGAAAATAATAAAAAGAGTTTAGGGGGTTGGAGAAGAAAAATAAAACATAAGAACACAAGAGAAAACACTACCTTAAATACGGGTAACTCTCTTTTATTTAAGCTCAAGGGCTTCCTTGGAAAGGCTTATGCACAAAGTGAGGCTTAAATGATGAATATAGGGATGTGGAGAGATTAAATGGGAAGGGGTTGGACGAGCAAAAGTCTTGAGAGATTTGTGTAAGGTGGTAGAGGTGGGGGCCTTTTATAAGGGGAGAAGAGGGGCACTCTTGGAAAGTTATAAAATATTACTTTATTATAAAATCATTTACTGATTTTAAAGGTCCCAAAATTATATATTTTGAGTATAAGGTGATTATAGTTCGAAATAAACACATACAGTTGGTTTTTGACAAGTGTAGGTCTTAGATTGTACATTATCTTTTCATTCTATTTAAATCGTTCATTTATGAGGTAATCACTTCATCATCACAATGTCAGAAATAAATTAATTTATTTAATGAATAAAAATTATAAAAAAAATATAATGATGTAGGAAATATTTTTATCTTTATAATGAATATTTATAGTCAAACATATGACTTATATAACCCCATGTAAAAATTGTTTTAGTAAAACAACACATGTTTGTGACAATATAATTATAACTTTAAATAAAAAGGTATTAATGTCATTTTCCCACCAAAGTGGATCCATGGGGTCCCCAAGATGACCCATGGATTTTATTGGTCGGCCATGACACATCCAATAAGGGTAAGAAATTTTCTAGGTCATTTCATATTATTGAAACATTATTTTTACCTTAAACTACATTAATTACCTCTAATCGCGATTAAGAACATAAAAGTTACTATTCACCAAAAAAATTATTTTAATCTCATTGAACCACATTTTACTTCCTAATGACAACCATGTATATCTTATTTTTGAAATTCAAAACACAGTGGTGGCAATTTTTCATTTAAATGAAAAATCAGTTTCTTTAACTACCACTTAGTGGTTTCACTATTCATAAAAAATTGCAGTTTTTCCGAAAAATATCAAAAATTCACCCTAAGCTATATTAGATATTCCAAACTCAAAAATGATGTCTATTTTAAAAAATTATAAACATATAAGTTTCATTAATTAATTTAACAATTAATTCCCCTTGTCAAAGCAAATAGTGTGTTTTTATGAAACAATATCTATTAAAAGATTGACACTAGTTTAAGTCAATTTTCAAAGTGAAATTAATTCCAACGACCACTATTGGATTAAATGGTAGAAATATATACTAAATTAACTTTAAAACCAATTCAAAAGATAATATAATCATATAAATAAATTAGATTAAAAAGAGGTTTTGAATTAAAATAAAACATTTTTCACTATTCATTAAAAAATTGAACTTTATCGGAAAAATACCAAAAATTTTCACAAAGTAAATTTTGATGTCCCGATTCAAAATAAGAATTCTATTTTGTCAAATGTAACAGATAAAATTTTCAAAAAGTGGACTTAAAAGAGGTTCTCCATCAAAATGCGGTTAATCATCCTTTTAAGGAATATTAGAATGTTTATGCTTAAAATTGGATTCATTCGCATTTTTAATCCTATAACATTTATTGTAAAGAGTAAAAATATTGGACAAACATAAATAATCATTTTGTAGTTAGTTATGTTCATTCCCTCTATTACAATAGATAGGCGTTAACTACCATTTAAATTAATATTATTTTATTATTAGAGTGCAACGTAAAATTCCCAAGAAACTCGTTGTTGCGTATTGGGTACACCATCAAACATATTGTCCCTTTTAAAGTAATATTAATATTTTATTCAAAAATACAGATAAATATAAAAATTTCATATTCTTTATTTACCTGGGGTGTTACATCCTTACCCCCTTTTGTGAATTGCGTCCTCACAATTTTAAAATTGGGCTCAGAAACATCCTTGAAAGTCCCACATCGAAATAAGAGTCGGTAAAACAGTCACTTTAAAATAAAGAAAGATAAGTACAAAGGTCACCTGAGTTAACCCATACTAGGATTCCATGTAGGAAAACATGTACATGGAGGAGAAAACATAGGTTCATGTTCGGATGGAGAGTGATAGAAAACATGTTTAGGAGAAAGTCAACCACAAGAAAATCACAAACCTGTGATGGGTTAAACGGTATTCGATTCCCCAGTAAGAAAAGTTAATAGAAAACATTTTTGTTTTAAGTTACAGTTTATTAAGGAATTTATTCATAAGGAAACATAATTACTTATCCTGTTGACTTTCAACTTTTATTATATTTCTTCCAGAAAATCATATTTTCTCCAAAAGATGAGTATTTAGGAAGACATGTTTACATTAAGAGTACTATAATCAACTTATAGAGAATCAAATAATCTAAAAAGTAGAACTATATACATCCCATGACTTTAGACTTTAACCAAAACCAAAACCAAAAAGGTTAGTATAAGATCAGATAATCCAGAAAAGGATAACTCTTTATAAAAAGAAAATCTATTCATAATCTCAAAATAATTTCCAACAAAACCCAAAGTTCTACGACGACCATTCGATAAACAATTTTTCCATAAAATTCTCCAATGTAAACTAAACTAAGATTGAAACCCAAATATTTGATGGATTTAGTCACATAGTCTTCCAAGTTAAATCATAACATTTATCTCCAAACAACATCAGTCTCTCTTAAAGTCTCATATTTAAAAGTAATTAACCTAATCACATATCCTCCATGATAGGTTAATAAATTTTCATAGATAACCCAAAATAAACTTACTCTTAATTCAAAAAATCATCTAACTAGAAAGAATCAGTCAAACTAACTAGGGACTTCACGTAGTCCAGTGGTAGGCGATAAATACTAGTTGCACTTTGTTTGTGGGTTCGATTCCCAAAGCATTGTCTGACGCGACGGGTTGTCACACGGTCTGAGTTTTGTCCTTTTTATAAAACTCCAAAAATAACCCTGACATGTTTTAACCTCAATAGTTTCCTTATACCTCTCATTTTCATCCAAATTCATTACAATCTCAACATATTAATTCTTGAAGTCTTATTTCACCAACATAAGACAAAATAAAATGATTCCCAAACTGAATAACATCATACCTTAATCATGGAGTCCACTCGGTTTCATCGTCATCTTGCTCACGTAGGTAGAAGTCCCATGCATTACAAAAATTATTTAGAAATCCTTAAAAATCATTTTCTTCCTCCATCCAAATACACCTTGTACAACATGGGTCATATGGGTGTTCACAAAAAACCGGTTTTGTAAACTAATCATGTATGACATATAATTCCAAAACATCTTATAAAACATGATTTCTATAAAATAGTCGAACAGAATTTGAGTTGAAACATTCAATTATTGGTCCTTTTAAAATACCATAAGAATGTTCTGAGAGACTATATTTTAAAATAAAATATAAATAGGTTGTGCAAGGGTCTCCTTTCTCAGCACCGTTTTTGAAATCATAATATGCTTCAAATTATTGTGATAAGGTAAAATATTTGATAATACCTTGATAATATTTACCTTTCTCGAAATTATGAGAATATTGTGAAAATAGTATTTGTCTAAATACAACACATGATCCACGATGATAACGAGGTATAGTGGAGGTGTTTGATATCTCAAACAACTGCTTGCAAGTGAGTTGTATGCTAGAAAAAGTTTCACAATCATCCGAACATGACTTTGCAATAATTATTGCAATCATGTCATCAAGAAGAGATAGGAATGTCATTTGAGATCCTTCTCCTTCCATTCGTAACCGACTATACTTGAACTGAAAAAAGTTATAAAACAAGTATTTAACTGAAATAATAGATATAAGGACTAATCATGTGTCTAACAAAAACTCATAATCCCTAAAGTTGTCTAAACCGGCCTCTGATACCTACTATAATGCCCCATCCATAAACCTTACTTAATATTGAATTAAATAAATAATTCACATTGAGGATCTTTTCAGGTTTGGAGTTTTAGAGAATTAGGACATAACTATTACATCTCAAAATATTAAAAAGTAGTCACTTCTACTAAATTTCCATAAAATAAAAACTCTTAAAAAGAAACATGTCTAGTTCAATGTTTTAGATAGCATAACTTTCCTTTGATCCCATCCTTGACCCAATTCCACATTAAGTCCTATGAAAAACATTTCAAAAAAACTTGGGGTGATCATAAAAAGCTCAGTAAGGGATACACAAATAATGAAAATTGTTAGTTTTTCAAAACAACAAGTAAACCATGTATACTTTATCAAAGTAATACCTTCACCTTTATGAAGTAGTAAATAACTCTTCACTGAAAAAAGATCATTACTTACCCTTTTTTAACCAATAGATTACCATAAAACCCATATAAAGAACACATAACATATAAAGGTAACTTGGGACATAATCATACTTATGTGGAATAACCATATGGTCGAATTCCACACATATCACTTAATAGAATAGCCATATGGCCGACTTCCACACATACATAATGGAATAGCCATACGACCGACTTCCATACCAAATGCATTGGAGGTTATAACGTAACCACCCGTCCTGGTATTCACGGCACCACTCGTCATATGGTTTATCACATAACCACCCGTCAAATGTTCAAGTACCATTATAAAATCATAAGACATAAAACAAATATAATGGAAAGGAAACATTTCCACACTTTGATCAAAATATATCACTTAAATATATTGACATAAAAATTCCATTATTAAAACCATTTTCAATACCAAAATACCTAAAAGAGTATATGGTATTTATTTCATTTTCTAAAACATTACAACTTGTTGAGGAAGGAAAAGACCAAATAATACTCGTGGCGGAGGAAAAGGTCGTTGTCACCCCGTACGTTAAAAGAAACATTCCTTTTTTTCATTTAGTAAATCACTTCGTAGAAAAAAGATTCATTTTGTATAAAAGTAAAAGTCAAAGGGGTTTATACACTGTATAAAAGAAAGTTGGGTATAAAACGAAATATGCCTCAATGAAAGGAGATTGAGACGAAGTCCCTTACAAAGACGGTATCCCTGGATTAAGGATAAATCAATTACATAATTATGTGTGACAAACGATTACACAAAATATAAGTGGATGTTAAGTGTAAAACAATCAGAGGTCATTCACACATATTCATAGAATGACATATTCAGGGATTACAAGTTTATCCCAAGGAATCAAAATTGGGTTAAGAAGTTTCCTTGCAAAAATTCAACATCCTAACGACGTCACTTCAAAATTCAGAAAATGAGTTTATGAGAGATAAAAACTGTATCTTATCACTTGGAAAAAAAATTTACATCAATAGGTATATAGAAGAAAGTATCCCAATATTACAATATGTAAGTTAAAAGACCCATCAAAAGTATTATTTTAAAAAGAGGAGGGTGAAAGGTTCCCTTACCGACTTGGGTATCTTTCGAAACATACACCCCATGAAAGAAGGACAATACAACATTGATGTAAATACTCATAAAAAAAAGTATATTACACAAAGAGTATAATAATGGGCAGTAAATATACCACTCAAAGTAAATGGTGGAAAATGTAGCATAAATCCCATGGGAATAAAAGTGAGATGAAAAATCCCTTATGAAAACTCTGCAGCCTAATGGTGCAACTTAAAAATTACAAAAATGGATTGATGAGATAAAATAAGGCCTATCATCATCTTAACATAAAATTTACAGAAATAGGAATATAAAAGAACATCCCCCAACATAATGAAGAGGAGCTTAAAAGAAGCGACATAAAGGAGAGTACATAAAAAGAAAGAGAGCGGTTTGATCTCTTACGAAAATTCCGAAGCCTAACGACGCCACTCAAAACATCCAATATGTATTGATGAGAGAAAATAGGGTCTCTAATCATATGAACAAACAAATTAAGGTTACATTAATACAAAATAACATCCCAATCATAAGAAATATGAGCTTAAAAGGAATGACACAAAAGAGTGTACCTAAAAAGAAAGAGAGGGGTAGGTTTCCTTACCTCAAGTCCGACTTGTCTTGTTCGTTTCTTTATATTCCTGAATAATAATCTTTGTTTAATTTATAATTTCTTAAGGACCTCCTTTAAATATTATTATTTAGTTCATATCACATATTATAATTTTATAATAATTTTTTAATAATGTTAGTTCATATCAGATGTTTTGCCGATGTTTGGTACATGAGTAAAAAAATGAACTTGTTTGAAAATGATTGCCCATTAAGTTATAAGTAAATAATTTACAGAATAGTATCAAAGATTAAAATATCATATATATCCAGTAAATATTCATTTAATACTATTCCATAACATTTGGAGATAAAAAATGAAAAGCACCGTTCATGGAGACGGTAGGCCGTACATACAAATGAACACTACATTAATGTTTTTATCATATTAATGGAATTAAAAATAAATGAGATATATATATATATATATTATAATTCAATTATAATATATATTTTATATAGGTCAAAAATTTTCATTAATTTCATTCTTTATACATTCCATGTATTGCATTAATGAGTCATATCACTTGAGGGGGCGGTAGTCCACACTTCCTCATATGAAATTATCGCATTTGCACAAGATGAAAAGAATAAAGGTATGTTTTAAATATAAAATACAGAATCATATAGTAAACATAAATACCATATATGTAATATATAAAATACAGTGACATAATAATGGCCACCTTTAAAGGTGTTAAAAGAATATTCAACAATCATCGTTTCGTGAGGCAGAAAATCGTCAACCACAGAAATAGTATGTTCTTTAACCATTAGACGAAGGTGTGTGTAAGTGTAGCTTGAATACATCACATAAAAACATCCTAGTTTATCTAATATACTGTTTTTTTACAAAATAAAAGAATAAAAATAGTTTAGGGGGTTAGAGAAGAAAAATAAAACATAAGAACACCAGAGAAAACACTACCTTTAAAACGGGTAACTCTCTTTTATTTAAGCTCAAAGGCTTCCTTGGAAATGATTCTGCCCAAAGTGAGGCTTCAATGATGAATAGAGGGATGTGGATAGTTGAAATGGGCAGGGTTTGGCCGAGCCAAAGGCTTGATAGGTGTGTGGAAGGTGGTAGAGGTGGGGGCCTTTTATAAGAGGAGAAGAGGGGCACTCTTGGAAAGATATAAAATAGTACTTTATTATAAAATGATTTTTGGATATTAAAGGTCCCACAATTATATTTTTCTAGTATCAGGTGATAATAGTTTTAAATACACACATCCAATAGGGTTTTGACATGTTTAGGTCTTCTATTTTACATTATCTTTTCATTTTATTTAAATCGTTCATTTATGAGGTAATCACTGCATCAGCACAGTGTCAGAAATAAATTAATTTATTTAATGTCTAAAAATTATAAAAAAATATCATGATGTAGGAAATCTTTTTAGATTTCTAATTAATATTTGTAGTCAATAATATTACTTATATAACCCCATGTAATAATTTTTTTAGTTAAACAACACGTGTTTGTGACATTATAATTTTAACATTAAATAAAAAGGTATTAATGTTATTTTCCTACCAAAGTGGATCCATTGGGTCCCAAAGTTAGCCCATGTATTTTCTTGGTCGTCCAGGACACATCCAATAAGGTTAGGACATGTTTCTAGGTCATTTGGTATTATTAAAACATTATTTTTACCTTAAACTACATTAATTACCTCTAATCGTGATTAAGAACATAAAAGTTACTATTCACCAAACAATTATTTCAATCCCATTGAACCACATTTTACATCCTAATGACAACCATGTATGTTGGATTTTTGAAATTCAAAACACAGAGGTGGCAAAGTTTCATTTAAACGAATAATCAGTTTCTTTAACTATCACTTAGTGTTTTCACTATTCATTAAAAATTCATGTTTTTCAGAAAAATACCAAAAATTAAACCAAAGCTATATTTGATATTCCGAACTCAAAAATGATGTCTATTTTAAAAAATTAAAAACATATAAGTTTCATTAATTAATTTATTAATTAATTCCCACTGTCAAAGCAAATAGCGTGTTTTTAAGAAATAATATCTATTAAAAGATTGACACCAGTTTAAGTCCAATTTCAAAGTGCAATTAATTCCAATTACCACTATTGGATTAAATGATAGAAATATATTCTAATTTAACTTTAAATCCAATTAAAAAGGTAATATAATCATATTAATAAATGAGATTAAAATGAGGTTTTGAATTAAAATACAACATTTTTCACTATTCATTAAAAAATGAACTTTATCGGAAAAATACCAAAAATATACACAAAGTAAATTTTGATGTCCCAATTCTAAATAAGAATTTTATTTTGTCAAATATAACTCATAAAATTGTCAAAAAGTGGATTTATAAGATGTTCTCCATCAAAAGGTGGTTAATCGACCTTTTATAGAATATTAGAATGTTTACGCTTTAATTTGGATTCATTCGCATTTTTAATCCTCTAACATTTATTGTAAAGAGTAAAAATATCTGAAAAATATATATAATCATTTTGTTGTTAGTTTTGTTCATTCCCTCCATTACAACGGCTAGGCGTTAACTACCATTTAAAATAATATTATTTTATTATTAGAGTGCAACGTAAGATTCCAAAGAAACTCATTGTTGCGTATTGGGTACGCCATCGAGCATAACATCCCCTTTAATGTAATATTAAAATTTTATTCACAAATATGGAGAAATATAAAAATGTCATATTCTTTATTTACCTGGGGTGTTACAGTATATATGAGGCTTCATTTTATTGTTATAATTATCTAAATGAAATATTTTTAATCAAGATTTTAAAGTAATTAAAATAAATAGTTATAAATAATTTTAAAATATTTTTTATAATGGGTTTAAATATACAAAAAATATCAAAGATGAATGATATTATTTTTGGTAAAGTCCTCATATGTTTAAAAATAATATTATATCAATTAATCTACTTTTCATGTCCATATGTAAAAATTTAAAATTAATTTTAGAAAAATTTAAAAATGTAATATTATAAAATAAAATTATTATTATTATTTATAATTTATAAATTATCTTGGAGATATTTTCATGGATTTTTCACAGAATATTCATTTTTGTATAAATTGTTATAAATATAGTGTTATAATTAAAAACATCCTTTTCATTTTATTTATTTACAAAGGTAAATTATATTTTAATTTTTATTATATGAATAGTTACATAATATTTTTATCAATTAATCTAATTTATTTCATTATTATAAATTTCACTTTGAAATTTATTTTAAAAAACATGGAATAAAATTGGACATTTTTATTTAATAACTTATTGTGACATCCAGTCAGCGAGATTAATTTTAAATAAATTTTTTCCATAAAAGTGAATATGAATTGAAAAAATGGATTCCTTATTTTTAATCAAAATAACATATAATGTCTAATAATTCCACCTATTTTGACCAATAATATCATGGAAATGGATTAAAAATAAATAAAACAGTTAAGAGATAAATTAGTTTAAAAAAATACTAAACAAAAAATGTATGACTAAAAACTATCTAAAAATATAAAAATTTATTTTATTACAATTATTAAGTATTTATACTTTCATTATTGATTATTTTTTTATTTTATTAATATTTATAAGTAAAAACCTAAGTACACCAAACATGTTTAAAAATTCCCAGCATGTACTTTCCCATCCCTAAAAAGGCCTCCATCTCTCCCTATTCTTTAAACCACTAAAACCACTTATGTTAAAACAATATATTCACAATAGTCATTCCAAAATCCCTACCTTATTAACATAATTCTCAATTTGGGATGAAATAAGACCATGGAATCATTTTGTCACAAACTAAAATGAGTTACCAGATTAAGAGGTAACATATTCCCTAAAACTCCTTTCTTTTATGTCCTTTCTTCATAACCTCTACTCTCATTGTTATAGGATTGAATAAAAAATATTACCCTAAATATACTAGAATTTTTTTATTCTGATGGGTTTACCTACACTTTCACACACACCCATTTAATGGGTAATGAACAAATTGTATATGTATATGGAAAACTACCAACTCACGAAATAATGATTGTTCATTTTTAATTTACCACTTCTCATAGGGTAAATTATGATGGAAAATATATTTTTATATGTTACATATTATATTTTTAATTTATTTAATCTTATTTAATTATTTTAAACACATTTATGTATACATTTCAATTTTGTTGATAAGATAATTTCATTTGAGGAGGTGTGTACTATCGGTCCATCAAAGCAATGTGATTTATCTATAAACTTCATAAGATTATTTAAGGATGATTTTAATGAATATATTTGATATATATATGGTATAGTAAATTTGAATTGATATTAAATATATACATATGTACATATATGAAAATTTCTTTCTTTCTTTCAACATAAAAATTAAATGAAAATAATGTCCAAGCATATGTATGACATACCATCTCCATAAATGGTGTATTCTATTTCATACATATATATTCTCTCGATTATTATAATACACATATAAATAATATTAATTTTATTTAAATCATATTTTACAATATTAAAATAATTATATAAATATGAGGATCAATGATAAAATTAATTGAGTCATATGTGAAAAAAAGAGGATATTTCCCAAATTGAATCCTCAATATAGAATTGTTAAAAATAAACTAATATAACATTACTATTATTTATTAAATATTTAATCATTCTTTATTACATAAGCATGCACATAATACAACCCATAGGATCGAGATTTCTAGTGTATTTGGGGATTAGGAACATTACAAGATAACAAAAGACAAAAAATAAAACATCATTATAGAAAACTTATTTTAGATGACCACAACATTCCTTAGTACATATCATTTTATGGGATAACCACAGGAAATACACATGAAAATGGTGAGCTCTAAAGACCATTAAAGGATTAAAAATATAATAAAAAGATGAAAAAAATATATTTCTGGAAATATTCATATAAATGGAGTACAAGATAAACATCAACATAAAAAAATGATATAACTTGTTTATCATAACATTGAAATGTGGAAACAACTTAAAACACTACATCATAAACGTAAAGAAATATATTAAACCTATGTGAAAACATAGTGATACAACTTCCTAAAAGGAATCGGGTATATCCCAACATTATGTATCAAGATACCAAACCTTACCGAATGCATTGGGGCGTTATTAGGGTTCACCCTCAAAGAATATTTTAATATCTTTCATAAGTGCGCCACAACGCTCATATTACATAAATTCATTCAACATCATCACTCATTCCATTTAAAAAAATATTCAATAAATACATGAATTTATATAATAAATAATTAAATGATAAAAGGTGAATACCCAGGATATAGAAATTGTAATGGTATTCAATACATGATTATTTTTCATGGAAAATTCGCAGTTCAAATTAGGCATCAAAACTAGATCACATGTGGGTTCATAAAATTGGTTGACGGGAGTAAAAGGGTTTTATCATAATTTCAACAAGAAATGAGAAGTATTTGGATCATGGAGAATAATATCTCAAAATATTAAATGTTATTTGTGATGCATAATATAATATAAATTCTTGAATGGAAATGGGGAGAAAGAAATCCCTTACAGAATTTTGGCATGGTAACAGGTGTATGTGGGAGGGATTAATTATAGTGAAATGGGTCTCTCATTATTCATAAAAAATTATGTTAGTATGGGTGGGTGGTGTGAAAACATACCACATCATTTTAATCGATATATAAAATGGTATAATAATATAAGTAAACATGGACAAGAATGAAAAATAAAGGAAATTGGGGAACCCTTACATAGATGTGTGATCCCTAAGTCTTCGAAGAGGTTTCTTGAGAGCTTGGGGGCACCTTGGGATGACTCTAGAGAGTGTATATCATAGTGGGGACTAAATTTAAATAGTTTTAGTGAATGAGAATGGGAACTTTGTCACTTGGGTGGGTTTATAAAGGAAAGGTGGGGGAATTCTCTATTATTTTGGTTTTGGACACTACACACTAAAATATTCAAAAAAAACAAACGAAACTATGGTTTCTAGAAACAATTAGTGGAAAAAATTATTTTATAAGGTCATGTGATGAAAAAATTAGAATATTATCCTTTCATAGGTAGAGGTGACTCACACCCTCAAGGAAATGTATTAAAATTCTTAAAATATATTAGACATTTTTGGAGGATTTATTAAGGAATTATAAAATAAGTAAAATAAATTTAAAATCAGATTATATTAAATCTAAAATATAATTTTTTTGGGGATAACATTTATGTTAATTATTACACTAGTATTGGGCTATTATGATTTCATAAAACACACTATATACTAATATTTTATTTAATTTTTACAGAAAAATTCGAATGTCTCGTAACATAATAAAAAATTCATCGTTGGATAATTTCGACCTTCACATTACAAAAATAATATTCATTTTATCTAAATAATTGTATAAATATTTTAGTTTTCACTTTTAAAATCAGAACCAATATTTATTGAAAAATAACTTGTTTTGATAAAAATTATTTTTAAACCTAAATAAAAATTACACCTGACTTTATAAAAATTTTCTTTAATTTATTTTTAATAAAATTAATTTTATAATAATATTTTATTAAAATATTATTTATTTAAAAAATTCATTAAATCCATATAATAAATTATATAATAAAAAATACACTTTCTTTTTATCGTATAAAATTCTAACTCTTATCAAACTGATTTTCTAATAATTTAAAGATAACAAATTTTTATAATCCCCATTTGTGAGAATTGTTTTTATTATATTAATAATAAAAACATTAATGTATATATTTGAAAAAAACTACAATTTTTACCCAAAAAATCAATTTATCAAATTCGCCATTTTTTAAGAAAGACTATTATCATAATGGAACTGGGGGAGTAAAAATTTTATTTACCAAGAAGGATTTCCTAATAAGTAACAAATAATTTGTTACATAACACCTTATAATACCCACATTATACGTTATTATGAGGTGTGTGATGGTAACATACTCTTGGGGCGGCTTAGATAACATTACCCGAGGGATAATCTCTATTAACATGATCTTATCTCGTACATGATTCTGTTCGAGCTTAGTGTCTTGAATATGGACATGGGAATGGTTAGGGGAAAAGACAATTGAAACTACGCCCATTCCAAGGTATAACAAATGAGGTTCGTAAATCATGTGTGTATAGGATGAGGTTGTCCTCTCCTTTTTCTATGTCAAAATGATTTATTAAAACCATATATTTATATCAGTTGTGTAATAACTATTGAAGATCTATATTATCAATGTATATGATATTTAACTATCATTTAAACCCAATAATAAAAAAAATTCTTGTGTTTTCTATATCTATATGATATTAAAAGAATGATTATTTTATTCATAGATGATCGGGTCATTATAACCATCACTATTAAGAAATTTCTCCCTCAAATTTTACTTTTCCCACACTAAAGCAGATGAGGGTAACTCTGCTACATAACATCCTCTGGTTCCCCTATAGCTTCTTCAAACATGTTTTTTCGGCACAACATTTTGATGATGGGAAGGGTCTTATTTCATTGAAGGTTTTCCCTACGATCTAATATCTTCACCAACTTCACTTCATTGGAGATTTCATTCTTCAATGGTACCTCATATGGATTGAGTACATGTGATGGGTCTAGTATGTACTTCCTTTAGAGAGATAGATGGAACACATCATGTACTTGAGATAGGTTCGATGGTAGGGGTAGTCGATAGACCACTACTCAGATGTGATCAAGGATCTAAAAAGAGCCAGTGTACCTTGGACTATGGTTTCCCTTCCCCAAAATCTCATCACTATCTTCCATGGTGATATGCATTGGACACCATATATCAAATATGAAGACTCTAGGTCTCATAAATGGTTGTCAACATAGATCTTTTATTGACTCTAAGCCTCATTGATGTGCTGCTAGATGATATAAAAAATCTTCACAATTTCATCAACCAATTCTAGACCAAGAAGTTTTCTCTCTCCGACAACATCCCAACAAGTTGGTGTTATGCACCACTTCTCATTAATGGAGTAATAAAAAGTCAATTGGATTCTTGAGTGGAAACTATTTTTGTAAGAGAAAACAACCAAATAAATATGTTGATACCATCCCCATTTGATGTCCATTGATCAAGCTATCAATGTTTTCTTATGTTTTTGGATATTCTCCTCAGATTGGTAATTAGTTTGAGGAGTATAAGACATACTAATGTTTATCTTAGTATTAAGAGTGTGTTGGAGACTCTTCTAGAACAAAGAGGTGAATATTGGGTTTTGATTGAATATAATAGATAGGGGTATAGAATGAATCCTTACCACATCTCTGATGTATACCCATTCTAGTTGATCCAATGAGAAATGCTCTCAAATTTCAATGAAGTGTGATCTAATTGTAACTTGATCCACAATAACACAAATTTCATTGTTTCCATTGGATGACTTTGTAAGACCAATAATCAATTATATGGTCATATTCTCCCATTTCCATGTTAACATGAGTAATTATTGCATTGTCCTAGTATACCTATTCATCTAATCCTTTACTTTCGGACATACTATGCACTATGATGTATATTTGGTGATCACCTTATCCATGGTATCCAATAAACAATTCTCTCTAAGATCTCGATATATCTTTGTGTTTCCTATTTTAATTGAGAAATTTGAACTATGTGTATCATTCGAATGTTTTTTATTCATCTCCGGATTTGATGGGTCTCGTAGTATTGACCAAAATCTCACAATTCCTTCAACATTGACATTGAAATACTATGATTTACCTATTATGATAGATTCTACATTCTTATGAATTCCAATATAATATTTTTAGCATCCATTAAACATTACAAAAGAGATGGTTGAGCAATACTTTATGAAAGGATTGATGATGTTCCATTCTTTATGATTTTCATATCATCATCAAATCTATGAAGATTGGATCCTTCACAATTCTCATAAATGATTGAATCACCGGGTATTTTATACATAGATCATGTACTACCTTATTCACATTCCCCGGATTGTAATGGATTGATTATTAATATTCCTTGATGTGATATAACCATATTTTTTGGTGCATGTTAATCTCTTTCTGTGTGAATATATAGTGGAGAATTTTTTGATCCAAATTTATTTCACACTTTTTCCCAATGAGATAATTCCACCAAGTTTTCATTACACAAATCACAACTGCCAACGCCATATCATACATGATAAAACTTTTCTCATGTATTTTCAACTGTCTTGAGGCAATGTCTATGACTTTGTCATTCTGCATCATGACAAACCCAATGATATTCTTTGATTCATCACTAATGTTTACAAAATTCTCTCCACTTGTGGGTCGTGTGAGTACATGTGTAGTGATAAGCATCTTCTTCAACTCCACAAAGTATTTTTAACATTCAGCATTCCAGGAAAACTTGACTTCATTTTGAGTTATCTTGTTAAAAGGGTTTGAAAATCGTGATAAATTTATCACAAATTGGTGATAATATTCAGTTATACCATTTAAGCTAAGGATATCTATCACACATGTCAGCCAAAATAATACATCTATTATTTTTTGTAAGGATCCATAGATATCCCATTGGATATGATGAAATTCCCAAAAAATGATACATTATTAAAAAAAACTCGTATTTTCTATACTTAACATAGGTATTCTCCTTTCAAAAGGTCTCTCGTACATTTCATAGTTACTTCTCATGCTACTCCTTGGTTTTTGATTATATTAGAAAACCATCTATAAATAGTACCCAAATTGTTTCACGATAATCATTATGAACTATATTCATCATTTTCATGATGATTTATGGAGCATTAGTGAGTTCTTAAGGAAT
Organism: Viscum album; assembly: GCA_963277665.1. Taxonomy (NCBI): domain Eukaryota; kingdom Viridiplantae; phylum Streptophyta; class Magnoliopsida; order Santalales; family Viscaceae; genus Viscum; species Viscum album. The sequence continues at coordinate 921,348,084 of OY728142.1, read as the reverse complement.
TACCAAGATTTCATATTGCACATACCTTGTATTAAAAGTATCCTTGGGAATATCCTCCCCTTTCACCCTTACGTGGTAATATCCCAACCGCATATCCTCCAGGGAAATTTATTGTGCTCCATGTAGCTAATCAAACAGGTCATCAATTTGTGGAACATGATTCATGTTCTTTATTAAGATTTTGTTGATCTCATGATAATCAACGCAAAGGTGCATTGACCCATTCATATTTTTGAAGAATATGATTGGTTCACCCCATGGTGAAGCCCTTGGTTGTATAAATCTGTTATCCATATTCTCATGTAGTTGTTTCTTTAGATCATAAAGCTTCATAAAAAACATTCTATATGGATTCTTGGATATTTTAAATGACCCAAGTATTTTATCAATTGATTATTAATCATCTCTTCTAGGAGGAATACCAAACAATCTCTCAGGAAACACATTAGTGAATTCCCTTATAATAAGAAGGTCTTTGAGGATGTCTCATTCCATAGACTCAATCACATAGGAAATTTTTTTATTCTCAATGGGAAGTAATATCCATGGTTGATATAATTCTTCTAAAGGATATTTATCCCCCCTGGCACTTTTACAATATGAGGGGTTATTTTACCATATGGAGAGTGATTTATCTCTCACGACAATTTATGATGGGTCTATATTGGGAAATCCAATACATTCTAGGAATTTTATAAAATTCAAACATGGTAAGTATGATGTGGTTTATCATAATGTTCAATCCAAAAATTGTGATAGGGGAAGAGTTATATTCATGGGATGCAATAATTTCCCCATTTTCCATTCTCACAGACATCCCTTCTTCCATGATTTATTGTTGTTTTTGGATTTGTCTACTAAAAATTAAGGATATAAAAGAAATCATAAAACCATAATCAAAAAGTTCATTCAATATTCATGAATTTATAACTAGCATACATGTCACCACTTAGTTTTCGGGATTCACATCGGCGTTAGTGATGGAAAAATATATCATTTGTTTCCTTGGAGGTTATTGGTATCCTCCCCAAACCCTTGTCTTAGGGAACTGGTTCCGAAAGTTCCCTAGTTCTTTTCATTTATATAAATAAACAATGAATTGATTATCAAATGGTGTGTTCCTTTCCATTATCATAGTAGCAGTTTTTTTCTTGTCTGTAATCACTAGCTTGATGCCTTTAATTTCATCAAAAAGGTCATTTCCTCATCCCCTTAATCAATTTATAGGGTGCTTCTTTCCACACCTTTGGAAATTGGGATGATATAATTTCTTCGAAACATTGAATTTTTCCAAGACACAATAATAATTAAAGTACACTTTCAGTTTCTTATCACCATAATGACCCTGAAATTTTTCAATCAACATCACAACATTGAGGGCACATCAGACAATCTCCTCATAGCATTCAAATTTGCGGATCTCTAGTGCCTTCCATAGGCTAGGATTTGGCCATCCAAAAAAGAAATCGACCATGTATTTGTGGGATATGAAAAATCCAGAGGTGTGTTGTGCTTTCCTGATCATGGTTTCATCATATATCACAACAGATTAGTCCTCCTTTTGTTTGAGTGAAAAGAAAACTCTTTCCATTCTATGATACAGGGTGAGATGAAAATATTTATCGAAATTTTTTCGAAATTTTTTCATCCCATGACCTCCATCTCACCCTCAAGATTTGTATTTTTGATCAATTTCCACCATTGATCAGCTTCACTCTCCATATGAAAAGCTACGAGAAGAACGTTCCCATGTTGATAACATTGAAGGATAGAGAATATCTTCATAATGGAGTTAATCCATTGTTCAACGATTGAGGGATCAGATGATCCACTGAATGTAGGATTTCATTGTCTCAGAAAGCTCATGGTTGTGAGTTGTTCTATCTAGGGGGTGGAAATTCCTCTTAACCAATGTTTCTATTCAAAAAAATATTTAATTGAGAGAGTATCTCGACAATGTTTGTGATTACTTCTCCCATAGGATTAGGAATTTCATTAGAATAGTCATCACATGGATCATTGCATTGGTTATTAGCCCAAGTCATCACATAACTGGCCATTGGTTAGAATAATAGAAAATTCGGGTTAATTATTTTATATTATAAAAAACATAATGGGGTAATCCAATGAAAAAATGGATCACATATAAATAACATTTACATACTTATCATATAAATTTCTAGGCAAAAATCTATGTTATCTACTATCTATTTCCTAAAATATATTCTTATGGGATTTTTTATTCCCAAAATAATGGTTTGTACTATGATTATGAATATACCAATGAATTTCCCCTCGGAGTGTCAAACTAATAGTGCAGCAAGGCTGGTTGTCGTTCTCCAGTTCTCATTTGAGTATAGCTCAATGTGGTGTTTTCTGGTTTTACCACTAGATATATATGTTCTAGACTACATCTACTTGTTCATATCCATAATGGTATATATTTTCATTATATACCAATTAATATATATATATATATAAATTAAGGGATGTTTTTGTTATACTTAGTCTTGTCCATGAAGAATTCACTAGGGTTTTCTAATCCAAATCCCAAAAATAACTAAACTTATCCTCTGATATGAAATATAATCACCCTAATCTTTATGAGACATTTAAATATTCATTATAACATAAACATTCAAATAATACATCCCTAAATATCGAGAGGTCTATTGACATTAGTGATTAGAAACAATACATTACAACATGAGACATCAAATATAAAATATTTTTAGAAAACTTCTTTTAGATGACCAAAACATTTTGTACATAGAATTTTATGGGATAACCTTAGGACATATATAATAAAGGGTGATCTATAAATCCCAATAAGGTAGTAAATAATGAATAACAAGATGAAAAATATACATGTTAGGAAATGGGCATATCAAGGGAGAACAAGAGAAACATGAACATAAATGCATGATATAACATGAGTATCATAACATAGAAATGTGTAAATAACTGAAAAAACGGCATCAAAAACATAATGGAATCAGGTAAACCCCTATCCCAACATTGTGGAAAACAAAATCATAAAAGGAATCAGGTAAACCGATGTAATGGCCCCGGTTTTCTGGGGTCCATTACTTTGTGAAAACCTCGCGTTGGATTTTCTGGTCTGGGAATCTCGGAGAAGTTTGACCAATGGTAGGCCTACCGGTAGCTCTGTCTACCGGTAGCTCGGTCTACCAGTAGCTCAGTCTACCGGTATCCGCAGCCTACTGGTAGCTCTATCTACCGGTAGCTTGGTCTACCGGTAGCTGCCGCCTACCGGTAGCTCGGCCTACCGGTACCTGGAGGCTACTGGTAGCTCGACCTACCGCTAGCTGCAGCCTACCGGTAGCGCGGCTCCCAGTAGCAGTCACCTGCTGGTAGCTCTCAGCTACAGGTGGCTCTGGCCTACCATGCGGGTTCTATCCAGTAGTGCTCCTTTTTGCGCAAATTGGGTTTTAAACCCTATTTTTTTACTCTATTAAGCGTGTTTTAAAGCCCCGTAACGCCCATAAATGTTTTAATCAATATTTAATGAATTAACCTGGTGTGTGTTAGTTTAAACCACCCGAACCCATTAATAACGTGTGGGGTCGCGCGGTCAAACCATGACCCCGTGCCTTACGCAGTTTCACATTCTTATCTCAACCGTCCGCAGCCTTTATAACTAAAGGGTTTGCCATGGGTTTCTTCTTTTCACGATCACCCTTGCCGAAGAGTTCATTCATCCTGATGATCATATTTTCGTGCATCGGGTGAGCCACATCTTTATGCATAAAGTTCCACGCCCAAACTAAGCATCGATCATCGATCAACAGGTAGGGAATTTCTCCTTTGTATCTCTCTCTCTCTCTTTTGTGTGTCATGCGGTGTGGGTGTGCTTTTGATTCTGTATAATTGGATAAACCAGACCTAAATAAAGATAATGGATGAATTCTATAAAGAATGAAGGGGGGTTGTGATCATTGATGTTGTTTATATTATGTTGTGATGTCTTACTCCTTCTGAAAATTGAGGTCGTTGGTGGTCGTTGTCTGGCACTATTGAACCCATCTTGGTGTTTTGAATGGCTTGTTTTGTAACTGTAAACAGTTGATGTGAAAAGTAAATTGGTTAATCATGTATACCCAGCTGAATAAATTGAAAGCACCAGGATCAATCCCTTCTGTGCTAACCCCGGTCAAAACACGGAATTGAAATCATGGAGTGTGTTAAATCTTATAAATATGAAAATGTAGGCATGACCCTACTTTGTGTCGGTGGTAGTGGGTTGGTTTTTTCCTTTTATGGACTAATTATTGGAGATGTGGGAGGGTATGAGATCCCCTATTTTTATACTCTCGATGGTTTTGGAATCGGGGATGGGATCCCCTGTTGTTATGGATTCAGTGTTTGCGAGTTTTAAGACCAGGTGGTTACCTTGTTTATATCAAGAATTGGGATGGGATCATCTATTGTTGAGAACCGGGTGTGGGTGTTATGGTTGATGCTTGAATTTTAACTTTCCTGGACTTGTGCCTATGATTAGTAGTTTCCCAGTAGTTCTTAAGCTTATTTAAACATTGTCACTGAACATGAAAAAACAATGGGACAAATGGGTTTTGTTGGCGAGAGTCGTGACTTGGACTTAGTGTTTCTTGTGCTCTTTATAAGGGCTGAAGAAAAACCTAAATTTTGGGTGAGTGCATGTTACCTATATCTATATTTGTAGTTTTTTTCTTATCTTCACCCCACCCAAGTTGATCACTTAGTGCCGAACAGCCCCATTTCATGGGGGAGGGTGTTTTTCCCAACACTATTATTCGAGGCTGGTTATTAGCTCCTTTTTACTCCCTTTCCCGGATAGCCCAATTATCTTTGGGTAGGCTGTGATGGCCTGAGGTCCATTATTATCCCATGAACCTTCAGGTGGGGTAGTGTGGTGGTTGGACAAGTGTGTGCGGTAGGTGGTTTCCCAAGTGTCTTCGGGATGAGGCCCAGGTGTCTTCGGGCATGGTAGTGGATCTTCTGGCCCATGTGTCTTCGGGTGTGGTGGTGGTTGTTCTGACCTAGGTGTTTGTAGGCGTGGTTTCATGTGACAGTTGTGGCCTAGGTGTTTGCGGGCGGGATTCGGTAGTGAGACTGCGTGTGGTTGTGGCCCAGGTGTGTGCGGGCGGGTGTTGTAGTTGGACTACAGTGAGAATGGAGGGATTGGTTCGATGCATAGGATGTCTCAGTAACCAGTGGGAAATTGGCACGAGGTAACCTAGCATCGATGTTCTCTTATTATATATATTACCTGACTTGCAGTATTTGGGGAGTGTGCCTTGGTGAGGCTTGGGTTGATAGTTTACCTTGATAGGTGTTTGGTTATCCTTTTCTTACTGGATTTTAGTATGTCCCCCACTTGTGCATGAGAGTCTTGGGTTTTCCCTACTAAGTATACTTGTATTCTCACCCTACGTATATAAAAGTACTTTCAGGTTTCCAAGAGGACTTTGGGGATCGGGCAGGACCATACTAGCTCGGATCTTTGGGGCAGTTGCAGTTGCTGTTTTTCCTTATTTGGTACTTACCCTTGTAGTCACTTTTGTACTTTGTGTATTTTAATTTTGAAACATGCATGTGAGAATGGTTTTCTTTTGGATTTACTTTTATTTTAGTTTTGGAGTTGTTGGGTTCCATCATCTTATCTCCCGATCCTATAAAACAGAAAAAGGGTAGTGCCTTCCATTTAGTGTGTGATTCTATACCCTTGGTGCTAGTCTCAACTCCGGGACCTATTTAAGGCGGGTTTCGAGGGTCATTATCTCTCCTTCAACTTAAAGAAGGAAGGGCCTGGCAGTCTGCTGACCCTTCCCTCCGTTTGATGAAGGCGGGTTGTGATAGAATCGTATCAGAGCTGATGGTTGAGAGATATGATGGAGTCTGTAGTTAGGCACTGTTAGGATTTCATGGGATGGTAGGGAAACATTGTTGGGTGTCCTCGGTGTGTGAATTAGGCCAGGGAAGACTGGCATGGACATGGGATTTTAGGGCCCCCTGTGATCCGACGGAAGGACTCTGGACCTACCAAACGACCGAGTGGGGCCACGCTGATTGCAGGGTAGAGACCCTAGGAAAGGTACATGCATCATAATGACTTGTGTTCTCATGTTTCTGGGGTGTTTTGGTAATCAAGAATAAATGAAAATTTTAAGATGTTTTAAAGAAAATATTTTGCACTACTTAGGCTTAGGGATTCCTTTTTTACCTTGAAACTATGGAACCAGGAAGGTGACCACGTGTGGTACAGGTGATCGAGGCCCCGCAGAATACCTTGGCCGACCGATAGAGAGCTGACCGAGAAGAGGAGGACAACCAGTGGTAGAGGACTCTTCAGGACTTCCAGTGACAAACCCTCGAGAAGTATGAGGACGACACCTCTGACATGAAGACTGAATGCTGGCTAGAGGATCTAGTGATAGATTTCGGCCTGATTCGGGCCCCGACTGAGTACTGGGTTCCTCTGGACGTCAGTAAGATGCAAGGAGCGGCACATCAGTGGTGGACGATTTACCTGGGGGAGAGGAGAGAGTCTGAGGTGGAATGGGCTGATTTCGAGAGGGAGTTCCGGGCGGAATTCCTCTCTTTGACGATGAAGGAAGAAAAAAGACTGGAGCTACTCTCCCTCCAACTGGGGATTATGTCAGTGAGAGAGCTACGGATCAAGTTCAAGGACCTCCATATTTTGCTCCGTACCTCTTTCCCGACGAGGAGTCTCAGGAAAGACGTTTGGAGGAGGCACTCCGACCCTCCCTCCAGTATGTTGTTACCCCCTTTACTCTTTCGACGTACATAGAGGTCCAGAAGAATGTCGAAGTGGTGGAGAGGATGCATTCTCTAGGAGGAGTGTCCCAAGAGGGGATCCAGCTAGGACCATCGAAGGGGAAGGCCGTCAGCACCAGGCCTCCAACGGCAGGACCCTCCAAGTTCTGACCGGCAGGGAGCAGGCCGCATCAGTTTCAGTTTCGATCCCCTGGCCCTCGCCCTTTTCCATCGGGCCCGGGACCGTGGTGCTTCATATGTGGGGGCCCTAGACATCTCTAGAGTTAGTGCCCAGATAGGGTACAGTACAGAGGTGGCGGACATCCCCACCACCCGCCCTAGCTGCAGCTTCCATCCAGGCCTTTCCAGCAGCAGCAGTAGGGACAGCGAGCTCCCACTCCTCCGTGGGCAGACGTAGGAGGAGGAAGCCATCCTCCGGGCGCTTCTCAGGGACCTCGACTGGGACATGGTCGGGGAGGTGGCTGATAGCTGAGGGTCAGGGGATTTGGGTGTGGATAGTTACATGCCGTAGAGGCAGCAGTTCCAGCAGGTCCAGAGGTTGTTTGATGTACGGTGAGTTTGTTTTTTACCCATGCTTATGCCTTGTTCGATATCGGAGCTTCACACTCCTTTGTTGTATCCAGTATAGCACGAGCTTTAGGTCTAGATTCCGAGAGACTTCTAGTACCCCTGGTGTTGAGCACACTAGTCGGAGGTCAGACCTACCTGTTGTTTGTTTTTCAGTGATGCAGACTGATGATAGGGCTGCATCAGTCAGTTAGGGATCTTCTTCTGCTACAGATACAGCCATACGATGTCATCATAGTCATCGACTGGCTATTCTCAGTGTGTGCCATCATCGACATATTACAAAGAAGGGTCGTGTTCTCGGACATGGGAAATTGGCGTGTTGTTTTCACCGGCGAGTGGAGCAGTTATAAGGGAGACAGGCGAGAAGAACCCCTCCTCTCCTTGTTAGCGGAGCTGTCAGTAGGGTCAGTAGATGTTGAAATGGTGGATGTGCCAGAGATCTTCAGTTAGTTTACTGACGTCTTCCTTGAGGAGGTGACAACTCTACCCCCTCGACTTAATATCGAGTTCCAGATAGACCTGCAGCCCGACACTCGTCTTATCTCGATGGCTCCTTACCGGATGGCACCTTCAGAGCTGTGGGATTTGAGGATCCAAATCGACGATCTGATGAAGAGGGGTTATGTTCGGCCGAGTGCGTCACCGTGGGGTGCTCCAGTCGTGTTCGCAATGAAGGAAGATGGTGGTCTCAGGTTTTTCATAGACTACAGGAGGCTGAATCATGTGACGATCAAGAATCCCTACCCTCTTCCAAGGATAGACGATTTCATCGACCAGCTGGAAGGGGCAGGAGGGTTCTCGAAGATCGACCTGCGGTCTGGGTATCACCAGCTGTGAGTGAAGGAGGGGAGCATCCCGAAGACGGTGTTTAGATGTTTATATGGACACTTTGAGTTCGTGGTTATGCCCTTCGGCGTTACGAACTACCTAGCTGTGTTCTTGGGGATTATGAACTCAATCTTTCGGGTGTACTTGGATCGGTTCGTGGTTGTGTTCATCGACGATATCCTGATCTATTCAAGATTAGAGGAGGACTATGAACAGCACCTGAGTACAGTTTTGGAGGTCCTCTGACATCATCATCTCTATGGGAGGTTTTCAAAATGCATGTTTTGGACACGAGAAGTGCACTTCCTCGGGCACGTGGTGTCCGAGCATGGGGTAGCGGTAGACCTATCAAATGTTGAGGCAGTTGTTTCTTGGGCAGCACCAAAGAATGTGGAAGAGGTCCATAGTTTCCTCAGGATGACAGGTTACAATCGGAGGTTCGTACCCAACTTCTGTTGAGTAGCAGCCCCTTTGACAGCCCTTTCCAAGAAAGACAAGGTTTTCGTGTGGAGCGAGCAGTGCGAGTCAGCCTTCAGCAATCTGAAGGAGAAGTTGGTTAGTGCCCCAGTGCTGAGATTACCAGAAGAAGGGGCAGCTTATGAGGTGCTCTATGATGCTTCAGGATAGGGCCTGGGATGTTTGTTGATGCAGCGACAAGGGGTGATATCTTATGGGTTCAGGCAGCAACACCCTCATGAGTGTAGTTACGCCACCCACGACCTGAAGATTGCAGCGGTCGTTTTTGCGTTGAAGTTATGGTGGCTCTGCCTCATCGGAGAACTCTTTGTAGTCTTCACAGATCAAAAAAACATGATGTATATCTTCTCCCAATGGGACTTAAACATGCGACAGTAGAGATGAGTGGAGTTCCGCTAGGATTATGACTTAGAGATCTCTTATACTGAGGGAAATGGCAATGTAGTGGTCGATGCCTTGAGGAGGAGGATGTAGAAGGATGTGGTCCGAGAGTCGGCGGACTCCTGGAAGGCGATAGAGGAGTTGGCTGCTTTATACCTGGATATGAGGATAGATATCGGTAGAGGCTACCTATATCAGATGACAGTGCAGTCATCTCTTTTTTATCAAGTGGAGGAGTCTCAGTGGGGAGACCCATAGTGCGAAGTGTGTAACGCCCCGACCCCAGTTACCCAGAGTTGATGCATTGTTGCGTAACATTGGCATGGTCACAAAATATCATGTATCGTAAGACCGTTTAGTTTAGTAGCCTTGGAAACACTAGATACATTCATAAATGTTACATTACATCATAAGGTGAAAAACTATAATAACAAAGTCTCCATAGTCCACACTCATATCCTCTTCTGACTATCCATGTAGGTCATTCATAAAATAATTCTTCATATCCTGGAAAATATTAAAAAAATTGAAAGGGGTGAGCTTAGATGCTCAGTAAGGATAACAATATTTCGGAAGCTTTCAAAAATAAACATTAACATTTACGGAAATGTATAACTAAAACAAAAGCCTTTTAAACATGAACTTTAGCATAATATGGAAAAAGTAAAACGAAATAATGCCATTTACTTACTCACATGGATATTCTACTAGTCGAATAATCACATGAAATATCAATAACCACTTTCATAATGATGGAATGCATAATGCCAGACTATCATAACCACGTAGCCAAGGCCTCGTGCCAATACCACAAATAAAATTTTGTCAAGGACTCATGTCAAGACACTAGTTTGTCTCATTAGACCTACCGATGCATCGAGGAGCTGTAGCGGGCTCCACCTGTCACTTATTAAGCCCAATACATTCCTCATATGAATAGGTTTAAACATATCATAAACCATAACATAATCGTATCACATAAAACATGCATAACGGAAACATAACATTTTCACATTTCAATCATAAGATATCAATACAACACATTGATATAATAAAAACAATTTCAAAACCATTTTCAATACCAAAATAAAAGAAATTTAAAACATTGTATTTATTTTTCATTAAAATAAGTTATGGCTTGTAGAGGAAGCTGAAACACAAATAATGGTCACGGCAAAAGAGAAGTCGTTCACGCCACCTACGTACGGCAAGAAAACATTCCTTTTTTTCGTTTAGTAAAACGCTTCGTATAAAAAAGATTCCTTTTGAATAAATGTAAAAGTCAAAGGGGTTTAGACACCATATAAAATAAAGTTGTGTATAAAACCAAATATGCCTCAATGAAAGGAGATTGAGACGAAGTCCTTAAAAAGATCATTTTTAAAATAAAATAGATATATTATCTGTATTCACTATAAGTACACATAATGAAAGTAAAAATATAAGATAGGACATAATAATATCATGACATAATTTGAAAGTAGGAGATTAACCCAAAGAATGGAAATTGGGATAAGAAGTTCCCTTACCTCGTGTCTGAGTGCACTCGACTATTTTTTAATCTCCTGAATAATAAACTAGAGTAAATTTATAATTTCTTAAGAACATTTTTGAAGTTTATTGTTCATTTTATATCACTTATTACCATGTTATTAACATTATGTAATTATTTATGTTAATAACGGTCGTTTTGATGATCTTAGGTACATGAGTCAAAAATAAACTTCTTATAATTACACTGTGTTCATGTGGTAATATATCCATTATATAAATAATTATATTCATGATTTATATATCATATACATAATATATATCCTGTATATACATTCATTTATAATTTTACATAACATTTAGAGGTAAGAAATGAAATGCACCGTTAATGGAGACGGTAAGCCGTACGTACGCATGAACGCTACTTTCATTTCTATTTCTTATTTAATAGAATGAAGTTATAATTATATAAAGGTATAACATAATTCCAGTATAATATAATGTATAATACCATTTACTCAATCCTTTATACATCCCACATAAGGCATTAACGATTCAAATCACTTTGAGGGGGCGGTAGTCCGCACTTCCTAAAATGAAATTATCGCGTTTACCCATAATGGAAATCATAAAGTATGTCACAAATGAGAAATACAGAAGCATAAGAAAAACATAAACATAATATATATATCATATATGAAAATATTTTCATCAAAATGGCAACTATTAGAGGTGTTAAAAGAATATTGAACAATCATCGTTTCGTGAGCCAGTATTTCGCCACTCACAGAAACAGTATGTTCTTTAACCATTAGACGAAGGTGTGTGTAAGTGTAAAACAAATCCTTATCATAACAGAATCCTAGTATATTTTATATACTGGTTTTGTTACAAAATAATGGAATAAAAATAGTTTAAGGGGTTGGAGAAGCAAAATAAAACAAAACAACATTAGAGAAGACATTACCTTAAAATCGGGTAACTATATTTTGATTTGAGACAAAGGCTTACTTGGGATGAATTATGACCAAAGTGATTCTTCTAGGAGTAATAGAGGGATGTTGGAAGATTATTTGCGCAGAGGTTGGCCGAGCCAAATGGCTTGATGGTGTGAGTAAGGTGGTAGTGGTGGGGGCCTTTTATAAGAGGAGAGGAGGGGCACTCTTGGAAAGTAATGAAATGATACTTTATTATGAAATGCTTTTTCGGATTCTAAAGGACCAAAACATATATATTTCGAGGATAAGGTGATAAGGGTTCTAAATATACTCTGACAATAGGTTTTTGACAATTTTAAGTCTTAGATTTTACATTATCTTTTCATTTTATTTAAATCGTTAATTAATGATGTAATTGCTACATCATCATGGTGTCATAAATAACTTAATTTATATAATGTATAAAAATTATAAAAAAAATATCATGATGTTTTAAATCTTTTTATCTTTATAATGAATATTTATAGTCAAAAATATGACTTGTATAACCCCATTTAAAAATTGTTTTAGTAAAACAACTTATGATTGTGACATTTTTATTTTAACTTTAAATAAAAGTTATTTATGTCATTTTCCTACCAAAGTGGCTCCATGGGGTCCCCAAGTTGACCCATGGATTTTCTTTGTCGGCCATGACCTATCCAATAGGGTTAGGAAAAGTTTAAAGGTATTTTCATATTTTTATAATATCATTTTTACCTTAAATTTCACTAATTACCTTTAATTGCGATTAATTAAACTTAAAAGTTACTATTCACCAAAAAATTATTTTAATCCCATTGAACCACATTTTACTTTCAAATGACAACCATTTATGTCGTATTTTTGAAAATCAAATCAAACAAACGGTAAATTTTCATTTAAACGAAAAATCAGTTTTTTTAACCACCACTTAGTGGTTTCACTATTCATCAAAAATTGAGGTTTTTCAGAACAATGCCAAAATTTCACCCTAAGCTATAATTGATATTCCAAATTCAAAAATGATGCCTATTTTAAAAAATTCCAAACATATACGTTTCATTAATTAATTTTATAATTAATTCCCGCAGTCACAACAAATAGTGTGTTTTTAAGAAATAATATATATCAAAAGATTGACAATTCTTTATGTCCAATTTCAAAGTGAAATTAAATCTAATGACCACCATTGGATAAAATGGTAAAAATATATTCTAATTAAACTTTAAAACCACTAAATTGTATAATTTATCACTATAATTTATTTTTATTAAAAAATTTGTTTTATGTATTTTTCACTATTCATAAAAAATTGGAAGTTCTCAGAAAAATACCAAAAATTCAACATTGGCTAATTTTGATATTACGAATACAAAAATGAAGTCCATTTGGAAATATAGAATTTCTATAATTTTAAAAAGTGGGTATTACTATTCATAACTGCTACTTTGATTAGTCACGGTGTGTTAGAACTCGAACTTGCGTACAATGCAAGCTATTGCATTATTTAAGGAGAAGTGTATCGTGGAAGCTTGGGGTGTTACATTCTCCCATCCTTCATTAAATTGCGTCCTCGCAATTTGAAATTTTTCATTGAAAATAATAGGTTGAAAATAGAAAATACCTTTGTGGAAAACCCACATCGGATATAAGGTTAATAAAAATATAACTTTAAAAGAAAGAAAGATAAGTACAAAGGTCACCCGAGATAGCCCATACTAGGATTATATGAAAATATGGATATGGATGAAAACAAACCATCAAGGTCTGATGGAGAGTTGTAGAAAGCATGATTAGGAGAATGTTAACCACAAGAAAATCACCAACTTGTGATTGGTTAAACGGTCATTGAATCCCCAGTTGGAAAAGTTAACCGACAACGTTTTTGTTTTAAGTTGCCTTTTATAATGTTGAGAAATTTATTTAGGAGATTTACTAAGAACTTATAGGAATATACATACTTGTCATGTAGACTTTCATTCATTAATATATTTTTACCACAAACCCATCTTTCACTCTAAAAGATAATAGAACTCAAAAATATTCTATTTATCCTAATTGTATAAGGTGCCAAATATTAACACATACCATTTATATTAGTAAAACTATTTTTAACAACCAGGGACTTCTTGTAGGCTAGTGGTAGGTAGTAATGGCTTGTCGCACTATGATTGTGGGTTCGATTCCTGCTGCTTTGTCCGACGCGATGGGTTATGCCCCACCCTGTAGGTTGTCCTTTTCATAAAAATATAGTATTATAATATTCCAAAAATAATCTTCAGAAATGTTTTAACCATAAACAATACTATTCAATGTTCACCTTAATCCATCCCAAACATTATATTTATCCAAATTACCTCTGTCCAGACTTTCTCTAAAAGGTCTCTTAATTCCAAAATCAATTTATCAGATTCCCCAAACAAAGTAATGTTTCTCTTATTGTCACATACTAAAAATATGATTACCTTCATCATATTAAGACCTTAATGAAAAGAACAAGTACAGCAGTACAATCCTTATATATATCACATTATTCTTATAACCAGAATATAATCCTTGAGTCCAAAAGCACCAATACATTAATTATTCTACTTCATTTGTAGTAACAGCATAAGATTGTCCTTGATCCCTTGGCCTTTTCTGAGGAAATTTTCCCTGACTCTTAGGAAATTCATTTTCATAATGCCCCATTTCCCTAAAATTGTACCATTCAACATTGACAGCCTTTTTCTTTCCCTTGCAATCACGAGCCTGGTGACCTTTTTCTCCAGATTTATAACAAAATCCCATTCCTTTTAGGCAAGCACCGGGGTGATTCTTCCCTCAATTATCACATAATGGAAAATCCTCCATTCCCCTTTTCCCTTTATCCATCTATTTTCCCACCGTTCTCTTCTTCTCTTGCTTTATTTTGTTGTCATAAGACATATAGGATTCTTTTTGTGTCGTGATAGCACACGAGATAATATCTTCATACGGTGACAAGGATTGTGATACTAAAGCTCGACAGAGAAATGGTTTTAACCCATAAAAGAAACGATCAATCTTAGTCCTTGGGTTACATATATAATATGCAGTATATCTCGCTAACCTTCAAAAGTTGGCCTCCTACTTTGCGACATTTTCATCCCTCTTTTGTCTCAAACTCAAAAATTGCCTTTCCATATCTGCTCGATGGTCACAAGGAAAGTATTTTTCTATGAAAAGATCTTTGAACTCTCTCCATTCCATACTTGACACTTCTTCATCTTCCTTTGTATTTTGAATCAGCGACCACCATTGATCGACATCTCTAGTGAGGCGGTAGACTGCCATGACAACCTTCTCCCTTTTTCTACTCCCCAAGGCATGGAATATTTTCTCTAAGGAGTTTATCCATTTCTCAGCTACTAATGGACTTGTTCCCCCATTAAATTCTGGTGTTTGTTGCTTCATGAAGCGGTCGAACATTGATCCTCCACGTTGCGGATCAGGGTTCTCCATACAAGTAAGGTTATTATTCATAACCTGAGTGAGTTTCCCCAAGTTTAGTACTAAACTGCCTCTGATAGCAACTGTAACGCCCCGACCCCAGTTACCCAGAGTTGGTGCATTATTGTGTAACATTGGCATGATCACAAAAGATCAAGTCTCGAAATACCGTTTAGTTTATTTGGCTTGGAAACACTAGATACATTCATAAATGTTACATAACATCATAAGGTTAAAACTACAATAATAAAGTCTCCATAGTCCACACTCATATCCTTTTCTGACTATCCCTGCAGGTCATTCATAAAATACTTCTTCACATCCAGGAAAATATTAAAAAAATTGAAAGGGGTGAGCTCAGATGCTTAGTAAGGATAAAAATATTGCGGAAGCTTTCATAAATAAACATTAACATTTAAAGCAATGTATAACTAAAACAAAAGCCTTTTAAACTTGAACTTTAGCACAATATAGAAAAATTAAAATGAAATAATTCCATTTACTTACTCACATGGATAATCTACTAGTCGAATAATCACATGAAATATCAATAACCACTTTCATAATGATGGAATTAATAATGCTAGACTATCATAACCACGTAGCCAAAGGCCTCGTGCCAAGACCACAAATAAGATTTTTTCAAAGCCTCGTTCCAAGACACTAGTTTGTCTCATGAGACCTACCAATGCATCGTGGAGCTGTAGCGGGCTCCACCCGTCACTTATTAAGTCCAATGCATTCCTCATATGACTCGGTTTAAACATATCATAAACCATAACATAATGTTATCACATAAAACAAGCATAACGGAAACATAACATTTCCACATTTCAATCACAAGATATCAATACAACACATTGATATAATAAAAACCCTTTCAAAACCATTTTCAATACCAAAATAAATGAACGTTAAAACTTTGTATTTATTTTTCATTAAAAAAAGTTATGTGTTTTAGAGGAAGCTGAAACACAAATAATGGTCACGGCGGTGGAGAAGTCATTTTCTCCGCCTATGTACGAAAAGAAAACATTACTTTTTTTCGTTTAGTAAAATGCTTCGTTTAAAAAAGATTCCTTTTGAATAAATGTAAAAGTCAAAGGGGTTTATACACCGTATAAAAGAAAGTTGTGTATAAAACCAAATATGCCTCAATGAAAAGAGATTGAGCCGAAGTCCTTACAAAGATCATTTTAAAAATAAAATAGATATATTATGTGTATTCCCTATAATTACCCATAAAGAAAGAACAAATACAAGATAGGACATAATAATATCATGAAATAATTTGAATGTAGGAGATTAACCCAAAGAATGGAAATTGGGTTAAGAAGTTCCCTTACTTCGTGTCCGAATTCACTCGACCATTCTTTGATCTCCTAAATAATAAACTAGAGTTAATTTATAATTTCATAAGAACCTTTTTGAAGTTTATTATTCATTTTATATCACTTATTACCATCTTATGAACATTATGTAATTATTTATGTTAATAACTTTCGTTTTGACGATCTTAGGTACTTGAGTCAAAAATAAACTTCTTATAATTACACTTTGTTCATGAGGTAATATATCAATTATATAAATAATTATATTCATCATTTATATATCATATACATCATATATATCCAGTATATACATTCATTTATAATATTACATAACATTTAGAGGTAAGAAATGGAATGCACCGTTCATAGAGACGGTAAGCCGTACGTACACATGAACGCTACATTCATTTCTATTTCGTATTTAATGGAATGAAGTTATAATTATTTTAAGGTATAATATAATTCCAGTTTAATATAATGTATAATACCATTTACTCTATCCTTTATACATCCAACATTTGGAATTAACGATTCAAATCACTTTGAGGGGGCCGTAGTCCGCACTTCCTAAAATGAAATTATCGCGTTTACCCATAATGGAAATCATAAAGTATGTCACAAATGAGAAATATAAAAGCATAAGGAAAACCTAAACATAATATATATATCATATATGAAAATAGTGTCATCAAAATTTCCACCATTATAGGTGTTAAAAGAATATTGAACAATCATCATTTCGTGAGGCACTATTTCACCACCCACAGAAACAGTATGTTCATTAACCATCAGACGAAGGTGTGTGTAAGTGTAAACCAAATCCTTATAATAACTACATCCTAGTATATTTTATATACTGGTTTTGTTACAAAATAAAGGAATAAAAAGAGTTTAAGGGGTTGGAGAAGCAACATAAAACAAAACAACATTAGAGAAGACATTACCTTAAAATCGGGTAACTCTTTTTTGATTTGAGAAAAAGGCTTCCTTGGGATGAATTCTTCCCAAAGTGAGGCTTCTAGGAGTAATATAGGGAAGTTTTGAGAGTATTTGGTCAGAGTTTGGCCGAGAAAAATGGGTTGATGGTGTGAGTAAGGTGGTAGTGGTGGGGGCCTTTTATAAGAGGAGTGGAGGGGCACTTTTGGAAAGTAATGAAATGTTACTTTATTATGAAATGCTTTTTCGGATTATAAAGGTCCCAAAATTATATATTTCTAGGGTAAGGTGATAATGGTTCGAAATCTACTCATGCAATAGGTTTTTTACAAGTGTATGTCTTAGATTTTACATTATCTTTTCATTTTATTTAAATCGTTAATTAATGAGGTAATCACTGCATCATCATGGTGTCGTAAATAATTTAATTTATATAATGTCTAAAAATTATAAAAAAATATCATGATGTAGTAAATATTTTTAGATTTATAATTAATATTTATAGTCAAATATATGACTTGTATAACCCCATTTAAAAATTGTTTTGGTAAAACAACTTATGTTTGTGACATTTTTATTTTAACTTTAAATAAAAGTTATTTATGTCATTTTACTACCAAAGTGGCTCCTTGGGGTCCCCATGTATACCCATGGATTTTCTTGGTCGGACATGACTCATCCAATAGGGGTACGACAAGTGTAAAGGTATTTTCATATTTTTATAATATCATTTTTACCTTAAATTTCACAAATTAACTTTAATCGCGATTAATTAAACATAAAAGTTACTATTCGCCAAAAAATTATTTTAATCCTATTGAACCACATTTTACTTCCTAATGACAACCATATATGTCGGATTTTTTAAAATCAAATCACAGAAGCGGTAAAGTTTCATTTAAACGAATAATCAGTTTTTTTATCCACCACTTAGTGGTTTCACTATTCATCAAAAATTGAAGTTTTTCATAACAATGCCAAAATTTCACCATAAGATATAATTGATATTCCGAATTAAAAAATGATTTATATTTTACAGAATTCCAAACATATAATTTGCATTAATTAATTTTATAATTAATTCCCGTAGTCACAACAAATAGTGTGTTTTTAAGAAACAATATATATCAAACGATTGACCGTTGTTTATGTCCAATTTTAAAGTGAAATTAATTCTAATGACCACCATTGGATAAAATGGTAAAAATATATTCTAATTACACTTTAAAACCACTCAATAGTAAAATGTATCACTATTAATTATTTTGATTTAAAAAGTTGTTTTAAGTATTTTTCACTATTCATAAAAAATTGGAAGTTCTCAGAAAAATACCAAAACTTCAACATAGGCTAATTTTGTTATTATGAATACAAAAATGAAGTCCATTTGGAAATATAAAATTTCTATAATTTTAAAAAGTGGGTATTACTTTTCATAATTACTACTTTGATTAGTTGTGGTGTGTTAGAACTCGAACTTGCGTACAATGCAAGATATTGCATTATTGGAGGAGAAGTGTATCATGGAAGCTCGGGGTGTTACAAAGTGATGCGTGACCGAGTTGAGAAGGGAAATGCTCCGGAAGGATGGACAAAGGATGGTCAGAACAAGATGCTTTTCCAGGGAAGGTTGGTTGTTCCGGAGACGATGCTCGGCAAGGTTCTCAGTGAGTTCAACAACACACCCCTGGCGGTACACTCAGGAGATTCCAAGATGTACCAGGGACTGAAGAGGTGGTTTTGGTGGCCCGGAGTAAAGCGATCGGTGGCAGAGTTTGTGGCCAAGTGCTTAGTGTGTCAGCAAGTGAAGGCTGAACATCGAGTTCCTGGTGGCCTACTACAGACTCTAGATGTCCCCGAGTGGAAGTGGGACGACATCTCGTTGGATTTCGTCACGGGACTACCCATGGTCCAAGGGGGATACGATGCCATCTGGGTGGTAGTGGACAGGTTGAAGAAATCCGCTCACTTTCTGGAGATCAGGGATTCGAGTGTAGTGGATGCTTTGGCACGAAGGTACGTGGGTGAGGTGGTGTGGTTGCATGGGATTCTAAGGTCTATAGTCTCGGATAGGGATGCACGATTTACCTAGAGAGTCCGGAGAGGACTGCAGCATGCTTTTGGAACCCAGCTATTCCTTAGCACTGCTTTCCACACCCAGACAGATGGACAAACAGAGCGCACAATCCAGACCTTGGAGGATATGTTACGGGCAACTGTTTTGGACTCAAGGGGATCATGGGTGCGATACTTTCCTCTGGTAGTGTTTTCCAACAATAATAGCTACCACTCTACCATAAGTATGGCCTTGTTTGAAGCCTTGTATGGGAGGCCATTCCGTTCACCTGTGTGTCGGATAGAAGTTGGAGAGGCAGGCATTCTTGGCCCGTAAGTGGTGCAGAGCACGACAGAGAAGGTTCATCTCATATGAGAAAGGATGAAGGCGGCGCAGGACCGACAGAAGTCGTATGCAGATACCAGGAGAAGGCCCTTGGAGTTTGAGGTTGGAGACCATGTGATCTTGATGGACTCTCCATGGCGTGGGTAGCGGAGGTTCGTCAAGGGGAGTAAGCTTTCTCCGAGGTTCATCGGACCCTTCGAAGTGTTGCGGCGGGTCAGCAAAGTGGCTTATCAGCTAGCGTTACCACCACCGCTACTGAGGATACATGATGTCTTCCATGTGTCCCAGCTCCATCGGTATCTGCACTATGATTCACACATCTTTGATTGGGGTGAGCTGGACATCGAGGACGACATGAATTTTGTGGAGAGACCAGTGATGATCGAGAATCGCAAGGAGAAGGTGCTTCGTGGGAGAACCATTCCCTTTGTTCATGTGTTCTGGAGACATGGTGGGCTTGAGGAGAGTACGTGGGAGAGGGAAGCACAGATGCGTACCCAGTACCTAGAGTTTTTTGAGCTTTGTTCCTTGTTGTACCTGTTGTGATAGAATATTTTGTCTTTTTGGCTATAAAATGTCCTGGTTTTCTTTCCTCTGAATGTGTGTGAAAATCCCTGACTATGGGGGACGAGAGAACCCGACCCCTAGTTAAGACACATTAAGGTGGATGTGATTAAACATATGCGGGCGAGTCAGTGCCACCCAAAGCGGATAATATCATGACATGGGGGGGGGGGGAGACTCTCCAACCCACATGCCTGGGTAGTTTGGCATGGTATGTTGGAAGTGTTTTTAGTTAGCATGGGTTCACTCCTAAGAGGTATCTTCGAGGTGGTTGGTCGGACCCTCTCTTCTTGTTTGTTTTGATTCTCGAGGAAGAGAATCATTTAAGAGGTATCTGATGTAATGGACCAGGTTTTTTGGGGTCTATTACTTTGTGAAAACCTCACGTTGGGTTTTCTGGTCTGGGAATCTCGGTGATGTTTGGCCAACGACAGGCCAACCGGTAGCTCTGTCTACAGGTAGCTCGGTCTACCGGTAGCCGCAGCCTACCAGTATCTCTAGCTACTAATAGCTCGGTCTACCGGTAGTTGCATCTACCTGTAGCTCTGTCTACCAGTAGCTCGGCCTACCGGTAGCTACAACCTACCGGTAGCGCAGCCTACTGGTAGCTATCACTTGCCGATAGCTCTCAGCCACTGGTGGCTCTGGCCTACCACACGGGTTCTTTCCAGTAGCGCTCCTTTTTGATCAAATTGGGTTTTAAACCCTATTTTTTTGACTCTTTTAAGCATTTTTTAAAGCCCAGTAACGCCCATAAATGTTTTAATTATTTATTTAATGAATTAACCTGGTGTGTGTCAGTTTAAACCACCCGAACCCTTTAATAACGTGTGGGGCCGCATGGTAAACCCATGACATCGTGCCTTACGCGGTTTCACATTCTTATCTCAACCATACATGGACCTTATAACTAAAGGGTTTTCCCTGGGTTTCTTCTTTTCTCGATCACCCTCGCCGAGGATTACTTCCGTCCTGACGATCATATTTTCATGCATCGGGTGAGCCACATCATTATGCGTAATGTTCCGCACCCGACCTAAGTGTCGATCGTCAATCAACAGGTAGGGAATTTTTCCTTCGCCTCTCTCTCTATTTTGTGTATAATGAGGGGTGGGCATGCTTTTGATTCTATAGAATTGGATAAACCAGACCTAAATAAAGATAATGGACGAATTCTATAAAGAATGAAGCGGGGCTGTGATCGTTGATGTTGTTTACATTATGTTGTGATGGCTTACACCTTCTGAAAATCAAGGCCGTTGGTGTTCGTTGTTTGTGAACTAATGAACCCATCGTGGTGTTTTAAATGTCTTGTTTTGTAATTGTAAACTCCTACTGTAAAATTTAAATTGGTTAATAACATATACCCGAATGGATAAATTGAAAGCAACAGGATCAATCCCTTCTGTGCTAACCCCGGTCAAAACATTGAATTGAAATCATGGAGTGTGTTAAATCTTATAAACCTAAAAATATAGGCATGTCCCTGCTTTGTGTCGGTGGTAGTTGTTTGGTTGTTTCCTTTTATGGGCTGATTGCTGGAGAGGTGGTAGGGGATGAGATCCCTTTTTTTTATATTCTCTATGGTTGTGGAATCGGGGATGGGATCCATTGTTTTTATGGATTCAATGTTTGTGAGTTTTAAGACCGTGTGGTTACCTTGTTTATATGACAAATTGGGGTGGGATACTCTGTTATTGAGAACCAGGTGTGGGTGTTATGGTTGATGCTTGACTGTTTACTTTCCTGGACTTCTGCCTATGCTTACTAGTTTCCCAGTAGTGCTTAAACGTTTTTAAACATTATCGTTGATCATGAAACAAAAATGGGACAAATGGGTTTTGTTGACGAGAGTCGTGACTTGGACTTAGAGATGTTTGTGCTCTTTAGGAGGGCTGAAGAAAAACCTAATCTTTGGGTGAGTATTTGTTACCTATTCCTATATTTTTAGTTTTTTGTTTCTTATTCGCACCCCACCCAAGTTGAGAACATAGTGCCGAACACCCCCATTTTATGGGGGAGGGTGTTTTTACCAACACTATTATTAGTGGCTGGTTATTAACTCCTTTTCTTCTCCCTTTCCCGGATATCCCAAGTATCTTTGGGCAGGCTGTGATGGCATGAGGTCCATTATTATCCCAAGAACCTTTGGGTGGGGTAGTGTGGTGGTTGGCCAGGTGTGTGCGGTAGGTGGTTTCCCAAGTGTCTTCGGGATGAGGTCCAGGGGTCTTCGGGCATGGCAGTGGATCTTCTAGCCCAGGTGTCTTCAGGCGTGGTGGTGGTTGTTCTGGCCTAGGTGTTTTCAGGCATGGTTACAAGTGACAGTTATAGACCAGGTGTTTGCGGGCGGGATTCGGCAGTGGGACTGCGTGTGGTTGTGGCCCAGTTGTGTGCGGGCAGGTGTGGCAGTGGGACTGCGGTGAGAATGGCAGGATTGGTTCGATGCGTAGGATGTCTCAATAACTGGTGGGGAGGTGGCGTGGGGTACCCAAACATCAATGTTATCTTATTATATATATTACCTGACTGGCGTTATTTGGAGAGTGTGCCTTGGTGTGGCTTGGGTGGATAGTTTACCTTGATTGGTGTTTGGTTCTCCTTTTTTCACGGGATTTTAGTACGTTCCCCCACTTGTGAACGAGAGTCGTTGGTTTTCCCTACTGAGTATACTTGTATGCTCACCCTACATATATAAAACTACTTTCAGGTTTCCAAGAGGACTTCGGGGATCGCGCAGGACCATACTAGCTCAGATCTTTGGGGCAGTTGCAGTTGCTATTTTTCCTTCTTTGGTACATACCCTTGTAGTCACTTGTGTACTTTGTGGCTTTTACTTTTGAAACATGCATGTGGGAAAGGTTTACTTGTGTCTTTACATTTCTTTTAGTTTTGGAGTTGTTGGGTTCCATCATCTTATCTCCCGATCCTGTAAAATATAAAAATTGTAATGCCTTCCATTTAGTGTGTGATTCTATACCCTTGGTTCTAGTCGCCACTCCGGGACCTATTGATTGCGGGTTTCAGGGGTTATTATCTCTCCTACAATTTAAAGAAGGAAGGGACTGACAGTATGCTGACCCTTCCCTCATTTTGGTGAAGGCAAGTTGTGACAACCCATATCCCATCAAAATTTATCAATATACTAAACAGTACACAATGCATTAGATCTCTATTTGGGCACACCCTTCATGAGCATTTTAATCTCATGCTTAAGTGTGGAACATAAAAAATATAGCAAGGATTCATTCAACATCTTAATTAATTCCATGTTAATGTAATGTGGAATAAATAAATAAAATTATATACCAATTAAGTATATTTTCATAAATTTGAATACCCTTGATGAATAAATTAGCATGGTATTTACTACACGATTATTTGGTATGGAAACATTGTGATGCAATTTCAGCAGCAGAATGACATCGCATGGGGGTTAATAAAATGATTCGATGAGAGATAAAGGCTTATAAAAAAATTAGTCCATAAATTGGTGGTAAGGGGATCGTGGAGAAAATTATCCCAACATATGAAATGGAATTCTAGATGCATAATATAAGAGAAATACTTGAATAGAAATGAGGAGAGAGAAATACCTTATAGAATTTTGGCCTGGTAGTAGGTGTACAGGGGAGGGATTAATGAAAGTGAAAGGGATATTTCATCATTCACACAAAATAAGGGAATTATGGGGGAGATGAAAAAGAATACCCCCCATATCTAATTATAAAATGGGTATAAAAATAAAATGAAACTTGGGAAAAACGAGAAATGAAGGAAATTAAGGATCCCTTATATAGATGTATGGTCCCAAAAATTCTTGGGAGAGGATTTTTGGGAGCTTGGGGTGCATTTGTAGGATTATAGGGAGTAGAAACCAAATTGAGTATGAGCATCAAGGAATTTTAGTGAATTGGAATTGCTTCTAGGGTTGGTTTATATAGGAAAGGTGGGGGAATTATTTATTATTTTGGTTTTGGACCCTACACACTGAAATATTCAAAACAAAAAACCAACCCATGGTTTATGCCAATCTTTTCTGGCCATGGAGAGTGGAAAATTTTATTTAATTATTCCTTTGACCAAAGTCAATAAAATGTTAGCCATGCTTATGTGGTGCAGAGTCACACCCTCTAAGAAATGAATTTAAAATAAGTAAATATACAATAAATTTTTGAGGATTAACTAAGGCTTTATAAAATATGTCAATTATATCTAAAATACAATGATTTTAAATTTAAAAAATATATTTGTTCGAATATACCTTTTATGGTTTTTATCACATCACTATTTTTTCATTATGATGTCATAATATATATATATATATATATATATTATTTATTTTTATGTTACAAAAAATTATATTTTCTCAAAAAATAATGAATAATTAACCATTGGATAATTTCGATGTCCTAATTCCAATTTTTTTATTTAAAAAACATCCTAAATAATATAATTTTCTCTTTTTAAATGATAAGTAACATTTACTGAAAATTGATTGGGTTTTATAGAAATTTTTTTGAAACCTTAATAAAAATTACACATGACTTCATAAAAATTATATACTCATCTATTATTAATAAAATTAATTTGATAAAAATATTTTGCAAAAAATTTTAATTATGTATAAAATTCATTAATTCCTTAAATTAAATTATTTAATTAAAAAAATACACTTTTGGTTTTATCGTATACAAATATAACTCTTCTAAAACAAATTTTATAATAATTTATAGATAAGGTGAATATATTATAATCATTTATAGGTATTTTTTTATAATATTATTAATAAAAACCATAATGTATATAATTCTCAAAATTGCCATTTTTACCCATATTTTTATCAAATTTGACATTTTATATGTAAGTATATTCACAAATATGAACTTCTAGAATAATAATTTGAGTTATGGAATGAGATTACACAATAAGTAACTAATAACTTGTTACATAACTTTTTATTAAAACAGCATAAGAGTAAAGGGTAAGGTGTGCGATAGTGAAAGACTCTTGGGGAAACTCAGATAGCATCACCCATGTGGTAGTATCTTTTATGGTTATCTTCTCCCATTGGTGATTATGTTCAAGCATATCATGTTGAATCACAACTTGGAATTGTTCAATTGAGAAGACCAGTGATTCTATCTCAATTCTGACCTCCAAAAAATGATCTTTGTACAACATGTGTCTACTAGACGAGGTCATCATCTCCTTTGTCTATGTCAAAATGTTTTTTTAAAACCTTATATTTATATCACTTGTGTGATAAATGTTCAAAAAATATATTATAAACTGTATTAACAAATAATTTTCATTTAAAATAAAAAAACAAGATTCGATGTGTTTTTCTATATCCCTTGGACATTAAAAAAGGGAATTTTATTCATAATTGATCGTGTTGTTACAAGTAATATAATGAAATAATAAAACACTATATGGTATTATAAGTAATAATAATTTTCGTTGATAGATTTATAATAAATTCATATTTATTATTAAAGTTGTTTGAATGTGGATGAAGAGTGTCAAGGCAATAGGTAAAGATATTTAATCTCACTTTTTTTGCTTCGGTGAGATACATGATTTATTTACAACCCACAACTTTTATATTGTGTGTATATGTCCCAAGGATTTTTTAATTGATTATTATACATAACATTATGGGTATTTACAAATCCATTCTATGATCTTTATATTGTTGGGTAAATGTTTTAAAAGCTACAAAATCGTTAAGATAATTCTTTCTCAAATTGCATTCTTTGAGATACATATAATATTATGCACCTATATTCCTTCCTGAGTTTTATATAAATACTTTTAAATATTATATCATAAATATTATTATACTAATAATATTTTAGGATTCATATAATTTGATATTATAAAATATGGAGTATGGTACAATGTTACCAGGTGGTAAGAGTTTATTGGAACAATCTCATCACTTTTAAAGATTTTTTTTCTTTATGATTCATTTGAAGAAATATTTAAGTCGATATCTTACAAAAAACTGATTAATTTTCTCCTAAGCTGGTTATTATTTACATATTAATTTATATGTATCATTTTCCACTCTTTGGTACATAATATAATTAATAATGTTTTAGTAAGAATTCTTCAATTTATGATCTCTTCGATCAGAAAAAAGTATTCTAAAAAATACGTTTCTAAAAGAAGTTTAAAGAATATTAAACTATTCTAAAAAAATTATTAAAATAAATTTTTCCTTTTTTTATTTTACCAAATTTATAAAAGAATATTATTTTCTCTTTCATGAACGAGGCAGTTTTATAACATTTTTACCATGAAAAATTATTGTGTTTTCTACCTTTTGTGACATGTACACATTTACCCATGGATATTTCCTTGTTGATTTAAATTCATGTTTAAAGGGATATTTTTATGAATATTTTTAAATGGTGTTTTCATGTAAATGGGCTGAGAAAGTATTTCATTATTGTTATATAATTTTTTAAGGAAATTGGGATTTAAAAGGTATTATGTTTTAAAGATACATTTTCAAAGAAGAAAGGATAATTACACTAAGAAAGGTATTTAAATTATTTTTCAAAGTTATCTTGAATAAAATAAAACATCTTTTCTTGTTACTCATTCACTTATAGGAAATTATCAAACAGTTCTATTCATATTATTTCTTTAATGCTTTTTGTTTTCCTGGATTGACGCTTAAGACACCTGTTTCAGTTCCATGAGTTTAATGCTTTTGAATCCCATTTATTTTCATGGGTTATGATTTCATTAATTGATTATGAAACACATATATTTTAATTGGTTATGATATTATTAAATATTAATTATAGCTATTTCATTTCATGAGTTATGTTTTTATGTCTAAAAAAACATATCACATTGAATGGTTTATGATATGATAAATGTTTTATTATCATATAGAACATATATGACTGATTTTATTATGAGATGGGATGGATCAATATCTACCTAAAATGTATTAGGTAATATTAGGTCATACATGATCATTAATGGTAAATAAGTTATATCCCACATCATAAAATAATATTATATAAGGCTTTATCCTAATCCTAAAAAAAGGTTCATGTCTTGTAGCATAAGACAAAATGATAGAGGGAACACAAGTTGTTTCCCAATACCAAAAAAAGAAGGTTCGTGGCTTGTATAAAAAACCTCAAAGCACGATGGTACATGGATTGTTAGACCAAGTCTAATGTAGGTACATAGGTCATATCCCAATCCTAAAAATTTAAGATGGACTCCGTAGGTAGACCTAATAAGGGATTTTCTATTGTAATATGCATGACACACATTCTATGTTTTATACCTCATTTATGATTTCATGGATCATTATATCAATTTACATATGAATAATGTTTTATAAAATTAAAATATTTATCCTATAGTAAATTTTTATGAGGTTAGATATGTAGTGTATGATCCTCTAATGCTAGGATCACATTATCATACCCTAATGTTCTTGTTTTTCTGTACCTATATCCCTTGTTTACTCTGACTGAGAAACTAAGATCAACAAATTTTATATTTTCTTCCCCATCTAATACATCCTTTGGGATTCCATTTGTAAATTGTATTTAAGGATTAAATTTAGGTTAATTAATATTAATGTAAAACAATACTGGGTATTTATATTTATTTTATGAGTATAAAACATAATTTTTTGGTTAGAATGTATATTTGGTGGGTTCGTTTATATTCAACAAGTTAGTCCATGATTGGTTGGATCAATATATCAAAACTACTTATTCTTGTGAAATGATCTTCTAATGTTTATACACCAAATTTCATATTTAAAGTTAGAATCATTTATAATGTTCATTCAATTAATATAATGGTCAGTTTGATATCTTTGAGGCTTATCCCAAGTTTTTGATGATCAAGAACATGTCTTATGCCCAATGGTGGGATAAAGTGGGTGACATTGTTGGTTAAATTAAGTTGGATGATTTTGAAATGAAATCATAGATATCAATTTGTAAGTAAATATATAGGTACACATGATATGAGAAAACTAGAGCTTTAGTGGATGGAATGGGGGGTGTATTACTAATTCTTTCTCACATTGAACTTCTAACTTTCGTTGGTTTATTCATGAAATATTTATTAAATGTGGGTTATAAGTTTAGTTTTTTAGACATTATGACATGTATTTTTATTAATAGGAATTTTATAAATATTATAAGATATATTATATTATTTTTAGTGGAAATAAGATGATAATAAGGGGTCACGGTTACTATGAAATGTCTAGTATACAATGAATAAACTATGTAACACATTATAGACACATGTTACGAGATCTTTCATGAAGTGCTGATAATAAAAAAACACTATGACCAAAACAAGATCAATTTAAATTCATTATAATTATTTTTCTTATTTATATTATTAGTCACTTTTAATAATCACTCCGAAAAAGTTGTGAGAAATTGAGAGTTTAAGTGTGGGTTATTTTAGTATTTAATGATGGGTAAGGTATGGATCATGTTTTTTTCTTTGTGATTCAATCGATAATGACTCTAATAATTAGTGCAATAAATAAAAAATAAGGGCATGTGAACATATTTCAAAAGGGATATCCTCCCATGGTCCCAAAATATATCCATATAGTAATTTAGAACATTCAATATTTTGGTTGGGATGGTATGTGATATAAGACTGAATATGTGGATTATGCAAAAGAATTAACTTAAAATATTATTTCTATCATTGGATACCAAAGGCCTAGAAAACATTAAAAATGGATCTAGAGAAGCATCTCTATGTTCTATGTTCTTCAATCTCATGAGGTATCATAAATCAAATTCTCCATGTATATGTATATGGTCCAATCCATAAGTAGTGGATGGTAGTTTCACTTGGTAGGTTTCATGAAGATAAAAAACAAGAATAGTTGAAGAAGATGTTCTACAAGTAGTTTTACACAATTCCAATGATGATGGAAAAATAATAATAGGTGATGACATTGGATTATTTTAATTTCATAATTATAGGTTATTTACCTCATTTTACATAATGATCCAATTTTATTTGGAGATTCTATCAAATGGTTACCCAAAGGAATTAAAAATCGACATGGACATGACATGTGAAATCAAATAAATTATTTTTTTCTATTTCATGCTGAATTATTTCATAATAGTCAGTAAAGTTCTCATGGTGGAGACTGACACAATATATTAGGATACCTTTTTCTTAATAACATTTAGAAATATAGAGAAATATTAAGACATTTTATTAGATGAAGAATAATGAAGAGTATTTCAGGGCATGTAGTAGTAGTATACAATTCCCACCATATTCATTTCCTATAATTATTTCATGATACAACCCTTTCATAAATTTTGAATTTGGGATTAAAAGTAATTTTAATAAATATAATTATAAATATCCTCAATATATATAGTTATATAGTTAATTATACAATAAGAAATAAACTTTTATTGAATTTATTATAGAAGTAAATATCATTATTCCTATATGAGAGGATGTCATGAATAGTCTAATGTGATAATGGGATTAGGATCATTTTATATGAAATATGATGAATTTAATTACTGAGAAATTTTAAATGACTTTTTCTCCTGAATAAATTTGTATTATGTTATATATGTGTAACACAGAAAGATAAAGAAACAAAAAATATCTCTTTAATTAATTAATATATTCATTAAGTTAGTCATTAAATAAATCCTATAAAATCAAAAATATTACGGGGGGGAGGTGGGGAAATAGAAAATTGGAATACTATAATGGAAAATTTTAGATCACCCGAGTTAGCTAGAATCATCACAACCACAAAGAGAACAATGAAAAAAGAAAATATTAGTAAAAAAACTACATTATGAGAAATGGAAATGTATAAAAATGAGATTAATAGGGGTGAATAATTAAGGAATTAAGGAATTAGTATTTATATGAGGTAATGTGACTATTGGAATGGTAATGTGACCATTAGATTTGAAACTTGCCCATTGAGGACAACAACCAAACTATAAGGAATAATAACAAGATCTTGGGAATATTAATTTGACTTAAAAATAATAAAATGTAATATAAAAAATATTTATCATGGATAAATTATGTAAATATGAATATTAAAGATTCATATAATAAATATAATAATTAAAAAAATAAAATATAGTCACATTTTCATTAAACTCAATTTTAATAGAGCTCCAAAAATAATAATTTTTATTAGAAGAATAAAAATTTAATATTATTGAATTTTTTTAAAGAAAATTATTTTCATATTTTAAATCATTACATTAAAAATATCCAAGGAATATTTCTTGGATATTTTTTTTGAAATACATCAATTTTCAGATGAATAATATAATATATATTTTTCCTAACTCGAATATCATAAATTATACCATTCATCATTTAATAAAAACAAATTTATTTGTGACCCTTCATTCCATAATGAAACATATTTAATTTTCAAATTAAATATTTAAAATAAATAAATCATGATTTCTAATGCTAAATTGTATTTTTCAATGTCTAAGGTCAAAAGTGTTTCCTTAAAATAACCATTTTTCTCTTTTCCACAATATAATTTAATAAAGTAATAGAATTATAATTATAAATGGGTTGTATGTCATTTTAATCATATTATATTTATATGTTTTTTATATTGAAAAAAATTATCATTTCATGCTTTACATTTGATATAGTATTTTATTCAGAGTATATTCTAGAAATACCCCTCTCCATACCCTTGGGATATAACTCTTCACATACATTACAAATCAATATATCTTCCCAAATACACTCTCTTATTACATTTATCATACCTTTGGATGTTGTGGATCTATATAACTCCAATAATCAAAGGATATGAATGTTGTATAGAAGAATAAAAACGAGAATACGGTGTATCCTCATCATTTCTACCATTAATTATCATCTCCTATTTATTTTTTCCTCCACCATTAAAAAAATCTTATATATATAATTAAATAGTATATAATAGTTATATTAATTATTTCAATCAAATATAATTATTATATTTATAACAAATTATATTGATGTACTTCCTGTTCCCACCCTATGGCAATGTCATGTTTATAGGTGGTTGACCACCAATGAGGATGTTTCCAATTAATTTGATATCACCATTACCATTTATGGCTATAATATATTATTATTGACATATAATTTCAAAAATATATTCATTTTAATCTTATTAAATTTATTCCACTTGTGTAAAAATGACCGTGAACAAAATAGAAAAATCAGAGGAAAATGCTAATTTTTTATGGAAAACCTGATATCAAAATGTCTTCCATTTAAATAAAATATTTATGAATATTAATTTAATTATTATAGATGATAAGTAATGTTAAAAAATAAAATAATTACATTCTATATTAATGTTTTATTTGTAATAAATCGATTTTTGCTATAAAAGACTTTGGAATATTCTTGATGATATTCCAGAGCAGCGCCTTCAGACAGCATACGATTCGAAGCCCCAGTGTGGCTGGAATTATATTTTCAGTGCGTTCACATTGGGCACACCAAATAAATAGGATAACTCCTAAATGGTGATCCGGATCAGAAATCTGAGTGAACGGATGAGTGAGAAATGTAGTTTTTACGCTAGGAACGACATAAAGCATGTCGGTGCGGGATGTTGGGACCCCTCTCCTATTACCAGAATGTTAAACATATATATAAAATAATTAATTTATTCATTTAATGATTTACCTCAGGTATCTCTTAAATGAAAGCTCAGATGGTAAAATCGAGGGCACCGTTGAGTTTGGAACCTGCTGTTTACCCTTGGAGGGGTGTAAATTCCACGGGTGCGGGCCTTCTGTGAAAAATGCCGCCAGGGGTGTTTTCGTAATTTTGCGGCCTTGAGCGTTGAGTTAATAACTATTGAACATGGCCTCATATTAAAATTTCGAGACCTCCATTGTGTTCTGGAGGTGGTGTTTTCCCAAGGGGAGCCTTAATCTCGACTGCGCCAGATGTTCGGGTTCGGGCCGACGGGCGGGTGGTTAAGTGCGTTTTCTATTTAAATACATAACCCCCCTCACCCTCACTCTCTTGTTGTTTTTCCATGGTGAAAGTGTCTCCCAATTAAGGGTTAACTCCATCATCTCCTCCACCTCTCTGGCGAGACACGACAACTCCGGTAGACCATGGTGAAGCTTCGGGCTACACCCAATAAGGTAGGAGGATTTGTTCTTCATTTTGTTTTCCATTTTCTCTTTAAATTTATTGTCCTCTGTCAAATTTCTGTATAATTGTTGGGCGAAGGCCATTTTTGGTTAGATCTCAATTTGAGGTTTCCATCGCCTTTTTCAGATCAAAAATCAGAGTCCTAGGGCGTCTGTGGTGTCCATGGGAAATTTTCCGGCCTTTTCCAGGGTTTTCCGAAGGTCTAGCGCGGCGGTCCGGCAAGCTGACGCGGCGATGTGGCAGTACTCCATGCAGTTGCCGGCTAGGCTTCAGACGACAGGCGGCGCGATGCAGTAGGGCGAGGCGGTGCTGGCCGG
Organism: Viscum album; assembly: GCA_963277665.1. Taxonomy (NCBI): domain Eukaryota; kingdom Viridiplantae; phylum Streptophyta; class Magnoliopsida; order Santalales; family Viscaceae; genus Viscum; species Viscum album. The sequence continues at coordinate 921,315,353 of OY728142.1, read as the reverse complement.
GTGTAGGCAAATGGCCAGGGCGGCTGGGGAAGAGGGAGTCAGTGCGATTTGGGAGGCCGGGTGAGCGGCGTCGGCACTCGGGTGAACAGGTGTCGTGGCGCACTCCCCCCTAGGCGGGAACAAAGACCCCGCATCTTGGGGGTCTTCTTGCGGCAGAATGACGGGCCCTCGTGGCCGGTCTGCGGGTGGAATGCGTGTCCATGGCCGGTCCAACCCAAGGGGATTCGTCCCCTTGGCTCCGGGAACCCATAACATTCGCTACCGGTATCCGTTTTGTCTGCTATCTATAGCAGTGACTTCCTGGAGTCGAGATGAGATTTTTGAGATGGCCATGGGAATTTTTAATTCTCAAGATGAGGGCCTTGGTGGCGTGACACGCTTTTAAGTGGATTGACTTTTTTCTGGGGGATCTTGTTTTCAAAGGTGTGGACGCATTTGACGTCCATTTTGAGTGCCTTCAGTGGCGTTGCGACCCTAGCGTTGCGTCGGTGTATTCCAGTGTGATTTTGGGTGTTGAAACCGGAGTTGAGGTGTGGGCCCCACGACCCATATTTCAATCTTCATGCAGCACTTTACAACCATTTCGTCGGACGTCTGTTCGGGGCATGCGAGAAGTCATTTTTTGGGTGTTATTTTGAGGGAATTGCAATGGGAGAATCTGCCTGCTTTAATTCAGCACACTGGTGCGAGACCCATGAGGGTTGTTTTGGAAGTTGGAGGTGATTTTCAGCTTTATCATTGGGTGTCCGTTTTGGACAAGTGAATATTCCATCTTGTGTACTTCTTCGAGTGGATCACAACAGTGCGATCCGTTCGTTGTGCTTCAGGACCGGGATTCGAGTCCCATGTAGTACCGCTCGTGTGCGGTGTGCCGGAACGTATATTTTTCTCCGGATATCCACCCCAATCAAGTGATCAGTCCTTTTGATGAGTTTTCTTGAGGGGATCGCAATGGTGCGATGCGCCCGACTGTATTCGGGGTCGAGGCTCGGGACCATGGGACGTCATTCAGGCGTCAAGCGGTGTTGGATGACTTTTACATTGGATATTCGTTTGAGGCAAGTAAATAGTCTATCTCGTGTGTTATTTTGTGGGGAATACAACGGTGTAATCTGTTCAGGCGAACGAAACCTCTTACGCGATATTATTAAATGTGGCAATATAAAGGGTGCTCCGGTGGAGGTTCTTCTTGTCGTGTTCGGAAGCAAACCCTTGGTGTGCTATCACATGCACTCCCGTGTGAGTGAAGTAATTCTTGAAGAGTTGTAGTTGGTGATGACTGAGATGATGAGGTGGAAATTTGGAGTTGTAACATTTATTCCCTTCACGTTGATATTGGGTTCCACATGCATGATAGGCTTCGAGCTGGAAATGTTGTATACTCTGGGAGTATACAACAATTCTTGGTGGTACATGTGGTTGTTTGTACCTGAGAATGTTTTTGTGCATGGTAGGATTTGAATTGGGGCCATATGTCTTGTGGGCCCCATGTGCATTATGTGTTCTTCTTTACGTTCCCTTGACCTCTCGCGACATAGAGGGTTCGCCTGTTCTCATTTATTTGACCAGCAGGGTAGAGTTTCCCCTGGTTCTGTTCTCATTTGTTTGACTAGCAGGGATGAGTTTCCCCTGGTTCTGTTCTCGTTTGGTTTTGACCATCAGGGTTGAGTGGTTCTCCCCTGGTCCTATTCAGAATAGTTTCCACCATCAGGCTTGAGTGGTTCTCCCCTGGTTCTTCTCTTGATGGTTTGGCTGACAGAGTTGCTTTGTTTTCCCTGGTAGAGTTATTGTGGATTCGGTGTGACCAACAATTTACGCAGGCACTGATCCTCTACCTAGGAGGTTGTTTCCAGTAGGGCTGTCGAAGAGGTTGTTTCCAACAGATCTGGCCGGTTAGGTACCATCCAGTATGGATGGCCAGTGCGGTATCATCCATCAGAGATGACTAGAGTAGTACCATCAAGCAAGGATGGCCAGTGGGTTACCATCCAGCAGTGCTGGCCAGTACAGAGTTGTTCACCGAGCAGTACCATCCAGTAGGGATTGCCAGAGTGGTTCCAGGTTTACCTCCAGCGGGGTTGGGAAGTAGTCCATGATGCCAGGATTACCTCCAGATGTGCTGGGAAGTTGTCCCTGATGCTGGTTTTACCTCCAGATGGGCTGGGAGGTGGTCCCCGATGACGGCTCCGAGCCTCCCTCTAGTGGAGTACCATTTTACAGGACTGGGCATTAGGACTTGTCGATGAATTTATCCGGGTCTCCCTCCAGTGGATTACCCTTTCACGGGACTGGGCATTGTGGCACTCGTCGACTTTTTCCGGGTCTCCTTCCAGTGGGAACTCGTTGACTTACAGGGATTACCCTCTAGTGGGGTTGGACAGGGGGTCGCCTGTCGACATTGAGGAGACCTCTCAACTGCGGGTCAATGACAAGGTATGGTCTGAAGTTCCCCCAGAACTCTCAAGTATGAGGGGCTCTTTACCCACTGAGACACGTCCTTGTGACATGACCAAAAACCATCCGGGCGAGTCAGTGCCTCCCAAATCGAATAGTTTCAAGGTATGGTGATTTGAGCCCCTTGACTTGTAGTTCGGGGAAGACATGCGGGAAGCTGGGCATTGATGGTGTTTACTTATAGGAATATTGGATACTCACTTTCATGGGCTGAGATACAGGATGGAGATCCCCTTAAAATATTGTCTGATTTTCATGACGAGAAGTTCATTTTCTCACCATTTCCATCTCCTTATGTCTGGACAAGTCTACCTCCATTCCTTTGTTGGGTTGAGCTATAATCACTACTGTTACTCTACTGCACTCCTTGTTGTTGTCTTTACTGCACTCTCTCTATTGTACTCCTTTACATTTCCCTGTTCGATCTACTCCTCACCCTTCGTTACCTCCTTTGTTTCTCCCTCGAGCCTTTGGGGTATCCTACTGAGTATTTTTATACTCACCCCCGCTTGGGCTTTCCCCGCACCTGGTGTGCCCATGCAGATGACAGACAAGTTGGTCGTGACTTCAGTAGAGCTTAAATGTTTGGGAGCTTGGACTGCATGCGGTGGTCGTAGTCGGGTTTCGGGTGTGGGAATTTCCCAAGTGTTTTCTTTTGTTTACCTGTTGCTGGGTTGTGGCACTTTTCTGTTTGGGCGCGTGTTTTCCCCTTTTATTTTCAGTTTACCTTAAGTACATTCTTTATACTTTTTAGAGGTTGATGCACTTTGTGGTTTATTTATAGCAGTTGGTACTTTACATTCCCTTCTACTCTGCACTTTTTCATTGAGTTTGTTGCGCGTGTGTGTGTACAGTTACATAGGCAAAGGCCTCCCCGAGTTGTTTAGCCTTCGGCGTTGGTCTCTAGTCCCTGGCCTATAGAGGTGGGCTTGGGGTAGTGGCGGCTCAAGCCCAGGTAGGGTTTGTTCATGACATTAATAAACCTATGTTTATTATTTTAGAGCCCACAAAATGATAAAATTATGAAATATTTATGAAAATTAAATTTTTGATGAAAAATATCATTCAATGTGTTTTCCCCATTCTCTGCCTTTTTGAGGACATATATTACTATATTGTTCCTTAAATACCATTTTGAAATGAAATAATTTTTAGGGAAATAAATGTTTCCATAGTGATTTACAAACCATGTACGTGGATTTTCCAACGAGAATTTTGATTCTAAACTCATGTTTACTCTTCATCTATTGATTCTTCTTTACTATAAGTGGTATAAATTAAATGTGGAATGTATTATTATGTAAATATTTTGATGTGATTTGTGTCCCTATGAAAATATATCCCTCCAATTAATTAGGTAATGTGATGCATCTCATAATATAATTTTAATTCTTCATGTAAATGATTATATCATTGTTCTGAATGAAAACGTTATAATTTACAAACATATGTTATTCTTCCAAATGATGCTATATTTGATCAAACCTATGTGTGGTATTTGACTTCTATGACATAATATTTCTAATTTATTCATTTCCTCATTACAATTATATATCAAATCTCTCTATCTTATTTATGTTCAAGGTACCATATTTTCAAAATAATTATTATCACTATTCTCAGCCATTTTATTTTTATTCTTGTATCTTAATTTTCATTTGTTATCCTTCCTCTTGTTAGACTATTATATCACACATTTCATTTTTTGATCTATTATGTGACTACATGAATAGAGGAGAACATGAAATATTTTATATGGTTAATGTAGAAGGATTTTAATATAGAGTATAAATTATTGTGTATATGTTACATATGATTTCAATTTACTCATGATACTAAAACTTTTGATAATTGAATATATAACTATTATGTTATTTATCAACATAGTAATGTAATAGTAATGTAAAAAATTGAGGGTAATTAAAAGGAACATAGTTAGTTGACAGATAATTAATATTATATTATAAAAAAGCAGAGTAGTTATAAATGTTAATATGTTTTATTAAATTGGATGTTATTTAATCTTGATCCAAACAAAAAATAATTACTTGTAACATACTAATTGTTTCATATATTATTATATATTTTTTGGACATAGATCACTGTAATTATTTTATCTCATATATGGTGATTGATTCATTAGACATATCTTGTGATATTATTCCATGAATGATGGAAATTAATAATAATTTATGGAATAAAAAGAATAACGTTTTTATTTTCCCCGAAAGTCATGTGATTATTGTATACATTGAGATCTGGGAGGATTTTCTAGTTATTGATTTAAATATCTTAAAACATATCATTGGAATGGATTGAATGATAAACTCTAAATCTTAGATTGACTACTATCATTTGATGTTTTTTTTATTTTATCCTAATAGAAACAGCCTTGTTTTATATGTTGAGAGGTATCCATGATTAGGAAATTAAAGGCCTTTTATTCCTGGAATTGGGTCAATCTTGTGTGAGATAACTAATTTTATAATATATTCTTTATCTAACTTCTTGTGTTCATATTCATATTTTGGTGGGAATTTATCTCATAATATTTCATGATGACTTCTTTAAGATTACACAAGAGTAAGAAGTGAAACATTACATTGAAATTCTTTAAGGAAAAAGAAACATCATATTACCATCATAACAAATGAAACCAACTAAGTTAAAGGATCTTAAGGTAAATCATAAATTTTTTAGGAGAAAAGGATTAAAATTCCCCAAAATGCATGGAAAACATAAGTAATATTTACATTGAATTATTGTAAAATTATTCAAAATATCACTAATTATTAAAGGATAAAATATGTTCTGATTAAAAAAACCCACTTCCTTAGATTTATGATATATATGATTAAGAGAATGGAGTGACATGTTTTTAAAAATTATCCATAGGATATGGTATCACTAGTTGAGAGAGAAAGAGTAATATATTCTTAACATCCCTTTTAAGAGTATGTATGTGTGTTATGAATATTCATATTATAACATTTATACTAATTAATTCAATTTCATAATTTTTTATTTGATTGACCACATATTCTAATAATACATAGACACATTGGTTCCCATATTTATGTATAATAAAATATTTAGCAATAAAATATAAGATGATAAAAAGCATCATTTGGATTGATTTTTGAGAGAATTGATGTAGAATCACATATATAGATTTTTACATCCCATCCCACTTCATTGACGCAAGGAGTGATGCAGATGATAATTGGATAGTGGGTACATCAGTAAGACACCAAGACTGGGAATAAATTCGCAGTCCCTATACATATTTGGAAGATTTTGTTTCCATTTTTAAAGATGCAACTACCAAAACACAAAAATACAAATGATAAAAAACTCTATAATTTCCAGTTGTGATAGATATATCCCAAATACAAAAAAACCAACAACTACCTTTGAGTTTAAGTAAAAGTAGATGACATAATCAAGAAGATAAAGATACTACAAACATCAAAACACGATAGTGACATCAAAAAGACACACCAAAATTGATATAATCTTCAAAAAAAATTCCATTTAATAGAATCAAGAACCATCACTAATGAAAAAATACCAAATTCAATTACTCATGTCTCGATATATGACACTTTCAAACACACAGTAGTTCCCATGAAAAGGTTGAGTCTAAACTGGGTAGGATTTCTCCAATGACATACCAACATGTTCCATTGGGTCAAAACTTGTTATCACATTTATATTAAATAAATAAACATATTTTATAATAAATTAATCATAATCTATGACAATTTCCAAATATAAAAAAATATATATATCATTAATCATTTTTAAAAGTAGTTGGGAAAATAAAAAATATTTCCCAATAAACACATACCACGCATAATGACGTGACAACTGAATACTAATTAGATGTAAATTTTATATCCACCAATTAATCACAGTTAAATTATTCCCATTTTCTATTACACATTTAGGGCTGACCAAAATTTCTATATTTAATAAGGCCCCCTAAAATGTGACCTCAACACATGCAAACATGTATTCCAAATCTATATAAAACCATTCCAAAAATAATTATTTCATTAAAGTATTCCTATAAACCCACTTGAAGCATAAAAAGAAACCATAAATTAAAAATAAACCATTTTAATACATAACCAAAAAGGAATTTGTTAATACACCACTTTTTACACAATTTCAATAATTGAAAGAAGTAAAGACATCCACCATAAATCACATAGGGTCATTATAAAACATTTATTCAACACATTTAATTAATAATATTCTTTGAAGTTATATATAATTGAAATAAAACTAAGACTCTTGGTATGTCAAAAAAATAAGGAAATATAAATAATGGTATCAAAAATCGATATATGATCCCAACACACATCACCTTAACTAGATCCAACAAGGTAACATCATGAACCATTCATAACACATAGATCCATCAATACCAAAATATATATATACATCAAAGATAAAAATATTTAGAGGACATGGATCAAATAATAATAGAGACGAATGTGGGCCTACCGAAAAATATGGGACTCCAATGTAAATTTGTTCACCTATAGATCACTCATGGATTAAAGGAGGTAATCCCTTATATACTTGGATAAAATGGAATTCATGACATAGAATGGTTTGGGGAAAATGATGGATTATGGGATTATGTCATATTAAATAAAATTATTAATTATTTTCAGTTATTCACCACACTTTTAGATTGCACGTTTTTAGAACTATATTCCAACCATGTAATGGTAATATATCAATTCGTGGCCTCAAATGGTCATCATGCATGATTTGAAAAACCATGCATCATGTCTACATTTCCATCTATCTCGTGAAACATAATTTCACCTATGTATCTACATTTTTTCAAAAACCCTTCTGTGAACCATTTCCATACCATGTTCCTTATATCCTATTTGGCATGATTTCAAAGAGGTGTTTCAAAGATTCTACTAACTATTCTAAAACAGTCCTCCTCTTGAAAATCCACCAAAATTAGTAAAATACACCAAATACTTCCAAAACATTAGTTGATCATTATATACCATTATAACAAATTAATAGAGGCTTATGAAACCAAACCAAGGGGTGTTATACTCTCCCAACCATAGGCCATTCCATCTACATAAAGTAGATAACCCTTATTTTTATGGAAGTTTTTAGTTGATTGATATACTATTTACTTGTCAAACTCCCAAGATGATTTCCTATATCTTATCACATTTCCATAAGGACCACACTAGTGATATGATTTTTTTCATGTGGTTTATTCTCTTTATTATCAACTTATTTTTCTGGAATATGAATCAATAGAACATCCTACTATAATAAAGTGTGTTCCCCTAAAATCACACAGTTAGGATCAGATTGATACATCTTTTACCGAAACCCACGAAAATATTATAAATTGAATTTATCCTTTAGGAAAATTCCAACTGAAATTCAACCATAGAAAGTAAATCATGATTTCACAAAAGGATTGTGTATCGAGGAGATAAATTTACCTATCTACAAATTAAAATATTCCCAACAATTGGTGAAATTATAAATATCACAAGATTAATCACCTCAAATGAAAATGGTCATTGATGATGATCCACAGATGATTTCTGATGACTTTGATCCTAATCCATTAACATTATAATAAACTAAATCAATTGTACATTGTCTTTCACAAGTCTAGGTATAGTTAGTGATGTATCAACAATTTTCAGCCTAAAATGTATAGAACCATAAAGATTCCCATATAATCCATAAAAATGATCCATATGTATGGAGGCCACATAAATGATATTATAGGATAACTCTTCTATTGTTTGATTATCCACCTATGAGACACCAAAATTAATTATATAATCTATTATCACATCCTCCAACATTAGGATTTTATATTAAAACACTTCATCCACATGAATATGATAACTGGTATTTAGATTCTAATGTTTTCCCAAGTCGTGATGTTAGTATTTCAAAAAATGTGACATAATTCGAATCTATTTATCTTATAGAGTACATAATGGAACACTATACATCATTACATTTTTTTGAATATAGAATTTTTAAAAATCTTAAATTGAATTAGTTTCACAAAGAGGTATGAAATGAGACAACTTATTTATCAGATCCACTATCACCCATATGGAACCATGTTTCATATCATTTCTTCGAAGGAAAATTAAAAATTCCATGGTTATCAACTCATATTTCAACATGAGATCAATATATAAAATAACATTAATATTTTTCATTGATTCATATCATTTCATACCAACCAAATAAAACTATTATTTCAATACTTTTTACAATTTTTTAACCCTAGGATGTATAACCCTTCTCTAATGGTGGTAGGTACTAAGATTTTTTTCATGAAAATCCGAATGTATTTCAATCTATATTAGAATTAATAGTACTAAATTCCCATCTAGTTTCCATTATTTAATGATATCCACAACATTGAATATTTTACTTAAAGAAACTAAATTGTGATTAGTTATGTAATTGACTCGAACGTGTTCAACCAAATCATGTAAAAATGATAGAAAACTAGTAAACTATCTTATTATATGAATTTATTATTAATATCCACTTTGAAAGACATTAGTTTCCTTTTTACTAAATCCTCTTTATCCAATTACGAATATGACATCTTGTTCACTGAATCCTAAAGAGTGATCCCTTTTCATAGTGCATATATCATGCCAAAGTCTAACAAATTCAGATACTCCATTCATCTAAGATACCTTAAATTCAAACATATTTATTTAATAATATATATTAAAAAAATTTGATCTATAAAAAAATGAATTTCCCACCATTGTGATAATGAATCCAATACCATATAGCATGGACCACAAAATCAATTTCCATGACAGGTGTTGGGTAGTTCTTCTCATGAACCCATAAATGTTTTGATCCATAAACAACAATATTATGTCCCTACATGAGAACATATCCCATCCCTAATCCTAATGCATCACAATATACTACATAACAATGTCCAATCACTGTAAACATGAAGATAATTAATGATTCATGCCTACCCTACAGTTCTTGAAAGGATTTATGACACTCATCATTCCATTGAATGGAAATTACATTTCACACCAATGTTTTCATAAGTTATTCCATACATGAAAAATCTCCTATAAAATGTCATTAGTATCCTGTTATGTTAATGAAACTGTTAGCTCAAATAAATTATATAGTGGTGTCTAAGATGTAAAAACAACAATATTTTCAAATATACCATGAAATTTTTTCATAAAGTATATGGACATGGAAATATACCTATTTCCTAGAGAAATTAGACTTTGATAATTTTACATAATGATGAATTTCTCAAAATATACCTAAAGCTATCAACATGTGTTTCTAAATTTATTATTTTTTCCTATAATACACTAGTATATCATAAAAAATCAATAACATGACAAAAGGATGATACCAATTAATGATTCAATTCATCAATTACATATTTATAAGTGGATAATTCCTTTAACCAAAAGTCTAAACTATATATTTTTAATGGCCTTATTTAATTCTAAATGATTTCCTTGGAAGATCAACATTTTGAACATATAGACTGTGAAATACTAGAAGTAATTAAATTTTATAAAACCACTAGGATCCTCATAGATGATTAAAAAAATCATCAATTATAAGAAGAGGATACTAATTATATACATTATCATTGTTAAGATTATGATAATCCAAAATTAATATAATATATAATAAATCTATCATAAAAATAATTACAGATGTATCCCACTATGAAATACATGGTCAAATGATCCCTTTACATTTTAAATCTTACATTTACACATTCATTTCCTTAAATTATCTTGATTGCATAAGTTAAGACGAAAGGAAAATTTGGCTAGTAACATGAAGGATATTGATGGTATAAAACACTTATATTTTGGTGGAAACCATTGGAAATTTCTGCGAAGACCTCAAGGAATGGATAAAAGGCTGTCAAATAAAACTGTTTCTATTAGCATCCATAGATTCCAGTGTTTGTGTTTCTAACTAATAGGATATGATTCAAAAATTAATTCCAGAATTACTACTTGACATAAATTTACACCATAATATCCTCTAATGAGATACTCAAAGCAATCCATATACGCGAAACATACCATTAAAGCATGATAATTAATGTTGAATTTGAATGATGTAATCCTATCCATAATAAAAAAAACATGAAATACACATCCATATCAATCATGGTGAAATCCAAAAGTAACTCATCCTCTTTGATATTTATAATGTAAGATTTGACGAAAAAGGATCAACACACTCATAGTCCATGTAGAGAATTATGTTTTAAAATTCATTGAATCTTCTCAATATGTGGAAGCCATATTATCAGTAATTTAAGAAGAAATAAACAAGAGGGATTCACCAGTATAAAACAATGGATTCTCAAGGAATGAATTTAAATTAATCATAACTATCTCCCTCAAAGGCACATAGCATAGATAGATCAAACATGATCACTTTCTTATATCCATATTAATTCATAGTCTCTATAATTTTATATTTGTTTCCTTTTGGAAATTCCAGTGGCTAAAGAACCATGGTGTTCCTAGAATCACCTTCGTTCATTTTATATTGATGAAGATAATTATTATTTTATATTCGTCCTATCGATGTATATGATTTCTATGAAATATGAAAAGTGTCTCTATAACTAGACAATTTATCACTATTATAATAGAATGGAAGAGTTATAGTCTTATTGAAATTGTGAAGTGATTTATGTGTTCTTATACAATATTACTTTATATGGTCAAAATAACCACGTTGAAAAAAACTAAGATCTCTTTTAGGTTTTGGAGGAAGACTTACTAATATCATTCTCAAGAATCTTTGGTTTTATTCCACATTAAAATTATGTGTCCATATTCATCTCATTCCCAATATTAGAGTTCTCTCCTATTCAAATTAAAATAATCATTCTCTAAAAAAATAATATTTCATGAGATATCCTTTTTGTGTATACTTTCTCAAATGAGAATATCATTATAATTTGTTATGTAAACCATGAATATCATAGAGATAATATATACCCTAAAATCCGATTCAAAAAAATGAACTTCAACATTTGAACTTCAATAAATTCTAGGGAAACTATACAATATTCACAAATTTAGCTCTATATTATGTCATAGAGATATTATCATTCTTCAAAATGAAGAAGTATAGAGTAATGGAAATATAAAATATAAGAGGGTATGATTTCCTATTAAAAAATTATTCAAAATATTACCATGCCATGCCTTGGTCCAATTTTTCTTAAACATCTAATTCAAAAATTAATGTTCCAAATACTGCAACATATAAATTCATAACATAACTTTTATATACTCTCGTGTCCTAAGTAAATCAAATATTTTATTAATCTTATTCAAAAATACTTCTTATTTTTCTAGCATAGAATCTTCCCAAATGATGGTATTGGTTTTTCATTTAGAACTAAACAGAATGACCTCCTTTTTTTAGTTCATCATTTCAATAATGCATATCCATGGCATGGAAATCAAAGATGTTTTTTTAACCAGTTGATGGTATACATGCAGATAAACGTAAACTACATTTTTAAAATCCCATTCCAATTTTTTTATGACACCTACCATGTTCCATTATTAAATATGAAAACACAAATCTATTTAGTCTCAGTCATTAAAAAATGAACGTTTTCCATTTTCAATCTATAACATCAACATGTATCATAATATATCTCCCCACCATTAAACCATCAAAAACATTTTACCTTTTTTACAATACTCTCTCCATGAATTTCAAAATAATGTATTTTCATGATTTTAATTAATTATCCCATTTTTTCATTTTATTAATTATTTTACTCAAAATTATCAATGAAATCAACCCAGTAATTTTTATAGTAAACTTATTTCATAAAAAATTGATCAGTTATCCCCATCATGCTGAGGTGACAACTCACCTAGAAGTAACATGAAACATTAAAGTACGCAAACACCATGGTAACATGAAGTTAAATATTATGAGGTTACATTTGGCAATTTTAGAACTATATTTGATTCTACGAAAAAAAAAATTTAATACCTTCCCAAGAGTTAAAATGATACTATTTGTAAATCTAGTCCTAACAAAGATTGAAACTATTTCCTATATAAATTATCAAAAAAAATTGTGATCCTTTTTTTCCAAAAATTTTATTTGGGATGACCAAGACTAATATCATTTGTAATATATTTACCCACCAAATAGTCCAAAGATTTTATAAGGGTTTTACTAGGCCTTAGGTGATATCCGTAAGCTGAGAATGGGTAAAAATAAATTCCAAATTCCTTAGATCATTTGTGGGATGATTTTAAATTTATAATGATAAAATAACTAAATCAAAAAAATACTTACCAAAAATTCTCTACATGATTCGAGAATATAAAATTCAATACAAATAAATTAAAAATAAAAACCATATAAAAATAAAATATGAAACCAAAATAAGTACACAAGAGGACCAGGATACAAAAAAACTCAACACTCTAAATGGTCAACAATAGAAAACACAATAACTATTCTAATATCCAATCCCATAAGCCAATCTACGGTATCATGAAGAATCAATAAATAACTAAGATACATTACCATTAAATATTTTATGATATATGAAATATGAAACTAAAATTAGTGGCCCCTTTTTGGGTGACTCTTAACCCATCAGGATTTCCACAATGACTTCCCAACTCCTTCTACTTGAAAAAAACATGTTATCACATTTATATAAAACAATGTAATGAATTTTAAAATTGTTTATAATTAATCAATAAATTTTTACATGGAATGAAATGAACAAATTATGAAACATTTTTACAATCATTTAGAACACCCAAAACAATGTATCCACACACAAATAGCTTTCATGTTCATGTGAAAGTTACACAATCATGATTCGTCACTCGTCGATCAACCAATTCATCAAAAGTTGATAAATCCCATATTCCATTACACATTAAGAACTAATAACCAGGGATTATTTCAATAGATGCCAAAAACTGAAATAATAAAACACATTGACATGTATAAAACAATATGTAAAAACATTTTGAAAAACAAAATATTTATTTAAACAATCTCTAAAACCCAATTCCATATACCTTAACAAAACAATAATTTTAAAATACAAATTTTAAAATAATATCCAAATTAGAATTCCCTAATCATACCACTTTTTTAAAAAAATTCAAAAACCAAGACCATTCACGATATACCAAACAATTAAACAAGTATTTGATCCCAATTTTTATAATAAAAATGAATTAAAACTAATCCTTCGAGTTGTAAATAATTTGTATTTAAGAGAGAAACTACATTTCATAAAAAATATGGTGAAAATAGAAAATGTAACACCAAAACATCCTGAGCCAATAAAAAAACATTTTCTCTTCAGTGGATCAAATAATATAATATCATAACCAATTCTTAACACATATATTGATCCAGAATAGACTAGAGTTATGTTTCAATGGGAGAGATGGACATTTTATCCAATAAGAATGAATATGATCATGCACTTAATAATGAATTTGTGCCTTTAATTCACCTTGATATACCTAAGGCTCTTACCTAGACAAATTGGGTCATTTCTGATGTTTTAGGAGATAAAGTAATTTTTGAGTTATTGGTGTATTATAGAAAAATAATCACTTATGGGATTAATCAGTATTATATAAACATTCAATGGAGTTAAAATTGAACAATTTATTGTTTATAAAACCTTGATCCAACTATGAAATGGTATTTAATTAAGGACATTCCTCACACAACTAGGTCACAATATTATAAAAACAATGAGCCGACCATAAATTTCCATCAATCTCAAGAATCATAGTGTCTCCTTGGCATCGGAAATTTTTTCCCAAACCAAATTCCAACAATGTTCCTGCCAAGTTCCCACTATAGTTTTAAAGATTCCTAGTGTTGTTCCATGGTTTCTACTAACCATGATTAATCCATGACCCTTAAATAAACTCTTCAAAATGTTACAAATCTCATATTAACCTATTAAAAATAAAACTTTAATTATATAGAACTAGTATTCTCCCATGCTATTTCATGATGTATTCAATTACTTGTTTTTATTTTAATAAGAGTTCAATATTTATAAAAGATGAGATGAAATAGTAATGTAGAATAAATTTTAATTAGAATGTATTGGTGTATGATAATGTAAAAAGAGTGCATAGAATATTAAGACACCATTTGAATAATTGAAAAATAAAAAGGATAGAGTAAAAATATATAAATTTTTTAATTTTAAGGAAGATGATTTGAATTCATTTTTAGTTTCGATCACAGTTACTGTAATGTGGGCACTAAAAACTGAAAGATAATACAAAGATAAGACAGTCGTTGTAATAATAAAAAAATGAAATGTGAAAATATATAAATTAATAATATATTGAATGTGTGGGATTTTTTGGAAGAAAGAAAACATAGTGAAACTATTCGTCAATTATATCGAAAATATGGAATGAGGGACATAGAGATCAGAGACAATGATGAAACCGAAGATGAAATTGAATACAATTAATAGATGAAAATAGAGAGTCTATATCCACTTCATTATTACTGAAATTATAAAATTGGATCAAAAAAATAGATGAAGACTAATTGAATTTGGTTATTTCTTCACTAAATGTCAATATACTTGAGTTGTTGTCTATAAAATCTTAGTTAAATAGAGACCTTTCCTATGTAAGCATAGGGGCACCAATAATTCTTCTCACCAAGTGGATCCATGCACCCATGATAAGCGGCATTGAAATGTGTTAATAATTTAGAAGTGAACAATAAAATTTAATAAAAAATATTTTTAAATTACAATTATGTCATAGTTCTCAAATATGAATATGTAATAGTACATATTGAATTATTTACAATGAATTTAAACAAAAACAGTAAATGGAAACAAAATTTATTGATATATGAAGTATCTGAAACATTTAAACAGAATCATGGAACCATAATTTGAAAAAAAAAAGAACACCATAGTTCATTATCAGCAAATAAACAACTGTATACTGTTATTTAAACCTAGATATAGGACAATGGAATGTTCTGTGACTTCAGTAATAGTACTTAAACACCGTTTTAGTAATAGATACATGAATGATAACAGTAACATCAACCATGATTTTCAACAGTAGTATGTCCACCCAGAGTCCATCTAGTGTCATTAGAATGTGTATTCAATAGCCTCCTCATATAGATATCATCTATCGATGTAGACCAGCTACAGTTCATCATGTTTGTAGACAATTATATTGATCCCTTCACTAGGTAACTAAATATCAATGTTACTAAAAGTAGTGGATTTCATGGAAAAAACCAAGAAATCAACTATTTATTCATAATGTTTCGAATCATACTTTGAATCAAAGATTATAAATTTGAATGAGTAGGGAAAATCCATAAGAAATCAAGGTATGTTTAAATAAAAAAATACAAAAAAAATTTATGCATGATTTCGTAAAAATAAATAACATGATATTTTGTATGAGTGAATTTCTAAGAAGCTAAAATGATACAGCACTCTATGGAATGTTAAAAAAGAGTAATTTAGCATTGTTGAGGGAGAACACAGTTTAAGGATCAATAAGATTATTGGTTGTTATAATACTAATTCTATAATAAAAAATGATCGAATAATTATGATGTCAATTATAATGTGAAAAAAGAAAAGCCAAAAGCCACAATTATGGGAAAAAAGTTACAGAAATTTGTGACATCTTATTTGTAGAAGTAAATAATAAAATAAAGCATGATCAAATTATAAAAAAGAATAAGATAACAAAAAAACATATCAAAATGGTCCACCGATAACTAAAAATGATAACTCATTTCTTCTCACATTCATAAATACGTCTTCCAAATTTGTGGGCAACAGGTACCTGAAAATTCAAAATCATCTATACTCATAACAAATGCCATAAAAATATAGAAATGGACTCAATAATAGAGAAAAACATGATTGAGACTATTAAGACCTCTAAAATGGGTTGTTTTGAGGATTCTAGACCATTATCCTCAATATCACAAGTTGATGGAAAGTAAAGGTAGATTGACTTACAACTACTAAAATTAATCAGTGATTCTGAAGACATGGTGTGAAGACAATTATTTAATCTATCGAAAAACCAATGTTTAACACAACAAGAACACATAATGGATGGTTATTATAAACAGACGTGTCCCTAGAAGACACGATATACCCATGAAAAGACGTAGAGATGCCCAGGTTTGAAGAAGAGCGATATCCTACATCTGATAGAGAATCATAAAAAAATAGGGAATTCGAGCTAGACCGAGGATTGACATGGGTTTTTAGGATTGCTGGAGATAGGTTCATTCCCATTTTTTGCTACTACATACCAAAAACCATAATCCAAAAATCTATAAAAAAACATGTTTATTTGAAATGAACATGTGACAATTGTTAAAAATTGTATATGAGTAACATATTATTGCCAAAAATTTAAGGAAATTGAAAAGAGAATGTCTTCAATTTTCATATTGGATTCAGTCACATCCATGCCCCACATGACCATAAATTTTCCATATAATTAACTTATTTACATACAGGAAATACTATTCAATAGTTACAATTGAAATTTTATTCAAAAAAAATTATTCAAAACTTCATACATGTTTGGTATATGAACTAAACAGACTAAAATTGAACACATGTGGTCATAGTTCTCAAATATGAAAAAGTAAATGTAAATACTGAATTATGTAAAATTAATTTTAACAGAAACTGTAAATGGAAACATAAGTGATTGATAGATAAAGTAGCTGAAACATTGAAACAGAAACATAGAAACATAATCTGAATAAGAATAGAACAATAGGTTCATTGTAAGAAAATAAACAACTCAAGACTATTATTTCACCCTATAAATAGGACAATTGAATGTGATGTGACTTTGGTAAATGTATATAAATATAGTTTCAGTAGAAGATACATGAACCATAATAGTAATATCAACAATGATTTTAAAAAGTAGTTTGTCCACCCAGAGTCCAGCTTGATTCATTAGAATGAGCATTCAATAGCCTCCCAGTACTAATATCATCTATCAATACAGATCAGCTACTATTCTTCAAGTTTGTAGATAGTTATATTGATCCCTTCAATATGTAATTAATCACCAATTTTAGTAAAAGTAGTGGATTTCATCGAAAAACCACAAAATTTTATATTTATTAATAATTTTTCAAATCATAATTTGAATAAAAGATTATAAATTTGAATGAGTATTGAAAATCCATAAAAAAGGTAATTCACAAAAGGAAGAAAAGTCACAGAAGGACGTACCAATTATAGAAATAATGGTTCTATGGAATAACATATAAAATTCCCCAACACTGGCCAGATGGAAGCTATAAACATATCCTATGATTTTCCTTAGATTTAAACCCAACGTAAAGAAAACATAAAAACATATGAAGCTGGTTTCCTTTTTCAATTACTAACCTAGGACGGAATGCATTTATGTTCTGAGTCTCCCATCTAAGTAATTTCTTAATGGTTCCATAGGAGACCATCATATATTACCATTGAAAATATTCCATCTAAGGAACATGTTCATGAATAGTAAGGAAGAAGAAACAAAGACACTTGATGACAGAGAATTAAAAAATTAAAGAATTAAATAATTAGAAAAAAGAAATCTGTAATTTACAAACTGCATATGAAACATCTCTACCATGGGATGGTTTACTAAAGTCATGTTTTTGAATTTAAATATAGTTTTATTATAGATTCAAAAAATATTGACCGAGCAAAAGATGTACATCCAATGCTTAGTGATTCAAGGTAGGAGATGTATTTTATTGATGATACAATAATCCATATATAACTAGAATAATAAAATTTTTAGAGAAGTAATCACTTTTCCAGAAAATTATGAGAACCCACCATATAAGGGGGATCACTGACAATGTACATAACTCACTACATCTATTATTCTATAACATCCATGCAGAATCAAAATCATACCAAAAAATCCAAATTATATCCACAAGCTACATAACATCCATGAAAAATGAAAAAAGAGTAGTATATGTGAACCAATAATGTAGAAAATGTTACCTAGAAATACATTATTTTAATACATCATTGAATATAAATTGACATACCTATAGTAAAGGAAATTTAATTGGGATTCTACATCAGTTTTCCAAATCCTCAGCTAGTTGCTGCCTTTTACCGATGTTAGGATAGAAAAATAACTAACCCATGGATTGTATCTATAAGTAATCATAGAAGAAAAACATAAAAGCATCTAATTAATCATTTTATACATAAAAATAGGATGTTTTATGGACAGTACCCAGTGGTGGGTTGTTCAAGCAGAAGATACAGCTGAAACATCACATACAAATCATCAATGCTCACCCTTGAAGTTAAATTGGCCATCGTCATGCCCCAATGTTGGGATCACAGGTTGTATGATGAGATAAGCATATCCAATCAGTATAATACATGATCTACTACTCTAAAATACATGATCCAATAATATAATGTTTAAAAATAGGAAGACATACGAATGAAGATTAATTTTTCTATATTATATAGTCAAACCTCGTATCCGAAAAGGATTCATTTAGTACATAATAATACTGCATATCAGACTATCCTTATCGAAATTCTTTTGTGGTCATAAGAAATATGGAAATAGTTTTCCATAACTAATATAGAAACACTTATTAAGAAGAAATACATTTTCGAAACTCATCACATCCCATATTGAAACTCATGGTTTTTTAAGAATAAGTTTCCCATATTAAAGTAGTCAAACCTCATAACCTATTGAGATTCATTTAGTACATACTAAGGATGAATTTCAAACTATCCATATAAACCTAAAATGGTGAGCATAAGCAATCTAGAAACACATACACATAAAAACATGGAAATAATTATGTATATGAATTGTGTAAAAAACTATTTCTGGACAATTCGGAAATAGGTGAACAATCGATCCATAAATATATATGTATAACTAATATGGAAATAGTTACATATAATTTTTTTTAAAACACTTAAATATTTTTATTCTATAAGAAATTATGTAAATTTCATGGCCATCTGAATGCAGGTGCACCTAAATGATATATCCAAGTAATAAAAAGATATGGTAGGTGGAACAGTATAGATAAGTCAGTGGGGACGTAGCAGTATCGAAGGAATAAGGTTCCCTTAAAACACATTCCTCTATCAATGATTCTATAGGAGTTGAATTGAAATTCCTAGAAGAATTTCATTGGATTCCCTAATGATTCCCACAAGTTCCAACATTACTAAAATAGAAATTCTAACCTAAACATAATTATAAATTAGAAACACCTAATGATATGATGCACCACATTAACATAATAATAAAAACATAATCGAAAATCATCTCTAACAATATTTCGAATAATTGTTTGTGAATATCATCTTTACCATATTAACTAATCATACTTGATATCATACATGGATTCATTTAGTACATTCTAATTCTAGATATGAATTTATGCACATCAACCAACATTGGTTACCATAATCAGTATGGAAATAGGTTTTCATAAGAAATCTCAAGCAATCTGTAAATAGTCATACATAATAAAAATGTAGAAACATTATTTCTAAGAAATTGATAAATAGTTGTAAAAGAAATCAGGAAAATATTGCTAAGAAAATTTGACATAACAGAAATCTAACAAAAAAAGATTTATTTCGGAAAGGAATGTTTACTAATGACACAAAAATTGGACAAAAAAATATTTACATAAAACGCTATTTATTAACAGGTGCTAAGAAGACATACTAATATGAAGACATTATAATGAAAATTACCATTAAGGATTTTGAGAAAAAAATTTATGAAATTAATGATACAAAATATTATTTATTATTAATATCACAAATAACAAATATTAATGAAAAACAACAATAATAAATTAATTATTATTATAATGGATAATGAAATAATAGTGAGAAATAATTACCTCAAATCGTCATTACGATTTCTATAAAAAAATCTAGATATGATGATAAAGATACCCGCATCTACGAAAACAAGCAAGTTCATCGAGGAATGTTTCAATGTTCATGTTATGTAGAATCAATGAAGTGATCGGGAATAACATCAAATATGGAAGGAAATTAATCAAATAATGATACAACAATAGTAAGATACAAATCTATAATGGGGGAGGGGTAAAGGTAATATAGTATTTTGGATAAAAAATAACTTCAGTAAAATACATGATGATACAAAAGGAAAAAAATATTTTAGATAAAAAATCATGTATAGTATATTGAATGAAAATATAGAATAATATTTATATGGCTACATAATAAAATTATGATACATATATACTAAACATTTATATTATAACAACACTAACAGAATATGAAATCAGCTAATCTACAATCTGCAAACAATATGCAATCTTCATGTAATTATGCATAAGCAATTTGAAAACATTTTTCTATAAGAAAAAACTTATGTATAAGAAATTTTCAAACAATTAATTATAATAAATATGCAATTTGCAATATGAAAAAAGTTAAATATAAGAAATCTAAAAAATAATATATGGAATACTTTTAAGCAATTTGTAATATGAGAACACTTATATATAAGAATCCATAAAACACTTATGTATATGAAATCTGCAAAGAATTTTTATTGATATCCAATTGAAATGAATAAATGCATTGTATTTTTTAACAATAGAAAAAATGAAAACAAGTACAAAAAATGCACATTTTTAAATTTTAATATTTCCATAAAAATAAAAGTCAATCAATTGTATAGTTATATACCTGACTGGATTAAATATGAATGGATGATTTAATGTACCCAATGTCAGTGAATAAACTATGCATTAAATATAATACATTTTTAATAATCTAATACATTTGTAAAAAACCAATGTAATCTGCATTATTGAAACTACAAAAAAATGTGTATTGAATAAAATCAGTTAGGTATACCTATAATGGAGCACACTTTGATGTGATAGAGGAAATCCATTTCAGAAATGAAAAAATTTATAGATGTAGAAATATTGACCGAGAAAAAGAAGTACATGAAATTATTGGTGAGTCAAAGCAGGATATTTATTGTATTGATGATTGAATAATCAATATGTAGATGGAAAACTAATTCTTTGAGAGAACTGAACAATTTTCCATAATATTATGAGAAACCACCATTTGTGATGAAATATATTGTATTATAGATAGCAAAATTAGTATTAATATAGTAAAAAAGAGAAACTATAAAGCAGATTGAGCTATTACAGGGAAGATGTATAGGATAAAATACCATATTCTGGATGCGCTGAGAGCTGGATCATTCTGCACATATGAAAAATTATAACCCCTTGTCTATTTCTGCAAAGGAACAGAATAAGGAGATAGATTTTCAATGAAAAAAATTGCTTTTATGATGGTGAATGGATTCACGAGGAGAGTGAGGGGATTTCTTAAGCAAAGCAGATATCAGAGGAGGGGGATAATATAGGGAACCCTAGGAGATGGTAATGGATTTCATGAGTGGGAGCAGTGGGGGTTGGAGGGGTTGAGGGCGGAAGGAGGAAGATTATACTGTTGGATGATGATAGTAGAGTTCAAAGTCTATGAATAACATGAGGTAACCTAAGATATAGTTTTCCAAAATTCTAATGCAGGAGCCATAAAAAGATTTGAGTGGATTGTATAGGACGAACTGATGCAATGGAGCGATGAAATGGTGAGGATTATGACGATGGTGGTTTGCGGGGAGACCTGGATGAGGGTAGGTGAAATCTAACTGGGAACCATTGTAAAAGATGCAGAATAGCGAGGGGGCCTCATTTTTGCAGGTGGATTCTAGAGGATGACCTAATGTAGTGTAGGAGTGAAAATGGTGAGGAGGATGCCAACAGTGGTTTGCGGGAAGGTATGGATGAGGGTAGTTGAAATTGAATCAGGGACCGCAATAGATGATGCCGAATAATGAGGGGGCTTCGGGTTTGGAGGGAAGGGGTTTGGAGAAACCATAGCTGATGGATAGGTAGAGGTCGCAATCACTATTTTCCAGGGCAGTAGTATGATATGGATCCTGATTTTGGAGGGAGGAGATTATTTTTTTGGGCGACGTGGATGTTTGGAGAGATGACAAGAAAGATAAAATGAATGTGGAAGAACATTGGAGTGACACGTGGTAGTTGAAATTCCAGAATGAGTATATATAGTAGATTAAAATATATGAAAAAATTAGTATATACCATAAATTGTGTATGATACATAACAAACATAGTTTGTTCCCCATTAGGATTCATGAAGTTGTAATTTTATCCTGGGTATTTATAAAATATTATTTAAATAAGTTAAATCAATTTTATTATGTTGATTCCATGTGACAAATATAATAATTTATTTGAGATAAAATTTTCTTTATTATGATATAATATTATAGGTGGTTTAATGAATAGTTTTAGATACTATTACCTCTCTTGAAATATAAAAAAATGGATTAATTTTAGAATGGAAGAAAATAATAAATCAGTTATTTTATGAGATGAATAAATGTATGACATCTGTTCTTAACTGATGTTTTATTTTTTTTATTATGATTGACTTTTGGTGTATCAAAACACATTTTTTTCTAATTTGTGAAGAATTTGATTAATAAAAACAATTTTTAGTATATGGACCACGTCAGGTGTGTCCTCTTTGGATGAATTACCTCATCCATGAATTGGAATAAGTGAAGGTAATTCATACAGTAAAATAGTTTAACTAATATATATTTTTGGTGAATTTTACCATTTTTACAGATAATAGAAATATGATTTTCAAATTAAATAAGAAGGATATCAATAATAGGTGGATATTATATTTTTATTATATTCAGATGTTTTAATTTGGTGACGTACATACCCCCAATTAATTTTAATGAAATATTTGATGGTTTATGCCTGAAACTACCAACTCAATATGTTATTTATTGTGAGGAATAATGATATAATATGAGACACTTAATTTTTTTTAAATTTGATTAAATATAATACTATGATAAAATATTTAAACATTTAACTACATAACATTGTAATGTAAGGACACTATATTCAATAGTATATCCAGCACAAAACACCAAGCTTAAACTTCCCATAACATATATTCTCTTATGATTAATCACTTCGATATTATATGGAGCCTTAACCCATGAGACCAAATGAACCATTATCTAGTATATTGTTATGACACAACTAGTTAATTAGAGTGTATGAACTATAATTACTATTTTATCAAGATTATGGGTATCCATTTGTTTCAAATAAAAATATTAACATTTAAATTAATAAGAAATGTTTTATTTTGAAAAACTATATTTTTATAAAAAAGATGGTTTAATCACACTTTACGCACATAATAAAAAATAAATTTCAAAATTTATTTTAAAATTAATTTTACATTATAAATTATTTTTTTATGTATTCATATAAAAATTATCTTTGGGTGATTTTTTTATTTTAATTAAAATTTTCATTTATGGTTGAACAATAAACATAAAACATTATTTTTGAAAAATATGTTTACAGTTAAATAATTTTCACTGATGAGTTACATTTTAAATTGATTTTAATGTAAATTTAGTTCTATGATATAATAATTTATATAAATTAGGTTGTTACATTCTAATCCATGTTGAATTTTGGTACTAAATTCATTTATTTTTAGGATAATTTTTTCTTTGTAAACCCTTTTCTTCTTTACGTCTCTAGATATAATTTTAAATTGGATTATGAAACGTCATTGAATTTAATTTAGAGAAATAGATTAAATATTTGAAATATGAATAATTACTATTACTTATGAAATTCTACTGAATTTTTTACCATTGTGAATAATAAAACAAGTAAAAATTATTTACTATAGTGAAGGTTAAAAATTCATTATACGTGTTCAAACTAAAATAATAAGGGTCAGAAAGAACTAAAAAAATTTCCAAAACAAATTGAAAGGAAATATTTAAACATTATCATATCTAATGATTGATAATTTTCTATTTGAAGTAGTTTTTCATGATAAATATGTTGGTGTAATTAAAAATTTTAACTAATTACATATTTGTACTCTCCCAAACATACAAAAGTCCACGCCTCTCATCCCCACTTTACATTTCCAAAGATATTTTTTACATCCAAGACCTTCCATAATATATTTAATAAGATTCTACTAAAATCCTAGTTCCATTTTATTGTTTATAAATTTATCCTTTGAAGTATTTATCTAATTAACTAATGATGTTGTCCAAAAAAGAAGTAGTATTATAAAAAACGTGTTTTTATTTTGTTTCTTCTCCTAGTAATTAAAATATTTCTTCAAATATAATTTTATAATATCATTAATATATTAATTATATATTGGTTTTATTATGTATTTTCAATTACATATACCCATATACACTTCCATCCAATATAAAATGAAATTGTATACCATGTCTACAATGTACTACCACCACATGAATAGATATACCTCATTTTCCATCGTCACATATAATGGATTGATTTAATTATGGAATAAACATGTTTATATGATATTTAATATATTATTTTACTTTTTATTTATAATATATATAAATATTATTTCTTCCATGTCCATTTCAAAAAATGATAACTTCACTTGTCCATATGGGGAATGATCGCCTCATGAAGCGATGCGATTTATTTTCCACTTAAGAATTACATGGAAGATAATAATATTGAAATTAATGAATATATTTGATATAAATTAATTATACTTCTTATTTTGAAATTTTTATGTCATCTATTTCCTTACCATTTCTCCCATTAATTAAATGATAATGTTACTCTTGTGTACATATGTCCTACTATCTCCATGAAGTGATGCTACCCATTATCCTTGTTCAAATTTAAATAATGATTATAAAAATTTAAATAATGAAAATGATTTATTTATATAATTAATATAATTACTAGTCTTATTTAACTATATAATATGTCCATGATCTAGAGCATTCACAACAAAATATTCATGGGAAAATAAGTCAATTAACACACTAATACATAAAAGTTATAAAATATTAGTAACTAAAATGTTGTAAAATGTAATAAGTGGATAATATATGATATTATAAACATTTATATGTTTCTAGTAAAATTATTAAATTATTAAAAACAACATATTGGTGTTTAAAGAATTTTCAACCAATTTAATTCACTAGTTTATGAACCTATCTCAATTTCACATTATTAAAGAATATTGCAATGTTATGAACCTGATTTTCTTTTATATGGGTTATATACCTACCATTTATATATAATATCATGATTAAAAAAATCAGGTTATTTAAAGATTCAATTTGATTTATATCATCTAAGGTTATTTTACATAATAGTAACCAAATCATAAAGGATTTCATAAATGGATTTCCTTTCATTGGGTTATATTACATTTTTAATATCATTTTTATTAGATGATTATATTTGTAATTACTTTTCATGTAATATCCCAGAATTAATAAAGGTATGAAATTGCCTAAATATTGATCTCAATCACATTATTTTTGATAATATATTGTTTACTAGATATACGATGAGGTTTAGGGGTGTTATAGGGTTTTGGGTCATGAGAGAAAAGGAAATATGGACTTTCTGTTCATGTTTCATTGGTTTTTCATGGATATAAGATCTCCTATGAGGGGGAAGGACAAACCATTTGACCTTGTGTGGAGTCATTCCATGGGATTGTTTTTTTGAATTTTCAAACCATGTCGCCCTCAAGATGTCACTATATAACTTATCCCATTTGGATAAAGGCAGGCCCACGGGTTTCACATGGTTTAGAAAACTGTTGGACCAAACCGTTATCCCCATTAAAAAGTAAAAAATTACCCTTTACATCCTATAACATTATGTTCCTAACTCAATTTTCTCATCACTTAGTCCTCATCTTGGCCTAGTGACAAACCAAACTCCTGAAAAATTACCAATAATCAATATCCTATGATTCTAAGCTATATAGAGCATCATTGGCTACTAATTGAAACTTAATATGAGTGTAATATTTCTCTTGATTAAATTTTCTAGAATATTGTTTTTAGTTTCTTCTTTACTCATAAAAATACCTAAATCACTCTTTTATGGAATAACATATTTTGGGTCTTCAAAGGGTTCTTGAATCATATCCAAGGATAAGTTTAAGGATGCGTTCATCTTTAGATTCAATGTAGGTGGTATACAAAATATATCCCATAGTTTTATTATAATATTGAGCATGTCCGGTTGTAAAATTTCATCCCCCCAAGATGTGGATTAGAAGAAATATGAAATATTTTGTATTTTTTCTCTAAATTATGATTTAGACCCCTAATGATCCCGATGGTATGTATTGAAACTAATAAGACCCATTTTGGTCCACCAATATAGTGTTACAATATAGTTGAACAAGTAAAAATTTTCTGTTAATTTTAGAGATCACTTTTAATGAAATAGATCCCAAGATAAATGTGTTTAATTGTTGGTTCAAATACTAAACTTGCAATAATGGAAGTGGTGTCCAGTTACTGACAATGGCATCAGATATTGTTAGTAAAATAGTACAACGTGTCAAATGGAATAATGTTAATCTATCAAGTGACTTTGGAGATTTTAATGGAATTACATAATTGAGATAATTAATTTTAATTGAAGAACATAGTGAAAAGGTTTAATTATTTACTAGTTTTTGAATATACAAAATGTGTTAAGGTATAAAAAGGAATTGGGTTAAATTGGATATTCTAAGTGGGTTAATTAGGATACTGTAAATTAATGGTTCATGTATTAATGGGTTATGGATTTGTGATGATTTATATGTTGATTTAAATATAAATTGTTAATTTAATTATTATTTATTATGAATGGGTTTTCATATGTTATAGGGGTTAATAAATAAATAATCATGTGAGCATATATTAATAGTTTTTGTGTGTTATACATCAGGATCTATGCCCACATGTCAGGATAGACTAATTATCTAAACACCACCTCATAATGTACATGTTACTAATTGAGATTGAGTCTCTATGCCCTTAATGGGGGACCTCTTATAGTGACCCATCTAGGGGAAACTCATTGTGGATTTTGGGTCAAGGATAATAAAAGGTTGTGTTAGAATGGTTATTTTATGTGGTCTTATTTTTTTGTGAAGCTATAGAGATATTAGGATGTCTATGGCCCTGGAAATGAGCTCTTTCTAGGGAGTAGGGAACCCATGTATGAGAGAAAACCCAAGTACCCAATACAAATTATAGTTCTTGGTGTTTTTTTTATGGTTTAATGGAATTTCATGATTGGGTGATACAATAGTTGTGTGATGTTACTATTTTATGATATTTTAATTATGGATGGAATGTAATTAGATTGTGCATTCAAGTATCATTACAGTCACATAGAATGTTTTTCAGAAGGAATCGTGATAAGAACACATGTGAGGGATGTGTGGGCAATGAAGGGTAGAATTAATTTTTCATTATTGAAATAATAATGAAAATTATATATAGTATTTATGGTACAAATGGAAGGTGGAAATATTGTGAAATAATGGTTAAATAATGTTTCTCACTGAGTGGATATGAATGAGCTAAAAATAGTATGTATCAAGTTGTAAAATTTGATTGTGCCTACGATGAATGATTCTATTAGTGAGTTTATAAATGAATTATAAAAGGTATCTTATGAAGACTTGTGGTAATGTAAGTTAGTTTAACCTATGTTATCCATGAACTTTGGTAGGGGTGGTCGAGGTTATTTTTCTATATGTGTCGATGTCTGTTGGGATTGTGTTTGAGAAATGGGTTTTCAATGGATAGTGTATTTCCCTGTTTTACATAAACTATTGATACTTCATTTCACATGTTATAAAAATTGTGTTTCTCCTTATAGGGAAATTACACCTCAACAAAATGTACTATTTTTGAAAAATCGATATCATTGGAAATGATCCACATTAAGAGGAGAATGTAAGTCCATTGTCCTATCTAAATTGAGTAGAAGAGATGTTCGAAGATAAATATTATTATTTTATACAGATGATAGAAAGACAATGGGGGTGGTTCACATTGAAAATGTTTGATCTGACCTGAGTGTTACAGTTGAATCACCCTCCCTTTTTTGTTAGAGATGGAGGACTCCAGGCTCCAAAATTATCAATATAGTCTATTCAAAAAAATTTGTATCACTTGGATAATCTTTTAGAAAAGAGTGTCCAGATGCCAACATATATATTGTACAGACCAAAAAAGTATTGGATGGATATTTGGTTCAGACTTAGTAGGTTGGTGCTGTAAGATGTAAATAATTCATGTAAATGTTTAGGAACATATCTATACAGAGAAATTGATATAGGAGTATGTTGTAGTGTTTATGAGGATGATTCAGGGAACTATTTCAGTGGTTGATTATGCAGAATACTTCATATACATCCAATGCTTTATCTTAATAATGGAAGAGGATGTGGCTGCTTTGGAAAAATATTCTATAGATGAAGTTAGTCAAGTGATTAACCCTCAAAAAATTATATTCTATTTAAAGATGTTTTCAGAAGAAGTGGATCATACCATTATTTGAGAAGGAAATATAATGGAGGCATCAAGTGGTGGGTTTGTGGTTCCAATCAGATAGACTAATTTAGTGAATTCTATGGCCAAGAAGAATCATTTTAGAAATCTACACTCGGGTGGTAGAATGATGATTAGTCTGAAGAGATGATCATCCTCTCATGGTGGTATCCATTTGTTTTTCAATCAGTGTGGTAGGTTGGGACACATGCGAGGTTAGTTCCCATGACCAAAAGTTGACTGTTAAGAGTGCAGTAGAATAGGGAATGTGAAGAGGTTATATAGGAACCCTAGAATGTTGGGTGTAGATGCATGATCGAGTTTGGTGATTAGGGATGGTAGGGGTCGGTTACCATATTATGAGTTGGAAGATGGAGCTCTACTATCCATACTGGTTGAGGTGGAGGATGAGTAACTCATGGGTGAGAGAACCCATATCAACAGGGTAGTGAAACACCCAAGACACAAATCTGAACACTGGTAAAAGGGGTAGGATATCTCTATGAGGTTCAGTTGAATCCTATAGTTTGTGTTTTTGGTCCCTTTATGGATCTTGGTTTGATGCTTGTAGAATTTACTCTTTCATGTGTATTATTGGATATAGTTACCAAAAACACAATAATACAATCCCTATTTTTTTGTGTTGGGTCTAGATATGGAACATATGTGTGGGGTCATAATGATTGATGAAACATTAAGGGAGAAATAATATAATATATTTAAATGTATGGAGTGTGTGCTCAATGTTGGTGGGTTCCATTTTTTAGGGGGCATGATTATTTTGAGATATCGGGTTTGGATATGATTTTGGTATTGGATTAGCTAGTATTATACCTATCCCATATTGATTGTTTCCATCATAGGATGATGTTAACATCCCCATATAGAAACACCTATATATCCTATAGGGAATAAAAAATAAGATCAATCCTGGTAGTGACAGTTTTCACTAGTTATGTGAACTCACTCAATGTGTATTTTATTATTCATGATGATAGGGGTGTAGTGATTTTTTTCTTCCCTCATATGGGGGATCTATTATAAAATTTTCTCCCTAAGGACCTCCCCGGGATTCTACCTAAATGGGATGTTGAGTTCACAATTGAATTTCTACTAAGAGTAGAACCATTATCTATTAGATCATATATTATGGAACTAGAAGTTCTCAAGGAACACAAAACTCAGTTTTAGGATCTATAGAAAAAGGGGTTTCTCCATTATATGACATCACAATGGGGGTATCCAATGTTTTTTCTAAGAAGTATGATAGATTTTTGTGTTTATGTGTTCAGTATAGTAAGAATAATTAGATAACTAGTAAGAACGGATTACCACTTCCTCAAATCGAGGAACATTTCAGATCACTTAATAAGCACATTAGCATTATATAGGATTGATCTATGATTATGGTATCATTATCTAAGGGTTTTATATTTTTATATACAACAATCTAACTTTAGGTGTTCTCATGGGATGTATGAGTTTTTTGTGACATCAATCACATTTACCAATGTGCTGAATGTTTTTATAGACCTATTAAACATTTTCATTCAACGTTACCTAGACTAGTTTGTAGTTTTCTTTGTCAATGAAATATTTGTGTACAGATGGATTGATGATGAAATTTCCAAACTTCTTTATATCATCCTGATTACACTATGTTTTTATAGGATATTTTACATGATATCAAATTTTCATTTATAGAATAACATGGTGGATTTATTAGGAACATAATCTTATAGGAAGGTTTTTCCATATTAATAGATAATGTCCATAAATTTTGTATTGGGAGAATCCCAATAACATTTATAATGTTTTTTGTTTTCCTTTTGTTTTTCAAATATTATTAATATTTTATTAAAGACACTTCCCATTTGGAAGCACCAATTTTATGTTTGACCAATAAGGGTATCAAGTCTGATAGGCCTGGCGAATATAAGAATTCCATTCATGAATTAATGTGGAGACATGATACTATATGATATCTGATCATAGCTACTTCAGGTTATTAATATTTCTTTTCTATGTACCAGGTGTCGATGTTCAATAGATATTGATGCAATATGATCGATGTATGGCTTATGTGTAAGGACATTTGTGTCCTCATGAAGGAAATTTTCATACACATGACCTTAAAATGGACGCATTGGTTCAATCCATAAAAATGATGGAGGCCTTAGTTGTTGAGGGAATATTTTATTGAGCTTATTGAAATAGAGGTTGAAAGTACATTTTTTCAAGCATAATTTGAATCTTAATTAGTGAAAATGGGTTGATAAATACAATAATTTAACATTGACATGGTTTACTCAATAGCAATGTGGAATAGTGTTATAGATTAATTGAGATATAAGAATCAAAATATGGGAGTTCAGTAATTTAGTTTGGATTGTAAAATGATGGTGATATGTTCTGTGATGATTCTTGATGTGCATGGTGGACAAGGACATATGAATCTTGTATCCTGGGAGATTGAGTCCATGATTTTTAGTTAGATTAATGAAATAACGTATGAGGATTGATAATGTTTGGATTTGGGGGATTGTTTTAATGGTAGGGATTTAACTTCTAGTTGGACCGCTAGAGATTAAAGAATCATTTATGTTATCATTCATGTGGTTGTGCCATCATGTAGGTGAGGCGAGTTGATGAACATGTCTGATGCATTGAAGTGGGAAGTGCATCCTAGCTTGAAAACAATGTATCATGGAATTTTTTGGAATTATTAGTGGAATAGGATGAAGAAATAGGTTTCATTATTCATTATGTGATGCCTTACCATCCAGTAGGTGAAGGATGATCCTAAATGACAAGGTGGATTTCATTACCCACAACCAATTCTGTAATTGAAATTCGATTGTTTAAATATAGATTCTAATGAATTTTTTATGGAAACCACAAATGAATGACACAATTTGGTTAGTTATGGATCTATTGACCTTGGTAGTAATTTTTTTACCAATTTGAAATAATTTCACCACAGATTAGTTGGTTGAGTTGTATGTTCGTGAGATAATGTGGATTCATGGTGTTTGTGGACAATAGATTCATATCATGATCCCCATTTCACGTGGATCATTGGGTAGGGATTACATTGGGTTCTTGGAACTGATGTGTTTTTAGTACAGTCATTCACACATTGGTCAACGAGTAGTCAGAGAATACTATTCAAATACTAGAGCTCATTTTGAGAGCTTCTATCATAGAATATTCTGGATCATGGAAAAGATTTTTTCACTAGTTTAGTGTTCCAACAAAAATAGTTTCCATTATACGATTTATATGGAAGAATTTGAGGCACTCTATGGTAGACTGTATAGATATATGTTGTGTTGGATGGAAGCTAGGGAATCCGAACAGTTGGGACCGAGTATTATACAGGAAATGATAGAACATGTATAATTTATCTGAAAATCCAGGGAAGTAGCTTTGATTATAGAAAATTAATATTTTTATCATCATCATAGATATCTTGAGTTTGTGTTGGGTTGTAATTTGTTTATTTGTGTGCCTCCATGGTTGGGTAACCATTAAAATCTAGAATAGGGTAGGTTGGTGCCCATGTACCTAGGGACATTAGAGATATTAGAAGGAATCAAACTTATGGAATATCAATGGGCTCTTCCATAATGATATTGTGGAATGAATGATATTTTTCATATGTCAAAACATTGAAATTATCACCCTAAGCCATATCATGTGATTTATCTTGAGGATGTCAAGCTTGAGGTGGTTATGTCCATTAAGGAGCATCTTTTTCATAACATGGATAATAGTAAGAATGTACTGTGGGGAATGATTGTACCAATGGTTCTACATTTGTTGAACCATTGAAATTTTCAAGATGAAACATAAGAAAGGGAGTTATATATGAGGTCATAATTTCTTGATATTTTTTAAGAAAAAAATATATGATGCTTAGAAGCACAGCTCGGGGACATTTCATTATAAGTTGGGGAGGTTGTAAGATCCCAAACTTCATTGATGTATTTACTTGTATTCATTTTTTTACAAATATATTCATTTTTTGTTAATGGAATTTTTTTTCAAATGTATGGGGAGTATATAAGTTTTTCTAGTGGATCATGGCATGAAATAAATGTAAATAGGTCCATCATTTGTATGTTTCATGATTTTATCATAGTTAGAGGAAATAATGTGAGGGGGAAGGCCAAACCAGGAAAACATTTAAAGAGAAATTCTTCTTGATTTGTGAATGTTTCAAACCATGATAGCCTCCCCAGGATTCCATATAACATAAACACTCTTGGACCAAGGATGGAGCAGAATTTGTGCCTAGATTGAAAAACCTTGTGGAAAAACCATGTTACCCATTAAGAAGTGAAAATTACCATCCCCATACAGAAGTTATGATCCTAACCTTATTTTCTCCTTATTTAATCTTCCTTTGTACCATTTGATGACCCGCACTCCTCCAAAATTCCCATGGATCAATCTCTTGAAATTGTAAAAAATTTGGAGCACATTATATTGTGAATAAATGATTTGGGTGAGTATAATCATCCTTTTCATTCTATTTTCCATATTGGCGATTGTGGTTTCACACATAATCTTATGAATCCCTATAACCATATTTTTAAAGTAGATATTAGTTTGGATCTGGAAATAGATATTGAATCCTAATCTAATTCTATTTTTATGGTTGAATTCATCTTTGAATTCTATGTAGGTCGTCTAAATTTTTTATCTCAATATTTTGTTGAGATTTTTGAATGTGTAGTTGTGATATTGCTTCCCCATGATGAAGATTTGATTACAATACAATGATTTGATAATATGGTTTGTTAAATGATGATTTAGATCCCTCAGGATACCTATGGGATGAATTGTGATTGATTAGAAATGTTTAAGGTCACCATTGAAGTTTGTAAATATTTCTAAACATAGAAAATTGTATTGTTAATCCTAGAGTTCACATGTATTGAAATATGGACCCAGAAAATTGTGTTGACATGTCTGTTCAATTTTTAAAGAGGTAGAAAATATTTTTTATTCAAGTTGTTTAAAATTTAAAAAGGAATTGTTTTGAGAAATGTGGAAACACGGATAAATATAATAAAGTGATTTTTTCAAATTAATTTGAATTATTTAGTTGAATTTTTTAAATAGGATAATTCATTTTAACTGATAAAATATGCAAAAATGGTTAATGTATAATAATTTTTGTATATGATATACGTGTAATAGTGTGAAAAGGAAATGTTTTCAATGGGATATGCTAAGTAAATGCTAAAAGTGCTAATGGATTAATGCTTTATTGTTTTTTATAGGTTGACTAAAATTTTAATTGTAAATGTTATGTGTATTAATTCGGAATGGTTTGTGAAATGGTTAATTTGGGTTCTGGAAAAATAATCATGTGCACCTGGATTAGTAGCTGAATATTATTGTATGTGAGAATCTACACCCACATGTTCTGTTAGACCGATGCTCTGAACCCAAAAACATAATTCATGGGTTAGGGAGGGAGCAGAGGCTCTATTCCATTAAAATTTTCATTTGATGAGGCTACCAAGACTGAAGATCCATGGAATGGGTGGTGTAAAAGTTATGAAATTGTTTTCTCAAGTGAGATAGGGAAGATAAACTATTCCTTAATACATAGTATTTCACTGTCTTAGGATATTGTGTAAATGATATAAATTAGATACACATGCAACATGTTAAGAATATGGATTAAATGATTAAAATATATTAAGGGAATATAATGGTTTTAGTAAACATTGATAACTAATGGAACCTGAATTATCTTTTCATTACGTAGAATTTTATTTAATAATTCCATGCACAATTTATATAGAATGTATATTTTGTAGACATTATTGGTTGTGGACTACTAATTTGTACTCATACCCTACTCCTAACGCCATTGGGTACCCTTGAATATTTCACGTTTGTAGGTCTAGATAAGGGAAAAGCCCATATGCTATGGAGTTTATTTGGTATCAATATGTGCATGGATGATGATCCATACATTGTTTTGATTCTTTGTTTTGGAGTTTGGATGGCTATATTTATTTTGGTTTTTATTCACTTTTGGAATTGTTAGCCTGAAATATCATACTTATCGCATGGTAATGTTTTGTACCATATTTGGGAAATGTTTTGGTAATGCATGTTTTTATATTATTTTTCATTTTTTATTTTATTTAATTTTTGGTAAGTTGTGGTTTACTCTAGTAATAATGGTATCGTCTTACCACATGTTCTATTAGACCCTCACTACTAGTCGATAAACTCTAGCATATGGGGAGGTACACATGAGGTCATGTGGTGACCTAGATCGATACACAAGTTAGTGGATTCTACTTTGGGTATGTTAAAGTTGATTCTTTTATGTTTTAATTACACTTGTATTATATATAATAAGATTTGTTAAAGAAAATCAACTCATTTAAAAAATTTCACTTTGATATTATGATGTTTATGTTGGTTTCTTTTAAAATCTCATTTTATTCAGGATTTTTTATTCCTGAATTTGCATAGAAGGAAATTATATGATCATTTTTTAATCATAAGATATAATTTTATTCTAATATTAATAATCATGATATTTTCTATTAATAATACAAATTTTACGAATTTTAAATTAAAATGATTGAGAAAATGTTAATAATAAATTTTTATTTCATTAGTTTAATGGGCCTAAAATATGTTTTATTAAAAACCCATGTTTCAACAATGGTTTTTATCATTCTAAAAATGATTTATTAATGAAATTTAAAACCACTTTTTAATTTAATTTTCTCTCAAATGAATATTAATTTAATTCTACAAAAAAGGCATATTTGGGTTTTACCAAAAATCTGAATGAAATATTTTTTTTAATATGTAGGTTATGTATGAAATATTTTATCATCAAGACCAATCAATGTTTTCAATATTACTTTATAATCATCGAAGGATATTTGGGAATATTTTTTTCCAAAATAGCATGTGAACTCTTATTTTTATTAAAAAGAATTTAAATATGAAAAGGATAATTTCCAAAGAATGGTTATTAATGATATATTATTTTATTTCAATTTATTAACCACCAAAACCATTTATTTTACTTATACATTACTATGTATGTGTTATAGTGATACAAACCGTGTTATCTTTGTGGATTTTACCATTCATTTTGAATAAATAATGTGTCCAAGTTCTATTACTTTATTCATTTTTTAGTAAAAACATTCATTTAAAATTTTCACTTCCCTATGATCATTGGGAAATAAATTTCCCATAAATATCCACATTATTTATCTTGGATATTATTATTTATTAAACCATATTCAACTTCTACATACATTTTTCGACATAGAATTTCATTTTCTTATCAGGGGAAATATTTAAAAATCAATATTATTTTTCAAAAATGATTTTTAATTATAAGACACATTATTCACGAATTGAATAAATTAGTCATATTTGAGGGTGACTATAGAAATAAATGAAGGGGGGTAAACTATAAATTTTGTATCACCAAGATTAGTTGGTAGTCTCAATAGATGAATTCATAATTTTGAATTAAATGTGTTTTTACCAATAGTTTTAAACACTCTTATGAAAGGTTTTGATAGAAGGGGTATCATGAATCATGAAATCACGACAACCAATAATTATCCATTTTCTTCCTTTAGAATTCAGTTAATATTATCAATGATATTTTAACAGTGATATTATCTTTTGATGCATTTCATTCTCTATAATTGATTAATTGGATTTTGTCTTATATTATTTACATTTAGAAATTGATTTTTCCTTACCAATTCATGATAGTCATGTTATATAATTAGAATATGTGTTCAAATATTTTTTCTATGAAATATTTTTTTATCTCTATTTTTATTCCATATATATTTATGATAGTCATGTTATTTAAATGGATTTTTTGTTTGCTTATTTACCTTTCTCCATTTACTAGTTATTTTATAACCATGATAGTAATGTTATTGACTAAATTAATTGTTTCCTTTTCATATTTTTATACTTTTTTTATTATTCTTTATTTACACATGATTCTCTCGATACTATATAACTCTTAATGACCATTTGGGATCACCTTTATTTTATTTTCTTTCCCAAGAATCTAATATGTGTACAATAAATAATAGCAATGGATATTCAATAGGGAATAATGATATTTCGGGGAAAAAATATGTGATTATTTTTATATTCCAATATAATGTGAGATTCATGCATGTAACTAGTTTACCAAGACAACTAAACAATATAGTCCTATAAGATGTAATTTCTAGTATCTTATGAAAAAGAAATAATGTAACCATCTTCAATGTGTTACTAGGGTCAAGGTTCTAAAACATAGTATCTGAGGAATATTAGTAGAAAACGTTGTAACAACATTTAGAAAAAACTAGATTAGGTAAAAAACACAATTATTTATTTCATGGGTGAGTGGTGAAGAACATCCCTTTTTTCCCAAGGAAGATATTATGTGATTTTTCCTAGAAATGTGTCATTATCTAGATAATACAAGTTCTAATAGTTGTGAATCATTTATACCTTGGGGTAATAACTCTAAAAATGTAATATTATAATTAAAACAATCATTATATTTTGCATGAAATCACGACATTCTGCACACCTAGAAATACACTCATAGAATATATGCTTTTGATAATTCAAATATTATCACTACACCATTTCGAAGTATTTTAATAGAATATGATAATGAATGATTGAGTTTAATTCAAAGGTGTCTTATATTGATAATATGTTTTATCAAGGAATGACAAAATGTTTTAATTGTGTAAAATAAGAGAACAATGATT
This sequence comes from Viscum album, assembly GCA_963277665.1. Taxonomy (NCBI): domain Eukaryota; kingdom Viridiplantae; phylum Streptophyta; class Magnoliopsida; order Santalales; family Viscaceae; genus Viscum; species Viscum album. The sequence continues at coordinate 921,277,453 of OY728142.1, read as the reverse complement.
AAATTTTTGTGGTTAAAAATAAAGAGTAAAATTGATAAAAATAAATCTCAACATGGGGATCCATTTATAGTTGGTTGTACTAAATATGGGGATACTAGAAATTAAACTAGTTAACAACCTATTATAATGGTTAACACCATGAATAAGGAAGGACAACTATTGTAATAAAATTTATAATGTATTTATGTATTTTGACTTGATAATAATTTCGTATTATTAGTTTTACCAGTGGTATTTTTTTATAAATATCATGAAACATCTATGAATTGTGTTAAATTTTAGAAGCATATATATCATCATTTACTTATGTGTTATGTATAACTTCATGGTTTTATCATTTTAAAATTGTTCATATGTTAAATTTCTTAAATTCCCTTTTTATGTTTAATTTTATGGGATTATACTAATATTAAATATATTTGGGGTGACATTTATGAAAAAACGAACCATGGATTTATAATTTTTTTTATAAAAAAGTTATTAATGAATGAATGAACCTACTCTATTATAAATAACTTAAGGAATTGGTATCCTTTGGTGTTTATCTCATCATTGATGTTAATGTAAATGTAGATTATTACACATTGGGAATTTTATAGGAATTATATTACTATTGTTTTAGAAAAGGGATAAATTACATGTCGGGTGACAACCTGTTGCATTTGGAAGGGCCATGGGGTTTGAGACCCTAACTAAAGGGTGAAGAGGGTTTATCACATTCTAATAGCATACATGATGTTCTTATTACAATGTATTTTTTTAATTAGAATATATGATAAAGAAATATTATTTATGAACTAGGGGTGTTACTTTTGAGGTTTATAAATTTATGTATTATATTGAATAACTTGTGATGAATTTTTTTTAGAAAATTGATAGATATATATGGACTGAATTTCCACTCTTTCATAGATGTTATGATCCATTTAAATTGAAATATTGTACTCTGGATATAAAAAATATTTTTTATTAATTTCATGGAGTATGAGAAGAATTGAATATAGATAGAGTCATCCTGAAAAGACAAGAAATTTCTTCTGAAATAGATATATATATCAGGTATGTATTTTTTATTATATTATGAGATAGTATCATAACTCCTCATCTTTAGGATAAGGATCTTGAATAAAAAATCAATACTATTACACCGATATAAAATGAATCAAACTGTCTATTAAATCCAAATATATATATGTTTTTGAGTGCCTTTATATTCCATTTGTCCATCACATTATTTTAACCAATGATATATATCAATATATGTAATTATTTATGATTTTTTTCAATGTATATATCATTATATCCCACCAATTTTAAAATATATGGAAACCTAATAATGTGTTATTTAAGATGACCTTCTTATTTTTATTTCACTCTTATTAAGTGGATGATTTTTAACCCTTTTTTATCTAATTTTTTCCACAACATTATTTCCAAATGACAAAACCAAGATTAACGAGATCAAGTTTAAATTATGAATATGTAACATATTGAAGGTGGGGATAATGCAACAAAAATATATTTTTAAATTACAAATTTATATATAATATTTTAGACTAAATGAAACACTAATCATAATAAACACACAGAACACATTTCCAAAAATTTAATCTCTTTGATAGCATGTGGAACACGAAACCATGAACGTAAATTAACAATAATATTATAAACCATTGTAACGTGTAAATTAAATTTTATATTATTTATTTTAATTATTAAACTATAAAAGTTATGGTTATATTTTGATTTTAAATAAAATAATAATGATTTAAAAGAAATGTAACTATAATCGGGAAAACTATATTTTTTTAAAAATGGTTTTGTCACAAAATTACACTCATTGTTTAATATTAATATTTATCATTTTTTAAAATTTAATTTAAAATATTTAATTATTTTTTATAAATAACTAAATAAATGTTACCTGTGGGTGAATTATTTTTATTTTTATGACAAATTCATTTTTCAATGTATTATGAAAAATAATTATTTTTATTAAAAATATCATTTTTATTAAAAAATTTATAATGATATATTATAATTTATAGTAGTAATATATTAAAATATGTTTATTTATAATAAATATTCTTTAATTTATGTCATTTTAGTAAATATTATTTTTAATTATGAAATTAAAGACGTCTATAGTTTTGAGAATTTTCTCTTTTAAAACATGCTATTTCGTCATGTTTGATTGTATAATTTTTGTTAGGATTATTCAAATTATTTTAATTGAATTCAAGAAAATTGAATTTTTAATTATAATCTGAATAATTATTATTATACAAGTAGCTCAATATTTTTATTATTATTAAGAAATATAGATAAGTTCCAAAGAATTATTATAGTGAAGCTAAAAAATTATTTATACCGGGGGGTAAAATAAAACGTTAAGGATTACAATGACATATTATTTTTTACAAAACCTATAATATGTACATATTTAGATCTTATCACCTCTATTTTTCATGAATTATACTTTTTTGAATCTTGTTTCATGTTAAAATTTTGTGTAATTCACTTTTCATAAATTTTCAATGTGTTTATTCTGCCAAACTTATAAATGGAAACACCTCCCCTCTCATGTCCACACATAAAAATATATTTGGATAATAAATTACCTTCACAAATATATTTTCAACTCCCCTAATAACGTCCTATATCCTAACTCCTCAACTGTAATCCATTCTATGATGTATTCTGGTGCGAACCTAAAGAATATTTCCCGAAGAAGATGCAACTTTATAAAATGAGGTTTCTTATTTTGATTACACATCCATATAATTCAAATATTATTAAACCATGATTATATATACACCAATTTATATTACATATAATAATATAATATTATTTTATTGTGATTACATATATCCACTTACCCGTCCATAAAATGGAAAATGAAAACGTCGGACATCTGTTTAGAGTATTATCGCCTCAAGAATCGATGTAACTCAATTTACATCATCCTCATTCCAGGATAGATATAATGATACATTTAACACAAAAACACAAACACACACACACAAAGATATATATATATATATATAAATATATTATATGATATCATTAAATTTATATAAATGTAATATAAAATATACTTTCTTAAATTTTATTTCATTAAAAAGTACGATAACATGGCTCGTCTGTATGGTGAACTATAACCTTGGGATGTGATGTGATTCATTTTTCATATACGCATTACATCGACGTTCATAAGGATGTTTTTTTTTGAATTTATATGATTGAAATAAAATTATATTTAATCTAAAAAATTTATATATCACAACATTCCTTACACTTTTACCCATTAAGGAAATGATAATTTTGCTCATGGGCAAACATGACCAACTATCTACATAGAGAGATGTGATCCAATATCGATGTCAAAAAATCAATAATGGTTATATAAATAAATAAAAATATAAAAATATATTAATTACATTAATATAAATTTATATATTATGGAACTATATAATATTCCAATGATCCAAAACTGTAATAAAAAAACACACATGAGTAATTAGTGAAATTAACACCATAAAATAATGAAAATAATGAAATACTATAAACACAATAGATGATAAAATGTTATATGGGTATAATCTATGATATTAATAATTTTTCTGTGGTTCTATAATTATATAATATCATTTTAAAAACCATTATAATTGGGTTTTATTCATATTTAACCAAAATAATGTCTAAAGAAAGGCAATTCATATCAATTTACCTTAATGGAGGAATATTTTAATGTTATGTAACTAATTTATTTTATATTTTGTATATAATATAACACTAACAATTAGTATAATGATTAATTATGAGTTATAATAAATTTATATTTCTATATTAATTATTTCATTCTATGGTATTAGACATAAATGTTATCAAGTGTAAAATAATTCCATAACACAATATACATTCCTAGGCATATATTACTTCCTCACTGTCTTTACTATTATAAGATTATGTGTTTAATCATATTTTATTAAACTGTCTTTTATTTTTAAAAAAATTAGATTTACATTTCATACAAATAATATATTCATTTTTTAATTATTACTATAATTTTTCAGTGTTTAGGGGGTTTTCTTTCACAATGTAATTTTATTTGAGATTTATTATGCTAGAATTTACATAGAAGGAAATTATTTAAAAAAATTGTAAAAAAAATTTATTTTCCCCCTTATTTTTATCAAATAATATTTCATGTAATAGGCCTATTTTTAAAATCATTGTAACATTAAATGATTAATAAATTTTTTAGTAAATTCTAACATGATTTCTCTATTAGGTTGAGAATCCTTTTTCTTCCAAATCTATGCTTTTCAATAAAAATGATTCCAACAAAAATTTCTATCTTTACCAAAATGATTTATTGGATATATTTTTATTCATGTTTTTAATTATACCAAATTATTTAATTGTAATATTCCGGTCATTTTACCAATAAGGTTGTTTGTGATTTTACCAAAAATGATGACGTTGTCTTTGTTTTAATCTGTATGACATGTATTGAATTTCTATCCATCATGATTACTCAATATTTTTTATCACACAATATATAAAGATTAATATTTATTATTCAATGTTTATTTTCAAATTTATGTCTTTTAAAAACATTTTCATATCTTAATGTTATAATAAAGTATATTTTCAATGTTAAAAGGATACATTCATCAAGAATGTGTTAATGTTCTTTTATGGAATCTCTATTCAATGAATAAAAACCCATATTTTATATATACTCTACTAAGTATATGTTATATTGATATTGTACTGATTAATTATGTTCATTTTTTAATCAATCTCAGAAAGGAACATATTGGAATTTATTACATTGATTTTTTTTATTTTCCTTGGCAATCCCTTGAAATAAACACTTTACTAAGATCATTATACATTAAATTTCCAATAAATTTCCATATAATTTATCATGTACATGTTTATTTCATAAATAATATTTCTTTTCGTAGTATAGTGTTCTAAATTTAAACTTATTTTTTATCATGGGATTTATTGATAAATATTTTTTCATTACTCAATAAGTAAATTTGATTATAAGACACAATTTTTAGAAATTAAATCGATTATTCAGCATATGGTGAATTACATAGACATGTAGTGATTGGGTGGTCATGGAATTATATAGCCCCCCAATTCTTCAATATTAACATGAGTCAAATTAGTAACATACTATCTAATGGGTTTCTACCAATTGTTTTAAACATTCATGGGAGAGTTATTGATAGTAGAGTTATCATGAAGCATAAAATCAGGGAGTCCAATACTTGGGAATTTTCTTCATTATAAAATAATTTTTTATTATCCAATTTATTTTCAAAATATAATATTCTTGGATGAATTTCATTCCGAGTTATTTATTAATGGAATGTGTTTTATGTTATTTACCTTTCTATATTTTTTGTTCTACTTTTATTTATGATATTCATGTTATTTAAATAGAATTTTGATTAACTTATTTACCTTCTTATATTTTATATTCCATATCTAATAATGATGGTTATGATATTCAAACATAATCTAGGTTTAGTTATTTTAACTTCCATATTTATTTTTTCTTATCTAAAAAGGATAAAAAGAATACTAATAAAATGTAATGTGTGTTTAGATATGTATCATTCCATATTGATTATTCCATATTAATTATCTTAATTTACCCATGGTATCTTAACAATTACATAACTCTTACTGTGATTTTTAGCTCACCATTATTTTTTTCATTTCCCAATAATTACGGAAGGGCACTTTTAATGATATGAAAGGATATTGTAGAGGGAAAAATTAGATTCTTAAAAAAATAGTAATTATGATGAAATTTGAAAATTCAAATGTATTTTGTGAATCTTATTTGAATATAGTTTACCAGTATTATAAAAACCTACGATCAATATAGATTATATTTTTTGTGTCTAATACTAGTGTAATAAAGTTGATATCGACACTGGGTTACTAGTTTCATGGTTGTTACAATGGATGGTTTGTAGGTCACCCCATCCATCGATGATCATATTTGGAAAAGTGAGTGATGTTCATTGATAACATGTATGTAAAATTGAAAATTAATGGGGAGTATCCATTTGATCAGTCTTTATCACATAATGTTTATACATGTTTTAGGAAGAGGATTAGGATGCGTATATTTCTAAAATATTATATAAACAAAAATAAAAATTATTCTAGTTTGAAAGATCATACTTCAGTCAGATATCAAAATATGATGTTTAGAATTGAATGGTTGTAATAAGATTACAAAAACAACAAATTCATATATGGAAATGGGTGGAGATCAAAATGGATACAATCATTTTACTAACTCATTATCAGGGTTTGAAGATTTAATTTTGGGTGATTAATAATATATTTTCTAAATTCACCCACATTATTCCTATTAAATAATGTATAATGGAAGAAAAGATTATGCAATAATATGTTTGAGAGTTTTTAATCCTCTATTGATCCACATTAGATATCATTTATGAATAATACCTACTCTTTACCTCTCAATATAGGAAGGATATTTATAATGTTACGTGTTTATTTTTTGAATTTGAGCATGTAATAGAAAATTGAAATAGATTGTTAGATTTATTAGGACATTCATATCCTGGAAGCAATGATACATATCTGGTTTCTCGACATCAAAATCTCATGGGAAAAAATTGAACATTGATAAAATTTTCTTAAAATAATAATAATTATTCATTTATTATTATGGATCTATTTTAATCTATTTATTTATGACTGTGTTGGTCCCCTATTGGTAAGTATTTAACTTGGCAATTATTCCCTTATAGGATGGAGCATTAATCAAGAGATGATTATTACATTACTGTTGATTTAAAAAATAATTATGACTTATTTATTAGGAATAAAATATAGATAAATAACATTATCCCTCACAATTTTCCTATAGTGATTTGTGGTTTCATTTTATTTCCCCATGGTCAGGAAATAAAATAATGGGGAAGCAAGGATTTGTTATGTCATTATATGAGTATCTCTTTGAAATCATCGAATGTTTTGGGGATGTGGAATACCAAAATGAGTCACAATCCCATATTAGTTCTATTCAGGATGTGATCAATGTATCCCAGTGTAATAAATACCATCTATATTCATCAAGAAAAAAATAATGAAATTATTTTCATTTAGAAGTTAATACAACTACAGTATTGAAACATGTTGATAATAATGATTATTATGATTATTATAATAAGGTGTTTGTGGATAAAAAAATTCATCTAATCCATTTTATTTAGATGATTTGTTTAGATACGTTTGAATCACTAGATAATAATATGGGATAAATTACTGAACATATTTTTCAATCATGAATGTTAACGACTTTCTAGGGATTGAATATTGTATCATGGTAGAATTGTAACACAACTAATTCAATAGAGTTATTTTTACTTATTTAATTTTGTATTGTTTTGAAATATTGGATTTCAAAAGAATTAATATGGTAAAATAATGAAAGGAACATTGTAAGTTATAACTATCTATTCTGGTAATGTAAACATAATGGAGAAATATTAGAGGAATATGAAGGGATGTTGAATGGTTGACCAAAATATGCATAAAATGTATGAAATAATTCCAATTTTACTCCAAAATCATACACATGATTATTATATATTTTCCAATATCATATGATGTTTTCAAATATTAATGTTTGGATTTTTACTTTTCCCTTAAAATATTTTTATTCTCATCCCTCTCTTTATATGATGACTTATAAGCCTCTTAATATTAGATCCCTCTCAATCCTAATAATTATAAGCTATTTTCCATTTATTAAAGTTATGTTTTTGAGGTAATCCCAATATACTTCTTTATTTTATAGCCCCTTACTTATCATTGGTATTTCACACTTGTTTTATCTTTTACTATTTTATATATTCCCATAGTGATCATTACGGTGGAATGTATATGTTCCAATATAGGATATTTAAGATCCTTGGGATTGTGGAATGTATTTATTTCTCTAATGTAATATTATATGGTGATGGAATCATAAATTTAAATGATTAAATGTACGTGTATCTCTATGAATCGTGTTTATTTTTCTTACAATTAGTATATAGATTTTAAATATAATTTAATTGAATTATAATGCCTATATAAATTTCCATGTATATATATAGATATAAATAATTTTTTATATCTATTTGGTTTGTGTTTGATAAACTACGATCATGTAAATTGGATTTAGGGTTGTGATTTTAAAGGATTATTTAAATGAAAAACAATTGTTTGATATTTTTTCCAAAATAAATGTTTTGGTAAAATAATTTTTTAAGAATGTTTTACCTTTATAAGGCTTGTTTCTTGGTTTTTATTTCCTTACATCATTAAAAGGGGTTTTTAAATAATTTCATTCACCTAATATAAATTTTTTATATTTTTATTATGCCAATGAATTAATGTAGTGGATATAAATTTTTAAGCAAACATTGTGACTATTATGTTACGAGAATTGGTTTTGGGAAGCATGCACTGGGGAACTATGTGTAGTTTTACAAATATTCATGATGTTAAACTATATTATATTATGCTATATAAGTGCCTCTGGTAATGTTCATTCCCTAAAAATTGATTTTTTTCTAATATGGAAAATATGATGTGTGAAGGATTGTGTGTAACACACCATGAATTTATGGTATTTTATTTTATTTTTTTAAAAAATTTTCAATATCTTACATCACACACAACATCCAATTTAAATGAATGATTTTATGTTATTTTAAACTACACTTTGAGTTAGAGGAAATGTATAACATTTAAAATATTATGAAATTTATATATAATAATTCAGTATTTTTTTCATCAAATATAATTTATAGGAATATAATTATAATAAATCTAATTTTATGCATGAGAAACTCTATTTTTCAAAAGATTGTTTTGTCACATTTTCATGGGATTATTTTAAAAACTAAATTTTAAAACTTTTATAATTTTTTTTAAAAGAAATTAAATTCCCATTTTAATGTGATATAAATGTAAATGTGATCGTAGTGTTATTTTTTTGAATTTTTACGATATGTTCGAATATTTATGAATACAAAAAAATACTGTATTTTAAATGAAAACTTAATTTTCATCAAAATAATTAAAATTAATAAATTATAATTCAAATTATTTTTAATGAAAAATTACATCAATAATATATCAATTAATTCAATATAGTTTGTTAGAATTATTTTTATACTATATTTAGAAGTAAAATCCTTTCAAAATTTTGAACATTTTCACTTTTAGGCTCACTTTCTCACCCAATATACAAGTTTATGTTGATGTTATTTTGGAAAATAATTTGATTTTAATTTTAAAAAATTTAATCCAAATTTAGAATCATAAGTTTATAATTTGGTAAATAGTTTCCTTTTATTACTAGAAAATATGAATACAAAACATAATAATATAAATTTCTACAATTAAGGGTAAATCAGGTAATAAAGGGTTAAAATCATATTATAAAATTTATAAAATTACCATAGCCCTTATAGTAATATTTTTTTATTACTTAATTTCATCTAAAAACATAATTGGGAAAATTTTAAGGGAACTTGGAGCAACTTTTATGAATTTATGTAGTTTTTAGTATTTTATTTTATGAAAAGTAAAACTTATCAAATTAAGATTTTTAATAAGTATTATACTATTAATATTTTGTTATCTAGAAGATATATTTGACTATATATTGGAATCGTAACTTTAATGTGTTTATATTTATCATGAGAATTTATTTTTAATTTTAGGAAATAAATTATTACCTTAATAGCTTGCACAATGATAATGTTGTAATCATTAATTAATTGAAATATGGCACAAATAATATTAAAAATTTTAAAATAATTATCATTTGAGAAACTTAATGTCATGAAATGATTTTATTTAATAAATTAGCATAATATTTATGTATAAAAGTATTTTTTTTATATTCTATGTTTTATTCATTATTTTAAAAGTCAAATTATTGAATAGTGTCAAAATTAGCATTTATTTGAAATTAAAATAAATAATATACTATTATATGAAATTTATAAAAGTATAAAATTCAGTAAACTGGTTGAGGTATGTTTTAAAATTTCATATTTTAATCATTTATTTTTATTTTTTATTTAATAGTATAAATATTTTACCTAAAATATTAAAAATCCATGTTTCCATTGTAAGAGTTAAAGGGATTTAAAAATGGTAAAAACGAAAGATAAGGGTATAATAATGAACTAAAAAATTTTAAAAAAATATTGGACGAATATTTGTAACCCTTATAACCATAGTATCAAATTTTAGTTTTCCAATGGTCATTTATTTATGACAATAACTTATATAATATTTAATTCCATGTTTGTTACAAAATGTCATTCTATTTGTATTTAATTTCTTTAATGTGTCAACATAGGGATTAAATAAATATATGAAATAAAATAAATAACCATTTGGTTCTTAATACAATAATTTTTTTATATTTTATTTAAAATTTTATAAATTATATAATTATATTAAATGATTTTGAAATGCTAAAACAATATTTATTAAATAAATAGAAAAATAAACTAATTGATTTTAATAGTATTAATTTTGATATATTTTGGATTATTTAATGTATTTAAGAATTTATATAGATATATAGGATATATTATAGATGTGTGATAAGATTTCATTCTAATTCCCACTTAATCGTCATGTATTTGATGTCAAAATAAATCAATAAAATGAAATTTAATGATAATGACATTTTATTAAATTAATGATTCAATATATTATATAAAAATAATAATAAAAATTTAAAAAAACAAATAATGTTATGAAACATGTTCTAAAATGTCAGACCCTATTCATTTATTGTCCATTTTTTTGTTTTTAGATCTATAAAAATCTTATTAAATTTTAATATTTCCTGGTTTTTAGATAGTTCCCCTCACCTCAATTATAAATTGGAACCTCGTCCCTCACTTAATGACACTAAATATTGATATACAAGTCTAAGAATCACTAAAACATTCTATTAAATATAGTAATATAAATTTTCATTGTATTTTTCCAAACTAAATACCAACCATAGTTCCCCTAAGTGAAGTTATAAAGATGTTTGTGGAAGAAGAAGTAATCGTACTTACCGACTCTTTCAATTTTATTTATGATTATACATCCTCTTCAAGTTTTTCTTCCATTATAAATCAAAAAATATAATATAATTTATAAAATATGGTTTTATTATTACTATGGGGACACTATATTCTACTTTTTATCCATCATATAAAAAATTAATTCACCCGGCATGTATAAGTAAGATGTATCGTTTACACATTTTGATGTAATTTGTTTCTCATAAAAATATTTAATGGATGGTTATATTGATGTAAAAATTGAATATATATAATAATTGTGACATTATGTTTTATAATTTTTAATATACCTTCCAATTCTGTACCCTTTCACTATTAATGGAATGATATCATCACTTGTGGGTATATAAGACATACTTTCACTACGATGCAAGGTGATTCATTTTCCATGGTCACCATTAAAGAATATTCATAAACAATTATAAAATAAAAATATGTTATATAAAAAAACAATATAATTTTGGAGATTACATAATCTTATCCAATTCATATGAAATATGACTTATACATGAAAACGCGCATAAGAGAATGAAGTACTTTACACTCGAAATAAGGGTAATAATGAAATATTATTAACAAATGGATGGTATGTGGACATAAATGGATCTTATTTGATATCATAAATATAGATATGTTTTTTATATTAATTAATATCATTTTTAAACTATTATAAGCGAGGATAAATCATTTTCAACTAAAATAATGTTGAAGGTAAGGTTTTATTTCACAATCTCATTAGTATTAAGGATTGTTTTTGTTTAAGTCTCCACAAGTAATGTTTTATCTTCTATGTAAATATTTTAAAAAAATATTTTCATATTGTTTTTTCATATTATCCAATTAATATTTAACTTTATCATGTTTTATATTTTATAAAATATTTTTAAAAGAATTTGTTTTTTCATTTTTTTAAAAAGGATCTTTGTGACTTTTTCGACAAATATATACAGAAGGTATGTTTTTTTCTTATATAGCCTGAAAAAAAATTCCAACATTCATGAAACCATATATTCCTTAGGAACCATTATTTTATAGATGTAATTATTAATGAAAAATATTTCCTTTTATAATATCACTCCTATTTATATAAATTTATTCTAAAAAAATTATTTATAATAATATTTTTTTCAATGATTTTATATAGTATTTTAATATATATAAACACACTTTAATGATTCATATGATTCATTTATAGTGATCTTGTAAAGTCCATGAAATTTTATAGAAATTTTGATTTCACCTAAATACTTTGGAATTTTATGAGTACGCAGTTTCTGACCGCACCACAATCTGAGGCCCTGTATTCCCATAATGAATTTTTTATGCTTTTTTCCGGTATGTTCACTAAACGTACTAGTGGGTTTTTCTATCCTTTGAACTGGTGATCGGAATTGAAATCCTAAGACACTGATGAACTCGCAGCGCTGGTATTCTCCTAAGGGGACCTTTACCACAATTGTGTTTTATGTGGGATGAAATTTAATTTTTGGGGATTTAGAATTATTTAAATAAAATTGTTGTACAAAATTTTATTTATTTATTGGTAGTTATAACCCACAAGAGGGTGTAAAGGGTGGGCCCACACTCCACAGAACCCCCCCTAAGAGGATTTAGTGTTGCGGTACCCATGCGAACCCGAACTCTTCCACCGACCCTCAACTCCCCATTAATTCCCTGTCGTTTACCTTGACAACTCATCATTAATGGTGGATCATTTCCACCTCCCCCTTCCCATTAATTGTGATAACTCATATAATTAATGCCTACATTAATTATTCGGCACCACTCCCAAATAAAATTTAATTTCATTCCAATTCTATTAATTGAAGAGCCTCTTTATTTCTTTTGGGTTGGAAAATCACTTTTGGGGAAAGGCTCTAGAGAATGAAAAGGGAGGTGATCCTTCTTCTATGAAGAACACCGTTCTTCAATGAAGAACATCCTCGATGAAGAACGCGAAGGAATTCTACCAATGATTCTTCTTCCTCAGACGCACCTCGACGTCAAGGAGTCTATGTCGCCTACGACAAAGACTCTTCTGCCATCGTTGACGGGATGAAACCGTTCTACCACGACGCTCATCTTCCGCGGCTCGACGACGTGCGACGTCTTTTGTGAGGTAAGGGTTTTGTATAATTTAAATCTGAATAAATTATCTCGATTGTGTTTTTCTCTATTTGGAATAATCTTGGACATATGTTACCACCTAACGCGGAGGGCATGGGTTGAACGAACACGGCCCGATGACTCTCCATTATTATTGATTTTTTATTCGCAACGGGATACGACCACGATTGAAGGTGGCTGCGATGCGCCGGCCACGTGCGGAGGAACCGCAACCTACAACCACTAGTTTCTCAGCCGGACAAAAGAAACTGTGGCGCCACAAGGGCACCGTGCGGTGGAGGACAAGGACCCGCGCTCTTTGGGCCTCTTCGGCAGTGAACCGGTCGGCTCGGCGACCGGACGGGTGAAGGAGCAGTGGCACCCGAAGGTGCCGCACAACAAGACTACATCCCGCCCTATTGGGCTGCTTGCGAAGGAAGGTTAGCTAGCTTCGGCCGTCCTTTTGGGAGGGCGGCGCCACTTGGCACCGCCGGTTTTGTAATGTGGGCCCCCCTTAGACCGCTCTGCCACCTGGGCCGCGTCGCACCGCACCGTGTCGGGTTGGGCCGTGCCCTGCCGGGCCGAGCCGCACAAATCATTGGGCTGGTTTGACCCCCTACCGGGTCGGACCCACTAAAACTAGATCGACCCGACCCTCTGGCCCACTGGGCTTAACGGGTCAGGCCTGTTTTCAATTAAAGGTGAATAACATTAAGACTGCGTGTTCGATCGATGCGCCGTTGCGGCATTGGGAACTTCGTGGCGTGATGGTTCTTCTGCGAAACTCAAAGTGAGTTTTGGACGACATTGGAAAACGGACGGGTTTAGAATGAGAATATATCCAACTGGGCCCCTGGAACGGAAAACCCAATAACTCTCAGACTGGGCGTCTGATTGACGCGGTGTCTATCGCATTGAGTTACTTTTTACAGGACTAGACTTCATGATACATAAAATCTAGACATCGTGATAGTTTATGTATCAACCCCTTTTCTCGAGGATATGACCCTCCTAGAATCGAGCATGCTATGTGCGGGAACCCTAGAGCTAGTTGTGACTCTGTTGACTACTGTACTGGAAACCTATGTGGGTTTGAAAACAATTATTACGGTAATGGAATCCTCCATGACTTCGAAAGCGATGACTACCGTACTGGAATACTCTGTGGGTTCGATGACGTTGACTACTGTTCGTGTATCTTCTGTGGGTCTGACAGTATTGACCTATGTACTTCTATCCTATTTGGGTCTGGCAGAGTAGCTGGTCTTGTATCCTATGTGGGTTCGAGAGCTTAGTTGGTCTTGTATCCTGTATGGGTCCGACAGTTTAGATGAATCAGCGATTACATCGCTTTATGAAATAAGTATACCTGAGTGAGCTGACTCTTGATACTAAATGATTATCTTCGATGTGATTGACTTTTTTCTTGTGTGGAATGGGTTGTATTTGGGCTCGAGAGTTGGAGTCATAATGTTGTTGATAACTTAGGTATATGTATGGGCATATACCTAAGTAGGGTTGGTTGATACTTCATGTTTGTAGCTCTATTCTGTGGTTTATCTTTTGTGGATTCTAGGAGACCTTCAGGGGTCTCGAGGTCCCTACTGAGTATCGTATATTCAGCCCTACATGGGATTTTCCCGAACTACATTGTGTTGGTTTCAGATGACGGAAAACACTGATCTGGGTCAACATTTGTAGAGCTGGATGGCACCCAGCGGTGGACCACCTGGTGAGACGTTCACGGAGCAGATAGACAGACTTGAGGTGCTGATGAGGATATATGTACCCACCCTTTAGCTGGGATTCAAAAGGGGTGAATCCTTGGTTGCTATTTTAATTTACTGCATGTGTGCTAGATTTTAGTTGTACTGTACTTTTGGTTGGGTTTGTATACTAGACCATTTACTTTTCAGCACTTACTTTTGTACATGGATTAATTAGTACTTACTTCATTTGTGTAATCTTTTGTGTTTTTTACTTTTATAAAGGAAATTCCTTCCCTTTTTATTGGGATTTACGACTTTGGTGCTAGTCACCAGCCCCTGGCCTATGGAAGGTGGGCTTGGGGTAGTCATAGCACTGGCCCCAAGGATGAGTCGTGACAAATTGGAATCAGAGGAGTCGGTTCTACCATAGAAGTCAGGACTTTGAAATCTCTTTCTGTGAATCAATAGAGTTAAGAGTATTGAGTGAGATTTTCAGTTCAGAGAGTCCAGTGTTGGTGTGGCGGGCGATGTATCCATACACCAGGACCCTGAACTCTGATATCCCACTCGGTTCACGAAAACACTGATTGCATGTGTGTTTCCCATGAAATCTTTTCTTTCGATTACCTTGTGTTTTCTCACCAGGTATACTTTTTTGACCATGGCTCTTATGTTTCTTTTCAGGATGTCCCCACAAAGGTAGCCAGCTCGGGTACCGAGTTATTTGTGAGATCGAAGCCGACCGAGTGATGAGGCCTTGATGCAGGCCCTCATCACAGCGGAGGCACCAGCGGTACCACTACCCGCTGGGCCACTGATACACCCAGCCCTAGATACAGAGAGTGAACGCCGCCTATGTCCGTTGCACGAGTTCCAGCGACAGAGGCTGCCCAAGTTCCATGGGGAGACGGACCCCTAGGTAGTTGAGGATTGGGTGGAGGCTATTTTTAGAGTCTTCAGATTGGTAGGGACACTAGCCGACCTTATGGTGATCCTTGTCGTGGTTCTCCTGCATGTAGAAGTAGGTAGATGGTGGAGCTTGATGCTCCAGGTGCACGACGAGGCATCTCTACTTTGTACAGACTTCAAGAGTCTTTTCCGCTCAGAGTTTGTTCCAGCCACCCTTCGTGCTATTCAGATTTAGGAGTTACTACATCTGCAGCAGGTAGCATGACAGTACCTCAGTACTCAGCGAGGTTTACTAACCTCTCACGCTACACCACAGATATGGTATGAGACCCATTTTCCAGGGCCCAGACCAACGAGCAAGGACTGAGGCACGATATCAGGGCTTCAATAATTCCCCTGAGCACTCTGATGCAGGTGGGGGTGCTAGATCAATCCCTTCTAGTGGAGAGCATTCTCGCTAAGCAGACACCAGCAGTGATACCCACTGTAGGGAGACACATAGCAGAGTCTTCTGCAGCCGGCAGTAGAGATATGTCATAGGGGTCCAAGCGGACCAGGACATCAGGTGAGCGACCTCAGTATACAGGTTCAGTTGTGTGGGGAACCCAAAATAGAGCTAGCCTTACGAGGAGCAGGCAATGCTATTCATGAAGCAGCAAGGGCCACAAGGCTCATGACTATCCGAATTTCCATGCAGAGGATCATCAAACAGTAGAGGGTCCTCCCATGCATAGGTATAGGTTCGACCATGGTGGACATCCGAGAGAAAGAGGACGAGGAAGAGGAGCTGGCCGAGCAGTGGGTGGTGGACGACGTTTTGAGGCTCTACTACCACCACCACCACCACCAGGAGGTCCACCCCGACCACAGGGAGCTAACAGACAAAGGTGGTCATAGCTCCAGTTAGTCGAGGCCTACGAACACAACATACCTAAGATGATTCGAGGTACTATCTATGTCTACTCCACCCTTGCTTCAGTTCTTATAGGCACAGGTGCGATACATTGTTTTATTACTGCTGCCCTTGTTTAGAGCTTGGAGATTTTGATGGAGCCATTGCCTAGATCCTTACGGCTAGAGACTCCTACGGGAGCAGATTCGACGATTACGTACTATTTTCGGCAGTGTGAGCTTGCTCTAGGAGGCGAGAGCTTCGGCTAGGATATTCTTGTCATGGCGTCGAGGCCTTACGACTTCATCTTGGGTATGTACTGGTTGTCTACAGTCCATTCTCAGATTGACTGTATTAGGCGCAAGGTGTGGTGTATCCACACGGATTGGATAAGGTTCCCCTTCACCGGCGAGAAGGGAGACTTTGCATAACTGGATGGACTTACGCAGAGGAGAGGGAATCCGATCACACATCAATTGGCTAGTCTCATTCTCGGAGAAGTTGATGTGTGTAGTCTGAGTTTTCCTGTTGCGGTGGATCAGTATGCGGATGGTTTTCCTGATGATGTTCCAGGACTAACTCCTCATAGAGTGGTATACTTCGATATAGATCCTTACCCCGGGACATCACCGATATCTACCCCAGCATATCGGTTGGCTCCCGCCGGGCTTCGTGAGCTATGGGTATAGTTGGAGGACTTGTAGGGAAATGGATTCATTTAACCCAGTGTTTTACCCTGGGCTTCTCTGATTTTGTTCCCCAAGAAGGTGGATGGGAACATGTGACAGTTTTTCAACTACCGTCACCTAAATCAGGTGACTATAAGGAACAAGTACCCACTTCCGAGGATTGACGACATCATTGATCGGCTCAAGGGAGCACGATGGTTCTCGAAGACAGACCTCAGGCCAGGCTATCACCAGGTCAGATTTCGAGATGAGGATGTGAAGAAGATGACCATCAGGTTTCAGTATGGACACTACGAGTTCGTGGTTATTCCCTCCGGCTTGACCAATGCTCCAGAAGTGTTCATGAGTCTAATGAATAGGATCTTCCAGCCTTACCATGATTTTTTTGTCGTAGTCTTTATTGTCAACATACTGATTTACTTGACTACTGGGGAGGAGCACACCTACCATGTGCAGGTTGTACTGGACACACTCTGAGAGCCCCAACATTATGGTAATCTCTCGAAGTGCAAGTTCTGGATTCGAGAGGTTCAATTCTTGGGACATGTCATCTTGAAGGTGGGGGTAGCATTGGATCCAGCAAAGATCAAGGCAGTGATTTCTTGGGAGCCACCTAGGCGTGTGACGGAGGTTCAGAGTTTCCTAGGACTGGATGGATACTATCGTAGGTTTGTGTCAGACTTCTCTAGAGTTTCATCACTGCTTTCAGCTTTGGTGAAGAAGGTAAAACCCTTCGTTTGGTCATATAGATGCCAGCAGAGCTTTCAGGTGCTGAGAGAGATATTAACCTATGCTGCCATCTTGATGCTATAGGAGGAGGGGCTGACGGAGTTCAACACTTCCCCTCTAGCAGAACATCCAGATGTGGCGATGATGTATCAGGACCTCAGACGACAACACTGGTGGCCGGGTATGAAGAAGTATATAGCAGAGTTAATTTCAAAATACCACACTTATCAACAAGGGAAGGCAAAGTAACAGGTACCTGCAGGCTCGGTACATCCCTTAGAGGACAAAGGGTGGAAGTGGGACATTATCTACATGGATTACATGATGGGGCTTCCATGTACATCCAGAGGACACGACTCTACCTGGGTGATCGTAGATCGACTCACCAAGTCGGACCACTTCCTTCCAATCTGAGAGCAGAGGTCAGTAGAGATCTTGGGATGCCTCTATGTACATGAGATCATACCGATTCATAGTGTGCCATCATCAATCGTCTCTGATAGGGACATACTCTTTACTTCCCGGCTTTGGAAGGGGTTGAAGGAGGCATTTGGGACACAGCTACGTCTGAGCGCCGCCTTGCATCCTCAGACGGATGGCCAGACTCAGAGGACCATTAAGTCTCTCGAGGACATGCTCTGTGCATGTGTCCTCAATTTTGATCACAGCTGGGAATATCACTTACCCTTGGTGGAGTTATCATACAACAACTACTACCACTCCACCATGAGGATGGCCCCTTACGAGGCACTGTACGACTGACCTTAGAGATCACCTCTTTACAGGACAGACCCAGGGGAGTCAGAACTTGTAGGAATAGAGATGGTGCAGGCTACAATGGAGAAGATGCAGATCATCCAGGAGCAGATGAAGACTTGACAGAGCATACAGAAGTCCTATGCTGATAGGAGTCACAGACCACTAGTGTTCTAGGATGGCGACCATGTTTTCTTATGGGTCTCACCTCGACGAGGTCTATGGAGATTTAGTCGGGGTGTTAAGTAATATCCACGATTAATTTGGACCTTTCCAGGTCCTCAGCAGAGTAGGTGAGGTGTCTTAATGCCTGGCCCTTCCACCTCAGCTGCATCTGGTGCACAATGTCTTCTACGTATCTCAACTGAGGAGATACCTGCACGACCCAACCCACAACATCAATCACATGGAGTTGGACATCGATAACATGGTGACAATCACGGAGGTCCCGATTGAGATCGAGGAACGATAGGAGCGGGTCCTACGTGGACGGTCGATTCCTATGGTGCGCGTTCGCTGGAAGCACATAAACCTCTAGGAGAGAACTTGGGAGCAGGAGGCTCAGATAAGTGCTCAGGACCCCCCATTTGTTCCCCTAGTGTAACACCCCAAGATTTCATAGTGTGTTAGTTCTTCAAAATAATTCAATAACTTTCACTACATGCAACACCAAGTTCAAGCACACCATGACTTACCAAACAAGCCGTTCAAAAGAGGTTATGAATAGTATTATATAAATTTTAATGTTTATATAATCCTTATAATTTTAGAATCCATATTATGAGTTTCTTAGATATAATGCAAGAACAAATTCATTTTCAGTATTGAAATTTTATCAACTTTAATAGTGAACCCTTTTTAAATACTATATTTTAAACTTTTTAACTAAATGGGGACATCAAAAATTTAAAATGAAACATCCCAAGCTTCTACGGTACGCTTCTCTTTGAATAATGTGATAGCGTGTGTTGTACGCAACACCGAGTTCTAACAACCAATTAAACTAGCCGTTATGAATAGTAATAACTACTTTTTGAAATTATATATATTTTATATTTCAAAATGGGCTTCATTTTTGGATTCAGAATATTAAATTTAGCCTAAGGTGAAATTTTGGTACTTTTCGGATAACTTTCATATTTTGATGAATAGTGAAAATTACTAAATTTTAATTAAAAACAACTTTTTTAATCGAAATAATTAATAGTGATAAATTATGAATTTGAGTGGTTTTAAAGTATATTTAGAATATATTTTTACCATTTAATATAATTTTGGTCATTGGACATAATTTTACAATTAAACCGAACATAAACAAGTGTCAATCTTTTGATAGTTATTATCTCTTAAAAACACGCTTTTTGTTTTGACAGCGGGAATTAATTTTAAATTAATTTCTGCCACTTCTGTGTTTTGAATTTAGGAAAATGGATTCCATATTTGGAATCAGGATGTTCAATTTGTGTAAATAGGTAACTTTTATTTTTAGACATTTTGAATAATTACTGCAGTAAATATTTTATTTACCATGGTTAAGGGTAAATCCGGTAAATAAGGGTTAAAAAAAATAATATTATAATAATACTAAATTACCCTAAAACGTGTCTTAACCCTATTGGTTGATAAATGGTCGACCATGGGAATCTTTGGGTCTATTTTGGGACCCCATGGATCCACTTGTAAGTGATAATGACACTTTATTTTAATTAAGTTAAAATTAATACAAAAATGACACAAGCATATATCTTTTAGAAACACAATTGTTACATAGGGTTATATATGTTGGATTTTCGATTATAAATATTCATTAGAAAGCTAAAAAGATTTTCTACATAATTATATTTTATTTATAATTTTTAGACATTAAATAATTTATTTTATTTATGACACACTGATGATGCAGTAATTACTATAATAGTGACAAATTAAACTAATTTATATTATAAATACCCAAATAAATATAATATGAAACTTTTAATGAATTAAACTAATTTTATAGGATAATATGATATATTAGGATTGATTTAATTGACTTTTTTCGAAGTAATCAATCTGTTATGAGTTTCACAAAAATCAACTATTGAATAGTGTCAAAATTGACATAAAAGAGTTCTTAAAACAAATATTATATTATTAATTGATATTAAATTCCTAAAAATCTAAGGTTCGGCCAAGAGACTTATATTATGATAGGTTAATCATTAATGGACCACTTGAGGGTCCTTTGGATGTATATAGTAAGTTTATTAACCATATTATATAAAAATACAAAAAGACATTGTAAAAGTGAAACAAATTAACTTAGAGTTAATACTTAATGATAAGGTTAATATAAGTACCCAAACCTGTCTAAATTCTATTGGATGAGTTGTTTTCGACCTATCCCCACCTAAACCTTTGAATAGTCAACTTTGGAGCCATTGGAAACCGAATATGAATTTATTATAAATTAATATTTCTAGCTTTTCCAAAGGTGCCCCTCACCCCTCTTATAAAAGGGCACTCCTCCTTCTCATTTCCTCACACCTCTCAAGCCACTTGGCTCGTCCAAACTCTGCCCAACTAAGCTCCCCACATCCCTCTCCTCCTCCTTGAAGCTTCCCCTTAGGCAGAAATCATTTCAAGAAGTCCTTTGGTTCCAACCAAAGTGAGTTACCTAAATTAAAGGTAACGATTTCTCTTAAATTATTTTCATTTATTTTGCTTCTCCAACCCCCAAACTCTTTTTATTTCCTTTCTTTTGTAACAACACCAGTATCCTCAATATACTAGGATGTTGTTATAAGAAGGATTCAAACTACACATACACACAACTCCATCTAATGGATGATGAACATAATGTTTCTGTGGATGGCAAACTAACGCCTCACGAAACGATGATTGTTCAAATACATCTTACCTCCTCTCATGGTGGCCATTATGATGGCACTGTAATTAAATATGATATTAATTATATATATTTTATATATAAGCTTCTGTAATTCCATTTTATTTCATACCATTATTCGTTTCATGTTGTATATACATACGATAATTTCATTTGAGGAAGTGCGGACTACCGCCCCCTTAAAATGATATGACTCGTTCATACCACACATGGAACGTATAAAGGATGGTGTTAATGAACATAAGTAACATATATAAAATATTATATTATACTGGAATAGTAATATACCTATGTATCATTTGGATTTGATTCTTTTAAAAATGAAAATTAAATGGAAGTAGCGTTCGTGCGTACGTACGGACTACCGTCTCCACGAACGCGATAAGATTCATTCTCCATCATATCCATTCAAGTATTATTCTCATTTTAGGGTTAAAAATAATGTTAATATCATTCTGATTATGAATAAGATATAATCTATCCATTACAAACATGTCTTACGTAACCAAACATTTAAGAAGAATGAATCGATTATCACCCGAAACGACGATAATACTAAGATATTATTAATAAAGCAATGTTAAAAGATCATATATGATATCATATTAATGTATATGATTCTTGTATAATTTAATAACAATTATTTCACCATTATACAGGAGGTTAACCTACCCCAACAAAGGAAAAGTACAAGGTAAGGGTTATTTCACAATCTCTTCCTTATCTGAGGTTGTTTATACGTAATAATCTACTGGGATATCTTTATCATCCACATCCATGTTTCTTAAAAATGTATTTCAAAACATTTTTACTATTTACAAGAATATGGGTTAAAGTCATTTATACCCTTGTTTGACTTTTTATAAGAGGTTTATAAAGGAATCTTTCCGTCGTTTTCAAAACAAGGTCCTTTTTAACATTTTCGACTGAATTGAGGTAAGAATGTTTTTTTTAACTTATACGGCGGGTGCGGTTATTTTACGCCGTTATAAAATCGTCAAATATTTCAAGCATACAAGAATATTTTCAAGAAAATGTTTTATTTTATATGGCTCTTAAATGATTTCAAAAATAGAAAGAGATATTTCTCTAAAAAGTGTTTTGATTTCATCTATGTCAACATCCTTTAATGGATTTTACGCTTATTTGAAGTTGATTTATTATAATACAAAACTTCTATATTGTATTGAAGGTTTTGTGATATTTTTGACTGTGGATGTGCTATTTTATACCATTCATAGTTTATGGTGAAACTTTTGACATTTCATATGCTAGTTTTAATCCGAATGTTTATGTTATATTTCAAACTTTTCTTCAGATGAATGTGCTAAACAAGTATGTTCCGGGTTGGGGACCGGTAAAAGTAAGCCCTCCAGGTTGGGGACTGGTAAAAGTAAGCCCTCCAGGTTGGGGACTGGTTAAAGTAAGCCCTCCAGGTTAGGGACTGGTAAAATTATGCCCTCCGGGTTGGTGTCCAGTTATTAGAGGCACTCCGGGTTGGTGTCCGGTTATTAGAGGCACTCTGGGTTGGGTTCCGGTTAGAAGTAACCCCTAGGTCTTGGGATGAGGCCTAGACAATGAAATTAATGTTTGACATTATGCATTCCAACATTATGAAAGTGGTTATTGATTTTTTTCATGTGATTATTCGATTAGTAGAATATCCATGTGAATAAGTAAATGGAATTATTTCATTTTATTTATGCCATACCATGTTGAAGGTTCATGTTTAAAAGGCTTTTGTTTTAGTTATACATTGCCTTAAATGTTTATTCTTATTGATGATAGTTTCCGCTATATTGTTATCCTTACTGGGCATTTGAGCTCACCCCTTTTCTATGTTTTATTTTTCCCAGGAAGTGAAGATGTAAGTTATGAATGACCTGCATGGATATTATGAGGGGATTGTAGTGTGGACTCTGGAAACATTATGTTGTTGTAGTAGTTTTTCATTTTATGATGTAATGTGAAACTTATGAATATATCTAGTGTTTCCAAGGCTACTAAACCAATCGGTCTTTCGAGATTTGATCTTTCTTGTGATCATGCCAATGTTACGAAGTAATGCACCGACTCTGGGTAGCTGGGGTCGGGGCGTTACAGTTGGTATCAGAGGAAGTTTAGTACAAACCTTGGAATCTAGATTTAGATAAACTCTGATTAGAGCACGTAGACCTAAGATGAACTTTGAGGATTAATATAGAAGAACTTCCTAGAATTTTGGTATTGTAGAGATTTTGTGAGTTTTCCGAGCAATACATCCCTGTCTGGATACGATCAGGTAGAGGCGGCTCTGGCACAGATGTACCTAGGGGTAAAACCCGAAAACACCGCTTTGAGCTAGACTCGAACGGGAACTGGTGCACGACAACGGGCCTTGCTGCACTCTTGGTTACGACACTCCCGGGGGATATGCTTAGGATAACTCTCATTTTCTTTACAAATCATTATGAAGGGTTTATGAGTATATACTTTCTCAAAGAAAACATTTTTATGATTATGGATTATATCCATAAATAGTTCAATTTATGTTAAGTCTTTTATAAGTATGGGATTATGTATTTTGATTCATAAACTAATCTAGTGTATGCCATTGTTTAGAAATGGCGCCCAGTAGAAGGAATGAGAACTCCAGAAATGCACATGATCCAAAGAGAAGGAAGGATCATATCTTTCATGGTCTTAAGCTAGAATTTATAAGAGAAATAGTCTCCCATGTATTATCATCATATGAAGAAATAATATCATGTGTTGATAAGATAAGTAAAGAGTTTACTGAGTCCTATGGCTTTGAAGGGAAGCAAGAGAAGAAAAGGATGGAAGAGAGAAAGATGGATAAAAGTAAGAGGGAAAAGAAGAATTTTCCCATATGTGGTAACTGTGGAAAGAAACACCCTGGAACTTGCCTGAAAGGAATGGGAGTTTGTTATAAGTGTGGAGGAAAAGGGCACAAAGTACGTGACTGCAAGGGTAAGAAAATGGTTTTAAATGTACAATGCTTCATTTGCAAGGATTTTGGACACTACGCGAACCTATGTCCCAGTCATCAGACTATGCCGCAAATGATGATATTGGATAATAATCAAGTTATGATACTACCACAGATGAAGAGGAATGATTAGAGTTCTTATGTTGATTATGTCAATTGAGTGTTGTATCAACAATGTACTTGTTATAATAATTATGGAGTATATAAGGATTGTACTGCAGTACTATTTCATTAAGGACTTGAGATTGTGTGGAACAAAGAAAAGTGACTCATTAGCAGGA
This sequence comes from Viscum album, assembly GCA_963277665.1. Lineage (NCBI taxonomy): Eukaryota > Viridiplantae > Streptophyta > Magnoliopsida > Santalales > Viscaceae > Viscum > Viscum album. The sequence continues at coordinate 921,252,344 of OY728142.1, read as the reverse complement.
TAGATTTTTGGAAAATATATGGTTGAGAGAATGATAAACCATAATATAGTTCTGATACTGAGGTAGTGATTTTGGAATAATATGTGATTGTTTTGGATTAATGAAGTATATCCAGCATTCTATATGGAATAAGGGAGCATGAATGTAATCAATAAGGAATATGGTAATACATGATGAAGGTATTCATATGCTATTACGGGGTAAAAATGATCTATATTATGTTTACCTTCCTTATGAATGTTGGACTGTGAGTTTGGACAGAAGTATTTTGGATAGTTCTAGTTTGGATTATTTTGGATTGCCATAAAAGGACAACCCGGAGGTCGGGCGGCAACCCGTCGCGTCCGGCAAGGCTGCGAGACTTGAACCCACAACCGAAGGGCGACAAGGGTGTATCACCTACCACTGGCCCACGAGATGTCCTGGATTAAATAATTTAGTTTTTATTAAAAGATCTTGTAGATGAATTATAAATTTGATTATTTTGGAACCCTATACGAATAGTGTAAATAGAATTTTTTTTTTACATTCTATTATCTTTTAGAGTGAAAGATGTGTTTGTGGTAGAAATCTATTAATGGATAAAACTCTAATTATAAAGTAAGTATATCTCCTTATGATCTTAGCCAATCTCATAAATAAATTCCGCAACATTAAGAAAAGGAACTTAGAACAAAAATGTTGTCCTAGATGGTACCTTAAATCATCACTAATTTATGGCTTTGGGATTGTTGGCCTTTTCATAGCCATGTTCTCTACCACTCTCCATCAGATAATTGATGGTTAGATTTCTCTTCCATATCCATATTTTCTTACATGAAACCCTAGTATGTGTTATTTTCGGTAATCTTCATACTTTCCACTCTTTATTTCAAATAGAGGCCTCATTAATTCATTTTTCGATGTGGGATTTCAACTAAGATATTTTGAAACGTCAAAAATGTGTTATCCCAATACCCTATGTTTTGTTGAACCGATGGTATTTCAAATCATCATAGATTGATGATTTTAAGGACCTCAATTTTATACTTGTTTGTGATTGATGACCTCAATCACTACCTATAAATATTTACGTTTTTCCTCCAATTATATGTCTCCAAATGCCACCAATGTTCTCCTAATCGAGATCATAATTTGGTGGTGACCCTTTAATTTCTCTTTTCCTCATATTAAGACTAAATTTTAGTAACCCAATTTCCGATGTGGGGTTTCCCACAAATATATTATCTATTTTCAACCTTTTATTTTCGAAGAACAATTTCAAATTGCGAGGACGCAATTTATTGAAGGAGGGGAGAATGTAACACCCCAAGATTTCATAGTGTGTTAGTTCTTCAAAATAATTCAATAACTTTCACTACATGCAACACCAAGTTCAAGCACACCATGACTTACCAAACAAGCCGTTAAAAAGAGGTTATGAATAGTATTATATAAATTTTAATGTTTATATAATCCTTATAATTTTAGAATCCATATTATGAGTTTCTTAGATATAATGCAAGAAAAAATTCATTTTCAGTATTGCACTTTTATCAACTTTAATAGTGAACCCTTTTTAAATACTATATTTTAAACTTTTTAACTAAATGGGGACATCAAAAATTTAAAATGAAACATCCCAAGCTTCTACGGTACGCTTCTCTTTGAATAATGTGATAGTGTGTGTTGTACGCAACACCGAGTTCTAACAACCAATTAAACTAGCCGTTATGAATAGTAATAACTACTTTTTGAAATTATATATATTTTATATTTCAAAATGGGCTTCATTTTTGGATTCAGAATATCAAATTTAGCCTAAGATGAAATTTTGGTACTTTTCGGATAACTTTCATATTTTGATGAATAGTGAAAATTACTAAATTTTAATTAAAAACAACTTTTTTAATCGAAATAATTAATAGTGATAAATTATGAATTTGAGTGGTTTTAAAGTATATTTAGAATATATTTTTACCATTTAATATAATTTTGGTCATTGGACATAATTTTACAATTAAACCGAACATAAACAAGTGTCAATCTTTTGATAGTTATTATCTCTTAAAAACACGCTTTTTGTTTTGACAGCGGGAATTAATTTTAAATTAATTTCTGCCACTTCTGTGTTTTGAATTTAGGAAAATGGATTCCATATTTGGAATCAGGATGTTCAAATTGTGTAAATAGGTAACTTTTATTTTTAGACATTTTGAATAATTACTGCAGTAAATATTTTATTTACCATGGTTAAGGGTAAATCTGGTAAATAAGGGTTAAAAAAAATAATATTATAATAATACTAAATTACCCTAAAACGTGTCTTAACCCTATTGGTTGATAAATGGTCGACCATGGGAATCTTTGGGTCTATTTTGGGACCCCATGGATCCACTTGTAAGTGATAATGACACTTTATTTTAATTAAGTTAAAATTAATACAAAAATGACACAAGCATATATCTTTTAGAAAAACAATTGTTACATAGGGTTATATATGTTGGATTTTCGATTATAAATATTCATTAGAAAGCTAAAACTATTTCCTACATAATGATATTTTATTTATAATTTTTAGACATTAAATAATTTATTTTATTTATGACACAATGATGATGCAGTAATTACTATAATAGTGACAAATTAAACTAATTTATATTATAAATACCCAAATAAATATAATATGAAACTTTTAATGAATTAAACTAATTTTATAGGATAATATGATATATTAGGATTGATTTAATTTACTTTTTTCGAAGTAATCAATCTGTTATGAGTTTCACAAAAATCAACTATTGAATAGTGTCAAAATTGACATAAAAGAGTTCTTAAAACAAATATTATATTATTAATTGATATTAAATTCCTAAAAATCTAAGGTTCGGCCAAGAGACTAATATTATGATAGGTTAATCATTAATGGACCACTTGAGGGTCGTTTGGATGTATATAGTAAGTTTATTAACCATATTATATAAAAATACAAAAAGACATTGTAAAAGTGAAACAAATTAACTTAGAGTTAATACTTAAAGATAAGGTTAATATAAGTACCCAAACCTGTCTAAATTCTATTGGATGAGTTGTTTTCGACCTATCCCCACCTCAACCTTTGAATAGTCAACTTTGGAGCCATTGGAAACCGAATATGAATTTATTATAAATTAATATTTCTAGCTTTTCCAAAGGTGCCCCTCACCCCTCTTATAAAAGGGCACTCCTCCTTCTCATTTCCTCACACCTCTCAAGCCACTTGGCTCGTCCAAACTCTGCCCAACTAAGCTCCCCACATCCCTCTCCTCCTCCTTGAAGCTTCCCCTTAGGCAGAAATCATTTCAAGAAGTCCTTTGGTTCCAACCAAAGTGAGTTACCTAAATTAAAGGTAACGATTTCTCTTAAATTATTTTCATTTATTTTGCTTCTCCAACCCCCAAACTCTTTTTATTTCCTTTCTTTTGTAACAACACCAGTATCCTCAATATACTAGGATGTTGTTATAAGAAGGATTCAAACTACACATACAGACAACTCCATCTAATGGATGATGAACATAATGTTTCTGTGGATGGCAAACTAACGCCTCACGAAACGATGATTGTTCAAATACATCTTACCTCCTCTCATGGTGGCCATTATGATGGCAATGTAATTAAATATGATATTAATTATATATATTTTATATATAAGCTTCTGTAATTCCATTTTATTTCATACCATTATTCGTTTCATGTTGTATATACATACGATAATTTCATTTGAGGAAGTGCGGACTACCGCCCCCTTAAAATGATATGACTCGTTCATACCACACATGGAACGTATAAAGGATGGTGTTAATGAAAATAAGTAACATATATAAAATATTATATTATACTGGAATAGTAATATACCTATGTATCATTTGGATTTGATTCTTTTAAAAATGAAAATTAAATGGAAGTAGCGTTCGTGCGTACGTACGGACTACCGTCTCCACGAACGCGATAAGATTCATTCTCCATCATATCCATTCAAGTATTATTCTCATTTTAGGGTTAAAAATAATGTTAATATCATTCTGATTATGAATAAGATATAATCTATCCATTACAAACATGTCTTACGTAACCAAACATTTAAGAAGAACGAATCGATTATCACCCGAAACGACGATAATACTAAGATATTATTAATAAAGCAATGTTAAAAGATCATATATGATATCATATTAATGTATATGATTCTTGTATAATTTAATAACAATTATTTCACCATTATACAGGAGGTTAACCTACCCCAACAAAGGAAAAGTACAAGGTAAGGGTTATTTCACAATCTCTTCCTTATCTGAGGTTGTTTATACGTAATAATCTACTGGGATATCTTTATCATCCACATCCATGTTTCTTAAAAATGTATTTCAAAACATTTTTACTATTTACAAGAATATGGGTTAAAGTCATTTATACCCTTGTTTGACTTTTTATAAGAGGTTTATAAAGGAATCTTTCCGTCGTTTTCAAAACAAGGTCCTTTTTAACCTTTTTGACTGAATTGAGGTAAGAATGTTTTTTTTAACTTATACGGCGGGTGCGGTTATTTTACGCCGTTATAAAATCGTCAAATATTTCAAGCATACAAGAATATTTTCAAGAAAATGTTTTATTTTATATGGCTCTTAAATGATTTCAAAAATAGAAAGAGATATTTCTCTAAAAAGTGTTTTGATTTCATCTATGTCAACATCCTTTAATGGATTTTACGCTTATTTGAAGTTGATTTATTATAATACAAAACGTCTATATTGTATTGAAGGTTTTGTGATATTTTTGACTGTGGATGTGCTATTTTATACCATTCATAGTTTATGGTGAAACTTTTGACATTTCATATGCTAGTTTTAATCCGAATGTTTATGTTATATTTCAAACTTTTCTTCAGATGAATGTACTAAACAAGTATGTTCCGGGTTGGGGACCGGTAAAAGTAAGCCCTCCAGGTTGGGGACTGGTAAAAGTAAGCCCTCCAGGTTGGGGACTGGTTAAAGTAAGCCCTCCAGGTTAGGGACTGGTAAAAGTATGCCCTCCGGGTTGGTGTCCGGTTATTAGAGGCACTCCGGGTTGGTGTCCGGTTATTAGAGGCACTCTGGGTTGGGTTCCGGTTAGAAGTAACCCCTAGGTCTTGGGATGAGGCCTAGACAATGAAATTAATGTTTGACATTATGCATTCCAACATTATGAAAGTGGTTATTGATTTTTTTCATGTGATTATTCGATTAGTAGAATATCCATGTGAATAAGTAAATGGCATTATTTCATTTTATTTATGCCATACCATGTTGAAGGTTCATGTTTAAAAGGCTTTTGTTTTAGTTATACATTGCCTTAAATGTTTATTCTTATTGATGATAGTTTCCGCTATATTGTTATCCTTACTGGGCATTTGAGCTCACCCCTTTTCTATGTTTTATTTTTCCCAGGAAGTGAAGATGTAAGTTATGAATGACCTGCAGGGATATTATGAGGGGATTGTAGTGTGGACTCTGGAAACATTATGTTGTTGTAGTAGTTTTTCATTTTATGATGTAATGTGAAACTTATGAATATATCTAGTGTTTCCAAGGCTACTAAACCAATCGGTCTTTCGAGATTTGATCTTTCTTGTGATCATGCCAATGTTACGAAGTAATGCACCGACTCTGGGTAGCTGGGGTCGGGGCGTTACACCTAGTGTGTGTCGTTGCTTTATGGGGACGTAAAGCACTGAGGTTGGGGTAATGTAAAGACCCAGAAATTTAAAGTAATTTCTTTTCTCTTAAATACTTTGGAATTTTATGAGTACGCAGTTACTGACGGCACTAGAATCTGAGGCCTGTTGTGCCCAGAATCAATTTTCGATGTTTTGTTTGGGTACGTTCAGTAAACGTATGAGTGGGTTTTGCTATATTTTGTACCGATGCATGGAATTGAAATATGAGGACACCGATGAACTCGCACCTCCAGTATTCTCTTATGGGTACCTTTACCGCAGTTGCGTTTTATGCTGGTTGAATGTTAATTTTTGGGGATTTAGAATAAATTAAATAAAATTATTGTACACAATATTATTTATTTTTTGGTAGTTAAAACCTATAAGAGGGAGTTAATAGTGGACCCACACACCACATAAACTCCCCTAAGAGTATTTAGTGTGGTGGGACCCACGTGAACCTGATCCCTTCCACATCCCCTCAACTCCACATTAATTCCCTGCTGTTTACTTTGACAACTCCTCATTAATGGTGGAGCCTATCCAGCTCCCTCTTCCCATTAATTGTGCCAACTCAAAAAAATAATGTCTACATTAATTATTCGGCACCTCTCTCAAATTAAATTGAATTGCATGACAATTCTATTAATTGGAGAGCATCTTTATTTATTTTGGGTTGGGAAATCAATTTTGGGGAAAGGATCTGGAGAATTAAAAGAGAGGTGATCCTTCTTCGACGAAGAACATTGTTCTTCACTGAAGAACATCCCTAATGAAGAACATGAAGGACTTCTTCTAACGACGCTTCTTCCTCAGACACACCTCAATGTCAACGAGTCTACGTCACCTACAAAAATGACTCTTCCATCATAGTTGACTGGAAGACATCGTTCTACCACGACGGTAGTCTTCCGCTGCTCGACGACTTGCGACATCTTTTGCGAGGTAGGGGTTCTGTATAATTTATAAGTGAATAAATTATCTCAATTATGTTTTTTTGTCTTTGGAATAATATTTTCCATATTTTACCACCTAACGCGGAGGGTGCGGGCCAAACGAACATAGCCCGATGACCCTCCATTGTTCTTGATTTTTGATTCGCAACGGGAAGCAGTGACGATCGAAGGCAGCGGTCGTGCGCCAGCCACGTGTAGAGGAACCACGGACCACAACTGCCAGTCACTCGGCCAGACCAAAGAAACCACAATTTGAAAATGGCTTCGTACTGCGGAGGACTTAGGCCCGTGCTCCGTGGGCCGCTTCGGGGATGAACTGGCCGGCTCATCAGCCGACCGGTTGAAGGAACCGCGGAACCCGAAGGTGTCGTGCAACAAGACCGCGACCCGCCAGAGCGGGCCGCTTGCACCAGGAAGGCTGTAAGGCTTCGTCCAGCAGGTAGGGGGGCGCTGGTTTGGGAAAGAGGGGGCCTCCCACCCCCCTGGACCGCTCGGCCAACCGGCCAAGCTGTGGCTCGCCAGGCCGCACCCTGCTCGGCCGGGCATTGTTGTGCCGGGCCGGGCCACGCCCCATCAGACTACCCATGTGAATCACCATTTCGATCCAACCCTCTTTCGGGTTGGAACCGCTAAAACCGGATCGATCCGACCTGCCAGCCCACTGGGCTTAATGGGTCAGGCCCGTTTTCAACTAAATGTGAATAACTCAAAAACCACGCGTCTGATCGATGCATCGTCGGTGGCACTGGGACCCTCGTGATGTGGCGGTCCTTTTGAGATTGTCTAAGTGAGTTTTGGATGAATTGGGAAAATGACCAGGTTTGGAATGAACATATTTCCAACTGGATGCCTAGAATGGAATATCCAATAACTCTCAGACCGGGCGTCCTATTAACGCGTCGTCTGTCATGTTGGGTTCCATTTGAATAGACAAAACTTCGGGATACATCAAATCTGGAATTTGTGACAATTTATGTATCGACCCCTTTGCTCGAGGAGAAGACCCTCTCGGAATCGAGCATGTTGTGTGCAGGAACTCTAGAGCTGGCTCCGACTGTGTCGCTTGCTGTACTGGAATCCTCCGTGGATTAGACAGTGAAAACTACTGTACTGCAATCCTCCGTGGGTTCGATAGTGACGACTACCGTACTGGAATCCTCCGTGGGTTCAACGAAGATGAATACTATTCTTGAATCATGTTTGGGTTCGACAGTATTGTCCTCTGTACTTGTATACTATGTGGGTCTGGCAGAGTAGCTGGTCTTGTATTATGTGTGTGTCTGAAAGCTTAACTATTCTTGTATCATGTGTGGTTCGGACAGCTTCAATGAATCAGTGACTACCTCTGATCATCTCTATCTCTATATGAACTATGTATACTTGAGTGAGATGAGTCTTGATTTTCAATCATTATCTTCGATGTGATTGCCTTATTTTATGTGTGGACTGGGTTGTATTAGTGCTCGAGAGTTGGAGCCATAATGTGGTTGATAACATAGGTATATGTATTGGAATATACCTATGTAGGGTTGGTCGATACTTCGTGTTTTTGTCTCTCTTCTATGGTTTATCCTTTTTTGATTCTGGGAGACCTTCAGGGGTCTCAGGGTGCTTACATAGAATCATATACTCACCCCTGCACGGGCTTTTCCCGCACAACGTTGTATTGGTTTCAGATGACGGACATCACTGATCGAGTTATAGACTTGTAGAGCTAGATGGTACCCAGAGGTGGAACACATTGCGAGACGTACACGGAGTGGACATACGGAAGTGAGGTGTTGAGGATGCCATATATACGCACCTATCATGTGGGATTACTGGAGGAAAACTCAGTGGTTATTATTTTATATTACTGCAGTTGTGCTAGATTTCTGTTATACTGTACTTTCAGTTGGGTTTGTATACTTGCCCATTTACTTTTCAGTACTTACTTTTGTAAACAGTTTACTTAGTACTTACTTCAGTTGTGTACTCTATTGTGTTTTCAACTTTTATAAAGGCAACACCATACATTTTTATTGGGATTTACGCCTTTGGTTCTAGTTTCCAGCCCCTTCCCTATGGAAGGTGGGCTTGGGGTAGTCACGAGACGAGCCCCGAAGACGGGTCATGACAGATCTCTTATGACTCCATTGAAAATATTCTATTTAATTATTTATTATTGGTTGAACTATGGATATTCTATTTTCATACCATTCATTATTTGTTGATAAAGTAATAACATTTCATATGCTAGTATAAATAAAAATGTTTATATTGTTTATGTTTCACCCCTTTCATATGTATAATGAATTAGACTTAGTAAGCGATGTTAGTGGCTTGATATAACCCCTCAATGCATATGAATGTCTCATGAGACAATCTAGGCCAAGTTTTTACTCAGGCATTATCCATTTGTATTGGATTATAAGATAAGGCCTTAACATTATCTTTTAGACATTTGACATTATTAACTCCCTCATTTTGATATTATTTATCGATATTCAATGTGATTATTTGACTTATATTATATCAAGGGTAATGTTTCATTCTCTAGTAAATTTTTCTATGGAATTATTTGATCAAATTTTTTCCAACCAAATTATACTATTTTTATTTATTAAATTTCACATGTTTCATTTATTTATACTTACATATCCATTTATACTTATTTAAAATAGCTTTGAGGTATGTATACCCTTTCTTATACTCTCATCTCACCAAACTTATTATGTTTTATTCCCCCATATGCTGCAAAGAAGTTCATTATGACTGATATGTTGGGTTAGATGAAAATAATAATGGTTTTTGAAAATGATGAACATTGTTGTATTTTTATTTTTTAAAATGTAATGTAATATTCAATTATGTAACTAATTTACCAATACCACTATAAAACTCAGTACATTGGGAATAATTTCCTTATTTATTATGATAATGTAATAATGTAACTACCAACTCTGGGAAACTGGGGTAGTGGTCATTATTATTGTTATTAAATTGTGTTTATCAATAAACAAGGGAACTAGATAAATGAAAACAAATATTAGAGAACAAAATCCAATGAAATTATTTTAATTTTTTTTAAAGGAACCAACCTTTCGATTTTGAGGTTAGTTATATCAAAGTTTTCATTTTATGTTATGTGATTAACTATTTTTGAAATTTTAGATTATGTTTTATAATTTATAATATAATATATTATAAGGATTTATTTAGAAATATCACGTAACATCTGGAATGATAACCACAAAAATTTATATAACCCAAAGAGTTTGATTAATCGTTTCTTAGATGTTTTTAAGAAAATATGTTTAAGGGAACTAATATCCAAAGCATTATCTTACTACGAGTAAATTTATCATGTTATATCAAGTATGATAAATAATTGAATAATATTTATGGAAATAGAAGGAAAAACACGAAGAATATGACAAAAGAAATAAATATGGACCAAGAGAAGATAGGAAAAAGAATTTTCATAGACATGATATTCGTGGATGCAAATAACATCGTATATGCTTAAGAGAAAAATAATTTTCCTTCATGTGTGTATAAAATGACCACTACGATCACGATTCTATGGTAAGAAATGAATTTTTCAATATTCCAAGATTCAAATATACAGATATGGGGTAATATTCAATATAATACACAATGCATAAAATTAATATCCTAAAGAAGATAAAGTATCATGGTGAAGCATAGATTATTACCATTGGTGTAGAAGAATTATTAATATGATTATTCAAATATTAATGAAATATATCATTTAATTATTTTATCAATAAAGTACTAGTAATAATAATTATATAATACATTTTGATTGTACTATATTACATCTTCATTGAGGATTTGGTAGCATGTGATGAATAATACCATTGTCCTAGAGAAGTGATTATAATGTAGGACGATATTTATTAAAACACATAATTAAGGGGAGATAACACTTAATATATGATTATTTATAAAGGGATGTTTATGGATTAGTATTAGTTATGGATTTTATGGTTTATGTTTGGTTTACTGTATTTTAGGATATATGGAATACATTCAATAACCTAATATTTTATTCAGTGGTGCATTCTATTTTTCAATAAGGTGTTAAGGTGATCATGGTATTAATATATTAGTTATGTGGAAATAATTGATACATTATGGTTTTTGGATTATTTAATGTTATAATGGATTTAAAAATTTTAGAGACCTATTTGGACAATGAGGTGTGAATGTTTTATTTTGGTTAGCTACTTTTGGAATAGACTCTAATTAAATATAGACATTTTATGATTGAGGTTAAAGTATGACATGAGAAATAAATGTTGGATTCATAAAATAAATGGAACAAGGATTTTATTCTGGATCATATGATTCATTAATGTTATTCAGTCATAAAAAATTCATCTTGAACATTCATTTTATTATATAAGGGATGATGTGAAAATATATCATAGAACAATAAATCATTGTGATTTTTCTTATGACATGGAATGTAATAAACTAAGTTTCTTTTTGTATGTGATTATATAAATTGTAAAATACTCCCTCAACTACATGGAAATAATATTTTGGAATAAAAAATTTATCTGTTTACTTTTCCATCTTAGAAATCAATTCTATTTTAACAGAATAAAATTCAGTGTTTTGTGAGGGTTAAAATTTAAATGACCAATTTCTATGCCACTCCACATCATCACATGAATGTTATATTTATCTTTTATTTCTGTTCTTCACTTCCTAGTAATGTTTTCCATTTTTAAATCATAATTTTTTTGTAACCTTCTCATTTCCTTTCCCTCATATTATAGGGATGTTTTAACAAACCCATTTCTGATGTGGGTTTCCAAAAAATAATCATCATGAATCAACCTTTTATTTTTTAGTGAAATTTCAAATTTTGAAGAAACAAGTTATTGAAGTCGATAAAAATGTAACACCCCAAAATTATATGGGTTTTCTTTGTTTATAAATGCAATATTTTCAATTTCATACATTGCACGAAGCATACAACATAAATGAAAAATTAAATGTATTATAACTGAGCCATTTAATTGAAGGGAATGAATAATATTTGTATTATTTTGAAATTTAAGTATAATATATAAAATAAGGTTCTTTAAAATTCTTTCAATATGTATTATAGGAATATGATATGATTAAATCCAATTTAATAATAAAAATATATCATTTTATTAATAATTTTTTTCTGCCTTTTATTTGAGAAATTTTTTAAAAAATAAATTATGACCATTGATAAATTCTATTTGACCAAATAAAATTTTTTTTTGAATGTTTTCTTTCGTAATGATCATATAGATAATTTTTGTTATTATTCTAATATATTTCATTTTTTAATGAATAGAAAAAAATAAAGCATTTTAACTGAAAACTGAATTTTCATCTAAATAATTTGTAGTTATTAAATATAAATTAAATTGGTCTCAAAGTAAAATTAGATCTATTATACATATATTAATTTAATATAGGTCATTTGAATAATATTCATATTTAATTTTGATATAATAACATTTCAATATTCAGACCATTTTTTCCTTAAAAGATGTTTCCTCACCCCGTCTATGTGATTAATATTATATTAATTTTAGCCACCTACCAATTTTGTATTTTAAGAAATTTATTCCACATTTTAAATCAGAATTTCCATGATTATTAAGTTTTTATTCTTTTATTTGTGAACAATATGACTAGTAAACATATTGATTTTAATTACCATATTTATTGGTAAATCATTTATTTAATAGTAAATATAATATTATAAATATTATAAAATTTCCCTAAAACATGTAATAATTTAATTTGATGAGTGGGTGTCCACCAAAATTACATGTGGTAATGTTTTGAGGCCAATTGGATCCACTATGATCACTTTAATCCCTTTTTAGTATTTTATTTTTTGAAATGTAAAACTTATCACAATAATATTTTTATTAAGTATTACATTTTTAATATGTTGTTATTTATGTGAAATATTTGACTATAAATTCAATTTTAAAATATAATGTTCTTATCTTTATCATGGTAATTGTTTTTTAAAATTTTTGGATATAAATAATTAACATAATGATTTACATAATGATGATGCGGTAATTATTAAATTAATGGAAATATCAAAAAAATGATATTGAAAATAGTAAAATAAATATAATTTGATATAATTCTATAAAAATTTTCTAGAAAACATTGACATGTAGGTGATTTTTTATGAGAGTTGTTTTGGGGATATCTTGTTTTATTGAGTTTTTAAATATTCAATCTAATGAATATTGTCAATAATCCCATTAGTGTTATATTAAAATAATGATATTTTATTAAATTATATAAAATTAAAAATATTATATAATTTTTTCAAATTATTGTGATAAAGATTAATATTTCATTTGTAATTCATTTATGGATCTTTTATCACTTTATAGTAACAATATTTCCAATCAATGAGTGAAAATTGATTTTGTCACCCAAATAATTATATGGATTAAAAATCGGTTAAAAAGAATTTATAATGGTATAATTATGATCAAATATTATCCAAAAAATCTTAGATGAATTTGATTCAACCCTAATCACCATAATATCTATTTAGAGTTTTCTAATAGAAATAATTCCATGATAATATCTAATTTATTATTTAATTCAATGATTTTTACTAAATGTCACCCTCATTTTATTTCTTGTCATTTTTGTGTCCAAATAAGGAAAAAATAAAGATATCAATGAACCAAAATGTATATTATTATTTTAATGATGTTTTTTAAATTTATAAATTTATTAGTTATTTTTAGAGAATATATATTACATTAAATAGTTCAACAATGAAAAAATAATTTTCATTTAATTAAAATAAAATAAAATTATTGATTTTAAGATTATTAATTTTAATATATTTAGTATGAATTATTTTTTCTAATGGATTTTCTAGAGACATAAGAAATAAAATAGATCTAATAAATAAATTTATTATAATTCCCACTTCGTTATGATGATGTTAAATCAAACCATATAAAATGTAATTTTTTTAAAAAAAGTGATATTTTCTTGATTTAATATATTACTATGTTAATTAAAAAATATTAAATAAAAAAAATTTAGTTAATATAAGGTCTAAATATTTATAATTTATTCTTTTATTGTTCAGTTTTGTGTCTTCAGATCTAGAATACACCTATTGTATTTTAATATTCTACGGATTTATGAAAGTGCCCCTCACTTGAATTATAAATGGGAAAATCCTCCCTCTCTTATTCACATCACCGTGAACCATTTATATTGAACAATAAATGACCATTTCTATTCTCAAAATCCATATCTATGTTCTATGGGTCCTTCCCATATAAAATTACAACCCTATTGTTCTTAAGATATGTTAATAAAGAATTCTGCTAAAGAATAGGTAATCGTCCATGCCGACTCATTCAAGATTATTTCTTCTTTTATTTCCGATTCATGTGTATTTTATCTTATAAAGAAAAAAATAAAGTATCATATATATTATGGGATATTATTATTGATATTATATACCCATATTATACCTTTAATACACACTATGAAAAACTAACACACTTCACATGTGTACGTATGATTTACCCTCTAGACGTTGTGGTGTAAATTGATTTTCTTGACAACTTTAAAAGGATGGTTATAAATTTAGAAATAACAGATGTATCGGATAATTATGATATGATATTTTATCATGAAGTATTGATATACCATCCACTTCATTATCTACTAACCATTAATGGAAGGATATCATCGATCGTAAGTACATGCAACATATCATCTTTATTGTGTGATGTGAATAGTTTTCCATGTTCACCATTAAAAATCATTTTACACATATATAAAATGAATAAATATTATATATATTAACTTAATATAATTTTTTTATATGATATAACTATATCATATTCAAAATAAACTTTATATACATAGAAAAACATCCAGAGGGAAAAGAAGTAGTTAACACACAAAACAATTGTAATAATGAAATAATATTATCAAATTTGTGATACGATGATATAAGAAGATCATATATGATATCACATATATTATTATGGATCTGTTATAAATTAATAACACGACTTAAAAAATAACAAATTAGATCAAATCATGTTAATCATATGAAAAGATCAAGGTAGTTGTTTATTTCACAATCTCATCATTATTCATGATTGATTCCATTTAAGTGTCTACAATTGAATATTTATCTTACATTTCCATGTTTTCTAAATAAAATTAAAAATTATTTTAAGTATTTTAATATGAATATTTAATTTCAATTTTACGTATGTTTTATTCTTTACTAAACGGGTTGAAAAGAAATTTTATTTTATTTTTTATTTTCTAAATAAGGCACTTTATGAATTTTCTGACAATAATATACTGAAGGAATGTTTTTTAATCTTATAAATAATGAACTTAATTTAACAATTTCATGATATTATAATTTATTGGTGAATTATTTATCTTTTACAAGGTTATTTTTATGTAATAATTTTCTTTTATAATTATATAGATTTTTAAATAATTGATTTCAAAGAAAAAAAGGTATCTATCTCAATAATTTTTAAATGATATTTTTAGAGTATTTTAATATATTTAAACACATATTTGTATCATATTATTTATTTATAATGATCTCATGTGATACCATATTCTATATATTATTTATTTTTAGGACTATTTTAAATGTGCTTGTTCTATTTTGATATCATTCATTTTTGTGGTTAATGTATTCACAATTCATATGAATGTTTTTAAATAACAATGTTTTTCTATTTATGTTTCATAATGTTCATTTTATTAATGAATTAGAATTATTAATTAATGTATTTATCCCTCTATATCCCTTTGATTCATCAGATGGTATCATGAGAAAAACTAGACAGGGTTTTGGATGAGGCCTTACCCATATATGTATACATCATGGATGAGGCATTAACAATACAGTTTGAACATCTCGTATTATTAATTTCATAATTATGATATTTTTTTATGATATTTCAGGTGATTATTCAACTATTAAAATATCCATGGTTAATTTTTATCCACATTTGATTATTTATTTGGAATAAGTTGATTATATTTTATTCATGACATATTAAGCTCATGTTATTGATAAATTGTCACAAGTTTTAGTTATTTATCTTTACATAAAAGCTAATAATTATATTAGATATACTTTTTTTATGTTTACCCTTATTGAATATATGACCTCACCCCTTTATAAAGTTTTATAATTCTCATAGGATTCCATTACGTTTATTATGACTGATATGTAGAGTTAAGATAATAGAGTAATGGTGTTCATAATGGATTAATTGTATTATATTTACTATTTTGAAATGTAGTGTAACATTCAATTAGGTATTTATTTTACCAATACTATCAAACAGTTTGATCATTCAATATTTGTTTCCTTATTTATTATTCCAATTTAATAAAATAACCGAAGTATTTGGGGAACTACAGTTCTGTTTTTTAATTGGTTCTTTCATGTTCACAATAGGCTAGTAATTGTCCCATAAATTATTTGACACTTTATGCCATTATTTTTTGATGATATTATCATGGTTTTTTGTATGTTCCAGGCAGAGTTAACTCTTACGTGTTTATGATTTTGATTTTCACATCAAATTTTATCCTGCAGTTATTCTTATGTGCATTGTATTATTTACATATATATGTTTTTTTTAAATAAATAATTGAAATGTTAATTAATTTTATTCCAAAGATAAAGAAGAAAAAGAATCATAAATTATAATTTAATTATTTAAACTATTGGTAATGATTTTACATTAAATATAGTTTATATTACATCAGGGAGGAATAATTTTAGGTGATTGATCACAACCAAGTTTTTATATACATTATCTTATATAACATATGTAATAGTAAAGAAGACACTAAATCTGATGTAAGATAATGATTCCTTCATCAACTATATGTGATTTGATGAATCTATGATGGTCTCATGTTAAAAGGAGATGGACTGTTTAGCATGTCAACAGGCCATTCATGATTTTGGATGGGTTGTACATGCATCAATCAACAAATTCTACTTTAATGTTTTCCTCTAAATATATTAAATTCTATGTATACAATTGAAAATAGTTTTTATAATGCCATTATTGGTTGTTTATATTGGATTCCATATATTATTCTATATTTGGTTGCATCTTAGGTTTAAAAATTAATTATTTTTGTGGTATAATTCTATAATGAATGGGCAAATAATTTCAAATTCCATTTTAGAGTCCCTAATATAATTAATTATATTTAGAAGTTCAAATCATTACAAATGAATTTTTATGAAACATTCAGTGACTGCTTCAAGGATTACGTAGTCAAAAAAAATTACATGGGAATTATTGTATGGTAACAATAGTGATTAGATAGATTAATCTATCCTTTTATTACACATTTCATTCATACTAAATTCTATAAATTGTAAATTTAAGGAATCAGAGTATGATGAACTTTGGGATCACATGACCAGACCCTCCACTAATATTTAATGGATTTCATGATCTTAATATGTTGAAAACTAGTTCCTTAGCATCCTAAAAAATACATTGTAAATGTTTACATCTCGACTAACCCAAATAAGAAAGGTACAATATTTTTATCCAAAATATTACATGGAACATACATAACATTGATGATTATACAATATTATATAATAAAAAAATAAATAAATAAAACTAAAATTAATTCATAACAAATATATAATTATTGAGAATATATTTTAACTATGCAAAATGACATCCATAAAAAATACATAACATGATTTCTTTGATGAACTAAATATATTAAAAAAAATCATAGTTGACATGTAATTATCCAAAATAAAAAAACCCAAATCGAGCTATCTAAAGCTAACCAAGAAACCTCATATTTCCTCTCATATCTCATTACGACAAATATAATTTTGTATAATGACTAATAATATGAAACAAAACTAGTAATTATATTAGAAATAATAAATGAATACACATGTATACGAGTTTTCATGTTCAGTGTTAGATAATAGTACTAGTTGGATCTCACCAATGACATTTTTCTGTTCATTTAAAAAGTATATTATTATTTATTTATTTAAATAAAATGGAAATTAGGGTTCAATATTATACATCCATAAAAAATAAAACCACATGTTCATTCCAAAGATATAAGAAGCACTATTTTTCCATAAAAAAGGTAGTGTTCTCTACAATTAAAATCTAAACAGAACCGTTCTGTTCAGAAGTCATATCATTACCATTTTTAAGAAAATATTCCAAACCCACATTTTAGATCCATTTATATGCCTTACACAACCATAAATGAAAAAACTGAAAATAAATCATGAACCACTTCGTTATTGGATTAAATAAATAAATCAATATGATGATAGGATATTTCACAATAATATAATCATAAGTAGATACATAAAAAAGAAAAAACCCCTATATAAACCAGAAATAAAGGAACCAATATATTGGGAAACTACCCAGTTACAATTGTGGTATGATCTAACTTATTTGAAAATCATTAAATTCATATATCTAGTATAAATCATTATCAAAACATAACACAATCCAACCAAATAGATAACACTAATATCATTAGAATGAACATCCCATCCTAGGCCAAGATCTTACTTCTGGGGACCCTAAATGTTTGTGTACCAACAAGGGAAATACAAAAAATATCCTCCCACCAAAAACACACAGGTTACCATTTCTAAAACACTACTATGATAAGATTTAAATTAATAAAATCACAAAAATTAATAATTTATAGTTGCGCATAAAATAACTATAAGACCCTCTCACAGAACATTCCGATTTCACATCATATGTTTATCAAATAATCATAATCAATTATGAACATCTTAAACTAGAATAAGTTGTAATTAATAAGAATATGAAAATTATTAAATATTTATTTCACAATCTATTATATTTTCCTACAATAAAAAATAATTTTTTACACTAATCAATTTCAACATCATTTAAAATCATATATCATAGAAAATAACTTTTTTAAATAAAATGGAAACAACACATTGGACATTTTTAAAAAATTTATGTAAAATGTTGTTTTTTATTTTTAACCTATAAAATGTAGTAAAAATTTAATTTTTTATAAAATAAATTTCAATATCCCCCTGAGTATTTAGGTAAATACAAGGAATTTTAAAACATGTAATTGAATAGAATTCATTTAAAATAACATGAAATAATTTAATGTTATGAATAGAAACCCCTAAAAATAATCAATTAAATATATTTGGGATATATTTTAAACACATTGAACATTACATTTCATAATTAAAATTAATTATATAAACCCCATATAAAAAATATTTATACCATGTTTTGATTTCATAAAAAATAAATTATAATTTTATCATAAAATGATATTACAATATATTTTAATTAAAATAATAATTATAAAAATAATAAATTCATTGATTTAAATAATAAATAAATATTAGAGAAACACCTTCCAAAGAATATTTATAAAAATGTCATATTGTGTCAACATGAATAGTGAATTTTTACATGATCATGTAAAAACCGTGTAGAGATCCCCAGTAGATAATTCCCTAGGTCAGAAGAAAACTGAAACCCAAAATCCATCTATCACTAGGATTTTGATATATTGGGGGACTCGAAAATATTTTGAAAAGTATGCTGAGAGTAATTAGAATATAATATGATAATATTTGAAAAATTCTTTTGAATAATGATTGAATTTAGGTGAAAAAATAAACAAAATTAATGGAATAGGAGTGGAAATAGTACCTATATATCCATTAAGGTTAGATAAATGTGAGGTTATCGAGCAGAGAATAGGGGAAGTAAAATGTGGATGGGGAAATTTTAAAATTTAAACATGATATGAAATATCGAGAGAAAAAATGGTTAGGCATTATTGTATGTAACATGTGGTTGAACCAGTGTTGATAACATTGTATAAGTGCAATCATGGTGCCTAGTTATTGAAATGATTTCAACTAATAGTACACATACTATCCTCCAACCCCCTAATACATAATAATATTAAATGTTAAGACACATGTTTTACCCTAGGACATATACTAACCATGCCTTACCCATATGCACAATTGATGAAAGTTCAAAAATAAAGTAAGAACACTTTTATGTAAGGGGTATCGCATGTTTCCAACTACATCATACAAACTAACCCATATTGAAAATGAACTCCTTTATATTGATCATATATACATGTGTGAAACAAAAAAAATCATGGTAAAATAATTTTGTCTTGAGTAAAGATTCAAAAAATATAAAAAACCATGTAAAAAATCAAAAAAAAATAAAACTACACAAATATATAATTAAATAAATAAAACAATAGTAATATAGGTTGATATAATCACCCCACCATAGTTATTTTCATCGATAAATAACCCGTGGTTAATAATAAACAATTACTAGCCACAAAAACACCCTAAAACAAGAAATAAAACCAATAATTATGAATGAATGATACTATAATTATCAAATAACACCATAAAACCCCAATCATCAATCATACCACAACCATCTAACCTAATCAACCAAGAGAAAGGATAACTATCCAGGACATACCACCATTTTTAAATATTAGTAATTTGAAAAACAAAAAACAATACACATAATAAGAAACCTCCACCAAGGAGAATATCATACACTAACCATTTAAAATATAATCCAAGGGAAACACAAATGAAATCTTCCAAAAATAAGCTAAATATAAAAAAAACGTATAAAAAATACCATAAATGTATCAACCAACTCCTTCCCAACCAAAAAAATATAGGTAATACAACCAAAAAGTCTATTAATAAGAAACAATATGGGCACTCACCTAATCCTATAACTCCACATTGTTAAACTAACACCTCATCTTGGGGAACCCTCTCACAGAGAACCCAAATAAAATCAGAAACCCTCAACTGTTCACATAATGGAAAAAATATTCATAATTACCTTTGTATTGACCCAATGGTCTCCTATTTCCAACCCATTTCAATTTATCATTAAAAAGGGTGAACCGATGACATAAGCCTCTAAGAGATAAAATTTAATTAATATTTAAAGAATAACCATGAATAATGAACATCGAATTAATAATTTTATAATCTATAAAAATATCGTTAATATTTAATAATAAAATAATTTAATTCCATGTTAATATTAAATTATGAATTTATAGTGTTATATTCATTAGAAAAATGTATTTAATTTTACTATTAAATAGAAAAAACCATTATTTCTAAACAAATTTTTTTTTCATGCATTATATGGTTTTATTTAAAAATATAATTAATAAAAATTATAATTTTATTGGTAAAATTATTTCCTTAATGATTTCAAGATATCAAAAAGATCTTATTGAGAAATTTTTCTATTTTTCAGAAAATATTGATTTATCATTGAACTGTGAATAATTATTTTTGTATAAAAATATCTACTCATTTCATTAAAAAATGAATGTTAAAATTTCAATTTGATATCAAAGTAAAATAGGTATAATTTAGCTATAAATAATATAATTTATTACATATGTGTCATCATTATATCTATTTTTTAGAACATTATTAAGCTTAAAAACATCATTTAAAAAAAGGTTTTTTGTTTCATTTTTCATGTTTTCAAAAATTTACAACCACTAACTAAAATTGAATCATAAAAATGGTATTAAATATTTTGAATTAAGAGTTTAGTTTTTTTAAATATTTATCTTGTATTTTTATTCTGTTCTATTTATAGTTGGAGAAAATATTTTTCACATCGATAAGGTTAAAACATAAAATTGAGATTAAATTTATTTTTTTAAGTGATAAAAATAACCCTAAAACATGATTTTTATATATTTTTTTAGTGGGGTACAAAAATAATCAATAAATAATAGACTTTATATTCTTTTATTCAACTTATATTTGAAAATTACTTATATTTTATTTAATATAATGAAAAATGTTAATTTTCATTATCTTTCTTTGAAATGTATTTATATTATAACATAGAGATAAGAGTAACCTATTAATGAATCTTATATTTTATTAATAGAATTATATTATTTTTTAATGGTGGAATTTTTTTTAAAATTGAACAAATTAAATAACTTCCATAATTGTTAACGCAACATCGGCATAATACTTGTTAAAGCTGTTGAAAAATCATAAAGATAGCTGTAAAAATTGAAAAAGTAATAATATTTTTGTGATTTATAGTTCTCCAAGAATATGAAACATAAATATAATATAATCTATTGTGTTAATGGTTTATACTCGAGTATAATATTATATTGATAAAATAAAATTTATATTAAATGAATATATCTGAAAATGATAATAATGATATTTGCTATAATACATATTTTATGAAATGAAATTAAATTACTAAAAAAATGCATTCAATCTATTTAATGGGATATTATGTCATGAACCGTCCAATAGGGCACGTGCCGTGACTGCCCCATGCCCGCCTTCCAAATGACAGGAGCTAGTGACTAGCACCGAAAAAAGTATTCCTTGTACTGGGAAGGCATTGCCTTTATAACCTGTAAACACACACAACCTAGCACACAACAAGGTACAAACAAAAGAAAAATGTATAGTGAAAAGGGTATATATAGTAAGTAAAAAGTGGCCGGAATACAAGCCCAACCAAAATGTACAAGAAAACTGAAAAGTAAAAATAAACTGAAAGAGCTAATGAGAACTCCCGCCATGGATCCTATCTGAAGCGTAGGTACATCTCTCAAATGGTCGTCTCTGTGGTGGACCTCATCTAATGTCCACCTCCTAGCTGCCTCTAGTCCTAAAACTCTCACCCTCAGATAGCATTTTCTGCCGTCCACACCAAACACAACAAGGTGAGGGATTAACCCGTGCAGGGGTGAGTATAACGATACTCAATAGGGACCCTGAGAGCCTCGACGGTCTCACAAAACCACCAAAGGATAAACAAAAAATCATGGAAACATCAGACAACCCTAATTAGTTATATGACCATACATATACCTAAGTTATCATGTATACCCATTTTAGTCATGAGTAAACTCAATGCCCAAATACTTAGCTAAAGTACAAATGTTCCACAAAGAAAAGAATACCAAGAATGTAACACCACAAAGGTAAGTACCACAAAGATAACACCAAACAGAATAATACCACAATGGTATCACCACAAAGGTAAGTACCACAAATGTAAGACACATAGAAGAATATCACAAAGCTATTATGATGAAGGTTAGGACTCAGTTAACACCAGGTATAACTTAGGTATGGTAGTAAAGATGATTAAATGTAACTACTATATCATCATACTCTATTAAGAGGAAGACCCACGTAGGATCCTAAATCATCAAACCATCAACGGATCCTAGTACAACAGACCCATGTGGGATCCTAGTATAGCAGACCCACATAGGATCCTAGAGTAGTATCAAGTTGATTCTTAGAGCGGATCAAAATGATACTCTCGAACACAGACCCATGTATTATCCCAAAGCACAGACCCACAAAGGATCCAAAAGCACATGCCCACATAGGATCCTTTTCTCATGTTACAGCCAGCTATAGGGTTCCCGCACTATGTTCTCTTAATTTCGAGAGGGTCCTATCCTCAAGAAATTGGTTGATTCTCCAACTACCATGTAGACCCACAAAGATGTATCATAATGGACCCTCATGTGATAGGGGTCTCAACACAATAGACAGTGCGTCAATCGGACGCATGGTCTGTAAGTTATTGACCTTTTAGTCCTGAGGTCCCTGTTAGATTATTTCTCAAAACAACCAGGCCTTAACCCATATTTATCCAAAACTCATCTGGAGTAAACCAAGAGGATATTTTCGATCAAATGTTTCGGGCGCCATATACAGTTCATCAAATAGATACCGGTAGCTCAAGATATGGTCGAAAGAACGAAAAGGGTCGAAGTTGGTCGGGGTCAGGTCTGGCCCAACCAGACCCGGCCGAGGCCGAACCGGCCCGGTTCGGGTCGACCCGGTCCATGGTGCTCGTGGATGGTCTGCATTTCGGTGGCCCGTGGGGTGGCCCACGGTACTCGTGGCTTGCTGGTCGACCTGCCATCTCCTTGTGGAGTGATTGTGCATTGCGCCATCACTGGCGGTCGGCTTGACCGACCGCCCTCTTTCACCGCTGTGGCCTTGTGTCGTGGCTCTCGCACACCCGGCAGTGTGTATGCACGCCACTACCTCCCCTTCACGCGGCCTTCCGTACACCTACAGCCACCTCTGCTCTACCACGGCCGACGAGCCGCGACCCTTCTCTGATGGTGCAGTTGCGTCGTCATCGCCGTCATGGCCGACCGACGTGCCAACCGTCGTTCCCGAGTTCCACTGATGCCAATCGCCAGCACCGATCACTATCCACCTCCATCATGAAGATCACATCAAAACAATAATGGTTTTGCAGTGGTAGGTCCATGTTAATTTTTCCCACACCCTCTACGTTAGGGTGGTAGCAAGCATCTCATGGAGAGGGTTTCAACATTAAAGAAAATTAACGAAGGTAAATCAAAAATCACACCCCAACCTCCAAGGTTCATTGACATCATTGTGGAGGGAAGGATGGACATCTCTTAGTTGTCATTAAATATGTTCCTCGTTGGAGTGGGCATTCCTCGTTGGAGATTGCGTTCATTGTTGGAGAATGCGTTCTTTATTGGAGGAAGAGTTTCTCCATATTCTCCCTTTTTTGCCAACTAATCCTCCCAAAGGTTATGAGGAGCCAATATAATAGCTTAATCAAATTAATCATGAAACATTTTAATAAACGGCACAATTAATTCTATTATGTTCATACAATTAATTGGGAGGATTCCAAGGGACTTCTCCCAAATTTATGATGAGATTGGGTGGTCCCCACCATTGAATTCAAAATTGAGGTGTATTCTAGCTCAGGTGGTCCCCATATCCAATAATTCAATTGGGAGGTAAAAAATAAAATTAAAAATGTTCTTTATTTTTTTATTTCCACAAAAAACACGAAAACTAACATTCACCGTCGACCTACTGCGGTCAAGGTGAATGTATCCTTAAGAGAATATAGACACTGCAGGTTCAGTGATGTCCTTAGATTTCAATTCCAAGAAATGGTTCAAAAGTTACAAAAACTCACTTTCACGGTTATTGAACATACCTGAATAAATGTTCTGTATTTCATTCAGGGCACTCTGGGCCCCTGAATCACGCGCCGTAAATTTTTCCAGATTCGTAAAATTCCCATATAATAAAAAAAATTACATGGAATTTCTGGGCCTTTTATATGGTTTAAAATATCAACCATTTACCATTTATGGATAAATTTTTCTTCTATTTTACCATTCATAACCCCTAAATTGTAATAAACCATGGATTTTACAGTAATCATAAAATTTTCTTGCAGGGGGTTAAATAAATATGAAAAGGATAGAAATATCAACATAACAAGCCCAAATATTATTGGATGAGATTGTTAAAATTAATACCCATCCTATATTATAATTATATCAATATGGGTAAACTTTTACAAGATAACTAATTATATTAATTGAAATATGTATGAAATTTCAAGAGTACCCATCCCCTCACATGTAAGAAGGTAAAATCTTCTCCACTCAACATCAGTCATTTTGAGAACATTAATTTATCTATTATCTTCTAGAACGATTTCCAAAAGTCTTAAAAAAATTTATTGGACATATGTTGGGAATACCACAATTTTCTAGATTGATTATAGTTTAAATTAAATCTTTTTTTGATGAAGTGGTGCATAATTTAACTGAAATTTTTAATTTTAATTATTATTATACCTCATTCAATAATTATTCAAAAAATTTGGAATAATAAAATATGTGTACTAAATAAAATTATATATTATTAATTTTATGTAATTACATGCATCCATATCATCTTTCATCATATGGAAAAAAAAGTTTTCATACCATTAAACATAAGATAACCTCTTCACGAACTGGTCTAACTCATTTCCCTTCACCAACTCCCATCGAAGGTAAAATAAAATTACATAAGGAATATATATGGTATTATGTATATAATTATCATTCTATAATTATAATATATGATATATTTTTTTTCCATTCCATCCATTGAAAATTGTGGTCTCATTTATGCATAAATGTGGATTACCACCATCACGGAGAGATTGGATACATTTTTTATCACAAAATTACATGAATGATAAAAATTATGTATTTAAATGTTTTATATGATATTTAATATATAATAATAAATATGTAAAAAAAATTATATTTTCATTATGTACCTCATTTTTGTTTGAAATTGAAATGTTACTCATGCATATATACAACCTACAATCTCTATTATTATAACATAATTCATCTTTTGTAACTATATTAAATAGTTGGAACTAAATGTATAATAATTATATAAAAATGATATTACATCAGGATTATTATTATGGATATTATGGAATACTGAATGAATTTTTTTAATGGTAAACCTAAATAATTTGTTCCGATATAATGAACTGAACATCCTTAAAAAACAAGACTTGGATATAATTAATTATCTAATTAAATGTATAATTAAAATAAATGAAATAAAATATTTAGGGGAAAATTTATTAATCTCTAAAATATTATACTAGAAACAATTTATTGGTATATGTTTGTTATATAGTTTTTAAGGATATACATTATATGTCTGTAAACATGGTAATGTATTTTGAACAAATTTTTTATTATTGAGGAATAGTTTTATATTTTCAATCTAAGTTATTTTTTAGTGTCTATATAATAAACTATATATGATTTATATCATGAATAATTTATTTTTCATGGTTTTTTTGTTATATTTAATATTATTTCATCAATGGTAATTTGAGTACAGTTTTACAAGGTGGAATGAGGTTGAATAACTCAATTTATACTCCATAGGTTATAATTCTAATTCCTTGACTTTTTTATCCATGATTATGTGTGAATATATCTCTAAACTATTTTATTATATACATATAATATATTTTTATATATTTACATATAATCATGTAATACCTTTTTGGATTAATTATCACGTCCAGAGTTATTCTATTTGAAATAGTTTTTCATTTCCTGAATGAAATTCTGTTGATTTAGGTTTCTTATTATGCACCATTATTTCCTTATATAGTATCCTTACTAGATCATTAATGACTTCTAATCTATTAATCAATGAAAATAGTGGTACTTAAAGATCCACATAATAATATTTCCAATGAATTTTTATTTGAATGTTACCAAAGCCGAAAGGGAATTTGTAACAAATATATTTATTTTCTATTCTTTAGGTTCAATGATTCTATGGGGAAATAGTAATCTATTATTTAATTAAATAAAATATATTAAATTATGATCTAGTTATGAATTTAGTTTACAAATCTAGTTTCTTTTTACTCCCTTATTTATTAAGGAAACTCGATAATATTATATGTAAATAATACAAATATTGTATAGTATTTTAGATTAGTAATATTTCACTTCTATATAAATGATTTAAAACATGTTTTAAATAATGTTATATTATAAATAGAAATAATTTTTTTGATTATTATATTTCTTGTTTTTAAATTCTTTTAATATATTTAAAAAAAATTCATTATTATTAACTAGGTTTAATTTTGAATCTCTTTATAATATTTTGAAAATAATATTTATTTTTATGTTTTACAAAATGAATATATTATCACACCATTATGACCAAAATTTCCATTGAATGTTCCTTTTTAAGATTTTAAGGTTATTTTAAATGGAAAATTTTTCCAGAAATATTATGAGGTATTATTTTTTAATAGTGATCATCAAAATTAAAAGGTCATTTCCCTCAAAAATGTTTTGATGGTATTTTTATTATATTTATTAGTGAAATTAACAAATATATTATTTTAATCAATCACTAATTGGGATATTTTTTATGAAATCATCTTTTTTCATTCTCTAGATGTATTATGAATGTATTAATAAAATTTTCATGTAACTGGTTTTTTTCCATGGATAAATCATGATATAAAAAAAAAGGTTGTTTATGTCTTGAAAATTGAATGAATTTAATTATTTTTCTCATGATATGGTATATGGAAATTATTAATTAATTTTAGATTGGGGAGGTAACCCAAATCAGTAAGGGTTTTTTTATGTTATGTTACAGGTGGGTCCGTTATATCCCACTAATGAATTGAGTAAAGATGAAGATGTTGAATGAATATAAGTAACCTCAAAGAGATGAAAAAGTCAATCTATTAAGAGTTTACACCAAAAAAATTACGAGTTTTACCTAGATATGTGTAACTACCCAATATTTAATAAAAGCATGATTTATTTTGTTATTTGTATTTGGATTTAATCATTAATTAAATGTTTGTTAAAATTATATAAATAAAAACAAAATTTTAAATTAAATTTAAATTAACAATTATTGAAAAAATAAATAAATAATGAAATTATAATGAATAATTAATAAGATAATATCATTACTAGTTAATTTTACCAAATAACTATATAAAACATTCGAACAAGTTAATATACATTTCAATATAATAAATATTGTCTCTTTATTTATTAAAATATTTACATGAAATAATAATTTGGTTATAAATATTTTATTAAATAAAATAAATAATTTATAATTTAAAACTAAAATAAAATAATATATAAATATGACGACTTAAATTTATATAAATAAATTTTATTAAGTACCATTTTGAATTTAGTTTTATACAACATTTATAGCTGTTTTTATAATTTTATACATATATATATATATTACATTTAAAAACATTTATAATGTTATATTTAAAATATTTAAATTATCTTATGATAGTAATTAATATATATATATTTGAGTATTATTATAAAAACATTGTAAAAATCATATTATGATTATTAATGAAAAAATAAAAATGATAATCAAAATTAAATGTAACTTATTTGTAATAAATAATGACTTAATCATTAGAAAATGTATTTTATATTAAACTATTTTATGAAAATATTAAAAATATGATATTATATGAATATTATTATTAAAAATTATGAAATATATTAGTAGTAATATTCTTTGAATCCAAGTTGTTATTTGTTTGAAAAAACATAAACTGATATTAAAAAATTGATAAATTAATAAAATTGAAATAAAACAAAATAAAAATATGTATTCAATTTGGGGAAAATGATCTGGGAAATCATTTTTCAGAGAATATGAGTAGAGTTGTCAAAAAGAACCCATAGAGGGAGTCAACCACGAACCGGGGACTTTTGTAGATTTGAGCCAAGCTGATGTTAGGCTAGACTGATTGTGAGTGGATCAATCCCCAACAATGGGATTCAAGCTCTGATTAGGTGAAGACGAGGGATTTTGATAGCCAGCCAAATATGAACTGTGAAATGGTGTTCAAAATCTAATAGATTTTTGTCTCTTTCCTTCCCCTATTATTATAATATTAAGATCTACAATATAGGTATATTTTATTTTTTATTATGTGATTGAATTTATCATATTTTGGTATTTTTATTCTTACATTTCTTAATACTATCATCATCGGGTGTCTCTATATGTCATATGTAAAGTCCCCCTTCCAAAAAAGGGTACCCCTTTGGAGTAGATAGTGGGAAAAGAGTGACAGTTACCCCCCGAGTCGAGACACCAGTTGGCCCTGGTTTGGTGACTAGAAAGAATGGTATAACAAAAATGAAAATGAGGGGCATTTCCTTTTATGGGAAACACATTTAGAAGTGAGAGAAAATACAAAAACAATCCAACTCATTCTCAGACTAAAATATAAAAGAAAACCCATGTACAAAAAATATAATTTAATGAAATAGCTACTAAAATTGTATAGGAAATCTGCATGTTCCAAAATAATGTAAATAAGGTAGTGACCACAAATCTGAAATAGCTTCGGAAACCCGCAAGATAGTTCTAACCATCCTGATCTTCAACTAGATTGAACTAGACTAAAAGATAGATTATATATAGGTAGGGTGAGTATAATGGGATTTTCCGTAGGATCCTCCCCAATGCCTCTCATGAAAATTTAATGATATCATTATAATGTATTCTGAATAACAAGTGAAACTGAATTGTCACCTAGACATTTATAATATATTCATAGCCTCACCATGGCTACTCTCATCATGTATTTAATACAAGATAATATATAATAATAAACATCAAGGGTACACCGCTCCCACTTCTCCAATGGTTTATCATGCTTCCCCAAAGTCACATGTCTATAACATCTATCTATGAAAATGTTATCCTATAAACAAGTTGGTGAATCACCACAACATGCACCTCATGCAACACACCCCGCCATCCACATAACCAAAAGTAACTGGGTAGTTTGCAGGAGCCACTATAACTCACACAACTTTTATCATACATTATTTATTATATCTAAAGCCATCACAACCAATACACTATGTAAGGATACTGATGTGATCACATCTGATACAAGTTATACCTATAGTAGTCCTTGGGTTACTATATAAATAATACATGTGTGTGAAATAACCAAAAGCCATTACTTCCCTCTACACACATATATTGATAAATCTAACCACCATACATACTATCAAAAGTAAAAACCATTAGAAGAGAGTGATGAAATATGGGGTAGTTTGTCATCCATCCTCCAACCAGGATGTTGGGGAAAACACCCCTCAAGGCTCAGAATCCATGGGGTGTCTGTTTCCCAAACCGATTGGATTTAGTGGCATATAGAAACACTATTATAATCGGATATAATGCATCTCACAATAACAATAAGGTAAAATCATATTCTTAGAGACAATTGTAACTAATGTCTCTCATAATCTAGCCTATGACTTCTAATATCATATATCTTATAAGAACACTAAATGTTATAGACATATATTAAATTATATTATTATTGTCATCAGTTAAAAATTGTGTTAAATTATTAACAATTAATTAACCATTATCATTTCCACATTATATAACATTAATATTTCAAGAATGGTACATTACCTCAATGAATAATTAAATCAAATCCATAGATTCATAGAATTTCAACGTCAATGTTGTGTCCAAGCAAGATACATCACCATGGCTTAAAACTTTAGTTGTTTAACATTATTACTTCATTATAAAAAGTTTCACTAGGTAAATATTACAAGATCCCCAAACACAAGGTCATCAACATGGTGAGTAGATGAACTACCCATCATGTCCCTTACACCTATAGAAGGAGATTGAACTCATCGAACCACAATGGGTTAAAAATGAAGAGCATTTGGAATACCCAACATGACTTTTCCTCCCATGAAAAGAGAGTAACCCAACACATCTATCTTCCTCAAGAATTGGCAAAGGGAATGAAATTAATCATTAACATAGTTGTCAGCCAATAAAATAAATAAATAAAATCATCCATATTTCATAACAATGGGTAATCTAAGATTTATCCCATTATATAACCTCTATTGTCCTCCCTCACACCCACAACCATAAAATGATTCTTCTCTAAACTCCAAGAATAAACTTATACAACAAAAAATTGGCCTCATTGCCCCTTATAGCACAACATCACTCAAGTATCATCCATACCATGTTCACATCACATCGGAGCCTCTATGCCAATCATACCACAAAATCTCTCCAGGATCAACCCTCCCAATCCCACATCAAATCACAAGATGTTAGAAATATAGATGGCAATAGGCTCTAGTCCATAAAGAAAGGAATTTAGACTATACACATAATGATATATCACCTCTCCAAAACACAAGGCATTTGGCCTTTACAAGTGGAAACTCATGTCATATAAGGCATTGACATTTATCACACCCCCAATTCTTTATTCCATATTAAATGAACTGATTTATTATTCAGAGGTTCTGACTACATTGGACCAAAGATACAACATATATAAAGATCTAACAAATAAATTAAATAATTCTTTTTATATTACATTAATTTTTTCTCAAAAAGCATCAACCTGATTCTAATTTATTAACCAATAAAATTATACATGTATACTTTCATCAATTTTATTATCATCAAATTGCAACAACATCAACCAGATTCATTGAACATTCCTCTATATATTTTTTCCAATTAATTATCAATTAATTAAGGCTTTAAATTATTTCCAAATATTCATCATGAAAAAAAACTCTAAACCATCAAAATAATAGATAACACACTCTATCAAATCAAGAGGAAAATCATTGTCATGGTATAAAGAAACAACATATCTATGGGATCAATACAATTTCATTAATAGAATTTATTTATTTTATTATGTAGATTTCATTTCCATCCAAGGTGATAAATCGTGTTATATCAATGATTTCATGTAATTATATATTGAAGAAACAAATCCCCAACCTCAAAATGTTTTTGAAGTTATTCACACGATAAATGAACAGGCAATGGATATCTAATCACATCTTCCACATGATCTACATTGAAGAGACGATTCTGTAACAACACTGTACCAACAAAATCTATGATAAGACCCATTACAGTGATGGGTAAGAAACCACCATATAATTATGTGAATATATAAGAGTAAAGGTGATCCAAACTGGGAAACCACACTAGAAAATGGAGGAAAAGCACATTGGATCAAACCGGGTCACCATAGATTTCATATGGAATCCTGATATCAATTACCCTCAAATGGATCTCCAAAATGCCGAATAGGGGAATGTCGGGTCTCTTAGGATGAGAGGGAGGGAAGACGTAGCTATAGGGTTTGACCAATCGAGTGACTGGAATGTTTTATAACATTATAGTATCTAGGGATTACATGATGTAAAATCCCCTTTAACGTCTTGTAATTCCTCAATGTCAGGTTCATCTTAAAAAACAATTACTTTTTTAAATATTTTATTTCTCAAACCCCAATATATTACACAATATGAATCCCACTTTCACACAATGAAATTCTTTTACACATCAAGTAACCCACTTTCATGTTATGAATGTTCTATCCTCCTTTTTCTCAACACCTGAGTGCCTTTATAAATCATACATGACCCCTACGAGCTTCATAAGACTCATGAACATGAAAAGGGTTGATCCATGTTGATTTAAGCCCTTATATGTGAATCATCATAAAACATTATCATCCCTAAGAATCTAAAACTAACCCAGAGAGGAAGTCAAAAGGGGTTTTTTGAACAGTCACATTGAGAGATACCTCTCAAGCCCCTCATCGAAACTGGAGGTCACCACCTTGATAGATGAATTAGTGAAAAAACTTGAAACAACCACAACCATCAAGTAAAAACCCTCTCAGGGGAGATACCACCAAAAAGAGATAAATCCAAAACAAGAAAGAAGATAAATCAATCTCACAAACAAAAAAGTCTACAACTATAACATGAGCATAGTTAAGAGAGAAGATATAAACATTAAAAATCATGTGGTACTGACTGTAATATCTATAAGTCATGTTCCATTGTACACACTACCATACCACCATTCCTCCAAAATGCATCGACCAAGGGGATAACACACCCACAAAACACTTTCTACTATCACTATTAGATCTTCATTGGTATCTCCTAGAAGTTCTCATCATGATCAACATCAATCTCTCCCAATTGATGTTGTGAGATTCATCATGTTGATAATTATGGAGCTTCCAAACATGAAAAACATTGTGTATCCAGCCCATCTATTGGGGAATTGTTTTCAGATACGCCATGTCTCCAAAAAAATCCAATACTTCAAAGGGAACAACAAATTTGGGAGAATAATTAATCGTAGGACCAAACCATCACTTCCCATGATTGGGAATCCCCATAAAAAACCCATGATCACCAAAGTTCAAGTAATAGGTCTCATCATATAATTTAAATATGATTTAAGATGATCCAGCGCTACCTTCACCCTCTCAAGAATCACCCGAACCATCTCTATCCTATTTTCTAACTGTTTCGGTATGATAATTTTTGACACTTTGACCCCATTATATCACAACAGAGAATGAGAAGGTCATCCATACAGATCTTCAAACAAAACTATATCAATGGTTGAGTGAAAACTATTGTTGTGTGTGGAATCTACTATGGTAAAGTGCGTCAGGAATGAACCTCTAAAATCTAGAACTCATGATAAGAACATTTATTGAAGAGTCTGGATGGTCCTCTCTATATGGTTATCCATCGGCTGATGAAATCCTTTGATAAGTAATAGTTTATAACCAAATGAATAATGGAGACATCTCTATACATTATAGGTATAATGAGGATCAAAATTTTAAATGAACATCCCCAGTACCCCATGGAGTCTTGGCACCTCCTCTAGATACTTCCTTGATAAAACTTCTAATGTGATTGACTATTTGATCACTATAAAGTGAGTCAATTTTTTAAAATGATCTACTAACACACATATAGAGTTATATACTCCATGATGTAAATGTAAACCATAAAAAACATCCATCTAAATGTCCTCCCACTTCCACTAAGTAACATTTAATGGATGGATAAAACCACTGGGAAGACGGTGCTCAACCTTCGCCTTATGGGAGACCAAACATGGATAGACAAATTATGAAACTACACACTTCAACCCATGCCACCAAAATTGAACTCTCAATTCATGGTACATGTTTTTCAGGACAGGATATACCAATACGAGAGAGTTATGGAACTCTTTGATAAGCATCTCACGCATCTCCAAAGTAAAGAAAATACTACCTTGAAACAACACCTAGAGTTGATAATCTTTAAACCAACCATCAAGAGCCTATGTAAAAACAAATCGGTCTCTCCAAACCTCTAAAACAAGATCACCAATCTTGGACTCTTCCACTTATAGCACTATGTATGAATACAATTTTGGCTAAAAAAGACAACCTCTACCCTCAACATCTCCCATATTAAGTTGCAATGTTAATTATTTTCCCATCACTCTCCAGGAATTACCAGATTCACACACTACATAACTAAATGACTTCTTACTCAATTCATCGTCAACAAAATTACCATTCCATGTATATATGAATTCTACAATAGGTAATCCTATAAGTACTCAAAAAACAAATGCTAGTAGAAGATCTTTTCATGTTGGGAGAAAATATACATCAGGATCTTATGATCATTGAAGGCCACAAAATTCCCACCATTGAGGTAATTTATATTAAAAATAAAGGAAAAAAACACCACAACCAACTAGAAAATATAGGTGGAAAAGTTATGGTCATTGGTATGTAGTAGCTGACTTCTGTATGAAATTATCGATCAATACTTTCAAAAACACTACCCATCCCAAAAAATAATTCTTCAAAGAATACATCAATCTAAAATCATTTTACTAGAAAAAAATGAACTAGAGGACTACCCAACTTCTCTTTTAGTTAATCAAAAGATGTTTGGGATAGATCATTCCAGATGAATGAATGATCCTTACTAGTCAATGCTATCATAGGAGCCATAACCTGATAAATATTTTCTACAATCCTCCTGTAACAGTCCGTAGGACTAATAAATTTTCACACCTATACTACTATATTATGGGTTCCTAATACACAATTACTTATTTCCTTGATTGATAAGACAATAATCCCTACATGGATACAACATTCCCCATGAAATAGACTTGTCAACTCAAAAAATCAAACATTGAGAAATTCCCAAATAGTTGTTGATGACGATGAAATCCTAAATGGCACATAGATTCTCCACATACTCCACATCAGTTGTGAATTAAAAAAGATTTATTCAATGAAAACCACCATATAATTAACTATGAACTCACATAACACCACATTCATTAACCCCATGAAAAAAAGCCGGAGCATTCGGCACAATGAAATGCATCACAACTAAAATTTATTTCACATGATTACAATGTAAATCTTTCATTGGTAGATCTTTATCCATTACATGAATTTGATGATACCAAAACCATAAATCTATCTTTGAGAACTTACTGTCATTATTCAGAGGATCTAATGCATCACCAATTTTTAGAAGAGGATAGAAGTTCTTCACTGCCACTTGGTTTATGTGATGATTGTAGATACACAATCACAAACTATTATAAAACTTCTTTAAGAAAAAAATTTGTGCACCCTATAGCGACACACATGGAAAAATAACCGCACTGAAATACACCATCAAGATATATATGATTCCGTTGAATATCAGAATGCACTGGCCTATATGGAGACATCGATATAGGAGACATGCCTAGATGTTGTCCAATCCTGACCTCGATCTCACATAGTTGGGGTAACACTACAACATTGTCTGGAAAGAGTTCATTGTACTATTATACGACCCAAGGAAACACAAACTATTGATCAAATGGTGAGCTTAGAATCATCTGAGAAATCATGGATGAGTAATAAGGAAAATTCCTCTAACCCATCTAAGGGTCTCACATGCCATCAAACTCTACTTGCTATCTGTCAGCATAGAGGATCACCACCTACCTCCTGAATTAATCAATTATAGCCTTCACTGATTACAACCAATCCATGTCGTGGATGATTCTATGTGGCTGTATCTGTGAACATAGGAAATACCCCCAAGAGTGGTGCATACC
Source organism: Viscum album (assembly GCA_963277665.1). NCBI lineage: Eukaryota > Viridiplantae > Streptophyta > Magnoliopsida > Santalales > Viscaceae > Viscum > Viscum album. The sequence goes on along the minus strand of OY728142.1, from coordinate 921,216,128 downwards.
CATCACTAGCTCACAGTTTCTATATCATTCAAACATGTGAGCTCGACCACCAACTTGTGATGTCAATTCCAGGGGCATTGGAAGTGTCTCTAACTCAATTACCAAAGCATGGACAATGATAGGTGATATAAAGTAGTGTTTCACTCATGAATCAAACAAGGCATGAACCCATGTAGAAACAATGAAAATGGTACCATGAATGACTTCTGGCTTGCCTAACACTGGAAATACTAAAGCATAAATATGATAATGACTTTCTCAATGGACTCTCTGACCATGCTAAAGAACACCACTAAATAAGAAATATTCACTATGAGGATGGGTAGAGTCCCATTGTTTTCCTCTACATACACCATATTCTCCCCAATGATCCCAAACTATAGCAATCTATTGTGGATACCTTGGTATGAAATACATCAATAGATGAACCTGATATAAAATACCGGTGAACAATAAATTACTTGAATTTTTAGGCACTCTCTACACTGATGTCCTCAACATCTTCATGGAACAAAATTTATTTTATTCCATATCATTGTTATAAGAGATGCCTCCCCCAAAGAAAAAAGACATTGAGTTCTATAACCAACCCCCAGTTGATTTGATGTTCTTTTTTCTTGACAACTATGAACCGTAGACCATAGATATACTATGTGACAAATCCTGATGAATCACCTATCATGACAATATGGTACGGAATAACATCCTATCAATGACATATTCTCTCCCCCCCCCCACATAGAGATACGTCTTCGCCAATAATGGGGTCACTGGGACTGGATATCTGGATGTAATGCCACCTCAAAATGTCAATTATTAGCATCCTTAATCGGCAGTAGGTATGAATCAAATCATATAGGCTTCTAGAAATGGATTCCAAATTCTCACACACTAGAGCTCCCATGTTGAATGGTAAACAGCTCCTGGCGACTGGCTTCCTTCGCAGTCCTAGAAAGAAAATCAGTTCTAAACTGGTCATGGAACTCCTCACATGAGACTGTTGGCTCCTCATGATCTAGGTTGAGCAAGAACCGCCATAGCCTCACTTCCATGCACAATATCGTCAATGCCAACAACACTCAGTCGTCCTTTAAAGCACAGATCAAACTAAAAGTTATCTCAACCTCCTCCAACTAGTCTTCTGTGACATCATTTGAAACAGATACCTCATTCCAATGTAGAAGTTGTCTTTGAATGTATTATTGCATCCTCCTCCATGTTTCATATTCATCATCTTATGACATGTGTGGATATGATGGCACAACCTGTTGAATATCTTCTACACAATCCTAATGAGGAAGTCGACCTAGAGACATTCATTCAAAAGAATAAATGGTTAGAGCACCCAAACAAATAATATGGGAGGCATTAACATTAATTTATTGTTTAATTTTATTCACTATTGGTTATACTATCCCAAGGTCTACCCATTCTAACATTTGGTGAAAGAAGTGTGACACATGATGATTTTCTAGTTCTCTACCCTATAACTAGCTTCACTTTGTTTAATAGCTATTGTAAGTTTCATGGTCTATGAATTAGATCATTGGGGGTCTTAAATACCCATTTCATAGCTAGTCGAACATGTTTACAGTTCTTTCTAACTTAGCTGATACCATTAGCCCACCAACCCATGCCACATCACCTAGGCCTAACTCTAAACATCATATCAACCCACAACCTACCCTTAGATACCACTCTATCATGACCCCCTCCCCACAAATTGTACCCTCCTTAACCAGATGTCTGAGAAGAGATATTTTCACCCACACATCCTTCTACTAGTAGGTCCTAGGTTGGAAACTAGCACTGATGTTATAATAAAAATAAAAATGGGAGGAATTACCCACTATGAGAAACATATGTGGAAGAGAGAGATAGGAAAAACACTAACCAACTCTTTCATAGACATCAATATAAAATAAAACCCAATTACACATTTGTAATTTCATGCAATAACTACTACAACTAAAAGGGAAAACTAAAATTAAAGAAAGAGAGTAAAGAAGACAGTGACCAAGAACCCCAAACAGCTTTTGCAACCCATCAGTTTGTAGAAACCATTATGATATCCATCCATCTCCAATTGGCTAGAAAAAAAGTTTATATATACATAGGGTGAGTATATCATTATACTCAGTAGGAACCTCCTCAGAACATATCATGAAAATGAAATGAAATCATGCTAATGCATAGTGAACAACAAGTGAAACTAACTTTTCACTTAAACATGTATACTATGTTCTATGCCTTACAATGGCTTCTCTCCCCATGTATTGTATTCTTGATCATATATAATAAAAAAATATCAAGGGTACCCCACTACTATTTCCCCAAAGGTTTTCTGCTATTCCCCAATGTTTACACGTCTTGAGATTCTATCTTCAAAATATTTAGACCCACAGACTCCTGGGAGAAGATCCTAAACCTGCATCTTATGAAACAAACCACCACATCCACAAAACCAAAACAAAACAGGTAGTTTTTTTGGAAGTCACCCCAGTTGACATAACATGTATCATTCATCGAGTATTATATCTAAATCACGACTAATCCCCACACAGAGTAAGCATATTCATGCCATCACATCCTATACACGTTTTATCTATTGTAATAGTTAAGAAACTATTTCTAGAATACATTTTTTTTGAAATAGACACAAGAAATTACATCCCTATAACCACATATATTAGAAGAAATAACAATTGTTCAAAATAGAATAGGTAACTACCCAAATAAGTGTATGAGGCCAAAGCAGTTAGTCATCCATCCTTTCTCCCACTGGTATATTGGTGAAAACACTCTCTAGGGCTTAAAATCCTCTGGCTATCAATTTCCCTAACAGACATGGTGGAGTATCATATAGGAAAATTAATAATATAGGATATAATATATATATATAACTAATAATATCAGAAAATAGTAGTCTTAGAAACAATTACACCTAATTTATCTCATACTCCTGGATACCAATTCCAAGGCCAGATATCCAATAAGAACACAAAAAATTTAAGAGATACATAAAATTATCTTATTAATATCATTAGTTACACTTTATGTTAATAAATTCACAACCATTAATTAACCATTATCATTTCCATATTACATCAAATTTCTATCTGAATAAATATACATGTCCTTGAGGCATAAGGAAATAGAATCGAAGACTTTTAAAAATTTCAACATCAACATTGCATCCCTATAATCTAAAACACCAGGGGTTAAACATTAATTAATTTATTTAATTAATTACATTACTTCCATATCTCTAGGTTCTATAGGAAGACAATTTATGCTCAAAAAACCCAAGTGTCTCAAAACATGGAGTAGATGAACTACCTATTGAGTTTGTACCACCTATAGCAAGAGAGAAAACACATCCTACCACAATGAGCTAAACATATATGACAAATAGCATACCCCATGAATTTTTCCAACCATTTAAGCAATGTAACCAAACACGTCAATATGCATCATGAAGTGAGGAATAAAATGAATATAAATAACAATAATTTCATCATCCATGAAACTAATTCAACTAAGAATCCTTCATTCATAAAAATAGGTAAGCCAATATTTAACCTATTCTATCAACTATGGTGTCCTCCTTGACACCAACATGCATTAACCATTTTATGACCCCACTCCAAGTGTCAACTACTGCAAAAAAAAAAACAAACCCCCATACCCACATACCACAACATTCCTCCAATACCATCCATAGCATGCTCACATCATATATCGACCTCCCTGTCCAACATACCACAACAAATCTCTTGGACCAGACCTCCCTGACTAACAGAACATCACCAATAATAGAAAAAAACATAGAAACAAGCTCTCGAACCTAAACAAAGGCATTAATCCTTTATAAACAACAAGATATCATGGATATAAATCACAAGGTACTTTGAATAAACAATAGAATAGGGAACTCATGACCTACAAGGAATTGTCATTTATAACCCAACCGATTATTTATTCCGTCTGGAATTAACCAATTCATTATTCCCAAGTTCAATATATGGGAAACCTCAGAAACAAGAAATCTCAAGCTGTAAAAAAATAATTAAATGATTACTTAAAAAATCTCTTATTTTTATTTTTGACAACAGAAAAAATGTGACATGTTCAATAAAAAATTCAATAAAACAATGATATATGCATCATTTTGATTATCATCTAATTGAATGAACAAAATCAGATTCATTAAACCAACCTCTTTATATTTTAACCATTTAATTATCAATTAAATCCATCTTCACATTATTTAGAAATTTCCATACATAAAAACATGATATACCATGAAATGAATAAATATCACACAATATAGAAAATCATGTGGTAACCCAATATCACAATATAAAGCAACAATAATGCTATGAGGTGAATAATAATTCTTTAATATGGTTCAATTATTTAATCATGTAGATTCCAATATCATATAATGGGTTAAACCATGATGGATCTATGATTAAAAATAATAAAATAGATAAGAACAGAATTCTCGACCTAAAAAGGTCTTAGATGTTCTTCACTCAAGAATAGACCACACAATAGATCTTTAATAACCTATCCCACTAGAATAGCATCCAACCATAGAAGTCATGGCACCGCCACACCAACACAAACTAAGAGAACCCCCATTAGAATCTTTCATAAGAAAATTCCATATAACATCAAGAAGGTATGACATGAATTGAGATCAAAATCAGGAGAAATCGTTAGAAAATAGATAAAAAACAAACCTTGGGTAAAATGTGGTTACCACATATTGAATATGGATGCATGATATCGATTCCTGTCGAAGGGATCTGAAAGACACCAACAAAGGGACTATCAGGTTTCTAGGGATGATATGGAGGGATTCAACACCTATAGGTTTTGACAACCCAAGTAGCTGAAATGTTTTAAAACATTATAGTATCATGGGTTACATGATGTTTAATCCCCTTTCACATAGTTTAATTCCACATGGCCAGTTTCTGCGGAAAACCCATCACCTTTCACATTAATTTTAATTTTATAATCCCAAAATATTAAATTGCATGAATACCTCTTTTATGGTGCTAAATTATTTAAAATGGTATGAAACCCACATTCACACCATGATAGTTTCATGCTCTATGTACTGAAGACCTAATTCCATCTTTACTTCTGATGCCCCTCTTCCATATTCTACAATCCTCAGTAAAATGACAAGGGTTGATACATGTGGGTCTAGGCCCTTTCATCATAAATATAGACTTTTCTTCCAAATTATGTCAATGATTTTTATAGTTTATTTTTTTCAATGCATGAAATAAAATGACTAAATAATCTGGGAATCATTTTTCAATGATTTTGTTAGGCATCTCCTTTCATTGAATGTTCACAATAGAGGTTGAATAAATTAATATATTTTTTCTGATTAATTCAAGATACAATCATATTTTTTTTGTTTTTTATAAATAAAAGAACTCACATAGATTTATATTTCATTTATTGGGTATCATTGAGAAATAAATATGTTCAAGATTGAAATATTATAAATTATATTAAGTATCATGATAATTCTACTTTTTTTTGGCTTTCAAAGTGATCTCCTAAATTCATAAGATTTATATAAAATAAATAAATGTTGTTTCATAACAATACCCTTATACTAGTAAAAATTATAATTTCTTTTAATAATGAATAAAAAAGGTGCTTTGGTTGATGTTGAAAAAAAATTATGGTCGACATTCATTTTTAACATAGTTTGTGTAAATAAATTAATACACACTAATTTTTCTATAAAAACTCTTGGTGAAAGAAACTAATCTCACTCTAAGCCTTTCAGATATGTCACATTTATTTTCTCATGAGTTAGGTGATAGTTAAAGTTCATACGATGACTGTTTAGGTTTGGCTGCAAGCATCATGAACTCAGTTTAATAATAAATAAGGGATATTACATAATTTCAATTTTCAAATAATTTATATTTACAAATCAGACATGTTTTCAAACATAAATGTACTGTTTATATGTTTATATTTTATTCTGAAATTTTATATTTATTTTTATTATGAAAGCATTCTATGATCTATAGTTTTATAATATTTTATAAGGGACTTTTTATTTATATTTTATTTTTATTTGTAATGGTATTTTGAATATTTTATTTTTAAGGAACCTATTCTATAGGTATAAATAAATTATTAAATTTTCTATGCATTAATTCATCGAAAAATGAATTTGGTTTTTATAAAATTATGAACATATATTTATAAAATTATGATGGGATGTCATTATTTTCAATATATTCATTAAATCATAGAGAATACATGTTCCCAAATCAATTAAGAATATATGAAAGGATATTATTTTATAAATTTATAATTATTGTGTATGAAAAGTAATTATCCTAAATAATTCACTATATTATTAAAAATTACATTAAAAATCTATTTTTATCTTAGATAAAAAATGATAGAAATGTTTTTAATTTTATTATTTTAACTATTTATTTTATATTATTCCCTTATAATATATGAAATTAATCATATATGCGTAGTTTCTAATTATTGTATATTATATGTAATAAAAGCTAATATGTTTTTCTTTCAATGTTCTAGTACATTTTTTAATGTCCTCCAAAATAAAAAATATGTGTATCATTTATAGTCTGTGTCATTTAGTGTGTGTACCAATTTTTTTTAATAATATATTGTTTTATATTCATGTAAAAGTCATGTTAGTATTTAATGGAAATGTTATTTTTATTATGTATATTGAAAAAGTTTATAATTAAATATTATTAGTATAATCTACCTTACATTAATTTCCAGTCTATTATGATATCTTTATTATTTTCTAAAAACAAAATTCTCCAAAAATCATGTTGATTTTTTTGAGATTTGGATTATGTAAATGTCTAATTATTTTATACAATGAAAATAAATCAATAAGTCTTTAAAAAAGGGTTTTATTGTGTTATTTATGAGAATGATGGATCTTCATAAACTATTTTCTTAAAAAAAATAATCAAAACAATAGTATTAGGAAGGATAATGAGGAACGGGGAGTGAACCCCCAACCTCATAAGAAATTTTCATACTAGTTATATTTATTTTTTCCATAAGTTTTTGATAATACTAATCAAGTATGAATTTACTCCCTGATAAATATTATTATTTTTAAATGATTATCATGAGATCCAATTTTATTACAAAGAATATTTTTTGAAAAAAAATATCAAAAAAAGATTTAATTTTACAAATATTACTTCAAAAAATAATTTTCAAAATAGGAAGTTCATCTGAAATATTTTGAATTGTATTTTATATATTAGTACAATATATATAAATATATACATGATATAATTTTTTTAAAATTTTATGAATTAATTATTTATAAAAGAATCTTCATTAATTTTAAAACTCTTACAAAGAAATTTTACAGTAATCCCATATAATATATATATATATATATATTAACATCTGTTTTAGATATTATAAGATGGGAGACAATGTTTTTAGAGTTAAAAAACAAAAATGAATTTATTTTTTTACTGTGATAATATTAAATTGTTGTATAGTTTTCTTGGGAAAAGATCCTGCAATTTATTACGTGTTGTGTAATTAATTAGTTATTTTAAATAAACAATACACAGTAATTTTATGTACTAAATCCAAAAAATAGAGTTCGGGAATTTACCATTAGTATCAGAGAAATGGTACGGAAAACCCTTGAAATTAGTTTTTAACTTTTGAGGTAAAAAATATATGCAAAAAAATTATTTTAAACCACTTAGTAGATAAATATACTTAAGAATATAAATGATCTTTTTTTTCCTAATACATATGATTGAAACTTAGAATTTCATTTTTTATGATGACTTAATTTCGAGTGCAATGATCCTTTATGGGGGGTGTAACGCATAGTGTTTTAATAAAATAATTAATTATTTTATTATTGGTATTTTGATTAAAATATAAATTCATTGTTACTTATAATAATATTAATAAAACAAAATGTAAATGAATATTAATATATACATTTTTAAAATAAATAAATTATAATGAAAAATTAATCTGATAATATTTTAACTATTTATTTTTAAAAAATAATTATATTGAATTGTTTATCAAGTTAATATATGTCTTAATATAATAAGCTCAGTTTCTATAACTATTAAATTATTAATATGAAATTATATTTTTATTTAAAATCATTTAATAAATTAATTAATTTAATTATAATTTAACACTTAAAATAAAACTATAAAGAATTAAAAATAATTAAATTTATATAAATCAATTTTTTTAATTAGGATTTTTCATTTAGTTTTATAAAACATTTACAATTTTAAATAAAATTTCATTAGTATATATATAACATTATAAAAAATTAATAAATTTATGTTAAAAATATTTAAAGGATATTGAGATTATTATATAAATATATATATCTAGTTGTGTGTTCATATGAGTTTTTTATTAAAATATTATAAAATTAAAAATATGCATAATAAATAAATAATCTAAAAGATAACCATACTTAAATGTAATTTAATTGGAATAAATAAAATTTTAAACAATAAAGAATGTATTTTTAAATGATGTGATTTTATGAATATATTAAAAATGTGAAATTATATGAATATTATTAATAAGAACAATAAAAACTATTATTATTAAAATTATTAGAATACGAATATTGAATTATTAAAAAAACAAAAACCAATTTTAGGAAATGATAAAAACAATATAATGTAAATAAAACCAAATACACTTAAGGGATTTATTTGGGGGGAATAATTCAGGAATATATTTTTCGGAGGAACCGAGTATAAGAGTCGAGCAACACCATGATAAGAAGGGAACTTGAACGTGAGGACTTCGGTGGAGGCAAGACAAACCGAATATAGTTTCAAAATAGATTGGATTGATTGATCCCTAGATAGTGGATTTAGGATTACATCTGGTTAATATTATGTGTTTTTTCTCATGACCCTTCCCTGAAGGATTCGTTATGTGACTACCTCATTCCCACCTCTAATAGGACAGGGGATGGTGACTAGCACTGAGTAGTCATATCACAAAATGGGATACATTTTCCTATCTACCAGTACACATTTACACATCTCCATGACCTAAATACTAAAAATGTAAAATCATTCAGTAAAAAATTCAATCAAATCACTATATCCCACAATCAGAGTACAACACAGAATGTAATAGAGAGTAAACAATGATAAAAAATCAACCTAAAAGAAAATATTCTATAGAAACAAGTCCAACCTATAATGTAAGAGTTATTGGGACAATCATAGTTAAATATTTAAGAACACTCCATGGCTTTTTCAGTCTCACAAGGCATTGCCTTGTCCTGGTCTCTCTAGAACTCTGCGGAATAGTCAATTATCTATACAAGAAAAAAACATATGAGCAATCATTGTTTAGGGGTCATTAAATAAATAGCCATTAACAACCCCTAAACAATAAAGCAATACCACAAAGGAAATACCATACAGTAATACCAAAATGGAATTACCCCAAAGGAATACCACCAAGGAATGCCACAAAGGAACAACACAAAAGAATACATAGTCATCTCCACAAAAATTTATGTCTTCAAAAAATATATCAACAACATCCATATATACTCAAACAAATAAAATCATATTGTCAACGAGAATCGTATTATCCATAATACACATAATCTATACAAGGCACATATTCTAAATAATGCACACAATGTCAATAAGAAAAATAGTCTCTGTGTAACAGCCAACCACATAAATGTTTTGTTGGTGATCACTTGATCAAAGAGAACCCACTCCCCATGAAATTAGTTTTTATGAAAATTACCTCATAAAATAACTTGGTAATCTCAAAATTAGTATCTCATACTAGGATTCCTATTTCTATAGACGACTCAACAAATGGATGTCCGGTTTTAAAGATGTAGAATTTCAAAACTTCATTAGGGGGGTTGTTAGGTTCGGGAATGACTATAGTGGCAGACCCCCTCCCCCCAGCATTCCACCACCCTGTTGTTGCTCAACCTACCCTGGTGGATGAATGTGGCCTAATCTGGACCAGGGTATGACCCGGTCCAACAGGTTGACCCGTCGCACATCATCGACATGTCCCACCATGCCAACACGTCCTACTCTCCCGACCTGTAACTGGTGTGGTCCACTCACATAGTCACCCATGAGGATAGAATCTACATCATACAGTGACTGCTGACACATCTTGTAATGACTACTTATGTTTCCTAGGGTGGCCTCTATTTCGTCTCATGGTAACCGCTATCAATTCTTGTGGTGACCGTCGTGATTTCATGTGACCTATGAACCCACTAGCTATATCGGCATGCATGCATTCACACTGCTCAACGACCCCACTTCTTTTACGATCCACTATACATATTTCAGTGCTAAAAAATCTAAAATTAATGCGCATATGTGATCCTCTGGCCCCGATCTACATAGATATGTCCGTTATTTAGTATACAATACAATTTGGGTTGTCAAATCTCGTTCAGAACCACTTAGCATGTCGAGCAATAGTCATGATCATCCAAATGTGAAGAAATCCACGAATAGGGGAGATAAAAGCACCATGACGGAATGGAGAATGAACATTTTCCCTTGTTCTAGCTAGCGTTGATATTTTCTTGTTATAGGGAATAATGAAGAGGATTAACTAATCTCTTGATAATCCCACACCAATAACCCATCCCTTAATAATGATCGAACCGAGGATCAATCTATTTTTGAATTTCCCATCATTCATCATTGAAATTGTGAATGAGGAATAGAAATAATGAAACAACCACTCAACATGGAGTTTTGTATCAATTGAAATGGAGGAATGATTTTGTTCCTATCATTGAAGAGATCATCCAACTTTGTTGGCATGAAGATCCACCAACCATTATCTAATCCATTGTCATTGGTTCCAGGGGATTCTTTATTGGTATTTCATAGGAAATTTAGGGTTATAGTGATATCCATGAATTTAAATCATAGTTTTAACAAAAAGGAAACAAGCCACTATGTAACATATAATATTTTCAATTTAAATTATTTAACGATGATGACCTCCTTTTTTGGTTTTTTAATAACAATACATGCAACAACAAAAAATGTCACGTTTAGTGTAAATTTTTCTCTCTATTTAAAATGGTGCCCTTAAAATTATGATTCGGGAACCAATTTTGGAGTTACTACACCCTTTAAGGGAAATTATTAGTGCGTGAAATTGAAAATATTAACAGTTTTTAAACAATTATTCTGGGATCACCAGGCCTTAGAATCACACACCCCCTCAATTCATAGTATATAAATAAATCCATATAATATCTACAAATAAAACATGTAAAATAGAATATGTTACCTTCTTAACACATTAAGGATTTGCATCCCCGATAGCCAAAAGAAAGGGATACTCAAAATAATGAGGGAAATGAGCATGAACCTATAATACCACTTCCGTGTGCTCCACAAAAGCTTCCCTTCCTACCACCATATGGACACCAGAGGAATTGAACACCCATGAAGTATGCTCTCTGGTTGATCCATGGTCTTAATAAGGAACTCAGAAAAAGTCTCCCCATTATCGATTTCTATCTCTCATATTCAATGGCATATGATGGGTCATGCACTTACCTCATCAACTATGAAACATTGAAGATGTTGTGTACCCACTCTAAATGTAGAGGTAGATTCCAGTGGTACACCATCTTTCAAACTCTATGTAGAATTATTAATGGTCTGATGAACCGAGTAGATTGCTTTCTACCCTGGTCAAATCTATGTAATCCGTGTCAAGGTGGACCCAAAGGAAGATGTGTTCTACTTCATCAAAATCCAATGGACTCCATTTTCAACCTACATAAGACTATTGACAGCACTATGTCGTCTTCATAAACTCTTAGATGGTCTGCACCTTCTATTTACTCACTCACACTAGCTCTGTGCCCATGATTTTTGACACTCCTCGGTTTATCTAGAAAACTGGTGACATGAAGGTATAACCCCTCAAGAGGTTGAGTCAATCCAACTAGAACCTAGTGATCAACCTTCACATGCTCATAATTAAGGCATTTAGAAATAAGCTCTATAACAGCCTTCTTCATCCCTGGCCTCCAAAAAATTTACATTGGAGGTCCTAGTACATCTTATCCACATATATATTTACCACCAAAGGGGTTGTATGGAACTCCCTCCTAACCTCCTCACTCAATGCATGTAGCACTACTGTGTTCCCTATAGAAATAAATAAATGGTCCCCACCTTTTGAATATCCATCAGGGGCATGCCCTGTGGACATTTGAGCATATAATGTCTCATTGCCGGTATCTCCAAGCTATGCCTCCCTGACTCACTGTAAGATTGGAGGGGTAACAGCCATTAACTGGAGTTATTCTACTCCATCCCTATCTATACTAGATATCTTCATAGATTCCAACTACTCTGATTCCTCATTCAGCAATTGTGAACTAGATCTTCTACAAAGAGCATATTCTACGACAGTCCTCGTTATACGAGTATAGAAAATCTCAAATTCATTATCTTGGTGGAACTATTGTCATCACATATTTCTTAATATTAGATCCTTCTATGTGAAGAAATACTTGATACACTTTTTATCATAGTAGATGATAAACCACTTGTCCATTCGATAATGTCACCACATCTTTGATGTGAAGGAAACCACTACTATCTCATGATAACGGTTCACATTGGTCATCTCATGAGGTCTCAACTAGCATGAAACCTATGAAATCACTAGCTTCCCCTGAATTCCAGAAACAATTATTCTAGGATCCAGATGTATCATAAGAACACACCGTACTTGGTACCCACCTCTGCAATATCAATATGCTATCACTCATCAATATCTACCACAACTACTAAAAACAATCCTCAATCTTCTCCATAAATGTGAATGGAAATATTTTTCATGTTAATGCTTCCATGGAAGCATCCACTGTGAAAACATTGGGTACAAAAATCTGGTAGTACCCAGCCAAATGAAGGAAACTCTGCACACTAGTAACACTCTTTGGTGGATCCCAAGCAAGAACCCCTTCAATTTTCACTGGATCCATTCCAACTCCAACATCTGAAATGATGTCTCCAATAAAATGGACCTCATTAATTCAAAATTGAAAATTTGAGAGATTCGCATAATTTAGTTGCTCAGGGAGTGTGTCCAAGACCATCAAAATGTGTCTCATGTGCTTCTCATTGGATGCTGAGTACACTTGGATGTCATCAATTCAGACCACCACAAACTAGTATATATAATGATAAATGATATGGTTCATGAGTACCATGAACACTGTTGTGGATTTCATCACACCGAACAACATCACCAAGTATTAATATTGATTTTAATGACATCATAAGGCCATCACCTTTATATCCTCATCATATACTTGTAGTTGGTGACACCCAGATCTGAGGTCATTCTTCGAGAACCACTACACCCCTTTTAACTGACCGAAGAGGTTACATATCCTTGATAGTGGATAATTATTCACCATGGTCACCTAGTTCAGGCACTAAATGTCTACACAAGACCTCAATCTCTTATATGAATTCATGGAAAATGAAACTTGGGCTACGCTGGGTCAAACACTAGTTCTCACAAATCCATTCCTCTACATGTTCTACAACTATAACCTAAGTTCATGAAGCTCATCGAGTTCCATCTAATATTCATGTGTAGATATCGACACTGTCTAGATATATAGATCAATTCTTTAATCTACCTCCCTATGGGGATGTAATTCTAGAACATCCAAAGAAACAATTTCCACATACTCTTCCACCACTATAGGAATCTATGGACTCAAATCCTCTACTACATTTAGTGTTAGGCAAACCAACCTATGAGTGATCGGCTATACCCTCAGTTGTGTTAGTCCATAATGTAATTATTGTATTTAAATTTCATCAAAAAAATGAAAACCTAGTCCCATCACTACAAAAACACTACTCTCTATACATAAAATAATAAATATGACCATGAACTATGGATAACTAATCAATACGGAAAATGATTTCATAATGCCTCGACGCTGCTACCAAGTGATCCCAACCGAAAATCTTCACTCCAATAGTAAGGTGACAGTATAATAATAGGTGTGTGATCATTGAATCTCCTCACACAGATGTCTCTCAGCATTAGGCTATAGTTAAAAATTCAAAAAAAATCCTTGATTCTCAATCAAGGTTCATGGTATGATAAAATTTATTTAATCCTTTTCCACTAAAAACTACAACTAAGATGTAAAATTAATTGATCATACCTCTAATAATATCCGGAACCATGGCGTTATAAGCCTCTATCTCCTGTAGCTAACCTCATCTCTAACCACATGCTCCCTATTACTGTCGTGGACCAGCTAGGGGTGGTGGTGGAAATAGCTCGATCCTTCAACCACCTCCTACTTCCTTGCCTGGTCCCCTACCATGTTCACCACCCTATGGACAACCCTTCAACTTCCATTTCTTCTATATTGGTGGATACTGGATCATATCTTGATTGCATATATGGCGTGTTATGAAATCTCATGGAAGATTTCCCGAAAACTAGAATGAGTATAAAATCCTTTCCTTCAGCTGACTCGAGCTGCCCTAGGAGTCCCACACTACTGATCATTTGTCATTGGGTCATTTTCCAAAGCATATGAACTAATGGTGTCCATGTGACTGCCTTAAAATTATTCATCTATGGTCTCACCTACCTCTATATTTTGGTAGCTCCCACAACCGGTGACTTCTCTGGTAGAAATCTCTCCACTAGCTTGGCCCAATCAAGTACCCTAGCATTAAGTAGAAATGCTAAGGGATGTCATTAATATGCTTATATCCCTATGTAATCCCTACACAATGTTATGATTATTGATGAATGGGTCTCATAACTTATCTATGTAGTAGCATGAATGATTGGTAAATATCATCGAATACCCCTCCACAGTTTAACAGAGCAGCATTAAATGTAGAATCTCTTTTATGTACACTGACCACTATGTGGCCAAAATGAATTCATCTCTGAAGAGCCTCTTGAATTCTTCCCAAGAGAGAGTTATCCCATATTTTTTAGGTCACTAAGCGCCACAAACACCCCACAAAGCCCTATGAAAGACTTGTGGCAAGGACATCCATTTGGTTAGAAGGCATCTTCAAAAGGTAGAAGAAACGGGAAACTACCTCCATCCAATCCATAGCTACCTGGGTGTCTAGCTTTATCGACCTGGATTTTCCAATGACATGGCTTTTTGAAAGTCTTGTGTTCATGGTGTTAAAGGAGGAAATGGTAACTAATTTCCTGATTTTCCCAAAATTATAGATTTTTCATCAGTGAGTTAGGGGATTCATCATCGGTGTGTTAGGGGAGTCGAAATTAGTGAGTTATTTGAATCAGCATCAGTGAGTTAGGGGCATAGACATTGGTGAGTCAGGGGCATCATCATCAGTTAGTCATGGAGTCTCTCACCCATTGCGTCGGTAGCTCAATGTCGGTGGCCTAATGTTGGTAAATTCTGTTGGTATCACACCAGTTGGTGGATCAGTGTTGGTGGCTCATCATTGGTAGGTCATGTCAGTAGCTCAGTCTTATATAACTCAGTATCGGTGACTCACCCATTGGTGACTCATTTCTAGTTTTTCAATGTTTTCATGTTTTCTAGTTTAACCCCTCTTACTTAGTATTTGTTTCAAACCATGTTTAAAACCTTTATTGGGTATTTTTTAGAGAATATCAAATGATATTAAGTATATAATTAATATCCTAATGCTTCAGGGACTTTGAAATAATAAAACTGCATGATCATTACCACAATCCCACATTAATGGATTTTGAAATTGTTCTCCCTTTAATATAGTATTTGAGTCTTCAAAGCTGGGATCTTCCAATCCTGGTTTTTTTCATTCCCTCATAGTGCACCAAAATCCTTCCTTCAGAGATGACTTGTGCACCTATGCAAGATCCCATCCTTCTCATATTTCACGGAGTTTCATGCTACTTGTGTGATCCCCTATTCATGGTGCAAGAAGGTGTTTCGATCCCCAATTGTTTCAAGTAGGGATTTCTTCTACCTCTATTTAATTGAGCACCATGCATTGTGTGTTTTATAATGGTTCATTTTGAATAATGGGTGAATACATTTCTAAAAACTTGTAATAAATAAAAATGTAATACGATCAAATGATACTAGGGATCAATGATATAACTAGGTTGGGAGTGGGTTTTTCTTGATCGCCTATTTTATTTGATATTTATGTTTTGTTTTGACTACATTAATTCTAAAAATAATGGCTATTAGTGGTCATTTTTGTGTGTTGGTGATATCATATTTTTTTCGTAATGATTGATTAATGGATATAACATGAGATCTAATTAATTATGTACACATGGAAAATTAAAATAGATTCGCCAGGATCAAACCTATTGTGTGATCACCCTAGATGTTTTAAAGAGGAATTTAAAATCCCTTGTCACTATAACCTGAATATTCTTGGCTAAATGGTGTGACTGTGTGCTATGTTTGGTTGTTTCTTTGAGTTTTTTTGTTATGTTTGTGAAATAAGGATATGTTTTTAGTGGTGGTTTTTATGGATTAGTGATTGGAGTGGTATATGGGGCATGTTGGAATCCCAGTTGAGAGATTTATTGATTATGGAATGGATGGAATTGTAGCCATGTCAACTTCCCTTGCTTGCATTGTTTCCATGGAGTGATGTTGGGCAGTGGGACTTCCATGTGATTATGAAATTGTTATGATATGGGACTTCATTTTGGAAATTTTTAGGCTGTGGGGTTGCTGGAATGGGTTGGGTCTTGAAATAGTGTTTTTTGATGAGTGTGGTATGGCGTTGTTGTGTGTTGAGGCCGTCAGTCCAAGTTGTGTAAGGAGGATTGTGCATTATAACATTCAAGAATGATAATTGGAAAAATATGAATCGGATTCTATGAATAACAAGGTATTTTGCAGCTGGAATGTAGATTGGATGATCAACAGTTTTTTATGAATGGGTGTTAAATTTGAAATTCATAACCTTAGACCATTTTAACTTGTACAATGTCGGTAGTACTGAAGTACGAAGGAGTTTCTTGTTGTGTGTTCAGTTAATCAATATATTCACCTTCAAACATGGTTTTAGTTGCTGTGATTGATAGTATCCCTGAGTAGTGCTGGAATAAACTAATGTGAACCCCTAAATTAATAAATTTAAAGTGGTTAGATAGAAATTGGTTGGGTTATGATTTGGCAGTGGCTATTTTTAGTGGTTGTACATTTAGTGGTATTTGAAACGGTGGTTTTGGTGGTTTGGTTTTTGTTTTGGAAACCATATGTTGGGCTGAGTGTTTTTTTACTTATATAAATAACTTTTAGTACCTTATGGATCCTATATTCACAAAACCCTTTTTACTAACCATGTACCAAACAAACCCATTTCATGGGGGAGGGTGTATTTCCCAATATACTTGTGGGATGATGAATGGTTGGTTACTGACTTTCTTCCACATACCCTCAACTATTTCATACTTCTCGAGCATATCATGGCATGTTACAATGTCTTCAGCATTAAGATAACCCAAGATCCTTCAAGATATATTCATGTGGATAAGGGGGTCTTGTGTTTGTGGGCAAGGTTTTTTCCCCAATGGTATTTGGGTTGAGGCCCAGGTGTCCTCCAGCAAGAGGCATGATTTTTGTGGCCCAAGTGTCTATAGGTCGTATTTGTCTGTGCTTTGAGTCCCAGGTGTGTGAGGATTGATTTTTGGAGTGGCACAGTGGTAGGGAAGAGTAGTAGCATCCAGAATTTATCCTTTAGGAATAAGCAAATAACCAGTGGGAAAGTGGAGCAGGGTACCCAAATTTCAATGCAATTATACTACTAATTTAGTAGACTTGTTCTAATTTTGAGATTCCCTTGGTGATGCTATATAGTATAGTACTATGTGGTAGGTTCATTCAGGATCTACTATTTTGTCACCGGGGAATTAGTATGTTCCCCACTTGTGAAGGCGTGGATTTAATTTTCCTTGTGGGTAAACTTGTATACTCACCCTATATATGAAAAATCCTATTTTTGTTTTCTAGGAGGACTTTGAGAAATTGCTGGACTTTACTAGCTCAGGTATCAGGATAGTTTTTATATTGCTGCTTAGTATATTTCTTTAGTAGTTGTTTTAGTAATTTTGTTATACTTCTGTCGTAGTGTATGTTTAAACAATCCATGGGTTCTATTATGGATAATTTATATAAAAGTTTCATGTTTTGTGGGGTGTTTAAAATCATATAACCAAAAAATTAATTCACTAAAAAGGGTAATTCATTCCATTTTGTGTGATATTATATACGCATAGTTCTTGTTTCCACTATAGGGCCAACTAAAAGTGGGTCCCAATGGACATTATCTCTCCATCATCTTGAAGAAGGAAGGGTGTTTCACTTTTCAACCCATTCACTCATCTTGAAGAATGTGGGTCATGTTAAAATGATATCATAAGTGGTGGTTGATAGATAGGATGGTGTTAATAGTTATGCACATTTTGTATTGCATTGGATAGTAGGGAAATGTTGTTTCAAACTCTTGGTGTGTGAAATAGGCTAGGGAAGATCAGAAATAACATGGGATTTTAGCCCCTGATGATCTTATGCAAGGACTCATAGCCTTCAGAAAACCATGTGAGGTTGTAATGATTGCAGGGTAGAGACCCTTGGAAAGGTACATTAATCATAATGACATGTGTTCTTTTGTTTCTAGGGAGTCTTGGGAATTTAAAATAAATAAATAGTTAAAATGATGTTTTAAAGAAATAAAATTTCTATACTACTCAGGATTAGGAATTCCTTGTTTACCTTTTTAGCAATGGAAGTTGGACGATGACCACTTGTGGTAAGAGTAGTTGAATCCTTAAAGGATGGTCCAGTTGATCAGTGGAGGGTCGTTGGAGAGAAGGATGATGACTTGTGGAAAAAGAACCTTCATGCGTTCCTAGGGTGGTCCCAGAGAATGTACGAATGAATCATTTCAGTCTCAGGGATGGGGGACATGCATGAGGAGATGAAAATCAGATTTACCTTGATCTGTGATCCGATGGAGTACTAGGATCCTCTAGAATTGAGCCATATGTGAGGAACGAACCATTAGTGGTGGACGCTTTACCAAGGGGAGAGGAATGAGACCTATGTCCCATGGGTGGACTTTGAGAAGGAGTTTCAAGTAGAGTTCTTTCCTCAATGATGATGGTCAAGAAGATGTAGGAGCTTCTCTCTCTCCATTAGGGGTGTATTTTGGTGAGCAAATTGGGGATCATGTTCAAGGTTCTCCTATGATTTTCTCCAGATCTCTTTACAAATGATGAGTCTGGGGAGAGACACATGGAGGAGGAACTCCGACATTCTCTTTAGTATGTCGTCATTCCGTTTACCCTATCGAAATACAAAAAATTTCAAAACAAATATGAAGTAGTGGTGAGGATGCACTAGAAGGGAAGTGTTCCATGAGAGGGGATCCAACTGAGTTCGTCGAATGGGAAGTCGGCCAGTATCACATGTCTAGCATCAGGACCTCAAAGGTTTCAGCTGATGGGAAATATGCCTAATCTATTCTAGTTCAAATATCCTATTCCTCACTTCTAACCCTTGTGATCGGGACAAAGATTCATTATTAGTGGAGTTGGTTTATATATTTGGATCCACTTCCCAATTCGAGTGTAGTATGGTTGGGGGTGGGTTCAACACCCAACTCACCACCAATAGTTCCCAGTCAAATAGTTCCAATATTAGGGGAATCCATCTCCCACTCCACTGAGGGTAGACTATGCAATAGGAGGATAACATTAGGGTACTCTTTATGGACCTCAAATAGGGATGTTTTGGGGAGGTGGTCGTCATCGGGGAGGTAGAGGAGCTGGGCATGGGCAGTTTGACACTGCCATGGCAGGAGTTCCAGTAGGTTTGGAGATTGTTCGAGGTATGATCATCTATTTAGTACTCTTTCATGTGCATTTTTTCAAATAGGAGACTCACACTATTTTTTCCACCTAGTATGGACTATACCTTAGGAATCTATGTAGTGTGAATTTCCAGGACCATGCTATTGAGCATGCCAGTTAGTGTTCAGACCCGCTTTTTTGATGTTTTTTGGGGTTGTAGACTAATGTGTGGGCCACACCAGTCTAGTAGGGATATGTTTCTACATCAGATTCAGTCATATGATGTCATACTATGAATAAAATGGTTGTTTGTTTTTCACGATGTTATAAATTTCGTCTTGGGGAGAGTCCTGTCTTCATATATATAAGGCCAATGTATAGTTTTCATTGGTGAGTGGGGGTTGTTAGGTGGGCTGTAGGTGTGTGGATCCTCTTCTCTCCTTGTCAGTTGATATATCATTAGGATTAGAAGATGATGAAATTGTGGAGGTCCAAGGTCCTGTTAGCGAGCTCATGGATGTATTTCTTAGTAATTTTGTGACTCTACCCCCTCGATGTGACATTGATTTCAAAATAGACATGAAACTCGATGCCCATCTGAATTTGATTCCACCTTGTTGGATGGTGATTTCTGAGTTGTGGGAGTTTTTTATTTAGGTTGATGACCTAATGAATAAGGTATTTTTCCAAAATATTATGTTGTTGAAGGCTTCTCAAGTCTTTTTTGCAAAGAGGGAAGACGATGTTCTAATAATGTGTATAGAATACTATATATTAATGAGGTGATGATTAAGAACCATTACCCAAACCATAAAAGCGAAGATATTTTCGTCCATTTAAAAGGAGCGTTTTTTTTCTCTAAGACTGATCTGTGGTCTGGATATCACTTGTTGAGGGTGAAGGAGGGTGACATCCCAAAGACTGTTTTCAACTGAAGGTATGGACACATCATGTTCTTGAACATTTACTTCAGTGTTATGAATTCACCAGCCATATGAAATGGGCTCATGAACACTATCATTCACAAGTTCTTGGACAAGTTCGTTGTTTTTTTCATCAACAAAATCATGATATACTAAGGTTCAGAGGGGGAGCATAACATATTAGGATTGTCTTTAAGGTCCTCCAAAACCACTAGTTCTATGGGAAGATGTCCAAATAAAAGTTTTGAATGTGAGAGGTGCACTTCCATGGCCATGTGGATTCTCATTAGGAGATATTAGAGGACACATCAATGGTCAAAGTAGTTATTTATTAGGAATCTCCCATGAACATGGAAGAGGTTCGCAGCTTCCTAGTTCTAACAGGATATTACCAGAGATTTGTTCCCAAATTCTATCAAGATGAAGCTATGATAACATCATTGACTAGAAATTAAATGTCCTTCATGTGGAGTGAGTAGTGTCAGGTATCTTTCAGATACCTGAAGGAGAAGTTAGTCAATGCTCATGTGCTATGGTTCTTGGTGGAAGGGGTGATGTTTGAGGTGTTTTGTGACACCATCATCTTAGGTTTAGGGTGTTTACTGATGAATATATGAGGAGTGATCTCTTATGGGACCAGGCAGTTACATCCCAATGAACATAACTATTACACCCATTATCTGGAGATTACAGTGGTCATATTTTTGTTGATGTTTTTGTGACATTTCTTCACCAGGGAGTGCTTCATGGTGTTTAGGGATCATAAGAGTTTAAGGTATATATTCTCCCATTGAGACCTGAACATGTAGAAACAATGGTGGATGGAGTTTCTCTGTGACTACAACATCAAAATCTCTTACACATCAGGAAAGGGGAAAGTGGTGTCCAATTCCTTAATCTAGAAGTTACAGAAGGAGGTTATTGTGTATCCACATATTCTTGTAAGGTGATGGAGGGTTTGAAAAAATTGTGACTAGATGGGAGAGTCAATGATGGTAGAGGATCTCAGTTTTAGAATACAGTGTAATCATTCATGGTGCAATAGGTGGAGGAGTCTCATTTGGGAGAATCATAGACTGAAATGATATGTTATCACATTGATTAGGGATATGCATCAGTGGGATGGTCAGAGGATAGTCAGAATTGGAAGTAGTTCCGTGTTAAGTTGTTTTTACTAGTGGAAATGTACAGGGGAATTCATTTTGATCCCCATAGCTCACCCATGTATGTGTATCCAAGAGTTTTAAAAATGTACCAAGTCTAGAGGGAAAATTTTTGGTGTCGTTGGGTGAAGTGGGTAGTAGTGGAGCTTGTAGTATGGTTCCTCATGTGTTAGAAGGTGGAGGTTAAGTACCATGTTATCGGCAGTCGATTTTAGCCCTTATATGATCCCAAATGGATATGGGATGACATATCTATGTATTTGTTCATAGGATTACCCAAGAAATAGGGTATATGTGATGGTATTTGGGAATTAGTGGGTCAGTTTATGAAATCAGATCACCTCTTAGAGATCAGGGAGTCGAGTGTAGTGTATGACTTCAAAAATATGTATGTGGAGGAGGTGGTGTGACAGCATTGTGTTCCAAGATCCATTATTTTAGATAGGGATACATGTTTTACATCATGATAGTAGAGGGGATTACAACACGGTTTTGGAACCCATTTAGGCTTTAGCACTGCTTTCCACCCTCAAAAGGATGGGCTTACAGATAGGAACATCAAGACGTTAGATGACAATATATAGGAATGTGTTCGGAAATTTAGTGGGTCTTGGATGTGACCTTTTCCCTCGGTAGAGTTTCCTTACAATTATAGATTTCACACTTCTATGGGCATGGCTCTGTTCAAAGCTCTATTGGGGAGATCGTGTCATTCAACCCTATGATGGATGGAAGTTTGGGAGGCATCCATACAAGGTCCAGGCATGGAGTTCATGGTTGGGGAACATGTTTTCTTGAATGTTTCTCCTTAATATGGGATTTCATGTATTGGAAGTGATAGCATTCTTTCTCCCAGGTTCATCATACCATTAGATGCGTTGGGAGGAATTGCCAAGGTGGCATATCTGTTGGAATTTCCACCGTGGTGGGAGAGGATCCACAAAATATTTCATGACTCTAATCTATGTATATATATACATGATGTCTCATGTATCATTGACTGGAAATAGGTGTATATAAATGATGACATGATGTCTGTGGAGAAGCATGTAAGAATAGAGGATCATGATGTGATGGTTCTTTGTGGAAAGGCTATTCTATTGGTAGATGTGTTATGGAGTCATAGTGGCCTTGGGGAGAGTACTTGGGAGTATGAGGTACAAATGTGTGCCCAATATTTATAGTTTTTTCTGAGTATTTTTATTCTGATTTGATTTTTCAGTTTCTTACGGTGTAATAATTATCCTTATTCGTTATCTTGTGTCTTGTTCCATTGTTCTTAGTTTGGTGTGTGAAATGTCATGATTGTGGGGTGGGGATTCCCGGATCTGTAATAAATACGCATTAATATAGATACAATGAATCTTCAGTGGGAGATTCAGTGCCACCCAATGTGGATAATGCCTTGACATGGTGGATGTATCTCCCTAATCCATATGTCTGGATAGTTTGACCATTTGTGTTTGTGTGGTTATTTTGAGTAGTGGGGCCTTTGTGTTTATAAAGCTGTTTAGGATAAATATGACAAGTATGTTCTCTTGGATGTCACAGTTTTCACTCCACTTTTCCAACAACACAATCTGGTTAGTCCATGAATGTTATAATAGGGGGTGGTTTTTTGGGTACATCCTTCATTTGGGTTAGTTATTTATTATCGATAATGAGAATAGTTTGAGAGATATCTCATATAATGACCTTGATTTTCTAGGGACATTTTTTTGTGAATATCTAGTGTTTAGTGTTTTCTGGGAGGCAATAATATCTCATTTATTGAGTCTTCCAAATTTCTATTTTTTTCCATAAGTGAGTCAGGGGCATCAACATCGGTGAGATAGGGGCATCAATATCAGTGATTCAAGGGCATCCGTATTGGTGATTCATGGTCATCTCATTGGTGAGATGGGGTAATTGGAATCAATGTGTCATGGCGTCGGGGAGTTATTGTGTCGGTATCTCGTCATCGATGGATCAGCATTGGTACTTCACTTTGGTAGCTCACCCATATGTGGATTAGTGTTAGTGGCTTAGTATCAGTAAGTTGTTTTGGTTTCTCACCCATTAGTGGCTCAGCATCAGTGGATCAGAATTTTTAGGTCACTTTGGTAGCTCACTCGTCAGTGGATCAGCGTTAGTGACTGACCCATCGATGACTCATTTCATGATTTCCTAGTTTTTTCATAGTTTTCCTATTTTTCCCCTCATACATTTTATCTGATGCAAACTGACATTAAATCCTTGATTTATCATTTTAAATGGAATTTCAAAAGATATTATGTATATCATTAATATGATAACTCTCAATGTACATTAAGATACTCAAAATGTTGGATGTTGATCATGATCCCATGTAAATGGATTTTGAAACTTATCTTCCTTTAATATTGGATTTGGATCATCAATTCGTATATATTTCCTTCATAGTAGGTTTTTTGTTACCTCTTTGTGCGCTTAAATACTTCCTCACTAAACGAGTAGTGCGCCTGTGTTAGGGCCCCTACTATTTGGTTTTCATGGATATTCATTCTAATTGCGCAATCCTATGTTGGTAGTGATAGGAAGAGTTTTACTCTCCTATTGTTTCTAGTTGGGATTTCGTCAACCTCATTTTAATTGTTCACCATGCAGGGTTCATGTACTAATGTTTTCTTATGAATAAATGGTGAATATATTCCATAAAACAAGTAATAAATAAGAAAGGAATATGATCAAAAGATAATAGGGGTCAATGAAATAAATGGGATGGGAGTGGGTTGATGTTGATCACCTATTTTTTTTCTTTATCGTCTATTTTGGTTGTATGCCTTCTGAAAATAATGGAAATTGGTGTTATTTTCATGCACACTAGTGATTTCCTTTTTTCCCTTAATGCTTGATTAATGGATGTAACATGAAATATTCATAATCATGTACACTTGGGTTTTTAAAATTGTTTCCCCAGGATCTAACCTGTCGTGTGATCACTCTGGTTACTAAAATAAATAATTCAAGAACCCTTCATTCTAAAACCTGAATATACTTGTCTTAATGGTGTGGTTGTGTGCTGTGTTTGGTTGGTCCCTTGTGTTATTTTGGTATGTTTGTATGACAGGGTATCATTTTTTAGATGTTTTCATGGGATTTGGGTATGAAGTAAGGCAATGTGTGTGTTGGTATCATATCTAGAGAGACTATTTGATTGTGGAATGGATGGTCATATAAGCACTGAGAATGACATTTCTTGTGTTTTGGTTATGGAGTGATATTGGGCAGTGAGACTACCATGTGTTTATTAAATTTTTATGTAGTGGGACTACATTTGAGAAATGATTTGAATGTCGGGCTGTAGGGCTTGGTTGTTTCACGACTTCATGTAAATTGGCATGCTAGGTTTGGTGTAGTTGTGTAGCGAGGCCATCAGTCCTAGTTGTGATAGGGGGATAGTGTGGTATAACATTGAATAATGTTAGTTGGAAATTATTGAATGGGTTTCTAGGAAGAACATTGGTTGTGTAGTGGTAAATTGGATTGGTTTTTCATTTTTTATGAATGGGAGTTAAAATTGAAATTATTTATCATTTTCCATCTTTCATTGTTTAATGTTGGCAGTACCGAAGCACAAAGTGAGTTGGTTGTTATTTGTCTAGTTAATCAGGATCTTCTCCTTTTGAGATGGTTGTAGAAGTTTTTCTCACTTGTTTCCCAATGTAGTTCTTGAATAAACTAATCTGAACACATTAATTAATAAATGGAATGTAGTTAAATGAAAAGGGGTTGGGTTATTCTTTGGAAGTGGTTGTTTGTGTGGTTGTCCATTTAGGGGTTGCAGAAAATGTAGTTATGGTGGTATAGTAGTTTGTTTTGGAGACCCATAAGATAGTTCAATTGTTTTCTACTAATATGTATAAATTGTTTCTCCTTTTTACATCTATATTCACCCCACCATTTTTGAGAACCATGTGCGGAACAACCCCATTTCATTGGGGAGGGTGTCTTTCCGAATATATTAGTGGGAGGATGGATGGATGGTAACGGAATTTCATCTTCATACCCTGTACCTATTCATAACTCTTTGGCGTATCTAGGATGTTTGTAATGGATTGAGGCTTACCATAGTCCAACATACTTTGGGCAGTTTTCTAGTGTATGAGGGGCTTACTTTTTTGCAGGCTAGGTTTCTTTCCCCAAGTGTCATTGGGATGAGGACCAGGTGTCTTTGGGAATGACGTGTGGTTGTTTTCTTCCAGCTGTGTATGGGATGGATTTGTGTGTGGATTGAGTCCCAGGTGTCTGTGGGTAGGTTGTGGATGTGGGACAACATTATGGAAGAGTGATATCATCAAGACGATAGCTGTTATAATTGAGCAGTTAACCAGAGGGAAGGTGGTGTGGGGTACCCGATTGTCGATGTGCTTAAACTACTACTTTACATGACTTACAATATTTGTGGAGTGTGCATTGGTATGGATGGGCTGGTTAGTTCTCCATTATAGGTTCTTTTATGGTACTTATGTTTTTCGCACAGTGGAATTAATATGATTCCCCACATGTGCAGAAGTGTATTTAGTGTTTATATGGGTTATACTTTTATACTCATCCAACTTTAAAAAAAATATTTTTAGGTTTCAAAGAAAACATTGAGATTTGGGATGGACTTTACTTTCTCAGGCATCAGAAGACTTCTTTTGTTGCTATATAGTCTCTTTATACGGTACCAGTTTTAGTATGTTGGTTATCCATTTATCATAGTTTATGTTTGAACCATGCATGGGTTGGATTTTGGTTTCCTTATATAAATGTTTTGTATTTCTTGGGTTGATAACCATCTTATATCCTGTTAATGTTTTCATTTAAAAGGGTAATGACTTCTATTTTGTGTGATATTCTATACCCTTGGTGCTAGTATCCACTCTGGGGCATATTGAAGGTGGGTCTTGGGTCATTATCTCTACTTCATCTTGAAAAAGGACAGGCATGGATCTTTTCTTCTCCTTCCCCCAACTTGAAGAAGGCTGGTCGGAACACTGGATCTCCCCAAAAATTGGGAGGTTGCTTCCTCTAAAACTCATGTACTATGATCAGTATACATTCATCCTTAGATGGTAGTGCTGGTAGTAACTGCAACATGACGGGTGGGGGTATTGTGGGTATTCCACCCATAGGTGTTATCTCTAGTACATTCCCATATACCGATGCCTATTTTTTAGGTGGATCATCATTGTGATCATGCAACAGAATCCTATATGGTTGTCCACATGGAGGCATCTTCTAATAAAACAAGATGTACCACTATGAATAGATTATATCTAGAGAAATGACTCAATAAATACATGGAAGACACAAACCATTCTTATTTGATTCATATACACTATTTTACCTTAAACATGTTTTTTCATGTATCTAGATGAAAAGAAGGTTCCCAATGTGCTTTTGTATGGATATATCAACCACCACACCAATAGTAGATTCCCTAGTCCGGAAGTTGAACTCGAAAAACAGAACAATGTTTCCCCAAACTGACCTCACTGACTCCTTGACCTAATGTAGAACCAACCTATTCTTTTATGACTCTATCACAAACCATCCTAGAGGGGCCTATGTCGTGAATAACCCATGCCCACCTCCAATAGGCTAGTAGCATGTGACAATCATCGAGTATCTATATCCAACAAATTGGATGACTTTTCATATGTACATTTCATCTCACACACATCTGTAATCCAAAAAAATTATGAATTGTAAAATAACTAAGTAAACACTGCATGTAAACCACTATATCCATGAATGAGAGTACAATAGTGAATGCACCAAAATGGGAAATGGGAAAAACAAGACTACAAATTGAAAGGACTATACAGGCTCAAGTCAAAGCTATAAAGTAAAATATATAGATATTTTACTTTGAAAAGATAATAGAACACACCTCGGCATGCCTTGTCTCACAAGGCACCGCCTGGTCCTAGTTTTCATGGAACTCTTTCATAGAATTGATGGTCTATATAAGAAACGACATGTGCGGGAAGGGCCCATATTTGTGTGAGTAAAACAATATTCAAGAGGAAACCACAAAACCACAAAGGAATACCACAATTGAAATAACAAAAAGGAAATACCATGAATGAATACCACAAAGGAATACTACAATTGAAATACCACAATGGAATACCAAAAATTAAATACTATGACGGAATACCATGAAAGAATACTATAAAAGAATACCACAAAAGAATATGTAGTCATCTCCACATAGGTATATGTATTCAAAAAAATATTATCAACATTCAAATATAATCAGTCTAATAAGGTTTCCAGTTTTAACAACACACACAGTCTCCATAAAACAAAAATTCTCTAGATGAAATAGAGTCTCCATAAGACACACAGTCTCCATAAGCTACAAAACTTACAAAATACAAAGAGTCTCCATAAGACACACAGTCTCTATAAGACACATAGTCTCTATACGAAACAAAGTCTATATAAATCACACAGTCGCTAGGTCACAACCAACCAATGAAATATTTGATCGAAACCTGATTATTCTGGGAGAGCACTTTCCACAGGCCATGTGGTTGATTTCACACTCCCATAAAACCAATAATGAATCCTTTAAATTAATCTCTCATCACAAGGGTCTTAGTGCCTCAAATGTATCATCAAATGGATGTCAGGTTTGAATGTTATGACCACTTGAAAATTTCTGAAGGGGGTTCACTAGGTCGTGAACCGACTATGGCAATAAACCACCATGATGGACGACTCCACCACATCTCGAGCTACTGTAGTGGTTAACTACATCCTAGCTTCATTGGCTGTGTGGATTCTTATTCCATCATGGGATAGTCCATCCATATTGGACCATCCCAGCATGTAGGGTCTGACTCGGTTTTCCAGACCAATACGGCACACCTCGCTAGCCTATCCAATTATATGGTCTGTCCGATCATGCATTTTTCCAAAGAAATTGATGCACCCCCCAAATGGCCCTTAATCCCCGAAGCTTTGAAATCAACATCACAATATCTCACACCCACCTACACCACTCACATCCCCCACTAATTCCATAATACTAATTTCTCATTTAGTGGTTGAAACCCTAAAACAAAATCACCTCTATGATCCTCAGGTCTGGATATATACTAATACAACAACTGTTTTTTCAATCCTCAAACTCAAGGGTCCGATCATGTTTGGATCCTCTAGGAACATCATATCATGGTAATGAGGATCAAATGACAAAGAATTAAAATAATAGGGGAGAAAAAAGTACTAAGAATAAACCAAGAACTAACCTTAGAATTTGTTCAAGTCAACCTTGATTAATTATCATGGGAAGGATAAATGACGAGTATAAACTAATCTCATGATAATCCAACATTAATATCCTTTATTGAAATCTCGATCGACCGATTATCAAATTTTTTTTGGATTGGACCACATTCATCATGGAAATTATAAATGGATACATCTAAAAATAAAACAACAACATTATATGGTGTTTTTTTAGTCATTGATGGGGAACACTTATGTTTCTGTCATTGATAAGATCCTCAAAATATATTGGGGCGAAAATCTGTGATCCATTCTCTAGTTAGATTTCATTCATTCGAGAAGATTTTTTATACACATCACAAAGGAATTATAGGGTTATGGTGATAACCTTGGAATAGTAACAAATGGTTAATAAAAAGGAAACATGACACACCATCACATAAAATAATATTTATTTTAATTATTTAATAATAATTAAATCCTTTTAGTGTTTTTCCATAGAAGACCTACACCAACAAAACGGATGTTTCTCCTTGGGTAAAAATCATGTTATGAGTATAATAGTGCCCATTAATTTCAAATCTGGGCACCAGTTTAAGAGTTATATCACATTTCTTGGAATATCACGTGTGTGTTCTATTAAAAATTTTAAAATTTTGTAGATAATTGTTTTGGGAATATAGGGCCTTAGAATCGCATTCCATATCAGCACCTGGTCTAAAAATACATTCATATAATTTCTAAATAAATGTCCTGGAAAATATGATATGTAACATTTTGAATGCTAGAATACAGGATCTAGATCAAACACTGACCAAATTAAAACCGTGAAGATGTTTTCAAACACGGATGGATTGAAACGAAATTCCTTATCATTTTATTCTGATTTATATATGTGCAAGGTGTGTATATTTTATTTCCTCTGAAGAATCATAATCTTTGAAAATTTTGGATTTTTCTTCTTCTATTTCTTCTTCTTATCATCATTGGGTTTCTCCGTATTTCAAAAATGTGGACTTTCCTTCCAATGATTTCTATGATTTTCATGGTTTAAATTTTGCAATTCATAAAAGTAATTCGGGAAAGTATTTGGTCATTGTTTTTCAATGATTTTTAGGTGCCTTATTTCGTTTAATTATTACAAAGTATTAGGATTTAAATAAACCATTCTGATGAATTTTATAAATATTTGATCTACTTTTTACATTTCATAAAGATGAGAACATGAATAAAAAAATATTTCATTTATTGTGCTTCTCCCAACACATTTATTCAATTTATGATTTAAATATGATAATATATATATTCACTATCATGATAATTATTGTGTCTTATAATTTTTTCTTTGAAATCAACCAAACTCAAAAAATGTATTTGAAATAAATAAATATTTTATCATAATCATACCATGAAACCAATTCAAATTCTCAATTTTTTTCAAATGAGAAAAAGAAATAAATATTGTATTACTATCAAATAAATGTAATGTTCGACATATATTTATTTTTAAAAACATAGTTTGTTTAAATAAATTAATATAAAAAGCCACTCTATATAAAATCTTACCAAAGGACCCAACTCTCACTCTACAACTATCATCTCTCTCAATATTATTTTCTAAAACATTGAGTGAAATCATGCACTTAGTAGAAGGCTGGTCAAGTATGGTAATGATAATCTTGAATTTAGTTTCATTATAAGGTATAGAAAATTAAATAATTTCCATTTTCAAATAAATAATTTTCAAAAAAAAACATGAGTTAACTTTTCAATTTTATCTTTTTGTGTTTCTATTTTTGCAAGGAACATGATAATTAATATTAATTGAAAATAATTATATGATATAATTTTTTAGTTATGATTTTTAAATATTTTATAAGGGTTTATTTATTTATATATTTTTACACTTAATGTCATTTGGAATATTTTATTTTTTCGGTCCCTATTGTACATATTTTAAAGGAATATTTATATTTATTTATGTATGAATAAATTCAAGGAGAACTTATATTTTTATTAAATTATATTTTTGGATCATTTTAATAATATGATGGGATGTCATTGGTTTCAATACATATTTTTTAATCAAACAGATTACATTTTACATAATCAATAATTAAAATATGGTAGGATACTTTTTATAATGTTTATAATAATGGTTCTAGAAAAGTAATTATCGTATATAAGGGAAATTATTATAAATGTTTACTTAAAAAATTTTATTTTTTATCTATGATAAAAAATAGGAAATTTTTCCTTATTATTTTTTAACTAATTATTATTCCTTTATAATATATTTATATTTTCATATTCATTTTATTTTTTATTTTTAAAATTTTTATGTGTTAAATATTATAATTTTATGTTCATACTGTTCCTGTGAAATCATGAATGAATTTTAAATAAAAGATAAGCCTATCATTTATAGTTTGTTCCATTTAATGTATATACTCATTTAATTTATAAATAGTAAATATATTATATTCGTGTTCATTTTATGTATGTATTATAATGAAATTCCTCTTTAGAAAACTATGTAAAAAATTATATAATTAAATATTATTTATAAAATAAATGTTATGGTAATTTCTATACTATTATTACATATTTATTAAATTCTAAAAATGGATTTCTCATAAATTCTTATGAAATTTTGTTAATGGTAGCTTTTGTAAAAGATTAATTATTTTTTAAAATAATTCATGTAATTTTGAAAAAAATGTTTCAAATGATTATTTATGAAAATTAATGCTCATCATAAAATTATTTCCTAAGAATTTGATTTCGATCGTGGGTATCTGGTGGGAGAATGTTGAATCAGAATTAAACCCAAGGACTCATTTGACATTGTCATATCTGTGATTTTATATGTGACCATATTTGTTTTAAATAATCAGATCAAAATAGTTTTAGTACAATATTTTTTTTATTTCCAAATGACTTTCATGAGAATTCCAATTGTTTTAAAAATAAGGTTTTTTAATTAATTTTGAAAAAAATGTTAAAGTTTTTCAAATATTACATTTTAAATTGATTTTCAAAGTAATAACTATTTATAAAATATTTTGAAATTTATTATATTATATAATATATATATATATATTTATATATTTATATCTAACCTAAAATTTATAAATGGTAATAAATTAAATGTTTATAAAAGGGTTTTCAGTTGTTTTAAAACCATTATTGGGAAATATTTTCCTCATTCTATGTTTTAAAAATATTTTCACTACTTTTTTCCATATTATTTGATTGTTAATTAACTTATTCTGTCCACACAAGCCAGAAAAATTATTTTATTACAATTATAATTGTATGATATTGTCAAATTATACATAATCAAGATCAGAAAATGTGTCTAAAATTTCTTTATTTTTTTATAATTATATAGAATCTTTTATGATAAAATTAACATAATTATTATATACTAAATATATAAGGGTGGGTTTAGGTATTTTCATTTTAGTTATCCCATCGATAACTATTTATCTTGGGGTTCTATATTGATAATGTTACAAGATAACAACATTTTTCCGCTATTATTTCTAATAGTTTTAAATGGTTGAAATGATAAATATAAACCTAACATGGATGATTATTATTGAATATTATGTCACTTGAATTTGTTAAAGATTTATTCCATGTCACAGATTTTATGATAATTTTTTTAATGGGTATGAATTTTCATAAGTTATTCCAATGAAAATTGATTATCTAATCATATATTTTTTCTCATCATACTCTCATTGGTTAAATACCATTATTAATGTTTATTTTAACAATTATCGAGAATTATAGATTACCCTTCATAGGATTACATTCCCCTAAGTTATGAATATTAATGTTAAATTATTATTTTCAATACGGATTTCATGCTTTTGAATTTTTATTACAGATATTTATAATTTAATTTGAATAATAAATGATGTGAATAGGTTAAAAATTGATCAAAAGAGACACACATTATATTATGTAAGAGTTAATCTTAATTCTAAAAAAGTATAAAACTAAAAGATATTTGGCTATGTATGTGGTCCTATATTATATTACATATTTTTTTGATTGTGAAAAATGGGCTTCGTTTGTCAATATCAAATACATAAATGTAATGATTATTTTTTGGAACTTGATCCGGGAATATGGATACAAGTCTATTAGAGTTCGTATCAGAGAAATTTTTTAGAGAATTCTAAAATTTATAATTTTTTTGGGGATAACATAACAGTTATGGCTCCATCAAGGGTTAATATATTCAAGTTTTGTCATAATTGAAATTGCATAAAAAATATTTATGATCTTTTAAGTGATGAGAATCGAAGGTGATTGATGGTATTTTGTAAGATATACTATTAGATAGAGGTATATGTATCCAATATATTTATATTGAACATTTATTTATAAATAATTATATTACATATTTCGTGATTTAAGATGAAATTAATAAAACAATACATAATGTTAAATCATTTGTTATGATGATATGATTATATTTAGTTTGCAATATATGGTTAATTATTTATGGATTAATTTATTATGATGTTTTGGTGTTATTATAGAATTTTATCTCTTAATATATTATTTATTTTTATGAATATTTATAAATGTTTTATATTATCTTACATATTTCTGACTATTTATATTTTAGTTAATATCAAAAGAAGGGTGGAATTGATTTTTATCCATTTTCTAATTATGTAACCCATTAGAAGACGATTTCAGTGAATTGAGAATAAAAAAAATCAACTTCAATACTCGTATTTTTTAGAAAAAGATAATATTGTTGAGAAAAATACTATAATTATTAAATTGTACATTTCATGTAAATATATCTCCTTATATAATATTTCTCTATAGTAATGTAATTTTTCAATAATCAGAAAAAAATTGAAAAAAATTATCATATATCAATCATTTTTTATGAATCTATCTTATTTTTCATAACACATTAGATTGTGGTTATTTTCCATTGATTATATCATTATGATTCTATTTTATGTGATCAGTGTTCTCTATCACTCTCCATAATTATTTAGTCAATACATTTTCACTTGATTATAATCTCACATCCCACAAATTTTCTCCTTTTTAAATACCATGTTTTTGTTCACTCTCATTGAAATTCATATTTCAATACTCACACTTTTAAATAGGGTGTTTTATTGTACCTTTTTTATGTTTATTTTCAATAAAAAAATTTATAAAATTATAATATTTTCATTTTAAGATTGTATGTTTTATCATCAATTCCATGAAACTATTTCTGAAATGGTTTTAATCCCTTTCTATTAAGCTAGGGAAAAAATGTGGTGATGAAATTTTGAAACATTAAAAATTGGGCCTTGGGAAAAAAGGGCCTACAGTCCATGTAATAGGAAAAATTCACACTAGGACTTCAAGCTATGTAATGGGTCTCCCTCCACCTAGTTAAATAGGTCTTTTCTTTGCTTTAATAATAATTGAGACTTCATACCCAACGTTTAAAAAAGGAAAAGGGTGGCCTTTTAAAAAAAATTAATTATTAATATTCATGAATTATACTTTTAATAGTTATGTTAATTATTATATTATATGACAATTTTTCAGTCAAAATCAAAACCCCTTATTTCTAACCAAATTTGGATTTCATGCATTAAATTATTTTATTTAAACAATTAGTTTATATTTTTTAATTTATTCTTTTTTTATCAATAATATCATTTCAAAACTAATCATATCAAAATTAATTTAGGGAAGAGTTATGATATTTTTCATATTGAAATACATCTCAATTATTCATTAGATATGATAATTTGTTTAAACCAACCACATATTTAAAAATAAATAATGTAAATTTATATTTATATGTGATAAAAATATAAAATAAGTAGTTTTTAATATTAAATAATCCAATTTATTAATTATGAGTCACAATCATACATTATTTTGGAATACTTTCATTTTATGTCTTAAAAAAATGTTTCAGTAAGAATTGTTTTCATAGAATTTTGGGTTTTTATATTTAATTAATTTAATATAATATAGAAATTTAATCATGAAAAAAATATTCTAGTTTTTTAATTAATACTTATAAATTTCGTAAATTGAACCCTTTTTTTAGTCATAATGAATTATAACATTTGTTAATATTCATCCCTGAATGATGGAAATTCAAGTAATAATGTTTACAAATATTATTATATGGACGTAAAATAACACTTATTATTAAATTAAATATAATGGGTTAGTGGGTTTCATCTGTTATTATTTAATTTTATTATTTTTGATTATTTTATAAAAAAAATCTTGAAAAATGAGATTTATATTATTTTTTGTAATTAAAATAACAAAATTTAACTCTCTTGATTTAAAATTCATCTTATATGTCCAAATTTGGATAAAAATAAGTTATAACATTATATATAAGGTTATATTTAGAATAATGAAATTATTTTTATTATGGTAATTTATTGTTAATTTATCTTCTTGAAATAATTTTCATAAATTTGAAGACCTTGACCCCAAAAACCTAGATCCTATTTTTACATTAACACATTAGCATAAGATACAAGTGATCACATTCTGAATGATATTTTCATTGTCATGGTAAACTTGATAAATATTTGAATATAACAATATATTTATTATCATGAAATAGAATATATAGAAATAAAAAATTATTCATCCTTGAACTCATTCAAATATCCATTTTTTGTATCTTGGTAAATGGAAATAAAGTAATTGTAAGTTTAATTGCTCATTAAGGGTAACACACATTTCAAAAAATCATGAATAAATATTTAATAATTAATATAAAAATTTAAATAAGTAAACAATCATTGCATTTAATAAATAACATGATCATCGAGATTAATTTGGTCAGAATAAATGACAATAAAATAATGAAATATAAAAAAACACATGATATTGAAGTTATTCTATGAATTATATCATTAGAATAATCTTATGGATAATAATAAGTGAATTCACAGTGAAATAATTTCATTATATTGTACATCATGTTCATAGACATCATGATATCTATTTCATAAATAAATTTATCCAAGTTAGTTTAAAACAACTAATAAAAACCCATATAATTACAACATAGAAATTTCTCACATAAGACATATCAATTAATCAAGGGGATATTTAATTTTGGGGTGCACCCTTGTTTTCATTTCCAATGTATTTCTCATAAATTTAATGATATATTTAATTAAAGAAAAACATGACTTAAAAAATATCCATATTGAGTAATGAATATATATTTATCAATAAATCCTCATTCAAAAAATTATCATTCAGAGTATAACAACATATAATAATATATTATTTCAGTAAAAAGAATATCTACGATAAATAATATGGATATTTAATGGAAATATAATTTACAATGATCACAATATATTTATTTTTTTATGATAATGATAATGAATAAAAAATTATTCAATAATGTGAATGTACATATATTCCTTAGATAAAATGATCAAAAACTATAAAGAAAATTAAAATGGAGGGTTTAATATAATAATATCCCAATTGGAATATAATTAAAATAAAGTGTTTTTGAGTTGATAAATATAAATACCGTTAAAATGTAATTTAAAAAATTCATGTGGAAAATACCCATTTTACATTGAAAAATCCCATTAAAAAGTAATAAGCCTCTGAATATTAGGAAATATTTTTTATAATACCATAAACATATAAAATACGATTCAAAATAATGATTGGTTAGGTTAGAAGGATTATTTTTTTTAATTCTGAGTATATTAAAACAACAATTCCTTTCATAATTTTGATAAAAATAAAAAAAGACATTCTCATATAAAGAAATGATGATTACACTTATATAATTTTTCAAAAAGTCAATCATGAGTTAAAATTACTTCATTAAAAAAATTTAGATTATTAAAAAATTTTATTAAAAATTTTATGTTAACTATTTTTATGTATTGAAAACATTTTCAACCAAAATGAGAAATAATTATGTATATTCCTAAAACAAATTTCCAAAATAATTTTGAGTAATTAATTAAGGAATGTTGTACAATCACATAATAATTTAATGAATTACCAGTGTAGAATAAAATAAAATTGTATTATTATACAATGATTAAATAATATCTTTAATTGAATGTCAAGATCAAACAATCAGGATTAAAATGATATTGAAGAATAAACCCTTTCCACATTTGTAAAATTTCAATAACAACCCCCATGAATGAAATAACATAAAATTATACATAAATTCCATTAATATGAATATATCAATAATATAAAATATCAATGTTTTAGTATAATAACCACATATTTATAAGTAGATGCACAATAATAAAACTGTCTCAATGAAGTGGAAATTCAGAAAAAATCAATAAAAAATATTATAGGATTGATGTGAGAAATAATAATTGTGTATATTATGGGTATAAAATATAAATCTAAAAATAAAATTTTGAAATCATATAAAAAAAATCAAAACTAATAATGCACAGTATCTTATAAAGTCAAAGACCACGATGAAGTAATAAAACATAATGAAAATAAATTGTGTAATTTAATTCATTACATCTAAGAGAAATTCGATAAAAATACCCATCATTGAGATATTTCATATTTTAAAATTAATATACTATGAATTCTGAAAAATTCATCATGTGACATATAAATGGTAATTTTATACATTATATAAAATAAAATAGTGCATAACATTAATTTGTTTATCAATGAATGAAAATTTAGTTAGAATCCCTCATATAACATTTCTATTTATTTGACTATTTTTTAATTAATGATAAATGGGTATATAAATGTTATTTACTCGTTAAAATAGTCATTTTTATATTTATAATTTTATTTAAGGTATTTTATAACAATTATTAACCATTTTTTGTAAATATTTCATTATTACCATAGTTTTAGGTGTTAAATTCTTCATTTTCTAATTCTTGTGTTCCACTAAAATATCATGTTCATTCTCTTAGGATATAGAGCCATAATTATTAAAAAGTATTCATTAGATACAATTTCATTATTATTAATTATGTTTTTACATGGAAAATGAATCACACTACTTCGGGAAGATGGTAGGTCTTATATACCCACGAGCGATGATATCATTCCAGTAAATGGTGAATGGTTTGGTAAGTGTATGATGTATTAATTTCAAGAACAAATATCATGTCATATGAACTATATTTTTTCATTATATCCTTTGTTTTTACTTACCATTTTATTCGGTGAAGAAAAGAAAATTACATTACTCTATGAGGATGTAGTCTACCATACACACAAGAGATGGATTTTTTCCACATTGATAGAGAAGAATTTGGATAAATATTATTAAATAAACACTATAAAAATAATTATATCGTAGATAATATTTTTATTATATATAAATATTTATGAAACTATTAACTCTAGAAAAAATAATTAAAAAGTAGAATCTCAGTGAAGATGATTACATTCTCTTTCGAAAAATACCCTAAGATCAATTAATAATTAACCTGGGTTTGAACATTAATGAATAATAGTAACCCAATAATTCATCAAATAATGATGGGGAAGAATATTTGAATGGTTTGGTATTGATAATTTGAATTAGTGTCTGGAATAAATTAAGGTTGGGGATTTCATTTTAAAATGGAGGAGTGGTATTTGTGTTAATACCCAATCATATTCAATAATGGGTAGTCAATATCACCATAAGTGCCTCCAAAATGAAAAAATAATTGATTGGTGGGAAGGTGAGTTTGATAAACACCTCTACAAAAACAAATTCATCTTTAAACATGTCATTCCTTTATCCTCTATTCTTACTTAAATTTAGTATTTTATCTTTTACGATGGAAATTTTTTTTATAAAATACTTTATTTATCATATATACAAAAATAAAGTGATCCTTACATTTAATTTGGGCCCATTAATTCAAAACATGAAATAAAAGTTCCATTTGTGTGAAAAATTATTTAAATCAAAAGTTTATATAATGCACAGATCCCCCATTTAACCATAATCATGGTTTATAAATTTTTATTTCGTTACTATTGATTATAAGAATAATTTTGTTTGGCCATATTATATACACTTAATTCTAATCATTCTATATATGGAATCAATCTTATAAAAATATATTAAATTTTTTTATATAATTTAATTTAAATATAGACCCTCAAATCATTTAGAAAATTGGTTTTAAAGAAATGCATTTTTGAAGCACTAGATGACCATAAATAAACTATATGACTAGATATCATCATTATATGGATTTAAGTTAATATATATTGACATATAATCTATAAATTTTAGTAAAACAATTTCTCATTTTATGTTATTTTAATATATTAAAATGGAAAAAATTGTGCACTTAAAAAGATTTTAATGAATTTTTTGAACCTTTAAATTAATGAATAAAAATATATATTATAAATACGAATAAATCTCTTAATGTAATTTAAATATAATTAAACAATACATTATTAAATTTAAAATAAAAATTTTTTATGGGAAAATTATGTTATTTAATATACTAAAATGAAATGATAGTTATTAAAAAGTGATAATTTTCACTATTCAATAAAAAATCACTCATTTTAGAAAACATAAATATTTTCTGTATAACATTATTATTTAAAAAATTATCTTAATTTGGTTAGTAATTTTTAATGACATTTTTTTATATTATTTTTTCTCAATAATCAATAAATACATTTTTGATGAATAATATATTTTTTCAGTATGTAATGACTTCACTAAAAAATAATTTCAATATTTTCAAAAATATTTTCTTCATCTAAAATATTTTAATATTTTATTTAAATTTTTTTATAATTATTCATAATAAAATTTTAAAAATATAGGTTATAGTGGTTAAATTTAGACAGTATATTGCAGTTCATTTAGGATCGTTATTGCATATCATATATTTTATCGAACAAAGATTTATACTTTTAAATTGATGGGGGTGTAATATTGTACCCTCTATATATAAATTTCATCTTTAGGAATTCATCATGCGCTCAGAAAAACTAGGTTTTGATGTTTTGGAACACCTTTCTTATAAACACATATATAAAATGGTTAATTATACTTCCTATAAACAATGTTGAAGGTAAATATGAAGGTCATATAGAATAAACCAGAACTGGGATTCCATGTAATAATACATTGGATGGATGAAAAAATATGGGCTTTAAAGGAATGGATAAATAAATATGACGAGCTATGGAGATCCTTGATCATATGAAAGTGAATGATCAATTGAAATTTTACAAAAAAAATCCATCAGTCTTTAATAGTTTTAAAGAGTATTGTATCTTTAGATATGAAGGTAATATGATAACATTTTGTTTAGAAAATTATTATATATTTGATGGATTTTTTATATCCAGATGTAAAAAACTTGATAACAAACATACTTCATATATTTTTATTTCATACGCATAATTTTATACTTTGGTTGTTCATCGATAAATTAAAATTCATCTCTTACACCATGAATTGAATATCCCTGATGGTTTTTTTGGGTTGGATTCACTGAAATTGACATTTAATATATCTTAAGATCCATAAATTAGTAATATATATATTTAACCATCTCTAAATATTTTACAAAATTAAAATGGTTTGACCAAGGTACTCAATATAAAACTTTAACCAGTAAAACAGAAATAGTAAAACCCAATTTTTAATTGAATATTTATCAATAAAATAATTTATGTAAGAAAAATTCGATATTAATTGAAACATAACAAAGGACAGTGGTAGGTGTTACACCCTTTCTACTCTTTAGTTGTGGTTTCATCCATTACATCCTCACCAGATACTATACGATGTCACCTAATGAGTGGGTTTCCATTTTTTCTTCAATATTATTAATACAATTGTTATAACATTCAAAAAAACACGATAGCATCCTCAATAATAACATTAGTTAATAGATCAATTTTTAATCACATAGGTTTTCTATAATACTTATATTTTCCTAAAACAAATTTATATTAATTGATTATTACAACCATAAAATTAATGGTCATATTATTCAAAAAAATTTATAAATACCTTGTCTCTTATAATGAAATTATTATATTTAAAAAATACTTAATATGGAAAAATTGGATTATATATACCTCAACAAAAAGAAACATATCACAAAATATCATTACTCATAAGTAAATATAATCTCATTCAATGGGATATATAATACATTGAATATATGATAAAAATTAAACTCAAAAAACCCATTATGATATCATAAATAATTAGTTAATCGTATATTTATTCTAATATGATTCCAAAAAATACACCCATTGTAACACCATAGGTAAATAAAGAATATGACATTTTCACATTTATCCATATTTTTGAATAAAATATTAATATTACTTTAAAGGGGATGCTATGCTCGATGGCATACCCAATACGCAACAACGAGTTTCTTGGGAATCTTACGTTATACTCTAATAATAAAATAATATTATTTTAAATGGTAGTTAAAAAATAGCCATTGTAATGGTGGGAATGAACAGAACCAACTACAAAATGATTAAATATGTTTGTCAAATATTTTTACTCTTTACAATAAATGTTAGGGGATTAAAAATGCGAATGAACCCAATTTTAAGCATAAACATTCTAATATTCTTTAAAAGGTCGATTAACCGCCTTTTGATGGAGAAGCACTTTTAAATCCACTTTTTGATAATTTTATGTGTTATATTTGACAAAATAAAATTATTCTTTAGAATCTTGACATCAAAATTTACTTTGTGTAAATTTTTGGTATTTTTCCGATAAAGTTCATTTTTTAATGAATAGTGAAAAATGTTGTATTTTAGATAAAAACCTAATTTGAATATATTTTATTTATATGATTAGATTATATTTTGATTTGGTTTTAAAGTGAAATTAGAATATATTTTTACCATTTAATCCAATAATGGTCATTGGAATTAATTTCACTTTGAAATTGGACTTAAACTAGTGTCAATCTTTTCATATATATTATTTCATAAAAACACGCTATTTGTCATGACATCATGAATTAATTATTAAATTAATTAATTTAACTTATATTATTTGAATTTTTTAAAATTGACATCATTTTTGAATTTGGAATATCAAATATAACTTAGGGTGATGTTTTGGTATTTTTCTGAAAAACTTCAATTTTGGATGAATAGTGAAACCACTAAGTGGTACTTAAAAAACTGATTTTTTTTTAAATAAAACTTTACCACTTATGTGTTTTGAATTTCAAAAATCTCACATAATGGTTTTCATTAGAAGTTAAAATTTGGTTTAATTGGATAAAAATAATTTTTGGTGAATAGTAACTTTTATGTTTTTAATCACGATTAGAGGTAATTAGTGTAATTTAAGGTAAAAATACTGTTTTAATAATATGAAATTAACTTGACACATGTCCTATATTTATTTGATGTGTCAAGGCCGACCAAGACAATCCATGGGTCAACTTGGGGACCCCATGGAGCCACCTTGGTTGGAAAATGACATTAATACCTTTTTATTTAAAATTAAAATTAAAATGTCACAAACATTTGTTTTTTACTAAAACAATTTTTACATGGGGTTATATAAGTCATATTTTTTTCTATAATTATTCATTAGAATGAAAAAAAATTTCCTACATCATGATATTTTTTTTATAATTTTTAGACATTAAATAAATTAATTTATTTATGACACTGTGATCATGCAGTGATTACCTCATAAATGAATGATTTAAATAAAATGAAAAGATAATGTAAAATCTAAGACCTAAACTTGTAAAAAACCAATTGGATGTGTGTATTCAGAACTATTATCACCTTATCCACAAAATATATAATTTTGGGACCTTTAAAATCCGAAAATCATTTTATAAAAAAGTAATATTTTATAACTTTCCAAGAGTGTCCCTCTTCCCCTCTTATAAAAGGACCCCACCTATACCACCTTACACACACCTCTCAAGCCATTGAATCGGCCAACCCCTTTCTATTTCATCCCTCCACATCTTCTCTTCGTCATTGAAGCCTCACTATGGGCATAATCCTTTCCAAGGAAGCCTTTGTGCTTAAATCAAAGAGAGTTACCCGTTTTAAAGGCAGTGTTCTCTCTTGTGTTCATATGTTTTATTTTGCTTCTCCAACCCCCTAAAATCTTTTTATTATTTTATTTTTGTAAAAAAATACAGTATATTAAATATACTAGGTTGTTGTTATGTGAAGGATTAGAGCTACACTTACTCACACCTTCGTATAATCGTTAAAGTATATACTGTTTCTGTGGTTGGCGATTTTCTGCCTCACGAAACGATGATTGTTCAATATTATTTTAACACCTTTAAAGGTGGACATTATGATGTAACTGTATTTTATATATTCTATATATGGTATTTATGTTTACTATATTCTTCATTATTTTATATCTAAATCATACCTTTATTCTTTTCATGTTGTTCAAATGCGATAATTTCATATGAGGAAGTGTGGACTACCGCCCCCTCAAGTGATGTGACTTGTTAATGCAATATATGGAATGTATAAAGAATACAATTAATGAACATATGTGAAATATATAACATATATATTATAATGGAATTGTAATATATATATATATCTCATTTATTTTTAATTCAATTAATATGAAAAAAAATTAAAGTAGCGTTCATGCGTACGTACGGCCTACCGTCTCCATGAACGGTGCTTTTCATTTTTTTATCTCCAAATGTTATGGAATAGTATAAAATGAATATGTACGGGATATATATGATATTTTAATCATTAATAATATTCTTTAAATGATTTACTTATAACTACATGGGAAATAATTTTCAATCAAGTTCATTTTTTTACTCATGTACCAAACATCGACAAAAACATTTGATATGAACTAGAGTTATTAAACAATTGTAATAAAATTATAATATGTGATATGAACTGAATAATAATCTTTAAAGGTGGTATATAAGAAATTATAAATTGACCAAAGAATATTATTCAGGAATATAATGAAACGAACAAGACAAGTCAGACTTGAGGTATGGGATCTGACCTCTCACTTTCATTTCAAGTACCCTCTTTTATGTCATTTCATTTATGCTCCATGTTCTTATGTTGGAAGATGTTATTTTATATTAACCATACTGTAATTTGTATTTTTATATGATGAGATACCCCATCTTACTATCATCATTTCTTTTTTTATATTTTTTAAGTGGCGTTGTTAGGCTGCCGAGTTTTCGTAAGGGATTTTTCATCTCACTTTTATTCTCGTGACATTTATGCTACATTCTCGACCATTTCCTTTTAGTGGTATATGTAATTCCAATTATTATACTCTTTATATAATATACTTTTGTTTATGAGTATTTACCTCAATGTTGTATTGTCCTTCTTTCATGGGGTGTATGTTTTGAAATATACCCAAGTTGGTAAGGGAACCTTTCACCCTCCTCTTTTTAAAAGACTTATTTTGTTATGTCTTTTAATTCACATACTATTAAGTTGGGATATGTTCTTATATATCCTTATTAATTAAATTTTATGTCCAAGTGATGAGATACCCTATTTATCTCTCATCAACTCTTTTTCTAAATTTTTAAGTGATGTCGTTAGGCTGTCGAATCTTTGCAAGAGAACTTCTAAACCCAATTTTGATTCTTTGGGATAAACTTGTACTCCTTGAATATGTCGTTCTATGAATATGTGTGAATAACCTGTGATTGTTT
Organism: Viscum album; assembly: GCA_963277665.1. Classification (NCBI taxonomy): domain Eukaryota; kingdom Viridiplantae; phylum Streptophyta; class Magnoliopsida; order Santalales; family Viscaceae; genus Viscum; species Viscum album. The sequence continues at coordinate 921,171,143 of OY728142.1, read as the reverse complement.
TACAATTAATATCCACTTATATTTGGTGTATTCATTTGTCACACATAATTATGTAATTGATTTATCCTTAATCCAAGGATACCGTCTTTGTAAGGGACTTCGTCTCAATCTCCATTCATTGAGGCATATTTTGTTTTATACACAACTTTCTTTTATACGGTGTATAAAACCCTTTGACATTTATGCATATTCAAAAGGAATATTTTTTTTATACGAAGCATTTTACTAAACGAAAAAATGAATGTTTCTTTGTCGTACGTATGCAGCGTCTATGACTTCTCTGCCGTCGTGACCATTATTTGAGTTTCAGCTTCCTCTACAAGCCATACCTTTTTTTAAAATGAAAAATAAATACTATGTTTTACTTTTCTTATATTTTGGTATTGAAAAATGGTTTTCATAATGTTTTTATATCAATGGGTTGTATTGATATCTTTTGAATGAAAAGTGGAAATGTTATGTTTCCTTTATGCATGTTTTATATGATACGATTATGTTATGGTTCTTGGGCATTATTATGAAGACAGGTGGTTCCGTGATAAAATAAGGGCGGGTGAGCCTGATATATCTTTCCAATGCATTGGGTAACGTGAAGGAGTTAAACATAAAAGTTTCTCCAAAGATATTTAGGGAATATACTGTGATGGGTATTCCAAACGTAACCAAGAGGGTTACTCCCTACGCAAGAATGTTATGAATGCCTCAAGTTACATTTATGCCTTTTTATTTCTATGATTTATTCGTGATTTGATGTGGTATGTTAAAATATTTATGTTTTATGAGTAAAGTATGATTTCATACATGGACTAATGTTTTCTTTTCATATATTTATATCCCTTACTGAGATTTTTATGCTCATCCCATGTTTTTGAAATGTTTTTCACAAGTCAAGGAAAAGGTTCATTATATGATGATAGTTTCAAGGATGTGTCAAGAAAGAAACCATGTTTTATTTTAAATATGTTTCCGTTGATGGGCGAAAACCAATACTATCTTTTATGAAACCACATTGTTTAAATGTGGAATGTAATTCATGATTTATGATCTAATTCTCACAAACTCTAAACCTGAAAAGATCCTCAATGTGAATTATTCATTTAATTCAACATTTAGTAAGGTTTATAGTCGGGGCCTTATATTTGGTATCAGAGGGAGGTTTAGAAAACTTTAGGGATTAAGAGTTTTTATTAGACACATGATTAGTCCCTATATCTATTTTTTCAGTTAAATCCTTTTTTATAACTTTTTCAGGTCATGTAATGTTGGTTACGAATAGAAGGAGAATGATCTCAAACGAAATTCCTATCTCTTCCTGATGACACGCTTGCAATAATTATGTCAAATTCATGTTCAGATGATTTTGAAATTTTTTCTAGCATACAACTCACTTGCAAGCAGTTGTTTGAGATATAAAACACATCCACTATACCTCGTTATCATCGTGGATCATGGGTTGTATTTAGACAAATACTATTTTCACAATATTCTCATATTTTCAAGAAAGGTAAATATTATCAAGGTATTTTCAAATATTTTACCTTATCACAAGAATTTGAAGCATATTATGATTTTGAAAATGGTGATGAGGAAGGAGACCCTTGCGCAACCTATTTATATTTGCTTTTAAAATATAGTATCTCAGCTCATACTTATAGTATTTTAAAAGGACCAATAATAGAAAGATTCAACTCAAATTATGTCCGACTATTTTATAGAAATCATGTTTCATCAGATGTTTTGGAATTATATGTCATACATGATTATTTTCCAAAACTGTTTTTCTGTGAACACCCATATGACCCATGTTGTATAAGGTGTATTTGGATGGAGGAAGCAAAGGATTTTGAAGGATTTATAAATCATTATTGTAATGCATGGGACTTCTACGTACGTGATCAAGATGACGATGAAACTGAGTGGATGCCATGATCAAGGTATGATGTTATTCATTTTGGGAATTGTTTTATTTTATCTTATAGTGGTGAAATAAGACTTCAAGAATTATGATGTTGAGATCTTAATGAATTTGGATGAAAATTAGAGGTATAAGGAAACTATTCAGGTTAAAACATGTTAGGGTTATTTTTGGAGTTTTATAAAAAGGACAACATGCATACTGTGTGACAACCCGTCGCGTAGGACAAAGCTGCAGGAATCGAACCCCCAACCAAAGTGCGACTATTATTTATCACCTGACACTAGACTACGTGAAGTCCCTGGTTAGTATGACTTATTCTTTTTAGTTAGATGATTTTATGAATTAAGAGTAAGTTGATTTTGGGTTATATATGGAAATTATTAACCTATCATGGAGGATATGTGATTAGGTTAATTACTTTTGAATATGAGACTTTAAGAGAAATTGATGTTATTTGGAGATAAGTGTTAATTTGTACCTTGGAAGACTATGTGATTAAATCCTTCAAATATTTGGGTTTCAATCTTAGATTGGTTTACTTTGAATAATTTTATGGATTTTTTTTTATTAAATGGTCTTTGTTGATCTTTGGGTTTTTTTGACAGATTTTGGAGATTAAGAATAGATTTTTTTTAAAGGATTATCATTTTTGGGTATTATCTGATCTCATACTAACCTTTTATGTTTTAGTTTTGGTTAAGGTCTAAATACATGGGAATTATATAGTTCACTTTTGTGGATTAGGCGAATCTCTAGTAGTTGATTATAGCTCTCTTAATGTAAACAAGTCTTCCTAAATATACATCATTTGGGGAATGTACGATTTTGTGTAAGAAATCTAGTAACATTTAAAGTCAAAATGACAAGTAAGTATGTTTCCTTAAGATAAAAAATAAATTCCTCAATGAAAAGTAACTTAAAACAAAAATGTTGTCTATTAACTTTTCCTATGGGGGAATCGAATACCGTTTAACCCACCTCAAGTATGTTATTTTCTTGTGGTTACCTTTCTCTTAAACTTGTTTTCAATCACTCTCCCTCAGAACATGACCCTTTGTTTTTTCCTCCATATCCATGTTTTCCTACATGGAATCCTAATATGGGTTAACTCGGGTGACCATTGTACTTCACTTTCATTATTTTAAAGTGATTGTTTTACTGACTCTTGTTCCGATGTGGGATTTTCAATGAAGTTTCCAAGCCCAATTTTAAAATTGCGAGGACGCAATTTCCAAAAGGGGGGAAGGATGATACACCCCAGTTAAATAAAGAATATGAAATTTCCACATTTATCTATATTTGTGAATAAAATATTAATATTACTTTAAATGGGACTCTATGCTTGATGGCGTACCCAATACACAACAACGAGTTTCTTGGGAATCTTACGTTACACTCTAATAATAAAATAATATTATTTTAAATGGTAGTTAACGCCTAGACGTTGTGATGGAGGGAATGAAGAGAACTAACTGAAAAGGATTATATATGTTTTTCAAATATATTTACTCTATACAATAAATGTTACAGGATTAAAAATGCGAATGAATCCAATTTTAAGCATCAACATTCTAATATTCTTTAAAAGGTCGATTAACAACATTTTGATGGGGAACCTCTTTTAAATCCACTTTTTGACAATTTTATGTGTTATATTTGACAAAATAAAATTCTTCTTTAGAATCGGGACATCAAAATTTACATTGTGTAAATTTTTCGCATTTTTTCGATAAAGTTCATTTTTTAATGAATAGTGAAAATGTTGTATTTTAATTAAAAAACTCATTTTAATATAATTTATTTATATGATTAGATTATCTTTTGAATTATTTTTAAAGTGAAATTAGAATATATTTTTACCATTCAATCCAATAGTGGTCATTGGAATTAATTTCACTTTGAAATTGGACTTAATCTAGTGTCTATCTTTTGATATATATTGTTTCATAAAAACACGCTATTTGTCATGACAGCAGGAATTAATTATTAAATTAATTAATTTAACTTATTTGATTTGAATTTTTTAAAATATTCATCTTTTTAGAATTCAGAATATCAAATATAGCATAGGGTGATGTTTTGGTATTTTTCTGGAAAACATCAATTTTTGATGAATACTGAAACAACTAAGTGGTACTTAAAAAACTGATTTTTCATTTAAATAAAACATTACCATTTCTATGTTTTGAATTTCAAAAATCTGACATACATGGTTTTCATTAGGAAGTAAAATTTGGTTCAATGGGATTAAAATATTTTTTTGGTGAATAGTAACTTTTATGTTTTTATTCGCAATTAGAGGTAATTAATGTAATTTATGTTAAAAATAATGTTTTAATAATATGAAATGAACTTGACACATGTACTACCCTTATTGTATGTGTCATATCTGACAAATAAAATCCATGGTTAATCTTGGGGACCCCCTGGAGCCACTTTTGTTGGAAAATGACATTAATACCTTTTTATTTAAAGTTAAAATTAAAATGTCACAAACATGTGTTTTTTTACTAAAACAATTTTTACATGGGGTTATATAAGTCATATTTTGGACTATAAATATTAATTAGAAAGATAAAATTATTTCCTACATCATTATATTTGTTTTATAATTTTTATACATTAAATAAATTAATTTATTTATGACACCGTGATGATGCAGTGATTAACTCATAAATGAACGATTTAAATAAAATGAAAAGATAGTGTAAAATCTAAGACCTAAAATTGTTAAAAACCTATTGGATATGTGTATTTAGAACTATTATCACCTTAACCTAGAAAAATATAATTGTGGGACCTTTAAAATCCAAAAATCATTTTATAATAAAGTAATATTTTATAACTATCCAAGAGTGCATGTCTTCTCCTCTTATAAAATGCCCCCACCTCTACCAACTTAAACACACCTCTCAAGCCTTTGGCTCGGCCAAACCCTGACAATTTCATCTGTAAACATCCCTCTATTAATCATTTAAGCCTCACATTAGGCAGAATCTTTTCCAAGGAAGCCTTTGAGCTTAAATCAAAGAGAGTTACCCGTTTTAAAGGTAGTGTTTTCTCTTATGTTCTTATGTTTTATTTTGCTTCTCCAACCCCCTAAAAGATTTTTATTCATTTATTTTGAAACAAAAACATTATCTTGAATATACTAGGATGTTTTTATGTGAATTATTCGAGCTACACATACACACACCTTCATCTATTAGTTAAAGAACATATTGTTTCTGTGGTTGGCGATTTTCTGCCTCACGAAACGATGAATGTTCAATATTCTTTTAACACCTTTAAAGGTGGACATTATGATGTAACTATATTTTATATAAGATATATATGGTATTTATGTTTACTATATGCTTCAGTATTTTATATTTAAAACATACCTTTAATCTTTTCATGTTGTGCTAATGTGATAATTTCATATGAGGAAGTGTGGACTACCGCCCCCTCAAGTGATGTGACTCGTTAATGCAATACATGGAATGTATAAATAATTAAATTAATGAACATATGTGACCTATATAACATATAGATTATAATGGAATTATTATATATATATATATATATCTCATTTATTTTTAATTCCATTAATATGACAAAAAAATGAAAGTATCATTCATGCGTACGTACGGACTACCATCTCCATGAACGGTGCTTTTCATTTTTTTTATCTCCAAATGTTATGGAATAGTATAAAATGAATATGTACTGGATATATATGATATTTTAATCATTAATATTATTCTGTAAAATGATTTACTTATAAATAAATGGGTATTCATTTTCAAACAAGTTCATTTTTTTACTAATGTACCAAACATCGGAAAAAATATTTGATATGAACAAACATTATTAAACAATTATTATAACATTATAATATGTTATATGAACTGAATAATAATATTTAAAGTAGTTCCTTAAGCAATTATAAATTGACCAACGTTTATTATTCAGGAATATAATGAAACAAACAAGACAAGTCGGACTTGAGGAAAGGGATCCGACCTCTCGCTTTCTTTTAAAGTACCCTCTTTTATGTCAGTTCATTTATTCTCCATGTTCTTATGTTGGAGGATGTTATTTTATATTAACCATAATGTAATTTTTATTTTTATACAATGAGATACCCCCTATTACTCTCATAAATTCTTTTTTTAGAATTTTTAAGTGGCGCCCTTAGGATGCCGAGTTTTCGTAAGGGATTTTTCATCTCACTTTTATTCCCGTGAGATTTATGCTACATTTTCCTCCATTTCCTTTGAGTGGTATATGTACTGCCCATTATTCTACTCTTTGTATAATATTATTTTTTTTATGAGTATTTACATCAATGTTGTATTGTGCTTCTTCAATGGGGTGTATGTTTTGAAAATACCCAAGTCGGTAAGGGAACCTTTCACCCTCCTCTTTTTAAAAGACTTCTTTTTTAATGTCTTTTAATTCACATACTATTAAGTTGGGATATGTTATTCTATATCCTTATTAATGTATATTTTATTTCCAAGTGATGAGATACCCTTTTTATCTCTCAACAACCCTTTTTCTGAATTTTGAAGTGACGTAGTTAGGCTGTCGAATTTTTGCAAGGGAACTTCTTAACCCAAGTTTGATTCTTTGGGATAAACTTGTACTCCTTGAATATGTCGTTCAATGAATATATGTGAATAACATGTGATTGTTTTACGATTAATATCCACTAATATTTGGTTTATTCATTTGATACACATAATTATTTAATTGATTTATCCTTAATCTAAAGATACCGTCTTTGTAAGGGACTTCGTCTCAATCTCCATTCATTGAGGCATATTTTATTTATACACAACGTTCTTTTATACGGTGTCTAATCCCATTTTAATTTTAAGCATATTAAAAGGGAATCTTTTTTTTATACGAAGGGTTTTACTAAACGACAAATGGAATGTTTCTTTTTCGTACGTATGCGGCGACAACGACTTCTCCGCCGCTGTGACCATTATTTGAGTTTCTGCTTCCTCTATAAGCCATACCTTTTTTTAAATTAAAAATAAATACCATGTTTTACTTTTCTTTTATTTTGGTATTGAAAATGGTTTTCATAATGTTTTTCTATCAATGGGTTGTATTGATATCTTGTGATTGAAAAGTGGAAATGTTATGTTTCCTTTATGCATGTTTTATGTGATATGATTATGTTATGGTTCTTAAGCATTATTAAGAAGACGGGTGGTTCCATGATAAACTAATGGCAGGTGAGCCTGATATAGCTCTCCAATGCATTGGGTAACGCGAAGGAGTTAAACTTTAAGGTTTCTCCGATGTGATTTAGGGAATATACTGTGATGGGTATTCCAAACATAACCAAGAGGGTTACTCCCTACGTAAGAATGTTATAAATGCCTCAAGTTACCTTTATGACTTACGATTTCTATGATTTATTCATGATTTGATGAGGTATGTTAAAATGTATATGTTTTACGAGTAATGTATGATTTCATACATGGAAGAATGTTTTATTTTCGTACTTTTATATCCTCTAATGTGCTTTTTATGATCATCCCATGTTTTTGAAATGTTTTTCATAGGTCAAGGGAAAGGTGCATGATATGAAGATAGTGTCAAGGATGTGTCAAGAAAGAAACCATGTTTTATTTTAAATATATTTCCGTTGATGTGGAAAAACCAATACAATCTTTTATGTAACCACTTTGTTTAAATGTGGAATGTAATTCAAGATTTATGATCTAATTCTCTAAAACACTACACCTGAAAAGATCCTCAATGTGAATTATTCATTTAATTCAGCATTAAGTAATGTTTAAGGTCGGGGCCTTATACACATACCTTATATATTTGGTGATTTTTATAAAAAAATACTATTGATAAAAATAATTATAATATATTACTATTATTCCAATACATAAATACTTCAACACTTTTTATCAATATATTCCCTTCCTTATTCAAGGAGTTAACAATTAAAGTTGATAATTGGATCAAATAACACTCAGGTTCTACTTTTTCAACACAACGAACTGTAAATGGATATCTATGATGAATTATAAATATCTCGACTAAAATTCTCACAATTCATTGAGACTACATAACACTATACCCCTCTTTTATACACATAATATATTCTAATATTCAGTTGAGACACTGTGTGGGTGTCTCTTTCCACATTTATAATAGGAAGGAAGTCAAACCTTATTTCCTCTATTGTCCCCACCACTCTCACTCTTAGAGAACACCATCCTTCACTTATTACACGAGTCTTAGAGTTAGATAAGTTGAATTTTATTAATTATATATCCCGATATAATATTTTGAATAATCATGATATCATTTGTTAAAGTCATCATACCTTTTGGTTCATAATAATCACAACATTTTCCATAATATTAAATGTTAACCCTATCATACTGGGTTCCAATAATTTACTGAAACAAAAAATAATATTGTGAGAATCAATAATCAAATAGTAAAACCAAATTATAATTAATTGGATGTCTAGATCATGAAACCTTGTTTTCAATCTATAAAAACTAGTTACAACATTGGTTATTCATTTTCATCATCTTTTTTGAATCCTTCATGAGGATTTATAATGAAATTTGTAATTAAATAATGAATATACACTAGTAGTTTCTAATGATTTGTATATCAGGGCCCACTTTCATGCACCATTTATCAATTTACTCCAATACCAATGGTACATTCTCATAGTTTTTACAACAGAGTACACTATGTCTAGATCTACATCCACTTTTAGATTCTATACAAGGATTAATGTCTTAGGAAAACACATAATTTTAATCTTACCAATCCTTAATGATGATATCCAATACATAGATTTATACTCAAAGCCATCCATAAGAAAATATCTCATAATCAATGTTTTCTTAAAAAAAATTCTAGAGGATTGTAGTAATTTTTTCTAATATCATAGATAAATACATCAACCCCAAAATCCCTTATTTTTTATTTTCTTTAATATATTTTAATATGATATATGTATTCATATACGAAAGGTTTAATGATTTTAATAATTCTGGTATACTAGATAAAAAATTTGATATAAAATTTTATTTGAAAACATGAAATAAATCATATTTAATGCAAATATTATTCATAATTCAACTTATTAAAAGATTCCTTCACCATATAATAGGGCAATGATTAAAAATAATGGAGATATCTGATTCCTAAAACTAATAATGTAAAATACAATTTATATGGAATCAATAAGTCATATTCAATATTTCAAGGTCAATAATAAAATTCCTAATCCATTTAATAGATAAATTGATTATGAAGATTAATTTGGTTGTAATAAATAAGTTTTAACGATATTCCATTAAATAAACACATGATATTAAATCTAATTCATGCATAATATCAATGGGGTAGTCTCATCGATAATCATAAATGAATTATGAATTAAAGAAATTAAAAATAATATATTTCATGATCTAAGAGATCAGGATATCTATAACATCATGACCTTAATCCAAGATAGTTTAAAAATTTTGGCAATGATATATTTAATTAAATCATACATAATTTTCTAATGATTCATTTTGATGAATTATGGTGAAATATAATTTTGGCCCTTATCCATCACTTTGTGTCCAATGCATTCAACATATATTGAAAGATCGATTTAATTCATGAACAATAATCTTAATCAATAAATAATTGTATCAAGTTAAGAATTAGTATTTCTCAACATTTACCTAGTTAATAAATTAATATTTAATATATATATATATATATATAGAAATGAAATATGGTTTTTAAAAAAAGGATATCCATGTCAATGAATATGATTATTTGTTGGAAATTAATCAAAAAATGATAACTATAAAATTAATGTACCAGAGATGATTGGTCAATAATGAATTAATAAGTAATGTCAATGTCAATGTTTTCTATTTTCAATGGTATCAAAAACCATATAGGGAAATAATAAATATTTTTTCATTATGAAATATCCCAACAAAAATATTTGTTAAATAATATTTTATTGTTTTAGATGAATAGAAATTCCATTAGAATATTAACAAAATCATTTTGGAGAAAAATAGTAAATTTCACATTGAATATACATTTAAAAAACTAAATATATAAAGAATATTTAGAAAGTAAATGTTTGAAAAAAAATTAATTTATAATTTATTCATCAAGTCAATGATCATTCTAGAAGGAGGGAATATTCTGTTTATACTGAGTATGATAAAATAATGGCTGATTTAGCATTTTCAGAAAAAATATAAAAAAGTAAATTGTTCGTAAAATGACAGTATGATTTACATAAAAACAGTTTTTAAAAATTTTATCATGATTAAAAATTTCTTTAATAAATAATTTAATAATATTAAAAATATTCAAAAACATTTTATCAAATATATATATTTGATATATCATTTTCTACCAAAAATAATGTCGTCTTTTATGAAAAATACTATCAATAGTTTTATATACCAAATAGAAAAATATTGTGTTACTACATGAAAATTTCATCAATAACTATAAGAGAATAAAATTAATGTGGGTTTTTAGACCATGATCAAATAATTTTTTCATTTTAAATTAATGCATAAACAATACATATTAAAATGAGACTAAAGTATAAAACATTTACACTTTGGTATCTTTGGAATTGTAATCCCCATGATTAGATTAAATTGAAATGAATATTAAATACCATAAATATAACTTCATTCATTATATAACATGTCCTAAGGTTATAAGATGCATATCCTATAGATTATTAAGTCCATAATACTATATAAGTATCAATAAATGGAAATTGAGATGAAATATCTTACAATGATCATTACATTGAAATGATAATTATTAAATTAAATTACCACTTTATAAATATATATATATATACAATGAAAAAGTGAAAATGAATCATCAAATAATAAATATTCATAAAAAACAAAATCATAGAATATCAAAGACAATGAAGAATTAATAAAACCTAATAAAAATAAATGGAATAATGAATTTTTTAACCATTTTGTAACATTCAATTCAAATACCATTGGATGAGATATTTTAAATTTACACATAAAATTATATTATTTAAAAGGGTACATCATATAAATATTCATTGGTTAGTACATACAACATACAAGAAAAATTGATTCATAATATGAAAATATTCCTCAATAAATGGAAATTGAGATGGGATCCCTTAACTCACATTTCCCTTTATTTGATCTTGATTAAACCATATGTGTAATTAATTATAACATGTTAATAATCTATAAAATAACCTTAATCATAATTTTACAAACATATATGATGTGTTTATTACATTTTTAGAATGTTTTTTGATAATATTTCCCAATTATCGATCTTCCTAGTGGTAACTACTTCATTTTATCATGAATGTTTTGTAGCCTAATTTTTTTCTTGTGAATATGATAATGAAAAATAAAATATAGATTTATATTAATGTTATAAATATAATATTTGTTTCATTATATATATTTTTATATTCATTGGTGTATGTTATACATTGAAAGTTAATGATATCCCTTTTTTAAGAGGGAAGATTGTATGTATACACGAGCGATGGATTCATTTCCAATTTGATGGATAAGATGATAAATATATAACATTATATAAAAATAAAATAAAATTGTATTTATATTTTAGATATTTTTTTATTGTTATTTACTTTTTGAGTCATAATTGATGGTAATAATGATTAAGTAAAAAAGGATTATAGTGAGGAAAATTATATTCACCGAGGATAACATCATAAGGGTATCTTATTACAGAACCATGGGAGGAATTTTTAGAATTCTAGTAGACCTAAAATGTGGATTTGAGTGTTGGGAATGTATTTTTTAAATTTTATATTAGTATAACTGGCTTTATAATAGTGAAAAAATTATCGTTGTGAATAACCATTTACAATTTAGGTTGACTAATAATTATTTAAATACCCAAAACTATTAAATAATTGGAAGTCACATGCACACCATGTGCCACGTAAATTGATAAAAAATATATTTCACCTAATTTATGTTCTATAAAAACCTATAACTTAGAAAAATAATCATTTTTATCCATTTTATTCAATTATCCTCTATGTTCACATCTGAGTACAACTTTATCTATCCCCACAATAATTCTTTCAAACTATGATATTTATTATTTATGAAAAAAATGATAACTAATATATTATTTGTACCCAATGAATCCTAATATAAAATTCGAATTTGTAATTAAAATTTACATTTGTTTTGAAAATTAATTTTAATGAAATTTCCCATAACACCAAAAATCTCATTATAACCTTAATCACGGTAAATAAATTATCTTTTATCTAATAATAATTAAGAAGAAAAATTATGTCACACATATTATATAATGTTAATTATTATGATTCAATATACAAAATCTATTTTATGTAATTCATTTCAAATAAATCTTATAATTTAATTTAAAAAATCAACAAAACATGTCGAGAACATGTTTTAAAAAAATGAATTTTTCAACAATAAGATGATCTGACAATAACTATATCACTACTAATCATCATTAGATGGATTTAAACTTCTATAGTTATATATATTATCTATAAACATTAGTAAATTTAAAAACCATATTGTGTTATTTTAATTAATTTAAATGGAGAAACATTATTCCCTGAAAAGATGGTGGTAGGTAAAATTTCATTAAGCATATATAATAAACTTATACCAAAATAAAGTATAAAAATAAAAAAATGTTGATAATTATTTTATATTTTTATATATAATGAAATTTTTAGTTTTAACTTAAATAAAATTAAAATTAGATAATGAAATTACATAATTTAATAAAAAGAAGGCACAATTTTAATAAAATTATTATTTTCACTATTCACTACAAATAACTCTTTTATGAAAAAAAAATTAAATTTTCATCATAGGATTCTATTTTACATAATGATTTAAAAAAATGCACAATTTTTATTATAAAATTTCTTAAAATTATGAATATTATTTTCCCAAATAATTCAATAAATAAATTTATGATGAAAAATATATTTTTCAATTTGGTTGAAAATTTAATAACAATTGAGTCTTGATTTAAAAATATATTTGCTTAATATAAAATATTAATACATAATTTCTTATTTTCTTCCAACTTATACCTCAAAATTTAATGGTTAGGTTATGATAGTCAAATTTAGAAAGTATATTGTGGTTTTTTAGTTTTAGTGTTATGTTTCGTATATCATATCCTAAATAATTTTATTCTTTTCAAAATATCACATTTTTATTTTAAATACTTACACAGCACTAACATGTTCTTGTGAAATATACTGAACAATTATATCAAATTCATTATAAAATCAATAATCAAAATTTTCATGATATTTATAGTATATAGGGAATTATATAGATAAAAATAACACGTTTTGGGATGGGGAAAAGGAATATATTCTAATTCCACTGTGATATTGGTGAATTTAATGAAAAATTAAATGAATAGTTCAAGACACAACATTAATGATATTTTATATTAAATGATATTTTATTAGTTGATTAAAAAATAAAAAAATTAAACATTCATGATGTGAATTGTATATGGTGGAAAAAATAAAGCATTACATATTCATAGGTATCTTTTCCTTATATAGTGTAATTAGTAATCCCCAAAAATAAAATATAATTATCATCATTGTAACCATCAAAATGATTATTCAGAAACAAAAGAAATTAATTTGGGTGAGAGAATAAATATATCATCTGTAAATTTTATTTTATAAAAGTTTTTATACTCATTATATTCCAATATTTTGTTTATATAAATTTTGTTCCACATTTATAATAAAATTAATTTATTGTAGTTAAATTATTCATATAGTTTTAAGAGTGGAACACCACTAATTTATAATAGGTTGGTTCATATCATCTCTTCCCCATACCTTCATAAAACATTGTTTCTTCCAATACCTACACAAATACCTTCCCAAATCCATACCAATATTAAATAGGTATTACTTTTTTTTGATTATATACCATAAAATTAATTAGGTGTAAAGCAAATGAGGTTGTCTAAAATAGTTATTTATTAGTTAACATAATGTTTTAATTTTATTTCATATTATAAAACTTTAAAATACTCTTCAATTTGGATGAAATAATAACATTAATATATTCCATATTTTATAAATTATTATGTTAATTAAATAACCTATATTAATATATTGTTCTATAAAATTTGAAATGAAACTATCGTTGATGTGAATGGAGGACTACTGGATCACAAAATAATTCCATTGAATTTCCATCACCACCTCTCAATAATGACTATAATGATGGATTAAATTAATAAATATTATATTAATAAAGGAAGTATCATTTTAAATGGATTATATATCATCTATTTTCTTACCTTTCTACCTAGACAAAAAATGAGATCATTATTTGTGGGTATGTTTTAATTACCTCCTCCATGATGTGATGCGAGTCATTTTACATGAACATGTTTTATTAATGATATATTTTAATTAGTTAAGGATATATTTTTATATTTATGATATAATAATGACCCTATAAAGATAAAATAATAGTACCCTTTATTCCCTCATGTTCATTGAAAAATGTTAATATTACTCATATGTATGTAAGACCTAAATTTTCCATGATTTTTACATAATTATATTTCATAAACACATTACATAGTAAGTAAGAAAAAACATATTATGTATAAAATCACAATTATGTCATGATTATATTTTTTATATGGTGGGAAAATGAACCATTTGAACATGGCCAACATACCGAAGCTCTATTGACATTACAGTCTTATCATCAACAAAACACCAATCATGTACATATTCCATTATGTAATAAAATATTTAATTAAAATAAATCTTAAAAATGTATTAAGGGTATGGTATTAATTGTGAAAATTAATCTTACGAAATAAAAAAATAGATATATGATTATTATATTTTTGTGAGAGGACATACATAGAATGTCTGGCCATGATGTAATCGATTTGAACTCCATTTCCCTTAATTAAAAAATATCTTAATATTCTCAACAAAATTTATTTTATATATAGGATATATATCCCATTTTAAATTTTATATCATTAATAATTAATATTTCATGTTATTTTATTTTACAATTCATATTGATTAATCTAGGTTTATTCGACATGAATGTTAGAAATTTGTAAGATGTTTCTTGACTAAATTTCCATTTATTAGGTTATACTTTTATTTAATTGATATTTTTATTTCCTGAAATTGTGTTAATTGAAATAAAATTTTTCATATTTTATATTTACACTTTATATATATGTTTTTACATTTTAATACATAATCTCTTAATGGTGTACTTATCACTCAAAAAGTTATGATATTTTTATGGGATTTTCTTTGTCCCAATCTCATTTTCTTGAGATATATTTTACATCATACACTATGATTCTATTTTAGGATGTACTAACTTGATAATCAATGAATATAAACATATTATATCATGAAATGAATTCAATTTATAGTTTTTAACATTTTCATTCTTCCAATGACATGGGATTTGAAAGTTACCTAATCCTTAAAGGAATAATATTAAAACATTATTTCTTTTTGATATTTTTTATCTTTCATAATCCATTATAAAAATCATATTGTATTATTTTAAAAAAACACACATATTTATTAATTCTACATTTATGAATGTTGTTTGAATTTATATCTTCTACTTAATCCCTTACAGGATAATGAAATACCAATTATGTTATTTGCAAATTATTTGGATTTCATATCTTTTATTGGGATAGAAATATTTATATTTTTATCCATATTGTGTAAAATGGTTTGAGGAATTGTATTATTTATAAATAAATAATTTTGAAATTTAATTTTACATGTTAAATTACCACCATTTAAATGTCTTTAAAATGAAATGTATTATCAATTTCTATGTTTATCATTTTTGACTTTTTTTTAAAAGTTTGAAGAGAATGATTTTTTTATAATTTATGATGTAATTGATTTTCATACAATTAGGAAATATATAATTTTTAATGATTAATTTATCTGAATTCAAGGTTATTTACAATGAAATATATTTTCATAATATTTTTCTATTTATTAGTTTCAAACTTATATTTTTAAAATGAAAGGAATATTTTTCATAAGAAAAATTTTCAGGATCTTCTTATGGTATTTGTATTAGTCAATATAAAAAAAATATTTCAATTATGCTACACTTTAGATATGTCTTATTTATACCATAAATATTATTTCAATATATGAGTTATTATATTTTTAAATAATATTTTTATGGACCCAATTTAATATATACATGTAAATCTTGAATGAATAAATAATGGTTATTGATATATTTAAAATTAAAATATTTTTTTCACATTATATGTTACATGAAAATTATTTATAAATGAGTTATTTGGGATGAAACACTAAATAAAAATATAAAATTTTAAGATATGTTATGATCTGTTCTATTAATCATTTTGATGCAGTATGTAATTATAATAGTGCTAAATGAATACGAGATACATCTAAGAGAAGAAACATTTAACAGGTTAACAGGTTAGCCTTAATAGTATATGGGTATTGTCTTGGTATTATTATCATATATATAAGGATTTATAGAACGGTTCAATGAAAATAATCTTCCATGATATGGGAATGTATTCTCTATTATTTCAATGAGATTTTAATGGATCATATGATTAAGATAGGAATCACATAGATTATGATTTTTAATTCGTATGAGTATTTACAGTAATAAATATTTATTTCAATTAACATGTCTATATATATATATATTTATTGGTATTATTTCTCTTATGTTATGATCATGAACAATGATTATGTCGTCATACCTTTATACTCATCCTATATTTTCTAATGTCATTCAATTGGTAATCTATATATTTATCCTTACTGAGAATTTGAGTTCATTATCCTTATATTTTAATTCCATTTTATTAGGAGTAATTATTTAAAAAAATTAGGGTTTATAAATATTTCATATTTGGACACTTTTCTAGGATATATTATAATAATTTTATGAAATAAAAAATGTTGGGTTATGTTTTAAATTGAAAATTTGAGGACATGTATATAAGTAGGTCATACTATTCTATAATTTTTTAAAAATCTAAACCTAATTTTCCCATTGGTATGTAAGTGATTCAAAGTTTCCATTTTATGTTGTATGTTTTGGTTGTATAAAATTGTGGCACATTTATTGTTATGAAATTACGAAATTAAAATATTATATTATTAGAAATGGATCTAGGTGTGTGGGTTAATAAATGTTCTAGAATCACCCAAATATATCAAACACATGATAGCTATCCTCATTCTATACAAAAAAAAAAAAAATATAGAAAACAAATTGGGAAGAAGATATTCATCAAAAAATGAAATTACATATTGGACACCTTCAGATAACCTAACATGAAAACATCCATTTAATTATTTTGGAATATATGATAATAATTAACTATTCAATATCAATGGTAACTTTGGTTCTGGATTAATATTTCAATAATCTTTGATATATAGATCATGAAAATGTATACCAATCACTATGAAATATTCCCGAGATTCTATATAGATTCAATGAGTTGGAAGCATTATAATCCCATCACCTGATACAAAGATGGAGTGGACCCTCATATTGAATTCACCAGCCACATGAAATGAGGGGTTATACATTTGAGATAATTTTTAGGAAAATGCATCAAATTTACATATTTTCCATTAATTGAGGCATATTTTCAATATCATCAGTAATATAATAAAATGTCATGCATGATAATTAAAAAAAATATTTACAATAAAAAACCATGGTGTATATCACAATACCATTGTCCCGGAAATATAGATTAATCATGAAAACTTTATTTAATTTTAATCACTACCCACCATTTCAAATCCATTACTTGTTTCAAACATGCATATATTAAAAAAATAGTCAAAAAATAAAAATTCTAAAATGCACAATTTAGAATCATAACATTAATAGAAATATTTTTGGAATAATATTATTATATTAAATTAATCTCAAAATCAATGAAATTTTATTTTTATAACATCTACATAGATTTACACAATTATTTTTAGATCATTTTCATAATAATATAATACAATTAATGCTTTATATGAAATAAACCCATTGAAATAAGGTGTTTGTTTCAATATACCCACCAAAACTAGGTTTATAATAAATTTTTTAAATTACCTTTTTTCAATAAAAAATCCATTAAAACCAACCTAAAAAATTAAATATCAAAACATGAAGCCAAAATTCAAATTAAATGTATTCCAATCACGAAAAAACACTATTTAGATCCTCTTAAAATCATCTCTAAAAGGTTGAAACCACATTTGTTGTATACATAATGAAGGTGTATCAAAATGAAAAATTAATGTGGGTTTTATATATGTGAATGGATAGAATAAATTTTTTTTGAACTATTCACTAACCCTGTGTCAACCTATAAGAACACATAACAATCTCTATAGGTTCTGAATGGTTTCTTAGACCTTCTGTTATGACCATACAACCTTTTTTTATCTTTATTAAACCATAAAATTAAAGAATCATCAAAACATCGATTATCAAACTCATCGAGAGTCAAAATATAATCCATTTATATAAAATATATTCGATATTTGTAGAAAAATAAAACAAAAAGAAAAAAAATACCAACCATCACACAAAAACTGATGGGAGTGAATCAGAATGATCTAAAAATGATCATATCTCCACTAACCACACTTTTTCTGACATTACAACCTATTTAATACATTTACACATCTACAAATAAAATTAATAATATAAAAATAACCAAACCCTATTCTATGAATGATCTATCTATTAAAACTTCAATCCAACCATCCTAGAAAAACCCAAAATGTCACCTGATTTTCAACCACTCTGTTCAATGGGAAATCTTGATCCACATGAGAAATAATTAGTTACTAATAGTCATAGATTACACATTGGGAATGATTGAAATCGAGAATCATATTAATAACAGACATTAGATCTTTTTATTGAAATTAATTAATGGTCCAACTTTATTATGGATATCAATAGGAAATACAAAAATTAAAACACAAATAATAAATACAAACAATTAAAAATTAATAAACCTAATTTTATAAATATGAATGATTGAATCCAAAATTAAATACATAATAAGAAATATAAATTAATCAAAATATAAATAATCGATGGTTTTCCTGTATAATAAGTCAATAAAAAAATAATTTCCAAAAAACATCCCAATCACATATGTTCCAGCCCCAATTTCTCTCCACATCCCATCACAGAATCATTGGCCCAATATATAATTAAAATATATAATTGTAATCCAAAATTGTATAAGAATACAATCTTCAAATAAGTTTGTGTGTTAAGGGTGTGAGTGAACAAGTTTGGTAGGATCTCACAAAAGTGACTATATAATTATTTAAAACAAAATTGAATCCAATTCCAAAATAAATTATAGTAGACTGTAAAAAAAAATTTCACAAAACAATAATGAAAAAAATTCACATGTACAAACAATAAAGTGTAATGCTTTTCTCTTCCTCAATTCCAAATAAGGGGTATATAAATTTTAAACATAACTAAAACCCCTTACCATTTATGAAAATCTAGAAAAAAACTATTAAAACATTTCAAAAAATATTTATTAGAATCTCAATTATAAATCATAATATAGAAATTTTTTTAAAAAAAATAGAAATTTACATTTAAAAATTATTTATCTTACTACCCCAACCATAAAGAACCAAATTACTAGAAAAGTAGGAATTCAACATTTATGGGTATGATTAGAGAATTTTTTTGATAATAATTAGTGAAATTAGAAAATAATCATAATGGGATGCATAAAAAAGAATAATATCCCATGTAAACTATCATTAAATGAACAAGTTTTATGGGAAACTCCCTAGGTACATCTGTCTGATTATCATAATCACTATATAACCAATATAATGAAAATTTCATCATTATCACATACTAAACATAACATAAAACATTGAATAATCCTATGATGAATTTTTCAAAAAAATAATTTCCACATATAGTGAAGTATTACATTATAGGGAAACATAATAGACTAAATTCCAATTACAGTAGCATAATTAAAAATCCCACACATAGACAGAAATGATCCCAAGACCAAATGACTACGAAGGTCATTATGTAGTGAATAAAATAAGAATAAAATAATAAAACCATGACCCACACATGACCTCTATCACCCTCCCATAAAATAACCACTTTTATAACATACAATCACAACATAATAATGGGGAGACCATAATTGGATAAAATTGATCCAAGATAATGAATTGAGGATATTATAAAATTATACCATATATTTCATAATTTACTATATACGAATAACTCAAAAATAACATGGGATGAATATCCCTTCTAAAATAATTTAATGTAAAAGAATTAGAATAAACTATGAAAATAAATGAGAAATGATAGCATTCACATTTTTAAAAAGTCACTATAACATAGTTTAATTATTTAATACCTAAAATATGGCCTCCTGTAACAGTTAATTACAAAATTTATATTATAATCCCTGTGGTAATTTATTAAAAATCCTGAAATTCTTAATCACATAACTAATATGAATTAAATTGAATCCCAGAAAAATAATTTAATAAATATCATGTGGATATATTATGGCTATATAATGAAGACAATTAGTCCATTTCAATGATACAAGGAGCACAGTAATGATTAATTAAAAATTCATACGGTAAAAATGACAACACTTTATTACATGATTAGATTTTATATGAAATAATTCAAATGTATGTCAAAGAAATCATACAGAACTATATTATTTTCAAATGTATATATTTAAAATTCACACATTCTATTATTTTCAAATTAAATTAATAACAAAAAATAATATACCTCCAACTATCATGGATGATTTCATAAAACATATCTTTCAATGGAGAATTCCCAAATGAGAATAAAAACACCATATAATTTCCATAACAGGATAACCTCTACTTTATATGCAACCCAAAGCACTAAATTAGGATCATAAAAGGATAAAAATTCACAGGTTGATGGAAACATGATGGTGAATAGGAGAAGAGGGAGATTAATTGAATATGTTAAAAAGTTGATAAATTACATTGATAATACAGGAATTCGAGGAAACGAAAATCCAAATTTAAAAGAAATGGAGGTTAAACTCCCCCTAAGTATCCATAAGTGTTAGGTGAACATGAATGGGATTATAAAGGAAAATAATAAGTTAAATCCGGAATGCAAATTTGTTATTTTTAATTTTATATAAAATTTGAGTAGTCTGCATGGTTCCTCCATGTATTTTTTCTTATTAATGTGTTACTCATATATATGTAACTATTAAATATGTTACATGGAACAATGTTTGATCACATGGTTTATACTTACCATACACTAACACCTAGATACACACTCACATGGTACAGTAGGTCACATTGTTTCTCTTAGGACATGATATATCCATGTTTCACTAGTGTGTACAAACCACTCACGATAAAAATTTATCAAAAGACCTTTAAAATTTAGGTCTCTAACATTATTTAGAGTAAAATGTGCGAACCCACCCATAAAAAGAAGGAACACCTATTCAAGGGCCATTACATAGATTACAAAAATATATATTTATCGTGAAACAACTATGTATATAGATTGTTTTCATAAAATTTAAATATCTAGTCTCGAAACCTCTCAAAATTTAAATTTTCCCAAAATAACATTAAATATATAAAATAATAGCACTGTAGTATGTTATATTTGAAGTCATGGAAAAATTAATACCTCAATAGAACGAACATGAATTTTCACCACAACTTAACATGTTCATACATATTTCTCTATTGAAACCAAGAATATTGACTCTGACAATTGTTAATATAAATTATATAACCTCTCATGTATATTATAGAACCCATTCAATTATAAAAAACAATGTTAAATTTATGAGGAACTAAATAAAATTGAATTCTTTATCCTTGACGATGTGTTCTTATATCACTAAAAATTATCCATCAATGAATCAGTCCATGCCTTCGATAACTAGAATATATTTGAATTATAAACCAAAATAAATTATTTATAAATATTTTTATAATTCACTTAAATATTTTATAATTAACCAAATTTTAATAATTTTGACAAACCATTCATATGATAAAAATCATTTGAATTACAAAAAAAACTAATTTTTTTAGAACCGTAGAAATACTACCAAAAAACCATTAATTTACCATAATAATCCAATAAATAATTTCATTTCATTTAAAAAAAATAAAAAAGAAATTAATGACATATATCATGTGAAATATTTTGAAATATTTAGCAGCAAAAACTCCACAATAGCCTATAGAATTAACATATAAATGGGATTTTTCTCTGTGATTCAATAAAATATATGTAAAATATAACAATAATACAAATATTAGTTTCCATATAATCAATCAATGTGAGATCAAGTGAAAAAAATCTATAAATAAAAAATAAACTCTAACTAACCCTATAGTTAAAATCTCATCAAACAACCTGAAAAATATGTAAAAGAGGAGGGAAAAGAAGAAAACAATTATGTGGGTCCTAAAAAAAGAATTATCTTTCATTGGAAACCCCCATCATTAGGGGAATAATTTGTTAAATTCATGAACACATTATTTTATTTTTTAACTTTTTTAAAGAATCCAACATTGGATTTATGAGTATCATAGTAAACTCTCTTTGGGTACTTAGTTCTCTTTCATAGAGACTCATCATTGTGACCACCCCACTATGTACATGATACCTCATCATAAGGTGCTCGGTGGTTTCTATAGTTTTCCTGTAGATCCACAAGTACACAACATGTTTCAAGATCTATACCACCAAATAATTGATGGTACATTCATCTCATGGAAATAATACTACCTCAATACAATTCATCACTCAGTCATCCAAACATCTGAAATGAAAAAAATTAATATCTAGTATTTCACACCATTTATTACTCACTGGTGTAAATTTTATTATAAATCATAAAAATAAATTCCATATCTTCTAGGATCTTAATAGATTTTATCGTTTTTTCCTTCTAACAATAAATAATGAAATAATTTATTAAAACCTCAAAACCATACCACTTAACCTCTCAATTAATCATCATTATGTATACACTATAAATTATAATTTTAAACAAGATCAATTCAACAATCCTACACATAATTTTTTTTATTAGTAATGGAATACAAATTCCACCACAAAATAGTCAAAATATATAATATATATATACAACATTACTAGGTTCATCATATAGTACAACCATCCTTTAATATACAAACCTAAATAAATTTCATGATATCATCACTACTTATATATGAATGTGTTATCATGTTCCACAATGAACCAAAAGGATTTGAGAACATGATGAGTCATTCAATATAATATAGAATTAATATAATAAATTCACTTCGGTATCTCGATCTAGGTATCATTCATGTTATACACATTCATCTACATAAAAAAAACTAGTTAACATTGTTGGATAATTTCATATTACCTCTCACTCAGCCTACATCTGGAAATATCTCAACCACATGTGACAAAAAATGTGGTCTTATTCACAAAAAGTTTATAAAAATATGAATCCTTGATTAATTGAAAATGTTTTGTTACTATTATGATATATATATATGAACATAAAAATATATTATTCTCGTTTGTATATCTCCATTAATTTGATACTCAATTATATTATGAAAATAATGACTTTTACAAATTATTAAAATCCAACGTCTAAATATTTTATTCCCCAACTAACAAGATATATATAATGCACTTTCCTTTAAGAACTAATATAAAAAAATAAACTAATGGTTTTATGTGTTCAATATAATCATCATTCTTAATGGTTATTGTTATTTCTAATGTAACAGTGGTAATAACCAAAAACAAATCATGGTGTTCTCACCCAAATTGCATTCCTCTTTTTTACCTTAAGGATAAACGAACATTATATATATTTTTTTTATTAATTGGATATACTCTATCATGTGGAACACCCCTTACAATCCATTGGACTTACCCCATGATACATACTCTATGATCTATAATCATACTTGTGCCTCATACTTCCAAAATGTATTTATAATGAGAATTCATCAACATAACAAAAAAATTATGAAGGATATCACAGATGATAATTTCCATCACTCATAACATTCACATTTCAGATTATAACACAATTAGGATACCTTATATTCCAACTAAAAATTACAGAAACATCACAAACACTTAGTTATTAAACTACCATGCTAAAAAGTCCATTTCTCTCACATTTTTCATGCCTCAGTCCCACAATTCATAATTCTATATATACATATGAAAATTCGTAGAGTATCATCAAATCTTATACATGCTCTCAATAACATCAAAATATGTATCAACCTTAATAAATTTATATTTAAATTGAAATTTTCCTTTATGTTTCTGAAATTTATCTCAAATTCAAGAATATACAATGGTTTATAATTCAATGAGTCTCAATAGAATAAATTGAGATGGATCGTATGGAAAGGGAAAATATAAACAGTACTAGAATGTAATGTAAACTCACCACGTTGTATTCATTATCATTCCCTAAAAACATTCCTCGCATGATATATAGCATGATAATTAATAATTGTTCAGTAATATCACTAGTACATTATCCAGATTAGGTTATCCCAAACCAAGAACAATTTATGTCACTTAACTTCACACTGTTTTAATTTCATAGTAATTGAGTACCCAAAAATGACTCTCATAATGATAAATAAATTTCATTATTTTTAATCACAAATCACTCCCCAATGAAGATATATAAGTTTTATCATGTTTCTTATAACCCATCCTATGTTACTCTATGTCACGTACAACATTGATATTAATCCTACACCATTATTAAATGGATCATTTCTCTCGTGAATTCACAAAAAAATCATATGAAGAAAAGTGTGTTCTTCTGTCCCAAATATATATAATTCACCCCATTTGATTATAAAAAAATATTAATCACACTCATTCCATTTTTCATTCTAGTCCAATGAAGAAATTGAAAAATACATATCGCTAATGGAATCAATGTACCATGGATAACCCCTCATTAATATTTACCATAAAAAAAATACAACCCATATAAAGTAATAACTAAAAATTTCACATGTAACTATATAATTTCTCTCTTTTAACCATTATCGTGAGTCATACCTTAAAATCATTAGGCACTCTTACCCTTTCATTAGGCCATTCACCCGACAAGTAAACTAATAAGATGAAAAAAATTGATTTATCTCTAAAAAATTATGATAATTGAAATATACTATGTAACCTCATTAAAGGTATTTCATCGAGCATCATTATATACATACCCAATAATCGCATATATGGTCACATCACTATTCAAATTGATGATATCACTATTTGGTGATTTATATCGTAAATGAAGTCATAGGTCCATTTTGGTTATTTAAATAACCACCAAAAATATAAATTTAATATTACATAATATGATATCAATTAATCATTAAATAATTGTTTGCAATTTTATTTCATTATATATAGTTTCTCAGTCAAATATAATTATACATGTCTCATCTCTTATAGTGTTATAAGTATAAAAGAAGAACACATTCATCGTACATTAGTAAGGCCTAAACGTAAAATAATTAAACAAAATTTTAACTTTGTAATTTATCAAAATATGAAAAAATATAATTGAAATAAACAATAAATACAATCCGAACAACTTGGAAATGTATATTTCCACAAATATTTGTATTATATTGGTGTAAATACAATTCAGTGAAATTTATTTCCAAATAATATTTCTATATACCATCCCAAAAATTAAAAAAGAATCATCTAGAAATATATAACATCCCAATCATGATCACCGATTATGCATCCTATGTCGGGATTACTTATGTCCATAGGACTTCCTTACAAAATTTAAATGATTTTTGACCAGTGATGATGGTTTGATGAAACCATTCTAGTAGACTATATCTTTATGTCATCCAATTCTACTAAAAAATAAAAAATAAAACATCTATAATTTGGGTAATATCAGTACTGACTTATAGTTGAAATCATACTACAAATAAATAACATCACCATGTTTACCAATTAATTCCATGCATTTTATATATTTGTACATGTTAGTAGAGATTATCCAATAGGAGATCATAAAAATTGATGAAAAAATTGAATATAAAATGAAAATGAGATCGATCAAAAATATTATATAATATGAAAAAAAAAAATTAAACATTATATATATGTTCCATCTTAATCACCAACATAAGAATCAATACTCTATCAGGTATTTTGACCATATAGAATGTACATACATCCAGGTACACATGTAGGGTGTGGGATAAATACTCAATAACCCATCACCAATGATTCAAAAAAATGAGTAGTATATTTATACATGAAAGTGCTGAATAAAATCTTAATGGTGGAAACCTGTCACGACCCCTTCACACCGATGATGCCCCTTCTGAGCTGGCAATGGTGAAAGGGAGATAATGTCCACCGAGTCCTGTCTCCAGTAGGCTCCGGAGTGGCGACTAGCACAAATGGTATGAGTTTTCCCAAATATGGGAGGCATTGCCCTTTTTATTTATTTAATATCGGGAAATAGGATGAGTCAAACACCAAAGGAAAAAGGAACAAGTATATGGAAATAAACCCAAAATCAAACCCAAATTCATTTTTATATATATAAAACTGAAACAAAGGTACAAGGTTTTATAAAATTCAATACCAAAAAGTATAGAAAAAAACTAAAAAAAGCCAGCAACTCCAATGCCCAACTAGCAAGGTCTCGCACGGTCCCTGAAGTCCTCCTGAAACCATAATGTAAATGTTGGGTGAGCATACAAGTATACTCAGTAGGAAAACCTAAAGCTCTCGTGAACAAGTAGGAGGACATCCTAATTTCTTGTGAGAAAACAGAAGGAACCAAACCTAGCAAGAAATATATCCACCCAACCTCACCAGCCACACTCACAAAATAACACAAGTCAATAGAGTATAATAGTAATATTATCAAAGTATGGGTACCCCGCACCACCTTCCCACTAGATACTTCTAAAACCCTCAATCCTAACGCTCTGATGCTTCCCCCTCTTCCTGAGCTAGTGCCAGAACTTCTCCATACAAATCTCGAGCTAGTACCGCAACCTGGCCATACGAAGCTCATAGTAACCCACCGGCACACAATCCTCATCCATAACCACATCTCATCCTGAAAACACCTGGGAACCTCATCCTGAAGATTCTTGGGAAACATCTGTCGTAACCTTCCCAAAGGAACTTGGGATATAGAACCTAGAAGAGGGAGAACATGGAAGAACAATAACCAGCCATCCACAATGCCATTTGGATGTTGGGAATAACACCCCCCGCCCCGTGGGTGTTTGGCTCGTAGTGCTCAACATGGGTGGGGTGCGTAAAGAGACATAGAAAGTACATGGTATATATAATCAAACACTCATCCCAACCCAAGGCTTCTACACAAGAGATATGATCATGTGCCTTGACACTGCTACCACGAATATGCACAAAAAAATCATTCCCAAAACCCCATTAATGTTTTCATGTTTCAACTGCTTTAGTTATCAATTCTTTTAACTATTGGGAAACTATCAACAACCAAACCAAATCGAGTGTTCTTAAAAGATATCCCTGCCAACCACAACAATAGTTAGGGATAACACAAGAAATCACATACCATTCACATCATCAACCAATCAATCCCATTGATTATTCCCATATTATCGTTTCCCCACAATTCATTTATCAACATTCCATTTTTATTCCTAATCACAACCCATTCCTGTAGCTCCACTGCCCCATTACACATGTCTCCCACAGTCAAGTAAACCAGAAACCCCGCTACTCACCACCATAACCCCATATCAATTATCCCGCAGCCCCGATGATAATCATCCACAACCACATCGCACAATAGCCCAGAAATTACCACTTCACGCATCACATATCAGAACCAACACAACACCAACATGTTCATTATTCCGTTTTGTTCTACTAGGGTGATCACACAAGGGTTCCAGGTATTTATTTAATCGGCCAACTTTACATGATTAACCAGTTTCCACATTCAATGCAATTTACATCCATAAGAAAATTCAGAATGAGAGGGAAACATTTAATTGCACAAGCAAAGGCCCCCAACAACCGTGATCTTCAGTAAGCATTAGTGTAAAGACCCGGAAATTTCAAGGAAATTTTTTTTCATAATTTCATTGGAATTTTGTGAGTGCACGGTTTCTGATGGCAACTGATTCTCAGGCCCGGTGTGCCCGAAATAATTTTCGGATGTTTTGTTAAGCTTAAATTAACGCGCATAAGCAGTTTTTGTGAAAAAATGGAGTAACTCTTTAACGGTTGCTCGGATTAGAAATATGAGGGCACCGTTGCGCTTAGGATAGCAGGATTACCATAGGAACGACTTATGATTAGTCGGCATAGGCCTCCTATGAGAAATCCCAAAAATGGATTAACCGTAAATAAAATAATTAAATAAATTATTTTATTTTTTAAATGCCTATAACTCAAAAATGGTAGCATGGATTAAAAATCCGAGACAACTGCTGAAATCATGATGGCATGTTTTATTTAAGAAGATACTATCTTTTTCCGGCACGGGCCACCAGAAAAAGTTAGTTTTTGGACATAAATAAAATAATTAAGTGACAATTATTTTATTTTAAAATTCATAACTTCTTAATGGTAACTCGGATTGAAAATATGAGAGTATTTATGGGTTCGTTGGTGCGTTTGTTACTTATGTAGAGCCTAACCTTGACCGGTGCGGGTCAAGGGTGACTGATAATAATTTTCCGAACTTTTTTTCGGGTACGTTCAATAAACGTACGTGCGGGTTTTTCTATCTTTTTAACCGGTGCTCGGAATTGAAATCTGAGGGCACCGATGAACTCACAGCGCCGGAAATTGCTTATGGGGACCTTTACTGCAGTTTTGTTTTAAACATCATGAGTTTTATTAATTTTGGAGTTTAGTTTAGAAAAGTTAAATAAATTTGTTAAAACAAATTTATATCTAAGGAAGTTAAATCCTCACATGTTTGGATATATGAGAGGTGGGGCCCACACGAGCCCTAGCCTCTCATCTTCCCATAACTCTCTCTAACCCCCCTTTAACACCCCTTCAATTTAATGTTCCCACTGTCTTCATTAATGAACTAAATATCTTTTAATTTTTTGGCACGTTTTCGAAATTCTCTTGAAATATTTATGCCAACTCATTAATAAATGGTTATACATTATTATTATGGGTGTTGGCATAATCTCTAGTGGGGAGAGTCTTGAGAGAGGGGATTTAGGAGGATTGACAGGACTTCTTTCCCTCATTGATGAACAAAATGAACGCTGGCACCAACCTCGACTTCTTCCATCTCGACATTGACGAAGCAACGTCGTCATCCCGCAAAAACGTCAACGGAACAAAGAGAGAATCTCCTACCTTTGTCAGGTGATCATCCTTCTTGAATTGAGGTAGGGGTTTAATTTTTACATATGATAAATATCTCTGTGTTAATTCCTCTTGTTCTTGAATCTCAACGACAGTGGCCAAAAAAATATGGTTATCGATCCGCACATAGACCGTGAACCTTTCTGTTTCGTTTCTCGTGCATTATTCGTCACCAAATAAATAAGTGTGCTAAAAACTCAATGTTACATTGAGCATACGGATGCGAAGATCTCGACCCGAGGATCATGAATCTGCGATTGTCCCAATTTTTAGGTTTTGAACGAACATACTGTGACCCGTGGAAGGGGTGACGCGGCGATGTCATTTCGGGGTTTGTTCAAGGCATAACTTCGGGTGGAAGATAAAACTGTGTGAAGGGCCGGCTGATAGGGTTTGGAGGTTTGGGTTGGTGGCGCTAAAACCTGATGGAATTGATAGATTGGAGAGAGAAAGTTTAAGTTGATGTTATAATAATAAAAATGAAGGAATTAATTGATGTTGTATGTTTCCAGCGCCCAAGAAGGGCTCCAAAAAAAGTGTATTGATTTGGAGTTAGGAATAGTAAATAAATAAGTAATTAATAATAATAATAATAAAATATTGTTGTTATTACTTTTGATGATAAAACACATTTTTGTCTGCAACATCCCCGTACGACCTCGGTTTTACGAACAGTCTGCGACGGTGCGGCCCTGATTTCAAGAAGGACATTCCCAGTCCAATATTGAATGTCTTTTTCGGGTTTTTGGATCGGGTACCTGAAGCGCTCGGAAAATAATAAATTTAATATTATTATTAAATCTTTGACCCGCCATAACTCATGTGTGCGACATCCGTTTGTCTTGCCTTCAGTGGAGATGTATTCATGACATCAATACGGTCGATTCAATTCTAATGACGAATACTAAATTCTGGTTCATGGATCGGGCCCACGAAACACCGAATAATAATATTATTATTATTACAGGATCTTGTTTCGGACATCTCTCTCTCATACGGTGTCAGAATGTCGAACCGTCTACGAGGTTGTGACACTGGAATTAAGATGGATGTTTCAAGACCAATTTTGGATATTTAAGATGAGGTTGAGGCGCAGGCCCCTCAAGGCCCGGTTCACGCGTGTTGTAGTGAAATGCAACTTTTTCAGTGGCTATCCGTTTTGGACCAATGGGTAGTCCATATCGTGTGTTTTTTCTGT
Organism: Viscum album; assembly: GCA_963277665.1. Classification (NCBI taxonomy): domain Eukaryota; kingdom Viridiplantae; phylum Streptophyta; class Magnoliopsida; order Santalales; family Viscaceae; genus Viscum; species Viscum album. The sequence goes on along the minus strand of OY728142.1, from coordinate 921,140,440 downwards.
ATGGATCTCAATGGTGTGACCGGTTTAATTAACCAGTGTCATTTGAAGTACGACCGGGTTGGTTGGAATCTGAAACCAACCGGGCCCTCGGAGCAGAAACACTTATATCTTGAGCTCCGTACGTCTGATTGACGTACCATCGACTTTGTTGGATTCCAATTGATGAGATGGAACTTTTGGAATACTTATCCTGATTTTTGGTTATAGTTGGATTGTGGCTGGGTTGGATTGTACCCGAAATCCAACTGGGCCCCTCGAACGGAAAAGATGATAACTTTCAGAATGGACGTCCGTTTGATGAAATGTCAGCGGCGTTGGTGATCACGTTGAGAAACGGTCCCTATTAGTATACCCTATGAGAGATTGGGGTATAGTTGAGATATGGCCAGGTTGGTTTCCACACGAAACCAACCATGCCCCTGGGACGAAAAGGCTAATAACTCACAGACCAGGCGTCCGATTGAAGCATAGTTTGTTGTGTTGAGACCCCTATGACGAGGTGGTCCTTTTAGATACTTCTTTGTGGGACTTTGTGATACTTGGAGTATCGACCAGTATCTCATGGAGTGGACCCTCCCGGAGACGAGCGTACGGATTACGGAGACCGTGTAGCCGAATGAGACTTGATGACGGATGATCGATAAACTCGGTGAGTTTCGGATAGCCAAGAGGGGAGCACCTGGTTGTAGCGGCAGACCCACGACGGAGGAGCGCTTGGTTGTCGCGGCAGACCCGCGGTACTCAACAGAAGGAGTACCTTTGGAGGCTATGAGGGGGAGCGCTTTGTTGTAGTGGCAGACCCATGGTGGGAAGTGCTTGGTTTTGCGGCATAACCACGGCGAAGGAGCACTTGGTTGTAGAGGCAGACACGCGGTACTCAATAGAAGGAGTACTTATGAAGGATATGAGGGGGAGCGCTTGGTTGTAGCGGCAGACCCATAGTGGGAAGCGCTTGGTTTTAGCAGCAGGCCCACAGTACTCGATAGGTGGAGTACCTCAGCAGTCTTAGGATAGTACCTCAGAGTCGTGACAGGATCACTGTACACTCTTGAGAGGGGGCTCTTCAACAGTTACAGTTTCTATAATTGAAAATCCTGGTTTGAGCTGAGTCTATGATCTTTGTGTTTCCTCATGATTGAGATGGGTCACTTGATAACTTAGGTATATGTATGGGAATATACTTGGGTAGTGGTTATCTGTTGATTTCATAATCTTTGTGTTTCCTCATGATTGAGATGAATTATTTGAAAACTTAGGTATATGTATGGGCATATACCTAAGTAGTGGATATCTGTTGAGATATTCCTTGTGGTTATACTTGTTGGATTTAGTGTGACCTTGAGGGTCTCAGGGTCCCTACTGAGTATCGTTATACTCACCCCTGCACGGTATATGCCCGCACTTCGTTGTGTTGGTTGCAGACGACGGGCAGCGTTGACAGAGGCCGATTGTTCGAGGGCTGGATGGTACCCGGAGGTGGACCTCACGACGAGTCAGTATCCAGAGTTGGACTTCACAGAGAGACGATACTCGGAGGAGGATGACAGGTGAGATCGTTGTGGGGGCTATCTGTACCTACCCATCAGGTAGGATCTATGGTGGACGATCCAGGAGCTTCCCTATCTGTACCTACCCTTCAGGTAGGATTTGTGGTGGATGATCCAGGAGATGCACTATCTGTACCTACACTTCAGGTAGGATCCTTGGTGGATGACCCTGGAGCGGCTTTTCACCTTCCGGCTGTTTTTTATTTTACCTTGTAATTTACAATTGGGCTTGTATTTCCAGCCCCCATTAATTTTATCACTGCATCTATTCAGTTTTACCTAGTGATTACATCCGCTTATACTCTGTGGTGTTTAGTTTACTTTTATAAAGGCAATGTCTTCCCAGTTATCGGGATTTATGCCTTTGGTGCTAGTCGCCATCCCCTGGCCTATGGAAGGAGGGCTTGAGGTAGTCACGGCACGGGCCCTGAGGACGAGACGTGACAAATTCAGTTCAGGGAGTTCAGTGTTGGTGCGGCGGCCGACGTATCCGTACACCAGGACCCTGACATCTGATTTCCGACTTTGTGCACGAAAACACTGATTGTGTGTGTGTTTCCAAAAGTAATAAAGTCAGCTCAAACCAGGTCATCTCACTAGGTATAAATCGTTTGACAGTGTCGTATTTGTTCAGGATGTCTCCATGAAGACAGTCAGTTGGAGTTCTGAGATAGTTCACGATGACGGCCCATCGAGCGACGAGGCTCTAGTGCGGGGCCCTTTTTACTATGTTGGCACCCTCAGGTGGTGTACCAGCAGCACCACCTCCTGTTGGGGAGAAGATTCCACCAGCCATACTAGCGAACTGTGCATGATGGAAGAGCGCGTTTCACGAGTTCCAGCAGTAGAGGCCTCCGAGGTTACGAGGCGAGGCAGATTCCCAGACAGCAGAGCACTGGCTAGAGGCGATTTCTAGAGTATTCCGCCTAGCTGAGACATCAGTGGAGAGGACGGTGGACTTGGATACTAGTGTTTTCTAGTGAATGACCATGAGGATTGTCCACATAGTGATGAGGCTTTGGTACATGGAATGATGCCTGAGATAGTGACTTCGGGTAGTGTGTCAGCTATACATCACCACCTGTTGGTCAACAATTACAACCGACGGTACCGGTAGATGACACGTGTAGGCTTACTGCCTTACACATATTCCAACATCAGATACCCTCAAGTTCCGAGGTGAAACTGACTCACTAACGGCTGAATACTGGCTTGAGGAGGTGGCTGAGAGTTTTCTAGAGCTTATACAGCTTTGGAAGGATGACGTTTTGGTAGCCGGGTATTCATCGAGGCCGTACCGAGCATTCTGGGTACTCGATGAATATGATTCCATCAGTGCTATAGAGCTCGGACCTCTAAGCGTGGTGTGTTTAAAGATATCCAAGCTACCACCTATCCTCTATGCATTCCTACATAAGCTAGGTTGCTAGAAAGAACCTTTGTGGTTGAAAATTCTTTGCTGAATGGATTCAGTCAGTGAAGGTTAGCAGTGGGAAAGATGGAAACTAGTGCCAGTCTCGGAGACTTGGGCGTGTTAAATGTTTCAAGAAGAGGATGTGTTAAGGACATATTAATCTACAGAGTAGCAGACATGGAAGCATAGATAAGAGTTCAGCATGAGGTGGTGTACATTTCAATATGTTACAACCACCCGTCTTTGTAGTCCCCGCCAGGTTCAAGGAGCTGGAGGGTAGGGGAATAGAATAGATGCATGTGGTCACGGAGTGTGACCCAAGGGCTCTAAGAATGATTTGAGGCACGATCTGTGTCTACTACGAGCTTCCATATCAATAGACATAGGTACCAATCAATCCTTCCTTCCACAAATCTTGTCCCAGACCTAGAGTTTCCGGTTAAAACTGTTGACTTGACCCTCACGTCTGTAGATATCATTGAGAGGAGACTTGATAAACACACTTACGCCGACAGGTGTGATCTGACCCTTGAGGTGTGAGTTTCTGTTGGAACCTCTTGGTGACAGCGTCGAGGCCTTACGAAGTTAGTTTGGTTATGGACTAGGCAGTCACAGTTCATACACGGATTGACGGTATTAGACAAAAAGGTTGTGGTTTACTTACAACGATGGGATAGGTTTTCCTTGGTTGGTGAAAAGGAAACCCCAGGCAGCACATGAATCTCCAGGGGAGTACATGGGAGTGGAAGGCTCAGATGCGTGCTCAGTACCACTTTTTGTTTCCCATAGTGTGTGTTGAAGCTTTACGGGGATGTAAAGTCCTGAGGTGGGAGTGATGTAAAGACCCAGAAATTTTAAGGAAATTTTTTTCATAATTTCTTAGGAATTTTTTTAGTGCACAGTTTCAGACGAAACCTGATTCTGAGGCCCGGTGTGCCCGAAATAATTTTCTGATGTTTTGTTAAGATTAAATTAATGCACGTAAGAAGTTTTCCTGAAAAAGTGGAGTAACTCTTGAACGGTTGCTCAGATTAGAAATCTGAGGGCACCGTTGCGCTTAGGATAGTAGGATTACCCTAGGCACGACTTATGTTTAGTCGGCATGGGCCTCCTATGAGAAATCCCAAAAATGGCTTAACCGTAAATAAAATAATTAAATAAATTATTTTATTTTTCAAATGCTTATAACTCAAAAATGGTAGCTCGGATTAAAAATCTGAGACCACTGATGAAATCGTGATGGCATGTTTTATTTAAGAAGATACTAACTTTTGACGGCACGGGCCACTAGAAAAAGTTAGTTTTTGGCCGCAAATAAAATAATTAAGTGCAATTATTTTATTGTAAAATTCATAACGTCTAAACGGTAACTCGGATTGAAAATCCGAGAGTATTGATAAGTTCTTTGGGGTGTATTTTACATAGAAGAGCCTAACCTCGACCGGTGCGGGTCGAGGGTGACTGATAATAATTTTCTGAAATTTTTTTCGGCTTTGTTCAGTAAACGTACGTGCGGGTTTTTCTATCTTTTGAACCGGTGCTCAGAATTGAAATCCAAGGGCACCGATGAACTTGCAGCGCCGGTAATTGCTTAAGGGGACCTTTACCACCGTTGTATTTTAAACAGATTGAGTTTTATTAATTTTGGAGTTTAGTTAAGAAAAGTTAAATAAATTTGTTAAACAAATTTATATCTAAGGAAGATAAATCCTCCCATGTGTGGATATATTAGAGGTGGGGCCCACACGAGCCCCAACCTCTCATCTTCCCATAACTCTCTCCAACCCCCCTTTAACACCCCTTCAATTTAATTTTCCAACACTCTTCATTAATGAACTAAACATATTTTAATTTTTTGGCACGTTTTCGAAATTCTCTTGAAATATTAATGCCAACTCTTTAATAAATGGTTATACATTATTATTATGGGTGTTGGCATAATCTCTAGTGGGGAGAGTCTTGAGAGAGGGGATTTGGGAGGATTTAGAGGACTTCATTCCCTTATTGAAGAATGAAAAGAACGCTGGTGCCAACCTCGACTTCTTCCTTCTCGACGTTGACAAAGCAATGTCGTCATCCCGCGACAACATCAACGGAACAAAGATAGCATATTCTACCTTCGTCAAGCGATCAACCTTCTTGAATTGAGGTAAGGGTTTAATTTTGAAGTATGATAAATATCTCTGTGTTAATTCCTCTTGTTCTTGAATCTCAACGACGGTGGGAAAACAAATATGGTTATATATCCGCACATAGACTGTGAACCTTTCTGTTTCGTTTCTTGTGCATTATTCGTCGCCAAATAATTAAGCGTGATAAAAACTCAATGTTATGTTGAGCATACGGATGTGGAGATCTCGACTCGAGGATCACGAATCTGCGATTGTCACAATTTTCGGGTTTTGAACGAAGATACAAAGACCCACGGAAGGGGCGACGCGGCGGTGTCATTTCGGCGTGTGTTCAAGGCATGACTTCGGGTGGAAAAGAAAACCGCGTGAAGGGCTGGCTGATGGGGTTTGGAGGTTTGGGTTGGAGGCGCTAAAACGTGAAGGAATTGATAGATTGGAGAGAGAAAGTTTAACTTGATGTTATAATAATAAAAAGAAAGGAATTAATTGATGGTGTATGTTTCCAGCGCCCAAGAAGGGCTCCAAAAAAACGTGGATTGATTTGGAGTTAGGAATAGTAAATCAATAAGTAATTAATAATAATAATAAAATATTGTTGTTATTACTTTTGATGATAAAACACATTTTGACTGCAACTTCCTTGTATGACCTCAGTTTTATGAACTGTCTACGGTGGTGCGACCCTGATTTCGAGACAGACATTCCGAGTCCAATATTGAATGTCTTTTTCGTGTATTTGGATCGGGTATCTGAAGCGCTTGGAAAATAATAAATTTAATATTATTATTAAATCTTTGACCCGCCATAACTCATGCGTGCGACGTCCGTTTGTCTTGCCGTCAGTGGAGATGTAATCCTGACATCAATATGGTCGATTCAAGTCTAATGTTGAATACTAAATTCTGGATCACGGCTCGGGCCCACGAAACACCGAATAATAATAATATTATTATTATGGGATCTTGTTTTGGACATATCTCTCTCATACGGTGTCATAAGGTCGAACCGTATGCGAGTTTGCGACCCTAGAATTAAGACGGATTTTTCAAGGCCAATTTTGGATATTTAAGTCGAGGTCGAGGCGCGGGCCCCACGAGGCCCGGTTCGCGCGTGTTGCGGTGAAATGCAACTTTTTCACCGGCTATCTGTTCTGGACCAATGGGTAGTCCATCTCATGTGTTTTTCCATATGGATCTCAATGGTGTGACCGGCATAATTATCCATTTTCATTTGAAGTACGACCGGGATGGTTGGAACCCGAAACAGATCGGGCCCTCGGAGCGGAAAGCTTATATCTTGGGGTCCAGACGTCCGATTGACGTACCATTGACTTTGTTGGATTCTAATTGATCAGACGGAACTTTGGGCATACTTCTCCGATGTTTTGGTTGCTGTTGGATAGTGGCCGGGTTGGATTGTACCCGAAATCCAACCGGGCCCCTCGAACAGAAAAGATGTTAACTTTCAGACTGGATGTCAGTTAGATGAACTGACAGCGGTGTTGGTGATCACGTTGAGAAATGGTCCCTATGAGTATAACCTATTAGAGTTTGGGGTATAGTTGAGATACGTCCGGGTTGGTTCGCACACGAAACCAACCTGGCCCTTGGGACGAAAAGGATAATAACTCACAGACTGGGCGTCCAATTGACGCGCCATCTGTTGTGTTTAGACCCCTATGACGAGGAGGTACTTTTAGATACTCCTTAGTGGGACTTTGTGATACTTGGAGTATCGACCAGTAGCTCGTAATGTGGACCCTCCCGGAGACGAGCGTGTGGAGTACGTAGACCGTGTAGCCGATTGAGACTTGACGGCGGCTAATAGATCGACTCGGTGAGTTTCAGATAGCCCTGTGGGGAGCGCTTGGTTGTAGCGGTAGACCCACAACAGAGTAGCGCTTGGTTGTAGCGGCAGACCCGTGGTACTCAACAGAAGGAGTATCTCTAAAGGCTATGAGGGGGAGCGCTTGGTTGTAGCGGCAGACCCATGGTGGGAAGCGCTTGGTTGTAGTGGCAGACCCACGGTGGAGGAGCGATTGGTTGTAGCAGCAGACCCGTGGTACTCAATAGAAGGAGTACCTTTGGAGGATATAAGGGGGAGCGCTTGGTTGTAGCGGCAGACCCATGGTGGGAAGAGCATGGTTGTAGCAGTAGGCCCACAACACTTGACAGGTGGAGTACCTCAGTAGTCTTAGGTTAGTTCCTCGGAGTCGTGACAGGATCACAGTACACTCCAGAGATGGGGTTCTTCAGCAGTTACAGTTTTGATAATTGAAAATCCTGGTTTGAGCTGAGTCTATGATCTTTGTGTTTCCTCATGATTGAGATTGGTCACTTGATAACTTAGGTATATGTATGGGCATATACCTGGGTAGTGGTTATCTGTTGATTTCACAATCTTTGTGTTTCCTCATGATTGAGATGGGTTACTTGATAACTTAGGTATACGTATGGGAATATACCTAAGTAGAGGATATCTGTTGAGATCTTCCTTGTGGTTATCCTTGTTGGATTTATTTAGACCTTGAGGGTCTCGGGATCCCTACTGAGTATCATTATACTCACCCCTACATGGGCTATGCCCGCACTTCGTTCTATTGGTTGCAGATGAAGGGAAACGTTGACAGAGGCCAAGTGTTCGAGGGTTGGACGGTACCCGGAGGTGGACCTCACGACGAGTCAGTATCCAGAGGTGGACTTCACGGCGAGACGATACTCGGAGGAGGTTGGCGGGCGAGAGCGTTGTGGAGGCTATCTATACCTACCCTTCAGGTAGGATCCATGGTGGACGATCCAGGAGCTGTGCTATATGTACCTACCCTTCAGGTAGGATCCATGGTGGACGATCCAGGAGCTGCACTATCTGTACCTACCCTTCAGGTAGGATCCTTGGTGGACGACCCAGGAGCGGCTTGTCACCTTCTGACTATTTTGTATTTTACCTTGTACTTTACAGTTGGGCTTGTATTTCCGACCCCCTTTACATTTAGAACAACTTGTATTCAGTTTTACCTAGTGATTACTTCTGCTTGTACTGTAACACTCCGAGCATCCACGATACGCTTCTCATTCAATTATGCAATAGTTTTCATTTTACGCAAGTTCGAGTTCTAACACACCGCGACTAATCAAAGTAGCGGTTATGAATAGTAATACCCAATTTTTAAAATTATAGAGATTTTATATTTCATAATGGAATTCATTTTTTTATTCCTAATAATTAAATTAGTCTATGTTAAATTTTTAGTAATTTTCTGAGAACTTCTAAATTTTTATGAATAGTGAAAAATACTTAAAATCATATTTTTTAATAAAAATAATTTATAGTGATAAATTATACTATTTAGTGTTTTTAAAGTATAATTAGAATATATTTTTACCATTTTATCCAATGGTGGTCATTATAATTAATTTAACATTGAAATTGGACATAAACAATTGCCAATCTTTTGATATAAATTATTTCTTAAAAACACGCTATTTGTTGTGACAGTGAGAATTAATTATAAAATTAATTAATGCAACTTATATTTTTGGAATTTTATAAAATAGATATAATTTTTGAATTCGGAATATCAATTATATCTTTGGGTGAAATTTTGGCATTGTTCTGAAAAACTTCAATTTTTGATGAATAGTGAAACCACTAAGTGGTAGTTAAATAACTGATTTTTCGTTTAAATGAAATATTACCACTTCTATGATTTGATTTTCAAAAATCCGACATACATGGTTGTCAATAAGAAGTAAAATGTGGTTCAATGAGATTAAAATAATTTTTTAGTGAATAGTAACTTTTAAGTTCTTAATCGCGATTAGAGGTAATTAGTGTAGTTTAAGGTAAAAATAATGTTTTAATAATATGAGATGAGCTTGAAACATGTCCTACCCTCATTGGATGTGCCATGGCCGACCAAGACAATCCATGGGTCAACTTGGGTACCCCATGGAGCCACTTTAGTTGGAAAATGACATAAATAAATTTTATTTAATGTTAAAGTAAAAAATGACACAAACATGAAATGTTTTACTAAAACAAATTTTACATGGGGTTATACAAGTCATATTTTTGACTATAAATATTCATTGGAAAGATAAAAATATTTACTACATCATAGTATTTTTTTATAATTTTTAGACATTAAATAAATTAAATTATTTATGACATCATGATGATGCAGTGATGACCTCATTATTTAACGATTTAAATAAAATGAGAAGATAATGAAAAATACAAGGCTTACACTTGTCCAAAGCCTATTGGATGAAGAGATTTCGAACCCTTATCACCTTATCCTATAATTATATAAGTTTGGGACCTCTAAAATCTGAAACTCATTTTATAATAAAGTGACATTTCTTTACTTTCCACGAGTGCCCCTCCTCTCCACTTATAAAAGTCCCCCACCTCTACCACCTCATTCACACTTTCAAGCCATTTGGCTCGGCCAAACTCTGCCCAAATACTCTCCCAACATCCCTACCTTACTCCTATAAGCCTCACTTTGGTCAGAATACTTCCCAAGGAAGCCTTTGGCTCAAATCAAAAGAGTTACCCGATTTAAAGTTAATGTGTTCTCTTATGTTATTTTGTATTATTTTTCTTCTCCAACCCCATAAACTCTTTTTATTCATTTCTTTTGTAACAAAACCAGTATCCTCAATATACTAGGATGTTTTTATAAGAAGGATTCGAGCTACACTTACACACACCTACATATAATGGTTAAAGAACATACGGTTTCTGTGGATGGTGAATTTCTGCCTCACGAAATGATGATTGTTCAACACTCATATAACACCTTCAAAGGTGGCCATTAAGATGTCACTATATTTATATTTGATATATAATATGATTATGTTTTACTTATGCTTCTGTATTTCTCATTTATGGCATACTTTATGATTTCCATTATGGGTAAACGCGATAATTTCAATTTAGGAAGTGCGGACTACCGCCCCCTCAAAGTGATTTGAACCGTTAATGCCATATGTGGGATGTATAAAGGATAGAGTAAATGGTATTATACACTATATTATACTGGAATTATATTATACATTTATATCATTATGATTTCATTCCATTAAATACGAAATAGAAATGAACGTAGCGTTCATGCGTACGTACGGCTTACCGTCTCCATGAACGGTGCATTTCATTTCTTACCTCTAAATGTTACGTAATATTATAAATGAATGTATATACTATATATATATGATATATATGATATCTACATCATGAATATAATTCTGGATATAATGGATATTTCACCACATGAACAACTTGTAATTATAAGAAGTTTATTTTTGACTCTAGTACCTAAGATCGACAAAACGACCGTTATTAACTTAAATAATTACAGAATGTTCATATCATTGAAATAAGTGATATAAAAAGGATAATTAAATTGAAAATGGTTCTTAATAAGGTATATATTAACTCTAGTTTATTATTCAGGCGGTTAAAGAACGGTTGAGTCAAGTCAGACATGAGGTAAGGGAATTTCTTAACCCAACTTCCATTCTTTGGGTTAATCTCCTACTTTCAAATTATGTCATGATATTATTATGTCCTATTTTGTATTTTTTCTTTATTTATGTGTACCTATAGTGAATACACATAATAGATCTATTTTATTTTAAAAAATGATCTTTTTAAGGACTTCGTCTCAATCTCTTTTCATTGAGGAATATTTGATTTATACACAACTTTCTTTTATACGGTGTATAAACCCCTTTGACTTTTACGTTTATTCAAAAGGAATCTTTTTTATACGAAGCGTTTTACTAAACGACAGAAAGGGAATGTTTTTCTTTTCGTACATATGCAGTGACAATTACTTCTCCACCGCCGTGACCATTATTTGAGTTTCGGCATCCTCTACAAGCCATCACTTTTTTTAATGAAAAATAAATACAAAGTTTTACCTTTCTTTTATTTTGGTATTGAAAATGGTTTTGGAAGCGTCTTTATTATATCAATGTGTTTTATTGATATCTTGTGATTTAAATGTGGAAATGTTATGTTTCATTTATGCATGTTTTATGTGATACGATTATCTTATGGTTTATGATATGTTTAAACCTATTCATATGAGGAATGCATTGGACTTAATAAGTGACAGGTGGAGCCCGCTATAGCTCCTCGATGCATCGGTAGGTCTAATGAGACAACTAGACATGGAATTGGACGAGGCCCGTTCCCAATTTGATTTATCGTTTTGGCCGAGGCCTTAATCATTTTAGACGTCTTGGCCGAGGCCTTGAAAAAATGTTTCAGAATGTCTGGCATTATACATTCCCTCATTATGAAAGTGGTTATTGATATTGCATGTGATTATTCTACTAGTAGAATATCCATTTGAGTAAGTAAATGGCATTATTTAATTTTATTTTTTCCATATTATGCTGAAGTTCAAGTTTAAAAAGGCTTTTGTTTTAGTTATACATTGCCTTAAATGTTAATGTTTATTTACGAAAGCTTCTGAAATATTGTTATCCTTACTGAGCATCTGAGCTCACCCCTTTCAATGTTTTAATATTTTCCAGGATGTGAAGAAGTATTTTATGAATAACATGTAGGGATTGTCAGAAGAGGATATGAGTGTGGACTATGGAAACATTGTTTTTGTAGTTTTTCACTTTATGATGTAACGTAACGTTTACGAATGTATCTAGTGTTTCCAATGTTACTAAACTAATCGGTCTTTCAAGACTTGATCTTTTGTGATCATTCCAATGTTACAAAGTAATGCACCGACCCTGGGTAGCTGGGGTCGGGGCGTTACAGTTGGTATCAGAGGCAGTTTATTACTAACATTGGAAGCTAGATTTAGATAAACTCCGATTAGAGCACATAGCCCGAAGATAGACTTTGAGGATTAGTATAGAAGAACTTCCTAGAATTTTGGTATTATAGAAATTTTTTGAGTTTTCCGAGAAATACATCCCTGTCTGGATACGAGCAGGTTGAGGCGGCTCTGGCACAGATGTACCTAGGGGTAAAACCCGAAAACACCGCTTTGAGCTAGACTCGAACGGGAACTGCTGCACGACAACGGGCCTTGCTGCACTCTTGGTTACAACACTCCCGGGGGATATGCTTAGGATAATTCTCGTTTTCTTTAAAAACCACTATGAACGGTTATGAGTATATAATTCCTCAAATAAAACCTTTTATGATTATGGATTATATCCATAAATAGTTCAATTTATGTTAAGTATTTTACAAGTATGGAATTATATATTTTGATTCATAAAGTAATCTAGTTTATGCCATTGTTTAGAAATGGCGCCCAGTGGAAGGAATGGAAACCATATCAATGCACGCACTCTGTGTAGGGATTTCCCTCCTGCTCAAGATAATTATTGTGGATCTGGAGATACAACTGGTGCTGATCAACTTATTACCATACTAGGACAACTCACTCAAATTATTAATAATAACCTTACTCGTATGGATCACCCTGATCCACAACGTGGAGGGACAATGTTAGACTGCATCATGAGGCAACAACCACCAACATTTAAAGGGGGTACAAATCCGTTAGTAGCTGAGAAATGGATAAACTCCTTAGAGAAAATATTCCATGCCTTGGGGAGTAGCGAAAGGGAGAAGGTTGTCATGGCAGTTTACCGCCTCACTGGAGATGCCGATCAGTGGTGGTCGCTGATTCAAAACACAAAGGAAGATGATGACGTATCTAATATGGAATGGAGGGAGTTCAAAGAGCTTTTCGTAGAAAAATACTTTCCTCGTGACCATCGAGCAGATATGGAAAGACAATTTCTGAGTCTGAGGCAGAAGGAGGATGAGAATGTCGCAAAGTATGAGGCTAACTCTACAAGGTTAGCGAGGCATGTTGTAGATTATATACGTATCCCAAGAAGTAAGATCGATCGTTTCTTTTATGGTTTAAAACCATTTCTCCGTCGAGCCTTAGTCTAACAATCTTTCTCGTCGTACGAAGACATTGTCTCATGTGCTATCAAGATAGAAAAGGAATTCTCTAAGTCTTATAACAACAAAGTAAAGCAAGAGAAGAAGAGATTTGTGGAACAAAAGACAGATAAAGGGAAAAAGGGAAAGAAAGATTTTCCATTATGTGATAATTGTGGGAAGAATCACCCTGGTACTTGCCTAAAATGAATGGGAGTTTGTTATAAATATGGGGAAAAAGGTCACCTGGCGCGTGATGGCAAGGGAAAGAAAGAGGCTATCAAAGTTGAATGCTACAATTGTAGAGAAATGGGTCATTATGCAAATGAATTTCCTAAGCGTTAGGGAAACTTACCGCATAAAAGGCCAAGGAATCAAGGACAATATTATGCTGTTACTATAGTTGAAGCAGAATAACTAATGTATTGGTGCTTTTGGACTCATGGATTATATTATGCTTATTAGAATAATGTGATATATATATATGGATTGTACTGCAGTACTTGTTGATTTCAGTAAGGTTTTAATATGATGAAGGTAATTATATTTTTAGTATGTGACAATAAGAGAATCATTACATTGTTTGGGGAATCTGATAAATTGATTTTGGAATTAAGAGACCTTTTAGAGAAAGTCTGGACAGAGGTATTTTGGATAACTATAAAGGTTGGAGTGGATTAAGTTGAACCTTGGATAATAAATTTAAGGTTAAAAAAATTTCTGAAGATTATTTTTGGAATACTATAGTTTTAGGAAAAGGACAACCTGCAGGGTGGGGCATAAACCGTCGCGTCAGACAAAGCTACAGGAATCGAACCCACAACCATAGTGCGACGGGCCTTTTTATCCTACCACTAGCCTACAAGAAGTCCCTGGTTGTTACAAAATAATTTTACTAATCTAAATGGTATGTGTTAACATTTGGAACCTTATACAATTTGGATAAGTATAATATTTTTGAGTTCTATTATCTTTTTGAGTGAAAGATGTGTTGAAGGTTGAAACTCTAGTTGTCAAGCATAAATATATATACCTATCTCTTATTCAATGAGTAAATTAATTCTTAAACTTTAGTAAAGGGATATTAAAAAAAAGTTTTATCCTAATACATTATGTCTTGTTGAACTGATGATATTTTAAATCAACATAGATTGAAGGCTTTGAGGCCCTCAATTTGACAGTTGATTGTGATTGATGACCTCAATCACTCCCTACAAATATTTACGTTTTTCCTCCAATTATATGTCTCTAATTTCCACCAATGTTCTCCTAATCGAGATCATAATTTGTTGGTGACATTTTCATTTCCCTTTCCCTCTTATTAAGGCTAAATTTTATTAATCTGATTTCCGATGTGGGTTTTCCACAAAGGTATTTTCTATTTTCAACCTTTTATTTTCAAAGAAAAATTTCAAATTGTGAGGAAGTAATTTATTAAAGGAGGGGAGAATGTAACACCCCGAGCTTCCACGATACGCTTCTCATTCAATAATGCAATAGCTTGCATTTTACGCAAGTTCGAGTTCTAACACACCGCGACTAATCAAAGTAGCCGTTATGAATAGTAATACCCACTTTTTAAAATTATAGAAATTTTATATTTCAAAATGGAATTCATTTTTGTATTCCTAATATTTAAATTAGCCTATGTTGAATTTTTTGTATTTTTCTGAGAACTTCTAAATTTTTATGAATAATGAAAAATACATAAAAACAACTTTTTTAATCAAAATAATTTATAGTGATAAATTATACTATTTAGTGGTTTTAAAGTATATATAGAATATTTTTTTACCATTTTATCCAATGGTGGTCATTAGAATTAATTTAACATTGAAATTGGACATAAACAATTGCCAATATTTTGATATAAATTATTTCTTAAAAACACGCTATTTGTTGTGACTGTAGGAATTAATTATAAAATTAATTAATGAAACTTATATGTTTGGAATTTTATAAAATAGATATCATTTTTGAATTTGGAATATCAATTATAGCTTAGGGTGAAATTTTGGCATTGTTCTGAAAAACATCAATTTTTGATGAATAGTGAAACCACTAAGTGGTAGTTAAATAACTGATTTTTCGTTTAAATGAAATATTACCACATATATGATTTGATTTTCAAAAATCAGACATACATGGTTGTCAATAAGAAGTAAAATGTGGTTCAATGAGATTAAAATAATTTTTTGGTGAACAGTAACTTTTATGTTCTTAATCGCGATTAGAGATAATTAGTGTAGTTTAAGGTAAAAATAATGTTTTAATAATATGAGATGAGCTTGAAACATTTACTACCCTCATTGGATGTTCCATGGCCGACCAATAAAATCCATGGGTCAACTTGGGTACCCCATGGAGCCACTTTAGTTGGAAAATGACATAAATACCTTTTATTTAATGTTAAAGTAAAAAATGACACAAACATGAAATGTTTTATTAAAACAATTTTTACATGGGGTTATAAAAGTCATATTTTTGACTATAAATATTCATTGGAAAGATAAAAATATTTCCTACATCATAGTATTTTTTTTATAATTTTTAGAAATTAAATAAATTAAATTATTTATGACATCATGATGATGCAGCGATGACCGCATTATTTAATGATTTAAATAAAATGAGAAGATAATGCAAAATCCATGGCTTAAATTTGTCCAAAGACTATTGTATGAGGATATTTCACACCCTTATCACCTTATCCTCGAATTATTTAAGTGTGGGACCTCTAAAATTAGAAACTCATTTTATAATAAAGTGACTTTTCTTTACTTTCCAAGAGTGCCCCTCCTCTCCACTTATAAAAGGCCCCCACCTCTACCACCTCATTCACACATTCCATCAATTTGGCTCGGCCAACCTCTTCCCAAATACTCTCCCAACTTCCCTCCCTTACTCCTAGAAGCCTCACTTTGGGCAGAATACTTCCCAAGGAAGCCTTTGGCTCAAATCAAAAGAGTTACCCGATTTAAAGGTAATGTCTTCTCTTGTGTTATTTTGTTTTATTTTTCTTATCCAACCCCATAAACTATTTTTATTCTTTTATTTTGTAACAACACCAGTATCCTAAATATACTAGGATGTTTTTATAAGAATTATTCTAGCTACACTTACACACACCTACATCTAATGGTTAAAGAACATACGGTTTCTATGGATGGCGAATTTCTGCCTCACGAAACGATGATTGTTCAACCCTCATATAACACCTTCAATGGTGGCCATTAAGATGTCACTATATTTATATATGATATATAATATGTTTATGTTTTACTTATGCTTCTGTATTTCTCATTTATGGCATAATTTATGATTTCCATTATGGGTAAACGCGATAATTTCATTTAATGAAGTGCGGACTACCGCCCCCTCAAAGTGATTTGAATCGTTAATGCCATATGTGGGATGTATAAAGGATGGATTAAAGGGTATTATACAATATATTATACTGGAATTATATTATACATTTATATCATTATGATTTCATTCCATTAAATACGAAATAGAAATGAAAGTAGCGTTCATGCGTACGTACGGCTTACCGTCTCCATGAACGGTGCATTTCATTTCTTACCTCTAAATGTTACATAATATTATAAATGAATGTATATACTGTATATATATGATATATATTATATCTAAATCATGAATATAATTCTGGATATAATGGATATTTCACCACATGAACAACTTGTATTTATAAGAAGTTTATTTTTGACTCAAGTACCTAAGATCGACAAAACGACCGTTATTAACTTAAATAATTACAGAATATTCATATCATTGTAATAAGTGATATAAAAAGGATAATGAAATTGAAAATGGTTCTTAATAAGGTATATATTAACTCTAGTTTATTATTCAGGAGGTTAAAGAATGGTTGAGTCAAGTCAGACATGAGGTAAGGGAATTTCATAACCCAACTTCCATTCTTTGGGTTAATCTTCTACTTTCAAATTATGTCATGATATTATTATGTCCTATTTTGTATTTTTACTTTCTTTATGTGTACCTATAGTGAATACACATTATAGATCTATTTTATTTTAAAAAATGATCTTTTTAAGGACTTCATCTCAATCTCCTTTCATTGAGGCATATTTGGTTTTATACACAACATTCATTTATACAGTGTATAAACCCCTTTGACTTTTACATTTATTCAAAAGGAATATTTTTTATACGAAGCGTTTTACTAAACGACAGAAAGGGAATGTTTTTCTTTCCGTACATATGCGGCGACAACGACTTCTCCGCCGCCGTGACCATTATTTGAGTTTCGGCTTCCTCTATAAGCCATCACTTTTTTTAATGAAAAATAAATACAAAGTTTTAACTTTATTTTATTTTGGTATTGAAAATGGTTTTGAAAGCGTTTTTATTATATCAATGTGTTGTATTGATATCTTGTGATTGAAATGTGGAAATTTTATGTTTCCTTTATGCATGTTTTATGTTAAATGATTATCTTATGGTTTATGATATGTTTAAACCTATTCATATGAGGAATGCATTGGACTTAATAAGTGACAGGTGGAGCCCGCTATAGCTCCTCGATGCATTGGTAGGTCTCAGGAGACAACTAGACGTGGAATTGGCCGAGGCCCTTTCCCAATTTGATTTATGGTTTTGGCCGAGGCCTTAATCATTTTAGACGTCTTGGCCGAGGCCTCGACAAAATGTTTCAGAATGTCTAGAATTATACATTACCTCATTATGAAAGTGGTTATTGATATTGCATGTGATTATTCGACTAGTAGAATATCCATGTGAGTAAGTAAATGGCATTATTTTATTTTATTTTTTTCCATATTATGCTGAAGTTCATGTTTAAAAAATCTTTTGTTTTAGTTATACATTGACTTAAATGTTAATGTTTATTTATGAAAGCTTCCACAATATTGTTATCCTTACTGAGAATCTGAGCTCACCCCTTTCAATGTTTTAATATTTTCCAGGATGTGAAGAAGTATTTTATGAATGACCTGCAGGGATTGTCAGAAGAGGATATGAGTGTGGAATATGGAGACTTTGTTTTTGTAGATTTTCACTTTATGATGTAACGTAACATTTACAAATGTATCTAGTGTTTCCAAGGCTACTAAACAAATCGGTCTTTCGAGACTTGATCTTTTGTGATCATTCCAATGTTACAAAGTAATGCACCGACTCTGGGTAGCTGGGGTCGGGGCGTTACATGTACTCTATGGTGTTTAGTTTACTTTTATAAAGGCAATTCCATCCCAGTTATCGGGATTTACACATTTGGTGCCAGTGGCCAGCCCCTCGCCTATGGAAGGCGGGCTTGGGGTAGTCACGGCACGGGCCCTGAGGACGGGTCGTGACAATTAGCCTATTCAATTAACAACACAATCACATATTAAACATGATAGAATAAAATCATACACAATATTCCCCACACCCGTTCTTTAATCGGTTATTATCTTTATTTACTAGTTCAAATATATCCCTGGAAAACAAGAGGAAACCCACCCTGCATGATGCACAATTTAGAGAGACAAAGGTAAGATCCCTACCTCAACAGGTTCCAATTTCCTTCTACGAACACAACCACCATGATCACAAGGATTCTCCCAGAGCGACTCCACCCACCAAGGACGTCGCAACACCACTAAATCAACAACACAAGAAACTCCCTCAATAAGAGATCACATTCCATAGCATGGAAAGAAAACGGGAGAATTTGGATCGAAAAGAGAATACAAGAATAGAGGTTTATCATACCTTTTTAGAGTCGTTCGTCAAAGACCGTTGTTCCCGTCAATTATCAGCAATCTCCTCGGTTGGAAAATGCTGAGGGGAAGTCGAAGAAGAGGGATTGGAACATGGTGTATGGTGTTCTCCTCGCTGACACGATCCCGCAGCCAATCATGGATCGACGATCGGAGTCCGGATGGAGAAGTTAGTGGAGGAAGACTTCTCGATCATCCAAGAGCGTCATCGTGCGAAGAAGAAGCGATCGGTCTAAAAATAATCCGTGAACCATTCTTCTATAGGAAACTAATAGGTAAAACGGTATGCAACGTTTATTAATGAATACACCGTGTGACCGTACACCCGTTATGCGTTTTGACTGGTCAACACACGACACGTCACAAGATTTCCACACGTTTTAATAATAATGATAATTCTATTAATATTTGGTGTTTCGTTGACCCGAGTCATGAGTCATGAAAAGGTATTCATCATTGGTCTTAAAATGACTAAATTAATTTCAGGATTACACTACTGCTGACGGTTCGTCATTCCGACACCATATGAAGATGTTACAGACTTTTTATGTTTTGATCACCCAAAATAATAATAATATTATTTCATTATTATTATAATAATTTAATAGTTAGATCAAAAGGCTTATAGATTGAATACCTCCCCTTACATCAAGCGCACCCCCTTATATCATTTATTATAATAATACTATTATTATATTAACATTATTTATTTAAGGGGGGAAAAACCCTTATGCCTCCTTTACACACCAACATCACGCCCCCTTCCTTTATTTTTCTCATTTATTTATTTTCATTTATTATCTCATTTAATCCATCTAATTGGTTTAGTATTATATTATATAAATATTATATAAGTTATAAAGTATATACAAATCAAATATTCTTCATGCGACTCAAGCATAATAGAAATAATATTAATTCCCTTGTCTTTTATCCAATATTAATTTAATTGTATTATCATAGTATTATACTAGTAATATTATTAATTACATATTTCAATTTAGGGAGAACCTATGTGCAACCATTTCCGTTTAATTGAATTAATTAAAAAAACAAAATTAAAATAACTGACATATTCATCCCCTTTAAATACATTTAATTTCATTTATCTCTCACACATAGTTTTACGTCATCATTGTTACTACTCTTTTTCAATAATAATAAGAACTATTCATTATTTAATTTTATTAACTCATCACCATTATTATTTTTAATAATAATAATATTTACGCTCATCGCATCGACTACATTAAACCATCGGGTTGGATATCCGAATCCAACCATGCCTCGTCAATTTCACGTATCATACGTCAATTTAATTACTCAGTTATATTTCTTTTATTTCACATTGATTTAACTAAAACCATTTTAATTTAGTTAACACCAAATATTTTCAATCCATCATAATAATAATAACACTTACGATATGAATCTTCATTTATTTATTTTCAATAAATATCATAACTCATTTTATTAATTTCTCATTAATATTATGAATAATACTAATAACACAAAACCTCTTATTATTATTCTAATTTAATTCCAACAATTTCTCAATTAATTTTAATCTTCCCACCTTATTTTATTAAATTCTTATTTAAAATTAAAACCCCTTTTAATTTAATTAATCGCACACTTTATATCACTGTCTTTATTTTTTAATATAATAAACTGACAAATCATCTTTTAATTTTTTATAAATTCTTCTTCGTTTTTATCATTAATAATTATCATTATTACACGCGATGTATTGACGACATCTGACTTTTACAAAGGAATGGACTGGAGAGGTCCAAGCCATTACATCAGATACCTCTCAAAACAATCTCGTCCTCGAGAATTAAAAACCAAACCAAAAGAAAGAAGTGGTTCGAATAACCACCCCACGAGATACCTCTCAGGGCTCCTGTTATAACAGGAAAGAAACCAACAACCCTAATAATATGAGTTAGGAATTCATTTTCCCATGTCGAGGTATTATCTGCTTTAGGTGGCATTGACTCGCCTGCATGGGTCTAATCTCATACAAATTATTGCATCTCGATTAAGGATTAATTCTTCCCACTTCTATATATTAGGATAACTCACTTACACAGCCCCCAACACTGCACAAAACAACCAGCCCACTACCCAAACACATGGATTGGGAAATTCCTTCTCCCATGTCGAGATATTATCCTCTTTTGGTGGCACTGACTCACCTACACAGGTTTAATCGCATCCACCTTAATGCGTCTCGATTAGGGATTAAGTCTTCCCTCCCCACATGATAGGGCTCTTCACGTACATTTAATGAAAAGAGGGAGACAACATAGCATTAAAAACTCACAAAAACAAGGTCCAGGCCCAAAGGTTGAGAAAAATAGAGTTCCAAAAATTGAGTGTAATGCTCCCAAACAAAACATAAATGATAGAATTCAAGAAAACCCATAAATATCTCTATCGATCCCTTGTCCTTCTAGAGATGTTGCCTCTACTGCATTAAAATATCTGCACCAAGCTACTCTTGATCGATCCTCCGCTGATAGACCATGTTTGCCTGCTAGACCTCAAACGCCCAAGTCACCGGTGGACAATGTCTAGGTGTCATAACCGTACGGAGAACAAGGAATTCCTAAGCCTGAGTAGTAAGGAAATTCTTTTCAAGGTCCATTTTATCATTTTATTATGATTTCTTTCCCAGAACACCCAAATCATGTAAAACACATTTCATTAGGATGCATGTACCTTTCCTAGGGTCTCTGGATATAATCAATGTAGTCTCACTTGGTCTTTCGATAAGCTCTGTTTCCTTGAATCAGATCACGGGGGCCCCTAAAATCTCGTGTCTTAGCCGGTCTTCCCTGGCCTATGTCACACACCAAGATCGGCTAACATTGTTTACCAACTATCCCATGCAATCCTCACTGTTCCCAATCTCTACACTCCATCCTATATCTCAACCATCAGCCTCTGATACCATTCGGTCACAACCCCCTCCCACTAAGGATGCCTATCCCGAGATGGCAATGGTGAAAGGGAGATAATGACCCCCCAAGTCCCGCCTCCAGTAGGCCCCGGAGTGGCGACTAGCACCAAGGGTATGAGTTTTCACAAATATGGGAGGCATTACCCATTTTATTTATTTAAGATCGTGAAATAGGATGAGTTAGACACCAAAAGAAAAAGGAACAAGTATATGTTAATAAACCCAAAATCAATCCCAAATGCATGTTTTTATATATATAACTGAATCAAAGGTATAAGGTTTTATAAAATGAAATACCAAAAATGAATGAAAAAAAATAAAAGAAACCAGCAACTCCAATGCCCAACTAGCAAGGCCCCGCACGGTCCCTGAAGTCATCCTGAAACGTGAAAGTAAATGTTGGGTGAGAATACAAGTATACTCAGTAGGAAAAATTAAAGGTCTCATGCACAAGTGGGAAACATCCTAATGTCCTGTGATAAAACAGAAGGAACCAACCCAAGCAAGGAATATATCTACCAAATATCACCAACCATACTCACCAAATAATATAATTCAATAGAGTATATTAGTAATATTATCAAAGTATGGGTACCCCGCCACACCTTCCAACTGGATACTACTCAAACCCTCATGCCTAACACTCTAATGCTTCCCCCTCTTCTTGAGCTAGTGCCGCAAGTTGGCCATACGAAGCTCGAGCTAGTGCCGCAACCTGGCCATATGAATCTCATAGTAACCATCCGGCACACAATCCTCAGCCATAACCACATCTCATCCCGAAAACACCTGGGAACCTCATCCCAATGATTATTGGGAAACATCTGTCATAACCTGTCAAAAGGAACTTGGGCTATAGAACCTGGAAGAGGGAGCATAGGGAAGAACAATTACCAGCCATCCACAATGTCCTTTGGATGTTGGGAATAACACACCCATTCCCATGGGAGTTTGGCTAATAGTGCTCAACATGGTTTGGGTGCGTAAAGAAACATAGAAAGTACAAGGTATATATAATCAAACACTCTTCCCAACCTAAGGCTTCTACAAAAGAGATCTGAGCATGTGCCTTGACACCGATACCATGAATTTGCACACAATAATCAATCCAAAAACCCAATTAATGTTTTCATTCTTCAACAGCTTTAGTTATCAATTCTTTTAACTATTGGGAAACTATCATAAACCAAACCAGATCGAGTGTTCTTAAAACATATCCCTACCAACCACATAAAAAATTAAGGAAAACACAAGCAATCACATGTCATTACATCATCAACCAATCAAACCGATTGATTATTCCCATATTATCATTTCCCCACAATTCATTTATCAACTTTCTATTTTTATTCATAATCACAACCCATTCCTGCATCCCCGCTGCCCCATTCCACACATCTCCCACAGTCAAGTAAACCAGTAACCCCACTGCTCACCACCATAACCCCATATCAATTATCCTGAAGCCCCGCTGCTAATCATCCACAACCACATCGCACAAAAAACCAAAAATTACCACTTCAAACATCACATAACAAAACCAACCCAACACCAAAATGTTCATTATTCTGTTTTGTTCGACTAGGGTGATCACACAAGGGTTACATGAATTTATTTAATCAGACAACTTTACGTGATTAACCAGTTTCCACATTCATTGAAATTTCCATCCACATTAAAATCTAGAAGGAGAGGGAAACATATAATTACGCATGAAAAGGCCCCCAACAACTATGATCTTCAGGAAGAATAATCCTATTTAATTCACAACATAATCACATAATAATCATGATAGAATAATTACATACACAATCTTCCCCATACCCATTCTTTAATCAGTTATTATCTTTATTTACTGGTTCAATTGTATCCCTCAAAAAAAGAAGAAACCCACCCCGCATGATGCACAATTTAGAGAGACAAAGGTAAGATCCCTACCTCAACAAGTTCCGATGTCCTTCTACGAACACGACCACCATGATCACAAGGCTTCTTCAAGAATGACTGCACCCACCAAGGACATCGCAGCACCACCGAATAAAAAACACAAGAAACTCCTTCAACATAGAGATCACACATCGTAGCATGGAATGAAAATGGGAGAAGTAGGATCGAAAAGAGAATACAAGAGCAAAAGTTTAACATACCTTTTTAGAGTCATTCGTCAAAGACCGTCGTTCCTGTCAATTATCAGAAATCTCCTCGGTTGGAAACTACAGAGGGGAAGTTGAAGAAGAGGGAACAGAATAGGGTGTACGGAGTTCTACTTGCTGACACAATCCGACAGCCACTGATGGATCGACGATCGGAGTCCGAATAAAGAAGTTAGAGGAGGAAGACTTCCCGATCATCTATGAGTGTCACCGTGCAAAGAAGAAGCGATCAGTCTAAAAATTATCTGTGACCCTTTTAATATAGGAAACGAATAGGTAAAATGGTATGTTGCATGTATTAATGAATACATGGTGTGACCGTACACCTGTTACGCATTTTGACTTCTCAACACACGACACATCACACGGTTTCCACACGTTTTAATAATACTGATAATTCTATTAATATTTGGTGTTTCGTTGACCCGAGTCATGAGTCATGAAAAGGTATTCATCATTGGTCTTAAAATGACCATCTTAATTTTAGGATTACACTGTCGCTTATGGTTCGTCATTCCGAAACCATCTGAAGAAGTTACATACTTTTTATGTTTTGATCTCCCAAAATAATAATAATATTATTTTATTATTATTATAATAATTTAATATTTAGATCAAAAGACTTGTGGCGTGAATCTCTCCCCTTACTCCATGCGCACCCCCTTAGGTCATTTATTATTATAATAATATTATTATATGAACATTATTTATTTAAGGGGAAAAAAGAAACCCTTATTCCTCCTTTACACCCCAACATCATGCCCCCCTTCCTTTATTTTTCTCATTTATTTATTTTCATTTATTATCCCATTTAATCCATATGATTGTTTTAATATTATATTATATAAATATTATATAAGTTATAGAGTATATACAAAGATAATATTCTTCATGCGACGTAAGCATAATTGAAATAATATTAATTCCCTTGTCTTTTATCCATTATCAATTTAATTGTATTATCATATTATTATACTAGTAATATTATTAATTTCATATTTCAATTTAGGTAGAACCTACACAAAACCATTTCAATTTAATTGAATTAAATGACAAAACAAAATTAATATAACTTGCATATTCAACCTATTTTTAATACATTTAATTTCATTAATCTCCCACACATAGTTTTACGTCATCATTGTAATTGCTCTTTTTCAATAATAATAATAATAATTCATTATTTCATTTTATTAACTCATCGCCATTTTTATTTTTAATAAAAATAATATTTACGCTCATCGCATTGACTACATTTAACCGCCACATTGGATATCCAAATCCAACCATTCCACGTCAATGTTGCGTGACATACATCAATTTAATTATTCAATTGTATTTCTTTTATTTCAAGTTGATTTAACTAAAACCATTTTAATTTAATTAACACCAAATATTTTCAATCCATCATAATAATAATAAAACTTACTCTATGAATCTTCATTTATTTATTTGAAATAAATATCATAACTCATTTTATTAATTTCTCATTAATTATATGAATAATAATAATAACATAACACCTCTTATTATTATTCTAATTTAATTCCAACAATTTCTCAATTAATTTTAAACCGCCCACCTTATTTTAGTAAATTCTTATTTAAAATTAAAACCCCTTTTAGTTTAATTAATCACACACTTTATATCACCGTCTTTATTATTTTAAATAATAAACTGACAACTCATATTTTACTTTTTATAAAGTCGTCTTCTTTTTATCATTAATAATTATCATTATTACGCGCGCTGTGTTGACCACATACAACTTTTATAAATTAATGGACCAGAGAGGTCCAAGCCATTACAAAACCAAATATATAAACCATTAAAACCTTTGGATAATTAGGAAACTACACTAATGATGAAATAATACAATGTATTATACCCACCTAGATATCTCGGCACAATACCAAAATATGAATAGAAAATTTTCAAAGTGTTTTCCTGATGGATAAAGGTTGGATAATCATTCCATTGGTATCATATAGAATGTGATAAAACAAATTTCACATTGAATTATATAAATTATAAATGAAACTGAAAAAAACCCAACAAAAAACCCAAATTACATAACAATATAAATAACACAATATAATCAATATATGAACATTTTCGTAATTTGATGAAAAATATGAAAAAAATTTATAAAATAACATTCAGTTATATAAAAAATACATTATACACCACCACAGCAACTGTTTTTCACATGAGACAAAGTCTATTTCCAAGAATGTGGTTATTAATTATTATTTTACTTGCTTCCTTTGAATGAAAAAAATATATGCATAAAAAACTTTTATGTGGTTTATAAGAAAATGCCTAGTAATACTCCAAAAAATATTTTTCACATCAATATTAATTTGAAATAATTAGTTTCTAATTTCAATTAGAATTATAAAAAATATTTTTATCATATTTTATTAAATTAATTAGTTTAAATTTCAAAACTAAATATTCTAGATACTTTAAATTAATAACATCTTTAAAAGAATGTGTCACTCACAAAATTGAACTGATGAAA
Organism: Viscum album; assembly: GCA_963277665.1. Classification (NCBI taxonomy): domain Eukaryota; kingdom Viridiplantae; phylum Streptophyta; class Magnoliopsida; order Santalales; family Viscaceae; genus Viscum; species Viscum album. The sequence goes on along the minus strand of OY728142.1, from coordinate 921,113,999 downwards.
AACCCAACAAAAGAACTATGAAATTTTAAAATTATTTGTATTATATAATGATTCTTAGATAATAATTATTATAATTAACATAAATAAATACATATTATTATTTTTCATTAATATTATAAAAATAGTCCTTTTGATGAACTATTAAAAAATGGAATACTGTTTCACATTAATAAATTCCATTGATTATATTTAAATTATTATAACAAAAATTAGAATTTATATTACAATAAAATATTTATATAATATTTTTTTAGAAATTTATATTAAATAGGAGTAAATATACTTGATGTTTAGGAATCTATTTTTCAATCAAAAATATTTTCTTTCATAATTTTTCTATATTTAAATAAATAATTCTCTAAATTTTATAATATTATTTTGAAAAAGTATCCCTTTTTACATTTTTAACAGTATTTCAATGATAAGTTTTGGTATTTTTATAAAAAAAAATTATTTTTAGGAAAATAGTGAAAAACTACATGTTTATAAATGTCATGATGTTTCTGAATATTTTTCAATATAAGTATAAAATGGGAATTCATTAATCCTTTATAAGACTAAATATATATTTTATAAGTGATCTAATGAATTTTTAAAGGTTTTTATTAATTTAAATACCCATATTTTACATTTTAGATATTAAATAATATTTTTCCTCTTAATTTATTTTAATACATTTTACCCCTATCATTTTTTTTAAAAAATTATCACCTTTATAAATATAATAAAAATAAATTATCTTTATATTTGGAATCAATTGTTCCAAATTATATTATATGTTCTATTTTTTTATCATAAAAGATATATTACTATAGTGAAAACAAGTCATAGAAATAAAATCTAAAATTTAAAAGTAAGAATCTAAGATAAAATGAATTAAAAATGTGATTTAAATTTTTATTGAGGTCTTTATTTAGGATTTAAATTATTTTATAAATTATTTATCATTTTTTATCCCATATTCTTTTATAGTGGAACTTTGTAAGTGAAATGTTTCTGTGATTTACGAAATCTGTCCCTTTTCAATTATGAAGGTGTCATTTTCATCACATCCCCTAAAAAAAACAAATTTAGATTGTCTAACACTCTACCTAGACCTATCCAAAAAATTAATATCAACCTTGATGGGGTTTTTTATTCTAAAAAGGCTACCCCATAGAGTATTAACTTTATTTTCAAAGGGGTTAATTCAAGAAGTGAGGTATGGATTTTTATCCTCTCATTTCTCCTTACTATTTCATTATGTTCAGATATTCATTATATAATTTAAATAAATAATATTTAAAAGAGAATAGTAGTTCCATTAATGTATATTAATGTAATTATAATTATGGTATAATAATTGACCACCAATATAATTTTTATTAATAAAAATAAAACCATTATTCAAGAGTTGTGTAGACTCCTTCCTCAATGACAAAATATATGTTATTTTCATTTACATTCTTACAAGGATAGTACTATTTTTATATTTAGTATATAATTATTAAATTAAATAAATATTTTATATTCTTAATAGATAAAATATATTACTATTTTCCACATTATATTTAAAACAAAATCATAAACCATTGATATTCTGGGAATAACACCTCTATAGAACAATCAATTTCAGTATATAATTTCATCTCCAACTTATATGGATACTCATGAAAATAATATTAAAGGGTAAATATGATTTTTATGAAATAATAATGGTATTTTTATGAAATATTTGTCATTTTATTAATGAGATGAGTAACAAATGATCTTTCAAAATTCTGAAAGCCTAAATTAGTATGGTTAGTGGACAATGATATATTCGTTATATGTAATAACATTCTATGAATTAAATTATTATTAATGTCAATTTAAATTCTTAAAAATCATAATAAATAACACTTATTAATATAATATTTCTTATTATATAATTTTATTTCAACTAATCCACCTCACAATCATACATTATTATTAGTACAAGCATTTTTTGATGGTTTAATCACGTAAAAGTAAAATGATATGAAATTATAACATGGATGATTATCATAATATTATTAATTGTATAATAGAATATAAATAACAAAATTATATATTTTGTTATTTAACAATGGTTATGTAAATATTCATCTCATTAATTTTTGAAAAAACTAAAAGTTCATTAAGAATAACTTAAACATGCTTGATGCGGATTTCATCTTTTAAGATAAGGAATGAAATCTTTTTTAAAGTAATTAGAAACATTATATATCATTATGAAACATAAAATATGTAATCTTTAATAATCTATTAATGGTAAACATTCTTTATGTTGGAAAACACTATTGAAAAACTAGTAAAAATAATGAAAACTATATATGCACAATATGGGAAAATATGTGTACAATAACTAATATATGTGCATTGATTATTTATAGATGATGATTAAAAATATTAATAAGTATGAATATGGTTCTAAAATAGGAAATTATGATAGTTATGTTTGTTATATAAGAATTTAATGTGAATTCATCTAATAAAATATAAAATGTAAGTGTTTTATAAAAACTCATCTATCTGATACATGTTTTGTATTATGATGAAAATTTCAATTATGTGGTGTATATACTACCTAGTTATAGTATTTTATCAAACTATATATTTTTTAGGGTAATTTATTTTCAATTTAATCCTCTCCATCACATAAGTATTTTATTATATTGTCTTCATGTTGTAAGGTGTTTTATCAACATAATTATAATTCATTGATCTATGATTCCTTTTACTGAAAGTGTTTCATATATGTTGGGGGATGTGTGACCAAAAAATTAATTATTATTATTTTCCATTTAATTATTTATATTTATATTTTTAAGATATCAAAACCTCTATTTATATTTATTTTATAAGAAATTTTATCCCATAATGGATCATTGATAAATCAAACAAAAATATTTTAGTCATAATGTTTCTTCAATAACAAGGTTCTTATAAGTTAAAATTTTAATAAAATATAATAATATATATAATATGTAATATTTAATGTAATAATAAAAATTATTTTTTAAACAAATCACTTCTGACTCATGTGATCATTAATCATAAAATTATAATATGTTTTTAATTATTATTGTACTGTATAATAGGTTATTTATCTTAAATATCCCTATTTGAGATTCTTGATAATATTCTCTTATAATATTTTCAAAACCATATATTTTTACTAAATAGTTTCACTATCATATTTACCATTACCATTTTTGTAGATAAAATTTTATTACGCTTTTTATGAAGTTAGGTTTTAATTATAACACTTTCAAAAAATCAATAAGATTTATCCTTTTATGATGAATAAAAATTCATTTAAATGAAATTAATTAATGATATAGTAATGTATAATTTATGGATATAATTTTTTGGAATCATTTTAAAGAATGATTTTACTAATTTTTTCATATCAACCTTCTAAAAATTCTAATAATGACCAGTAACTTTGTCCCATATAAACATATCACAAATATTTGATAAAATAGTTTTTAATTATTTGTTTGATTTATAATCTTTAAATTAATATAATTATTAAATGGAAGTGATTTAATGAATAAAACTCTAAATTTAATTAGAAATAATTCGTTTCGGTGATTGGTTTTTTTTGTATCAACTGAAGACAACCAAAATGTTATTTTATATGATACTATTTAAAAATATTATGAATCCCAAATTATTTGTTTAACATGATGAATGACTTAAAAAATACGGATCACATATATAGGTATGATGACAGGTGGGGAACTATATTTAACTTCAATTAATTTGTTAATATTTTATATCATAAGTTCTCGAGATGGAACATGGATTGTATCACAAGCCTAAAGAGGTACATATGTTATAACCAAGTACTAAATAGGTTCACATGTTCTGTCCTAAGACTATAGAGCTATATGGAATATACTCCAAGGGTCATAATGTGGACTAGTTTATTTCAATGAATAAATAGGTATATGGGTTAATGATATATCCTTAAGAGGCATACAAGCTGTATCCCATGCCAAACGAGATAACATCTGATATTATCACATGCCCTCCATGATTTGGGAATTTGGTATTGATTTCTAATCCACTAAGTGATTTTATATTCATATGTGTACGTATAACTCTTTTAATTGATATTTTGTATAATTTTCATGTTTCTATGAATTAAGAATTTCCATTTAGGATCAAATGATATGATATGATTTCAAGGACACCCAGATGACGTTATCATGGTTTTTTGGTCCTCTTGATATTTTTGTAAGATATTTAACTCCTTATCTGTGTTTCCTCACTTTATTATAATCGTACACATCAAGTTCATTGAAATAGTTTCCATTTGGTGTATTTATGATCAACCATATCATATGTTTCTATTTTAATGGTTATGAAGATAAGAATTGTTTGAAATGTCAAAATGTTATTCTTATGTGAATACTTTTTAGAAGATTCTAAAACATGTTATTGTTGAATTAGTTGCTTTTATAGTGGGTAAAATGTTTATATCATATAAATTACATTGGTTTTTATTTAATGTTATTTTGTATTTCTCTAAATCTATAAAATTACATGGTATTAGGAATGCATTGGAATTAATTTTATTCATTATATCTTGCGATTATATTTTCATGACTATAGGATTTCATAGATTGCATCACATAATGGTATATATAAAATCATTGGTTAAGATGTTATCAGTTGAGGATAAACTAAGAGTTATTATAGTTATTAATAATTTATAGGTTATGGTTGATCAATGTTTCAATGTCATTGATAAATATTTTTGTTGTTCATTTTGAAATTGTTTTGTTAATTTAGGAATTTGATAATATATTTTTATAAAAAAACATAAAAAAATGTATATGTATTGGTTGACATCCAGATGCTTTGATAAATTAGGGAAATTAGGGAAATCTTTGAAATAATTTTCCAATTTGGATTCAACATGTATATGTAGGATATAAAATAGGTATACCAATGTGTATCAAGCCTGAGAAGGGGTTTTTAGGTATAAAATTAATGGGAATATATTTCATAAAAAATTAATCCAAACTACCCAACGATTTTAACATTCCATGAGTATATTACTTAATTAATAATAATATATTTACGGATCATTATGAAGTATTAATTTATAAATTACATTATTGGATTAGATTTTCAAGTATAATATAACACAATGTGTCCCATGTAGAAACATTAGAGATTTTGATTGAACCAAATGTGACATAATTAGAATGAATATATCATTGAATTAAATTAAGGATTCATTAGTGAATTTATATTAATTTTATTTCATATTCTTATGATTATTTACTCTGTATTTATTCGATATTATCCAAATTATTTAGGTTTTGGAAATAGGATGAAATAAGACAACAAAAATGAATCTTGGAAAAGTATGTATCTACTATTAAATGTTTCATATAATAAAATAGGGGGAAACAATTAATTGTTTAAAGAATATATAAAACTATTGTTATGATAAAAATGTCAATTTTTCGTTTCATATATATGGTATTGAAGTAAACATCTTATAATAAATTAAATATTCACAATCTAGACTATTTTACAATGTTAATTGTATATATAAATTAAATTCATGTATATTCTAAATGTTTGGTTGATTATATGAGTCATATGAGGTTTTTTCTTCAACGTTTTAGTTTAAAATGTTTGGATGTATACATTAAATAGTATCAGTGAGCATGAAATGTGATTTTAGGACAAGTATATATTTTGGTGGATAACTATTGAGGTTTAAAAGAATGAGGGATGGGTAACTCCCTGTTTTAATATATGCTTGATATTGATAAAACAATTGTTTTTAAATTTCAAAAATCTATGTCAGCCAATATTAGTAACATTGGGATTATAATTCAATCCTAATATTTTTGGTGATGTTTATCACATTTTTTGGATCATGATATCTATTGAATATTATATAACACTATGATATACTGGTTAAATATTTATGTTAAATTTTAATGAAATATATGATTTTCTAATGATTTAATATATTATATATTCAAATGGGTTTCAAGAAGATATGTGGTGGATGATATATTATTATGGTATATAAATTGTAGCAAACATGTTTTTAGGAGTGGATAATTTTACTTGTATAAATATAAGTTACTCTATAAAGCCTAATAGAGTACTTTGGATGTCAAATTAGTTTTTATATCCCGATTGGTAAATATTTTTAGAGTCCACCCATTTGAATTCATCAAGGATTAATAAATAAAAAATTTTGGATGGAATTTATTTTATGGGGTAGAATCTAACCAACCAATATTTTGGAACAATTAAATTATTACTATCATTAATAGCTAATGTCACATTCAAAAATAATGTAACACAAAAACTATGTAAAAAAAATTAAATATTAAAATTCAATGAATAATTTGATTGTTAGTAGATTAAAATATTTTAATCAATTAAAATAATAAGCAATTACTATTTTCCTTTAATTTATTGAAAAAACATACATTTTGATGAAAAATATTAAAAATGTTATAGTATATTGGAGTAATAAATTAAATTGATTCAATTAAAAAAATTATTATAATATTTAATACTTTGTATTAAATTTATTATTTCAATACTAAATTTATTATAAATGTATAATAAATCACAGTAAATACACATGATGTTTATGTAGTGATTTTTATTTTAAGAAGGATTTATTTACATTTTTTAATTCAAATAAGTTAATATTTTAATTTAATAATTTTTATATGAGAAGAGTATTATCAATTTTCAATTATTAATGGAATTATATATTTTAGTTTTTTATATTTTGTAATAAATATTCATTTTTAGGTGAATAGTGAAGAACAATTGTTTTACAAATAACATTACTTTAATGAAATAATTTTTTAAAAATAATTAATTTTAAATTCATTTAATATTTTTATAAGATAAAATTGGTATTTTATATATAAATTTATAATTAAAAAATAAATAAATTAGTTATCATTCCCATAATTGATATTTTTTTAACTATTTTAACAGTTTTTTGACGAAATTGTATTTTATACATTATATAAATGTTATATTAAAAATATTTTCAATAACTTTTAGATATTGAATAATGTAAAAATTATTTTATTTTTATATTCATTATCTTAGAATTATATAATAAGGTCCTAAAATATTTTATTCATAAAGGATATTTAATAGGTAAAAACTAGTTACACTTGTAAAATCAAAAATGATAATATTAAGAATCTATGTGAAGGTGACTTCAATCATGTTATTAATATATTGTGGAAAGTATTTTCTATTCCATTATAGAATAAATAATCTCAATTATCCACTAATTGTTAATTTTGTAGCCACATTTTTTTAGATTGATATCCCATAAAGGTATTTTTTTGGATATTTACAAAAACTTAACCCCTTTTAGAATCAATCACCACAAGGGAATAACCCCCTTTATAGTGTATATAATCCAGGAGGTGAAGTATAAATTTCAACCCACCCATTTTTCATTTCTATTTATATATATTCAATTAGATCTCTTATAATCACATTAAATAATATTAAAATGACTACATAAGTATATTTTTTATACTATTAGGTTATTATAATGATGTTAAAATCCTTAAATTCCTTCCCAAGTCTTTTCATAAAAAGGAAACTGTCATTCATGCATTGTGTATACTGCCACATCCACACACAAAAACACAGTTTATTGTCCTTTGAATCCATATAAGGATGTTATTATTATGTAATTTAATATATATATATTATATTTATTTCATTATTGTAAAATTTAATTGGTGAATCATGTTTCATAGTTTCTCTATTCCATTGAATATTATATCACTATCTATGTGAATGTGTGGATTACCACCTTCGTAGAAAAATTTATTTTAGTACCATTTTCATCCCCATGTTATATGGATGGTAATGGTAATGTGGTTAAATGCTAAATACTACTATTAAGATATAATTAAGGTTATTATTAATAAAATATAATATATTAATGATAAGATAAATAAAGGGGCATAATAAATTCAACAGGTCAAAACAAACTAACATAAGGGAAAACATTATCGTTGTTTTATGAAATTGGATTTTATGAATTATTATATTATTATTAATATTTCTAATAATAATATATCATATTTATGAACAATAAATAATAACATAATTTGTTTGGTAAAATGTTATAACATGAAAACCACCCCATAATCATGCATTTATCATGACATGTTCATTTTTGTGTTGGTTTAAGCATCTACATAAAAAATGCTATGAAACAATATCGTGTAATATTATAGAAACTAAATTAAAAGTATAAGATGATATTAATATATATATATAATTATATTTTTTTGGTTCTAAAATGGTTATTTAATAATTCATAATGCTAATTAGTAAAATGAATTTTGTTCATTATGAATCTCAAAAGCATCCATGTTGTCGATTTCATCATCAACTACAAAAAAGAAACCCTAATGAACGAAATTTTAATCATAAAAAATTATTATAAAAATTTTATTTTTTCTTCAATAAACTATTACTAATTATAATTTAATATATCTTGAAAAAACTATTAAAAAACTAGTAAAACTGGTCAATGTTACAGACCCCAAATGTGGGAATATAGTTGAAAACTCGCTACTATATATGTAGTGATTGATTATAGATTAAGAGTATAAATTTAAATAAGCATGATTCTTTAATTTAAATATGTTATTATGATATTTATGTTTGTTATAAATGTGTTTATGTTTCCTTAATGAATGTGAAAATATATGTTTATGGTTTCCATCTCCAATTCAACTCCTTGTTTCTTTTATTTTTGTAATTTACACATAATTTAATTTATGTAGTGTATTGTAATGACCCACTAATTATAATTATCTTGACTGTACATCGAGACATTACTAGGCCATAAGCGATGTCCCCAAGATGCTAAAGGCTTGAAATAAATTCTAAAGGGTTTTCAAATACAGGTAGAGATGATTTAAAAATTATGAAATAAACCACTAAAAAAACCAACCATAACCAAACATTCACTATATGATGCATGAATGAATAAAAGACAACTCAACAACTTCATGTATCTCAAAACCACATCAAGGTAAGAAAAAGAGGATGAATAACCATGTATCAAATTACACAGTGAATAAACTTAACAAGACTATACAATGACATCATGTCTTCATGGTCTAAATGATCCAAGCTCCACAATCTCTTAATATCCAAAATATATTGAGGTAGTGCTAAACACGTGTGAAATATTTACTTTTCATTTCTCCTAGAAGATAACATCTGCAAAAGCAATAAAGTGAAAAAGCATGGGTGAGTATAAAACTCAGTAGGTTTTCCCCTTTGAATTTATTACTCACACAACTATGATAGAAGAGTTATAAACAATTATATAAAAAAATTTATATAAAATAATTTCTCTAAAATAGTTTATAACTAAATATAACCATGTTTCCAAAACAATTAATTTATAAAATCATACAAGTGAAATTGAAACTAATTTTCCCAGTAAGATATTTTTTCAAGAAAAATAACTAAAGAAGCATTAAAATCATTCCACAATATCCTTCTCTTGGCATACTCAACCATTCCAAAAACCCATGAAACCAACCTTTAATGCTACATTATAACAATTCCATACTAATGAGTGGTTTCTCATCAATCTACCTTGTCATCCCAAATTAATTGTTTCCCATGGGCCACTATCCCTTCTGAACCGAGTACAAGGTCATATTTCAACCATCCCTTTTATATGAAATATGAAATTTATATCTCGTGTTCCATTTAACCATGGTCACTAAGTACAAGGTCATATTTCAACCAAGCCCAAAAATGAAACATAAACTCACACGCCAATATACCCAATGATCATGACAAATATCCATTTTAATAAAAACATCCATTTTTCTGAAAACCAAATTTTCATCAAACTATTTATCAATTCCATCAAATCAATAATTTAAAATCATCATTTTAAATTAAAGAGGATAAATCACATTACACAATAAATCTCCAAGAATTAAAAATTTCCATAAAACCATAAATCATCACTGAATAAGATTTTTTCCATGCCTTTTACAAAAAATACCATTAAAACTCCCCATTTGAAATTAATATAATAAATTACAGCAAGATGATATTAGAGTAAATCCACATACCATGATGGTTTTCAAAAAACTCAGTAATGGATGAAGAATGCTCATAAAGGCTTATCAATTCTCCAAGAACGGCCTTAGTACAATTATCCTAGAAAGATCATGACTCAACATTGAATTATTTGGAATCCAAAAATGTAAATCCAGACACTATAGGTGAAGATTTGAGAAGGAATAGAGATTGGAGATGTATATCTATGAAGATCAAATAAAGAGTGAAAAATTAGTATAGAATGGTGACATACCTCAAGAGTCAGATCAAGATTCCAAGAAAGCATCTTAGATATCATTCTCTTCAATGAAAACCACCATTTTATAAAAAAAATATTAGGAATGGGGTTATTTACCCGAAACAAGGGTTACTAAATTATCCACACAATTGGTCTTTCCATCCTCAGAATGTAGAAAACCCTTGTGGGACGAAAAAGAGTTCTAGCCATACATCTTTCATTTCCTTATCATGATTCTATCTATCTTCCTAAATCTGAACAGGATTCCATAAGACCTGCACTAGGCTGACGCTTTTCCCATAGAAGACATTCTCTTGTCTATCCATGATCAGAACGAGTAAATGTACCAATGATGCATCTGGTTCATGGTCAATGTGATCCCATCTGATCACATGGTCAGGATCATGGTGATACATTTTCTACTGGGATACATGGAACACATTATACAACGAGCTAAACCATAGTGGTAATGCCAACCAAAATTCCATATCTCCAACTAGTTATAGAATCTTGAAATGGCCAATGTATCTTGGAAATAAATTTCATGCATCCCAAAATGACGATGTCCAAGCCTTGGAGATATACTCAAGAATACATGATCACCCACAGTGAATGAAAATGGTCTTTGATGGTGATCTGGGTAATATTTTTGACGACTCTGAGACATCTCCATACTCTTTCTATAAACAATATCTTCTCAGTTTTTTCTTGGAAATTTCTTGGCCCAAATAGTATTGTTTCACCCATCTCCACCCAACACAATGGAGAAAGACATAGACACCCATACAATGATTACAATGGATCGATGTGTATCGTGTCTTAATTGATGTTATTGTATTATAATTTCACTAATGGTATATGCTCTTCCTATGAGCCACAAAAATCTATTACTCAATCCAGAAACATGTATTCGTACTTTTGTATCGTCTGATCGGATTTCCCATCCGTGTGAGGATGATACGAAGGGGTCATAGTCAACTTAGTCCTAAGGTATTTCTAAAAAGATTTATAGAAATGATATGTGAACCTCATATCTAAATATGAGAATATTGAAATTGGTACAACATGCCTCTTTACCACTTCTTTGATATATATTTTTGAATGATCTTCCACTTCATAATTTTCACGAATTGGGATGAAATGGGCTGACTTTGTAACGCCCCGACCCTAGTAACCCAGAGTCGGTGCATTACATTAATACATTGGAATGATTACAAGGAATCAAGTCTCGAAATGACCGATTAGTTTAGCAGTCTTGGAAAATAGATTACATACATGAATGTTACATTACACTTCATAACATACAAAACAACATAGATAATCCTTTATGAATGCCATTATTCCCTTGTCTTAACCCTTCTTATCAATCACAATATACTTCTTAGAATCCTGGGAAAAAATAAAACATTGAAAGGGGTGATCTCAAATGCTCCATAAGCGTAAGCAATACAGCAGAAACATTTATAAATAAGTATAAACATTTAAGGAAATGTATAACTAAAACAAAATCCTTTTAAACTTGAACTTCAACATAGTATGACAAAAGTAAAATAAAATAATGCCATTTACTTATTCATATGGATATTCTACTAATCGAATAATCACATGCAATATCAATTACCACTTTCATAATGATGGAATGCATAATGCCAGACTATCATAACCACATAGCCAAGGCCTCGTACCAAGACTACAAATAAGATTTTTCCAAGGCCTTGTGCAAAGACACTAGTTTGTCTCATGAGACCTATCAATGCATCGAGGAGCTATAGCAGGATCCACCCGACACATATTAAGTCCAATGAATTCCCATATGAAAATGATTAAACAGAACATAAACATTCGTATTAAAACTAGCATACGAAATGTCAATACATTCTCCATAAACCACGAATGGTATAAAAATAACACATCCACAGTCAAACATATCACAAATCCTTCAATACATTATGGAAGTTTTGTATCATAATAAATCAACTTCATATAATCATAAAATCCATCAAATGATGTTGACATAGATGAAATAAAAACTATTTGAGAGAAATATCTTCTTTTTTTAAATCATTTTAAAGTCCCAAATTTATTAATCAAAAATAGATTTTTGAATCAAAGCGTCCCATACCACTTTGAAACTTTTGAAAGGAATTAACATTTTAAAAAAACATTCATGTCCATATAATTAAATCCTTAAAAACCATTTTGAAGACATGGACATTAATTAAAAATATTTAGAAAGATAAATCTTTAAAACATTTAAAATTCTGATTTTGATAAAGAGTACCTTTCCGAAATTCATAAAATATTCATTTTGAAATCATTTAAAAGTCACATAATTATAAAATAAAACATTTACATTGAAAATATCCTTGTAATCTTGTAAGGGATGCTTTGAAAATTTTATAACGGCGGTAAATAGCCACAGCCGCCGTATATGTTAAAAAAACATTCTTACCTTAATTTTGTCGAAATGGTTAAAAAGCACTTTGTTTGGAAAATGACAGAAATATTCCTTTATAAACCTCTTATAAAAAGTCATAAAAGGGTATAAATGACTTTAACCCATATTCTAGTAAATAGTAAAAAAAAATTGAAATTCATTTTTTAGAAACATGGATGTGGATGGTAAAGAGATCCCAGTAGATTATTACGTATAAACAACCTCGGATAATGAAGAGATTGTGAAATAACCCTTACCTTGTACTTTTCCATGGTTGGGGTAGGTTAACCTCCTGTATAATGGCCAAATAATTGTTATTAAATTATTCAATAATCATATATATTAATATGATATCATATATGATCTTTTAGCATTGATTTGTTAATAATATCATTGAATTATCGTCGTTTCGGGTGTTAACTTACTCGTTTTCTTTTATATGTTTTGTTACATAAGCCGCATTTGTTATGGATAGGTTGTATCTTATTCATATCCAGAATGATATCAAGTCCCTAAACATCATTTTTAAATCATCAAATGATAATTATACTTTAATGGATGTTATGGAGAATGAATCTCATCGCGTTCGTGGAGACGGTAGTCCGTACGTACGCACGAGCGACAATATCATTATTTTGATATTAAAATAATATATAAATGGATGATATATCATATATAAAGAATCATTAACATGTTATATTTATTATTTACATGAGTTACACATAATTATTATACCCATCCAAATAATAATATATTGAATAACAATTATACCACGACGTGGAGACGGTAAGCCGTACGTACTCACGTATGGTGACATGTTATTCAAAGGGTGGATAGAATACTGAATATGGTTGTACCATATTTATAATAACATCATAGTATATATAAGATATTGGAGTTATTATTTTAGAATGGTAATAACAAAGAAAGAAGAAGTGGAAGAAGAAAGGAACATGAAAAGGGGTGGTGAAACATTACCTCTTCTTTGGGTTCTTCTTTTTGATTTGATCAAAAGGGATCCTTAGGTTGGATTTATGATCAAAATAAGGCCTCTAGGTTGTAGTGAGAGAAGTTGGGAAAGTATTTGGGCATACTTTTGACGAACCAAAAGGCTTTGAAGGTGTGAAGAAATGAGAAGGAGGAGTTCCCTTTTATAAGAGGGGTGAGGGGCACCTTTGGAAAAGCTAGAAATATTAATTTATAATAAATTCATATTCAGTTTCTAATGGCTAAAAAGTTGATTATTTAAATTTTAAGGTGGGGATAGGTCGAAAACCACTAAACCAATAGAATTTAGACAGGTTTGAGTCATTATATTAACCTTATCTTTAAGTATTAACTCTATGTTAATTAGTTTCACTTTTACTATGTCTCTTTGTATTTTTATATTATATGGTTAATAAACATACCATATACATCCCAGCGACCCCCAAGTGTTCCATTAATGACTAACCTATCATCATATAAGTCTTTTGTCCGAAACATAGATTTTTAGAAATTTAATATCAATTAATAATATAATATTTGTTTTAAAAACTCTTTTATGTCAATTTTGACACTATTCAATAATTGTTTTTTTTTTAAATCATAACAGAATGATTAATTCAAAAAAAGTTAATTGAATCAATCCTAACATTTCATATTAACCTATAAAATTAGTCTAATTCCTAAAAAGTCTCAAATTATATTTATTTGTCTATTTATAATATCAATTATTTTAATCTTTCACTATTATGGTAATTACTGCATCATCATTGTGTCATATGTAAATTAAATTATTTAAAGTATAAAAATTATAAATAAAATATCCTTATGTAGGAAACCTTTTTATCTTTCTAATGAATATTTGAAATCGAATTTATCTTATGTATAACCCTATATTAAAATTTTTTTAGTAAATAAACTTTGATTTTAACTCTTTTAACTTTTTTTTGAATTAAATAATAATAAATGTCCTAATCTAATCCAAGTGGACCTAAATGATAGTATTTTATTCGTAAGGCTGTTTTTGTCGAGATACACTTGTCCAATAGAATTAGGACATGTGTTAAGATAATATTAATATCATTTTTACCCTTAATTACCTTATTTACTTTAAACCGTGGTAATAAAAGTAAAAAGTTACTATTCCCCAAAAATTATTTTCATCTCATTGAACCACATTTTACTTCTTTATATTAACCATGTCTCTTGCATTTTTGAAATTCCAATCACAGAAGCGGTAAAATTAAGTTTTATGAAAAATTCAGTTTTTTAACTACCACTTAGCAGTTTCACTATTCATCAAAAATTGAAGTTTTTCAGAACAATGCCAAAATTTAACCCTAAGATATAATTGATATTCCGAATTCAAAAATGATGTCTATTTTAAAAAATTCCAAACATATAATTTTCATTAATTAATTTTATAATTAATTCCCGTTGTCACAACAAATAGTGTGTTTTTAAGAAGCAATATATATCAAAAGATTGACAATTGTTTAGGTCCAATTTCAAAATGAAATTAATTCTAATGAATACCATTGGATAAAATTGTAAAAATATATTCTAATTATACTTTAAAACCACTCAAATTCATAATTTATCTCTATTAATTATTTTGATTAAAAAAGTTGTTTTTAATTCAAATTTATTAATTTTCACTATTCATCAAAATATGAAAGTTATCCGAAAAGTACCAAAATTTCACCTTTGGATAAATTCGATACTGCGAATCCAAAAATGAAGTCCATTTTGAAATATAAAATATATTTAATTTCAAAAAGTAGGTATTACTATTCATAATGGCTAGTTTGATTGGTTGTGGTGTGTGTTAGAACTCAAAGTTGCGTACAACACACGCTATTGTATCATTCAAAGGAAAGCGTACTGTGGAAGCTTGAGATGTTTCATTTTAAATTTTTGATGTCCCCATTTAGTCAAAAAGTTTAAAATATTGTATTTAAAAAGGGTTCACTATTAAAAGTTGGTAAAAGTGCAATACTGAAAATGAATTTGTTCTTACATTATATCTAAGAAACTCATAATATGGATTCTAAAATTATAAGGATTATATAAATTATAAAATTTAGTTAATACTATTCATAACCTCTTTTGAATGGATTTTTTGATAATTCATGGTGCGCTTGAATTCGGTGTTGCATGTAGTGCATGTTATTGGATTATTTTGAAGAAATAACACACTATGAAACGTTAGGGTGTTACATTCTCCCCACCTTAAATAAATTGCGTCCTCACAATTTGAAATTGTTCTTTGAAAATAAAAGGTTGAAAATAAAAAATAACTTTGTGGGAAAACAAAAATCGGAAATTGGGTTACTAAAATTTAGCCTTAAAATGAGGAAAAGAGAAATGAAAGGGTCACCACAAAATTATGATCTCCATTAGAAGAACATTGGTGGAAATTAGAGGCATATAATTGGAGGAAAAACGTAAATATTTATAGGTAGTGATTGAGGTCATCAATCACAAACAAGTATAAAATTGAGGTCCTTAAATTCATCAATCTATGATGATTTAAAATACTATCGATTCAACAAAACATAAGGTATTAGGAAAACACATTTTTGATGTTTCAAAATATCTTAGTTGAAATCCCACATCGAAAAATGAATTAATCAGGCCTCTATTTAAAATAAAGAGTGGAAAGTATGAAGATTACCGAAAATAACACATACTAGGGTACCATGTAGGAAAATATGGATATGGAAGAGAAATCTAACCATCAATTATCTGATGGAGAGTGGTAGAGAACATGGCTATGAAAAGTCCACCAATCCCAAAGCCATAAATTAGTGATGATTTAAGGAACCATCTAGGACAACATTTTTGTTCTAAGTTCCTTTTCATAATGTTGAGGAATTTATTTATGAGATTGGCTAACATCATAAGGAGATATACTTACTTTATAATTAAAGTTTTATTCATTAATAAATTTCTACCACAAACTCATCTTTCACTCTAAAAGATAATGGAACGTAAAAAAAATTCTATATATACTATTCATACAGGGTTCCAAAATAAACGAATTTATAATTCATCCACCAGATCTCTTTAAAAAAACTACATTATTTAATCCAGGACATCTCGTGGGCCAGTGGTAGGTGATACACCCTTGTCGCCCTTCGGTAGTGGGTTCAAGTCTCGAGGCCTTGCCGGACGTGACGGGTTGCCGCCCGACCTCCAGGTTGTCCTTTTATGGCAATCCAAAATAATCCAAACTAGAACTATCCAAAATACATCTGTCCAAACTCACAGTCAAAAATTTATAAGGAAGGTAAACATAATGTAGATCATTTTTACCCCGTAATAGGATATTAATACCTTCATCATGTATTCTTTTAATACATTGAAACATCTTGAATTACCATATTCTTTATTGATTACATTAATGCTCCCTTATTCCATATAGAATGTTGGATATACTTCATCAATACAAAAATGTTTTAAACCCCAACAATGATGGAATATACAAATCATTAATCAATATCAAGGTATTCATGAATATCCAATGTAATTTATCCAAATAAATCATGTATTATTTCAAAATCACTACCTCGGTATCAGAACTATATTATAATTTGTCATTCTCTCAACCATATATTTCCCAAAAAAAATCCTGCTATTGAGTCACTTTTCTTTGTTCCACACAATCTCAAGTCCTTAATGAAATAGTACTGTAGTACAATCCTTATATACTCCATAATTATTATAACAAGTACATTGTTGATACAACACTCAATTGACATAATCAACATAAGAAATCTAATCATTCCTCTTCATCTGTGGTAGTTTCATAACATGATGATTATACAATAGCATCATTTGTGGCATGGTTTGATGGCTGGGACATAGGATCACGTAGTGTCCAAACTCCTTGCAAATGAAGCATTGTACATTTGAAACCATTTTCTTACCCTTGCAGTCACGTACTTTGTGCCCTTTTCCTCCACACTTATAACAAACTCCCATTCCATTCAGACAAGGTCTACGGTGTTTCTTCCCACAGTTATCACATATGGGGAAATTGTTCTTTTCCCTCTTCCCTTTATCCATATTCTTCTCTTCCATCCTTTTCTTCTCTTGATTCCCTTCAAAGCCATAGGACTCAGTAAAATATTTACTTATCTTATCAACACATGATATTACTTCTTCATATGATGATAATATATGGGAGACTATTTCTCTTATAAATTCTGGCTTAAGACCATGAAAGATATGATCCTTCTTTCTCTTTGGATTATGTGCATTGCTGGAGTTATCATTCGTTCTACTGGGCGCCATTTCTAAACAATGGCATACACTAGATTAGTTTATGAATAACAATACCTAATCTGAAACTTGTAAAACACATAACATATATTAAATAGTTTATGGATATAATCCATAATCATAAAAATGACTCCTTTGAGAAAGTATATACTCATAAACCCTTAATAATGGTTTGTAAAGAAAATTAGAATTATCCTAAGCATATCCCCCGGGAGTGTCGTAACCAAGAGTGCAGTAAGGCCCGTTGGCGTGCACCAGTTCACGTTCGAGTCTAGCTCAAAGCGGTGTTTTCAAGTTTTACCCCTAGGTACATCTGTTCCAGAGCCACCTCTACCTGCTCGTATCTAGATAGGGATGTATTGCTTGTAAAACTCACAAAATCTCTACAATACCAAAATTCTAGGAAGTTCTTCAGTACTAATCCTCAAGGTCCATCTTAGGTCAATGTGCTCTAATCAGAGTTTACCTAAATCTAGTTTCCAAGGTTTGTACTAAACTTTCTCTGATACCAACTATAACACCCCGACCCTAGTAACCCAGAGTCGGTGCATTATTTTAATACATTGGCATGATTACAAGGAATCAAGTCTCAAAAGACCGATTAGTTTAGCAGTCTTGGAAAATAGATTACATACATGAATGTTACATTACACTTCATAACATACAAAACAACATAGATAATCCTTTATGAATGCCTTTTTCCCTTGTCTTAACCCTTCTTATCAATCACAATATACTTCTTAGAATCCTGGGAAAAAATAAAACATTGAAAGGGGTGAGCTCAAACGCTCCGTAAGGGTAAGCAATACAGTGGAAACATTTATAAATAAGTATAAAAATTTAAGGCAATGTATAACTAAAACAAAAGCCTTTTGAACTTGAACTTCAACATAGTATGGCAAAAGTAAAATGAAATAATTCCATTTACTTATTCACATGGATATTCTACTAATCAAATAATCACATGCAATATCAATAACTACTTTCATAATGATGGAATGCATAATGCCAGACTATCATAACCACATATCCAAGGCCTCGTGCCAAGACTACAAATAAGATTTTGCCAAGGCCTTGTGCCAAGAAACTAGTTTGTCTCATGTGACCTACCGATGCATCGAGGAGCTATAGCAGGCTCCACCCATCACATATTAAGTCCAATGCATTCCCATATGAAAATGTTTAAACATAACCTAAACATTCGTATTAAAACTAGCATACGAAATGTCAATACATTCTCCATAAACCATGAATGGTATAAAAATAACACATCCACAGTCAAACATATCACAAATCCGTCAATACATTATGGAATTTTTGTATCATAATAAATCAACTTCATATAATCATAAAATCTATCAAAGGATGTTGACATAGATGAAATCAAAACTATTTGAGATAAATATCTCCTTTTTTTTAAATCATTTTAAAGTCACAAATTTATTAATTAAAAAGTGTTTTTTGAATCAAAGTGTTTCATACCACTTTGAAACTTTTGAAAGAAATTAACATTTTAAAAAAACATTCATGTCCATATAACTAAATCCTTAAAAACCATTTTTAAGACATGGACATTAATTAAAAATATTTAGAATGATAAATCTTTAAAACATTTAAAATTCTGATTTTGATAAAGAGTACCTTTCCGAAATTCTTAAAATATTCATTTTGAAATCATTTAAAAGTAAAATAATTATAAAATCTAAAATTTACTTCAAAATATCCTTGTAAGCTTGTAAGGGATGCATTGAAAATTTTATAACGGTGGTAAATAGCCGCACCCGCCGTATAAGTTAAAAATAATTCTTACCATAATTTTGTCCAAAAGGTTAAAAAAACATTGTTTGGAAAATGACGGAAAGATTCCTTTATAAACCTCTTATAAATAGTCAAACAAGGGTATAAATGACTTTAACCCATATTCTAGTAAATAGTAAAAAAAATTTGAAATTCATTTTTTATAAACATGGATGTGGATGATAAAGAGAACCCAGAAGATTATTACGTATAAACAACCTCAGATAATGAAGAGATTGTGAAATAACCCTTACCTTGTACTTTTCCATGGTTTTGGTAGGTTAACCTCCTGTATAATGGTGAATTAATTGTTATTAAATTATACAAGAATCATATATATTAATATGATATCATATATGATCTTTTAACATTGATTTGTTAATAATATCTTTGAATTATCGTCGTTTCGGGTGTTAACTTACTCGTTTTCTTTTATAAGTTTTGTTACATAAGCTGCGTTTGTTATGGATAGGTTGTATCTTATTCAAATCCAAAATGATATCAAGTCCCTAAACATCATTTTTAAATCATCAAATCATAATTATACATTAATGGATACGATGGACAATGAATCTCATCGCATTCGTGGAGACGGTAGTCCGTACGTACGCACGAGCGACAATATCATTCTTTTGATATTAAAATAATATATAAATTGATGGTATATCATATATAAAGAATCATTAACATGTTATATTTATTATTTACATGAGTTACACATAATTATTATACCCATCCAAATAATAATATATTGAATAACAATTACACCACGACATGGAGACGGTAAGCCGTACGTACGCAAGTATGGTGACATGTTATTCAAAGGGTGGATAGAATACTGAATATGGTTGTACCATATTTATAATAACATAATAGTATATATAAGATACTGGAGTTATTATTTTAGAATGGTAATAAAAAAGAAAGAAGAAGTGGAAGAAGAAAGGAACTTGAAAAGGGGTGGTGAAAACATTACCTCTTCTTCGGGTTCTTCCTTTTGATTTGATCAAAAGGGCTCCATAGGTTTGCTTTCTGATCAAAATAAGGCCTCTAGGTTATATTGAGGGAAGTTGGGATAGTATTTGGGCAGTGGTTTTCCGAACCAAAAGGCTTTGAAGGTGTGAAGAAATGAGAAGGAGGAGTTCCCTTTTATAAGAGGGGTGAGAGGCACCTTTGGAAAAGCTAGAAATATTAATTTATAATAAATTAATATTCGGTTTATAATGGATCCAAAGTTTATTATTTAAATGTTAAGGTGGGGATAGGCCTAAAAACAGTCAACCAATAGAATTTAGACAGGTTTGGGTCATTATATTATCCTTATCATTAAGTATTATCTCTAAGTTAATTAGTTTCACTTTTACAATGTCTCTTTGTATTTTTATATCATATGGTTAATAAACTTACCATATACATCCAACCGACCCCCAAGTGGTCCATTAATGATGAAACTATCATCATATAAGTATCTTGGCCGAAACATAGATTTTTAGGAATTTAATATCAATTAATAATGTCATATTTGTTTTAAAAACTCTTTTATGTCAATTTTGACACTATTAAATAATTGATTTTTGTAAAAATCATAACAGAATGATTACTTCGAACACAGTTAATTGAATCAATCCTAACATGTCATATTAACCTAGAAAATTATTCTAATTCCTAAAAAGTCTCAAATTATATTTATTTGTATATTTATAATATCAATTATTTTAATTTTTTACTATTATGGTAATTACTGCATCATCATTGTGTCATAAGTAAATTAAATTATTTAAAGTCTAAAAATTATAAATAAAATATTATTATGTAGGAAATAATTTTAGATTTATAATGAATATTTTCAATAGAATTTATCTTATGTATAACCCTATATTAATAATGTTTTAGTAAATAAACTTTGATTTTAACTCTTTTAACTCTTTTTTGAATTAAATAATAATAAATGTCCTAATCTAATCCAAGTGGACCTAAATGATAATATTTTATTCCTAAGGCTGTTTTGGTCGAGATACACTTGTCCAATAGAATTAGGACATGTGTTAGGGTAATATTAATATAATTTTTACCCTTAATTACCTTATTTACTTTTAACCGTGGTAAATAAAAGTAAAAAGTTTCTATTCACCAAAAATTATTTTCATCTCATTTAACTACATTTTATTTATTGATGTTAACCGTGTCTCTCGGATTTTTGAAATTCCAATCATAGAAGCGGTAAAATTAAGTTTTATGAAAAATTCAGTTTTTTAACTACCACTTAGTAGTTTCACTATTCATCAAAAATTGAAGTTTTTTAGAACAATGCCAAAAATTTACCCTAAGCAATAATTGATCTTCCGAAATCAAAAATGATGTCTATTTTAAAAAATTACAAACATATAAGTTGCATTAATTAATTTTATAATTAATTCCCGCTGTTACAATAAATAGCATGTTTTTAAGAAACAATATATATCAAAAGATTGACCATTGTTTAGGTCCAATTTCAAAGTGAAATTAATTCTAATGAACACCATTGGATAAAATGGTAAAAATATATTCTATTTATACTTTAAAACCACTCAAATTCATAATTTATCACTATTAATTATTTTGATTAAAAAAGTTGTTTTTAATTTAAATTTAGTAATTTTCACTATTCATCAAAATATGAAATTTATCCGAAAAGTACCAAAATTTCACCTTAGGATAAATTCGATACTCCGAATCCAAAAATGAAGTCCATTTTAAAATATAAAATATATATAATTTAAAAAATTAGGTATTACTATTCATAACGGCTAGTTTGATTGGTTGTGGTGTGTGTTAGAACTCAAAGTTGCGTACAACACACGCCATTGTATCATTCAAAGGAAAGCGTACCGTGGAAACTTGGGATGTTTCATTTAAATTTTTGATGTCCCCATTTAGTCAAAAAGTTTAAAATATTGTATTTAAAAAGGGTTCACTATTAAAAGTTGGTAAAAGTGCAATACTGAAAATGAATTTGTTCTTACATTATGTCTAAGAAACTCATAATATGGATTCTAAAATTATAAGGATTATATAAAGTTTAAAATTTAGTTAATACTATTCATAACCTCTTTTTAACGGCTTGTTTGGTAAGTCATGGTGCGCTTGAACTCGGTGTTGCGTGTAGTGCAAGTTATTGAATTATATTGAAGAAATAAC
Source organism: Viscum album (assembly GCA_963277665.1). NCBI lineage: Eukaryota > Viridiplantae > Streptophyta > Magnoliopsida > Santalales > Viscaceae > Viscum > Viscum album. Next base: position 921,090,942 of record OY728142.1, on the reverse strand, counting down.
ACACTATGAAATCTTGGGGTGTTACAGACTTGGTTAGATGATCCACTATCATCCAAATAGAATCAAGTTTCTTGAATGTTCATAGATGACCTGTAACAAAATTCATTTCCATATGATGCCATTTATACATAGGGATATGAAAAGATTGTAACATACTAGCTGGTCTCTAATACTCTGTTTTAACTTGCTGACAAGTTAAGCGCTCAAAGACAAACTCGGCCACCTTCCTTTTCATACCGCTCCACCAAAACTGCACCTTCATCACCTTATAAATCTTATTTTTCTCTTGATGTATATCCCATATCGAATGTTAGTAAGCATGAAGGAGTTATTCTCGACAAGCCATTGGTACAACCATCCTATCTCTTATACCAAAAACTAAACCCCATCATGTTTCCATCCTTCGATGGCCTCCCCACTATTGAGTTTTGAACTCAAAACCAGACATTCCACATCAGATGTTTGTGCCTCTTTGATCATTTTTACTCAATCAGGAATAGGCGTAGCTGAAAATAAAGATTCAACATCACCTCGGTCTTCATATTCCACATGCATGTCAGCTAAGACCGACATCAACTGTCATTCATTGGAAGCTTCTTTTTCCAACTGATCATATGAATTTATACTCAATGAATATTCCAACAAATTTCCATTCCCTATTGTGTACATCTAGTCAATGTAAACCATTTGGAGATAATTTATCAATCGTTTTCATCTCATATTCAAGTCAGGATGTGATAAAATGAGTTTCAATCTTCTTTGATTCATAAACACAATACATTAATTAACAAAGAGATATTTTCACCATGTTTTAAAATCATGGACAACTATAGATAAATCCAAATCATGTGTTGGGTAATTATTCTCAAGAACCCTCAACTGCCTTGAACTATAAGCTACCATGTGATATATTTTCCTGAGAACACAACCCAACCCAAATTTGGAATCATCATAAAAGACCATGCACCCCTATAGCGATTATGGAAAGATTAAGGCAGGTGTCGATGTATTCCAAACATTCAGTTCCTGGAAAGTCATATGAAATTCCTCTATCAATTGGAATATATCATTTTTCTTTTTCGGAGCTGTCCTTGGTGAAGCTAGTTGTTAGAAATCATGCACAACGTGTTGTTAGTAACCCACTAGACTAAGAAAACATTATATCTCAAAATCTTTCTTCGGTGGAGGCCAAGAGATAACAGCTTCTATCGTTTCATAATTCATAGAAACACCTTTATAATAAATGATCTGGCCTTTAAAATGAAACTCATGTATCCAAAAATCACACTTTCATTATTTGGCATCCAAACGGTGATCTCTCTTTATTTTTAACATTGCTTCCCAGTGCTCTTCATAGTAAACCCTTGACATTAAATAGTCTAAAATGTCACCCACAAACACCACAACAAAAGAATCCAGATTTTGATGAAATATATGATTCATCAATTAAATTAATACCTTTGGTTCATTTGTTAGAGAGAAAGTTATGACCACATATTCTTAGGGTCCATATCTACTTCTGATAGTTCTCTTCAGAATATATTCCTTCCAAACTCGCAATTGGTGATATTTTGATCGTAAGTAAATTTTTGAGAACCAATCTTCTCCCCTCAATTGATCGAATAAATCATCAATTTTTTATGTAAATATATATTCATAAATGTATCTTGGTTTATTTTACAATAATCAATTCACAATAGGAGAGTTCCAACTGATCTCTTCATGAACAAGACATGTGCTTCCCCCAGAGATGTGTTTTTCTTAATGAAAACATTAATTTCTAGCTGCTCGAACTCCACTTTCAATTATCTTGTCTCTGTTGGTTCCATCCACTAAGGAAGAGGGGAAATTGGTCTAGTCCCCAAAAGGAGATAAATCATAAAATCCACTTCCCTTAGAGGTGGTATCCCTAAGATGGTCTAGGGAATGTTTTTTTTAAATTGATCCAAAAACACTGGAAAACTATTTTCTTCGATCTCTTCCATTGATGCCAAATTTAATGTCACAAACTAGTATGATAACGTTCCAAACATTGGAGACACCATGCTCTTTTCATCATTCTTTACAATCATATCAACTCTGAAGAGATACTTGATTTCATCCTCAGTCTTGAAAGTCACTATTTTCCTTTAACAGTCGATTTGAGCATTAAAAATTTTAAACCAATCCATACCCAGGATTACGTCATAGACATAAATATCTAACATCTAGAAGTCCCATTCTAATTTAGATACATTCAATAGTTATAGAACAATATTTACAAAATAATCTTGACATTCCCTTTCACCGATATAAGTTTGTAGTATTATCATAGAATGATTCATTCCATGTTTAAAACATAGTGAATAAGATCCCCACTACCTCTTCATCTTTTTTCTAGACTTCTCATCTCCTTTAGTGAAGACAATAATATTTACACCACATAGGTTTTCAGTAGTGACAGATATCGTTAACGGAGTATCCGGTTGCAGTCCCAACTCAATGGTTTGAAAATCCTGAGTGATTCTTTGGAACAAATATTGGTCACATGTGGCTTGGGGGAAACCAAATTCTCAACAGCGTCTTCTGAAAAGTTCTTATGACACATATTGGGTGATATTATCTAAATAAACAACAAAATCCTTCAATCTCACACTCTATTAACTAGTGGATTAGTATTTAATTTTTTTCTCATCAACTATCACTACATTTTTTTTGAAAACATCCTTTTTCCACATTCATCCATTTTTGAAAAACTATTTTTTATTTTCAAAACCAAACCATATTCAAAATATATGAACCATTCTTTATCAAATTCTTTCCTTTGAAATTTTCTTTTGCATTTTTCAAAAATTTACACCATTGAAGAAAATCCTAAATCAATACTCTAAATGATATTTTAAATCCTTGTTGGAATCCATTCCTCTAAAATGGGTGTCATGCTCATCTTATTGGATAAACCCCTGACAATGTGATTCTTATATCCTGGAAGTGTATCCAAGAACTTATTTACCCAACTCACATGTAACATGAAGTTCACCATAAAAGGGTTAACTACATCCTTTTATGCTATACATTCCATGTCCTCATAATCCGACTCTTGTATAAAATTTCAGCCCAAAGGATAGAAAATAAGGAATTTCAACTCGAAGACAAAGAATGTTGATAAATATTTGTTATGAATGGATTGAAAAATACTATATCATTTATACCTAAATGGAAGTACCATACTGATTCCATTTGTAATGACCCACAAATTATCATTGGCTTGAGAGTTCAACTAGTCATTACTAGGCATTATGCGCCATCCCCTAGATTCCAAAGGCTAGAAATAAATGCCGAAGGGTTTCAAATACATGTGGGGGATGATTTACTCTATAATAAATAAACTTATAAACCAAAAAAAGATAACCAATAATTTACTATATGATGCTTGAAAAAATGAATGAAAACTCTAAAAATTAACATATCTGAAAAACACAACAAAGAAAGCAACAACGGAAGAATATCCAAGTATCAATGTACACAACGAATAAACTAAAAAAGAATCTCCAAAGACCTAAAGACACTATACTCCATAAGCTCTAAGATCCGCAATCTTTGAACAACCCAAACATCACGATGTAGTGCTAAACATGTGTTAATCCTTACCTTTTCCATTTTCCAAGAAGATATCCTCTGTAAAAGGACAAATGTTCCAAAGCAGGGGTGAGTATAAAAATAAGTAGGGTTTCTCCAATGACTTCCTTACTTATTCCACTAAAATAGAAAAGTTATAAACAATCATATAATTTAGTTTATATGAAAAAATATCTCAAAAACATTTTATTTCTAAATATAAACATGTTTCCAAACCCATCCACTTCCAAAAGCATACAAGTGCAATTGAAACAAATTTTCCCTGAAATATATTTTTTTAGAAAAATAACTAAACAAGATTTAAAATCATTTCACAATATCCATTTATTGGAATACTCAAACATTCCACAAACCCCTAAAACCAACCATGTGTGCTATTTAATGACTGTTCAATACTCATGAGCGATTTCTCATCTATCTACCAAGTCTTCACATTGTAATTGTTTCCTAGGTGTCAATAACCCATTAGCACAGAACACATGGTCATATTTCAACCAAGCCCCATATATGAAATATAAAATATTTATCCTATGTTCCATTTAGCTTTTGGCACTGAGCACAATGTCATTTTTCAAACAAACCCCAAAAATACAATATGAACTCACACACCAATATACCTAATGATCATGCCAAAAAACCTCTTCAATAAAAACACCTTTTTTTTTGAAAACCAGTTTTTCATCAAAGCATTTAACAATTCAAGAAAATTAATAATTTAAAATAATCATTTTAAATTAAAGAGGATAAATCACATAAACAAAAATTCACCATAATTTCAAAATTTCACTATAACATTAAATCATCACTGAAAAATATTCATTCCATGCTTCTCAAAATTAATCACATTCAATTAAAGTAATTTGAAACTATGGAAACTAATTATTGGAAGAGGATATGAGATTTAATCCACCTACCACAACGGTTTTGGCCAAACTCAGTAATAGATGAAGAACACTCAAGAATGCGGGCTGATTCTACTAGAACAACCATATTTCTCTTATACTAGAAAGATCATGACTCACCTTTGAATGATTTTGAATCCAAAAATGTAGATCTACCCACTATAGGTGATGATAGGTGAACTAATAGAGATTAGAGAATTTGTTATAAGAAGATCGAATAAAGCGTGAAAAATCAAGAAAGAATTGTGACATACCTCAAGAATCTGATCAAGATTCCAAGAAATAATCTTAGATCTTTTCATCAATCATAAACAACACCAGTTAACAAACATAAATAAATGGGTTATTAACCTAAAACAAGTGGGTATACATGTATACAATCCCTAACTGATATATTATTTCATCATATACACATTATTAATTTTTATTCAAGTTAAATTTCATTCTCTATCTTTTATGAGGATTTGATTTAATTTCTCCTCATTTTAAAATGGTTTCTGTTAACTAAATGTTTATTCACAGTTTTAAAATTATTATTACTGAATTTATTTCATATTATTTATTAAATTTATACCACAGAAATGAATTAGGTGTTATTTTTCATAAATTATGGTATTTAATATATTTACCACACAAACTATTATTCAAATATTTTGTACATCAAGACTATGTTTCCAGAATAGATTTTTTTGGTAACTAAAAAAATATTTTTGAGTTATAAGGTTTTCCTTGGAATATAGTTGGCCTATGTTCTATAAAATCATCAAATTTCAAATTATGTGATATTATATATTGTAGACTTATTTTTTTAATTTTATTTTTATTAATATATATTTCAATGAATTTATTCAATTTTCTTAAAGTCATAGTAGGTTTTTCCTTATTCTCAACATATATAAGTGTTGATTTATCCTCTATATCCTTATTTATCATTCTTAAAATGGTTCACTATTCATATTATGAAACCAAATAATATGTCAACTACTATGACTAACATATTTCAATTTATGAAATTAAAATATATTTTTTTATTACTTATTATTTAATGTGGGATCTCAACAATGGTTCATTCAGAACATCAAAATCTATTTAACTTCCATGATCAAATAATTTTTTATTTCAATCCAATATTTCCTTGGATACATTTAATTATTTTTAATTTACTTTTTTAATCCTTAATTTAATTCTTTACATAATTATTCACCTCCCCATTTATAAAATGACTTCTAAAAATGACTCATCACATCATCTCCTTATGAAATGATAACAAATTTATAATGAAAGTATCTTTTACTGATTTATTTCCACAGTACTCTTTAAAACACAATGATAATTATTTATTAAAGTTATGGTTGAGGAATAATAATATCTATTATTTTATGAAATAATTCATTTAGGTGATGATGTTTTTTGTATCATCTGAACTTATTCTTAGAGTAATTTATGTGATAATGTTTAAAGATATCATAAAAACGATTTTTCCCTGGGTAAATATTATTTTAATGAATGAATTTTAATTTATAGAAAATTTATTTAATGAATATTATGGGTTAGGACATAAAAACCATAAAATAAATAGTTTAATATTTTAACATCTCATGAGAATAAAAATTCACATTGTTTGTGTCCAAATAATGAAGGGTTATACATGATATAGCGCATTAGAAACAAGGTACACATTTTGTAAACCAAGCATGACGAGGAAAATTGGATTATTACCAAGATTAAATAGGTATACTAGTTATATATAATTATTAAATATGTTAATGAGTATTATTTGAATCCTAAAATGTTACATGAGTTAAACAACATATGTTATTTTCCAAATCCCACTATGATTTTGAAATTAGGTTGTGATTCTTTTTCCACTATGTTATTTTAGTTTAATTTTTTTATCATTATGAAATTTGCAAAGTATTCCAAATGACATTTATTCTTTAATTATTTAAATTTTCCTTCTATTATTCTAAGATATTATATGTATTTTATGATTGTTTGAGGAACCAAATATTATATTATTCACCTATTATCATTTTATAATAAATTCCTCTCTTTGTTTATGTTATCTCACTTGTTCATAATGTATATATTATTCATAATTCGAATATATCCCTTACAATGTGATTGGGATAAAAATTTATTATTTTTACATTTTCTAAGGTTATAAAGATAAGAAAATTATGAAACATAAAGAATATTGTCATATATAGATGTTTTTATCTGATTTTTTGAATAATATTTATAAGTTATTTAGTTATTTACAGTGGAATATATTCCCTTTTTTATAATAAGAATATTAGTTTTACTAGTGGGGAGTTTTTCTAATTTTATAAAACTAAAATCCTAAATGGTGTTTGGAATGTATTGAAATAAAATATTTCCTTTAGTTTATATAATTATGTGGTAAAATAAAATAGATATTATAATCAAATATCAATTTAGGGATTGTTTTAAATGATGTACATTTATACAAGTTTTAGAATAAATTTATGTGAACGTAATTATATTTGTATAATTAAAAGAACTGAAAATAATAATAATAAAACAATATTTCAGAGAATCATATAGTGTTCACATACAGAACAAAGTATGGATTATATGGATAATTTCAATTAATAAATCTATAATTATATATATAATCAATGTGACATGTCCAAATTAGAGGCCACTAAACCAGTCCCTAGGGTTGTCCCACTACATAACCTCAGGCACACCTCCCTGTATGCTAGAGGATGCTGGCTAAAAGAGAGGGTATAAAAGAACATATGGGGAGGCTATCCCCTATTTACCAAATTATTATATAACAAATAACAGTGATAATTGAATGAAATGATAGAAAAGAACCAACAAACAAGCACTATTAATTATTCGATAAATTGGGGAAAATCCCATAACCAAATTATAAATATTCTATATCTTGTCATATAATTTAATGAGATAAAATAAATTAAAATATATTGTAGAATCCAAAAAATGGGTTATGACACCAATTCCGGTCCCCTCCACTATGAAAAACCAATTTCAATAATCGAACCTTTATCAACAACACTTTTCCCTTCTCCTGACCTACAATAATAAAATCTGCTTGCATACCCAATGGTGGCATGAGTAGGGTCTGATTACAACTAAGTAGGATAACGCCAACAATGTTTATGAATTACCCATCCTAAATAGAGAGTGCATGAAGTTGCTACATAAATGAAAATATTAACAAATTAAAACTTAATTTACATTTTTTAAGAACAGTCACACAAGCATTTTCATAATTTGTTCCATGTGCTTGGAATTTACATCATTTACGCTATGGTTTTATACAATAAATTATTATTCCAAAGGGAATATTTTAAGTTCACTATATCCCAAGGGACAATATTTTCTCAAATAAATACATAACACTTACACTAGAGCGTCAGACCTAGTTGTCTTATCGAATGAAACAATTATGAGAATACAACAGGAATCCCCTTCCCTAAACCATGCATTATGTGGTGTGGTTTAGAGAATTAGTCCAACCCATCCTATGGGTATATATTCTCAAGTCAAAAAAACAACAACTACCAATATATTTTCATATGATTAATTATTCATTAACCATATATTCCATGTCACAAACCACACAAAATGAATACAAATTACATTAGAATCTCATAATAATTTAACATGTGAATTATAATCAATTCATATCCCATTATCACATTTACCAATTACTTTGTATAGCCTATTTTACAATTTACCTTCATAATTCTATAAAACATTTGTATAATCAACAATTCCAATATCTTTTAAAATTTATCATATTCATCAATTTCCATATGGAAACCCATTTATCACATTAATCAACTCACATGAATGTACACATTAATCATGTTCCTCATTTCGCATACATTAACCCACTTATACATTACAAGGACAATTCATAATCAATTTTTCAAAATCAGATTATTCCATACAACCTATTTAATATTAAGACAACTAATCCCTTATTCCATTGTAAAAATCAAGAGTCAACTATTAATATTCACTTTTCCATCTCAACTAACATACCAACATGTTCATCAATGGGATTTACATTACTACAAGTCAATTATATGATTAACACTATATTTTTCATGATTTGGAATGAAGAAAAAACTCTTGGGTCCCCATAAATTTATCAATCAACATCAATGCATGGAATAGAGATGATTAGAAATTAAATTTATCATTTATCCAACCATATTTCCAAATATATCTAAATTAATCATATTAAAAATAATAAAGAACTGTTATCATAACCACACATGAAAAAAAAATATAAACATCAAGACTATGTGATATAACATGTAGACAACATAAATAGATTCTGATGATGAATATACTCTTAATCATAGCCTTAGATATAAATTCAATAACTTTATGAAACCCTAACCTAATATCCTCTAGAAAAATATGGTTTTAGGGATTCAGAAGAAGAAGAATGAAACCTCGTTCCATAATCTAAAAGGGTGAAGAATGAAATGTGTTAGACTAACTAGATGATTCAATCTGCTACCAATGGCACTCCAAATGGACTAGAAATGAAGTAGATAAACCTGGGGGAAGGTTTGGGGGTTTATGTTCATCATTAGGGATAAAAGAGAAAGAATATGGAATAAAATTAGGCGAAACACTTAATATTAAAAGGGGAGAAATTGTAAAATATTACTTTAAATGGGGTGCATGGAATGTATACAAATCTTGAAAAACCAAGTTCTAACCGTGAGACAACCTGAATCCTAGTGGGTTACAAGTTGGATAGTAACCTGGGGAGCCCACATTGTTTGAATAACCACACATAAACCATGTGGAATTATTATAACCAAGCCGACATAGTTTGGCTTTCCCACATACATAGTTCACCTAAACATGAACCACTTCTCTTGGATAGCATAGATTGGGTCCATGAATTCCACTTACCAGGTTCCAATTATGAAACACACATAACCGAACCCCCAGAATAACCTTAGGATTTTTCATACACCCATTAAACATTTAATTTTCAAACAATAAGTGATTAAAACCACAATTTATACAATGACACACCTCCCCGAGAGCGTACAACGTCACCAACATATAATAGTTTTTCTTAGAGCTTCTCTCCCAAGAATCATTGAAATTCCAAGGTAAAGAGACTAGTCCACTGATCCCACATATCTGTCTCTCTATAAAAGTATTATTCCTAAGCATTACCATTTTTTCACAAAAACGTAACAAAAGGAACAATCTTTCCCTATAAGAGTTTTTCACTACAATCCACAATAAGAACTCGATGCTTCTTCAAAGGATGAATCAGCATGTAGCTCCACATCCTCAACATCAATCATCTAATATTGGTCAAGGTGATGGATCCAGATCTCACGCACATGATAAACATCATTTATACCACTACAATGATATTGAATATCTAGTTGGTATGCCAGTGGTCCATTAATCACCACAATATCAAATGCCCCCATGTAAATAGGCACCAATTTCCCATATTTCTGAATTTTATGGTGACCCAACATCACAAAAAATCAATGAACACCCTATACCAGACAAAAAAACTAACGAGTTCTATGATGTTAATCATCATACATCTTCATCATAATTTGAGACGTTCCTATATGATTCTTGATTCACTAAACTAGCATTGATGTTTCCTTTATGAGACTCAGTCCCAATAACTATTAATTTTCAACCTCCATCCCACATAATAGTTAACACTATGTTCTCCCGTGGAGATCCTCATATGGTTCCATCTAAATAAACCCATGGTAATCGTGGTTATATATAAACTCACAACGTGCCATGTGATTCCCTCATTATACACATAAATCTAGAAGGCATGCTGTCGATATTTCCTGTAGAACCTGAATAGAATCCTCTGACTACCCATCCCTCTATGGGTGGAAAGACATACTCAAAAAAACTGGGGTACCAACTACCTTATACATCCACTATGAGAAGTTATATTTATATGTTGATGCACTTTATGCAATAGTACGATCTCTTGAACATACATCTCACCAAACAAGTCAATACTGAAGGTATCTCAAATTATTTTAAATTGTTCCATTTTGGTCATCTATTGCAAAAATGCCTTGATTTCATCTTTCTTAGGAGTCATCATTAGAAGATCAACCAAAAATGTCATCCTCACATCATCCAATATTTCATTATGAAATGGTAAATGGCTATAAAAAACCACAATGTGGATGATTATCATCTTTTACCTATTGATAGTTATGAAATAAAACGATGAAACCGGCAACTTCCTTCTTTATCCCTTTCTAGAAATACTACCTATGAATATGCTTATGCATTTTGGTCAAAAGAGAACTCAACACCATCTATAAATCAAGACTCTGATGCATCTTTTCTTCCCATATACAAGTAGGCACGACAACATGGCCACACAAATAAACTATATCACCGTCACCATCAATACAAAGGGTTAGTGGCCCCACCATAAATACATTCCTCAAAAAATAAACACTTTTGATCCCAACACTACATTTACTTGATCCATCTATGAATGGTGGAATCAAATACAGAGGATGGAAGGTTCATCTCGCATTCTCCATTCCACACCTCTAGATGTGTCTTACCAAACAATGTCATCATAACTCAGTCAGAACTAGATTTATAAACATCGTAGTTTTGATTCATTAGACTCAACACACCGTTATCCTTTTTCCATTTACTAGTGTATATATTAGATTAAAATCATAGGAATGCATGTACACAACCCATATGTTAAAAAAATGATTCAAATCTTGATATTAGATGATATACGTATGAATTTTATGATTAGTGCACACAGTAGATTAATCTAAAATAAAGTAATTACCCAAACACTTTAAGGTATAAAATACTATGGAAAATTCTTTATCATGCATATCATAATTCATTTCATGTTTCCTCAAATAACAAGACCCATACACCACAACCTGAGCGTTCCCAACGAACACTTCCCCATTCCATAAACTAGATATATCAAAAAAAAATGGTATAACATATACTAGGCTCAAGAAGTATCAAAATCAGTGCATTAGTAATCATGTTCTTTAACTCCTACAAGGTATCCTCGCATGCATCATTCAATCAAAACTTGATGTCCTTTGTGGTTAATCCTAAAAGTGGTGTAGCCAAATGGGGAATGTGATCAATGATCCTTTGGCAATATCATGTTAATCCTTGATTTTTATGGAAATCATTAACATCATTTTTATTCTTCTAATTTATGACAACATAAACATTCTCAGTTTCCACAAAAAAACATTCCTCTGAGATTATGTGACCCATGAAATGCAATATATCATTCTACAATTGGAATTTGGATAAGATGGAATATACCTTATGCTCTCTTGGTGTACTCTGTAAAATTTCATGGTGTTTGTTACGACCTTCATGAGTCTTGGAGTACACCGAGATTGAATCAAAAAAATTAAATATCCAAAATAATACAGGTATTGGTGAAATATTCTATTCATTTAGGCTCTAAGCATTGTCATTTCATTAGTCAACCCAAACCATTTCATAAAAACACATACAATCCATACCTTCTCCTGAAGGAACTCCCTGGTATATCACAAGGTCGCACCCTAAACTAGTGATACCCTAATCTTAAATCAATCTTAGAGAATAGTAAATCATGTATTATCTACTCAGAATGATCTTCTATTTAATGTTGTCTGTATCAGTGATTAATGGTCATCTAATTTATCTCCCTATAATAATCACATAACATCAATGATATGTAGAAATTATTGGAAAATAGAGGATGAGATCCCCAAGGTGACATGTTGGGATGAATTAACTATTCATTCTCCAATTCAACCAATAGAAATTTATGTTCCTCAAGTTCAGAATGTTTTATTTTTTATGGTGGAATGGAAACGGGTTCTTCTCCCAATTTGAATTATATTATGAACTCGAAACATATCTCAAAAGGATATCCCATAAAGATAGAAGGAAACAAATCCTAATACTAATCCACCATAGGAGGAGAAACATGATTCAATAGTCACCTATCATTAAGCACAAAACTAGCCAATTTGGATGTGTGTTTACGCAGCTATAGAAAAACATACCTTGCATGCCCTGCCCGAATATCACATTCTCCTTGAGGGAAATACTTTTTACCCAAAAGGGGAATGAACATTACACTATGATGATAACAATAAATTTAGGCTTGGTATAACACTTTCCAATCATTTTCAAAAATCAGATCCAAACATGACATTTGAAGCACAAAAAAGACAAATATGAAATGGTACCCCCAAACATCAAGAGAACAACCCCCATACTGCCTAATATTTTATTCTCACACCCCTAATGGTGTATCAGTTGACATAAATCCACATAAAAATTCCATCGATAGGCCCAATAAAATCACAAATTGTGTATTTAAAAAAGAATTTGAGGTACCTATTTTAATTAATACACTAGAGATCGTTGAATCTAAAAGATCCATACATTGTAATGTCAATAATCCATCCATTCCCACTCCAGGTACTGGATGAACTATTTGACATTGACCTGCCCCTTTACTATGGGCTCTAGTCTATGTTCTTAGTGTTGTACTACATTGTTGATATGTGCACTCTCACCCTAGAATACTGTACCCATCACTAAATCCTATTTTTGTAGTCATTATCCAACTACCTTTCCTATTAAGGGTTAATATCCCCTTTCATACACTTGAAATTGTAATAGATCCACCACCCAACCCCAACTATCAAGGGTTTCTACAGAACCTCTGTACATTCCCCATTCTGACTCCCACTCGACAGTCAACTTGTGTTCATGAAAACTATAAAAAAATATTCCATGTCATTCTATGATGATTATAATTAAACTAGTAATCATATTGAGAGGACAATCATATCTTTTAACTACTCTTCAACATTCCAACCAGATGAATAGTTACAAAATCAGTATTTTTTCCCATGAAGTTAGAAACAGTGGTCTATCCAACTAGAATAACAATCCCAACTCTTGAGGCCTCCCTTATGTTCTCTTGTGAAATAAGTCCGTAGTGCACCTCTTCGAAAAATATCTTTAAACAAAATATATTGACCATGGACGGGATCATGCATCTAATACCACCATAGAAATTTCATTCCAAAGTAGCCTCTTCCCCACCTAGTATTGAAAGAAAGTATTTAAATTTATTAAAGAAGAAAACATAATCCAATACTAATATCATTCCCCTGGTCAACTTCATAAAATCCATAGACAACTCTTTTCTTGATCTCTCTTGATAGAAATTATCTTGAAACTATTCTCAAAAGTAATTATATATCATTCCAACTACCAGTTGATTTTGGACCATAATTTCCCACTTGGTATTTGGTGATCCTCGTCACATGTATTCTTCGAACATGAATCTTTTTTCTGGATGAGTCTCCAAATAATCCAATATCATCTAAATGGAATCTATATAGAAATCTACAGTCATGGTTTCGTCCTATCAGGAATAGGATGTAGGATCCTTCAAATAACAATCAATGGTCAAATCACACATACACGACACTACCCACCCTTGGCCCCTTTATATCATATACCCAAAATGATAAAAGTCAACATGGAACTTTACTCCTTTCTATTACCCAAAACTAATAGGATTTCATTCCCCAAATATAGAGAAGAATTATTTTTTTATATCCTCTTGTTAGTCAATCAGAACCCATTTCCATGTTTTAATTTCTATATATTTCCAAACATGAGTATTGGAACACATAAATAAACATTCCAAATTTTACAAAAAATAAGGCTCTCTACTATTCAGAAACAACTCATCATGCATAAATTATTACAAAAAATTTCGTCACACCTATATCACTAACCTCAACCATACCTACCACGGATCAAGGATTACATGGGTTAAACCATCATACACAATGAAAATACTATTACTAAAAACATTTTAAAAAAATACAATCTAACAACATTAATATTTTTTATTAGAAACATTTTAAATTTTATATGTTTTTATAAAAAATATTTTAATGCATTTAAATAACTTGATTATGCACAATTTATTATCCATTACTTAACATTATTTCATTTATACATTTTTCAATCATTTTTTTGATATACATGATTTTTTTCAAATTTCTTGGGAATGTAAAATATATTCTACCCTTCTTGTCCCACCCATCCATCCTATCTATTCCTATCAAGATGCATGCCACTTCAAACCCAAGGATCCTATAATGATACATGAATGCACACTCTCGTTCTATTTTGGGTCAAGATAAATGACATAAAATAGTCAGTTCACACAACAATTGACACGACCCGTCCTTAGGGCCCGTGCCGTGACTACCACAAGCCCGCCTTCCATAGGCCAGGGGCTGGCGACTAGGACCAAGACGTAAATCCCGGTAAAAAGGGAAGGCATTTCCTTTGTAAGTAAACAAACACCACAGAGCAAGAAAGCAGAAGAAGTGAACAATAAGTAAAAATAGAGTACAATAGTAAGTGCGGCAAAGTAAGTGGGCCAGTATACAAACCCAAACTGAAAGTAAAGTACAACTGTAAAGGGAAAAACAACAATTGAAAAGTAATGACGCAACGTCGAGCTGTCCACCTGACCTGAAGGGTGGGTACAGATAGCCTCCACTGCTCCTCGGGTCTAGCCGACCGCTCCGAGTATGTCCCGCCCAGTGGTCCACCTCCAGGTATCGTCCTGCTCCGCAAGCCGCAACCACGATCAGTGTTGTCCATTGTCTGCAACAAACACAACGTAGTGCGGGCATAGCCCGTGCAGGGGTGAGTATAAGCTACTTAGCAGGGACCCCGAGACCCCTGAAGGTCTCCCAGAATCCACAAAGGATAAACCACAAAGGAATGATACAATCACGAAGTAACATCCGACACAGATTAGGTATATGCCCATACTTATACCTAAGTCATCAATTCTCGTTCGACTCCAACATCCGAACCCAAGTACAACCCAACCCACACAGGAAAACAAAACGTATACCCACACAGGATAGCACAACACAATCCACAAAGGAAAGCAAAAAGGATTAAGCTCACACCAGAATACTTCTTTGTATGACGTTAAATATGACCAGATATTGCCACTAATTCTTCTAAGCTGTTGGAACCAGAAAGGATCGATAGGTACTAACCCCCGAAATGACCCACAAAGAATCTGACCCACGAAGGATCGATAGGAAACTAACCCCAGCAATGACCCACATAGGATCGGACCCACACATGATCTGTAGGCGCTGGCCCACACAGGACTGTTGAGCACTGACCCACACAAGATCGGACCCACACAGGATCAGTAGCACTGACCCACAAAGGATCGCTGAGTGTTGTAGTCGTTGCCGTCGAATCCATTGAGGATCTCGTCACAGTCGTCATCGAATCCACTGGGGATCCTTGTACTATCGTCATCGCAGTCGCAGCCAGCTCTAGGGTTCCCGGACACATCAAGCTCATTCGGGAGGGTCCGCTCCATGAGCTGAGAGGCTGATACATCAACTGACACATAGTCCAATGTTGATGTATCCAAAAGTTTCGTATCGTCAACAAGAACTCAACATTGCAGACGGCGCGTCAATCGGACGCCCGGTCTGAGAGTTATTGCATTTTTTGTTCTAGGGGCCCTAATTGGTTTTTAAGGCAAAACCAACCCGATCGTACTCCACATGCGTCAAAACCTCGGGCAGAATAAGCCAAAATATCCGTCTCACATAGAGGAATTCAACAATGTCGATGGCACGTCAATCATAAGTCTGAAACTCAAGATATGAGCGTTTCTTCTCCTAGGGCCCTGTTGGTTTCATGTACGAACCAACCCGGTCGAACCCAAAGTTTTCTGAAACCATGAGTGTGATATACTGAAACGACCGTCTCGATCCCAGGATCACATAACCACTGACGGCTCATCGTTCGGAGGCCCGTAGCTCATGTTATGAGAAAAAGACAGAAAAAGGTCCGAAAACGGGGGGTCTGGGCCTGGATCGACCCGGCCCAACCCCCCCTGGGTCGGCCCGAACAGGGTCGACCCGACCCGGGTCCGGGTCCAGGTCCGACCCAGCCGGCACGGCCCAGCCCGGCCTGGGCGCGACCTGGCCTGGCCGGTGCGGGAGCGGCCCGGCCGCCAGGGTCGGCTCGGACGGTTACGGCCGCGCGGCGTGGGGCGTGCTGCCCCCCCCCCCCACGTGAAGGAGAGTCGCGGCCCCGTGTGGGGCTTCTCGGTGTCACCGGATGCGGGGCAAGGCCGCATCCCTTCCTCCGCGGTCCCGCGCGGCCGCGGGACCGGCCAGCGCCACCGCGGCATCAGGCGCTGCGGGTCTTCTCGGCGGCGCGCCGGGCGCCGCCGTGCCGGCGTGGCACGCCGGCGGGGGGTTCCGCGGACAACCGGACGAGCTCCGGTGGTCTGATTTTCACGTGGTCTTCGCCAGTGTTTGTCTTGGGACTCATTCTTCCCTGCAAAGCCATCAAAATTATCTTGTGGCCCCGATTGTTCTCGCCCGCCAATCTGCGCATCAACGAAAAATTGTGGAGGGTTGTCGGGCCATGTTTTTTTGGCCCGCACCCTCCGCGTTAGGTGATATCAATTTGGAATAACAATCAACACATGAAGAACATAACAAGGCACAATTTTAATGAATTAAAATTGAACTTTGATCTGGGTTTTTTGTTTTAGAAGAAACAACCATGGGAATAAATATTATTCTAAAATAAAACCCCTACCTCGTCGATGTCGTCGGACAAGAGTTCTTCGCGGAATTGACCGTCGCGGAAGATGAGAATCGTCGCATCACGGAAGGGCGTCACGTCGTCACGGAAGGGCGTCGCGTCGGAGATCTACGATAGTTAAAGAAAGCACACTAATTTAATTTCATGAATTAAATCCATGTTAAGGATAAAATCCACAAATGAAATTTTAAAGATTTTAAATATCCTACCTCAAGTAGTTGATCGATGAATTTTCGCGGGGAATGAATGGTCGCGGAAGAAGCATCACGGAAGGAGAATCATTGGTGTTCTTCGTCTCCTTTCGTCGAAGGCCGACGTTCTTCGCGTTCTTCGCGTTCTTCGCAAAGAAAGATGAAGATCTTCTAGCATCAGAGATTTCTCCAAATCCTCTCAACAATCAACCCGTCAACAAAAAGAAAAGTTGTTGGTCTTATTTTATTATTATGCCAACAGTTTGAAAACATGTTAAGAAACGAACCATTATTTCAGTGAATTAATGGTAATGAATTAACCGTCCATTTAATTGGAGCGTTTAAGAATTTTAGAAAATTCCCCAGTTGACTTTCATTAATGAGGAGTTTTTCCGGGTTCGTTACTTAGAGGAAAAGAAACGGTGGGGTTCGTGCGGTCCCCACCTCACAAATATCCTACCAAGAGGGTAGAATATTTTGGATTGCACCCTATCCGCTTCAACCCAACTTAAGCAGCTTTAAGTGTCTTTATGTGGCTTTAAGTGAAATAAAATAAAGTTGCCGCACCACTTTATTTTATTTTCTTCACTTAACTCCCAAAATTTAAAAAACACACCCAAGAAAACGAAACTCCTAAAGATGCATTTCTAAGAAAATATAAGCGATGCGATTCCATCGGTGCCCTCAGAATTTGATTCCGAGCACCGGTTCAAAAGTTAGAAAAACCCGCTTGTTCGTTCACTGAACATACCCGAGCCAATCTTCGGAAAATGATTCCAGGCACACCGAGCCTCATAATTAGGTGCCGTCAGAACTGCGTTCTTGTAAAATTCCAAAGAAAATTAATAAAAACATTTCCTTGAAAATTATGGGTCTTTACATCACTCCCACCTCCGGACTTTACGTCCCCGTGAAGATACATCATAAACTAGGGAAACAAATGTGGGTACTGAGCATGCATCTGAGCCTCCCACTCCCAAGTGCTCTCCTGGAGGTTACCGTGCTTCCATATGATGCGCACTAGAGGAATCGACCATCCACATAGGACCCGCTCGTTTCAATCCCTGATCTCCATCAGAACCTCCGCAAAAGTCTCCCCATCATCAACGTCTAGCTCCCCATGGTCAATGATGTGCATTGGGTCGTGCAAATATCTCCTCAGTTGGGATACGTGGAAGATGTCATGCACTCGGTGCAACTGAGGTGGTAGAGCCAGGTGATAAGCCACCTCGCCAATCCTGCTGAGGACCTGGAATGGTCCGATGAAGCGTGGAGACAACTTGCCACCTCGGCCAAATCTCTGTAATCCACGTCGAGGTGAGACACGCAAGAAGACGTGGTTGCCATCCTCGAACTCTAGTGGCCTCCACCTCCTGTCAGAATAAGACTTCTACCTTCTTCTGAGCTATCCTCATCCGCTCCTGGATGACCAGGACCTTCTCTGTCGTGGCCCAGACCATCTCTAGTCCCACAAGTGCTGACTCCCCAGGGTCTATCCAACACAAATTAGATCTGTAAGGTCTTTCGTACAACGCCTCGTATGGTGCCATCCCGATGGTGGAGTGGTAACTGTTGGTGTACGCAAACTCCACCAAGGGTAGGTAGACCTCCCAACTATGACCAAATTCGAGGACACATGACCGGAGCATGTCCTGGAGAGTCTGAATGGTCCTCTCCGTCTGACCATTCGTCTGAGGGTGAAAGGCGGTGCTCAGACGTAGATGTGTCTCGAACGCCTCCTGCAACCCCTTCCAAAGCCGGGAAGTAATGTGAGCATCTCGATCGGAGACGATAGATGATGGAACACCGTGAAGTCATACAATATCCTGAATGTAGATACACCCCACGCTCTCCACTGAGCCCTTCTCTCTAAAGGGTAAGAATTGGGCCGACTTGGTGAGTCGGTCGACAATCACCCAGATGGAGTCGTGACCTCTGGAAGTGCGTGGAAGTCCAGTCACAAAGTCCACAGATATTCCGTCCCATTTCCACTCCGGAACCTCCAAGGGCTATACCAAGCCTCCTGGTACCCGATTCTCTGCCTTCACCTGCTGGCAGGTGAGGCATCGAGAAATGAACTCCGCCACAGTCTTCTTCATGCTTGGCCACCAGTGTTGTCATCTGAGATCCTGGTACATCTTCGCCACTCCAGGATGTACCGCCAAAGGAGAAGTGTGAAACTCTCTCAGAACCTCCTCCCATAAAGCCACGGGTACCGTGGTACGTCCTCTGAAAAGGACGTCGTGCTCTGCTCCAAAGGAGAAACCATCAGGTGCCTGACCTGGGGATATCTTTGCACGCCACGTATCACAGTTAGCATCCCCACGCTGTGCCTCTCTGACCCGCTGTAGTAGTGGAGGAGAGACTATGAGTGACTGAAGGAAGGCTGCTCCATTTCTATCCACGAAGGATATCTGTAAGGCGGCAAGCTGATCTGTCGCCTCCTCATGTAGCTGAATGCTCTTCCTCCTACTGAGAGCATCGACTACCACGTTTTCCTTCCCAAGAGTATAGACTATCTCAAAGTCATAGTCCTCGAAGAACGCGAGCCATCTCCACTGCCTCAGGTTCAGGTCCTTCTAAGAGATGATATACCTGAGACTCTGATGGTCAGAAAATACTGTAAAGCACTCACCCATCAGATAGTGTCGCCATGTCTTCAGAGCGAAGACCACTACTGCTAAATCCAGGTCATGGTTAGCGTAGTTCTGCTCATACGGCCTCAACTGACGTGATCCATAGGCGATCACTTCCCACTCTTACATCAGGACATATCCGAGTCTGGTCCCTGATGCATCACAGTAGACTACGTACCCTACTCCCTTCTCTGGAAACCTTAAGATAGGTGCACTGGTCAATCTCTATCTCATCTCCTGGAAGCTTTGCTAACATCTGTCTGACCACACAAAGGTTTTACCCTTCTTCGTCAAAGCTGAGAGTGGTGCTGAAACTCTAGAGAAGTCTGGCACAAATCTCTGATAGTATCCATCTAGTCCCAAGAAACTCCGCACCTCCGTCACACTCTTGGTTGGCTCCCAAGCTAGAACTTCCTCGATCGTCGTAGGATCCACTGCAACTCCCGCCTCAGAGATGACGTGTCCCATGAAGTGGACCTAACGTAGCTAGAACTAACACTTCGAGAGCTTGCCAAAAAGCCGGTGCTCTCGAAGTGTGTCCAGTACAACACACAAGTGGTAGGCATGCTCCTCCTCAGTCGTCGAGTATATCGAAATTTCATCGATGAAGACTATGACAAATCGATCGAGGTATGGCTGAAAGATCCTATTCATGAGGCCCATCAACACTGCTAGAGAGTTTGTTACACCAAATGGCATAACCAAGAACTCATAGTGGCCATACCGACATATGAAGGCCGTCTTCTGCACGTCCTTGTCCCGAACTCTGAGCTGATGATAGCCTGACCTGAGGTCTATCTTTGAGAACCACCGTGCTCCCTTGAGCTAATCGAGGAAGTCATCAATCCTCGGTAGTGGATACTTCTTCCTCACTGTCTCCTGGTTCAGGCGACAATAGTCGATACAAAGTCGCAAACTCCCGTCCGCCTTCTTGGCGAACAATATCGGGGAAGCCCAGGGTGAAACACTGGGTCAGATGAATCCCTTGCCCTGCAAGTCCTCCAACTATACCCGTAGCTCTCAAAGTTCAGCGGGGGCCATCCGATATGCTGGAGTCGATATCGGGGCTGTCCTGGGGTACAGGTCAATATAAAATTCTACCACTTTGCGGAGGAGGTAGACCTGGAACGTCGTTAGGAAAGACGTCCGCATACTGATCCACAATCGCAGGAAAACTAGGACTCCACATGTCAACTGCTCCTAGGATGAGGCTAGCCAACTAATGAGTGATGGGATTTCCTCTCCTCTGTAGAAGTCCATCCAATGTTACGAAGGCTCCCTTCTTGCCAGTGATGGTGAACCTGCTCCCGTCGGTGCATACACATCACACCATGCATCTAATACAATCAATTTGTGCATGGACTGTAGATAACCAATCCATGCCAAGATGACGTCATAAGGCCTCGAAGCCGCTAAAAGAAGATCCCAGCCGATGCTCTCGCCTCCTAGAGTAATCTCACACTATTGGCACTAGTGCGTATTCGTCGAGTCAACTCCCATAGGAGTCTCTAGCCATAAGGATCGAGCCAACGGCTCTGTCGGAATCTCCGAGCTCCGAACAAGGGCAGCAGCTATAAAAGAGTGACTCGCTCCTGTGTCTATAAGAATTGCAGCGAGGGTGGAATAGACCCAGATCGTACCTCGAATCATCTCGCGCGCGCAGTGGTCGTAGGCCTCTTCTACCTGGAGATGTGCCTGTCTCTGCCCTCCAGCTCCCTGTGGTCGGGGTGGACCTCATTGTGGTGGTGGTGGTAGAGCCTCAAAGCGTCGCCCACCACCTGCTGCTCGGACATCTCCTCTGCCTCATCCGCCTCCTCCCTGTGGACCGCCACGGTCGACCCTCTGCCTCTACCTGGGTGGCCCCTCAACTGTCTGCTACTCCTCGGCATGGTGGGTCGGGCAGTCACGAGCCATGTGGCCCAGCCCACCGCATGTGTTGCACTGCCTGCCTCTCGAAAGACTGGATCCACGCTGTGTTCCCCGCACTGCTGAGCCAGTGTCCTAAGGTCATCTGCGTGAGGGTCTGGTCTTCCTGGACCCCTGAGTCATCCGTCAAATTCCTGCCGCAGAAGACTCTGCTACGTGCCACCCCACGGTAGGTCTCGCTGCTGATGAATGCTCAGAAAGGAAGCACTCAATCAAAAGGGCTCGCTCCAATACTCATGTCTGAGTCGGAATGCTGAGGGAGATCAGCGATGCCCTGATCTCATGTCTCAATCCCTGCTCAAAGGTCCGGGCTCGGAATAATGGGTCCTGTACCATGTCTGTCGAGTAACGCGAGAGATCGGTAAATCTCGCCGAGTACTGGGGGACTATCAAGCTGCCCTGCCACAACTGAAGAAGCTCCTGGATGCGCACTATACGAAGGGTGTTCAAGACAAACTCTGAGCGGAAGAGGCCCTGAAAGTCTGTCCAGAGAAGAGATGCCTCATCGTGCACCTGGAGCATCAAGCTCCACCATCGGCCCGCTGTTGTGTGCAGTAGGCTAGCTGCGAGGATCACCATGAGGTCTGTTGGTGTCCACACTAAACGAAAAACTCGCACCACTGCCTCGAGCCAGTCCTTGGCTACCTGGGGTTCCGTCTCCCCGCAGAACCTGGGTGGTCGCTGGTGCTGAAACTCGTGTAGAGCTCCAAGGAGACATGCATCGTCAGCGGTTGGTGCTGGAAGCATCGGTGGCTCGGCAGGTAATGGTACCGCTGGTGCCTCAGCTGTCAAAGGGCCCTACACCGAGGCCTTGTCACTCAGTGGGCTGTCGTCACGCTCAACTCTCGGAACCCTAGTTGGCTGCCATCGTGGGGCCATCCTGAAAAAGGAAACAGATGTGCCATGGTCAGAACAGTATACCTGGTGAGCTGACACAAAGTAATCACAAAGAAAACATGAAATACACACGCAACTAATGTTTTCGTGTATTAAGTCGGAAATCAGAAGTCAGGGTCCTGGTGTACGGATACGTCGGCCGCCGCACCAACACTGGACTCCCTGGACTGATAACCACACCCAATACGCTAAACACTATTGCTTCACATTTAAAAAAGATCAGAGCCCCAAGTTCTGAGGTAGAACCGAACTCCTCTGATACCAATTTGTCATGCCCCGTCCTCGGGGCCCGTGCCGTGACTACCCCAAGCCCGCCTTCCATAGGATAGGGGCCGGCAACTAGCACCAAGGCGTAAATCCTGGTAAAAAGGGAAGGAATTCCCTTTGTAAGTAAACAAACACCACAGAGCAAGCAAGCAGAAGAAGTAAACACTAAGTAAAAACTGAGTACAATATTAAGTGCAGAAAAGTAAATGGGCCAGTATACAAACCCAACCTAAAAGTAAAGTACAACTGGAAAGGGAAAAACAGCAACTGAAAAGTAAAGCCGCAACGTCGAGCTGTCCACCAGAAATCCCACATGAAGGGTGGGAACATATAGCATCCACTACTCCTCGGGTCCATCCGACCGCTCCAAGTACGTCCCGCCCAGTGGTCCACCTCCAGGTATCATCCTACTCCACAAGCCTCAACCACGATTAGTGCTGTCCATCGTCTGCAACAAACACAATGTAATGCGGGCATAGCCCGTTCAGGGGTGAG
Source organism: Viscum album (assembly GCA_963277665.1). NCBI lineage: Eukaryota > Viridiplantae > Streptophyta > Magnoliopsida > Santalales > Viscaceae > Viscum > Viscum album. The sequence continues at coordinate 921,067,281 of OY728142.1, read as the reverse complement.
TATAAGCTACTCAGTAGCGACCTCGAGACCCCCGAAGGTCTCCCAGAATCCACAAAGGATAAACCATAAAGGTAAGATACAATCACGAAGTAACATCCGACACAGCTTAGATATATTCCCATACATATACCTAAGTCATCAATTCTCGTTCGGCTCCAAAATACGAACCCAAGTACAACCCAGTCCACACAGGAAAGAAAAACGTATACCCACAGAGGATAACACAACACAATCCCCAAAGGAAAGAAAAAAGGATTCAGCTCACACATGAATACTTCTTTGTATGACGATAAAGATGACCAGATATTTCTACTGATTCATTTAAGCCATCAGACCCACAAAGGATCGATAGGTACTAACCACCGCAATGACCCACAAAGGATCTGAACCACAAAGGATCGATAGGTAACTAACCCCTGTAATGACCCACACAGGATCGGACCCACACAGAATCTGTAGGCGCTGGCCCACACAGGTCCACTGAGTGCAGACCCATAAATGATCAGACCCACACAGGATCGGTAGCACTGACCCACAAAGGATTGCTGAGTGCTGTAGTCGTCATCGTCGAATCCACTGAGGATCTCTGCACAGTCGTCGTCGAATCCACTGAGGATATCTGTACTGTCGTCGTCGTCGCAGTCGCAGCCAGCTCTAGGGTTCCCGCACACAACAAACTCGTTCGGGAGGGTCTGCTCCACGAGCCGAGAGGCTGATACATCAACTGACACATAGTCTAGAGTTGATGTATCCAAAAGTTCTGTATCGTCAACAGGAACTCAACGTTGAAGACAGCGCATCAATCGGACGCCCGGTCTGAGAGTTACTGGCTTTTTCGTTCCAGGGGCCCGGTTGGTTTTCAAGACAAAAAAACCGACCGTACTCCACCTACATCCAAACCTTGGGAGGAGTAAGCCAAAAGATCCATCTCACTTAGAGGAATTCAACAAAGTCGATGGCACGTCAATCGGACGTCCGAAGCTCAAGATATGAGTGTTTCCGCTCGGAGGGCCCGATTGGTTTCGTGTACGAACCAACTCGGCCAAACCCAAAGTATTTCGAAACCTTGAGTGTGATATACTGAAAAAACCGTCTCGATCCAAGGAGCGCATCTCCACTGACGGCGCATCGTTCGGAGGCCCGTAGATCATGTTATAAGCAAAATACCGAAAAGGTCTGAAAACGGGGGGTCTGGGCCCGAACCGACCCGACCCAACCCCCCCTTGGTCGGCCCGAACAAGGTCAAGCCGACGCGGGTCCGGGTCCGACCCGGCCGGCGCGGCCTGGCCCGGCCAGGGTGGCCCGGCCCGGCCTGGGTGCGACCTGGCCAGGCCGGCGCGGGCGCGGCCTGGCCGCCAGGGTCGGCTCGGCCGGTTACGGCCGAGCGGGCGGGGTGTGATGCCCCCCCCCCCCCCCCCCCCGCGTGAAGTAGAGTCAGGGCCCCGCGTGGGGCCGCTCGGTGTCACCGGACACAACGCAAGGCCGAGTCCCTTCCTCTGTGGTCCCACGCGGCTGCGTCGGGTCTTCCCGGTGGCGCGCCGGGCACCGCCGCATCTCGGCGGCCGGCCACTGCCAGCCCCGCCTCCAGCCGCCGTGCCGGCGTGGCGCGCCTGCGGGGGGTTCCGTGGACCACCGGACGCGCTCCGATGATCCGATTAGCATGCGACCATCACCTGTGTTCATCCCGAGACACGTTCTTTACTACAAAGCCTTCAAAATTAACTTTCATCCCCATTTGTCGTCGCCCGCCAATCCGCGCATCAACGAAAAACTGCGGAGGGTTGTCGGGCCGTGTTTGTTTGGCCCACACCCTCCGCGTTAGGTGATAAAAATTGGGAATAACAATCAACACATGACGAACATAACAAGGCACAATTTTAATGAATTAAAATTGAACATTGATCCGGGTTCTATGTTTTAGAAGAAACAACCATGGGAATAAATATTATTGTCAAATAAATCCCCTACCTCGTTGCTGTCGTCGGACGAGAGTTCTTCACGGAATTGACCATCGTAGAAGAAGAGGATCGTCGCGTCGCGGAAGGGCGTCACGTCGTCGCGGAAGGGCATCGCGTCGGCGATCTCTGAGGGTTAAAGAAAACACACGGATTTAATTTCACGAATTAAATCCATGTTAAGGATAAAATCCACAAAGGAAATTTTAAAGATTTGAAATCTCCTTCCTCAAGCTGTTGATCGAAGATTTGTCGCGGGGATAGAATCGTCATGGAAGAAGCGTCACAGAAGGAGAATCGTCGGCGTTCTTCGTCGCCTTTCGTCGAAGGCTGGCGTTCTTTGCGTTCTTCACATTCTTCGTGTTATTCGTGTTCTTCGCGTTCTTCGCGTTCTTCGCGAAGAAAGATGAAGATCTTCTAGCTTCAGAGATTTCTCCAAATCCTCTCAACAATCAACCCATCAACAAAAAGAAAAGGTGTTGGTCTTATTTTATTATTATGCCAACAGTTTGAAAACATGTTAAGAAACGAACCATTATTTCGGTGAATTAATGGTAACGACTTAACCGTCCATTTAATAGGAGCGTTTAAGAGTTTTAGAAAATTCCCCAGTTGAATTTCATTAATGAGGAGTTTTTGCGGGTGCATTACTTAGATGAAAAGAAACGGTGGGGTTCGTGCGGGCCCCACCTCATAAATATCCTACCAAGAGGGTAGTATATTTTGGATTGCACCCTATTCGCTTCAACTCAGCTTAAGCAGCTTTAAGTGGCTTTATGTGAAATAAAATAAAGTTGTTGCACCACTTTATTTTATTTTCTTCACTTAACTCACAAAATTTAAAAACCACACCTGAGAAAACGCAACTCCAGAAGAGGAGTTTCTAAGCAAATATCGGTGCTGCGATTCCATCGATGCCCTCAAAATTTGATTCTGAGCACTGGTACAAATGTTAGAAAAGCCCGCTCATTCGTTCACTGAATGTACTCGAGCCAAACTTCGGAAAATGATTCCAGGCACACCAGGCCTCAGAATCAGGTGCCGTTAGAAATTGCATTCTTGTAAAATTCCAAAGAAAATTAAGAAAAAAATTTCCTTGAAATTTACGGGTCTTTACAACAATTGAATCACCCAATGGTAAAATGTCGTTAAACCATAACAACATAGACCAAGAACAACAATCCCACCTTTGGAACATTGGTTCCCCCATTACATGGGTTAGATACTCCCATGAAAGATCTCATTTCCAAGACCAAAAGCATATTAGTAACAAGTTTACAATCCCCAAATAATAATGCCACATAAAATAACCACTCCAATACCACATAGTGACATCCCCATATCAGAATACACTAATCCAATACCCTGAACTATCTCACTAAATAACCACAAGAGAACATCACAGTATCGTAGAGGCTGTCGACTAGAAGTTAGGGAAAAATACATCATGTGGAGAGATTATACATTTGTTACTAAAAGAATAAAAAGTATATTACATTGACAAATAATGTAATAAATTGATAACATCCAACAAAAATTAATGAAAAACCATTCCTAAAATGGAGGACAAGCCCCCAACCAAACAATAAATAAGCTATGTCATGAAATACAATGTAAATTGGTAGAAAAACCTAAATAAATGTAAACATATTAATACACCATATAGGTTTCAACACCATTTCATGTCCCCTCCTCCACGCATATACAATTCCAACAATAAACCCTCAATCACAAAACCTTTTTCATTATTCAGACCTCTATCCATGAAATCTTCTCGAGAACCCAATGACAACGCAAGAAGGGTGTGAGTACAACTTAGTATGACCCCAAAAATAGTGAGTAAAAAATACCCAATCTAAACATAAATTTCCTAAAAGTACTAGAGAAATGACCAGGTAAACAAAATGAAACTCTAGTTCCATTAGTGTACAATATTCACATATCTATTTTTATTATTTATTCAATGGGTTGGGAATTTACATTATTTACACTACGGCCTATGTCGGTAAGTTACCATGCCTAAGGAAATTTTTCATTTTCCCTATCCTATAGGGGATAAACATTTTATAAATATTTACATCATAATTACCTAGAATGCTTCGTCCATGTAGTCTCATAAAATGAAAACATTAGGTATATAAAGCCTTATTCCCCTTCCCAAACCCATATATTTTGTTGTGGGGGTTTAGAACATTATTCAAACCCAAACTATGGGTGTAGATCCTAATTTTCAAAACCACAAAATTACGAAGCCATGTGAAATAATTTTTTTTCAACATACCAAATATACCATATCACAAACCATACAAAATTAAATACACACAACATTCAAATCTCATAATAATTCAACAAGTTAATTTACATCAAGCCTTATCCCAGTATCATATTTAAAAATTACATTATATTTTCCATTTCATTCATTTCCATTTATTATCCTAAATGGATTTTTATAATCATAAATTCTCATTCAATAGCTGATTTAACATATTCATGAATTACTATTTGTTAATCTATTCAACAAATTCATAAATTCATTATCATTTAAATATTTAACATATTCATCATTACTCATTTATTAACCCACAGTTCCAGTTCAACTAAAATTTATAAGACATGTAGAAAAATAACATTATTTAATCCAAAATATTTCCTATTAATCTTATCAATACATTATTACATTGTAAATGTCTAGATAAAACTATAAATATTCTTTTTTCACCTCAACATATATATCAACATGTTCATCATGGGGTCTACTTTATCAAAAGTCAACTTTATGCTTAACACTATAATTTTATATGTTTGGGAATATTGGATCACCCCATGGGTTTCCCTAAATATTCTTAGTGAGCATAAATTTTACCCAAGGGGGTCCTAATGGGTTCAATTAATCATTTATCAGTCTACTTTACCAGATCCATCTCAATTCATCAAATTATAAACTAGAGAGTATCATTAACACAACCATACATAATGAAACAAACTTCAAGAATTTGGGCTATATCTTATGGAACACCTACCTCAATTTAGAAGATGAAAAAAATTTTATCCTAATCACTAAATTCATATTAAAGTAACCTTTGAATCCACCACATAATAACCACTAGGAAAATATGGTTTTAGGGATTATGGAGATGATGAATGAAACCACAAGACCTAATTTAAATACTATAAGTAAGATATTTAATCGAAATCCAACGGCACTACAAACTTCTTAGAAATAAAAGAGATCGACTATTGGGATGATGTTTTTTTCATTTTGATTAATAACTAGGGTTTAAGGAGGAATAGTGTGGAAACAAATCGAGTGAAAAACATAAAATCCCGAATGGAAAATGGAAAATCCTCATTTAATGGGAAAACATTTTTCCCACATGGTTTGACAAATTATGCACCATCCTGACACCTAACCTTATCTAAAATGATCCCATGTTGCATGGTTACACATGGATCCTACCCAATTTGACAAATCATGTGCCAAAAACATGGAAATATTCTTTTCATGTTTGCATGGTTTGGGTTTCCCCCTTTCCCGATTTACCTAAATGTGCACCACTCCTCCTTGATAGAACTTTTTGGGTGCAAAGTTTCAACTAATAATGTTCCAACCATGAGACATACACATGATGGAATATTTTCCCTTTCTTTCATGCCTTTAACCTATAGAACACCCATGTGCTTCCTTATAAACCCAATAAACAGATAATTTTCTAACATTAATGGGTTCAAATAAAAATTTAATCAAGAACATACCTCCTTGAAATTTTGGATCATACAAAAAACATCATAGCCAAAATATCATCCACATTCATATATAACAATGCACATTATTATATCCAAAACATCGTCCAAAACAATGAAGGATTCAAATAGTGTAGTCCAATCCACATAATTATTTTTACCCTATTTATAATTCCATCCTGATTAGGATATAATAATCCATGAATTACTTTTTCATATTTTTTTATTGTCCTATGATCCCTCTTATGTACCAAATATCATCTTTAATATCCCATATTTTTCACCTTACATCCAACATCATGAATTTCATAGGATATTTTTAGTTTGGTTTGTCCTTATTTGAGCATCAGTGGTTATTTATTCTTCAGGAATGAGATAATTATCATGGAAAATGAATAATTTTTTTTGAGTAATGTTCATTAAATTAATGGATACTATGTATAAACAAGTAAAAATGGGATTATGAGGGAATCCCATGAGTTTGGAAGGATTCATTAGAGGTTTGGACTCTTCTAATGAAGCAGATATTAAATATTTCTACAAATAATTTTCTCACAATTTATATATATTACAAGAGTGTAACTCTACTAAGAATATGAAATGAAATGTGTTTATATAATGAATAGGACAATCTACAGTAAAATAGGTCAGACCGATTAGTGTTTGAGTAAATATTATTTACGTAGAGGTGAAGCATTTTTTATCCTAACTTATAAATCAGTACTTACATGCTATATAAATATTATATTATGTGTATTCCTTAAAATGATACTTTTAAATCCATTATGCATATTTAATTTCATTATATCCCCATTTATGTTGTTCGATCATGAGTACATGGATATTTCTAGGTGTTTTTGGAGTATCCTCTTCCATTTTGGATGTCTCGATCTAACAATGAATCCCTGGTGAGTTGTTTAACATGGGGGTTTCCTATCATTTTCATTGTTCTGTGGTTGGAGATCTGGAATCTATTGACAAAAATTTGTTTTAGGATTGATATTGATATTGGCTGATCTAGGTTACTTCTTTGAGTCTCCCACACTATCATTCTTTTTGGTTCTACCAATTGCGTTAATTTTGTTACTCGCTGAATATTGTTTACAGTCTAAACCCTTACCATATGGCCTGTTTAATTATTAAATATATTAAAAGTTTTGATTTAAATGAATTTTTATTAAATTAATAGTATAATTAATTATTATAATCTATGGAATGGATTATTCCTTGGAATAATTTGGATTCACGGGTGTCGTGACCATGCTCAAGGATACCAGTTTGTGAAGAAAATCCATCAATAAAAATTAATTTTTATTTCGGAACAAAGTATGTTTAGAGTGAAATGAGACCTCTGGGGCTTTTGGGATATATAATTTTCATGGAAATAAATTATTTTCATTGAAAGGGATATGATTGATGTGTTATGATTTGGTAAAAATATGTATGTTAATGGTTTGAGACCCACTAGAGAAATGAATGTATAATTGATTGACAAATGGTAATTTCAAAATTAACTATTTAGTCAAATCATATGATATGGTGAAAAAAATTATATTATTAATTGCGGTGTAATGGACATATATGGATACAAGCCTATTTTTATTATATAAATCAAATATAATAGGCGTAGACCTATTTTATGATGTAACTATTATATAGCAAGCTTGGCGTAGTTTCATTATGAAATGATTATATATTAAGCTATCCCATATGTTATAATGATTAAATATAGTTCCTTTCAATGATGTTTAAATAATTATATATAAATATTTTCTTTATTATTTTATTATTCCATGGATAAGTTGTAATGGTTGGTTTGGTTATGTTGAATGCTCAGATTCATTCCATCATGGTGCCAAAGCGATTTGATTTTTTGTACTCTGTTAATTTTTTAATGGATAAATATTATTATCTCTATATTTTATAATAATATTATTATAATATATTTTTTTAGACTAGTTGGTGTACATTTAATGAGTTTTACTCAAACACTATTTTAGATGTCATTTGGTACCCAAGAAGATTACATGGGTGTATATTTGGATAATGTAAAGGACCGTGTAGTTGATTGTTGTATTCTAGATGGGTTGGATCATGGTGGTGGAACAAACATGGGATATGGGACTAGGGCCTTTTGATAGATTTTTTAGCTTTTTATTTTATTTTTATTATATTTATTTTGACGTTTCAATAATTTCCATCATAACATTACATGATTCACTTTTATTTTATTTATTAGTACCTAATTTTTCTTCTCATTTTTGTGTTTTAATGTTTATTATATTTCTATTATAATGATATTTACTAATTTTTTATCATGGAATTGTAAATCATTACCAAGGGTATTTTCTCTCCTACTATATACTTCACACTCCTGCTTCTAGTCGACTTCCTCAGTTTTTGGGGTAACAATTTCGGTTTAGTGAATAACAAGAATTTCCATATGGGAGTGTGGTTGATCGAGGGAGGTTAAATTGTGGTATTATAGGAACTTGGTTTTTTATTTAATTACTATTTAGAAAAGTAATAAAGGATACTATTATGTGTCAAGTATTTTTATTGAGGTTGTTCATGGGAGTAACTAACCCTAATAGGCATGAGATCCATGTTCTAATGGATGGGATGTGTTTACGTGAATTTATTTAATTACAGTTGATGTTATTTCTCCTAGGTTGATTAACTTGTTGTGTGATATTGTTATATCATGAGATTCATACTCATGACCGATTATGTAACACGATGAGAATTCACATATCATGGTAGGAACATAGAGAAATATAATGAAATGCATTTTTTGTGATAGAGACACTTTTATTATGTATGACATATTATCTAGTATGAACTACGAAATGAGATACCATGTCAATATAATAAATGAAAATAAATACAAATTAAATCACACTAAAACACTTGTAGGACATGTTTAGAGAGACCATGAGACAGTGGTTCTCTGTTGCTATCACCTGATAAGGTTGACTGTGTTATGAACCAATGTTCTAAGGAGTTCATTTGTATTGTAGTGAAAATGTGTCCTCATCCTCCTAGTGTGGATCAACAGGAGGCTGGGAATAAACACACTCCTAACACCACTGTGATTAATATTCATGTATCTAATGAGGATTAGATAGATATATAGGTTCGTGAAAACATCATGAGGGAGATTCGATCCAGGGAGATGGAGAATGAATTCATAATTACATCAATATATGAGCTGATAAGAGATTTTTCGTTGTATAATATGTCTATGTTCACCAAATAGAGATCCCCCTAGTACATAGGTTATTGATTGAGACATTTCATTGGACCTTTAATAACCTAGAGACACACACAAATAAGAGGGAGAAGCTTTTTTTGTAAATATCTTTTGGATATCCCTTGAGTTGGTGGGACATTCATGAGAAAGATATATAGTATGAGGAGTTTTCTTGGAAAGAATTTGAGGTGACGTTGAATGGAAAATTCGTTCCTAATATGGTTTATGAATAATAAGGTTCATTTTTTATTGCACCTAACACATGATTGTATTCCAGTGGAGGAAATTTATTGTTGTTTCACCAAATGGAAGCACATTAAACAATCTTTAGGTATTGAAGAGATATACATGGGTTAATTTTTTTAGAATGTGATTCTTTGTGAGATCAGATTATATGTGAACATATCCATATTGATTATATTTCCAGATTTTATTAACGAAGAACTCATCATAGAAGGGACATGGATACTGTAATTCATTTGTGGCCATGATATTTCAACAGGGTGAACTAGGAGCTCTTCCACTATTTGAATGAATCACCAATATGAATGCTTTTTCCAAGGATAATTTAGGAAGAGTAGCGTCGGTCTTCAGAATACATATGATAGATATGTTCCTATATAGTTCTATCAATATGTTATGTTTGTATTTAAGTCACCTCAATGTCTATAACCCTCATAGAGTTCCATTACTAGGGTATTTTGGGTCACCAGTAGTGATGTTGTGGTGTATGCATCAGTAGAGAAGTGGAAAGGTATTAGACATGTATATTAGTCTTGGAACGACTTATCTACTCCTCAATAGATATGTAGCTTCATTTCCTCTAGATGTCTTTGTCATTGTAGGGGATGTGGCACCATTTGGTAGTAAAAATAGTTCTAGTTAGGTGGAATATACAAGGGAGTCATACTAGAGCTCACTGTATAGGGGAATGTTAATTGTTATTCAAAGCAGACTTCTCTCACTAGTGTTGATGTAGTACCCTAAAAAATTATAGGAATGATTCTTTTATCATCTACACTTCATTTATTTTTTTAATACAAGAGAATAATATTCCTTTTTATCAAATCCTTTGTCCAAAGTGTTTGGATAAGTTATGAAATAATTTTATACTCTTTTGAATATCGATGAACTGACTTAGGGTGGTCAGAGAACAATCATTGAAAACTCTGTTCCCAAAAAATTACTCGTTATCATTTCATTTTGGAACCATTTGTAATGGACGTTATCAGTTTTTATATGAATTTTACTATGTATTTGTTATTTCTATATGGGAAACATATTTATTATTACCAGAAGAGTTGTTATTTTAAATGTTTTGATGAGAAAACTATTCCCACCAGGGTGAATGTGGTCTTCATGTTAGGCATGTAGGACAAATTCATACCATGTTGGATTGTCTCATGGATAATATCATAGATCATTTTATAGATAATTATGGAATTTAGAAATATAGTTTTCCTCCATTAATAGTTAATTTTTATGGTTTAAATCCTTATGTGGTATATAGTTTATGACCATAGAGATTGGTTGAGACCATGATCAAGTTTGTGTTTTGGGATGAACTTGTATCTATCTCATTGTACATGATGGAACAAGTGGAACTTGAGGAGCTTAATTTTCAGTTATAGGATCTTGAATATAAAGTGCTTGTATAGAATATTATATCTCTATGTGGTTCCCCTGTTCTTTTCACCAAAAAGGATGGTGAAACTTCTCACTTTTATATTGACTATTGGAGACTGGAACTGATTATGGTCAGGTGTAAATATCTCATACCACTTATCGATTATATCTCGAATCATGTGATAGGTGATAATACATTCGTCTTTATTTATTGGAGATCATGATACCACCATTTGAGTACAATACTATCATACATACCTCAAATTAAATTCTGGAGCATTTATGGAATGTATTATATTGTAGTGATGTTGATAGGTTTGATAAACACAGCAGATGTATTCATGGCCTTGATGAATCAAATCATGCACCATATTCTGGATCAGTTTTTTGTAGATTTTTTTATAAAATTTTTATTTAATCCATGTTATCGTATGATCATGAAAAAAATCATGATATTTTATTGATTATATTGGGTGAGAATCCACTATACTCCATGCAATAAAAATTAATTTTGTGAATTGATAATGTGCACTTCTTGGAACCTGTCATCCCACATGTATAAGTGTCAGGGGATTGATAGAATATCATATAGATTGTATATTGGGTAATAATATGGGATTTCATCAGGATTTGGAGATTTATTGATTATTTTTATTTTTATTGGTGTTTTTCATGGATGTTCCTCATCTAGCATCACCTTTGTCTACGCTGACCAAAAATGGCATGATGGTTATTTTTGTCAGATTCATGCGAGAGATATGTTTTTGATATGAATAGATGGATGGCCTGAGTATAAATCTTCACTTTTCCCATTAAAGTTGAAATATAATATTTGTACAATGACACATACATAGTATTAATCAGAGTAGTTTTGTTTTAGGTTAACCTAGTGGATACATATGGATCTAGATAGCTGAGACCACATGAGTTGTATTACCCTACACATGATCATCAGTGAGCTGTTGGAGTATGTTATATTTAATGATATAGAAATTATTATGAGATATATATGTTTGTGGTGTACACATATCATAAGTTTAATGGGTAAATATTTTCTCAGTGTGACATAATCCATCAGTATATAATGTGGGATGAGTAACTAAAGTCTTTTGAATTTGAGCTTGAATATATACTGGTAATATGCATTTTTTATACCCATACATTGAGATAAAATAGGTAGACAGAGTTAGTGATGGTTTCATGTAAAAATTGGAGGAGGATTTCACTCTTGTAGGACATGAATCTGGATGTTCATGTTTCATAGGGATGAGTATCCATGACTTTATGGTATGTTTTTTCCAATCTTTTAGACTGAATGGTGATTAGGTAGGTATCTAATCTAGAGGGTTTTGTTCTATGAGAAAACTCCTATAATTTAGAGATACCACTATTATAATTCCATTTTAGTAGAAATTAAATGATTTTTCATGTAGTATTTTGGATTCCAATGGGATTTAGAGAGGTTTTGATGATAGAGTTTCATGTTTTTTGTTTAGTTCAACATCATGGATTGACAAGAATGCATCGTGATCTCTATATAATGTATTGATGGTTACGGATGGAGATTTAGGTAACAAGATTTATAAAGATACATTTCATCTTTTAATTAGTGAAATCTAATAATTAGAGGCCTTATGGGACCTTACATCCTATACCCATTCTGGAATAGAAGTTTGATGATGTTATTCTGGATTTTGTCATAGGATTGCCTAGGAAAACCCATTAGAATGATACAGTATGGGTGATCATAGATTAAATGATGAAGGTACCATAATTAATTACTATTAGGGAGACCATCACTATTAATGGTATGGGTAGTATTTATGTACAAGAGATAGATCAAATTCATTTTGTTACATGAAGTATCATTTTACAATGAGATCTTTATATAAAAAAAATTAATGTAGGGTATTCAGATGGATTTGGGATTACAAGTTATTTTTAGAACAACCTGTATTCATTGTATGAATGATAAATCTATGTTAACTACTCATATTGTGGATGATATGTTATGAAACTGTTTTTTTTTTGGACATTAATGGTTAATGAATGATGCATATAACACTGTTGGTTTTTTTTCCGAATAACATCATTTTGGAATCGATTCAAATTGAACCTTTTTATGGGTTATACAATGTTCATTCCATTTTACTTTTTATTAGTTTTAGATAGTTTAATATGTTCTTTTTTAGTCTTGGTCTTCTATAGGATACATCTGAGTAGGGTCTATTAATCAATAGGTGGTTGGGGACCGCACATAGTATGATGAAATATTACAAGGACCATTAGAGGTGACATACCAAGTAAATGGCTATAGATTTTGTTTTCATTCAAGGGACTCTTAAATTAAGGAAAAATAATATCAAGAAACTTTTATTCCTATTTCCTATGTTAGTTGGTCCATTTTAGATACCTGGATGGATCATTCCAATTGTATCCTAATTGTACCATGCATAGTGTTATAAATCAATGAATTATGTGTTTCACCTATCATGTTTTTATAGGTATAATCCCAATCCTTATCATGTGGTAGATTTTTTGTACATAAATATTTTTTTAGATGGATCCTTTATGGATAATTCAATATAAATTGTTGTAAAAAAATATGATTATCTATGAGATTGGACTATAACTATTTTTCGAGTGTAGTGGTAGGATGGACATGATTAGTACCATGCTTGAGAGATTGAATATGATATTTGAGCTTATTAGAAGTAATCATTCACTGATACCTCACATTGAAGTATGGAGTATCTTAGGGATGAGATTTTATATGTTGGGGAGGTCATATGATCATTTATTCATTAGGTACGTCCCTCATTTTGTTTTCAATTGAGGTAATTTTATTGTATTTTCGGTTATTCTTGAACCTTTGTGGTCGAGTCATTAAAGGATTGAAAAATTGTTTTGTGAAAGATGGAATAATATAATGTCATGTGTTTTGTTTAAATTAATTGATTAAAATTATATACATCTAAAAAGGTGTTTAAAGGGTTACCCTTGAGTTTGGAAGGCTTTGAAGGTGGTTCTATCTCTTATGTAGAAGTTGTTCTTAAATATGCTTATAGAAACATTACGCACTATAACACCCTGGGATTTTATGAAAAATATTCTTTTTAATTTAATTAATGTCTTGTGTTGTACGCTACACCAAAATGAGCTTTCACAAAACGCATCCCTGAATTTCTTTGCATTACACGAAATCACGACCTTCCTCGATAGCATGTGTAGTACGCAATACCGAGTTTCACTAAACGAGATATTATTATAATATTATTATGAACTAGCTGTTATGAATAGTAATACCCACTTTTTGAAATTATATAAATTTAATATTTCAAAATGGACTTCATTTTTGGATTCGGAATATCGAAATTAGCTTTGGGTGAAATTTTGGTACTTTTCGGATAACTTTCATATTCTGATGAATAGTGAAAATTACTAAATTTTAATTAAAAAACAACTTTTTTAATCGAAATAATTAATAGTGATAAATTATTAATTTTTGTCGTTTTAAAGTATATTTAGAATATATTTTCACAATTTAATACAATGTTGGTCATTGGATGTAATTTCATATTTAAAAAAGACATAAACAAGTGTCAATCTTTTGATAGTTATTTCTATTAAAAAAACACGCTATTTGTTTTGACGACTGGAATAAATATTTAAATTAGTTAATGAAACTTATATGTTTTGAATTTGGTAAAATAAACATCATTTCATAATTCATAATATCAAATATATCTTAGGCCTAATTTTTGGTTTTTTTTTTGAAACTTTCAATTTTTTATGAATACTGAAACCACTAAGTGGTAGTTAAAAAACTGAATTTTTCATAAAACATAATTTTACCGCTTTTGTGAGTGGAATTTAGAAAATCCGAGAAACATGGTTAATATCAAGGACTAAAATGTGGTTCAATGAGATGAAAATAATTTTTGGTGAATAGTAACTTTTTACCTTTTTTACCATGGTTAAAAGTAAATAGGGTAATTATGGGTAAAAATGATATTATTATTACCCTAAAACATGTCCTAATTCTGTTGGATAAGTGTAATTCGGCCAAAACAACCTTAGGAATAAAATATTACAATTTAGTCCCACATGGATTAGATTAGGACATTTATTATTAATTTATTTAAAGAAGGCTTAAAATAGTTAAAATCAATGTTTAATAACTAAGTCATTTTTAATATAGGGTAATACATAATATAAATTCGACTATAAATATTCATTAGAAATCTAAAAAGATTTCATACATAATGGTATTTTATTTGTAATTTTTAGACTTAAAATAATTTAATTTATTTATGACACAATGATGATGTAGTAATTATCTTATTAATGAAATATTGACATAATTGATGTTGTAAATACCCAAAGAAATGTAGTTTGAGATTTTTTATGAATTAAAAAATTTTATACGTTAATATGACATGTTATTATTGATTTAATTACATTTTTTTGAACTAATAATTGTTTTATGAGTTTCAAAAAAATCAATTACCAAATAGTGTCAAAATTTACATAAAATAGTTTTTAAAACAAATATTATATTATTAATTTTTATTATATTCCAAACAATCTATGGTTCGTACAAGATACTTATATAATGATAGGTGTATCATTAATGGACCACTTGGGGGTCGCTTGGATGTATATGGTATGTTTATTAACTATATAATATATAAATACAAAGTGACATGGTAAATGTCAATCTAATTAATTAAGAGTTAAAACTAAATGTTAAGGTTAATATAATGAACAAAACTTGTCTAAATTCTAATGGATGAGAGTATTTAGACCAATACCAAACTTAGTTTATAAATAAATCAATTTGGAGCTATTAATACCCGAATATGACTTTATAATAAAATAATATTTTTTGTTATTCCAAAGGTGCCCCTCTCCTCCATTATAAAAGGGAACCTCCTCCCTCTCTTCCTCACACCACTTTGAGCCTTCAAGACTGGCCAAACCCTGCCAAATTCTCTTCTCCACTTCCATAGAAACATCCTAGAGGTTCTGGTCTTCTTCAAAGACCAATTTTAGTTCCCTAAAAGGAGTTCTAAAAGAGGCGCTTCAAAGAAGAGGTAATGTCCGTTACCGATTCTTTCAACTTTATTTCTTCTTCCACTTCTTATTCTTAGGTTGTTTCATTTTGAAGTAAAAACATCAGTATCAATAATATACTGATATGTTATTATAAGTTTGAAACAACCCTATTTCACCATCTATCCATCCTATGGAAAACAAAATCACCACGTGTGCGTACGTATGGAATACCGTCTCCACGCCGTGGTGTAATCTATTTTCCACCACCACCTTACTTGGATGGGTATAATGGTGTAAATAATAACAATATATGATTATTGTAAAGTGATATTTATTCTTTAATAGTATACATACACTCCAATAAAATTCCATGATCATGGGAACGATATCATCACTCATGCATACGTACAGAATGCCCTCTCCACGACGCGATGAGATTCATTCTCAATGATTAACCATTCATAAATGATTATAAAGTATATATAATAAGTAATCATGAAATATATGAAATAATAATGATAATGGATATATATATATATATATATGTATTTCATACAATTAATTCCATTCAATTCAATGAAGTAATGAAAACAACATTCATGCGTACATACGGCCTACCGTCTCCATGAACGGTGTATTTCATTCCATTTATAGATCTATTATATATATGTATATAATGAATATATATTATATATAAATCATGTTTTATATTCTGGAATTAAGTAATCATGATCTAAGTAATCATAAGAATAATTACAAGACAAATCATGGACGACAAATGAAACGAATTTACCCAAAACGCTCTTTAACATGGAATTTACAAAAGAACGGGTAATATAAAGTCATAAGTGAACCATATATGATATCATAACAATGAATATGATTCTGTAATAAGTCAATAACATTATTTAAATCATTTTACTGGAGGTTCGGACACTTACGAAGCAAATCGGACCTAAGGTAAGGGAAAATATCACAATCTCATTTTTATTCGAAATTGTTTATACTTTGGTATTTAATGGGGTGTATTTTATCATCCAAATCCATGTTACCTAAATATGTAATATTGTTTCCATCCACCTAAAATTTTTTAAATCCAATTTTACCCTTCTGTGAGTTTTTAGTAAAGGATATGAAAGGAATCTTTTGTCGTTTTTCGTACGAGGTACTTTTTGAATTTTCCGTCAAAAGTACGTGAAAAATGTTTTTTAAATTATACGGAACAAATGGATTTTAACGGTTTTATAAAACTTGATTTCCATGACGCTTCCTCAAAAATATTTCATGACTATTTTCAATAAAATTCTTTTCTTTTAAAAATGAATGACATTTTGTGAAAAGAAAATGATTTTAATGAGAAAGGATATTTTCCTCAAGAATTCATTTCATGTGTTTTATCAAAACCATTTTACATCTAAAATGTAATTATTTCATATGTGTATGTTTTAAGAATAATGTCTCTATGATTTACATGGTTTCACTATTCTTATTATGAAATGATATCCATTTCATTTATATGGATTATGTTATGATGGGATGGTGTTTATGAAACCCATTTTATTCGTTGGGTTATTATGAATGATGTATGTATATTTTGTGACACATGTAAGAATGATTTCATTATGAGATGGGTGGGACCAATATCTCCCTCCAATGCATTGGGTAAAGATTTATATCTCATGAGATAGACATGGCTGGAACAGTAAGTTAATTCGGTTCAGTATTACTGGACTGGAACGGGGAGTGAACTCTATTCAGAAAGGGACTTTGTCCACTAAGATGGTCTTGGTAGCAATGCCTTGGCTACTATGGAAATAATTACATGTGCTCAATGGATGCCACAATTAAATGTTTTATTCCCATGCTATTTTATCATGATTTATGTTCCATTACGATCTATGCCTTATGTACTTCCATGTTTATGTCGTTGCTCAAGATTTTTTATGTTCGTTTTTTTATGTTCAAATGTATATGATATGTTTTATTTTATCCATGCTTACCATTACTGAGCATTTGAGCTCACCCTTTTTATGTTTTCTTTTCCCCCTAGATTAAAAGAAAGATTTTAGGTAAGGAAACAAAAATTGGAAGATCTTTATGGGAGATGTTGATGATCTTTCACCACGATTAGAAGATTACGTTCCAAGTTTCCAAAGACACTAAAATATTACGGTCCTTGTGTGTCTGTTTTTGTTATGTACTAAGTATTCTGCAAAAGTAATGTAATTTCCATGTACGTCAGGCTTCGGGTCTCTACACGCACAGTGTATTTATTTTACATGAAGTGTAACTTCAACTCAAAATATGTCCTAAAATTGTTTAATGATGTGAAATGAATTCATTATTTTAAAATTGTTCGCATCATCTAATGTTTAGGTATGGTTATTTTAACCCGAGGTGATGTTTTTCTCATCATAACTCATAAATGGAGAATTACACACTGTATAAATATAACATGTTGTGTAATTCTAATGATTGGTGGTTTCAAAGTCATGATGAAAATACAATTTCGTTCATTTGGAATGTATCCTTTCCTCTCATGATCCCAATATGATTTCCAGGTTATTTTGGTGTCTCGTTCTCCCTTTGGGGTGTCCCACTAAAGTTACAAATCCATAGTGAGTTGTTTTGATTTGGTTTCCCCAGCTTTTCCATTTTTCTCTAGATGTGAAGATGGAATATCAAGACTGTGGTTGGATTGGGTGGTGATATTGATCATGGAAGATCTAGGATCTTTATTTTGGTCTCTTTACATTCATTCATTTTTGTGTTACTAGTTGGAAGCATTTTGTTAATCACTAAAGAAGATAGTTGGTCTTAAACATAACCCTTTGGTCTGTTTAAATGTTATGTATGTGAAAGATTACATTTTCACCAACACAATGTGAACACAAATTGATTGGATATTTAATGATGATAAATCATGGATTGGATTATTCCTTGGATTCTTTTGGACTCTATGTGTTACTATCAGACATGTGGATGGCTGTTGGGAAAGATAATGCATGAATAATAATGAATTTTAAAAAATGGATTCTTGTGTGAATTGTATGAAATGATACCTTGGGTGATTTTATGATGTTGAATCACTATGGTAATGAATTATTGTAAATAAAATAGATATTTTTGATATGATATGACTGAGTGGAAACTATCATGTTCGTGTTTTAATACCCACATAATAAATTTTTATGTAATTGAAAGATAGATGGTAATTTTAAATATTAACCATTGTGGAATATGATATGATATTTTAATATCATTGGTGTTATGACTTATGTTTTAATGATACATAGTAGTGTAAGGCCAGTTTTATATTCCAATTATTTTAAAAATGATTAGCTTAATTTTAGGTGGTAATGATTATACATCTTGATTGACCAATTTTCATCATGAAATGCTTATATATGTGGGTTTTCATTGATGGTGAAGTGATTGTATAGAGGTATTGTCCTGGATGATGAAATCCTTATACAAAGTGCTTTCCTTGGTTATTTGGTTAGTCTATATATATGTGGTTATTTTTTTCTTGATTGTTCATCATGTTGATAAATATTCCAACTTGGTTTTGATATTGGTGATGTGTAATATTGTATTTATGTTTCAAGAATTGTTTATTTCTTTATTTCATGTACACGTTACCAGATTGGTTTTTTAGTTGTAGTGGTGTTGACCTACTTTGTTTTACTCGCACTCTATTCAGGACGCATTTTAGTACCTGAGTAGATAGCATGGATGTAGTTTTAAAAAATGGAATGGAACCGTATTATTGATTGTTTCATACTAAATGTGTTAGAGCATGGTGATGTGACCGACATGGTGTTTGGGACTAGAAAATTTTGATTTCATTTGCGTTACATTCAGCTTCATGTTTAGATACATTCTACATTTAAATCACATGAATAACTGTATTTATTTTATTGGTTCTTCCTTTTAATTACAAATTATATGTTGTATTGTTTCCTCTATTTCTATTACTCTCATGATTACAGATATATATTTTTTATTTCTGTTATATTACAACTCCTTTTGAGGGGTTGTAGTCTCCCAAATATATCCTTTACACCCCGACTAATTGTCAACTCCCACTAGTATAAGGGGAGGTGTGCTTGTTGTCCAATAACTAACCTTATTTCTCCACATGAGACATTGTTGGATTGGATGATGTAACATATTCTCAATGATGTTTTACATAACCATGATGAAATACATATTTCAAACTAAAATTTAAAAATTATGTGCATATAATAATCTCATATTTTAAATTCCAATAATCTATTAACAAAAAGAATAATTTTGTTATCACACATAAATGTAATGATTATTTTGGAAGAAGGGGGGTAATAACCATTTAGAATAAAAATTAACATTCGAATTGTCTAAAAGTAAGTTATAATTAAATAATATTTATATTGTCTAATTATAGGATATTTTTAAGTCCTGTATATTATATTACACCAAAAAATATTTTATAAAACAAATCTTGTAAGAAAATTGTATATTTTAAAAACAAAAATCATGTTTTATGTAAACCCCCCTTTATACCAAAACTATTATATTCCATGACAAACATGCCATTATACATTGTTAATATAGTGTAAATTTAATAGAACAACATTTCATATTATATTAGGTCATTGAAACATGACAAAGTTTGTTATTTTTAAAGAAAAATGCTGTAGTAATATCAGTAACCACCTTTATGGAATATTAACACAAGGGGAAAAAAATTTGACAAGAAATCTCTAAGACCACCATCAAGATAATAAAAAATTTCCATGAAGTTTAGGACATACTCTGATAACTTAATCCTATTTACTAATGATAATAATTTTAGAGGCAATAAAATAATAAAATCCCTAAAGAACCCATTATTTATTCCATTATCAACTAATGGGAAATTAATGTTGTATTTTTATAACACAACCCATTAAAAACGTAAAATATTAAAAATAAATAACTTTCCTTTGGAATTGAAAAATAGTAATGTTTTCAATTCATATACCATAAAGGATAAAAAAACATGAGTTGAAGAATATAATAACCTTTTAGGAAAGATGACAAAAACTAATACCCAAATATGATTCACCACAAGACCACATGTGAAAAACCTGCAATGAAAAAGACATCCATATTGATGTTGTGGGTTTTGGTGTATATTTATGTTACTATAACCCATACTATGCTTCCAAACCAGAAGTAAATATCCAATCCTAAAACACATAAATTTACATTGAATGGATATATAATCTAAAATAGAACCATTTTCCAATAAAATGAAAGACAATATGATCCAAAAAATTCATGAAATACATACAACATAGATTTTCCATAAGACCGGTCATACATACAATATAAACTACTAAAAAATAATGATTTCCACTTATAATTTTACTCCATTCTATTGAACACACATGGTCTCTAATATAATGTTCATTTCCCCCATTTCAATCACCATACATCACCCAAGAAACCCAATCTATCATGAAATACTAGGAAATATACATATCAATCATTCATATATGATCAACTAAAAATCCTAAAAATGTTCTTCATTCTCATAGTGGGGAATATATAGGGGTTTATAAATAAAACATATTAGGAAAACCTGAATGTTGAAGCTAAATCCAACTTTCATAAGTGCATGCTCTTCAAATATGCTCATCCCAGCTCAATCATAACATAAATAGAGAAAATTCCACCATTTATAAATAGATTCTTTTCCCCAATCAACCATACCTACTCCATCCATTGATAGAGTGTGTTTGATCATGTTTGGAAGATCATGCATCCCAAAATAACATCTGAGTACCACAGCCAAGGACACCATAACCATTTTTACTGTCATTGGGAATGTATCCCACTAGAATCCTACCTATTTGGTTCATAATTGAATGAATCCTCTAATATCACTTCATGACACAATTTTTTATCTCATTATTGGTACATATATACATTAGTTCATCTTCAATATCACATATCTTATTCATTATAAACTATGCATTAGCCCAAAATCTAACTATATATCAACTACCACGGTGGACAGAGCAAATTCCTAGAACTAATCCAAATATGGGGATCCCCAATCATAAATTCTATTCATTATGGTTTTCCATATCTTCAAAGAGAATATCTCTTGAAATTAAACAATTGAAAATATTAGTTATGTCTAATACCTTAGTATAACACTTGATATATATAGTATACTATATATGATTGGAGCCTCTACCTAATATCTCATTGAGACATTAGTATTTTCATATCCACAATCTATGTTATTTCAAATAATTATCCCAAAACCATGGGTCAACACACAAATCATAAACAACTACATATAATGAAATATAGTGTCTTATATAACTAAAAATCCTATAGGATTGGAGGGTCATGTCTAACCTACATTTCCTCATATGTGTAATGTCATGTTAGATAACTAAAACCATACATGGGGAACATCATGTGTAACTCAATCAACCTGATTTGTGGAGCGTAACATCCTAAAAATGGAATAATATCATTCAGACCTCATGTCCACTCTCTAAATATCAGATTTTGGAGAATTAGGTCATATATCAAAACCTATTTCCTTGGAACATCATGTCTAACACTCTTAGTGATGTTACCCATATCCTTTAAACATTGCACCAAAACTACTCATCCAAGCCATGAAAAAATATACCTATGACATAAAGTACGTCTGAAACTCCATGAGAATAGAAAAAAATCAAGGAATAATGAAACACATATTCTAATCATCAATATTTTATCCCCATTGAATCAAACATCTTGTTGGGTCCCAAGGGATCACTCTCGTCATTCACTATCCAAACACAAGCACAGAATCAGGGCTAATTTATAAATTGAAAATATATTGCCCATCTAGATTAACAGAAAAATAGAGGAATCCCTCATTAGATACATGGAACTAGTAGTCAGGTAGTGGAATCCCTCACAAGATATAATTGATCAAAACAAAATCAGAAATATATGTCTTACACATTATAAACAATTTATTAAAATCTATACATATGTTCTCATTATAAATTTAATTAAGAAAACCAATATGATTAACTAGAATAATCTTGTATCCAAACTAAATCCCTCATAAGTTAAAAAATTCAATTTTTTGATACTTAAACCCCAATGGTTGGTCATATTCCTAGTCATTTTTTAACCAATGGACCCAATAGGATCATGAGAATATCTGATGTTACTATTTAAATCCTAACAACATTAAATTTATCAAAGTGAAACATGATGGAGAACCATGGGATTTAAATCCCATACCATATAAAAATGAAAATAAATCTTCAAGAATATGTTTAAATCTCATAGATAACCCACATCAAATATTTATCACTCCAAAAAAATTCCAATTTCTTGCATCCATTTTTATGCTAATACGGACTTTTCTAAACTCCAAGAAACCTAACTGAGATTCTCTCAATAAATCCAACTCTAACCTCATATCAATCAACCCACAAACTAATTTTAATAATTATAACAAATAAACTAATTAAACCCCAACATTACATAATTCTAGAAACTCACTAGGTTCTCACATCCCATTTAAACTCAAAACAACCGTCATAGGAGGTCTATAATAGTCTCCCCAAACTATACATGGAAAGATCCCAATTACGAAATAAATTTTAAAAGGATTACTAAAAACTAGTTTGATATAATTCCTATTCAAATTCAGCACGATCAAATACCTTTAATGATACCATACAACAATGGGCGTATTTTGTCTCAATAACTACTCTATGATATAATACTAAAACCCCTATGGGAAATGGATTATTCAACCATGATATGGTATAAAATTTAACAAAATACCAACTTTTGAAATCCAAAATCTTATAAGAGACTGAATAAAGTTAATGTGAGCCACCATAAGAGAATATATCAACTCAAACTCCAAGATAACTTCATGAAAACACCCCAAATCGTTTGGGGAATTAAGGTGGAAGGGGCTTAGGAGCCACATAGCCATTTGCAACAAATGGAGGAGGAAAATTGACAACAAAAATAAATACATAAGGTGGTAGTTTAGTAAAAAAACCATTTAATTACGTTCTAAGAAGTTCTCATTTTTCACAAAATGGTTTTCCAAACCAAGCTCCAACTTCGTGGTTGGTGCAATCACAGAAATAACACTAGAATAGTTTGGCTACATGGTTCCTCAAACCATTCACCAACCATAAACACCCTATTAGACACATTCTGTAACAAGGCTCATGGTTTTTCAAAATTCTATTTTAGGACTTGAACTATGTCACATGTCCTCCTCAATCTCACAAGGTATCTCCACTTGTATCACATAGTTTAACCCAAATATTACTAAAAGTATGAAACTCAACCATTATCAATTAAAAATATATAGAAAAACCTATGAGAATCATGGTATTTTATAGATTCTTTTAAAATCATCACGTAGACAACAAAATCCAAAACTCCATAAAAATGACCTAAAACATCAAAATATCATATAAACACATGAAATATTCCAGAGAATTATTCCTCATATCTGAAATACAACTTTTAATAATTCTATCATGAAGGATTAAATTTCTAGTCTCGTCTCTAAATTAGATCCATTAAGCAAGTGAAACATTCAGATTTATCACCAAAATTCAACTAAAATAGAAGTGGTATCTTACAAAAATATATCAGAATAATATAAATTATAAATGGGGGTGAAAATATACGTAAAAACCACTAATTAATCTATCATGAGAGATTATAAGAATATAGACTAAGATTAGAGGACCCCTATGTTAAATGAGTTAATTCAGAATGAGAGTAGGGGAGGATCCTCCTTTAATTCATATCAAATGAAACAAACAATATTAATATTATATAATTTTTTTAAAATAATTTAAATTTTTAATATTTATAACTATAAAAAACAATCTCCTTATAATATCATATATATTTTCATTTTTTGAATAGCAATAAACAATTATCTAATAATAAAAAATAATAATAATGAAAATAATACAAATTAATATGAAAATATATTCATATTTTTATTTCTAAAAATAATAACATAAATTATCAATTAGGAAAATTCATTAATATTATAAAAAATATAAATTTTCAATAACACTATTTTAATAATAGTTGAAATTTTTATAATGTTTCTCGGGGAATTAGTGCACATAAAAAGATGTTTCATGTCAATTTTATAGGCATTCATATTTCCCAGGCATGGTGAAACAAATTAGGCATGAACCACCACCTCAATATCCTAATGATTCACAATTATGAGTTTTAGTCAAATAAAGAGTTCACCAACCGTTATCCTATATAGTTTTAAATAAAATTTATATTACCCAAATATTCAATAATAATAATAATTATTATTATTATTGTAAAATAAAAATTTGGGGGGTTAGAAACCTTCTTTAGTAAATGTTAGTTGTAGAATAGAGTTTTCATATTTTTTCACATCATATAATTGGTTGGTAAAAAACATCTAAATAAAATTCTCATGGAATGATTAGTTTACTATGATAGTCATATTCTCAATCAATTTTTACTCATATATATATATATATATGCGAGTATATCATCCAATCCATGCAGAAGAACTAACATCCCAATAAGAAAATATAAAAAAACAATCAAAAGAACTCTAATGATGATTATAACATCAATAAACTCAATCATTAAGATACATCCCACAATTTGAATTTTTATTATATACTCACAATATCCATCATCATAGATGGAATATCTCTCAAAAAAATTAATATGACTCCATTTTTTAGTTAGGATATCACCAATTAGAATATCTCACATGTCTAGTCACTCGACTAGAACCACATCAAAAATTTATTAATAAGTGTTTATGTAAGCATGTTTTCAAACCATCTCATAATAGTCTAAGTTTCCTTGATGAAATATCTTTAAACTTATCCACATATATAATAATCTAAAATTAGAATAGAACACCACATAGCCCTATATACACTAACTCTTAGAGAATATTTTCCAGTAAATACCATATCACACACTTATATGGTGAGTGTCTTGTTTAAGAAATCCTTTTTATATATCCCAAAACGGTAATTCATACTATCTTAGATATGCAGTCTCATTCAATCAAGTAGTAAAAATATCAAGTCCTTATATTCATATCTCTTATCATTGGTGCATACCATATTGTAAGTGATGAAATGAGACTCCTTATATACTAATCCATATATTATGTCTATCAGCTTCCACATGTAAAATATAGAAATATTCAGTGTACAAAATTTTTTGGACAATAGCATTGAAAATCCCATAACTAAACTAACAAATCACCACACCTCATACAGCCTATGTCATGACATGCTCTTCATCTTGGTCCTTAGGTAATGAATTAAATTTTTTTAACATTGACAATAAAGAAAACCTATCCTTTACAACCTAATGAAACTTTAATATTTTTATCAGTTATGCTACAATCTCTAGATTGAATAAAATTGTTCTACACCATCTATCACATTCTATCTCACAATTTAAGCTTCCCCTATTGATTAATCCAAATGAATCACAAGTAAATAATATAACATTACAACCATTGGGTTAATAATAAATTACAATCATCTCACTAATCCATCCTTTTACATAGTTCATTATAATCCTATTTAATCATAAAATGTAAATCTTGATAATCATTATTCATTACAAATGGTAATCCATATTTTAAAACTCAAATCATAAAATGTTTCAAATGAATCCACATGTTGGATTGTTCACAACTAGTTACACTCAATAGAATGTTATGAGACCTCATTAAAGTCCTCAAATGGTCACTATATGAATCACCTAATGATAGAAACTCTTGTTGGTTTCTCAAACTAGTTATCATAAACACTTAGTATAATCAATGTATAAAAGAAACTAAATTTTCAATGTATTATACATGAAATCATTCCTACAACCGTACATGGTAATACTTCTTCCACATTTGATACTAAATCACATAAAATCACACCTTGGTTAATTTCATAGGATTAACCTGAAATTCATATCATATAACCCTTGAAATTTCATATTATGATGTAAGATTAAGTACCACCCACCTTGACCTGCTATCATTCCCTTTACAAATGTTCTCCCATATTACAAAATCCCATCATGGCTCAAACTGGCCACCCCTCCTAAACCAAATCTGTTATCCCAATAAGGTCCAAAATGAATAAATTATAAGCTATATATATTAAATTTCAATCAAAATTCTATATCGATCCCAATTTTTTAAAATTTTAATAAATTATCTAATTAGAGTTCCTATGTCTTAATCATGACAAATAAATTAAATACTACTCCCAACACACAAATGTTCTTACTACGGATGTAATAAAAAATTTCCATTACAAATTAATAAATATATTTATTCAAATTCAATAAATTCCATTAATTAAACATTCAAATGACTATCCAAATAACAAGGGTAAGAAACCATATTTTGTTTGTCACACTGGATCAACCTCTATAATCATCATACACAATACATTAATTCAATGTAATTAAGTAATGATATTGTGTAATCACACCAAAAACTAACACTTATTACCATAAAATCCATGAATATTGGGGGAAATTAAACGTGGATAATGGTGTAAAAACACATCATATGTAAAATAATAACTATTTGGAAATTTGTTTTTCCACGTTTGCATTTTTCACATCGGTTCTATGTAACCAATGTACAGAGCTATAAAAATCTATTTATCATGTTGGTTATAAAATAACCGATATGATAATTTGATGAGAATCAATTTTGTACGTCAGTTATTTTATAACAGATGTAATAAAATCTGATATTAGCTTTCCCACTTCGGTTATTTTATAACTTACATGACATATCAAATCATGGCACTTTATCATGTTGTTTATTTTATAAACGACGTGATAAAGAAAATATCAAATATTTATCACATAGGTTATTAAAGAAATGACATGATAAAGTGACATTTATAATGTTTATTATAAAATATCTAGCGTTATAAATACTTTTCCATATTAGTTATTAAATAACCAACATGATAATTCTTTTATATGATTTATCGTTCCCTATATTCAGTCATTTAGTTTTCCTCAATCGGGCGACCTGCGAATCGTTTCACTCATGCGGAAAACCAAAAAAGGATTCTTCAAAGTCATTCCCTAAAGCCTCATTTTTGTAGCATCATTAATAATCATTATTGTCACATGATCTATTAGGTTGGATCGCAACACTCAAGTAAGCCTCCCACAGCTCAGTTTCATTTTTTATTTTTCGTGATGCCTTAAACTAATTTTTTGAGATGTAATTTTTCTATCTTTGATCTAGATATCATGGTATGTTTTATAGTGTTCATTTATACCGTGATAAATTATTTTTTGGGTAAATAAACCATGGAGGTAATATCATGTATGTATATGATTTTTGTGTCTACTATCATCTTTTTGTGTGCATACATGGGTTATCCAAGGGGGTGGGGGATGTCCAAGTTGGTGGGGGTGTCTAAGGGGTGGGGGGATATCTAAGGGGTTGAGGGTGTTCAGGGGGTGTCATAGGTGTGTAGGTGGTGTCTAGGGTGTGAAGGGGTTGTCCAAGGGGGATGGTGTGTCCAAGGGGGAAGGGTGGTGTCTAGGGGGTGAGGGGGTGTCCAAGTGGGTAGTGGTGTCCAGGGTGTGGGTGCTGTCCAGAGGGGTGGGGGTTGTCCAGTGGGTGGGGGCTGTCCATAGGAATGGGGGTTGACAGGGGGTAGTCAAGAGGGTTTGGGGGATGTCCAAGGGGTGGGGGTGTGCAGTCTAGGGGGGGGGGGTTGTCCAAGGGGTGGGGCTGTCAATGGGGTGTCCAATGGTGTGGGGGTGGTGTCCAGGGGGTGAGGGGCATTTCCAAGGGGGTATGGGCGTCCCAGGGGTGGGGGTCGAGGGGGTTGACCAAGGAGGGTGGGGTGTCCAGGGGGCGTCCAAGGGGGTAGGGTAATTGGGGGTGGTGTCTAGGTGGGTGGGGTGTTCAGGGGGGAGGGGGTGGAGTCCAAGGGGGTGAGTCGGCTACACAAGGGGTTAGGGGTGTCATGGTGGTTTGGGTGTCCAGGGGTTGGGTGGGGGTGGGAGCAGTCTAGAATAGTTGGGGGCCTGCTTGGGGGTATGTGGTGGGGGGGGGGGGTCCAAGGGGGTGGTGGTGTTTATAGGGTCTCTAGGGGGTGTCCAAGGGTGCGGGGGCTTTCTAAGGGGGTTGGGGTGTCTAGGGGCTGGGGGGTGTTGTCCAGGGGTGAGGGGGAAATCTAGGGGATCAGGTTGTCCAGGGGGTGGGGGTTGTACAGAGGGGTTGGGGGCTATCCATGGGTGGGGCCTGTCCAAGGGGGTGGTGGTGTCCATTGGTTGTCCAAGGGTGTGGGGGTGGGGGTGTCGAGGGGTGAGGGGGATTTCCAAGGGGTTGGGGTGTCCAGTGGTGTTGGTTGTGTATATGGGGGTTGAGGGGGTAGCCTAAGGGGGGTGGGGTGTCCTGGGGGTGTTCTGGGGGTTGTCAAATGGGGAAGGGGTGGTTTCTAGGGGGTGAGGGGGATTTCCTAGGGTGTAAGGTGTCCAGGTGTGGGGGTGGTGTCCAGGGGGTGAGGGGGTTTTCTAGGGGATGGGGGTTTCCAAGGGGGTAGGGGTGGGGGTGGTGTCCATGTGGTGGGGGTGTCTAGAGGTGTGGGTGTCTAGATGGGTGGGGGTGTTTTTTAGGGGTTGGGGGCTGTCCAGGGGGTGGTGATGTCCAGGGGGTGTGCACAG
Organism: Viscum album; assembly: GCA_963277665.1. Lineage (NCBI taxonomy): Eukaryota > Viridiplantae > Streptophyta > Magnoliopsida > Santalales > Viscaceae > Viscum > Viscum album. The sequence goes on along the minus strand of OY728142.1, from coordinate 921,037,884 downwards.
GGGTGGGGGTGTCGTCCAATGGGGTACGGGTTGGACAGCCCCTCACCCCTACTAACCACTCCCTCACCCACCAGGACACCCCCTACAACACCTTGAGACATTCTGAGAAGTATCCCTTTTAATTTATTTGATGTCTTGTGGTGTATGCTACACTAATATTATTGTACGCTATAAGCAATATCGTATTAGCTTGCAGTATACACAACACTATTCCTAGATCGTGTTACACAAAATTTCAATATTGTTTAATAGATGTTATTCAACGAAAAATTGAGTGAATATATATATATATATATATATTGAATGTATAAATGAAATATGGATGGATTCTATTATACAACACAAAAAAGGAATCTTCCACGACACTCATCCTTGACTTGGCTTGCATTACACCCAATCATTACTTTTCTCGATAGCGTGTGTTATACGCAATACCAGGTTTTACTAAACAACGATATGTTATATAAACTAGCCATTATGAATAGTAATAACCATGGTTTGAAATTTTATAAATATTTTCTTTCAAAATGGACTTCATTTTTGGATTCAAAATATCGAAATTAGCCTACGGTGAAATTTTGGTATTTTTCTGAAAACATTCAGTTTTTGATGAATAGTGAAAACAATAGGTTACTATTTAAAAACAGAATTTTTATAAAAATAATTATTTACATTTATTTAACATTATTTTAGGTTAAAATTGATACATAATACTTATATAAATTCAATGTAATTCATTGGATTCATTTTATAATAATTTTATACATATAAAAATTTTATTGAACTTTTCACCGTCATTTACCCACCTACTAGGAGAGTTTTAAATTTACATAAAACATAATTTTACTGCTTCTATGAGTGGAATTTCAAAAATACGAGTGACACGGTTAATATCAAGGAGTAAAATGTGGTAAAATAAGATAAAAATAATTTTTGTTGAATAGTAACTTTTTGCTTGTATTTACCATGGTTAAAAGTAACTAGGGCATTTAAGTGTAAAAATGATATTATTATTACCCTAACACATGTCCTAATTCTATTGGATAAGTGTAATTTGACCAAAAACAACCATAGGAATAAAATATTACCCTTTAGGTCCACATGGATTAGATTAGTACATTTATTATTATTTTATTTAAAGAAGAATTAAAATAGATAAAATCAATGTTTAATAACTAAAATTTTTTTAATATAGGGTTATACATAAGATAAATTAGACTATAAATATTCATTAGAAAGATAAAAATATTTCCTACATAATGGTATTTTATTTATAATTTTTAGATATTAAATAATTAAATTTATTTATGACACAATGATGATGCGGTAATTACCTTATTAATACAATATTAACATAATTGATGTTATAAATACCCAAATAAACGTAATTTTAGACATTCTATGAATTAAACTAATTTTATAGGTTAACATGACATGTTATTATTGATTTAATCAACTTTTTATAACTAATAATTTTGTTGTGAGTTTTACAAAAATCAATTAACAAATAGTATCAAAATTGACATAAAATAGTTTTTTAAAAAAATATTATATTATTAATTTTTATTATATTCCTAAAAATCTAAGGATCTTATAAATTAATTATATAAGGTTATATATATTAATAATTAACCACTTAGGGTTCGTTTGGAATGTTATAGTTTGTTTATTAACCATATAGTGTAAGAAAACATGAAGACACAGTAAATGTTAAATTATTTAACTTAGAGTTAAATCTAAATGATAAGGTTAAAATAGTAACCTAAACTTGTCTAAAACCTATTGGTTGAGATTATTATGACAATTCCCCGCTTTATCTTATAAATAAATCAATTTAGAGCTATTATAAACCGAATAAGACATTATTATAATATAATATTTTATGTTTTTTCCAAGGGTGCCCCTCTCCTCCCTTATCAATAGGGCACCCCTTCACACTTCTCTTCACACCCTTTAGAGCATTGAATCTCATAAAACCCCTGAATATTAATCTTATTAACCACTATATTAATATCATAGATATTCTGGTCTTCTCAAAAGACAAACTCTAGTTCCCTAAGAAGATTAAAGGAGGTGCGTCGAGGAAGAGATAATCTCTTCTACCGAATCGTTCAAGTTTCTTTATTCTTATACTTCTTATGAATTATTTTTTCATTATAAAGTAATAAAATAAGTATTAATTATATACTGATATGTTATTATAAATATAAAACAACCCTATATCACTTTCTATCAATCCTACAATAAACGGAATCATCGCGCGTGCGTACGTACGGAATACCGTCCCCACGCTGTGGTGTAATAAGTTTATCCACCACCACCTTACTTGGTTGGGTATAATGGTGTAAAAAAAACTATATATGATAATTATGACATCATACTTATTCTAAGTTATTATATCATACACTCCAACTCCATTCAATTAATATGGGAATGATATCGTCGCTCGTGCCTGCGTACGGATTACCGTCTCCACGACGCGATGAGATTCATTTTCCATGTTAAAAATTCAAGAATGATTATAAAGTATATATAATATGTAACAATTAAATATATGAAATAATAATTCTACTGTATTAATGTATATATATTTTTATTACATCTACTTAATTCCATTCAATTCAATAAGGAAACGAAAAACAGCGTTCATGCGTACGTTCGGCCTACCGTCTCCATGAATGGTGTATTTCTTTCCATTTATCGATCTAATATATATATGTATATTATGAATATATATTATATATAAATGATGTTTTATATTATGGAATTAATTAATAATGATCTAATTAATCATATTAATAATTACAAGTCAAAACATGGACGATAAATAAAACGATTTTACCCAAAACCCTGTTTTAACATGGAATTTACAAAAGAACGGCTAATATAAAGTCATAAGTGAACCATATAAGATATCATAACAATGAATATGATTCATCAATAAGTCAATGACATTATTTAAATCATTATACAGGAGTTTTGGATACGTACAAATCATATCGGACCTAAGGTAAGGGAAAATTATTCCAATCTCATTCTTATACGAGATCGTTTATTCGTAAGTATTTACTGGGGTTATGTTTATTATCCTTGTCAATATGTTCTAAAAATGTTTTCATAAAATAATTACTTTTCTTCCAGGTATGTTTAAAGTCATTTTAACCCTTTTTTTTCTTTTATCACATCGTATGGAAGGAATCTGTTTTTTACCATATGAGGTACTTTTTGACTTTTCTTGCAAAAGTATGAGAAGTATGTTTTTTAACTTATACAACATGAACAGATTTTTACCATTTCATAAAGCCTTATTTTCATGAAGCTTACTATACAATATTTAATGACTATTTTCATAAAAATCATTTTCTTTTAAAATTTCATGGAATTTTGTGAAAAGAATATGATTTTGAAGAAGAAAGGATATTTTCCTCAAGAATTCATTTCATGTGTTTTATGAAAACCATTTTCCATATAAGATGGAATTATTTCATATGTGTATGTTTCAAGTATAATTTCTCTATGATTTACATGGTGTAACTTTTCTTATGATGAAATGATATCCATTTTTTTATGGATTATGTTACGATGGGATGATGTTTATGAAACCCATTTTATACTTTGGGTAATGATGAATGATTTATGTTCATGTTGTGGAACAAGTAAGAATGATTTCATTAGGAGATGGGTGTGACCTATTTATCCCTCCAATGAATTGGGTAAAGATTTATATCTCAGGAGATAGACATGGATGGAATGGTAAGTTAATCATGTTCAGTGATACATGATTGGAACGAGGAGTGAACTCGATTCAGAAAGGGACTTTCTCCACTAAGATGGTCTTGGCAGGAATGCCTTCGCTACTATGGAAATCATATCATGTGATTAATGGTTTTCCACAATTGAATGTTGTATTCCCATGCTATTTTATCATTATTGATGTTTCTTTAGGTTATATTCCTTACGTACGTCAATTATTTATGTCTTTGATAAAGTTTTTGATGTTTAGATTTTATGTTCAAGTTTTTGCATTCAAATGTTTATGGATTGTTTTATGTTATCTATGATTACCCTTACTGAGCATTTGAGCTCACCCTTTTTTTGTTTTCTTTTCCCCATGATATAAAGAAACGTTTTAGGTACGAAAACAAAAGGGGAAGATATTTATTGGAGATGTTGAAGATCTTTCACCATGATTAGAAGATTATATTCTGAGTTTCCAAAGACACTAAACTATTACGGTCCTTGTGTGTTGGTTTTTTTATGTATTAAGTATTCTACAAATTTAAGTAATTTCTATAGATGTCAATCTTGGGTGTCTATAGTCGGTTTTAGAAGTTCAGTTTGGTCAACCTTTGGAAACTAGGATGCGGGAAATTTAGATAGATCCCTAGAGATATTTCTAAGTTATATCTAGGGATGTCCCTAAGGTTAAGTATAAGTATATTTTATATTCCTAGAATTATGGCAACGATTCTAGAATAAAACCTATGATGTTCGATATTGATGTTACTGCCCCTTGATTATGATTTTACCCTCTAACAGTATTATTTTTGGGTTTTAATAAATGGATGGAAATAGGATGATTCACAATAATGGAGGATATTATGGGCAATAGAATGATATTCTTAGTAAGAAACCATATGATATTAGATCTGGAAGTCCACATATCACTATTATTCATAATCAGAAATCTCATAATATGATCAATAATCTCAACTTTTTTATATTTCACGACTCAACTAATAAGTGAAAGATGGAGTTTCAGGATGATCATAGAGGAAGGAAAGTTCAATTTCCCTCTTGTATATCATGTGGGAAGATGAATCATGGAGAATGTTCCAAAGGAACTGGAAGATGCTTTGGGTTTGGAAAAGAAGGACACAAATCTAGTAATTTTAAAGTAAAAGGATTAGTTATCACTATGGATAAGGATAATGGTATTTCTAAGACATCTACAACGGTTAAGTGTTTAAATGTGGAATATACGAGCATTATGCAAACCAATGCCATAAGGAAAAATCTCATAAAGTGAATCAGCATGGTCATATGGATAGTATTTATGTAGATGATGATGAAGAGACTACAAATGATATATGAGATGGAAGAAATGATGAAGCTCAGTCGGTGGTTTAAGAAGGTAGTGTAATGTTTGTATGTTTATCATGAATAATGTATGATACTATGGAATAAAGAAAATTCTAAGGATTGATACATTGTTGCCATTGCTTGAGTTTTGAAAGTATATGTTGAATGGTACTAGTAACCATGAAAGGTTATTCAGATATTTTTTTTAAACACCTAATATGCCCATAAAGAATCTATAATTAGATAATGAAATATTTGATAGTATTAAGGAGCTCATGACTAATATAAGGAAAAAGTGATATCATGGTTTGAGTATATAGAATTTTTGGGATTTTGGTATATGGAATGAGTTACCTTGTGACAGAATTCATGTTTTCAATATGGTTAAAGAGAATACATGATTAAGGTATTCACATGTTTGGAATATGACCAACAAGATATATTGTATGATATATGGGGGATAAATGATGGAATTCACATGCTAGGTAGATGACATTGCTAGTAATTTTTTTCATTATACTATGAGCTTAGACAGAATTATTTTGGATAATCCTAAAGATCGGAATGAATTAAGTTAAACATAAGATAGAATTGTTTAAGGATATAACTTTTTTAAATTTTATTGCAGGAATGTTATTAAAATGTAGTTTTAGAAAAAGGGACAACCTGTAAGACATGCAACAACCCGTCGCGCTGGACAAGGCTGTGGGAATTGAACCCACAACCGAAGTGCGACGAGACTTTATTTCCTACCACTGGCCTATAGTAAGTCCCTGATTAGTAGAAATGATTTTTATTAAGAAGTATGATAGATGATGTATATGTCCATTTTTGGAATCATATACGACTAACCTCACCATAGATAGACTTATGTATATTTGATAAATATTTATAACCTTTTGTTTAAGACATATGGAATGACCCATCATTCTATCACATGATCTTATAACACATCATGAAAGAAAATTCAACTTCATTTCTTTAAGAGATGAAGTTGAAAATTTTCAAGGCACGAACAACGGTGATATTATACCAAAATAATGTAAGTATTTCTTCTAATTAAAATCCTTCAAATTTAGGGAAATCATCTTGAAAACCAAAAATTTAATCCTAGTGCCCTTATATCCGATGAATCACATGGCAACTTAGATCATCACAAATTTATTGCTTTGTGATTGTTGGCTTTTTCATAGTCATGTCCTCTACCACTCTTCATCAAAAGTTGATGGTTATATTTCTCTTCCATATCCATATTTTCACCTATGTTCTCCTATGTTTAATCCCAGTGATGAGTTAATTATGATAATTGTTATGTTTCATACATATATTTTTAAAATTAAGTTTTAATGTTCCTTTTTACAATGTGGGTTTCTATAGAAAAAACTTTCATTTAGTAAAACATTTATAACCCCGACGAATTTCGGGGGCGAAATTTATTTTAAGGGGGGGGGGTAGAATGTAACACCCTGAGAATTTATGAGAAGTATTATTTTTATTTTATTTAATGTCTTGTGGTGTATTCTACACTAAGATTATCGTGAGTTATATGCAACACTATATTATCATGCATTATACACAACACTATTCTTGGATCATGTTATACAAAATTTCAATTTCGTTTGATAGATGTTATTCTCCTAACATTGAGTGTTTATATATATATATATATATATATATTCAATGTATAAATGAAATATGGTTGGATTATATTATAAACAGAAACAAAGGAATCTCACACTACACACAAACTTTACTTGGCTTTCATTACACGCAATCGGGACCTTTCTCGATAGCGTGTGTTGTACGCAATACCGTGTTTCACAAAGCAACAATATGTTATATAAACTAGACATTATGAAAAGTAATACCCACATTTTGAAATTTTATAAATTTTATCTTTCAAAATGGAATTCATTTTTGGATTCAGAATATCGAAATTATCCAAGGGTGAAATTTTGGTATTTTTCTAAATAATTGCAATTTTTTATGAATAGTGAAAACACGAGGTTACTATTTAAAACCCGACTTTTTATATAAATAATTATTTATTTTTATTTAAATTTATTTTAGGTCAATATTTATACATAATATCTATATATTTTCAATGTAATTCATTGGAGTCATTTTTAAATAATTTTACACATAAAAAAATTTTATTGAATTTTTCACCGTCTTTTACCCACCTCCTAAGATAGTTTGAAAATTTACATAAAACTTAATTTTACCACTTCTGTGAGTGTAATTTAAAAAATTTGAGAGACTCAGTTAATATCAAGTAGTAAAATGTTGTTCAATAAGATAATAATAATTTTAGGTGAATAGTAACTTTTTCCTTTTATTTACCACGGTTAAAAGTAACTTGGGTATTTAAGGGTAAAAATGATATTATTATTACCCTAAAACATGTCTTAATTCTATTGGATTAGTGTAGTTCGACCAAAAACAACCTTAGGAATAAAATTTTAGGCTTTAGGTCCACTTGGATTAGATTAAGACATTTGTTATTATTTTATTTAAAGAAGAATTAAAATAGTTAAAACCAATGTTTAAAAAATAAAACATTTTTAATATAGGGTTATACATAAGATAAATTCAACTACAAATATTAATTAGAAATATAAAAATATTTCCCACATTATTTTATTTTATTTATAATTTTTATACATTAAATAATATAATTTATTTATGACACAATGATGATGCAGTAATTACCTTATTAATGAAATATTCACATAATTGATGTTATAAATACCCAAATAAATGTAATATTAGACTTTTTATGAATTAAACTAATTTTCTCGGTAAATATGACATTTTCTTATTGATTCAATTAGATTTTTTTGAACTAATCATGTTATGATTTTCACAAAAATCAATTACCAAATAGTGTTAAAATTGACATAAAATAGTTTTTAAAACAAATATTATTTTATTAATTGTTATTATATTCCTAAAAATATAATGATCTGAAACATGACGTAGATAAGGTTATATATATTAATAATGAACCACTTCGTGTTCGTTTGGAATGTTATAGTATGTTTCTTAACCATATAGCATAAGAAAAAAAGAAGACTCAGTAAAAGTTAAATTATTTAACTTAGAGTTAAATCTAATTGATAAGGTTAAAATAGTTACCTAAACATGTCTAAAACCTATTGGTTGAGATTAGTTCGACACATAACCACTTTATCTTCGAAATAAATCAATTTGAATCTATTATAAACTGAATAATACATTATTATAAAATAATATTTTATGTTTTTCCAAAGGTTCCCTCCCCTCCATTCTAAAAAGGGCACCCCTTCCCTCTTCTGTTCACTCCCTTTTGAGCCATGAAGCTCGGCCAACCACTGCCAATTACTCTTCTCAACCTCTCTAGTTATATCATAGAGGTTCTGGTCTTCTCAAAAGACCATCTCTAGTGCCCTAAGTAGAAGTTTAAAGGAGGTGCGTCGAGGAAGAGGTAATCTCTTCTACCGACTCATTCAAGTTTCTTTCTTCTTCTACTTCATATTCATTAGTTGTTTAATTATAAATTAATAAAATCATTATTATTTATATACTGATATGTAATAATAAATATAAAAAAACCCTATTTCACCTTCTTTAAATCCTATGAAAAATGAAATCACCGCGCGTGCGTACGTACGGAATACCGTCTCCACGCCGTGGTGTAATCAGTTTTTCCACCACCACCTAACTTGGATGGGTATAATGGTCTGAAGAATAACTATATATGATTATTATGACATCATACAGATTATAAGATATTATATCATCCATTCCAATTCCATTCAATAAATATGGGAATGATATCATCGCTCGTGCATACGTATAGATTACAGTCTCCACGACGCGATGAGATTCATTTTCCATGTTAACAATTCAAGAATGATTATAAAGTATATATAATAAGTAATCATGAAATATATGACATAATAATTCTGATTTATTTATATATATATATATGTATTTCATATACTTAATTCCATTCAATTCAATAAGGAAACGAAAAATAGTGTTCATGTGTCTGTATGGCATACCGTCTCCATGAACGGTGTATTTCACTCCATTTATCGATCTATTATATATATGTATATTCTGAATATATATTATATATAAATCATATTTTATTTTATGAAATTAATTAATCATTATCTAATTAATCATATTAATAATTACAAGTCAAAACATGGATGATAAATAAAAAGATTTTACCCAAAACGTTGCTTTAACATGGAATTTACAAAAGAACGGGTAATATAAAGTCATAAGTGACCAATATATTATATCATAACAATGAATATGATTGTGTAATAATTAAATGACATTATTTAAATCATTATACAGGAGGTTCGGATACGTACGAAGTATATCAAACCTAAGTTAAAGTATAATTATACCAATCTCATTCTTATCCGAAATTGTTTATTCGTAAGTATTTACTAGGGTTATATTTATTATCCATGTCAATATATTCTCAAATTTTTTTCATAAAATGTTTAATTTTCTTCCATGTATGTTTAAAGTCTTTTTTACCCTTTTTTTACTTTCACCACATCGTATGGAAGGAATGTTTTTTTTACCAAACGAGGGACTTTTTGACTTTTCTGGAAAACGTATGAGAATAATGTTTTTTTATCTTATACGACATGAATAGATTTTTACAGTTTCATAATGCCTTATTTTCATGAATCTTACTCTAGAATATTTAATGACTATTTTTATCAAAATCCTTTTATTTTAAAGTTTCATGGAATTTTGTCAAAAAAATGATTTTGAAGAAGAAAGGATATTTTTCTCAAGAATTAATTTCAAGTGTTTTATCAAAACCATTTTCCATATAAGATAGCATTATTTCATATGTTTATATTTCAAGAATAATTTCCCTATGATTTAAATGGTGTCACATATCTTATGATGAAATGATATCCATTTTTTGTATGGATTATGTTATGATGGGATGATGTTTATGAAACTCATTTTATACTTTGGGTAATGATGAATGATTTATGTTCATGTTGTGGAACAAGTAAGAATGATTTCATATTGAGATGGGTGGGACCTATATCTCCATCTAATGCATTGGGTAAATATTTATGTCTCATGAGATAGACAAGGCTGGAATGACAAGTTAATCCAGTTTAGTGATACAGAACTGGAACGAGGAGTGAACTCGATTCAGAAATGGACTTTGTCCACTATTATGGTATTGGAAGCAATGCCTTGGATACTATGTAAATCATATCATGTGCTTAATGGTTTTCCACAATTACATGAATTATTCCCAAGCAATTTTATCATGATTGATGTTCCTTTATATATATGCCTTAAGTATGTCCAAGATTTATGAATTTTCTCAAGATTTTGATGTTTAGAATTTATGTTCAAGTTTTTTCATTCAAAAGTTTGTGGAATTTTTTATGTTCTCCATGTTTACCCTTACTGAGCATTTGAGCTCACCCTTTTTATGTTTTATTTTTCCCGTGATATAAAGAAAACTTTGAGATTAGAAAACAAAAGGCAAAGATATTTATGGGAGATGTTGAAGATCTTTTACCATGATTTGAGGATTATATTCCAAGTTTACAGAGACACTAAACTATTACAGTCCTTGTGTGTTGGTTTTTGTTATTTATTAAGTATTCCAAAAAATTAATGTTATGTCCATTTACATCAAGCATGGGTCTCTACACCCCCTATAACATCCCAAGTAAGTAATGAATAATAGATATTTATATCTATGTCTATTAATGAATTAGATAGTGTTTTAGAGGCTTAAAATGATAACAAATCCAATATTAAGCATGAAATACACTAATATTTTAAAAAGATTGTTTTACTGCCTTTTGAGGGCAAACCATTTTTTAAATCAAACTTTTGAAAATTTTATAATCTTTTTTTGTCGAAATAAACTTATTCATTATGTTTGGGACATTGAAATTTACTTTGGGTAAATTTTTGGTATTTTTCCGATAAAGTTCATTTTTTTAATGAATAGTGAAAAATGTTGTATTTTAATTCAAAATCTCTTTTTATTATAATTTATTTATATGATTAGATTATCTTTTGAATTGGTTTTAAAGTGAAATTAGAATATATTTTTACCGTTTAATCCAATAGTGGTCGTTGGAATTTATTTCACCTTGAAATTGGACTTAAACTGGTGTCAATCTTTTGATACTTATTGTTTCATAAAAACACGTTATTTGCTCTGACAGCGGGAATTAATTATGTAATTAATTAATGTAACTTATATGATTTTAATTTTGGAAAATATACATCATTTTTTAATTCGGAATATCAAATATATCTTAGGGTGATGTTTTGGTATTTTTCTAAAAAACATCAATTTTTGATGAATAGTGAAACCACTAAGTGGTACTTAAAAAAATGATTTTCTGTTTAAATGAAGTTTTACCACCTCTGTGTTTTGAATATCAAAAATCAGACATACATGGTTGTCATTATGAAGTAAAATGTGGCTCAACGGGATTAAATTTTTTCTTTATGAATAGTAACTTTTATGTTTTTAATAGCGATTAGAGGTAATTAGTGTAATTGAAGGTAAGAATAATGTTTTAATAATATGAAATTAACATGAAACATGTTTTTACCTTATTGTATGCGTCATGTCCAACCAATAAAATCCATGGATCAACTTTGCTACCCCATGGAGCCACTTTGGAAGGAAAATGACATTAATATCTTTTTATTTAATGTAAAAGAAAAAATGACACAAACATGAGTTGTTTTACTAAAAAAAAATTTAAATGGGGTTATACAAGTCATATATTTGACTATAAATATTAATTAGAAAGATAAAAAGATTTCCTACATCATGATAGTTTTTTATAATTTTTTAGACATTAAATAAATTAAATTATTTATGACACCATGATGATGTATCGATTACCACATTATTTAAAGATTTAAATAAATGAAAAAAATGAAATATATAGGACCTAAACATGTAAAAAACCTATTGTATGGGTGGATTTTGAACTATTATCTCCTTAAACTATAAATATATAATTTTGGGACCTTTTAAATCCGAAAATCATTTTATAATAAAGTATCCTTTTATAACTTTCCAAGAGTGCCCCTCCTCTCCTCTTATAAAAGGCCCCCAACTCTACCACCTTACCCAAAAATCCAAAGCCTTTGGATCGGCCAAACCCAGTTCATTTTGTCTCTACACATCCCTCTATAACTCTTAGAAGCCTCAAATTGGGCAGAAGTATTCCCAAGGAAGCCTTTGAGCTCAAATCAAAAAGCGTTACCCGATATAAATGTGGTGTCTTCTATTGTCTTCTTATGTTTTAATTTTCTTCTCCAACCCCCTAAACTCTTTTTATTCACTTCTTTTGTAAAAACACAAGTATCCTCAATATACTAGGACGTTTTTATAAGAAGGATTTGAGCTACACTTACACAAACCTACATCTAATGGTTAAATAACATACTGTTTTTGTGGATGGTGAATTTCTGCCTCACGAAACGAGGATTATTCAACACTCATATAACACCTTTAAAGGTGGACATTAAGATGCCACTATATTTATATATGATATAAAATATGTTTATGTTTTACTTAATCTTCTATATTTTTTATTTATGGCATACCTTTATGGTTTCCATTATGGGTAAACGCGATATCTTCATTTTAGGAAGTGTGGACTACCGCCCCCTCAAAGTGATTTGATTTGTTAATACCATATGTGGTACTTATAAAGGATATATTGCATGATATTATATATGATAAAATACTAGAATTATAATAATATTATGTATCATTATGTTTTAATTCCATTAAATATGAAATAGAAATGGAAGTAGTGTTCATGTGTACGTACGGCTTAAAGTCTCAATGAACGGTGCATTTCATTTCTTACTTCTAAATGATTATATAATATTATAAATTCATTTATATACTGGATATATATGATATACATGATATCTAAATCATGAGTGTAACTCTGGATATAATGGATACATGAACAACTTGTAATTATAAAGAGTTTATTTTTGACTCAAGTACCAATGATCATTAAAACGACTGTTAATAACTTAAATAATTACATAGTGTTCATGACATAGTAATAAGTTATATAAAAGTAATAATGAACTTGTAAAAGGTTATTAAGAAAGTAGAAATTAACTCAAGTTTATTATTCAGGACGTTACAGAACGATCGAGTAAAGTCAGACCCGAGGTAAGGGAACTTCTTAACCCAATTTCTATTCTTTGGGTTAATATCCTATTTCAAATTATGTCATGATTTTAATATTTCCTATCTTGTATTTTTACTTTATTTATGTGTACTTATTGTGAATACACATAATATATTTATTTTAGTTAAAAAATGATATTTGTATGGGACTTCGTCTCAATTTCCTTTCATTGGGGCATATTTTGTTTTATACACGACCTTCTTTTATATGGTGTATAATACCCTTTGACTTTTACGTTTATCCAAAAGGAATATTTTTTTACGAAGCGTTTTACTAACTGAAAAAAGGGAATGTTTTTGTCATACGTATGCGGTGACAACGACTTCTCTGCCGCCAGGACCATTATTTGAGTTTCGGCTTCCTCTACAAGCTATACCTTTTTTAAAAGAAAAATAAATACCATGTTTTACATTTCTTTTATTTTGCTATTGAAAATGGTTTTCATAATGTTTTTATATCAATGTATTATTTTGATATCTTGTGATTGAAAAATGGAAATGTTATGTTTCCTTTATGCATGTTTTATGTGTTTCGATTATGTTATGTTTCTTGGGAAATATTATGAAGACGAGTGGTTCCGTGATAAACTAAGGGTAGGTGAGCCCGATATAGCTCTCCAATGCATTGGGCAATGCGAAGGAGTTAAACGTTCAGGTTTCTCCGAAGAGATTTTGGGAATATACTATACTGGGTATTCCAAACGTAACCAAGAGGGTTACTCCCTATGTGAGAATGTTATGAGTGCCTCAAGATACCTTTATGTCTTATGATTTCTATCATTTATTCATGATTTGATGAGGTATGTTAAAGTGATTATGTTTTATGAGTAGAGTATGATTTCATTGATTCTTATGTTTACATGTACTCATGTTTCCTTTCCATAATTTTATATCCCTTACTGAGCATTTTATTCTCATCCCATGTTTTTGAAATGTTTTTCACAGGTCAAGGTAAAGGTACATGATATGATGATAGTGTCAAGGAAGTGTCAAGAAATAATCCATGTTTTATTTTAAATATGATTCCGTTGATGGGAAAAAATGAATACTATCTTTTATTGTATCCACTTTGTGTAAATGTGGGATGTAATGCATGTTTTATGATTTAATTCTCTAAATCTCTAAACCTAAAAAGATCCTCAATGTTTAATCTTGTAATAAATCAAGATTAAGTAAGGTTTAAGGCTGCGGCCTTATAGTTGGTATTAGAGGTCGGTTTAGTTAACTTTAGGAGTTGGAATTTTATTAAATGATTATCCAAAATATTTTTTTAATGGTCAAATTTAAATGATATAGAATTTGAAGATTACCATATTTGTTCATCAAAGACATGTTTGTTCAGAATGGTTTTCCGCAGAGGAAATAGGGAAGGAGTGCTAGGAAGGCATAAAGAAGGAAATAACCTTTCGAATTAGTATCCTGAGATGGTCAGAATCGGAACTGAACTGTTTTTTGCACTAATGGAGCAGTTGATTCAAGCGAAAAATAGTGGTGGTATTCATGCACGAGATCATCTAGATCAACCGCAAAGGAACATGTCAGTGGTGGAACATTTCATGAGGCAACATCCCCCATCATTCAGAGGTTCATCTGACCCTGGGCTAGCTTAAGGGTGGATTAAAGCACTGGAGAAGATTTTCAATGTCATGGGGTGTTCAGACAATCAAAAGGTTAGTCTTTCTATTTAACGTTTGGAGGGTGAGGTAGATCAGTGGTGGTCGATGGTTAAAAATATCAAGGACGCTGATGAGATTGATGCTCTCGACTGGGATGAATTCAAATGTATGTTTCTTGAGAAGTATTTTCTTAAAGATGTTTGAATTAGGATGGAAAAACAATTCTTGAAATTGAGGCAAGAGGAAGACTCAGTGGCTGCCTATGAAGAAAGGTTCACTTTATTGGGAAGGTATGCTCCAAATTTTACCCGAGACGTTGATAGTAAAATCAATCATTTTTACTCAAAATTAAAGACAAAATATTGAAGGGAATTGGATTCTCGTGAGTTTAAAAGTTATGAAAAGCTTGTTCGATGTGCTGAGAAGGTGGAAATGGAGTTTTCCAATGATCAAGTTTTCTATAACAACCAGCAGAAGAAGAGACCAAGGTGGAAGGAGAATGGAAAGAATTCTTCAAAAAGGTCTGACGGTAAGAAAAATAAGTTTCCAGTTTGTGATAAATGTGGTAAAAGGCATGCTGGGGAATGTCTTCTAAATTCTAGAAAGTGCTACCGATGTGTTAAGATGGGACATAAGGCTCGTTATTGCACTGAAAAAGATCATGGTGATGGTAAGTCCAAATTTTATTTACAGTTAGTGAAATGTTTTAAGTGCAATGAGATGGGTCACTATGCAAATGAGTGTCCGACAAAGAGCTCGAGTGATGGGAAGAAGTTAGACTACAAGCAGAAAGGTGTGTTAAAATCCTTTCCAACTACTTCAGCAAATGTTGGGCCATCAAATGATGTGGTATCTGGTACATAGTTTGTTTTTTCAGATTATTCCAGTGTTTTGTTTGATTCAGGGTCTACACATTCGTTCATATCTGAAAACCTTTCTAGTAAAATGGGAATACCATCTCAAGAAACGACTCCTGAACTTTTGGTAAAAACACATGGGGGAAATTTTGAGGCAAAAAAAATTTATAAGAATCTTCCTATACTTATCTGTGGAAAGAACCTACTTGAAAACCTTATTGTTTTACCTCTAGTAGAGTTTGATATTATACTAGGTATGGATTGGATCTCTATTTATCATGCTAAGATTGACTGTAGAGCTAGAGATGTTTCTTTTCATAATGAATTTCAGTTTTTTTACAAGATTGAACCCTTACTGTTGATAACGTATCAAGAGGCTGAGAAACATGTAAAATATGGAAATGAATGTTACCTTGCACATATTGTTGGAAACAGGGGAACTATTCAGATTAATGATGTGCCAGTGGTAAATGATTATCCTGATGTTTTTCCAGATGTGTTTTCTAGAATAATACCAGATCGGGAAGTTGAGTTTAACGTAGACTTAGTTCCTGATGCTAAGCCAATTTCAAAACCCCCTTATCGAATGGCTTAAAATTAACTTTTAGAGTTAATGGAGAAATTGCAAGATTTATTATAGAAATGTTTCATTCGACCTAACACATCACCGTGCGGTGCTCCAGTTTTATTTGTTAAAAAAAGATGCTTCTATGAGACGTTGCATTGATTATAGAGCCCTGAATAACATCACTGTTAAGAACAAATATCCTTTTCCTCATATCGATGATTTGTTTGATCAGCTCCAGGGAGCTCAGTATTTTTCAAAGATTGACCTGAGATCGGGGTACCATCAGTTGAAGGTAAAGGAATCAGATGTTCCGAAGATCGCTTTTCGTACAAGATATGTCCATTATGAATTTGTAGTTATGACTTTTGGGATAACCAATACACCTATTGTATTCATGGACTTAATGAATATAATTTTCCATGAGTTCATGGATAAGTTTGTGGTGGTTTACATTGATGATATTTTGGTGTTTCTAAAAGTAAAGAAGAGCATGAAAGACATTTAAGGCTTATTTTGAATACCTTAAAAGAAAAGAAATTGTATGGGAAATTCAGCAAGTGTGAGTTTTCGTTGAAACAAATTTCATTCCTTGGACACAGTGTTTCTAAAGATGGGATTACTGTTGATCCTACAAAAATAAAGGTTGTTAAAGAATGGCCAAGACGCACAAATGTAACTGAGATTCTTAGTATCCTTGGTTTGGCAGGCTATTACCAAAGGTTTGTAAGAAATTTTTCACGGTTATCTAGTACAATGACTAAGCTAACTCGGAAGGGTGTTAAGATTATCTGGACAAAAGGATGTGATGATTGTTTTTAGAAATTGAAAATAAGATTGGTGAATGCTCCAGTTTTTGCCCTACCTTCCAGGAATGGTGAGTTTTTTATCGACAGAGACACTTCATTGAAAGGACTTGGTTGTGTCCTAATTCAGAATGATCGGGTAATTTATTATGCTTCATGATAGTTGAAAACTCATGAGGTAAATTATCCTACACATGATTTGGAATTAGGTGATGTAGTTTTTGCTTAAAAAATTTGGTGGTGTCATTTGTATGGAGTAAAGTGTGAAATATATACCGATCACAAATGTTTAATGTATATATTCACTCAGAAAAAATTGAACATGAGACCTAGGAGATGGCTAGAATTAATCGAGGATTATGATTGTACAATTCATTACCATCCGGGAAAAGCAAATAAAGTGGCCGGTGATTTGAGTCAAAAACGTAATGCTTCATTAAAAATGTTGCATTTGGAACGTGATCCTTTGGTTAAGGATTTGATGAACTTTGGAATAGATGTTTTTGGTGAAGGATGTTCTTCTGTTTTGTTTTAGGTTTCAGTGAAATCTTCTCTATCAAACAGAATCAAGCAAGCACAGAAGCAAGACAGTGAGTTGCAGAAAAAGGTAGAGATGGTTCAGAAGGGTAAGTTGCCTGAATTCAACTTTGATAATGATTGTTTTTTGAGATTGGGGAAGAGATTTTGTGTTCCTTGTGATTCACATTTGAAGAGAGAGTTGTTATGTGAAGCTCAAAGTTATCTGTTTTCAGTTCATCCTGGCAGTACTATGATGTACAGAGATCTGCAAGAGTATTACTGGTGGGATGGAATGAAATGAGATATTGCTAATTTTACTGTGAAGTGGTTGACATGTCAGCAGGTTAAAGTAGAGTGATAGTTACCGAAAGGGATGCTTCGTCCTTTAATAGTGCCAGAGTGGAAATGGGAAAATATATCCATGGACTTTGTTGTGGGATTACCAAAGATATCTCGAGGTAATAATGCAATCTGGGTTATTGTTGATCGCTTGACTAAATCTGCTCATTTCCTTGCTATACGAGATACTTTTTCCCTAGATAAACTTTCCCGTTTGTATCTTAAAGAGATACTCAGGTTACATGGTGTTCCTCACTCCATTGTATCTGATCGTGATCCTAGGTTTACTTCTAACTTTTGGAAAGGCCTCTAGAAGTCATTGGGTAATAAATTAAATTTTCATACATCTTTTCATCCTCAATCAGATAGGCAGTCAGAACGAAAAATTCAGACTTTGGAAGATAAGCTACGTTCTTGTTTGATGGATTATCAGGGATGTTGGGACCAACATCTTTCTTTGGTTAAATTTTCATATAATAACAGTTTTCATTCCAGTATACAGATGTCTCCATTTGAGGAATTATATGGTAAATAGTGTCAAACTCTAGCTTTCTGGGATGAAGTGGGTGAAAAGAAGTTGATGGGACGAGAATTGGTAGAAGAGTTGGCAAAAAAAGTTCAGCTAATACAGAAACACATGAGAACAGCTCAGAGCAGGCAGAAGAGTTATGCAGACAATAGGAGGGAGGATCACTATTTTGAGGTAGGTGATCATGTTTATCTCAAAGTCTCACAATGGAATAGTGTGATGCAATTTGTTAAGAAAGGAAAGCTGAGTCCAAGGTTCATTGGACCATATGAAATTCTGGAGAGTGTTGGATCAGTTGCTTACTGAGTGGCTTTACCTATGAGTTTATCTCAGGTACACAATGTTTTTCATGTTTCAATGTTAAGGAAGTACATGCCAGATCCATCTCATGTTTTGAGTCCAGAGGTAGTTCAACTGGAATAGAACCTATCTTATGAGGAACAACCGGTCCAGATTCTTGACCATAGGGAGCAAGTGTTACGGAATAAGGTGATTCATCAGGTAACAGTTTTGTGGAAAAACCACATGATTGAAGAGGCAACATGGGAATCTGAAAATGCAATGAGGGCTAAATACCCCCACTTATTCGATATGTAAATAAATTGTGAGGACGCAATTTTATAAAGGGGGGAAGGATTTAACATCCAAGTAGGTAATGAATAATAGATATTTTTATCTATGTCTATTAATGAATTAGATAATGTTTTAGAGGCTTAAAATGATAATAAATCCAATCTTAAGCTTGGAATACACTAATATTTTAAAAAGATTGTTTTACTGCCTTTTGATGGAATACCATTTTTAAATAAAAATTTTAACAAATTTATAAGCTCTATTTGTCGAGATAAACTTCTTCTTTATTATTGGGACATTGAAATTTACATTGGGTAAATTTTTGGTATTTTTCTGATAAAGTTCATTTTTTAATGAATAGTGAAAAATGTTGTATTTTAATTCAAAACCTCTTTTTAATCTAATTTATTTATATGATTAGATTATCTTTTTAATTGGTTTTAAAGTGAAATTAGAATTAATTTTTACAATTTAATTCAATAGTGGTCGTTGTAATTAATTTCACCTTGAAATTGGACTTAAATTAGTGTCAATCTTTTGATACTTATTGTTTCATAAAAACAAACTATTTGCTCTGACAGTGGGAATTAATTATTAAATTAATTAATGTAACATATATGTTTGGAGTTTTTCAAAATAGAAATCATTTTTTAATTCGGAATATCAAATATAGCGTAGGGTGATGTTTTGGTATTTTTCTGAAAAACATCATTTTTGATGAATAGTGAAACCACTAAGTGGTACTTATAAAAACTGATTTTCCGTTTAAATGAAAATTTACCACCTCTGTGTTTTGAATTTTAGAAATCTGACATACATGGTTTTCATTAAGAATTAAAATGTTGTTCAATGGGATTAAAATAATTTTTTTTGGTGAATAGTAACTTTTAAGTTTTTAATCGCGATTAGGGGTAATTAGTGTAATTTAAGGTAAGAATAATGTTTTAATAATATGAAATGAACATGACACATTCCCTAACCTTAATGTATGTGTCATGGCCGACCAATTCAATCCATGGGTCAACTTGGGGACCTCATGGAGCAACATTGGATGGAAAATGACATTAATATCTTTTTATTTAATGTAAAAGTAAAAATGACACAAACAAGAGTTGTTTTACTAAAATAATTTTAAAATGGGGTTATACAAGTCATATTTTTTACTATAAATATTCATTAGAAAGATAAAAAGATTTCCTACATCGTGATAGTTTTTTTATAATTTTAAGAAATTAAATAATTTAAATTATTTATGACACCATGATGATGCAGCGATTACCACATTATTTAACGATTTAAATAAAATGAAACTATAATATAAAATATAAGACCTAAACATTTGAAAAACCTATTGTATGGGTTTATTTCGAACTATTATCACCTTATCCTCGAAATATATAATTTTTCGAGCTTTTAAATCCGAAAATCATTTTACAATAAAGTATCCTTTTATAACATTCCAAGAGTGCCCCTCCTCGCCTCTTATAAAAGGCCCCCACCTCTACCACCTTACCCACACTTAAAAAGCCTTTGTCTCATCCAAACCCTGTTCATTGTGTCTCTCAACATCCCTCTATAACTCTTAGATGCCTCAGATTGGGCAGAAGTCTCCCCAAGGAAGCCTTTGATCTCAAATAAAAAAGAGTTACCTGATTTAAAGGTTGTGTCTTCTATTGTGTTCTTATGTTTTATTTGGCTTCTCCAACCCCGTAAACTTTTTTTATTCATTTAGTTTCTAACAACACCAGTATCCTCAATATACTAGGATGTTTTTATAATAATTATTCGAGCTACAATTACACACACCTACATCTAATGGTTAATGAACATACTGTTTCTGTGGATAGCAAATTTCTGCCTCACGAAACGATGACTGTTCAACACTCATATAACACATTCAAAGGTGGCCATTAAGATGTAAATATATTTATATATGATATATAATATGTTTATTTTTTAATTAAGCTTCTGTATTTTTCATTTATGGCATACCTTAATGGTTTCCATTATGGGTAAACGCGATATCTTCATTTTAGGAAGTGCGGACTACCGCCCCCTCAAAGTGATTTGATTCGTTAATAACATATGTGGTATGTATAAAGGATAGATTGAATGATATTATATATGATAAAATAATGGAATTATAATACTAATATGTATCATTATGTTTTAATTCAATTAAATATGAAATAGAAATGGATGTAGCGTTCATGCGTACGTACGGCTTACCGTCTCCATGAACGGTGCATTTCATTTATTACCTCTAAATGATTATGTAATAATATAAATACATGTATATATTGGATATATGTGATATATATGATATCTACATCATGATTATAACTCCGGATATAATGTATAGATGAACAAATTTTAATTATAAAGAGTTTATTTTTGACTCAATTACCAATGATCGTTAAAACGACCGTTAATAACATAAATAATTACATAGTGTTCATGACATGGTAATAAGTGATATAAAAGGAATAATGAACTTGAAAATGGTTCTTAAGAAAGTAGAAATAAACTCAAGTTTATTATTCAGGATGTTAAATAACGATCGAGTCAAGTCGGTCCCGAGGTAAGGGAACTTCTTAACACAATTTCTATTCTTTTGGTTAATCTCCTATTTCAAATTATGTCATGATATTATTATGTCCTATCTTGTATTTGTACTTTCTTTATGTGTACTTATAGTGAATACACATAATAGATTTATTTTATTTAAAAAAATGATATTTGAATGGGACTTCACCTCAATCTTCATTCATTGAGGAATATTTTGTTTTATACAAAACCTTCTTTTATACAGTGTATAAACCCCTTTGACTTTTATGTTTATCCAAAAGGAATATTTTTTATACGAAGCATTTTACTAAACGACAAAAGGGAATGTTTTTTTCGTACGTATGCGGTGACAATTACTTCTCCGCCGCCATGACCACTATTTGAGTTTCAACATCTTCTACAAGCCATGAATTTTTTTTAAATGAAAAATAAATACCATGTTTTACTTTTATTTTATTTTGGTATTGAAAATGGTTTTCATAATGTTTTTATATAATTGTTTTGTATTGATATCTTATCATTGAAAAGTGGAAATGTTATGTTTCCTTTATGCATGTTTTATGTGATACGATTATGATATGGTTCTTGGGCATTATTATGAAGACTGGTGGTTTTGTGATAAACCAAGGGCGAGAGAGCCCGATATAGCTATCCAATGCATTGGGTAACACAAAGGAGTTAAACGTTAAGGTTTCTCTGAAGAGATTTAGGGAATATACTGTGATGGGTCTTCCAAACGTAACCAAGAGTGTTACTCCCTACATAAGAATGTTATAAATGCATCAAGTTACCTTTATGTCTTATGATTTCTATGATTTATTCATGATTTGATGAGGTATGTTAAAGTGATTATGTTTTATTAGTAGAGTATGATTTCATTGATTCTTATTTATACATGTACTCATGTTTCCTTTCCATATTTTTATATCCCTTACTATGCTTTTTATGCTTATCCCATGTTTTTGAAATGTTTTTCATAGGTTAAAGGAAAGGTACATGATATGATGATATTGTCAAGGAAGTTTCAAGAATGAATCCATCTTTTTTTTAAATATGTTTCCGTTGATGGGAAAAAATGAATACTATCTTTTATTGTAACCACTTTGTTTTAAAGTGGGATGTAATGCATGTTTTATGATCTAATTCTCTAAAACTCTAAACCTGAAAATATCCTCAATGTATAATCTTGTAATAACTCAAGATTAAGTAAGGTTTAAGGCTGGGTCCTTATACCCCCACCCCCTGGACAGGCCCCCACCCCTGGACACCCCTTGCCCCCTTAGACACCTGAGACATCCACTAACCCCATTAACAGCCCCGACCCCTTGATCAGCCCCCAACACCCCCACCCCCTAGACATCCCCTACCCCTTGTACAACCCCTTGGTGTATATATATATATATATCCAAACATTTTCTTTGAGATTTTTGGCATATTTTAACTTCTGGTAGTCTATACCATTGGTCCATATAGTGTCGTTCGTATATGGTTATTATAAAAACCATAATGCCAGCGGTGTGTGAAAGCGTTGTGGTATTCTATCACAATGGTTTCATGGGATATTTCAGTGCTTTAAAATCATTGGTATGTGTAATTTTCAGTAGTAAATGTTTACATATTTTAATATTTATGCTTCGTATTTTTTTAATGGAAGGGTGAATTTGGTATCCAGTTTCACCAAGATTTACTCTTTGTGTACCTTAAAAATAGAAGATCAAAGATGAATTTAAAACCATTATATCTAAGTATATTTTCTATTAAAAATCATTTTCATGCATATATTTTTCAAATACTCTTATATTTGTTTTATATTAAAAAATTATTTTACATTTAAATTATGATATTTTTCTTATAAATATATACATGTCTTATCTTAACCAGATGTATAATTTTTATATTTGTTATAGGTATTAATGAGTAGAAGTTGAATTACTGCTCATCGAATGAGTATTGAATATGAGTAAGATGTTAATGAATTTTTAGAATTTTGTAAACAAATTTTTCCTAGTATTGACATTTATTCTCTCCATTCTTGAAATTTTTTAATATTAAGAAGATGAAAAGTAGAGATATAAAATATCATCTGATTTTTCATGGTTTTAATTCGAGTTACAGCCCTTGGATTTGTCATGGAGAAACTGGACAGAATTTCATATCTACAGATAATGATGAATTGCATGATGGTAACTCAAATGGAATTGAATAATTGATTCATGATATCATAGGAGAACAGATTGAGATAGAATTGACTACTGTGCGTCTATATGGTGATGCTAGAAAACCATTGTATCCTGGTTTTGTTTATTATATGGTTTTTTCATCAAGGATAATATTTATTAACATGAAGTAAAAAAATGGATGGAGTGACAAATGTTTTATAGAGATACTAAAATTGTAGAAATATATTCATTCAAAAGAAAATGATCTTCCAGATTCATATTATAAGGCCAAGAAAATATTATTCCCAATGGGATTGGGATACAAGAAAATACATGCCTTTCTGAATGACTGTATGATATATAGGATGGAATATGAATTTCTATAAGAGTGGCCTAAATGTGGGACATCACGGTATAATTTGAAAGAAAAATCACTGTTTGATGTAGTGATTACAAATATACCATCCAAGGAATTTTGGTATCTTTGTATAATTCAGCATTTGAAATGTTTATTTTCTAATTTATGTGAGGCAAAAAATTTAAGATGGAATGTTGATGAGTGGATATGTGATGGAAAAATACATCATCCACCTAATTTTCCACAATGGATGAAAATTGATTAGCAGTATCCTACATTTGGAAATGAAATTAGAAATCTTATACTAGGTTTATGCATAAATGGAATGAATCCATATCGAACCCTCAGTAGCACACATAGTTCATGGCCTGTTTTATAGGTAATTTACAACCTCTATCCTAATGTTTGTATGAAGCGAAAATATGTCATGTTGAGTATAATTATCTCTTGTCTGAAGAAACTTGGATATTATATTGATGTTTTCTTGTCACCATTGATTGATGATTTGAAACATTTCTAGGAGGATGGTATTAGGGTGTTTGAATCTTATAAAATGGAATATTTTCACCTACTTGAAGTGCATATATTCACTATAAATGACTTCCCATCATATGGAAATTTTCTTGGATATAGTTTTATGAGGCATAAATAATATCCTATTTGTGAAAAATATACACCATATTATCAATATCATCACGGGAGGAAATTAGTATATATGGGTCATCAAATGTTCTTCCCATGGATAATTCTTATAGAAAACTAAAAAAAGGCATTCAATGGCTCACAAATATTTGATATTTCACCAAAAAACTAATACCCTGATGTGTATTTTGATAGGGTGGAAAACCTTGATGTAAAATTGGGAAAGACACAAGAATCTGGTAATTTTAGACATATTTAGAAGAAATGGTCAATATTTTTTGAGCTACAATTTTGGAGTAATCATGAAGTGAATTATAATATTGATGTCATACAGGTGAAGAAGAATATATGTGATTGTTTCATTGGAACATTGTTAGATATTAATGGAAAGAAAAAATATGGCTTAAATGCAAGATTAAACTTACTATCAATGGGAATAAATTTGGAGGTAGCTCCCACTCCTAATAGATGATGAACATTTCTTCCCCCAGCTTGTAATACATTATCCAAGAGGGATAAAATTTATTTTTTCCTATGTTTTCATGATATCAACGTGCCTCAAGCTTATTCTTAAAATGTAATTTTTTTTGCCTCTTTGAAGAATTTGATGTTGATAGGTATGAAATCTCATGATTTTCACATCATGATACATCAACTTCTAACAGTAGCATTGAGTTGAATATTTCCCATCTATGGCAGAGAGACTATAATGAAGTTATGTTATATTTTTCAATTCAATTTTTAATAAGGTGATTGATGTGAATGAATTGAACATTTTGGAAAAGAATGAAATTCCAATACTTATTCAATTGGAAATGTATTTTCCACCATAATTTATTTGATATAATAATGTTTTAAATGATTCATCCGGTACAAGAAATAAAGTTTTATGGACCTTTATATATTCATTGTATGTATACATTGGAAAGGAATATAAAAATATTGAAGGGGTATGTTAAGAATCTATATCGACCTGAAGCCTCCATTATTGAAAAGTATCTTTCAGAAGAGGTTTTGGAATTTTGTACGAGCAACTTAGCTACAGAAGAGCATAAAGGTTTCCCACCATCTCACCATGAACAAGTTAATAATTAAGGAAAGGGGATTCATGGCATGAAATTCAAATCATTGTTAGATGAACCAATGATGAATTTATAATTATACATCTTGAATAACATAGCTGATTCTCAACCATATATCACATTGCATATTAATGAGTTTAAACAATGTCACCCAAAAAAGAAAGAAATGTGGAATTTGAATGGGCACAAACATTTTTTTTGTTTAAAAAGACCTTTCTTGGTAGATTAGATGTATCCGATACATTAAGATGACTGGTTGGTGGTCCAAGTTAAATAGGGATAACATGGTCTGGGTATGAAATTAATGGCTATACGTGCCATACATAAATGATGTCAACAAAAGTGCATTTTGGTAAAGTGCTGTATTGGTGTCTGCAGAAGCAATGCATTTTATGAGTTCTAAAGTCAAACACCCAATTTCTACATCAAGTGCATATTATGGAGTCATTGAAGAATTAATGGAGGTTGATTACATTAAAATTAATGTTCTTAATTTTTAACTATAAATGGTTAATCAGTAACAATAGTGTCATCCACGATGAATTTGGAATGATAGTTGTTAATCTGAATAGATTAGAAGACACAACAACTTCTTTTATAATGGAAACACATGAAAAATAGATTTTCTATGTAGTTAATCAGTCAGATATGCAGTGGTATGTTGTTTTAAAATGGAAAAACAATATGGTGTTGAGGATCAACTTCATGAAGATTATTATTTATTTGAGATCCCTAATTCCAAGGAAATATTAGCAGAACATAAGGATGAGAATGTTGAAGACATGGTTTGTTCTATAAGGAATGATCATGACGAAGGAATTTGGGAAGCCAGTCCATTTGTACATCCCTAATATTACAGGTAACATATGTTTATTTCTTTTTTATATTTATTATTTATCTAAAGTGTTAGATATTGCAATTTTTTTCTTTATTAAAATGCGTATTAAATCAAATAAGTATAATTTTTTTTATTTTAATTTTGATTAGTTTATCTTATCATGTTTACCGTTAGGTAAATTATATATCTATTATTTTTTTAATGACAATTACTTTCCATGTTTACCATGTTTACCATGTTTTCCATGTTTACCATGTCTACCATGTTCACCATGTTTACCATGTTCACCATGTTTACAATGTTCACCATGTTTACCTTTTTTGGAATGTTTACCATGTTTACGATAGTTTTATATTGTTTAACATTACATAACATATATATTTATTGATTTTGTTGAATGAAAATTACAATAACATGTTTACCATGTTTACCATCATTACCATTGTTTAACATGATTACAATATTAACCATGTTTATAACACGTAACATAGTCCAATTTTCCATTTTTTTTTACACTAGTATTGTAATATTTGAATTTGTATTTTCATGATAAAATGTTTATTTTTTTATTTTTTAAGGATAATGACATGTCAATCATCAGATCAACCACATGATTCTAGACATGAGAATAATGATCATACCATTGGGGAGGAATATTAACATGCTCCTCTTGATGTTCCTCAATCATCTTTATGTGCACCCATAACATGAAAGAGTAGTTCAAGAGTTGGTAAACATGAGTGCACACATTTATCAAAATTATCACTTGCTCATATGATAGACCAAGGGATATAATTATTGAGTTTGATGAGAATAATATTCCTAGAAGTCTAAATGCAATTTTTTTTAAGAGTTTTGTATCAAATCTGGGTAAGAGAAAAGTAATAATTTTTTATGATAATTATTGATCTGTGGATAAGGAGATAATATATCAGTTGAGGGAGAAAATTATGGTAAGATATTTTTCTATTTTATTTATATTCATTAAATGTTTCTAGTATAATATGTTTTACCTCATCATTATAGGATGAAATTTGATATTCTTGACACTAGAGGAGTATGGAAGAAATGCTTAACGATCACTGAGAAAAGATGGAAGGATTTGAAATCAACCCTCAAATTTGATTTCATTTTTGGCCATAGGAGTCATGAAAATCCATTTCATATATATACTTTCATAGATTAAGATACATGAAGACCGTTTGTTGAATGTAGAAGAAAAGATTATTTTTTGGTAAGGGAAATGTAATATTTTATAATATTCATTATATAAATGATCTTATTAATGTTCTGTTAATGATATCTTTTTCTTAATTTACAGAAATCAATGAATTCTAATCAAGAGATCAAATTAAAAATTTATACAATTATAGTTTATCTCGGGGAGGGTATAAATTATTGAAAGAACAATTGATGGTGGAAATATTACAAAAAATAGAGTTGAGTCTTCAAGATCTGGAGAGGTTTCCCCTCTATCCCCTCCATCATGACATGAAAAATGGAAGAGAGATCGGACGACCAAAAAGGCGCAATATCTTTTAGAAGAATAAAGAATCGTAGCAAAGAGTATTGTAAGATATTAATTTTATTTATTTATGTTAAATAGATTATTTATAAAATTTGAATCATTAAAAAAATGTTCAATAAATTAATATAGGATTTTCTTGTGGAGTACAACACACTGGACTTATTTACAGCTACTGGGGGGAAAGATATTTTTTCTGCAACATTGGTACAATCTATGTTTGTAGGAATGAAAAGATAATTTCAGACTACAGCTCCCACTCCTCCACCTCTTCCTACAGATCCCATTATTTATCCTCCACCTCTACCTGTAGCTCCCACTACACCACCTCAGCCTGCAGACCCCATTGTTTATCATACTCCTCCACCGCAACTTTCTACTTATTTCTAGTTGTATGTTGATGATCCTCAACATCATATAGTTTCATATGAGATTTTATATTGTATATGAGATACAGTTCATTATCAATAGTTAGATATAGACCATCATAGGGCCACTATACATGATATTATAGATAGATCAGCTCATGTACCATTACCTACAGATGAGGGGACAATAATTGTTCAAAGTAACTTCCAAATATTAATTTGGCCATCCAGACATCTGAGACTAATTTCCATAGAGGTATGTGTGTTATAACTTTTATTTTACTTTTTTATTTATGTTGTTTTAACATTTGAAAACTAATATATATTTCTATTTATTTTTACAGGAATACTTAAAAGGTAACTAAATACTATATAAGCAACAAAAATGGAAAATGATTATGACATCATATACAAATTCTAGTAGTCTAGAAGGATTGTCAAGATATTCAAATTTTTTATGGATCTTTTTGATTTTCCAATGGAAGATCATATTTGTGGACATGAAATAAATGTGGGGATTGTGAAAAATGATATCATGGAACTTATTACTAGAGATAAGTTGGGTATCAATGTGGGGAAATTTTTTTCCATGTAAGTCTTAACAGGTTTTCCCTGCATTATATTTTTTAAAAATGTATACTTATGTCTATTTAGTATTAGGTATCTTTATAATATGTGTGAGGAGAATGATCAGACAGATGTGTATTGATTCATGGACCAGTAGTTGATTTCCCTTGAAGCACGTGCATTGGATGAGGAACAAGTAATGCTTTACACATGTCAAATATTTGAACAAAATATAATCACATAGTGTTAGATGATGAATTTTTATGAGAGGTAAGAAACATATCACTGTCATTGTCTTCATTATATTTTAATATATAACATCCCTAACCTTAAATTTTCTTTTATTAGTGATTATTGGATGTTAGGTGTCTTTTCCCAAGGGAGAAAACACTTTATTGGATATTTCTGTCAACAGTGATGTGTGAGAATGTTTTATGAATATGTTATAAAATTATGTTTCAATTTTTTGATAGGTGTATATATTAGAATGGATTTCAAATTCATCCCATTCTTATTATTTTTTATAAGGGGATGGGTATACTTTCAAAAAAACACAAATAAAAGGAGTTCCAAGATCAAATATGTAATTGTAATGGTATATAAAAATTTATAATATTTAAATTTTGATGTGTTACATAAAAATAAAATTTTGAATTTACAATCATTTAAATATAATTTTACTGAAAAACAAGGCATCATCGAATACCGATATTATATGTTATGATTTTGTATAGAATAATTACAACTAGAACAATTGTGAACTTCGAACTAGTATGATTTCATTTTAAACATTACGATAATATTTCATTTGATTTATTCATTATACATGTTAAATACTACCCATTTAACTTATAGATATTTAATTACCTTAAACCCTATAGTGCTCAATAAGTCAATCACTTACATGTGGAATGATCAAATTATTTTACAGCTTTGATTGGATTTTAGTTTTTTTGTAGTGTAAAATGTAGTTTTGAATATTGTAATTATAATATTGTATATGGTATTCATTTTGGTTGGATTTTGTTTTTTTGTTGACATTGTTTGTTTTAATAGTTATACATGTAAATGTTTAATTTTTCTCTACTTCTTGTTTTGGTCTACTTTTGATGGGTTTTCATTTATGGATTCATTTTTAGGGTGTTCAAAGCATGTGGTGGTTGTCCAGTGGGGTGGGGGCTTTCCAGGGGTGTGGGAGGTATTTCATGTGGGGTAGTGGGTGTCTAGGGTGTCCATGGTTGTGGGAGGGTGCCTAGGAAGGAGGGAGGGATGTCCAGGGGAGTGCGGGCTATTCAGGAGGTTGGGGGCTATCCAGGATGTGTAGGGGTGTGGGTGGGGGGTCCATGGTTGGGGGGTTTCTAGGGGTGTTGGATGGTTTTCTAATGGGGTGTGTGGTTTTGAGGGTGTCCATGGGGGGTGGTACGGTTTCTAGTAGGGTGGGAGGGTTGTCCAAGGGGGTTGGAGTTGTCCAAGAGGGTGGAGGGATGTACATGGGGTTTTCAGGGGTGTGGGGGGAATCCAGGGGCATGGGAGTGCTGTCCAGTGTGGTGGGGGTGTCTAGGGTGTCCTTGGGGTGGGAAGGTGTCCAGGAGGGTGGGAGGGTTATCCAGGGTTTGGGGACTATCTAGCAGGGGGTTCAGGGGTGTGGGGGGGTGTCCAGTGGGGTGGGGGTGTCAAGGGTGTCCATGGGGGTCGGAGGGTGTCCAGAAGGGTGGGGGCTGTCTGGGGGTGGGGATTGTCTGGGGGGATATATAGGGGGATGTCCAGTGGGGTGGGGGTGTCCAGGGGTGGGGTGTGTCCAGATGGTGGGGTTGTCCAAGGGATGGGTGGGTGTCTAAGAGGGTGGGTGTGTTTAGGGGGTTGGTGGTGTTTAGGGGTGTGGGGGTGTCCACGTTGGTTTCCAGGGGGTGGGAGGGTTGTCCATTGGGGTGGGTGTGGGGGAGGGGGGTCAGGGTGCCCATGGGGGGGGGGGGGGTCAGGTTGTCTAGGGGTGGGGGTTGTCTAGGGGGTGTGGGGGTGTCTAGAGGGGTGAGGGGGTGGGTGTTTTCTAGGGGTGTTGGAGCATAGTCCTTTGTGGTGGGGGGTGTCCATGGAGTCCATGGGGGTGGGAGGTTGTCCAGGAAGGTGGCTGGGCTGTCAAAGGGGTGGGGTCTATCTTGGGGTGGGGGCTGTATAGGGGGTTGTCTTATGGGATAAGGGGTTTTCCAGGGGTGTGGGGGTGTCTAGGGGTGGGAGGGTGTCCAGTGGATTGGGGGCTGTCTAGGGGGGTTGGGGGCTATCCAGTGAGTGGTTGTGTCCATGGGGTGGGAGGGTGTCCAAGGGGTGGGGGTTGTCCATGGGTGTCCATTGGTGTGGGGCTGTATTATGTGGTGGGGGGATGTCTATGTGGTTTTATGTTTTTTTAGTTGAAACTGTATGTTTTAAATGTTATATTTGTGAAAGTTGAATTTTTTTTGTTCTTTTTTTTGTCTAGTTTTGATGCTTTTGTAGCACATATTCTGGTTTAGTTTTGGTCTGTTTTTCGACTGTTTTCTACTTGTTTAATGTATTCTTTTGTAGGGAATAGTTATGGTTGAATGGTTTTATTTAAAAAATATGGTTTTACGCCAGTTATTTTATAACCGATGTAAAAATGCATTGGAATGGGTTTTAACGTCGGATATTAGAAAACACACATAACCAATGCATGGAAAATGGGTTTTTACGTCGGTTATTTCATTACGCACTTAATAAATGGAATGGAATAGTTTTTTACATCAGTTATTTTATAACAGACGTAGTATTTATGTTTTCATGTCAGTTATTATTTAACTAACTTTAAAAAAGACTTGGCAGACATGTTTATCACGTCGTTTGTTCAATAACAGGTGTGATAAACGATTCAGAGTCACATTTCATTATGCCAGTTATATAATAGCCAAAGTAATAAATTATATATCACATCATTTTTTAAAACCCAACATAATAAATCAAGACTCCAAATCATTTTCCACGTTGATATTTGAGGAACCGACATGAAAAATGTCTTGGATTTTTGGTTTTTACATCGGTTTTAAAATAATCGTTGTAAAAAATGTTTTTAATGTCTCATGTAATAACCTCAGCCAAAATATAACATAAAAAAAATAACCACCATAAAAAACATTTTCTACACTAGTGAATAAAACCTTAGAGACACTACGAACAGTTGTTGGAAGTAGTGGGTAGAAGAGAAGTAGAGGGTGGATCCCTTAACCATCGATAAACAAGGAATAAATCCACCCTCCCTAATATTGGGTTTTAATATTTAAATATAATTTTTCACTATTCCATTCATTATAAAGAAAACATATTTTACAAAATGAATTCAACATATCATCACTATCTAATCAGATGTGTTAGTTTATTTTTTTTCAACCCCATTGATTACCCAATTCAAAAAGTATTATTTTCCAGATGGTATGTATAAATTTTTAATTTAACATAATTTCACACCAAGAACCTGGTAAACCAAAAACACATACCTAATGATAGTTTCAACTATTATATAGATACCACTATTATTTATTTTTTACTAAATCAAATAAAATTTCCCAAAACATCTATAGAGTTCTTTATTAATAACACGTTCAATGATCACCTAATGAAAATTAATTCAAAATATAGATATTGAAGTTAATCTTATTAATTATTATAATTTAGCTCAAATATTTTACTATTATACATACTACTAATGAAATGGGTTATTATAATTATGGTTTGGTGTGTGGGATTTCTAAATTTTATAATGATTATATTTGTGTGCATGATTATCATAGTAGATGATTTTGAATTTTAATAAAATAGTTTATTAGTATGGATCATTAATTATGGAAATTACTACCATATGTATGTGAATGGTCATCCTAATAAACAATGAAAAAAATAGTTTACAATATATTAATATGTAGTGAGTGAAGTGTTCTTGAGTTGATTTGAAGTTGAAATAAAAATTCAACAACATGATATTTTTGTGGATAAGGTAATTAAGATTATAGTACACTCCTAAACATCATATACTCAATAAGAATATTGGTACCCACTATGAACCTCACATTTTAATTTTCCATATCATTGAATATGGATGCTACCTATTAAATAACATTGATGAACAATGTAGTCTTTATACCTGAAAAAAACCCTACCATACATAGCTAAATTTTGATATGGATTCACAACCCTAACATCCTTTTAGGTGGTGGAATTACCAGGGAAATAGAAACACATTCTTTGGAGGAGGAATAATATTAACCCTAACATATTAAATAAAAATAAAAATTAAATTATGATAATTATATAAAAATAATAATAATAGAAGATGATCATATATGTTGAATATGTTTTAGTTCAAAGAATATTGATAACATGGAGGAAAAAAATGTCGAATATAAAGTCCTCTTGTGATAAAAACTAGAGTCTAGAATTTTCAAATAATGGGAAACAATATTAATAAACAAGAATGTCAAATATGTTTCATATGTGTTCCCAAATTATCTTCACTCATATATATTTTATTCCATAAATTGATCAATTAGATCATTAGAAAAAGATCCATTGTGAGTGTTTCCATGTCCAATGTCTGCATAACCCTTGTTAGTGTATATCAATAGAAATAATATGAAAGTTACCTTTTTTTAAAACCCATAGGCATAAAATATAATTAAAAACATGCATTAAAATTATTTATTAAAAATTAATAGTAAACATTGTATCTGTTAATTATATCATTTATAAATAATTCAAAAATATAAAATAATTGATATTAATGTATAATATTCCAATTTAAAGAGATAGAAAAAATGCAGTAAAAATGAGTATGTCATGAATATTAAACTACCGGAATATGTGTATATATATATAAAATATTGCAATTAACTTTTATAGATCCTTAATTAGTATAAATATTGAAGAAAAACCATTTAACGAAAAATTTATTTGTTAACATGAACTAAAATAATAAATTGAAATTATAAAAAAATAATAACTTAGGGTGGATTATTTTTTCTATTTCCTAAAACTAAAGGCGATGGATCGTGATCTACCATAGAAAAAATAGAG
Source organism: Viscum album (assembly GCA_963277665.1). Lineage (NCBI taxonomy): Eukaryota > Viridiplantae > Streptophyta > Magnoliopsida > Santalales > Viscaceae > Viscum > Viscum album. Next base: position 921,003,579 of record OY728142.1, on the reverse strand, counting down.
CAGTGGATCCTGACTCCAGACCAAAAATAGAGAAAATGATGTTTTTCCCATAAAAAATAATGATTAGAAACCAAAATAAAATTAATTATATTCTATATAGAAAAAAAAAATCTTCATGAGAATTAATATGTTTTTTCAACCATTGGATGTCAAATGTTGACTCATGACTCACCATTGTTGTTGTTCAAAGATGCTTTGTTAAGTTCTGTTGGAGGTGTTGAATAGTGAATCATTTAAATTCACTTATAATCAACATGAAGAATAAACAAATAAATAATCTAATGAAAAAAATAAATATCTTACAACATAAAAAACATTATGAATAAGCTTAGAAAAAATAGTTTTTAAAACTACTAATAAAAATTAAAAAAATAAAAAAAATTAAATTTATATAATCTAATTGAATAAGGATGATACACTGTTATATCATTAATAATATTCCACTAGACTAATGCGTGACAAAAAATACATATTTCTTAATGATATGAAAAAAATGAAAAAAAATCATCCTACAAATAAATAAATAAACAAAATAAAAAGAAATAAAACAACAACTACTAAAAAAGGTATAAGGAGGAGGTAATCTTAGATCATGATGACCCTTCTGATAATGTTCTATAAAATAATTAATATAAATGGATTATGAGAAAACAAATCACTATCTTAAGACCAACATAGTTTAAAATGAATCACTATTGCAATCTTTGGTGGATCATGAATCACCATTGGATAATTATAGTGTAGAATCATTAAATCACTATTAGGTTCCAATATTAACATATTTTTCAATATAATACAAGACTAAATGTGACTCACTAAATCAATATTGGTTTCCAATTGTTATATATTCAAGAAACCAGAAAATGGAGACTTCGAACCCGATAAGAATCCCAAAGAAAAATAAGAAGATGACGAATAACATACTAAAGATTTTTGAATAAAAAAATAAGAACAATGTGTCAAGAAAATGTAATATAACCCTAGTAGATATGATATGTTCATGAACATGAAGAATATTAATTGACGTATGCATGCTGGGATGAAAACTCATGGATGATTATGAATAATGGTTTACTAGAGAATGAGTTGAAAACCGAAGAAAAATATTAGAAGAATTAAAAAATTATAAATGAGGGAATTAAAATTATAATTTTGGACATAAAAAATTTTAAAATATCATGAAATGAACTAAAATGAAATTATAAATTTAATCTGAGTTTTTAGCTGTGATGAACTTTGAAAATCAAATTACCATACCACATCGCTTTAGAGATAAGGAGGGTGAATGCAATATCAATAAAGTTGTATTGATACATGGTTCCTTATTTCAAGGATGGATAAACAAGGGTTTTCAAATTATCCAAATAGTATTATGACCCAACCGTTATTTGGCCCTGTGGGTGACCTATAAAACCAATACATAAGCATGAATGTTATGCAACCTTATTCATGGTCCAAAAAGCATTTCGAATGAACTATGAGCATCACAATATTCCTTTTGGGACACCTAAGGTTGGACTTTATATCAAGTGACACAATTTTCCCCCTCTGAGGTTAAGGTATAGAAAGGTTCCCCACATTAGGATGGCCAAATTTGTTACTAAGAGAAATTAAACAAGAAATATAATAACTAGTAATATCATATAGTACATTATGTAAATAAAATAAATAAAATAAAACAAAATTTTTATAAGATTTAAAAAAATATTTATTAACTAATTATAATACATGAGAACTTATTAAACATGATAAATTACAAAAAAATTAATTAAAGCACATGGGAAATTAATACGATAATTTAATAAAATATATATTTAAATTAATATAGCATGAAAAATAAAACTGTTATGGTTTTTAAAATTTATTGAAAATAATATCAAACTCTGTCTTATTATAAATAAAAAAACATTAATTAAATTTTCAAAAAATTCTACCATTTTTGGGAATATAAAACAAATCTACATTATATAATATTATAAAAATATAAATCTTCTTTTGAAAAATAAAATACAGAAAAATTAATAATGAAATATAGTATCATAAGATTAAAAATGTAGTTACTATGTTAAATTATAGAAATATTGAAATGAATATGATTTTAATAATGGACTTTTAAATAGTATGATTCAATAAGAATTTTTTCTGAGAGAAAAAAATATTAAAACAGAACAATTACTCAGAAAAATGTAAAGATTCATTCATGGTACGTTTAAACACAAGGAAATGGTCATATACTTTAATAATCAATGTACAAGTTAAAAAAATTTAATGAATATATTACAAAAAACAGTATGGGTCCAAATGTAATGATTAATTAAAATATAGTTTTTAAAAACACTTCATGAGTTTAAGAATACACATATTAAATAAAAATTAATATTAAAACAACTATAATCATAATAATTTTTTTTAGAAAGAAATCATTATTTGATGAAATAATGAATTAGGAAAATTGGTCGAAATAATATAATTAGTCCATGAAATTTATATTAATTTTTTTAATATGAATAAATTTATCATGATAGTACTAAATCAATATTAGAGAAAATTTTATATTAAAAATCAATTCAGAATTCCTAACATATTTCAACTAGTAATTATGAAAATAAAATAAGATATTTTTAATAGTATAAAAGACCTCATTAGTTCATATTTTCAAAAAAAATAAGTATTTAAAAAAACTAAGGAATTTTAAATTTTCAAGTCTAATAGTTTAAACACTTTTTAAAAAAAAATTACAAGTGCATATTTTTAATAATCAAACAGGGGAATCCTCACACTAAATACATTCATATTTAATGAATAGATTAATAAATATTGTTAGAAATAATCATAATGAAAGTTAAAAATATTTACACCATATTCATAATTGAAATTTTTACTTTCTAAACTACAAAAATTGTACTTGAAATGAATATATAAAAATTGATGCACATTTCTTGAATCTGAAAAAATATTAAAAAGACATCAAATATATTCTATAATAACCTAATAAATTTTATTATAAAATATTGTATGCTTGATGGTGAAAAAAATTACATATCTAGGCATGGGAATAATCCTATTATTAAAAGTATTTAATTACAATCCTTTTTGTACGCATGCTTTGATAAATTATATATAATTCATAGAAGGACTTTTTACCACCCCAACATATTTTAAAAAAACATTCCCTAAGAATTTGTTATAAAATTTTAGATAAAAATGTTATTGTATGACAAAAATATTTACTGAATCTCATTGATCTTTCACTAACATAATTCCATTTCATTTTCCATTTAAAAAATTACATAGGAAATAATTATTTTTAAATTATAATAAAACTAGTCTTATTCATGTTTGATGAAAATGTTTTATAACAAACAAAATTAATATTACTATTTTTTACAACATATATAATTTATAATATATTTCGTGACCTTTTCAAAAATAGATAAATCTAATTTATGAATAAAAAATTATTTTTTAAACAAAATAAAATTTTGAATTTTTTTTATACTTATATAAACAATTTCCATTGATGCATAAGCTTTGTTTCACAATTGTTTATTTTCTTGAAATAATTTTCTACACTGATTTTATTTTATTGTGGATCCAATCTAAATTAAATAGTATATCCTCATATAAATAATTTAATAAATAAAATAATATATATTTTATTTTCTTCTTTATGTCTTAAAATCCTAGAATGAAAAATTATATTTATATTTTTCATTCACAGAAAAATCATATTTACATTTTTCCATTCCTATTCATGTTTTACATTTTCATTGAATATCTTGTTATTTTTACATATAAATTCTTTATATTTTCAATCATTCAAAAAATAACATTCCCCAATTGTTTATTCTCTTTATGAAATTTATTATATCTGGAAATACTATAATTATAATAAGAATTACAATTAGAAGTAGCAAATTTTTCATTTTCAGAAATTTCATTATGATAAAAAATTTTAGGAGTTATGAACTGGGTAAATATGAAATCATTTACCACACACAGTATACCCATTAGGGCATGGTTCCATATTTCCCCTTTACATTATAGATTCACTACTTCTGTTAGAAATGTATAAGGTGTTTTAGTCTCTAAATTGACATTTTTTTTATTTTCTTCTTTATTTTTAATTCTCAAAATCTTTGAGTTCTGTTAAATATTTTGTGATGTGACCTTTAATCAGGAACTCATAACATGTTATATTTGAATCACAATTATTCTTTCTTGAATTACCCTTTTTTGTGATCTCTTCAATCTACCTTCAAAATTTCCACTTTCCAACCATTTCTTTTACAAATTATCAAATCTTCTAACTAAAGTGATCCATCTCTTTATCACATTAAAAAAATTATAAATTAGAGTAATTGTGGGTATAAAGTACATTATATTTGAATTCAATAACTATTCAAATTGTAGACCCCTCATCATTAAATTTTTTATCTCTTACTCAAATTTCAATAGAGGGCCTATTATATCATCTAATTTATAACATTAAAATTATTTTTCTCATCGATTCACACATTCATTTCATGACATAATTTTTGAAGTTCTATGAGAAATTATTACACATTAGAATTGGTTTCTATGTCTTATCCATGAAAACCCATACCATTAGTTATACTTGTGAATTGATGGAACATATGGTTTGTAGATTCATCATCTCTATGCATGGAGTCATAGTATTTATGTTGGATAATTTCTATTTTGGATCTCTTCAGCATGTCAGTACCATAATGACTCACTTATTGTATCCTCTATATGAGGTGAACATTATTTCAATATGTAACATGGACATAGATATTTATAGTTATATCATAGTAGAAAATATTTTTAATAATATAATTAAAAACATATTTTTCAATATTATTACCTAAAACTGTATCCAAGTCAGTTTGAGGTAGCGAATATGGCTTTTCCATGATTGTCCAATGATCCAAACTGATATGTTTCATGAATGATTCCATTCTTTTTTTCCAGTATCCATAGTCACTTCCATCAGAGAATGGGGGATATTGTAGAATCATTCCATCATTTTCATTGATACATTCCACCATAAAATTGATATTTTTTTATTACAAAGACTATAAAGTTTACGATAAATGTTATAAATATTAAAAATAATAAGTAATGGAATAAAAACCCTATTAGAGACAAATTTTTGATACAGTTTTTTTGATATAAGAACCACAAAGATATTAACCTATTTATTATACCCATTTACTGTTATCATATTAAAAAAATGACTAACCCCTCAGAGTCATGGTCATGATACCAATTTTTTGATATTATATCCACCGAGCTATTTACCATGTTCTAAAACCAATAGTTAGATCTTTTTTATTCAAATTATGACTAGAGGGGGGATGTGAAAAGTTACTTTAAAAAAAAATAATTACAATACTGATTTGATATTATATGATATTAATCATAAATGATTGAAATGTATGTGAGATGAGTTTTATATGTTGTAATAATGAATAAAAAAAATTATTTAAAGTAGTTTGGTTCCCAAATATCAAATTCTCATTATTTACATCCTATAATCCCCAATGAGATTGGTACCCACCAAGAACATCTCTTTTAATGTAGTGATAATTTTTTTTGAAAATTTATTTTAAATATCAAGAAAGAATAATTTAGTATTTCTAAAATATATCATCCTAGTCTCATTACCTGAATATTAATTGTTATTCTAAACCTTATGTTATTTTTAGTTGGTGTATTAACCAAGGAAAGGGAAAGAAATTCTTTTGATGGGGATAATGAAAATCCATACATTAAGAAATATAAATATAAATAAAATGTTTACCAAAATAAACACAATACAAAAAAGTGGAGATGATAAAAAATGTTCAAATTAGTTTAAGCATGACGAATGTTGATCAGACGGAAGGAACCAATGTCAAATCTGAAGTCCTTATGTCATCACAAATTGGGTGAAGAAGTTTCATAGGAGCATGAACAATTGTGGAAACAATATTATCAAAGATGTATAACCAATATTTTTGAATGATCTGTATTGGTATATGTTTCATTCCTCAAATATACTCTCGATAATTAAAAAAATGATCTTTTAGGAAAATATCCATTTATATTATTATTATGAAGCTTTCTATTTTATGAAAATAAAATTAATATGGCCATTACCTTTTATTATTAAATCCTTATTAGGAAACATATAATTACAAAACTTGTGTTATATTTCATCAATAATTATTAATATAAAATAATTATTTTGTTACGAAAATAAACTGTAAACTATTTGAAATTGTAAAATGATTAGAAATAAATTTATAATATCCCATATTGTAACATAGTAATAGTGCATCAAAACATTGTATGGAATGAATATCCAATTACAAGAATATGTTTAAAAATAATAATATTATAATTATTTATTACATAACTTGAAATATTATTTTAACATTAAATAATAAAATTTTTAATAAAATAATTTATTTTTATAACATCAATTGAAATAAGAAATAAAAATTTTGGAAAAAAACATTTTAAATAAAAGTATGTTATTTTTGTTATTATTACTAAGGGAGACTGATGTATCATGACCTACCTATGAAAACTATCAGTAGTGGCTCATGAATTACTACTGGAAAATAGGGAAGATGCTAATGTTTCACTAAAATAGAAAGAAAATTAATATATCCAATAAATATTTAAATAAATTCATTCCTATATATAATATGAATGGTTCCTGGGAATAAATAAAAATTTTCCTAGAATAGGATGTATAATGGTTACTCATGACCCACTGTTGTTGATGTATAATATTTAATCATGACCTACAATAAGAGGATTCAAATGGAGAAAATTTGGAAATATCCTTCCAAGAACATGAGGGAAAAAAGATAAATAATATCTAAAAAAATAAATGAATATTTACAAAAATAGAAATAAAATGTAACAAATATGATGATGAAAAATATAATTAAAAAATACTTATTATAAAAAAAGAAATAAAAAAAATAAATGATGTATCTATAACAATTAGTTAAATAAGGTGGAGCTTCTATTGGAGAATGAATTGGTAACATCCAGTAGAAGAAATTACAAACATAGCCATATTTCAAAAGAATAGGATAATAAATAGATGATAAATCATATACAAATAAATCATTAAATTAATAGAAAAATATAATGGAAAAAATAATAATGAAAATAATTAAGGGGGATAACTTATTGGATATTTAAAATACTTCTCTGAAGTCATTTTATAGAAATTAATGAAAATAAGGTAAAAATAAAATAACACAGCATTTAAGGAACAAATATTAGTAAAATGACTCCCCATTATAATTAGAAGTGGATCAGGAATCAATTTTTGAGGTGTTTAGTAGCGATTCACTAACTCACCATTGGGTTATAATGGTTACTTATGACTCAACATTTGAGAAGTCCACTAGTGAATCACAATCTAACCATTGTTTTCCAATGGTATCACCATCGATAAACCATCAATGGGATACTTCAGACAAGAAATTCATCATGAATATGAATAAGAAGAAGAATATCATACAATATAAAATTGAAATAAAATTTAAGATAAGGATATTGAGACCACATACAAGAACCCCTATATGAATTGAGAAGTGAGAGATATTGAATCAGATTAAAATATATATGAAAACATGGTAATAATAGTTGGATTACTGAAGATTACTAGATTACTAGAGATTTAGATGATTTCCAAAAAATAATATCAGAATAATTCATAATAATTAGTGTAGGAATTAAAATAAAAACGTAGGGTAAACAAAAATTATTGTGCGAAATGTGGTGAACTGGTCTAGTAGTGAAGATTTTATCCTATTTTTTTAAATATAATGGACAATTAAACTCCAAATGATTTCCCACAAATCATTAAAGATGTGGTGTGTAAATGGAATATAAACCCAACCACACTGATCCTTGGATCGTGTTGGCTACAAGGGATTAATATCGATTTACACATTACAGACAGGGGTATGTGACCCTATGGAAAAACTAGAAAACCAATGTGCCCGCTGGAATGCCATGCAAGACTAATACATGGGCCAATTATCATTAAGCACTAATTATGGGCATTAATCTCCAATGCCTTGTTTTGGGATCCCTTAGGTGATCTTACCCAGAGGGTTAACAAAATGGGTCCACTATGTGGTTGAGGGCCATCATGTTTCCTCACATAAGAATGAAATTTTTAAATAAACAAATATTTAATTATAAATTTAGTATCATTACGTATAGAAAAAAATATGTAAATAACATCAATACTATTTCAAAACTATTTTTTTAATTTTAATCAGAAAATTGATATTAAATTAGAAAACATGATATTTAACTAAACATGATAATTTTTTAATAATTTAAATAATGAATTTAAAAACTTAATAAGTGAATTAAATAATATTTTGATTGATAATAATTTACCATGACAAATAAAATAGCTAAATTATTTTAAAAAAATTCATACACATACAATTTATACCTTATAACTAAATAAACTAAAATAAAATTAGTAATTATATAAGAATAATTTTTTGGGGGTTATTAATTTATTACAATTATTCATTTTTATTATTTCATATTTCCTTATAGTGGATGTAATCCGGAATTTTATATAGAGACTTTTGGTATATTTTTTTTAAAAACATCATTGTACATTTTGATATTATGTAGGGAAAACATTTGATTTTTATACTCACTACTTTTATATGAATCAAAACAATTGAATTTTTTTGTTTAGGTTGTTGTTGATATTTTGATAAAATCATCCACTATGAATAAGACATTATTATTAAAAAAATAGATAAAAAATGTAGTTGATGTGGTATTATGTTATTTTTTATTTGTGGATATGGGTTACATTTTTATTAATGATCTATTTTGGATAGAATTATATATGTTAAAATATTTTTAATTGTATATTTTTATAATTTTCTATGCATTATGGTACCACGTATTAATTTATGAGAAATACCCCAATATTAAATTTATTAAACTCAATAAAATTAATTATTCTCCATTTTAATTCAGTGGGAATGTATTTAATAATGAAAATTAATATATATTTTTTGTCGTTATGTACATTTATTCAGTTTAGTTTTAGAAATTACATGGGGATGAAGTAACATATTTTTATTTTCATGGATGAAATTATAAAATTTAGTGCTAAAAGAAATCCAACAATAAAAAATGAGTGTTTGTTTTCTTATTAAAGATCACTATCATAATTTTCATGGATACAAATAAATTTTTATGAGAATGTCAATGTGATGCATAGTCTATTGTAGTGAGACAAAAAAATAATTATATATTCATCAATTTATTAATATAAAATTTAATAGTATTTATCACATCTATTTATTATATTTATGTTAATAAAAATATATTTTTATTTTTACATCTCATATTTAGATTAAAATATCTTAGTTTTATTTAGTATCTACCTAGAATAATAGCCGTTAAATATTTAATATAATTTTTAATTCTTAAAAATATTCATTTGTTTTACCATATAAATTTTTAATGGAATACATATTAATGTATAAATAATTTATAAAATTTGTGGTTTTATGTCAATTATTCATTATATTATGGGACAATTAATTATGATAATCAATATTTAAAAGTAAAATCATTCTTATTATCATGATAATATAAAATTTAGGATTATTATTAATTTTCCATATAAATATATAATCCCTGATTGTGATTATGATGAATATCATGATAGTAAAATAAAAATGTTCTTAGAGTTCTAATCCATAGTTTCGGAAGTGGAAATAATTTCACTTAATCTATGTGGAAATATAAATTAAAATTTATTTATGCAGTGATAGTTTTATCTTTCATGATGAGTCAAAGGGGTAGAACCACCTTATAAATGATTCTATTTAATTATAATTAATACATAGATAATTATATTCATAGAAAATAAAGGGTTTATGAAGAGTTTATTAATTTGATGTTTTACTCTTATTTTGTATCCAATTATGAGGAACATTTGTGTTATTTAATTTAATTTTATATTTCTAGGGATGTTTAGTCCATTATCCAACAAGATAGTTGTCAATGTAAAATTATAGGGTATAAAGAACTTATAAAAACATCATTCATTTTAAATAAATAATAATAATAATAATATCCTACAGACATGGGAAAAATGACCGGAATATATGTGGACTAGTATGAGCAATAAAAAATATTGTTTATTTTAATTTTGAAAAAATTACAATTTAAACAATATTTTTTGGAATATATATATATATATATTTATTTGTATAATAAGTATATCATTTATAAATAATATCAACCATATAATAAATATTTAAGGATTATTATTTAGTATTATACAATAATAAGTGTTTTTTACATTAATATGTATTTAATATTGGAAGTATATAAGGGAAAGTCGATGGGCCAACCACATGAAATATTAGCGACATCACACTAATATTATTAAATTTACTTGAAATATAGTTCTACCTTGAAATAATATTTTGAATATCAATTAATTTTGGCTTAGCCTCATATATCCGAATCCAAATCATTATATACCATTATTCAATATTATAGAGGTGGATGTAAAATATGAGGTGGAATTATGAGGAGATTGGGAGTAAGGGCAGAAACCTTATTTATATGAAATGGTGTGGGAAAAAGGTTAAAATTTGGGAAATATTTTCTGTTACATCATCAAAACATTTTATTAATATTTTTTTGAACTAAATTATTTTATTAACAAAAAAAATAATTAGAAATATTTCCAGGAAAAATTTAAATTTTAATTTAATATAAATGATATTTTTATGTATTCATTGAATTAAAATTATATTTTTATCTCTTAATAATAATTTACTTATATAACCAAAAAATATTCATTTTTTCACTCTGAAGCTCTGAATGAAAATATATTACATAGAGTGAGTTCGTAGAATTTATTCATAACAATAATCATAATAATTTTCAATATGATATATTTAATGAATAATTTTGTTCCCAATATTAAATGAAATAAATATGAAAAATTATATGAGTATAATTGATGTTGGAATGATTCATCTTATATATCTCAAAAGAAGTGGGTATTAAATAAAAATTGAATATAATTATGTATCAAAATATTTTTAAAAAATGATCGGTAATTTAATTATATATATATATATATATCCTCATTTAAGAATCATTTTTTTCAATGTTTTATACATGTTTATAAATCAATAAACAATATTTTTCTCATCAATAACATGATTTAATTATATATATATACACATCAATAAAAAAATCAATTTTTTTTAATTAATAAGAGAATTCTATTTTTTTACAATTTCATTAATTTTGTTATCATATGGTTACCATGAATTCATTTATTACATGGGTTATTTTTAAATTAATAATTAATTTTTACAATAAAATTTGTAGCTATATAGAAAATATTTTTTTGTTAAATTTTCTATCTAAATAAAAAAATTATACGAGGGATTTGATGAACATGTGAGTATAAATGTTCAATAAATGAGGCATATAGTCCAATGGATGATAGAACATAACCCATTATAGATTTTTATTAGGACACTTTATATTATTTTATATAAACTAGAAAATATTGGATATTGTATGAATATGTGAGAATGTTAATAGGTTCTCTCATACTTTGTTAATTAGATAATGGCATTACACACTATATGGGGGTTAGGTTCCAAGGTTTGAAATAAGTGCTTCCTATGAATGTGATCGTATGAATCATTTAGGGATTAGTACTACATGGAATCATGCGAGACACATTTAATAGAGGATAGTGATAAATCATATAAGAGACAAGGTTTTGTTAGGTTCATGTGATATCTAGGTTTCTTCTACAATTTTGAAAGAATTCATGTTATTTTTAATTTATTCAAATATGTACCACATGTGGTAGTTGATCACACATGAGACGATTATTTAATGGTTATAATTAAATTAAATTTATTTATAAATGATAATGTGTATAGTCTTGTTATGTTGTAATGAGTGTGAGTAAGAGAGAGTGATATTCTAAAATTACCCACATGTGGATTTTCAAAATGATTATTAGTAGAATATAGAATAATTATAAGAGATGATATCTCTATAGTGGTATGATAGAAAGATCTAGGGATTATGAGGATTATTGATAAACTGATATGGTCAACTAATGTGAGTGATGAAATATTATATTACATTTACATGAATTTTTTTAGAGGCTAGTGAATATATGTAAATTCTATGGGGATAAGTTGATCAATGTGATTATATATGAATAATAGTTTGTAGCTCCACTTAAATGAGTTTTCAGAGGTTGAATCATTGTAGTACTAGATGAATGATATAGAAAACTTACCAGGTTAGATGAGAATGTTTCATGGTAGTAAGTGAGGTCATTTATTATGGGATGTGTATGTCTTCTTTTATATGATAATAATTTATTCATGAATATGTTGTTAAGTGGTATATTTTATCATCATAATTTTTTGTAATCACACATTTGTTCTTGTGGGATGAGTCTATAAATATTTAACAATAATGTGTTATTAGTGTTATCTTTTGAGAATTATTGGTGAACAAGTAGGCTAGTGAACATGGATTGGGGATTAGTGAAATATTATGGTCAGGAGTATCATTGATATTTTATAATTTTATAGTTATCATTTTAAAATAGCATTAATAAAATTCAGATGTAAAATGGAGTGGACAACTTTACTGGTGAGGTTTGAACTCATGAAATAGAACTTGATTTAAAATTTTCTAGAAATTTCAACCTAGTTCTAGAACAACATTTTCAGTTATCGAATTATAATCTATATATAGGTCTTTTTATAAAAAAATATTTTTTTTATGATTTCGGAATCTTACTGAAATGATGATTTGGTCGTGGGAATATATGTACTTTTGGGATTATGAATACTGTTATAAAAGAGTGTTTTTTATAAGATAAGGGTATTCCTAGAATTCAAGATGCACAATCCAATGTGGAGAATATAAAGAAACAATGGTGATGATAAATGCATGTATTGATCATACAAACAAAGATGATTTTTGCCTATATAGTTCTATGTAGGTGAACATGTATTTTATAGATTAACACAAGTAATGGGACATTTGACGATATTATAGAAAGGTCCACCTGAACCCTAACTTTTGGGACAATTAAATTTTTATAATATATTTTTTTATAATGTTATATAGATTATAGCTATCTCACATGGACAATTTATTTCCAGATTTATTCCATATATAACAAAATTATTAATTTTCTCTGAGTTACTCACATGTGATCATTGCTAATGATGTTTAAACGGTCGTTATTGCATTATTCTGGAATGCAAAAAATATGTTGTGTAATGAAGTGAGAAAAAATTAATGAAACATTTTCATTGATAACATAGACATATCATGTAATAATCCTAGGAGTGTGATTTAGTAAAATGGTAAATGGGTCTAGATTTATTTTTTAGATATGTTAGATGTCTAGTCATAAGGATAAGTTATTTTATACTATGGTTCTTTTATTTACCAGTGTACATCATTGAATTAGTATTATTTTTAAAATTAATATAAATAATTTTTCTATTTAGATAAGGAGGTTGGTATAGGAGGATCATGATTGAAATCCAAGGAATCTACTTATGGGAAAAATAATTACATCTTATATATTACCACTATTATATTATTGAAATCAAAATATTATTTCACAGTCCTTCACAGAATCTACACACCTAAGAAATTAGAGTTTTATGGTCATCTAAGAGACCCTAGGGTACCATCACATGCCTATTAGGGGTTGAATTGATTTTGTTGGGTGGTATTTTCTATTTTCTTATTTTTTTAATTTAAATTTATTTTTATTTTCTAAATCACTCCATTATTTATGGATTATCCACTAGATATTGGGTTCCACCTCATTATATCCATTATGATGGTTTTAATCCTTAAATTCATGATAATATTTCATTGTTTTTGGTTTCATGGAACCTTAATATAGAGGTAATGTATCATGATTCCCCAAATGACTTTTTTCTATTATTAGGTTATTGATACTCATTAAAAATCCATAAAAAGGAATTTTTTCCTCTTTTTAAGAGACTGTCGTTTATTTTTTATTAATATCTTTAAATAATATATGATAACTCCAATCAGTGTAATTAAATTTATGAACATAGAACACCTAAATTGAATCCAATATGGTTATTCTATATCACCACAAGCATGTAACCCCATATATCAAAGGATTTTTACCAATAGTGTGGGTCTAAAGGAATGTTAAAAAATGACACCAGCTAGATGAGAAAACTATTATTCACAATGGTATCGATGATATTAATATATAATTATAATGTAACCTTATTATATGGAACATTTGACTATGATATAAAAATATTGGAATATATCACATGTTATAACGAAATAGAATGATTATAATGTCATACAAGTCAAGAAAAAGTAATCATGGTTTCCACCATGGTTGATCATATTAAATGTTAACCTAAAGAACAAAATATTGGATTCATCACATAATAAATAGATATAGGATCCCACTTATCATTTCCACTGCTCTAAATAACTATAAAATTCATCCAAAAAATATTAGGACCCTACCAATATCTTCACCCTAGATCATAACCTCTACATGTTCATTGAGATGTCGGTGTTTGGTGTGGGTACAAATCAGTAGGTGATAAAGCTCAAAATAACATAAATTTTATTATATTTTTTTTATTTAAATAATCTTATCATTTATGGGGAAATTTTATGTTTTTTATTTTTATTGAATATATTTACCTTTATTGAAAAAGTGGTCTCATTATTTCAATTTAATTAGTTTTCTATTTCTCTCTGAAAATTTATAAAATGATCCATATTTTAAAATTATTTTTTAAGTATAACATATATTGTTATATATAATTCCTTCAATTATACCAATTATTAAATCCAATCATTAGAGGGATAAATAGACCAATCATTTTGGGAGATATAATTTTTCCCTAGTTTTGATTAATTTTAATGTAACGACCCAAAGTTTCATTAATGGAAATTCCTCTTGATCTAATTACATGTCTCTTTATGTTTATATAAAATGTCAACTTATTTTGTTTTATGTTAATAATTTTGACCGTTGCTAATATAGTTGTTGAACAGTGATCACATGATTAGTATAAATATAGGAATTTAACAAATCCAATTTACTCAGACAAAGGAAGCGATGACCTCATCTAGTAGAATTACCCCATACGAAGCCCATTTGTCGGAGCTTGGAAAAGAGGTGGAGTATTTGGGCTTCGCCATTGACCAAGACCAAGCTGAGCTTCATCATGTCAATCTCGAACGTGACCGTCTACGGGAAAAGTGGAAGTTGATTGATATTACCACTCGAACGATGTTATCCGAGCCACCCCAAGAGTATGTCACCATCGCACACCTTACCCTTAGGTCTTATGTGGCTGTTTTAAGGGGTTATGTAACAAATAAGTCGTACTATGTTCATGTACATTATTTTTGTATATAATAATTAATATAATTTTTAGTCATTTTTGATACATTAAAAATAGTTTTTATAGTTCAAATGATGTTTTTAGTTATTATTTATTTAAAAAATATATTTTATTAAATATAAGAATTTTTGAATTAAATAATATGTTAATAAAATAATAATAATATTATTAAATTATTTTTTATTAAATATAAATTATCTTATAATTTTATAAATGCAATTAAAATTTTTATTATGGTTTGAAAGCCATTTCTGTCAAAACCTGTGAATTTTCAATAAATGTCGGTTTTTATTTTAAAAGTGAATATTAACATATCAAGACAATTTTTTAGATAAAATAAATGTTATTTCTAGAATCAGGATGTCGAAATTATCCAACGGTGAATTTTTCATAATTTTCAAAGAGAGTTAAATTTTTGGGTAAAAATTAAATACCGTTTAAATATATAATGTGTTTTATAACATCATAATGACCCAATAGTGAAGTAATAAAATACTATAATTTTAATGATCACCCAATATATGTTTTTCAATTAAAATAATGTAATTTTGGGTTTGTTTGACTTAATTTTCAATGCATTAATGGACCCCTCAAGACATATTCAACACCTTTCCTGTTTAAATTAATTTCCACGGGAGTGTGACTCACCTCCACATAAGCAACCTTTTTATTTTAAAAATTTCGGATATTGGGATTATAAAATATTGTTTTCCTCCTACCATTTTCAAAAACCATGGGAAAAAACCATGGGATGGTTTGTGGTATGGATTAATTTAATGTAAGGGGACCCAAACCTATATAATAAAGAATTCCCTCACCTTTCCTATATAAACTCACCAATGCTCCCACATCCTCCACAGTCAAAGCCTTTTAAGTTCGTCAAACCTCTTACCTACTCTCTATATAATC
Organism: Viscum album; assembly: GCA_963277665.1. NCBI lineage: Eukaryota > Viridiplantae > Streptophyta > Magnoliopsida > Santalales > Viscaceae > Viscum > Viscum album. The sequence continues at coordinate 920,987,167 of OY728142.1, read as the reverse complement.
CTCCTAAGGTGCCCCAAGATCCCAAGAAGCCTCTCACAATCCAATCCCTAGCCTTTGTAAGCACATTTCCATGTAAGGGTTTTTTCTTCCTTTCTCAATTTTGTCCAATTTTCGTTAAGTTGTTTTTCCATTTTAATTTCAATTATAAATGTTGGGGTATGGTTTCTCACCTCCCTAATACTGCCCTATTTATTTTTTAATGATGGGAGACCCTTTCTCTCTCATTAAAATCTTCCCATGTACACCCGTTACTATGCCGAAATTCCGAAAGGAACTTCTCTCTCCTCTTTTACATTCAAGAAATACTTATGTATCATAAATTTAAATTCCATTAAAATTGTTGGGGCATGTATCTATATGACCTCCTTACTATCCATTACATGTAAATATGATGAGGAACCCCTTTCTCTCTCATCCACCATTTTTATGAATTCCTATTTCACGTCGTTACGCTGTCGAAATCGCACCAATTTTCTATGCCAATGTCATTGTGTAGTGAATACCATGCCCATTTCTCCATCAAGGGTATTCACCATTATGCACATGTAATTATTGATTGTAAATTTTCATGTATGAATTAAACATTCCTTTATCGTGTAATAAATGATTGTGTTTTATGAATCCATGTTTTATGATCCATGTGGCACACTTATGCATGGAATTAAATGTTTAAGAAGGGTGCACCCTTATAGCGCTCCAATTCATTGGGTAAGGTATAGTATCATGATACGTCTTGTGCAATGAGGGTTGAATCATGCTAATTAAAGTGCAACGAGGGTTTACACATGCTTTATGTGTAATGAGGATTTACTAATGCTCCATGTGTAATGAGCCTTTGCTCATGCTAATTCCATGTTATGAGTTGTTGCCACATTTCCATGTTATGATTATCATGCTTTATCATGCCTTTATGTTCATGTTTTCATTATGCTCTATTGATATGCCTCTTGTCTAACATTTATTGTAATCCTCATGTTATTCCATGTTTACTCCCTTATTGGGATTTATAGCTCACCCTTTTTCTTATGCATGTCCTCAGGTTATCCCATGAAATGCTAAGTACGAAGGAATGTAGTTGTCATGTAAAGGAAGTTTTCAATAAATATGTTGTATTTAATTTCTTAAGTTTTTATGTAATGATCCTAATCCCAAAAGACACTAAACCTCTTGATCTTTTTGGTTGTATCATGTGAATTTTTATGTAATAAATCATGTTTAAGTTTTAATAAAAAGCAGGGTTGTCATAGCTGGTATCATAGGATAGGTTTAGATATTATTAGTATTCGGAAACCCTAGTAATGCCTTAGATAAAAGACGAAGTATAATAAAAACATCCCTAAGTTTTGGTAAGTACTACGAAAGTGGTTTATCATACAAATACATCCCTGTTTGGATACGAGTAGGTAGAGGTGGCTCTGGCACAGATGTATCCTAGGGGTAAAACCCGAAAACACAACTTTGAGCTAGACTCGAATGAGAAATGGTGCATGACAACGGGCCTTGCTGCACTCTTGGTTACGACACTCCTAGGGGATATGTTTTGATAAATTCACAAGCTTATTATTAACCCTTATTATGGGAATAAAAAAAATCCCCAAAGAATATATGTTAGAAGGTAGATCCTGAAAATCCTAGATTGAAGCCTATAGACTCATGAGTTAAGGAAATAAAAGTTTATTAATGAGTCATCAACTTTTCTCTTTAGATTACCCTTTATGTGTTACCACTAACATTCCTTTTATTCCAACCAATGGCCGGTAATAGGAGGACTCGTGCTAACAACCGTTGTGAAGATCAGTGTGATGATTGTACTAATGAGATACCCAATCCAATGGTAGTGGGAATCGCAAACTTTGTCATGCTTCGATCTCAGCTAACTCAAGTTTTGAATAGAAACACGGGTCAAGAGAAACTTCCAAACCCCCCCTAAGAAGGAACAAGTTGCTATCGATAGCTTTATGAGGCAAATGCGTCCTACTTTTAGTGGATCATCTGATCCCACAATCACTGAACAATGGATCAACTCCATTGAAATGATCGTCTCCATATTGCAATGTTATGAACAAGAGAAGGCTTTCCTAGCGACTTATCGTATGGAGGGTGAAGCTGATCAATGGTGGACGTTGATGAAAAATAAAATGCCTAAGGAGGAGATCAAGGCATTGGAATGGAAGGATTTCCGGAATATGTTTTTTGATAAATATTTTTCGCACACCCTTCGGCTTTAGATGGAAAGGGACTTCCTTCCCCTCAAGAAAAAAGATGAAGAATCTGTTGGAGCATACGAGGAAAACTTCACAAGGCTTGCATGATACACATCCGGCTTTGTCGTTACCCTCGAATGCAAGGTTGACCGCTTCTTTTGTGGGCTGAAGCCTAGCTTGCAGAAAACATTAGCGATCCATGACTTCAACAGATATTAGGAAATTGTCCGATATGCCCTCAAGGTTGAAATAGAGATCGGGGAATCACAATGGTATTATGGGGACAAGAAGCATAAGGTGGACTTCAATGCTGGTGGTCCGATCGATAAATCCAACATTGCTAAGAAGATCCAGCACCCCATTTTCCAAAAGTGCGGAAATAATCACCCTAGAAATTTCCTTAAGGGGACGAGAAAATGCTTCGGCTGTGGAAGAGAAGGGCACCTAGCTTTTAACTATCAGCAAGAAAGACCCACGGCTGCAACAGAGGAGTGGAATTCTCCGTTCGAACCTCAACGCGTTGTTCAATGCTACAAATACAAATAACCGGGTCATTTTTCAAATCAGTTCCCTAATCCAAGGGTTTTTGGAGACAACCATCAACCTCCAAGGAAGTAAGGAAGAAAATTTGCCATCACTTCTGCTGAAGTGAACCCCGACAACGAAGTGGTGACAGGTATGCTAGTTATTCATTCAAGAATAGAGAACATACTTTTTCATTCAGGTTCTACGCATTATTTTATATCTCGAAAGTTTAGTAGAACAATCCTATCACCACCAAAAATCATGGAAGTAAAGATGTCGGTTAGTACGGAAAATGGGGAAATCATTGCATCCCATGAATATAAGTCCTCCTCGGTTATATTCTGTGGATTGAATTTCCCGCTGAACCTATTCATACTCCCTCTGGTGGAATTTGATGCAATTCTTGGCATGGATTGGCTTTCCATATATAGAGCCAACATAAATTGTCGGGAGAGGAAAATTACACTCCATTTGAAGAATCGACCCTCGATTCTTTACAATTATTAGGAGGAAGATTAATATCATTTACCTCCATCATCTCAAGCAGGGATATTACTGCCTTATGAGTACGCATATCTGGCTCAGATGATTGAGTCCATGGAATAAACCATCCTTGAATAAATTCCTATTGTAATGGAATTCGCAGAAGTGTTTCCTGAGAACTATCTGGTCTTCCTCCAAGAAGAGATGTTGAGTTCTCAATTGAACTTATACCTGGGGTGCTACCAATATCCAAGACTCCATATTGAATAGCTATTGTAGATATTGAAGAGCAGAAGAAACAACTACAAGAGAATCTGGTTAAAGGGTTTATACACCCAAGTGCTTCACCATGGGGTGCACCAGTCCTCTTCATCAAGAAGAAGGATGGGTCAATGCAAATTTTCATCGATTATTGTGAGCTTAACAAAATCACGACAAAGAACAACTATCCTCTCCCAAGAATTGATGACTTGTTTGATCAGCTGCGTGGAGAACAATACTTCTCCAATGTGGACTTGCGGTTGGGATATTATTAAGTAAGGTTGAAGAAGGAAGATATCCCCAAGACTGCTTTTCACACAAGATACGGGCACTATGAATTCATAGTAATGCCTTTCGGACTCACCAACGCTCCAGAAATCTTCATGGACTTGATGAATAGAGTCTTTAGAGATTACCTAGACAAATTTTCTGTAGTCTTTATAGATGATATTCTAATATACTCTAAAAACAAGGAGGATCATGAGGAGCATTTAAGAACTGTACTAGAGACTTTGCGCAAGGAGAAGCTCTATGCAAAGTATATAAAGTGTGAGTTATGGTTGAAGGAGGTCTCATTATTGGGCCATATCATGACAAGCAATGGGATATCTGTGGATCTCTCCAATACAGTTGCAACTGAGGGATGGTCGAGGCTAACATCGGTAACAGATATTCGTAGCTTCTTGGGGTTAGCTGGATATTATCGACGATTTGTAAGAAGTCTCTCACGATTTTCCAACCCTCTTACCAATATATCTTGAAAGGGATTAAATATTTCTTAGAGTGATGAATGCGAAGAAATCATCAAGGAGTTGAAAAGGAGGCTTATCACTGCGCTCGTGCTCACTTTACCCACAAGTGGTGAACTTTTTGTTGTTTTCAGTGATGCTTCAAAGAAGGGCTTTGGATGTGTGCTGATGCAGAATGATAAAGTGATATCCTATGCCTCAAGGCAGTTGAAAATCCATGAGCAAAACTATTCAAAGCATGATCTGGAGTTGGTAGTGGTGGTCTTTTCCTTGAAAATCTTGCGACATTATCATTATGGGGAGAAATGTGAGATATATACTGACCACAAGAGTATTAAATATATATTCACACAGAAAGAGCATAATATGTGCGAGAGAAGATGGATAGATCTCATCAAGGATTACAACTATTCAATCCATTAACACCCTGGGAAAGAGAAAAATGTGGCAGATGCCCTAAGTAGAAAGGATCCAGTGATTCTATCAGTGATGATAATGGAGAAGGATCCATTATTATTAGACTTGATGAAGATGGACATGGGAATCATAGAGAAGGGATCATCATCAATCCTTTCAAAAATGATTTCTCAACCATCTCTTTTGGAAAGGCAAAAGGATGCTCAAAAGGATTATGTGGGAATTCAGGAAAAAAGTGGAAGATATCAAAAAACGGAAATCCTCAGAGTTTAATGTTAATGAAGAAGGAGTTGTGCAGTTTAGGAAAAGACTATGTGTTCCATCGCATCCGGAACTGAAGAAGGAACTTTTTGATGATCCACATAGTTCAAAATTCTCTATTCACCCATGGAGCACAAATATGTATCAAGATCTCCAAGAAAACGTTTGGTGGGATAATATGAAGAAGGAGATCACTGAATATACATCAAAGTGGCTAGTGTGTCACCAAGTGAAGGCAGAGAGGCAGAAGTATAAGGGGATGATGCAACCATTTCCCATACCAGAATGGAAATGGGAGAACATCACCATAGACTTTGTCACCAGACTTCCACGGACACCCAAAGGAAACAATGCAATCTGGGTTGTTGTGGATCATCTTACAAATATTGCACACTTCATTGCTATTTGGGATGATTTCTCTTTGGATCAACTGGAACATATATATATCAGGGAAGTGGTAAGGTTGCATGGAGTACCACTATCTATTGTGTATGACCGAGATCCAAGATTCACCTCTATGTTTTGGAAGAGTCTTAAACATGTTCTGAATACTGAATAGAACTTTAGTACGGCCTATCATCCTCAAACTGATGGGAAATCTGAGCAGACTATCCAAACACTTTAGGATATGTTGAGAGCATGGTTAGTGGACTTTAAAGGAGGATGGGATCAACATCTTCCTCTATTTGAGTTCTTTTATAATAACAGTTTCTACTCGAGCATCCAAATGGCACCATATGAAGACCTGTATGGGAAAAGGTGAAGAACACTGGCATGTTGGGATGAGGTCAGTGAATATAGGCTGCATGGACCAAAAATGGTCGAAGAAATGGTGGAGAAGGTGAAAACCATTCACCAGCATATCAAAGCAGCCTAGAGTTGACAGAAGAGTTATGCAGATAATCGTCGACAAGACCTTGAGTTTAATGTTGGAGACATGGTGTTTCTACGCATATCTCCATTGAAGAAGGTCATGAGGTCTGGAAGGAATGGGATGGTAAGTCCAAGGTACATCGGCCCCTTCAAGATTCTTGACCGTGTCAGGGTTGTGGCCTATCGACTAGCACTTCCACCTACCATGTCCAAAGTACATGATTTCTTTCATATATCCCTCTTACGGAAGTACATACCAGACCCTTCACATGTACTCTCTTTTGAGGTGGTATAATTGGAAGATGATATTTCTTATTTGGAGAAACCAGTGAAGATCTTAGATCGTAGTGAAAAAGTTCTACGAAATAAGACAATTCCCCTTGTCAAGGTGTTGTGGAGAAACCACAAGTTTGAAGAAGCGACATGGGAATCTGAGGATATGATGAAGCTAAGTTACCCACATTTGTTTTAGTGTGGGAAAAGGAAAATTTTAAGGGGGGAATATTGTAACGACCCAAAGTATAATTAATGGAAATTCCTCTTTATATTATTAAATGTCTCTTTATGTTTATATAATATTTCATCTTCTTTGGTTTTATGATAAGAATTTTGACCGTTGCTAATATAGCTGTTGAACAGTGATCAGATGATTAGTATAAATATAGGACTTTAACAAATCCAATTTACTCAGACAAAGGAAACGATGGCCTCATCCAGTAGAATTGCCTAATACAAAGCCCATTTTTCAGAGCTTGAAAAAGAGATGGCGTCTTTGGGATTCTCCCTTGACCAATCCTAAGCTGATCTTCATCATGTCATGCTCGAACGTGACTGTCTACGGGAAAATTGGAAGTTGATTGAAATTACCACTCGAGCGATGTTATCTGAGCCACCCCAAGAGTCTGTCACCATCGCACACCTTACCCATAGGTCTTATGCAGCTATCTTAAGGGGTTATGTAACAAATATTTAGTACTATGTTCATGTACATTATTTTTTTTATATAATAATGAATATAATTTCTAGTCATTTTTGATACATTGTAAATAGTTTTTAAAGAACAAATGGTGATTTTAGTTATTATTTAATTATGAAATCTATTTTATTAAATTAAGTTATTTTTGAATTAAATAATATTTTAATAATGTAATATTATTATTATTAAATTATTTTTTATTAAATATAAATGATCTTATAATTTTATGAATTCAATTAAATTTTTTTTAAGGTTTGAAAGCCATTTCTGTCAAAACCCGTGAATTTTCGATAAATGTCAGTTTTTATTTCAAAAGTGAAAATTAACATATTTAGAAAATTATTTAGATAAAATAAATTTTATTTCTGGAATCAGGAAATCAAATTTATCCAACTGTGATTTTTTCATAATTTTCTGAGACAGTCAAATTTTTGGGTAAAAATTAAATACTCTTTAAATATATAATGTGTTTTATGACATCATAATGACCCAATAGTGAGGTAATAAAATAAAATAATATTTATTTTCTGCCAATATATATTTTACCATTAAAATAATGTGATTTTGGGTTTGTTTGACATACTTTTCAAAGCATTAATGGACCCTTCAAGACATATTCAACACTTTGCCTTTTTAAATTAATTTCCATGGGAGTGTGACTCACCTCCACATAAGAAACCTTATTATTTTAAGAATTTAGGAATTTGGCCTTATAAAATATTTTTTTCATCTTATATTTTCCAAAAACAATGGGAAAAACCATGGGATGGTTTGTGGTTTGGACTAATTTAATGTAAGGGGACACAAACCTCAATAATAATGAATTCCCTCACCTTTCCAATATAAACCCACCCAAGATCCCACTTCCTCCTCACTCAATGACTTTGAAGTTTGTCAAACCTCTGCCCTACTCTCTCTATAATCTTCCCATGGTGCCCCAAGCTCTCAAAAATCCTCTCACAAGCCTCTCTCTATCCTTTGGAAGCACACTTCCATGTAAGAGTTTTTTCTTCCATTCTCATTTTTGTCCAATTTTCATTAAGTTGTTTTGCCCTTTTAATTTCAATTATAAATGTTGGGGTATGGTTTCTCACCTCCCTCATACATACAGATTTATGTTTTAATGATGGTATACCCTTTCTCTCTCATTAATAGCCTCCCATGTATACTCGTTACTATGCCGAAATTCCGAAAGGAACTTCTCTCTCATCTTTTACATTCAAGCAATACTTTTTTATCATGAATCTAAATTCCATTAAAATTTTTGGGACATGTATCTATATGACCTCCTTACTTTCCATTACATGTAAATATTATGAGGAACTCCTTTCTCTCTCATCAACAATTTTTATGAATTCTTATGTCAGGCCGTTACGCTGCCGAAATCACACCGATTTTCTAAGCCAATGTCATTGTGTAGTGAATACCATGCCCATTTCTCCGTCAAGGGTACTCACCTTTATGCAAATTTATTTATTGATTTCAATGTTTCATTATTAATTCTACATTCATTTATCGTGGAATAAATGATTATGTTTTATGAATCCATGTTTTATGATCCATGTGGCACACTTATTCATGAAATGAAATGTTTAAGAAGGCTGCACCCTTATAGCGCTCCAATGCATTGGATAAAGTATAGTATCATGATACATCATGTGAAATGAGTGTTTACTAATGCTAATTCATGTGCAATGAGGGTTTCTTCATCCCTGAAATTCATGTTGGTCTGAAGGTCCATGGTTGTATTTCAGGTCACCCTATTGTTCCGGTTTCAGTGAAGGAATTCTCTGAAGCATCAGCATTAATTTATTTGGCTCTGATTCTGAGATTTGTGCGGTAAAGACCTTTTGTGGAGCACTTTGGAAAGGAGGTCAATGAATATTGGGGCTTGAAACATCGTGCGCTGGTAGGTATTCTGGGTCCGCACCAATTCCTTATTATTTTTTCTGATGAAGAAGATCTGGGTAGGGCTTGGTCTAGAAAGAGGAAATCTTTCTCTAGTCTCCCTTTCCATTTTCTTATCTGGTCTTTTGATGCTCACATGAATCGTGATTCTCCCTATATGGTGATTTGGATTCAATTGCTCGGCCTTCCTCTCTCGTTCCAAAATCATGGGTTGCTGAGATCAATTGGCAACTCAATAGGACGATTTGTGTATAGTGATCAAAGGACAACATCATTGTCGCATCCCATGTCGGCAAGAATATGTGTTGAAATGGATCTCTCAAGAATTCTACCAGAGATCATCTGGATTGTTGTTGAAGAGGAGTACAGATATGTACAGTCGATATTTTATGAATCCTGGACTTCCTTCTGTTCATATTGTCACAGACAGGGTCATGATGAATATGGTTGTAGAAGGAGGTCTGGGAGTGTCCGACCCTATGAGATCCCAGCTGTTCCAATTGATGTACCTTTGAGGGGTGGTGTGGCCATTCTTAATGCTGGCCAAAGTAGTGCCTAGACCCCATCCGCAGGCCTGTCTCAGGACTGTCAGGATCCTTCTAACCCAATTGGTGAAAATATCTCACTGGTGTCGGGGGTGGCTTCAGGGGAGGTTGCTGCACCTAAACCAACTGTTGTTCAAGAGGAAATGAAGAAGAAATCTGACATATTGTGCATAGATTTGGGAGTGCAGGTAGCATTGGACGAGGTTAGGATGAAGGAACTCATGTCTAAATATGTTGTGGCTACTACTTTAGATGTTTCTGAGCCATGAAAGTGGGATAACAGTCACACTAAAGTTCTGAGTCATGATGCTACTATAAATAATCATTGCCTGGACACGGATGGGATCTATAATCTTCAGTTTATGGGTAAGGGGCTTGAGCACCAGCATGACTCTAGCGAGCCTGTGATTCCAGTTCATATCACTTCAACAAATTCGGTGAAGGTAAGGGTTGATCATCTTATACCATGTTCCCCAAATCGGTTTGCTGTATTGTAAAGTATAGATATTAGAGAGGCTCATGAGGTGGAAGAGGAGCAAATCCCATGCCATAAAAACAATGAAAATAATCTTTCTATTCTGCCACACAGTGATTCTATTACTGAACTGATTGTTAGGCAGCTGGGTGGTGGTGAGGTTGGCATGGAGGAATCCAACCTAGGTGAACTGGATCATACGGCTGAATAGGTACCAATTCCAAAGAACAACATGATTCTTAAAAAGAAAAAGGGGAAGAAGGATTACTCTTAGCATCCCCAACCTTTGGAGACCTGATCTGTGAAGATGTTTCCTGTGTTATTGCTCAACATGGTGAATGAGTATTCTCATATTTTAATCAATGAAAACATCAATGAAATGGGAAGATCTACTGAAAAGGTAAAGAATATAAAGTAACCAATCCTTTGTTCTGCGGAGGACATGGTAGAAAAATTTTTATATGTAGACATTCCACAGGAAGAGGCTGATATGATGGGAAGAGCTGTTATAGTTGAGGTAAAAAACGATCATGCTAAGTGGATTGAAAAACACGATTTGATCTTAATGAGAGGCTTCAATGATCGGAAAATCAGCAAAGAAGAATATATCCAAACATGGGACAAAATGGCGGTCTGTTTGGAAGACGTTATTAGGAAAGATCCTGATGCTAAGGTATGGCTAAGGAATTGGAATCATTATGGGGATGAAAGCAATAATAGGCTAAGGCTATGTTTTGGTAACTTTTCATTTTCTTCTGAGGCCTCGCCCCCGGACTGATTTGGGAAGCGCAGTCTGGACATTTTCATTGGGCTAGAGCACTCTTCCATCACCTTTGTAGGCCATTTGGGATATGGATGATTTGGAGGGATGGAAACATCGGGAGGGACCATTCTTGCATGGGATTGCCGAGTGTCCTGTATAGGGATGGTGGTTGTGGTTGTTGCTTGAATGAGGTAGATCCCGTTTCTTTCCGTTTTTTTCGGGGTTTTTTGGGTGTTTTTCTAGACCCAATGGTTTCTCACTTTTCCCACAAAAGTGTTTTCTTTTATAAAAAATAATTTTCATGTCAATTATCATGCTTTATCATGCCTCTTTGTTCATGTTTTTCTTATGCTCTATTGATATGCCTATTGTCTAACATGTATTGTACTCTTCTTGTTATTCCATGTGTACTCTCTTACTGGGATTTATAGCTCACCCTTTTTCTTATGCATGTCCTCACGTTATCCCATGCAATACTAAGTACGAAGGAATGCAGTGGTCATGTAAAGGAAGTTTTCAATAAAGATGTTGTATTTCATGTTTTAAGTTTTTATGTAATGATCCTATTCCCCAAAGACACTAAAACTCTCGATCTTCATTGTTGTATCAAGTGAAATTTTATGTAATAAATCATGTTTAAGTTGTAATAAAAAGAAGGTTTGTCATATTTAAAATTGAAAAATTGTCTCTCAATGTAACCATATAATGAAGATATATATTTAAAGTAAGTTATATAAGATATCAATAACCATTTCAATTAAAAATGACCTATATATATTCATAAATTTTGATGTCTATAAATACCTTGGAATCTAAATAATGGTAATTAAAATTTTCTCATAGGATTGTAATGTTTACTTCAGTAATATGAAAAAATTTATTTTTAATACACCTAAAATGATGATGAAGTGTTATAGGGTGACATTCAAAAACATTTTAAGAACATAATGTAATAAAATGTTCCTAGATTCATCCATTATTATGTGTAAAATCCTATGTTCTTTTGGTGGAAATTATATGAGTGAAAATTTGAAAAAACTCTAGAATAAAAATTTATACATCTACTCCCATTAAAAAAAATTTATCCATTTTTAATATATAATAAGTTGTATTAATATTGTAATAATATTAATCATTTTTAATATGTATATTCATTATATTTCTATATCTATTTCATTTTTATCAATTTTTTTGTTTCCTCACCATATTCCCCTCAAATATATGGTCGTATGGAACTAACCATAACTACTATTCTAGGGGGGTAATATGTTATAATTTGAGTTCACTTAACTTTAATGATTTATATGATTTTATAATGATTTTTTTAGTAGTTAAAATTATTATGACTAGTGGTATTACAACATTACATTATACATACACATTCTTCTTTGTATTTTATTCTCCCATTCAACAATTCAATAATACATACTCGTGAGAAGTTTTTAGGTCATGATGGGTGGTGAAGAGACCTCCAATACATTATTCATGAGATATTATCCTACATATATTGATCTAACTTTATATTAATCTCTATTATAAAAATAATTTTTTGAGTGGAATTTTTTGATCAGAAAAATAAAAAATACTAATAATTATATTTTTATTAATAGTTATTGTATCATTAAAAAATCTAGACAAAAATAATCTTCTTTCTGCTAACATCATGTCGTCTTTTTTCTCCTTAAGTATGAACTTATATTTTTATATCAATATACCTATGTTTCGCAAACAAATATTTTTTATGGTTATATTTTTTAGTATATTTTAGAATATAATTGTGATAATAGAATAATGGTGGTAAATCCTCTAAAACATGAAAATGCAAAAAAATATATTGAAATTACACTAAACTATTGTAAAAATTGAAATAAATGAGGAATTATATTCATGATTCCTTAATATAATTATAAATGTTGTAATTATACCAAACAAAAAATTACTATAATTTACATGGAAGTAATTACTCATAACTGACATGAAAATAGTACTATAGTTGGTAGTACAACCAAATAAATCATATAAACAACCAAGAATGTAATTTAACCCAACTGGCATTATATATATAACCAAATTTCTATTTTAATCCATCCAAATGAATAATAATCGTATAATGGTTAGTAAACCAAACTTGTTCCAACTAGACCGTCATTATTAAAATTACACCCATTTCCATAACACAGATGACTATATTGGTCATAGATTATAATCTCATAAAAAGAATAATCTTATTTGGGGTTACATCTAGAAAATGAAGAAATTGATAAACATTGGAATAACTCCTAATATCATGCTTGAAACAACTCAACCTAAAAATCCTTTCATGATTAATCATATATTAATAATTTATATATATATATATGATTTATAACATCAAAAACTCTCACAACTACAAAAAATGGGTTGGAATCATATCCAAATATTCTTCACAACTTACGTTGGGTTGGTTAACCCCAATAGTCTATTTTTATTAATTTTAAATTTCATACCTGATATTCTCAATAAATCCTTAATTTTGGGATTTTCAAGTATTATTGTATATTCTTAAGAACCCAACTATTTACTCTACATCATAATATATCTATGGAAACCCCTTTTTTGGATTCCATTACCTATTAATATTTCACATTAATTAATCAAATCGTTCTTTATGACCATCAAATCATTTAACTAAATTTAAAAGGCACCATGTGGTCCAAATATCATATTAAATTAATTAATATTATGGAAACATTTTTTGGTTTTACACCAGAACATTCTCATAAACTTGAAATGTTATGAATATAATACCATAAATGAGTCTTATAAAAATTAATATAAAATCATTGATAATACATAACTTGACATAGAAAAACCCCACACAGCAAATATCATCATATGATATGTCTCCAATAATAACTAATTTGAAAATTTGATATAATCTTAGAAATTATGTTTTGCATTAAATATATATATATATATATATATATATATATATATATATCATTTAAAAAATTATAATATAAGGAATATTATTCATATAATTGCCTTTAGCGATCCACCAGAACATAAATAACATAAATTGAAGCATGAATGGTCGTTAAATCATGCTTTTAAGGGATAATCATATAATGGAAGGATGGGTTTCTCATTTTTCTAGAATGAAAAAATTGTTAAAACATTTTATACGAATTATTATTTAGTTTAATATAACATCATAATATTTAATATATATAATTATATTGTTTTGTTTTGACCATCAGAATCATTGTGGAATTCCACATCCTAGTGTCAAATTATGACATGACCATCTAATTCATATTGAAATGCCTCATTATACATAATCAAAAACAAATATCGATCACATGTTATGGTGTCATCCAATGTATTAAATACAAAAACCCTAAAAGATATTTCCTGGAACAACCCCTTATAAAGAATTCATGTAAACCCACGTTATCATATGGAGTAATATGCCACATACTCTGAAATACTTCACCATTATTGAACTAGATCAAAAAATTATCTACTGGCCTCAATGATGTGGTAAATACACCCATTTACATTATAATATGGAACACAAAAAATTTATCAAAATTAATAAAAATACACATGATTCGAATAGAAATTAAAAAATTATTTTTTTCTATGTACACATAGTGTTACATCCACACTATATTGTTGTTTATCATACATTTGTATCTATGGGAATAATATAATAAAATCATCATTCTTTGTACATGAATATCCAGTTCACATTCCCATGTATCCTCTTAGATACACATTTCTTACCAGTTTACACATACTAGAGGTATTATCTACCCTCAAGGTATATTGTCTCTCTGATCTATTATACACACATAGGGTTCCAATAATAATGCATTAGACTCATACTTAGCATCATCGATGTAGATTATATGAAAATTTTCAAGTTGAAATCATTGAATCTATGATTTATGGAGTATTTCATGAATCACATAAAATATGTGAGGAAGATTCAATTTGTATATCATTGTATGTATTTTATCAATAACCTTAAATGACCCTAAAAACATGGAACCCTCTCACTTACCATTTAATCCATCTATATCTCAATTAAGTTGAATCTATAAAAAAATATGATATCCCACCTAAAACTTGTGAGTACAAAAACTCACATCTTCATCTGATTAATTCCCACTCCATAATGTTACTACCCAGTCCATAATGAAACAAATATAATATAATGTATCACACACAATATTGGGCCTAATGAAAAAAATAATATTCTACCTATTTTAAATACAGAGGTAATCACTATAATGTACTAAAAAAGGCTTCAATGGGTACCATCTAATTCAGTGATATTTTTAAAAGAATACTCAATTCACTCTAGATGAATTTATAAGCATCTATTGAAATATAGTAGAAATTTATAAAAAAAAATATTCAGAAATATAAAAGGAAAGATAAGGCTTCTTATCCATCTGGAAATGGTATATTGTACTCAAATAAACATCTGTATCAAATAAAATATGTAATCACAACTTGAATAATGAAAAAGATAAACCATCCTGATTCAATATGATACTCCCAAAAACACCATTTGACAACACTATATTATAAAAATATATCTATACTAATATATCATCGAATTATGACACTCAAATCAAATAAAGATAATCTATTTTAGTTGATCAATTATCTATCAATCGTACTACATGACTCCCATAAATTGACATCACAAGTAAACTCAAAATGTCAAGGGTCACATCATTGACCTTCTACTTGGGAATGGGTAGTGGATACTGAAGACTTTTGTGTCCCTAGTGTCCATCAATCACCACATTAAATTTTAGGTAATTTTTTATATACTTCATAACAAATTTATTTATCATGATTCCCTTTTAATATATTTTAATTTTAAGACACATCTTTGTCAGTCCAGGGTACACATCCCATCCTGAGTATTCCAAGTCCAATATCATCTACTTATACATGATATTAGGGACCAAAACATATCCCAATTAATAAATTATTCCCCCACAACATTATTCAAACATTATATAATCTCCTAAAATTATATGTTTTACCTTATAAATTGGTAGTTTAAATTTGGTAACAGATTCCACATCACTATATTGGGTGAGTGAGGAGGTAATGACTAATTTTTAAAGGGTATATCTACTTCAATACTCTTAAAAACTGAGTAGTATCTATGTAAAGTGTCATATATATTTCTTATCACTATTATACTATCACACCATTAATGATTGCGTCTTCTTACATAGTACATCAACCTCAACACTCCCATTAAAGGGTGTATAAGATGTTTATAATTCAATTGATTTGGGATAATCAAAATAACATATCTTCTATCAGTCAAGGTCACATTCAGAAAAAAAATTATTAAATATATTATGGTTAGTACACACTATAAAATTCACACCAAATTGTTGATGATACTATAATTTAAATGAATTCCCTACTATTTCGAATATCAAATATATAATAATGTATTTCCACATATGTGTTTGGGTATAACATAAAAAATATATTATAAATCATCTATCTTAAATCAACAATAATCAATATCATTTTTATATTGACAAACAAAAAATTATTTTACTATCTTGACAAGAGGAATATCATGATCAATAAATACATAAACATTCCTTAAAAATATTGAAATAACCCCTCATAAGGATCATAACACTGTACATTCCCCTATTTCATAGTCAAATTTACCATCATAACTACCGATAATTAGAATTTATTGGTAAATATTTATCATTTTCCTACCAATCTAGGTTATTATTGATTATTAAAATTTTCTTGGGTAACACCCATGAAACCGCAACCTCATCCATTTTGGATCTATTAATATATCTGCCAATGATATTTATTTCCCCATTAAATGTAATTATTTGGTATAGAATCAACACCTGAATATAATGGAGTGTTGATTATTCTATATTAGTATCAATAAATTACCCTCTAATTTTTATCATAGTCCCCATTTTTTATGAGTACATAAAAACATCAACGAAAATAAAACCATGATGGAATAATCATTTATATGAGAAATATAATTTCTAGGGTCCATATATAGTAAATCAAAATTCATCAAATTTAACAAAATCATAAGGAACATGTATAATGCATACAACTCCTAAATAAAATTTTGGGAATAAAAAAATGTATCACTAATATATCATGATATCACATCCTCAATAAAATCATTGTGAACTACAGACCTCACCATAATAGATTGAATAAATCATTAATATAGTGAATTGGATACCATTTCATAATAATCACCCAGTTGATCCATCAATAATCCACATATATGAACTATGAACCATTTTCCCTATTTGTAAAGTAAATAGGAGGACTATAATTAAATTTTCTATGTTGAATGATGACTTTGGCTATTCTTCCACTTTCACATTAGAAGGAACCGATGAACTAACCTTTCTTAATTTTGATAAAAAACTTTCATTACCTATAGATTATGTAAGCTACACTAAATGAATACCCTCGATGAGGTTTTTCTAATTTTGAGGGATTTATTTATGAAATAAAAAATTCAACATGAAGAAAATGTTCACCTAAAAACAACAAATAAATTATAACCCATCAAAAATGAATTTTCCTTGGGACACATATATCCTTACAAGATTAATGAAATATTAACAATCTCAATGAATAATTCTAAATAATAAATTATTCACTTCTCTATATTGATGATATTTATAAAATGTTGATCAAAATATTACCTTAGAGAACTTGGAATGAAATACTTGTTGAAATTGACACTACGATCCTTTCTACAATAATCATATATTTTTTATTATATTACAACATATCCCATTGTTATCTACCTATAACTCATTTTATGTATATCATATTCTCCACCCTCCCCTTAAGGATATTATCATGCTGATCAAACAATGAAAATAATGAACCAGCCAAAAATTTACATCCTATAATCCAAAATTACCCATGACGAAATTATAGTATACCATCTGAAAAAAAGGATAAATTAAACATATATGGATTAATAGGATGATACTCATAGTCATTGACTATACAATATGAATAATTTTATATCAGATATACTCAATAATAGTATGCACTAAAATTGTTGTTAGAATCAAATATAAAATCTACGAGGTATGATTTTCAAGGAACTCTTAGCACTTAAATAGTGATATTAATGGAAGACTTATTCAATAATTCAACATACATGGATTAGAACCCAAGTATTATATTTATAACTACCATTGATTGCGATAACCAGTGATAAGAATAGTGTATTTATGTTATACACACACCCTGTAATATAACGGTCAAATTCAAACATGGTACACTCAAGTCACACCAACACACCCTCTAGTTTGGTAAAAAAACATAAATATTCACAAAACCATCGGCTTTTTATGTAAATAATAAAGTAGAAACCATGATTCATTAGGACATAATTTTAAAACAAATACAACACTATATAATATTTTATTGAAATATTATGTAAAATAACTCTATATCGTAACGAAGTGCTACATCATATGTCGTCGAATGAATTATTTGTCAACCTGACATGATATCAATGTGAAATGGATGCGTTAATATTACCACATTATGCATGATGTAAAATTATAAATAATAAATCATAGAATATATTTCATGGTATCTAAAAAAGAAAAACATATGAAACTAAAGAACCAAAATCCCATCTCTATTAACAATGAAATTCTTCGTATAGGATTCAACTACACTAAAAACAAGGGACTATGACTAGTTTTTAATGTATTAAATCTCTAATAAATTTTATAAAATAATAATGGATGTAAAAAATATCCTTTGATACCTATTTGTAAAAATAAATCCTATATTTCATGAATGGAGGTTGAACTAGTGGAATCATATAACATTAAGTGTTCCTCCTTGTATTCTAAATTATACTCACAAGAAATGATGTTATAGAGATAATGTTGGGAAACTAAACCCTCATTATCAGAAAAATAACCATATTTATCCTTATAATATATATACACAATATGGACATTAAAACTAAAGAAACATTTTTATGGAATCAATCATATAATATAACGAAATGAAATGACTATAATTTCATAAAAATCATTCAAAAGGAAACTATATAACTTCAAGGGTTGATTATATGCATTTTTATTTCAAAAGAACAAATGAAAATAAAAATATAACTAAAAAATCATATAAAAATCCCTAAATTAACCAATATCTTACCCTAACCACCAACAGATAACATCCACTTAATATTGGTCACCTAAACATATATGTATGCTAAATTATAAAGTCTCCATAATCATTGTGATGAACATGTAGGGAGTGAGAGAAATTATTTCCATAATCATTTATAGAATATATATGTTCATGTAATCAAATATTGCAACATAATATATAAAATAAATAAATCATAATAGATAAGGTTCTGACTAAGATACTGAAGATCGATCATAGATATTTTTACCCATATCACCGTCTAGTCAAAAATGAAACATAAATATTTAAATGGATTAAATTACACATATATATATATAACTATATATTTAAATTAATGTATTTTAATTTTCAATAATGTTACATAGGAAAAATAAATAAGAATTTTTAGAAGAAAATATCACTCATGACTCAATGATATCTCTGTTGGAATTTCACCCAATATGGTTATTATTGTTTCCAAAGAATAATATAACTTCAAGAATACACTAATCTCATATTTTAAATATTATATCTCACAAATAGTCACATAAACAAATATAATAAAGGTATAGTGACTCGAATATTAGCTATATAAACAATATAATTAACAATACATGAAATCATAAAATCAAAATATTTCTCATATAAAAACTATTATGAAGTTCACATATAATAAAATATTATTCATAACATGGATAATAGAAACATAACAATTGGGTGATATCAGATGATTAATAATAGTAAAACATATCATAACATAAAATAGAACATTATTGAAACAATTATATAAAAAATATCATAAAAACATTATTGATAATAATATTTCTTTTTAGAGTAATATGATATGATAAATTGATCATTAATAAATCATAAATGATATTATATATCTCAAAACACATACTAATAATCACATAACATTTGAGCATGATATAAAAGAATGGAATACAAAAAAATATTTCCTAATAATATAAATATATCATTTCCTGGAAAAAGATGCATCTAGAAAATATTTTGTATCTTTGTAAAAAACATAGGAATGGTTAAAAAACGTAATTAAAGTAAATCCTCAATAATAAAACCCATTATTCTCATTCTTATGTAAAAAGTCATAATGTATGTTCCTGAAAATGAGAGAAAACCACTCATTCCCATGAGTGTGTACAAAAAATAATTAGGTAGACATCTGAATATCAGATGAGATGAAATGTTATACTAATGAATTATAAGACGATATAATACTCCACAATTTATAATTGATGGATTTTTGAGAGACATAAAGACAATCATGATTATAAAGAAACAGCCTATGTAAAAATAATAGATTTCATAAAACATTCACATAACATGAACAGAATAAATCAAAGGATATAAAAAAATATTCATAAATTATTTCTAATATGAGACCTTATAGATTATGATCAAAAAATTACATTGTGATAGATCTTCCTTGGATAAATAATAGAAATGACAATATATAACTTTTGAAAAATCATTTAATGATTTTTTGTAAATGATAATGTTTAAATTAATTTTGAAAATATATTTTTGAGAAGGGATAGAAAATAATTTTTTAAAACCATTTTACAAATTATTTTAAATAAATGAAACTTTAAAATAAAAAATTGATAAAAATAAATGTTACGTGGAAGATAATTTTTTTGAATTAATAAATAAACCATAATTATCCTTTCAAAGGTTATTATTTATAAAATCACATAATTAATAATAGAAATAAATTTTCTATTTGAAAATGGGTATATAAAAATTATATAATCGTATAATATAGTCCATATTACTATATAAAATAATATAGGATATCATTTTAGGGAATGAAATTAAATTCATATGTGAAAACATTCATTAGTATTTAATGAAGTAATTATTACCAACATTACAATTTTATATTAGTGAAAATTTTATAAAATATATATTTATTGATGATGAAAAATAATTTTTTTCCAATGAATAAAATAAAAAACCCAAATAAAAAATTGAAACATTAAGAACATATAAATGATGAATAATATAATCATTTAGAAAATACAATGATTTGATGAATTAGAAATTGAGTCAATAAAAATCATTCGAAGCAGGTAACAATATAATAGAATGATCATGAGAGAAAAATAATGAAATAGAAATAAAAATATCATAAAATGAATTATATTTTCATATGTGAAATAAATTTGATAGTGAATACACCATATATATGACATTATAGGGAATAATATCAACCATTCCTTAGGATGTTGATAATGAGTCCAAGAAACCCTTACAGTATTTCTATGTTTTATTTGTTGCAATCTATGCTCCTTAAAAACATAAACAGAAAAATTACATATTTAAGAACCATATTATTACTTAAAAAAATTTAATTTAAATATATATTAATTATATACTTATATATTAGTTTTTTCATTCCAATTTACCATCATTAGAGGTTTGTTGTTTTGATCATATATACATGTTTCATAGGAGAAGTTTTCATATAAACACTTCTTCAGAATTTAATCATTCCATGTTCATTAAATTCAATATAATTGATGTAGTATAATGATTTTTTATGATACTATTTAATTTTAATAGAAATGTAGTGTTTATCAATGATGATGAAATTTAAAACAAATATTTTTCAGCGATTTTCAATATATGATTGATGTTTTATAATTAATGAGATAAATATGGATGTAATTTTTTTATTAAAAATAATTATTTAATTATTTATATAATATTCTAATAGTAAATGTGTTTTCATATTCATCCATTATATTATTTAATAATGTTGTTCATGTAAGTGGTCAAACCAAACTAAACATGAACATACCATGTTTATCAATGATTACCAGGATAATATAGATGTGAAATCCTTAAAATTGAATATAAATTATATAATTTAATATTTATTAGTGTGATTTCATAGAATTATATATTATTTTGATTAAAAAATCTGTATAAATATATTATATTATTTCAATAATTTATTTCCTTCATAGTATTCTTATTTCAAACGATTTGGATTTCTATAATTGTCCACTAGTAATATAATTTATAATTAATCCAATTTGTCAAACCATAACTATTTTGATAACATAAAAATAATATTTATCATTTAAAATCATTCTCTTGGATATTAATAGAGGGTAGTGACGAAATTAAAAACAAAAATTGATCATTCAAGGAGGTGGTATTCCAAAAATATGCATGGATAACGATTTCATTTTTTTCATATAACAGTGAAAACAAGTAGAATGGGTTAACATTAAAGAATAAATAACATGTAATAAATATTATATTTATATATTCAATAACATATTATTAAATATAATATCTTTAAAACTTTTATTAAATATTTATCTTTAAATATTTTGGTTTCTTTGATAGCTTGTGTCAGACCCAATATCTTATTTAGGAAAACTGCATAATAGTATTAAAATTTCATATCTAAGTTACATCAAACTGTAGTATTTGTCGATATTTTTATTAATAAATATATTATGTAAATTATATGAAATAAAATAATTATTTTTCAATGGATCAATATTTTAAATAATATTTTTTGAAAATAAATGTTATGTTGTTTTATGAAAAAATGTTTTTATTCGCAAAAATCATTTATAATAATATATTTAATTATTCATTATTGGTGAATAATTTAAACTAAATTTATTTATTTTTTACTTGTCAAATTGTTTAATCATTTGAAAAATATATTTAACCATATAATAAGAAAAAAATTCTTGTTTTCTGAATAATGATTTATTTTTTTTATAAAAAATATTTTTTCTCTATTATTAGAAAATATGATAAACTTTATTTATAATATTAATTTTTTTTAATTATATAAAATTATTTCATTTTTAAAAACAATTATGATAATTTTATAAATGATTCCACTTTTATTTTGGGCAATATAAATAGTAACTATGTTAAAATTAATTATCATGATAAATGGTAATTTGAGTTATTATGGATTAAAAATAATTGATAAGATCATAATTTTAATTCATAATTACTGTTAGATAAAAATAATTAGTTCCCTAAAACATTATGATGGAAATTTAGATTTTAATTGTCAATTTTCCATAAAAATAACATATATAATATTAAAATCAACTAAAATTACAAAATGTTATTATTTTTGTTTTTAATATATCTATGCGTACACATATTGAAAAAAGTACTTTATTATCTAATATATATATATTTTAATATGAGTAAAAGTATTTTAATGTTATAAATATATTATTAATTTTCATTATTATATAATACTTATAACTGCATATATGACACTGATGCATTATTTGTCCATTTAATAAAAAATTATAATGAATGATTTCAAAAATATTAAAAGTTACTAAATTTGAATGAATTAATGTGAACTGTGAATTAACAATATCACCATGAAATATTATCGAGGATTAAAATAATTATAATTTAATTATATATTATTCATAATGTATTTAATGTTAAACTAATTTAATTATGTCTAAATTGAAAACAATGATATTTTATAAAATTAATATTTAATTAAATGATTCTAAAATCAAAAAAAAATATTAAATAAGAAAAGGTGGACATGATATTGTAGATAATGTAATGAATTTTCCATTTAAGGTTCAATATTCACCATATAAGTAAAAATTAAGACCATTTAAATAAGAGAATGTTGTTACTAAAATAAAAATTAACATTAATTGACTGATGGTGAATCACAATGATAATGTATAAAATTACACAAAAACATATATAAATTACACTGTGTGGTGTTATTAAATCCATATATTATCTTACTATCTAGTCTGTTATAGTTTTTTTATAATTATTTATAATTAATTTGTTGTAATTTAATATATTTAGAAAAACAAAATTTATTATTGCCTCAATTATAAAAGAGACCCTTCTAAGCCAATTTATCACACCACATTGATCATTCTATTTAAAAAATGTTCTTAAAATTTATCTTCTAGAATTACGAATAAACATTATAGATTTTATTTCCTTCCTAAACGACCAACCCAAGATACCTTTAAGGGGGATATAAAAAAGACATTTTTAAGAGTAGGTAATATCCTTACACAATTATATTGTTTTTTAAAATTTATTACCTACTATAAATCTTAAATATTTATCATTAATAACTATATTAAAAAAAACATGATTATATTTTGTTTTTTTTTTCAAACAGCATTATATACCCTATTTTTCATCAAACATTTTGTGAATGTATCTCTTGTGCACATATACGTCTTACCGTCTCTAAATTGTGATAAAAATAATTATTCATCAACATCATTTACAATTAATAATCATTATGATTTTAATTATTATATGTGATATTTATGGAATAATTATACTTTTTTAATTATAATATATCATCTAACAACCTTTAATGAAATCCGTTCGGAAACTATAACATCATTCATGCATACATGAGGACTACCAACTCCACAAGGAAATTTCATTCATTTTTCATTTATATTTTACATGGATGGTAATGGGGGAGATTATGTTGAATATAATAGATATATATGATATTATAATTATCATAGAGTATTTAATTAATATTTTTTTTATTCCATCCATTAAAAAATGAAAAAAACAATCATGCGTGGATATGGAATTCCGTCTCCATAACCGGTGTAACTAATCTTCATATCTCTATATTTTATGGGTGGAAATAAATTTGAATATAATAAATATATATATTATTTACATAGTTATTAATATTATATTTATGATCTATCCATTACAAATGTAAATGTATCATAATTAATTAATTGAAAAACTCACAATAAATATAATAATTAAAACTCGGAAATGATGACTTTATTAATAAATTTTTGATAAAATAGGGTATTGATGAGTTATAAAGAGAATATATATGTTATTATTAACATCAAAATTACTATTATATAAAATTATAGTAAATTAGAATTTATTTTATAGGAGTTTGAAGTTATTGTGAAGCAAGAAGAACTTAAGGTAAGGGTCTATCACACATTCTCAATAATATTCTGTATTTTTTATAAATAAGTCTCTTCTGAAAAATAATTATATTATATGTCTATTTGAACTTTTTTTTGAAAATTTTTATTATAATTATAAAATTATTTTTTAAATAATTTTCATCAATTTGTTAATTTTATATTTTTTCAAAGGAAACCTTTTAAAATTTTCCAAAAGGTGTACTCTATGACATTTACAACTAAAATATAGAAGGAATGTTTTTTATATTATATGGAAAGAACAGATTTTCCTTTGATCATGACTAAATTTTTCTATTAATATTAAATTAAAATTTCAAAATGTAATTTTCAATGAAAATAATTTCCTTATAAAAAATTATTTATTCATTGAAATTATTCTAAAATGAAAATGTTATTATCCCAAATAAGTTTTCCATCTGATCTTCAAATTCATTTTCATGTATGATTAAATTCATTGATGTAACTAATTCATTTAGGGGTTATTAATTGACATTCACTACATAAATCATGAATCCATTTTTATTTACCTAATTTTATGTATGATATAAAAAACCTATAAATATATATCAGTGCGATGAGAAATATGAACTTCCAATGGAAATCAAATTCACCAAATGGGTCTTCATTAATATTTAAAATGATTTTTTATTAAAATTAGTTGAGTATAATGTAAACATTTAAGATATTACTATTATGAGGGATGTATTTGGAATATTTATGAAATAATTGTTTGGTCATCCATTATGTCATGTAGTTTAATTTCAATAGAACTCAAACCTAGTGATATAATAATTCAATAGACTATATATATAATAATCCCAATTTTTTTCAATAATTAAATAAGAGAATATAATAGAATCATGAGAAGGAATTCAATCAATAATTTGCTTCACCATGTGATGATCTTATTCTCTCTCTTTATAAAATATATGGATCAACCTGGATCAATATTTATTATCAAAAACTATACAAGATCACTATCATAAAAAATATCCATCGGCCTCACACCCACTACTTGATTAAACATCTATGTGTAGATTCAAAAGTGTTCCACAATTTATATTTGTTTTGGATATCATTAATTATGGGTCAATAAATGGGATATACTAAAAATGACATTATTCACAAGGTATGGAAAACATGAATTTATAGTTATTCGATTTGGTCTTAATAATTCACTGATAATCATCTGGGATTTAATTAATATAGTCTGTAGAGATTACCTTGATCAATTTTTGACTATATTTATTAACAATATCATTTTATATTAAAATTGAAAGGAAGATTATCATGATCATCTAATAATTTTATATAATACCCTATGGAAGGCTAAAGTTTAACATAAATTTACCAATTGTGAATTTCTAATTAGGAATGCTTAATTATTCGATCATATAATATCATGTGAGGGTATATCACTTTATCCATCACAGATAGAAGATATTAAAATTCATCGTATAACAACTTCTGTGACTGGGATCCATAGAATTATTAGTTTGGATGTGTATTATTTGTGTTTTTTTAAATTTAATAACTATTTAAACCAATGACCACATTAAAATGCATGCGAGAAGAGTTTCTTCATATTAATGAATGTATGGAATGTTTTATAGAACTATTGTACTGGATACTCAACTCAACTATATATACTCCACCGTATATTGAATAATGTGTTAAAATATATATTAATACAACAATAATGGGACTGGGATGTATACTCATGCAAATATATATGTTTATATCATAAGCATCCTAAAAATTTATGGTTCTTGAGAAAAATTACTGAACACATGATTTGGAGTTCCCTGTGTTAATTTTTTCAATAAAATTATTGAATCATAGTATATATAGAAAATTTTCTGAAATATAAACTAATTAAAAAGATTAATATGTATTTATATAAATAAATTGTTGAATATATACCAGATAATATGTTTGGACATGTTTAACGATTATCACCTGTCAATTCATTACCACTCTTGGAAAGAAAACAATGTAGAAGAGGCTCTGAGTTGAAAGGATCATGCAATATTATCCACGATGAAGATAAAACAGATCCAACATTTATTGAATTATAAAGGATATATATTTTAATATTTAAATAAGGGTTGATATCCTTTCTTTCCCAAATAATTTTTCAACTATCTAACCATGTAATTATTAAAGAGGCACATAAGGAAGATGTCGAGCTACAAATTTAATTGAAAAATATTTCTGAATTCAACATTTATTTTTAGGTAATACTATGATCCATAAAACATGTATGTGTCCCTTTAGTACAATATTTTAATAAGAATTATATGGATAAATCTCAAAGTTCATCGAACTATATTCATCCGAGAAGTATGAAGATATATTGATATTTGAAAGAGTATTTCCTGTGGGATGCCAGGAATTTGGATTTTTGCAGAACTTATATCTGGATTTATGGCATTCCATAAAAATAACACTATGGGATATAATTATAAAGGGATGTTAAAACCATTACCCATACCATAATGAAATATGAAAACATCACTTTAGATTTTCTTATCAAAATCAATAAAAATTAAAAAAAATGCATAACACTATATGTATGAGGACCTGGCCACAATGATTAAATAATATTTCATTTTAATCTTGATTTCACATATATTAAATCCCAATAATATTTTTGGATTAGAGTTTTATAATGTTATGAAAAAAATAATACATATCATCACATAGACATAAAAAGTGGGTACAATTAAATATATATCAATTTTTTCTAAAATAATTTTTTTATAAAAAAAACAAAAATATTATTTCTTTGAAAAATAATGGCTTAATTTTTTCTATTACACATTTTCATTACCTATGAATAAAATTTATAAAAATGGTATGAGAAAAAAACACTAGGTGAAGGATATTAAAATAAGAAAACATATTATTAGTCTATGTATACTTAAAAACATATGAAAACATTTTCACAAATACATAATCACTCACATATATACGTACATTGTGAAACATGATATTTCTAAAAACAGTTAAAGGATTTAAATAAATCCATAAAAGAATAATGGGTAATTACATACTAATAATGAAACCCTTGCAGTTATCTTATGATTTGAACCCTCAAAACTACCTGACAATGTAACCCTCATGGTTGCCTTATTGTGTTACCCGTGTAGTTACACTTGGAGTAACAATATGACTAACATCAAAAATACACATACCCAATGAATTGGATGCAGATACAAGTCCCAACCTTCACCATAGACAATTCCAATGAACTATAACATAATCATAAAACATGAATGATTTCATAAAAATATTTCCTTTGAATTTCGTAAAAAGGATTTTGAAATAGGATTTTAAGGGAAAATTCACTTATAAATATCAAATAATTGGTGAGATAATTAATATAAAAAAATATGTTTATACACTACAAATAGACATAATAAAATATAATATAAACAATATCCGTTTAAAATATATTATTAGTACCATATAATTGATGAATTTGGATTTTTACCCAAAGGATTTAAAATGGGTTAATAATTACCTTACCTCGGGTTCTTCTTACATAAAAATTTTCTAAACCTCATGTATAATGGATAACCAGGTTTTATTAATATTTTACAGAAACATTTTAATTTTATAACACCTTATATGATCATTTTATAATATTATCCGGCCCATTTATTAATAATATTGTTTTAATTGGATTCTTTCATGCATGTTCTTTAAATGATTTCTATGGTCTGTCTGTAACGGATTTTCTTATCAAATATAAGAAAAAACACCCAAAGATGAATGGAATGGTGTTAATATAATTCCATAATATTAAAAAATTCTATAAAGAATCTTTTTATATGAAATTATGATGGATCATTAGATAAATCATTAGTGATTCTCATTTAGATCATTTTGGCAATTCATTAATAATCATGAACACGATTCATTATATACCATTAATTTTATGTGTATATGATAATTCTAGAATATAAAAATGGTCATATAATACATTGTAAAAATTTATTATAAATTAAAATTGGGTTAAAACTATCTTTTA
Organism: Viscum album; assembly: GCA_963277665.1. Classification (NCBI taxonomy): domain Eukaryota; kingdom Viridiplantae; phylum Streptophyta; class Magnoliopsida; order Santalales; family Viscaceae; genus Viscum; species Viscum album. Next base: position 920,958,505 of record OY728142.1, on the reverse strand, counting down.
ATTATTTATAGGAAATTTAAGACACATCCTTCACAATGTCAATAAGTCGACACATCACAGAGAATGTTTTCATTTTTATATTTAGAGAAAGAATAGAGGTAGAATGTTGATGAATTTTTCCATAGACGTGATAAAAATTCTGAATATATATAACAAATCATCTTTCCTTCCTCCTAGAGTAAAGGATAATAATAATGTATAAGAAAAGAAAAAAAATGAAGTGAAAAAACCATAAAATGAAAAAGGATCATTACCTCTTGATCTCTTCCCTTTAAGATCTCCCTTAATGCCATTGGTGTTGGTCGTTCTGTGAGACCCACAGGTCATGGATGTGGTGATGAACCTTGAGAAGGTTATTGGGTGGGTTTAGGAAATTATCATATCATTAAGTGTGTGATAAGAAGAGGGCGTTGGTATTTATAGATTAGATAAGGGAATATTAAATTAATATCAAAGGACTCCTCATTGATGGTATTTAAAAAAACCACGGGCTTGCCCATGATTTTTTCCTATGGAACTGGCCACATTTGATTCCACATATTTTATTTTAAACCTCAATAAGTGACCATAATTATAACATCATTATTACATCATTATGATGCCCTCAAACACACTGAAATTTTAAGACTGCATTTTTTTATTCATAAAAAATGAACATTTCTTAAAAAAATACCAATAATTCACCCTATCCATTTTTTAATATGTATAATTAAAAATAATATATTTTTTAAAATTTTTTTATATAACATTAATTTATTTTTAAAATAAAATCTCAATCTTTTCAATAAAACACAACTTTATAACTATAACTCATTTTATATCACCCTAAAAAATTAGTTAAGATCCCATTAACTTATAACCATAATAAAATAAAATTATAATATGATTTACTATCCATAGGGGTCATATTAATATCCTTGTTTTGATTAATAAGTGTATCTTAATATTCACCAAAGAAACTAGTTGGATATTTTAGACTCCAAATAACATATTGATCACAACCATAGATTTCCTTTTTTCATAATTAAAATCATAGAAGTGGAAAAATTTTGTTTAGTAGATCGTTTATCACTATCTCATTAAAATAAAATTTTATTATGTACAAAATAAGTTTTTCACGCAATTTATTTTCTTATACCTTGGGGTATTAAATCCTTCCCACCTTCTTGAAATTACATCCTCACAATTTTATTTACTCATAAAACAATTAACGGTACATCACCTCATAGAATTTTCATATTCCCATGATATTATTCAACCATTTAGTTTCCCCAAAAAACTATTACCTTGTGTATTATCTTATTTTTCAGTACATTTTTCTTCAGTCAAGAATCTAAATAGAAATCTCTTCATATGAAAGATTTTTTCCCAACTAAATAATTTCTGGGATGAAAATATTATATTAATTTGGCACATAATTTCTCAAAAAAACATGAAAAACATTGTGTACCTATGACAAACATGATGGAAAAGCTACCTAGTATGCAACTTCTCCAACTTACTCCAAGATTTCATAATGTTTGATGAATTGTGGACATATATTTCCTCTCTAACGAAAATGCATTACACTTTTCCATGGTGAGATTCTAGGAAAACCATGACTACCTACCTTGAATGAAAATTCTCTCCTGCTATTATATTCATATATTTTCTTCCCCCTTAGAGCCATCCTCATGCATTTCTAGATCATCTTCACTTTCTTATCCACTTCTTTTACTAATTCTTGTCCCATCAACTTCCTTTTCCCAACATCATCCTGAAAAATGAAGAGATTGACATCTCTTCCCATATAATGCCTAAAAATGCGCCATCTGTATTCTTGAATGAATACTTTTATTATTTGAAAACACAAATAATTATAGATGATTATCCTAACATCCAAGGTAATCATGTGAACAGGCTCTATGCATATGCTCTAAAGACTGGATCGTCCATTGTGACTACCCATTTTACTAGGAATGAAAAACGTCACAAAAATACAATTCTATTCCCAATGACTTCTGAAGGCATGTCAAAAAATTTGAAGTGAACATTTGTTCATATTTATATATAATGGAAAGAGGAACTCAATGTTACCTGAAAATATCTTTGATTTATAGTCAATAAATTTGTTCCAAAGACATAGTATCTCGAATATTAATGAAATGTGAAGATTTAGTCAGTAGATCAATAATAACCTAGATTGTATTGTTTCCTAAAGAAGTATTTTTTAATACCCAAATGATGTCTCTAGAATTTGTAAAAGATGAATCACACCTTGATAACATCCAATCTTCTATAACCTATTATCATGTCAAACATTTCAGGGTAAAATATAGAATATCTCTTTTCATTCCATACTATTAGTAATTCCCCAAAATGTATTTGTACATCTTTTTGCTGCCGGGATGAACTGAAAATGGTTAACTATGTGCTTCACACAACAAGTATATCTTCAGGTGGGAAACAAAAGGCACACACAATCAATTTATAAATCTAAAAAAAATCTTTATCCATGGTAAATTCTAGAAACATACCCATTTTAACCAAATTTTTCATTTTTCAATATCTCCCTATCTTCCTTCTGTTCTTTCTTAATTCTATCTAACAAGGATACCTATGTGAAAACATGATACAAAAAAGATTAAATTATTACACCAACAAAATGTAAGACAAAATTCATCAAATTTTTATTCAAAGGGTCTTTTCCAGCCTTACCATAGTTAATGATGTGTGATGTTTTCCACTCAAGGCATCAGTCACATTGTTTTCTTTTCCAAGATGGTAATTGGTCTAAGAATTATAAAATTTTATCTATTAAAACCATATTCTACTTTTCATGTTTAATTAATTTTGGGTGAATATATAATTCAGTCATTTGGGATCAGTATATTTTTCTCTTTCGGATCTCTACAAACACTACCTCAAAATTTTTATATAAAAACGCCCATTTTCTAATTCAATGTCTTTTGTGGGATAATTTAACTCATGAGGTTCTAGTTTTATTGAATTTAGAAAATTACCTGGTCATTCTACATTAGATTACACCTAAGTCCCTTTAATTAATAATCTCTATAAATGAGGAAAATTCCATTTCTAGAAGGTAGGTTCAGAACTATAGAATTTTCAAATGTTATTTTAAATTCTTAAAAAACATCACATTCTTTTGTCCATATAAAATTAACTCCTTTTATATTTACTTTACTTAGTGGAATTGTTAATCATAAATTTTTTTAAACAATTCCACTGTAATATATTTCCAAACCAAGAAATCTATTAATCATTATTATATTTTTATGTATAGTACATTCTTAAACATCTTCTATTTTTGAATCATCCACAATTATGACTTATATAGAAACAAAGTGAATATGGAATGAAATATTTTTAACAAAAATTCAGACTTTTTGAAGTTTTTATTCTATTTATTTTCTATTAAGGTTACAAAAACATCCCTTAGAGTTATTTCATTCTCTTCTTTACTTATAGAATATACCACAATTTCATTAAAAAATCAACCACAAATTTATCCAAGAACACATGAAATATTCTATTCATAAGATACATGGATATAGTAGGTGAATTTCTTAACCCAAATGGCATAAAAACTAATTTATAATGACCATATCCAATTCAAAAGTATTTTTTTTTGGAATGTCAATCTCTTCCACATTCAGCTGATGATACACAGATCTCAAATAAATCTTGGAAATCTATTGAGCTCCCTGGACGTGATAAAACACATCATAGACGTGAGGAAAAAGATACTTATTATTAATATAAATTTAATTAAAATATCAATAATCAATACAAATTCTTATGGAACCATATATCATTTAAATGTACAAAACACTATATCCACTTGGAGAAGTTGTAGGACGAATAAAGCCATCATCAAAAACTCCTCCAAGTGATTTTTAATTCGTGAAGATAAATTTTCAAAAAATTATGCAGGGTCTATGAAATTATCTTAGCATAAAGAACTAATTTTACTTTGAATACAACATCCAGATAATAATAACACTAGGTAACTCATGAGGAAAAACACCAAAGTATTCATTTACCACCAGATCATCATTAATGTTAAAATTAATTTATTTTTTAACAATATGAGAAATATAATGTCATTTATACCCTCTTAGTACATTTTACACGTTTCTCATAACTTTTTAATTCTCTAGAGGCACATGCGCTTTGATATCTTGGCATAATTTCGGAGTAAAATGGGTTTTTTTCAATCAAGATCCTGAATAATATTTATAGAAGACATAAACAGTCAAGTTAAGTTTAATTCATACACAACCATTGAATATTCATCATTTTAAATAAATTAGAAAAATTTGTTGACCATCCAATGTAATACCACCTTTAGAAAATATTCATCAAGGAGAATAATTAAAAATTCATCCCACTCTATGGATTTAATATCCTCTTTATCCCGGATATTCTTTACCATTGAGTATCACTGATCCAGTAAACATTCAAAATGATGAATGTAAAGACTAAAGTTATGATTATCTGAAAATAACATAACATCCAATCTATAATCAAGGGATTTAATCCACACTTTATCTGATACTAGGTCAGAAGATACACTAAATGAAATAGAGTGATGCATCATAAAATGTTCCACTAACACTATGGTTCTTTAAATTAGATCTATTTATTCCCTTGAATACATTCCACCTTCATTTATTGCATGTTTTAGAAGATCTATTACTTTCAAAAACATCTCAGTTCCAATTACCAACATTTCCGGTTGCATATTTTGATAGATATTAACCTCTCAAATCATTCCAACTTTTGCATCCATATTTTTTCTATAGAAATCCATTCTGAACAGACATATCATAGAAGTTTCAACATGGTAATCCATTAAGGATATACAATTTTAACATAAAAATAGGGTAAAAATATTTTATGGTATTATGGTAACATCATACTAACTCTTATTATTATCTAAAGTGTGATATGATACTGGCAATAAAGACCCCACATTAAATATTATATAATATAGCTATTTAAATTATATTTTATTTATTTAAATTCCAAAAATATCATTTTGGTTTAGAGTATTATAAATTATGACATAAATTTTATTATCAACCTATAATCCTACAAGGTCAATAACATTAAATTAGTATCTATTTCCTAAAAAGCATAAAATTAGTAACAAAAATGAAAAACATTTTTTATTTGAAAAATCATGACTTTCACCTTTATTTTAAAGATCTTTATAAACTAGGAATAATATTTATAAACATGTGATTTGAAAAAAAATATTAGTATATGATATAAAATGTAGGAAATATACCATTAGTCCATGAATACATAAAAACATCTGAAATCATTTTCACAAATACTTATTTCTCACCCATATGTGCTTACTTTGGGAAACATTATATTTCTTTAAAACATTAGAGAACATATATAAAATGAAAATTTTATCTTGGGGAATTACTTATTTATATCGTAACACTCATGGATACCCTATTGTAACCCTCATGGATACCTTAAAATGTAACACTCATAATTACCTTACTATGTAATCATCATAGATACACATGGATTAACCAAACTGATGGCCTCCAACATACGCATACCCAATGCATTTTAGGTAGATACAGGTCCCACCTTTCATCATAATATATTCCCAAGAAACAGAAAATAATAATAAAACATGAATAATTTTATAAAAATTTGATTTTGTATTGCGTAAAATAGAACATTAAAAGATTATTTTGAAGGAAAATTCCCTTACAATTATCATATAAATGATGAAATAATAAATATAAAAAATAATATTTTTATAAATTTTAAATACATGTAATATTAAATAATATAAAAAAACATTAATTAGACAGATCTTTTATGTACCATATATTCAATGAAAAGGTGTTTATCCCAAATAATGGAAATTGGATTTAGAATCCACTTACCATAGATACTTCTTACATCAAACTTGTTTAATTCACTTTTATAATTGCTAAAAGGGTGTTATTAATATTTAGAATAAAAAAATTAAATTTTATAACAACTTATATGAGCATTTAATAACATAATTCGACCCATTTTTTATTAATATATTGTTATTTACATTGTATCAAGTGCGTTCATTATATTATTTCCATGGCCGTTTTGTAAATGATTTTTTTCATCAAATGGAAGAGAATCTATAGAATTGGAATGAAATATTGTTCATATGATTTAAAAATATTAAATTATTCCACAAATAATTTTGGTTATATAGTTTGATGACTAACCATTGGATAAATAATTAATGATTTCCTTTTAGATCATTTTGGCGGTTCATCAATAATCACAAATTTTTTCATTACATACCATTAATATTATATCTATAAGTTTATAACAGAACATAATAGAAGTAATATAATAAGAAATAATAAACGTTTTAACTTTTAATATTTTTTTACAACTTGATTTTAAGGAATTAATTGAAATTTATGACACATCATCCACGATGTCGGTAAATCGATACATCACAGAAGATGTTTTTAGTTTTAGATTAAGTGGAATAGAAGAGGAGAATTATGATAGGTATTTCATTAAACGTGATAAGAATATAATGAATATATAATACTATATATGTAATGCCTCTTGGATAAGGGGATATTAAGAGAGTATAATAAAATAATAGAATCAGAAAAAACACAAGAAAATAAAAGAGGATCATTACCTCTTGATGACTTCTAATTCAGATAGCCATTAAGGCCTTTTGGTTCAGGTGTTTGGTGAGACTAGAAGGTCCTATACACAGGTAAGATCCCTAGGAAGGGGATTGAGTAGAATTTAGACATTTTAAAATCATGATAAGTCTGAGAGGAAGAGGGGTGAGGGGGTATTTATAGTGATGGTGATATAGTTTTTAATTAATTTCAAAGGGCACCACATTAGTGGTATTTGACATATGATGGGAATTATCATAGTTTTTGGCCATGGTATTTTTCACATAGGAAACATAATATCTTATTTTAATCCTCAAGAGTCTACAATAATTATTTCATCATTATAACATCATTATGATGTCTTCAAACACATCAAAAACATAAAACTATATTTTTATTATTCATCGAAAATTCGACTATCTATGAAAAATCCAAAAAATCCACCATAATTTTTTTTAAATGAGTAAAATAAAAAATAGACCCCATTTTTTGACAATAAGTTTCATAAATATGGTTAATTTATGTTTCAAAAAAATCATAATTTATTCGAAAAAATATATTTTAAAATTCTAACTAATTATATATCTCCTTAAAATTTTAATCTAGATATAATTATTTTAAAACAATAAGAAAATAAAATAGTATGATGATTTAATATTCAAAAAGATCATATAACTATTCAATTTTCTATTCAAAATAGAATGTTACTATCCGCCAAAAAACCTATTGGTTTTATCAGACTCCAAATAACATACTAATCCCAACCATAGATGTCTTCTTTTTAAATCAAATAATAGGTGTGAAAAAATTATGTTTAATGGATATTATATATCTATATACAAAAAATAATGTGTCATTGTATAGAGAGTAATAGTTGTAGGCATTTAAATTTATTATTTAAAACATTCATGGTGTTACGATAAAGTTTATTGTTGATCACCATATGATTTTAGTGCACTTTATTGGTATCTGATAAGTTATTTTTTTTATAATAACTAAAATAAATAAATTTTGGATGTGTTATAGTTTCATGTGGTACCATATTCTATTATGTTTTATTGGTATCCAATATTTTCCACTATATTATGGAGAATCCACCAACATGATCAAGGAATGGAGTTATGTTTTAGCATTGTTTATCATCCCCAGAAAGATGGTCAGTCTAAGACAGCCATTAAAAACCTATAGGAAATTTTTGAGTGATTTTTCTATGTATTAAAATTTTGTTTGGTAACATATTCCTTTGGTGGAATTTTCATTCAATAATATCTTCCACTAATGTATTCTACTGGATTATTTTAAAGCCTTTTTGGGTTGGTAGTATAGAACTCCAATGTAATGGATTGTAATTGGAGAAAAATATATTGGTATTTAATCATGAAAATAAATATCATATAAGGATATAACCATTCAGAAACACATAAGATTCATTGAAAACCACAAAAAAATTATAATGAATTTTTTCAAAGTCATCTAGAGTTTTAAGTTTTTTATAAGGTATTCATATGAGTATACCACTACAAGAGGGTGATGATATTTAAAATTAATAGAAATAGATATAACCATGAATTTCATAAAAGGATATAACAATTTTATAAATTAATATTAAATCCGTTACAAAAACACACACCAGATGATGGTAATAATTTAGTTCCTTTTGTAACGAGGCAAAAAAACAACTACTCCAGCAGATAACTACTACCTACCCCACTATGATCATCAAACAGGCTCACTTATTAGAAATATCAGAGGTAACCCATTTCTTCATAACCTTGGTAATGGACACAAAAGAAGATGTGTGGATAAATTCTCAATAAAGGTAAAAAAGAAGATATATTATAATAACATGAACATAATTCTATAATGACATGATAATAACATTTGAAATTCATACCCTATATACCACTAATAAATAATAGAGTCATAAATTATATAATGGTATCTAATAAAACATGAATCATAGGGTAATAAATGTGCTTGATCCACGAGAGCATAATATTGAAATAAGTAATGAAAATATTTTCATACATATAAGAATAGAATAATATCCACAATTGTCACTCCTTACATCCGAGGCTATAGTATAGGAATAGATTAACTCCCAATACCACTATTTTAGTCAAGGTTCACTACCCATACCATCACAGTTGAAAAAGTACCTTTCTCAACCAAGTTCACTCCTAATTTTAGTCATATTTTACTGAAATGGAATAAATTGGAATTCAGGTCTTATCGTACTAAACCTAGTATATTCCCCATTCTATTCATGTATTAATGAACTAGGTTCACTTCCCATTACATCACTATATGTATCATGGATATAAATATTTACCCAATGAATTGATTGATGATATAAGTCCCAACCATCTATAGTTATAACATATCCATCATCCTTATTTATAACGAATCCACCGTCACATAATGGACATTACTCATATGAGTACGATAATGTAAAAAAAAATTCATCATATAATAAACCATGAATAGAAATAGGATTCATAAAAATTTCAACATATCATAACATATAGAAAAGATATAGGTTTCTCAATAATTTTAACATTTCATCACATAATTGACAATGTAAAAAAAAGTCTTTAAGATAGTATTATCATGATACTTCTTATTGAAGAGAAACAAGTTTCATAAACATAATTTCATTGTTATTATTTACCATTAAGTGAAAGGAAAATAATGAGATTCTAAGACCATGTCTCTAGTAATGTAAATGTAACATTAGATGATTACATGATAGAATGAAAGTTATTTTTGAATGTCACATTGAACATTTGTATATTATAATCACTTTTCATTGAAAATCAGTTTTAAAATCTAAAAAGTCATAACAATTTTAGAAATCTATTTTTTTAATATTAATATTTATCATATCACCTAAAATATGAATTTTTCAATTAAATAATCATTATTAATTTTAAAAAAACATTTTAAAACATAATACTTCTTAAAATTATTTTTTATTAAATATAACATTAAATTCATATAATAGAATATATAAAAATTATTTAAAACATTTCATCCAAAAAATATTTTTTCTATTTAATTATTTTTTTAAAAACTTGCATGAAAATATATTTACCTTGAAAATAACCTCCAAAATAGATAATTTTTTCCATGAAGATATTATTAGTCAGGACATTAGAAAACTATGTTCATGTTGTAAGCATTAAAATGATGATTCCAATCACATTTTTTGTAAAATAAAAATCATAATTATTTATAAAATTAAGTGAATTTTACATTCTAATTTAATTAGTTAAAAATAAAACCTAGGTAAGAATTTCTTTTCAAAATCATGGTACACTGATTATAGATTTTTTAAAACATTTTTTGAAAGCATGTTTTTCGAAGTACATGGATTTTCAAACTAATATAGAGATAATGTGGGTTTTTTTAAAATAATTTGTCATTTATATTAAGTAAAAAAAACATGAAAATGGAACTATTACGGAAAATAATATATTTAATTACAATTGGATAATAAAATTTATTTTTTTTATTGATGGATTATTATAGTTTTCCATTGGAAACATAGTCTTAAACAATCCTGACAAATGAAGAGATTGTAAAAAAAATCACTGCCACATTAGTAAAATTGATTCATAGCACCCTTCATGAAATAACATAAAATGAAATGTATAATATCATGAAGATAATTAAATTCTCGATATTACATGTCAATATAAAATTATATAAAACTCATGAAAAAGAAAGCTGAATAACATAACATACATCTCAAGGAAGGTGAATTGGTAAAAAAAATCCTTTAACGATTTGTAAAAGTTTGAGTTGTAAAAAATGGAATAGATAACCTAAAATGGATAATTAAATATAAATTTTTTCAGTAGAATAATAATAAAATAATTTCACAGTTAGTATATAAACCACATAAAATAAAATTGTTTTGGAAATGGAATTTGTCCTATAGAATTTAAAAGTGACATGTAAATCACTTACCTTAATCCTTGAATTCCACCATAAACATTAAAACCGATTATATAATATATATTATTTTATTATACATCTATTATTGAAAAAAATTTATATATTTCACACCATTTATTATTTTCTTATTACAATCTATTACCCTTTTATTAATAATTCTATGTAGAAGTTATATATCGAGTAATAACCGCTTTATTTTTCATTAATGTTTTGATTATTTATTTTCGGTCTGATTAAATTGATCATTATTTTATCATATAAATAATTTTAAACATGATATAAATACCATATATATTAATTATAAATGTTTTTTGTTAATCAACATAATTTATTCTGAGGAAAATAAATATACCATTCATTGAGGTGGAAGGTCATACGTACGCCCAATCATTGTTTCCATTTACTAAAAGAATATAAATAAAGATATATATATTATATATTGACATTAATGGTTTATTTTTATGTCATATATATCATATATTTTAATTAAATCCATCCTTAATACATTATGTGTATAATGTTAATGAGTCACGTTTCGTAGTGAAGTGGTAGCCCATAGGACACACAAGCAGTGATATTGTATTCCCATAAAATTGAGAGTATATCGATATGGGGAATATAATAACTATATAATAATTATTAAATCCTAATTATCATATATAAATAATAATTCCATCATTACAACCATCATTGATAGCTATCAATGAACAATAATATGCTAATGGTTTGCGATGTTGTAGTCCTCCATATACACAAACAATGATTATGTTACACATTTGATGGAATTTTTGATCGTTTGAAACATTTAAATTTCCATTAATCATATAAGAATATTTTATATTATAAGGATTTTGTATAATCATGTTATTATAATAATTTAATCAATTGGAGGAATTAATAAAAAAAATGCTTGTTAAAGTATGTTACATATTTTTCATGCATCCAACATATGTTAGCACCAAAATCCATATATGTTGGATTTCAATACAATATTTGGATTATAGAAAGTGAAATGTTATTTTTGGAATTTATTTTTATAGGTATTGGTTGGAACCAATGGATGCCAATTTGTGAAAAATAAAGGATAGGGGGTGGCATTTTATAACTAATGTTAATGGTACAATTGTAATTTTTTAAAATATTCAATAATACCCACATTTTTATAATAAAAAGTCTCTAAAATGGGACTACGTAGATAACATAAGTGTTAATTTATAAAAAATTCAATAAAATTTGGGTTTTATATTTTTTCGTCATATATTACACTTATATTTTTTCTTTCATTCCTAGTAGATCTGTTTTTACTATAATGGTATTAAATAATTTTTAATATTTTTCAAAATTAATTTTTTTCAAAAATAATGTTTACATTCATATAATTTATTTTATTATTCCAAATATTTTTTCCATTTTATTATATTAATTTCATTGATTTATTGAAATTTAATTTAAAAAAATCACCTAGATATGACTAGAAATTTAGTTTTCAAAGAGAAAATATTCAAAAGATTATATGGTTTTTATTTCTAAATTCTATATTTAAATTATTTAAATGAACTAAATTGGATTAAATGATATAAAATTAGAAAAAAATTTAAAACATCAATATAGTATATATATATATATATATTTATAAATCATTTAACGGTACATGAAGTTTTCAACTAAAATTAAGAATTTTCACTGTTTATCAAAAAAAAACTTTTTATGAAGAAACCGAAAATAATTATAGACTTTTTATTCTAATAAAAAAAATGTGTTTATTTTCAAAAAAAATTATAAAATTTTAAAAATGATTTATCAAAATATGTTTACCATAAAAAGGATACAAAATCGATTTTTGGATAAATACTATTTTAAGCATACGATTCGATTTCTTGTAATCCATATTTTAGAAAAACATAAGATGAATTATATATTGTTTATTTAATATATAATATATATATTAATATATAATAATTCACAGAAAATGGTTATTTTATTTTATTGTAGTAGAACACATTTTTTTCATATCAAATTATTTTGCATAAAATTATTTACATTATTATCAAATAGTTTTTATTTTCTTTTCTAATTAATTGTTCACACTAGAATTCATTATATATATATATAATTAATTTTTTATTTTATTTATTTCTATTCACACCCACCATTTGAATTTCAAGGATATAGCTACCATATTAAAATAAATTAATTATATGTCGCATGTCATTTAAACATAGTATTATGTGTAACATATGATAAAAAAAGATTTTAGGTAACAAAAGTAAAAAAATATTGTTAATTTTAATGCAATATAAAATTATAATTTTATTTAACACAATTCATATATAGTGTTTCATATAATGTGTTAAAAAATTAGTATTTCATGTATCCTAAAATATCTAAATGATTAGATACAAGTGAAACAAATACATTACAAAATATGTCCATGTTATATTATACCCTAACATATAATTAGTTTCACTCACTAAATTTTTCACTTTGGTATCAACATCTTAGGATACATCTACCTCATTACATCCTCAGGTTGTCTTGTATATTTCTTAAGATGGTGGTTTTAGCACAAAACATTTACCAGTTGAGTCCTCTTGTTTTATAGAAATTTCTATATTCAATTCAAAATATCCATCAGTTATTTCTTAGATGAATGATCATTCCCTAGATGTACCCCCGATAATTTAATTACAAGTTATGGATCCGGTATGTACTTCCTATAGATAGATAAATATAACACATTATGAACTTGAGAGATGTTTAGTGTGTGTGCCATACGATAATCAATAGTCCAGACATGAAATAAATTTTTTAACAGAACTAATATACCTAGTGAATTATTTTTCATTATTTCATCCATTGGAGAACTCAATATAAACACCCATTTAGTAACATAAAATTCTTCATCGTGTCAATGATCTCTAGTATAACATTTATATTTTCATTAAGTTTCCCATATTAGTTGTTATCTATATCTAACATTATCTCCATATAAATAATGTTCATAGTTCCAAATAACGTTTATTCTATAAATTAATTCAAATATTTTTAATTTGTACACATTATTTAATAAATGGATTCATAAGAATCATTATTAATCTTCTATTCAATGCAATTATGGATGGGAAACACCACATAGTAGAAGGTTTTTATCCCAAAATACATTGAAATCTATACAATAAGATATTAGCATATACTCTTAGGCCTGAATTGTTCTCATAGAGTAACCAACTATCTGAAGATGATTATTATTAATATATATATATATATATCAATATATTTTCAAATGATTTTCCCAAATCATCATGGTAAACTTTGGATCTCGATCTGAAGCAATTGAATTTTGAACATTGTGTAACCTTACCACTTCAATAATGTATATCCTAAAAAATATAACCCATGAGAAATATTTTATAATAAATATAAATTTTTATGAATTCATATGATGATCTACAAGACCCATGTAGCACTATTTCAGTTCTATGTTTTATTGAGTCCAATGAAAAATCTTATGGTGATGTCTTCCTATTTTCGATCTCATATGGATAATGATCATCACATCAGTTTAGACCTTTTTCTCTTTATCATGATATTTTGAAATCCTAATAATCAAGATGAATACCTAGAATTTTCACACATTATACTTTCCCACCAAAATAAATCATTTATATAGTATAATGGTTGGGGATATTCCCTTGTATTCCTTAAGTTTTGGGTTCAATCCCAATAGCTTTTTCAGATGCAACCAATTGTTTCCAGTAATTTTGGCAATACATTTGAAAAAAATAATGATAAAACCTTTCATTGTCCTTGAATATATTATATGACAAACGATAATGGTTACAAGTACCTTTAATCATATGTCCATAAATATTCAATCCACTTATAAACCGAAGGGTTGTATTTCCATAAATGTATCATATAATATCTTTATTCTAGATAAAATACAATCATATAAAACCTCATGCGGGGTGTTTAAGAAATTTAATTTCTTATATTTACCAAACATATAATCCCATGATGGAATCAGTAACCCATATGCTAATATTTTATGGATTCATATATTATTAAAAAACGCAAAAGTAAAATTTTTCAAGATTAATACCATCGAAATATTAATGTGAAAATTATTCATCAATATAATACATGACTCTCAAAACATAAATACTTCAAAAAATCAACTTAAATTACTAAAATAAAATAGATCCACAAATGGTATATGAATTAATTCACAAGGTGGGTTATTTTGTTGGCTAATTCCTATATTCCCCAAATATAATACACTAAACTCCATAGCATTTATTCACTCTATGACTTTATGTTCTACAAAAATTTAATCTTTCCCTATAATTGAGATATTTTTATAGGTTATTGTTCTCATCTTCATTACATATTTGAAGAATAATCACCATTCCTCTATTTTAATAACTACATTTACAGTAATAAAATTTAATCATCCTCTTATTTTATGTAATAGGAATCTCATTGAACTTTACATTGAAAAACTTATATCTTGATTGAAAATTTAGAATAATCAATATTTCTATATGTCATGATGTCATAGAAATTCATTTCACATAGTCACAAAATTTCCAATTAGGTTTAGGTTTACCATGATTCCTTCAGGTTCCATAAATATACTAAATCCAAAAGAAGAGTGTGAGTAACACTAATCATAGTGGGGAACTACATAATCATGAAAAATCATGTTTATGGTGACTAAATCATAAAACATTATTTAAAATATATGAACCCTTAGGCATAATCTAGATCATTCATTGTTAAAATCTATTTAAATCATTCATGATGAATCATAAATAGTTTTTAAATTCAAAAAGAATCTCCCTTGGGAGTGACAAACAAGGTGTACAATTAGGGAGGTTCTCATGAACAAGGTGACAATCAAGTCCAGATAAGTGCAACCTTTTTGAAGCTATTACTCCATGATAACTCAATGCCAGATCAAAATCTACCTATAGTTTTTATAAAATGATATAATTTTATGGAAAAAATTTTATCTATCCTTTAATAAAAATTGTGAACATTTTTCTATACGTTTACCTATCTATTGTCATGCCCCGAGAGACATAATTAGATTCATCCTTACAAATATCCCAATGGATATCACTAATGATTTTTGATAATTGTTTATAAATGTTAAATAACCCATTCATATGATATAAAATATAGTGAAAAGGGATTTCAATACATGGATATTATGTACATTTAGATGAATAATAAATAGATTTCAATAACTCAAACTTTATGACTACAATTTTTTGTGTCTTTTGTAACATGTAAACAATATAAATCAATCCATATATAAATGAAATAATCTCCCAAGATGGTATTCAAATATAGAACTCTTATTATACATATAAAACTACTATATTTCTTCATAACTCAGAGAATTTATACATAAGAAACAGCGGGCATAGATGATCAGTATGAGTGAACAAAGAAGAAACATAAGTATCACTTGAACATTAGGGTATATGAACATAAAAAAATATATTAAAACAATTATTTTCATATCAATGATCATAAACAGAAGTCATGGAATAAAAATTTGTTTCTCATAATAAATATTTCATAATTAAATAAATTAACAAGATCTATGAAGCAATACTGTTGGCATAAGGCATGGAATTGTTGGAATACACATAAGAATATAAAATCATTTCGATATTAGTCATTAATCACTACCCGAGGTATCATACTTGAAGGGATTCACTCATAAAATAATCATATTGTTCTTGGTTTAATCCTAGGACTATCATAGCTGACAATTTCCATTACTTAATCATGTTCACAACTCATTCCAGTCATGTCTTACTAGACCGAGTTCAATCCACATATCAATATCGTCATTCTGAACTGAGATAAACCCCATTGGTTTCTAATCTATATCCTAAAATATAGATCATTGCATAATTAATTTGAGAGATATATAGTTCCTACCAATATTTTTTTATAGAGTGACCACCATTATTAGTTATAATATAACCATTGTTACATAATGATGATGAAACATATGTTTTCCATAAGATCTTAAAACATCATTTATATCATAACCTATGAAATAAACATTTTTAAATAAAAATATAATCATATAATAATCTACTAAAAATAGATATGTGTTATAAACAATTCATACTATCCTAAAATCATTACCCATGTAAAAATATATTGGTTTCATAAGCATTTTATAATGGTATATCCTATATAAGAGAAATGAGTTTCATTGACATATTTCTTCATAAACATAATCCATTCCTAGAAAAGATATAAATGGTATCCTTGTATCATATCCCCAATGTAGAAAATGTTACATCACATGATTTATTCCTAGATAGAAAATAAATTTGAATGGTTGCATGGAATCTTAATTTAGGAAACTATTGTTTTTAAAAATAATTTTTTTAAAAAATTTCTTATCTTCTTTAGAAATAATTTTCTTTGAAAATAAAAAATGTAAATCATTTAAAAAACATCTTGAAGAAAATATATTTTCTTATATTAAATTTTTTTAAAAAAGTAATCATTTTTATTATAATGATATTATTATCATAAGTATGTAATGTATTATTTAGAAATCATTAAAAATTTCCATGAGGAATATATACTTTTAAATTTTGGAAATTATTTACAAAATATAATAAATTTGGAAATTATTTTTCTTAGGAAATAACATTGATGTAATATAATAGAACATTTCATTAAATTTTTTTTCATGATGTTGAAAAATTATATTCATATCGTATATCATAAAATGAATAATCTTTCCCCATTTTTTGTAAAATCCAAAATGGTAGTGTTTAGAAAATTACATGAATATTCCATTGAAAATTATTTTGTAAAAATTTAGTAATGGTTAAAAATTTATTTTATAATTTTTATTATGTTAATGGAAAAAATTTGAAAATATTATTATAAAGCATGAATTTCTGAGAAAACTGATTACTGATCGAAGATATAATTAAGTTAATATTTTATTAAAAATATTTTTTAGAAAATTTTAAGTAAAAACAGTATAAACAGTACTATTATTTGAAAATTTCACAAGAAATTTTGTATTATAAAATTAATTATATTCTGGAGAGATAGATAATAATTTTTCAATTAGAAACATTGTAATAATAAATCTTGATAAATGTTGACATTGTAACCCAAAATAATAACCACATTGGCATCATTGATTCATGATACCAAGAAGGGAATAACCTAAAATGGAGTATTAAATATCTGTAGGATAAATATATTCAAGATATTACATTTCAATAGGGCTATATATACACCTTACTAATTAAAATAGTTTAATTACATAACGTACGACTAAAAAATATAATGTGAGGAAAAAATAATTTACTATCAAGATAACATTTGAACAATAAACCCCATGAGAAATTAATAATAGAATGGACATGTAAATACTAATAATTTTCAATTTAATAATCTAAAAATACATTTATGGGTTTTATATGCAGCACAAAAAATAAATATGTTGTTGATATAGAATTTGTCTCATAGAAAACAAAATTGAGAAATAAATATTTTACCACATGTCATGACATACGTCCTAAAACATAAAATATACATTATATTAAATATATATTTATTTCTAATATATTAAAAAAATAATTATTTATATCATACCAAATATTATTCCCTTATGACCTTTTATTACCCAATTATTAATAATTCCATGTTAATTGTACGTTTTGGGTAATAAATGCTGTTTTTATTTTGTCTTTTGATTTTTAATTTTTTTTCTATTTAATTTAATCATTATTTGATAATCTCCATAATTTATTTCAATTATTTAAATAGTGTATATATTATTTATATATATGTATTTATAGTGATATATAATATTTTGTGATAGTAAATGAAATATAGCGGTCAAATAGAGAGTAAGTCAAACGTTTGTAAGAACAATGTTACAATATAATTATTAGATTAAATGAATGGAAGTTAATGATATATTACCATTATATAATTGTTTTTATGTCATAAATCACATTTTATCTTTAAAAAAATCATTAAAACCTTCCATGTAAAAGCGTGGAAGAATCACAATTCATCGTGAGCCGGTAGTCTTTAGTACAAATTAGTGATGTTGTCACATTCCAACAAAATAGAGAGTATGATGGTATTTTTGATATAATAACGACATATTAACTATAAGTTATTAAATATCATATTTAAATAATAAATAAATGATTATAACTATCCTTGAGGGATATTAATTGAAAAATGAATGGCATAATTTTGTGAGGCAATAGTCCACCGTACACTTGAATAGTATTTTATAACCCATTCAACGGAAGTGGATGTGGTTCTATGTTATTAAATTATCATAAAACCATCTCAGTATATGTAATATACTAAGGATATTATATAATAATGATATAATAATCATTTATGGAGTTGTAGGAAGAAATAAATTAAAAACAGTCACTGATAAATGTTACATCTTCATCAGGTATCTTCCATAGTTTTTCACCAAAATCCATTTAGGTTGGTTTTATTTCTAAAATATGGCTTATAGAATGGTATAAGTTTATTTGTATTATGGTTTTGGTATTTATTTTTTGATCCAAATATGTTTTAATGGGGGAAGAAGAGTATAGAGGTGTATGGGCATTTAAAAGTGAGGTGAGTGGCATAATTGTAATGCTTTGATAAGATTCGATCATACCCACTTTTACATCATGAAAAAAGAAACCAAAATGGTTCATTATCGATTCTAGAAGTGTTAAGTTATACATATTTATATAAATGTTGTTTTGAACATGTTTATTGAAAATTTATAACACTTATCTCCATTTAATAACACCTAGTAAATCAAATTTTTACGTAAGCATTTTTTTCAATTTTTAAAATTCAATTTTTCCAAAAATGAACGTTAACATTCCAATTTTATAAATCATACATATTCTTAATATCTAATTCTTTTTTTAAAATTAAATTCCCAAAAATAACACAATTTAATTTATTATTAATCCTACAGATGTGACATGATGGTGGTGTTTTACGAAGAAATTGCCCAATACTTTATAATGTTATAATAACTAAATTGTGTTAGAAATGGATTAAAATGGTTTAATTAGTAATTTTTTTACAAAATTTAATTTAAAATAAAAAATATATAATTCTAATTTATAAATTATTTAAATGATAAGGTAGTTATTAATTAGAATTCAAAATAAATCATTATTCATCTAAATTGTATATTTTTAAAAAATAACAAATATTCACAATAAGATAATGTTTTAATCTAGATTTAATAAAAATTGTTTATTTTTCATATAAATTTTATATTATTTTAATAAATTAATTTTAAAATAAGAGATCTATTAAAAGTGAAAAAATGTACAATTTAAGAACATACTGTTTTAAAGTATAAAATTAGATGTATTGAAATCTCTTACCTAGAAAAAATATAATATGAATGTTTATTAGTTGATTGTATATATATAATAAATTAATTTAATTAAAATATTTTAGAAAAATTTTGCTGCGTATTTTAATAAGTTAGAACACATTAGATTTCATACAAAACTGTTTTTTAGAAAAATATTTCCATTATGTTCAATTTTTTATATTAATTTATTATTCATTGGTCACTAACAAATTTATGATAAATATTTTTGTAAATAATATTTTATTAATTTATTAAATACTATTCATACAGTATGTCCCAATGGAAAGGTGATAACTATCATATAAAATAACAATATTTTAATTATTTATCACATTTGCTTTAAAATTGTTCTTATTTTTAAGGAAAAATATTGTTATGGTTATGTATAACATAAGACGAACATAGTGTTGTGTGTAATGAAAAATGGATTTAGGATTCTATCTAACATATGATAGAAATATATTTTCATATAATTCAATCTAAAAGTACCATTTCATGTAAACTAATATATAAAAAATACTTGCCACTATTTTATTTTTTATAATGTTTATTGATTTTATAGGAAATATAATATATAGGGGTATTAATATTTTTGAAATTGTAGATTATATCAAGACGGTAGCTTATCTATTGAAACTTATACTGAATCTCTCTTATGTACATGATGTATTCCATATATCTCTCTTGAGAAAGTGGATACTAGGTCCCTCTCATGAAAAAATCATAGATTTAATGAAAATAGAACAAGATAACATTTTTGAAAAAAACCAGAATATATCATAGATCGTATAGTTAACGTACTATTGAATAAGGATAATGACTTGGTGAATATTCTCTAGAGAAAAAAGAATATTTGAAAATTCGATATAAGAACCTGAGGATGTAATGAAACATATATATCATCTTTTATTTATACAATAGTGATGATATTAAAGGGTTAAATTTAGTTTTTATTATTGTATAATTTAACAAATGAGTTTATAAGAAACATATCGCTTTATATGTTTTGTTTTATTTGAAATTTTCTGTTACTTACAATAATGAGTTTAGGGGAACCACATACGATTATTAAATTTTTATGTGTCCATTATTATAAAGCCATTATAATTGTGGGTATAAATAGTAATTAAAAAATGATGAACATTATATTAAATAAATATAGTTGTTACCAAAGGATGAGAATTTGAAGAAAAAATATTTGAAAATAATAGTTCTTTTGTTACGAAAAAAATAGTTTTTATATATTCAATGTTTATTTATTTTTTAATTAAACTCATCAATCTTTAATGATTTTAAGAATATTTTTTATTATTTACTTGATTAAATGTTTTTAATGTCAATAAAGTATTTTTGTACTAAGGATACAAATAAATATTCTTTTCTTCTTTAAAATATTTGTATTTCAAAAAAAGTAGTATTCACACATTTTATGCACTTACATGTAAGTTTACTTATACCATTTATATTTTTTGAATCTGATCAATTGAAGTTAATATATAGAATTATACGGTTAAAATCTGGAAATTATGCGCCTTTTTCAATATGAGCATTAAATATTCTCAACATTATCATCTTGATAAAGGTTAGATCAGGTTGATATGGGTTAATAAATAATGTTAAGACCAACATTTTCCATACTAATTCATATGTTATTTTGGTAATTATTACATTAAAAATTTACAACTGAATTCTTGTTTAGTGGAGCCTTTTCTGTGGAAATGGATTATATTTTACTTAAATCAATGAGTGTTACAAAATTTCACTTCTATTATTTTTAATATATCCTATTTGTCCACATTGGAACGAATGAATATTATGAATGAATTTATGTGTTTATTTTGGATTTTAAAAGAACCTTCATGATGTAAATTTATTTTTAATTTTTAGTAATTATATAATAACCAGAATTTATTATGCAACATGAATGCAACATTTCTCTATTGAAATGAAACATATCATAAATTATTTCAATGTTAATAATAGTTTAATAATTTCAATGAATTAATGTGTAAAAAAATTTAGTATATCAATATGATATATTAGAGTTATTTGAAATCATTATTTTCAACTTTCTAATTTCTCATGATCTATTCAAAATTTAATTAAATGAACTGTAAAAATTAACTATAAAGATATTTTAACAAATTAATATTTTATAATCATATTTAAAAAACATAAAATATTAAAATAAGACAATGTTAATATTATATTTCATAAAATGTCATAAATTATTCATTTATTTTCCAATTTTTAATATATATAAATAAATTAAAATATTTTAACATTGAATGAAATTGTTACCATAATTAGAATGTAAATTGATTATCTAAGGGATTATTAAAATGATAGCATTAAAAATTACAATAATATTTTTATAAATTATCTTTTTAATGGTATTAAAACCCTAGATTAAATTTTTTTCAATAAGTGCCCATTTAGATGCATATATCATGAGAATGAATTTATTTTAATTTAATCTATTGGAAATTACAAATATTCCCCTCACCACAATTATAAAAGGGAATACACTACATCACATTTTCACAACACATTGATCCTTCATGTTCAACCAAAAAACAAATATTTTACCTTATAATCTCCCCTATTCACATTATATATTTTCATTTCAACCTAAAATACTAACACTGATATCTTTTTGATGATTTTAAAGGATTCATTAAAAAGAAGAGGTAAACACCTTTCTTGATTACCTTATTTTCTTCATTTATTTACCTCTATTAAATATATGGTATTTATAATAATATGAAACCACAAATATCATAAATATTTGGAAATTTAATTATTATAATTAAATAATGTTTATACAGTCTATTTCTCATCAAACTAGAATTGAATGTATCGCTTCTTTGTACGTTAGATTTACAATCTCATTATAGCGATAAAACTCATTTATTATCCACAATTGTTAGAAACTAGAATTATGAAGATTTTGATTGTTATATATTATATTTATAATGTAATTATACACCTATATGTATAATATCACATCTTCTTTTATACCATATAATCCTTTTGGAATGGATATAATCATTCATGTGTACATGTAGACTACCACATCTACGAAGCGAGGTGATTCTTTTTTCATCTGTAGTTTCTAGGGATTGTAAAGAGGGATACTTTTATAAATATATTATATATATATAATATTATAATTTACCTATAAATGTGAATTAATAATTATGTTTCTTTCATTAAATATGTTGAAAAATCTAAAAAAAAATTTAAGTGTATGTACGACCTAACATCTCCATGAACGACATCTGTTTTTTATGTATATAACATTATATGATACACTATATATTCATATCATAAATATATATTAAATTTTTATCATGATTCTTAGTATATAGGTGATTCAATCAAGATAAATGATCAATTACTGGATGTACTGCATCGAAATACTCATCATAAAAAATACATTAATCTCTAAAGGGGGTTTTTAATATTTTATAAAGGGAACCAATATGATATTATATGTATGAGAATGAAAATGTTAAATATTTTTAAATAAATTTAAATTTATTATAAACGAAAATAATGTTATTTAAATATACTATGTAAATGAGGTACATGTTATTCAGCAATTTCATCAATATTTGTGATTTTTTATATTGATGTAGCTGATAAGAAATAATTATCTCCCATATATAAGTTCTAAAAAATTCTGTTTTTTTATTCTCTTATTTTTAATTTAATATGTTCTCTTATTTTACATTTTACAAAATGATTTGAATTGAATATTTTTATCTTTTTTCAAAAGAGATCCATTGGTAATTTGTCGACAGCAATATGGATGGAATGTTTTTATCACATACAGAATGAATATATTTTTCCCAACTTAATAGATAATGCTTTATTTTATACATAATTTACAATTTCAAAAGGATATATTAAAAAAAATTATATTTAATTTTTTTTGATTTTGAAGAAGAAATGATTCCGAAATGGATTGGGGTTTTTCATCCAGAATTATTTATAGTGATCATTCAAATTTATTTTCAATCAATGGTGATATTTTTTTATTTTAATTATGTTTTAATAGAGATAATATCCAACAATACTATCATTATTCATTCTATATATAGATTATATTAATTATAAAAATATGCAATGTTTATGAAACCTATTTCATTTTAATGTGTTAGAAAATGCTTATGAAACCCATTTATTTTCAACGTGTTGTGTTATGATAAAATTTTTATGATTCACATATCATTTCAAGGGCTTTGATATGATTAGTTATTTTTGATCTGGTGGCACACATATATATGAATTTGATAATGTGAAGTGTGAGACCTATCTCCAATGCATTAGGTAAAATATGATATCTCATCAGATAAATATGACCATAATTGGATGTGAATAATGCTCAATAAGGGTAATAATTCAGAATAATTTTCTTAGAAGTAACTATTAACTACTATTATGGTTTTGAGAGTGTACCCATTCCACTATGATAGCATTTTAAGTGCCCTTTATTTCTAAGGAATTTATTTTCTAATCTTATGTGTATTCCATGATTCCATAACATATACTTGTATTATGATCTCACGGTTTACGTTCTATTATTACTTCATTATTCATGTGATTTAAAAATCCATTATTTATTTCATGACTCTAGATTAAAAGTTTGATATACATGGTATGGTTTCTAATGTTAAATCATGTTTTTATACCCTTATGTATATGTTATGCTTGTATGTTTTTTAATATCACATTTGGTTTCCCTTTTTAAGAATATTAGCTCACCATTTTCATATGCTTCCATTCCCTAGGTTTTGATGAAATATTAAGAATAATATTTCTTATAAGGTTCTATTTTTTAGAAAATATGTTTGACATGATGTATATATTTTATGAATTAGTTGTTTGTGTTTCCACATTTCCAAGGATACCGGATCTAATAAATTATAGAATGGATTTAAAGGTCATGTAAAAAAAATAAAACCATTAATACGTATTAAATATATATAATTCATGAGTCACATTATTATAAACTTTTAAGGTGGTAGAGGAATATGAAAAACTTTATATCCTCCAGGTCGTAGTTCACAGAACACATGATTCACATTTTTTTTATTAGTGGAAAAGTGAGGGTGTTTATTTCTTATATCATAAGTATTCTAAAATACTATATTAATAATGATAATAATTTTATAATATAAATTTGAGGAAGAAATTTTTTCTGAATAACAAAACACCTTTACATAATACAAAAAGAAAGAGATAATGGGATCTTATACTTAATTTCTTGAATTACATACATTTTGTAGTGAATAAAACATTTAAATGATGGATTTTTTAAACTAAAATAAACTCCTAAATTATTATGGATGTGTGTGAAATGTTTTGGGTATAATTTGGGTAGAATATAAGTAGTTTTGTGTGTGAGGTGAAGTGAGGAAATAAGTCCTCCATTTCAAAGTGAAAAAGAGTTTCATTTTTCTATATACCCACAATATTTCAATCGTGGGAAGTCACACTCTAGTAATGTGGCTCAAAAATTGATAAATATTAGAATAGAGAAGACACAAATTAAATACAACCAACTAAGACCCAATTCTAAACCATTTAGAAACACGTAATTCTCGTTACGTCAATGGTTACTCATTTTGCCCATTATTGTTTTTACCGTCATAAATAATTTCATCTTAAGTAATTTAACTTTTTTCACAAAAATAAAATTCCCCATATTATATATTTTTTACATAATAATTCAAACATTTAAATGAATTATTTTTTTAATTTTTAAAAGTGAAAAAATTTCATTTTAAATTTTAAATGTATAATGTATTAATAATAAATTTCATATAAAATATATCTTAAGTTCTATAATGTCAAATATTGGATTATAAATAAAAACAATTATATAAAATATAATATTGTTTAAAAATAAATATTTGGTGTTATGTAATCATATTATAGATTCTCAATACACAATTCTATACTAATAAGGCATATAATAGGCAATATTAGAATATGCTATATATTGTAATATTCACCCAAAATAAAATGTTTTAAATAAATCTATAAAATTAATCTTGCGATTATATTATTATTATGAATATAAAAGTAATGTAATCATCTTCAAATTAAATTTGTAATATTTTTTTATATATTATTTAAATAAAATCCCAAAAAAATAGTAGAAATAATTTCATATAAGAAAATAGCATTTTTAAATGTTAACATACTTTTTAATAATATTTCAGGACATTTATTAATTAATTTATTGGTAATATGTACTTAATAGTATAGATATATTTTAAAATTATTTAATCTAAATATATTTAGTTTCTCGAAATAAAATACCAATTTTAGGAAAACATATTTATAAGGATAAAATTATTTTCTTATTCGTTTTAGGTGTACTAATTTAATTTCATTAGTATTAAAAGTATTCCTTATTTTCAAAATACCAATATCTCATGTTTTAATGAATAATATTATTTCCATGATATTTAACATCTTATTTTTAATGGTAATATTTAATATTTATATATTACCTAAATATATCATTTTTTTTATTCGGTCAATGTTCTATATAGAGTAGTCTATTAAACATATAAGAGAATCATATTTTTCAATCTCAGGATATTTATCATTCCCCTCATAAATAAATTTTTTCCTTGAAATTTTAATTTTCACAAAACAATGGGAATATATAATGGAATCTAAATTATAGATATGAATCAATATATAATTTCTAGATAAATAAAAAAAATTAATGTCATGGGAAACAAACCACATTCCTCAAATAATATTCTCTTTTTTTCTATTTTTCTCTGACTATTGGAGCTATGATTTTACATTTATATTGTATCATTAATGAAATTATAAAATATTTTAGACTAT
Organism: Viscum album; assembly: GCA_963277665.1. Taxonomy (NCBI): domain Eukaryota; kingdom Viridiplantae; phylum Streptophyta; class Magnoliopsida; order Santalales; family Viscaceae; genus Viscum; species Viscum album. Next base: position 920,931,580 of record OY728142.1, on the reverse strand, counting down.
GTTTATTAAAAACATTTAATTTATGGAATATTAAATATTTATATGAAATATTTTTTCCTTTTTTAAAATGTTTTTTAACTAAGAGGGGGAACCTAATCATCACTAAAATCACATAAAATTTATATAAAGGGGGATAATATTATTTCTATAACAGACATTTATATAAACCTATAATTGGAATACATTAATCCCTAAAAATGAAGATTATTAAATAATCTAATTACTGGGGTGTAGATTTAATAATCATATAAAACATCTCTTGTATATTAGATTTCATTGAATTAAATTACAAAATGACATCTATGACCCTATATTTGTTGGTATATGTAGTATAAATTTATGTATTCTCTTCAACTGTATATCTTGTAAAATTATTCAATTTTACCCTTGGTCATGGTGGTTTTTGTTTCTCATCACCTTGGATAGTCCTTGTATTAGGTAGTTGACAAGGATAATTTCCACGTTCACTTGGAATAAGACATTTGTTTGTTAATATACCTTAGACTGAACAATATTTCATTCAATCATGATTATTAAAGACTTTTTTTGTTCCTAAATAGTTTCATGCTTGATAACCCCATTATTTAGACATAAATACTCTTTCTACCCTATTGAGATAGTTTTTTTCTTTTATTTTTATATTTTTGACAGATAGGAAATTGAACAATTTTTTCCTTCAACACCATTACCCTTTTATCTTTTCTACAGGTCACTCCTTCTCTTTTTTTTATTTGGAGGTGAAATTTTTTCTAATGTCAATCATATTTCAAAATATATCATTTTAATAATCACTATATTTATTTTTCACGATCCAATTCAGAAGGATTATTTTTTGAGATAATCATTGATTTTTCCCACACACACATCATTCCTTTTAGTTCCATAACTTTTTAAAAGAAAAACTATTATCATGAGTAATGAATCATTAATAATATAGGGATATTACAACAATCATAAAAATAAATTAACAATAAAATTGGTTGATCATTTACATTATCACATTGGATTATTGTTCTATTAGTTCAACCTATTTCAATATTAGTTAGACCAAGGTTATATTATTTACTGTTATCTTACACACTTATCCTAATTACTCAATGTAACTAGTATATATATCCCATATAGTAGTTGGTATATAATATTTTACAAACAAAATATTTTCACCTTGTTGTTTCAAACATTGTCTTCAATTAGACCTCATTGTCGTGCACCGTATAATGAAAGAGTTAAGACCCAAAAAATCATTTACAAATGTTTTACTCCTATTAAAATTTATTATATATCTTAAATAGAAATTTTTTATTGAAACTGGGATACTTATTTTCTAACACTCAACTTGATAATTTGCAATTAATTAAGGATATCATCCTATACTTAGACACATCTCTATGGTTTTCACTAATGTATTATTACCCAAAAATATTGTTTCTCAAAAAATGTATAAAATAAATAAAGCACACTAAAATACCAACTAAATTTATACAATTAATAAATATAATGAATTATACATTACTATCATAATTTAAACAATATATCTCATAAATAGTCTCATAACCCAATGTACAAAATGTTTTGTTTTTTGAAAATTTTATAAATTAATATGTAATTTTAAAACAATTCAAATAGTTCCTCATAATCGTAATAATATTGACCATTTTCAAGACACATCATAAGATATAATAATTAAAAAATATATAGAATAGAAATGTAATAATTGGGTCTTATCAAATGATCAGTAATGGAAAAATATATCTAACCTAAAGCAAAACATAATGTCGACACATATATCATAATAATAAATCCTAAATCCCTATATGATAATCATAGAAGATGTTGGAGTAAAAAATATCATAATGATATTGTTATGGTAGCTTAAATGTAATAAAATATCTCAATACCTATATCAATAATTTAAAGCATGTGAATATGATTTACAAGCGAGGAATACATAAACAATTTTATGTAATTTTCTAAAATTATAATTTAATGAAACATAAATGCATGATGATAAATTTTCATTAAATATAAATTTCATGGGAACACCAAATAACAAAATAATGGGGAAAACTTTTTGATAAATCTAGTTTTTCCCATTCTTAAGTGAATTAATTTAGTATTTCTATAACTAAAATTGTGACCACACCTATTATACCAACAATTCTATGAATTAACATATTTCATTCCTTTTGGGAATTATAATTTGATATCACCATAAAACAACCCATCAATGGTTGGTATAATACACCACACATCATCATGCATACATATGTGTTCCATTAAGAACAATCATCATCATATCTTAAGTATTATATGGAGAAAATAATGGGATTTGTAAAATTATCACATAAAATAATCCTATGAAATTATAGAATATTGATCTAAAATTTTCTAAAGGGGTTTATATAATAATAATATTTAAAATATAACTATAATAGAACTTCTATATTAAAAAACCAGTGGGAAAATAGATTTGTACATTTTTTTCAGAAAACCATTTATGCATTGTTATATAAGATGAAGTGAAACTTACATTAATGTTTTTTTGAAAAGGGATAGTGAAGTATTTTAGAAACAATTATTATAAAGTCTTCCAAATGAATGATTTTTGAAATTACATAAAGGTTATCAAAAATTGTATTGTATAAGTAAATATTTATTAATATAATCGAATAAAATTCTTTCGAAATACCATTGTTTGGAAACAAAAATCCTTAAAAAGTGTAATAAATTTTACTTCAGGAAATGATAATTATGATAATCATATGAAATAATAAATATTTTCTTTCTTAAAAAGATTATAGAACATTGGTGGGAATTAATATATGGCCATATATAAAAATATTACATGGTAATAATTGTGTGTTATTCGCAAAAATGATATAGATATATATAATTTTTATTATAAATGAAGTTGTTTTAAAGGATGAAAAATAATATTCCTATATAATAAACAGAAAAAATATATAAAATAGGTAAGTGTAAGGGTCATGAAGATCTTGTAAATTATATCACATAAATAAGACTATGATCTAATTAATTGAATATTTAGTCATTGAAGCTTTTACAAAATTGGTGATGAATGAATCAAAAGAACATGAGAGTGGTAAAAAAAATAAAAAATTAAATTAAATTAAATGGAATATTTTTTAATATATGAGAGAATTTTTTAGTAAATACACAATATTAATTAGGTTATAATGAAAAAAATCAAACATTCCCCATAGTGATAAAAATTATCCAACAAAACCCTTACCTTTTATTCTTGATTAGCCAGTTACACTATATGATCCTATATAAAAAACATAAATATATCTATAAATAATTTGAAACACATATTCTAACCTAATTAATTTTATTATTTTTCATCCATTATCATTATATATATTTTTATTAGTTAGATTTTTCCTATTTTACCAAAGGAGGTGTTTATAGTTATGATTATTTATAATAATTTCACATGAATAGAATCAATCATTTATTTTCGTGATAATTTTTTATTTACATGATCATTAATGATACTATAATAGAATAATTATAATATTTTATGAATTTTAAATTTAATTTCATGAATAAATTAATATCTATATTAGAACATGTAAGTGACAATGAATATGATTTATAAATTTTCAACATACAATGTGTTCTTTATAAATTAATGTGTTAAATATTGATTTATCATGTCTAGAAAAAATAATAACACATAAATTTTAGTATTACACTAGTAATTATGTTTTCATAATAATACGTGATATACTTTTACAAAAAATTTCAAGTGATTGAGAAAACTAACCTAAACACATGACCATACAATGATTTTTTATACTTGTGAGGGTAATTATTTTTAATATCATCAATATAGTGTCATTATTATATAAATTACTTTTTATTAGTGATATATATTTGAACATTTATGTATTAGAATAATTAATAAGTGATAAGAAAGTATTACATGATTTGAATAAAATATTTTCCTCTTTGTATTCTTCTTTTGAGTGATTGGGTTTATGGTAATCGTTTATTTTTCATATCATTAATGGTTTGATGAATATTTCATAAAAAAGCCTTAATGATATAATAATGAATATATTTACCCATGAAAATAATTCTCAAGAATATCAAAATAGTGTGTGGATGAAATGAAAAATTTAAATCGATCATTCTATGGAGGTAGTAGTCCACATGAACGCATGGATGATAACATCATTTTCAATAGAATGGAGAAAATTGAAATATGGTTTATCATTTAATAATTTATATTTTTTATAAATATAATTAATATATATTAAATTCTATATTCTGAGAATCCTTTTATTTTTGTTAATTAAATAAAAACATGATGTGTCGTTGAGGGGTTGGTCTACTAAACACACATTTTATATTTTTATCCTTTTTGCATGAAAAGGGGTTGGTGGATAATGATTATACCATCATTATTAAAATATAATATTATTATAATTATTCTCATGTTATCATTTTATTTTGGTGAAAATAAATTTGAGGAATATGAATATAATTTATTATAATTGAAAAGGAAAATGTGTTTAGGAACTTATAACTCAGTTTGTAGATTTCATCCTTTATGATTAGGATGAAACGTTGAGGAATGGTATTTTGATAATGAAATTCTCTTTAGCTATATTGAAAATTGGAGGAGATTTTTGGGATTATCTTTGTAAAATAAATAGGTTTATGTACGATGGAAAATTAGGATAGTATTTCCCCTTATATAATTGAAAAATATGTTGTATTTTTGTAGATATTCAAAAAATATATCATTAATATGAATCCACACTAGAGTAAAGTGGCTCAATAGTTGCAATATAATCGATTATTGAACATACATGGTTGGTAAAATTGTCCAAAAATAATAGAATCATGTTTTAAATATGTGGGGCCTCTTCATTATAATGTTTTTCAATTTTTTACCATTATGGTTTTCAGCATTTTAACTAGTTCTTACCCTGAATATTTATCCATTATAAGAAATAATAAAATGGGAGTTCATAAATTAATAAAAAAAATATATTTTAAAAATTATAATCTCACCTCTGAAAATAATATTGTGTCTTGAATGTTTTTAATATTTTTCAAATCTATACATAAAAATCAATAGTCACTTAAAATCTGAAATATTAAAAAAACTGTAAATTTCAATATTCACATAAAATTAAAATGTTTCATAAAACTCTCAAAAATTAAGCATATGATTAAATTAATATTTTTAATAAATAATTATTTCATTTTTCTATAAAATTAAATATCACAAATTTTGGAATTATTTTTTTAATAAAATCCCAATATATAGAAAAAGCCATTAATTATAGAAAATAACATATTAAAATTTTTATTATTCATTTTCTCTTACATCCAATAATTTAATATTTTATTATTTGTAATATATTATTCATAATATGAATATATTTTACTAGTATTATATCATAAAATATATTATTTCTGGATATAAATCACTAATATTAGAGTAATATATTTTCAATCATATAATGAATTTTTTAGTTATTTGGGCTATAATTACATTATTTCAGTAGTATAATTAAAGTCTTTATTTGGATTATGAATATAATTCATATTTTAAGTAATTATATTTATGCATCAAAATTCAATGTCTTTTTTTTCAACCATTTTAATTAACATTTACATTTTATATACATATATATAATGGGTTTGCCTATTTGTTCGGTGTTGCTTTTGGAGAAATCTATTTATCATATTTGAAATAATTTGAGAAAAAATATATTAAAATCTCAGGTTTAATTTTTTTTGGGAATATACTAATCATCAATTAACCCAAAATCGTTATTATAATTAAAACTATCATCCATGAATATACTTATGTAGCTGATATTACACCACAAAAACAACAATATAACAACAGAATGTCACATTAATCCCAACCAAATATAAAAAAAATTAAAAGGATATAATTTTACTTATCCATGGTGATAACATTACCCAGGTCAGTAGTACTAGTGACTGACATCACAATAATACCTGAGGTTTAGTTACATACGTACACTGTTATATCAATATCCTCATTATGAATTCTACTCATTTGGTATTATGATAAAAAATATGTATGATATTTATTTAAATAAAAACACATAGTTATAAATTAATAGAATTAAAATAATTGGATAACATGGATGTAAAGGATTATAGCACACCTATATCACATAATAATGAAAATATATTACAGAATTACACCCTATCATAAAAAATGATCGAAATTAAAATTACATTTATCCTCATTTTGACAACACAATCACATAATTGTCAATGTATGAATAATCCTGTTATAAAAATACTTTATTTATTTTGAAAAAATAAGCATTATATATCAAATAAAAATTATATAGTCATATAACCCTAGGATAGAACCCCATCAAAATCATATTCTCAATAGACAGTTGGTTAGTTAACACAGAAAATATCGTATTTTAATTTTCAATATCATTAAAGGGTACCTCTTGTTCTCCCTGTATATATGATCATTCTATAATTAGATGATAACGAAGGGAAAATTTTATGTTTCACTACAAAAATAACATAACCATAGAAAACATTATTGCGTTCCCATTTCAAATTCCAAAAATAGTTTACCGAAGTTCAAGGTCTTTGACAATCCAAATATCAAATATAACTACTCAAAATTGTTACATATTCCTAACCATTTTAATTATATTAATTTTTCATAATTAAACTTCACATGGTGTCATACAAGAATATTGAAATGACCCTGGTATATTTCACACGACAGAACACCCATAAAACATAGATAAATCTGTGGGAATGTTTAACAAATACCTAAATTGAATTATCATGCTCTGAATCACATAATACCTTCACCTAATTTGGTAAACATATAAGAATAAAAAAACTAAAAAACTCTATGAAATTATTGATTTATACTATTTTTATCTATTTAATAATATAGTGATAAAAATATATTATATGGAATATGAGACAAATAATTTCCTCGGGTGGTCTATCAAAATAAATAGAACCTAAATTAGGGAACAAATTATAATGAAGACAATGTAAAAATTTATAAGTATTAAAGAATATGTATCTCCACTTATTCAGATGTGAATACAAAATTAAAAAATATTTTTTAATATTTTAATATTTAATTAATTTAATTAGAATATACAATAAACTATATTGGGAGACTATTTTCATGTGACAATGATAAACATTTTGAAATTCCAAAATCAAGGATCATGTTATATTTTACCATTCATTTCAGGGTTCAATTCCCTATTCTAGAGAATCACTAAAAAATCATGACTGCATTTTTTTGATGATATAACAGTTCATATTAAAATATTTTTTAAATTTCTCAATAAAAATTCCACTCATGTATCACTATTAATGAAACACCTTAGACTATATTGTGGTTTTATTCATTCAATATAAATATTCACTCAAATAGAACTAAACCACATCATGCCCTACCATCATCCTCATCATTATGATCAGTCCAATCACAAAAACATTGTCAAACTCTCCCAAATTTTATAATTACTAAAATATAGATGATTTTAATGAATTTAGAAAACTATATACCATATAATATAAATCATCTTACAAAAAATGTTGTTCGATCCAAAATTATCCATTAAATTGTGAAATATTAAATTGTATTATGATACAAAAATATAATAGATTTCATTGGGATAACTAGATATGAATATAAAATTGGATTACTCCTATGTTATGTAGTGAGTAGAAGCTATTTTACCACTGATAGTTCTAGAAATATTATTCATTCATGCCATGGTGACTGATTGATATAAAACCTTTGGAATGTAGAAAAAAACATAGATAATGGAATCCAAGTTAAGCGCCATTGCATAAAATGTGAATTAAGAATCTTTGAGATGTGTCCGGAATAATTTATTAATAATTGAATGTTTCATTATGGATAATTTTTGTGGATAATTATCATTTTTTTGGAACTTGTATTGGGGTTTTTACAATTATGGAATGACCATTATATCATGGGAAAATATTTCCATTTCCATATACTTGATAATGGCATGACAACACACTCATCTATATTATCATTTTTTTAGAGTTATTTTTTTCTTCAATAATCATGTATGTTATATTCATGCACATTACATAAATATGATTTGGATTCACTTATCCTTATTGTGATTATATTTTGTGGTAGAACATCCTCCCTCATTAGTTTGGAAATTAATATATCACCCACCCTAGAAATGTTATATATTGGTGATACATCATTCGCGAAGCTTATTAGAATGGTTATATATCATCCACTAATGTAATATGTGTGGTGATGTTTGTCTTAATAGATATTGGGGTATTTATATTATAAATGATTATCCTAATGGGTTATCTTAGTCATTAATCATATATACAGTGCATATTTCTAGTGATATAGTATTCTTCATGGATTTTCATTTGGGTGATATATTTTTAAACATAATATTGTTTTCTCCATATATTTTTCTCCCTTATTGAGGAGTGTGGTCATGCATTTTTCACCTAGGATATTAATCTAGTGATATATTTTTCCCCTTATACATTATATATGGGGTAGAACATCCAAATATATCATATAGTTAATATTGTACCATTCACTGCGTTTATTTTACTGTTGATATGTCATTTACCAATTGGTAATTTTTCAATGAAGAATCCTTCAACTTATATATGTTTTGGTGATTAAATATTCAAATTGGTATAGTTTTATAATTACATATCATTCATTTAAGGCTAGTGATTTAGTAATAACTCATTCAAATTGAGTAGTTTTATATGGATGTCTTAATGACTATTCTTTTATTCAGTAATGGTTCAGTCACCTCGATTATTATATTTGGATTTGATAGGTAGTTCACCCATTATCATGACCAGTCTATTAGAGTATCAAAAAATTCATGCACTAGATGAAGATTAATGTTAAATAATATTGGTGATTACCAAGTACCCAATTATACAATTTTGGTTATGTTCCAATATATTTTATGTTCATGTATTGTTAAGAATGAACACGTTAATTGTTTCATTTGTAGACACACTTGGTAGTGGAATAATGAATATATTTCTCATTACATGAAATTAATATTTATTTGGTTTGTATACATAAAAACCTAGGTTACTAATGTATATTGTTAGGATATGGTTCATGGATGGAATGGGAGAAGATAATGAGGATATCTTCAAACACTATTTTTGATTTCATTTACAAAATTTAAATTTTGTACAATGCTATTGGTATATTATTTAACCATAAAGAAATATATCTCTTATATATTCTTTGAATCAACATTCTGTATGTTATATTTGGATATATTATTATCTATATTACTAAAGTGTGATTATAATTGTAATATCCATATTGTTCTATTCTTAAATAAATTGTACTTTATAATTTTTTAATAATAATTTTGATATGATTTTGTTTATGTGGGAACAATGGTACTTATTTCACTACACTACTAGTCCAAATTGTTAAACATTAAAGGGTTTTCATTATAGTTCATCTATAATACAAGAATCATTATTCTTCGTTATATACCGAAAGACACTCTAGGTTGTCCCAACTAAACCACAATAACATGATCCCCCATAAAATTGTAATTTAATTAATTCCTCAGGAACTAATGTATTATATCATTTAATATCCCTATTTTCTTGATATATTCTCAATTATATATGAACAAAGACATATTGATGATATTTTTGTGTCTTTGTCTCATAATTTTTTGAAGTAAATTGTTTTTAGAGATATTTTGTATAGTTTTACAAAAATAATATGATCAATGGATGATAACCTGTGGTTCAAAGTGATTTGTATATTCATAAAATATATTAGGTAAGATAAATATTATAATTTAATCTCCACAATAGGAGATGAAAAAATATTAATTATTGGGTTCATTGGGTAGTACAAAATGAAAATATATTTGATTCTATAATATTTTACTATTATTTAATCAAAATTAATTCTTTAAAATTAATTAACTATATGAATGTTAAACAAGGTATATATACCAAACTATAAATATAAACAAGTGTCATAAAATAGTCACTATTTGGTAGATAATTATTTTCTAATAAGTGCATGTAGAAGTTGTGATGTTGGAATATTTTAGTTTTTTAGGTATACACTCTAATTATTTTCAATAGTTAGGATATTATATCATTTTTGAGGTATATACAATTACTTTTTCATTTGGGGGACTGATTTATAATTTTTATATGTTTTATTAAAATTTCATTATTTTTTATGATATTAATATATGTTATTAGTTTCAGGATAGACAGTTTGACATGTATTTATTAATTTATTTTTATTATTTAGTATTTTTTTTATATGTTTCTATTATTTCTTATAATATGATACAATGTGATTTTTTTCTATTATCTCTATGAAACCCAATTTTTCTAATCACCGACCACTAACATATAAGAGGTGGGTGTGGGAATATAAAGTCATCATTATTTCCATCCATATGGAAGTCTCAAAGGATTTGAGTAATTTTATAGTGTTATAAATTTTGGTGTATCTTTGGGATATATTTTCGAGTGGGATGAGATTTGGTTTGTTTATAAAACTATTGAAACATTTCTTAATGGATTTGAGTTCATTATATCTTGTTTGTGAACAGTGATATGAAATCTAGTGTCTAATATATTTCTAAACAATGAATCTAATATTTTTTTACTATCACAAGTGGTCATAAAATTATTTTAATGGTATATTTATATTTCTACATGAATCATATATTTAAATTTTAAATATAGAATTAAAATATTATTTTAGTGTGTTTTTTTAAATACAGATTAAAATACATTATAACATGATCATTATTTAATAAATTTATTTTGAATATAATTACATCATCATATAACACATTATTATATTGTTATGTGATGGTAATTAATATCTCTTCATTATTAGAGTTCCACTCAAAGTAGTTCACAGTGTTTATAATTTCATTATCAGTAGACCTTAATAAGAGAACATACATTGATTATGATCCTATGGAAAAATTCATTATAGGGTCGAAGATATGATATAAAATAGATATATTATATGTGATTCATCCCTTATTTAAAACTATGATATTTGAGTAACCCTAATGTAATGTGTATAAGCCTTATTTCAATGGGAATGAGTAGGTGTTTCACTATGTAGTAGAAATATATTCCTCAATGATTTTATTATATGATAATATGGTTTGAATAATTGTCAGAAGGTGGTGGATAATATTGTTATAGATAGACTGTTTAAGTGATTTTAATCAATGGTTTGAATACATTTTTATAAAAACATTATCATTTTATTTTACTTTTGTATATAATTTCATGATATATAATTTGTAAGATTATTTATTGATTATTATATTGATTTTCCATTGATATAAGTTACTATTCTATTTTCCTTGAGATATGTTGTGATTTATGATTTATACAAATCATGGGTATGAGTATAGAATACTGGTGGGGATTCATACTATGATATTACATCTCAACATACATTGTGGTGTTATGATTATTAACAATGAATGGGATTGAAAAAATTGAGTAGTGATTTAGGTAAAAATATATTATTTATTTAATTATACTAGAAACATCAGAAACATTTAAGATATAGTAACTTCTCACTATATTTTTGTATGATCATCATGTTAAGATAATTTTATATATTAATCTAATGAATATATGAATAAAAAAATATCTAGAAGATTTTTTGTCACACATCACTTTTTCATATTGTACATTTTTTGAGCATTATGGTGACCTACAAATTTATCCACTATCAATATTATAATAACATTAATCATTGATTTACATTGAATATGATTTTATGATGAAATGTTACACAATATTTCAAAATCATAGCATATTATATAAAAAATTCAACGTATGATGTTTTAATCATTTAAAAGATGTTATTTTTTATTCTCAATATTTTCACAGCTTGAAAATAATAGTGATTATTGTTTACATAGAATCAAATATAATAATTGAATTATTATATAAATACACATAGTCAATATAAAATTGAATGATTACTAATTTATGACATATTTCTGTTGTTTTTTATACTAATTAAAAAAGATATATTGTTCACACTATGTTAGGCATCACGAATAATTAATCTAAATAAATTATTTATATAATGATACTACAATTATGAATATGGCCTATTTAATATATTTTTTGAGTTAAATGATGTTTATTGGTGTTCACTAACGATATGATGTAGACATATCAAAATTATTACATCACATTCATGATTATCCATATTAAATATGGTTTCATGGGTCTCTAAAATATTAATTACAATTTTTTTATTAACTGTTATATGAAATAAGAGTGAGGTTATTTTTTTGTTACATATATTGAGATTCTAGTACAAGTACATAATAATACAAGTAATTATTATTTTAATAATTAACGGAAGAAAAATATATACGGAATGGTAATGGGAATTTAATGATTGGAAAGATTTTATTTTGGTGATACATTCCTGAACATTATTTTAATCATCACAGGGAGATGAAAATGTGTATTCCCAAGGGATTTTATTTTATATAATGCATTAATAAAAGAATTTCATCAATATAAAACATTTTGGATTCAAAAAAAGATTAATAATAACTAATAATATGATAGAAACAGTTATATCTAAAGAAACATTTTAATTGAAATAATGTTATTATAGAACAATAGTTAATCATTAACAATTTAGAAAATATGTTAAAATAATTTTTAACCTATAGTATTGTATAATAAATTTATATATACATGAATTATGTATAAAAAAATATCATAATTATTTTAATTCGATTAAAATTATATTCAACCTTATTATGATGATTTTAAATAAACTATATGATGGTCGATATTATTTAATTTTATACCCATGAAGTTAAAATTCAGTAAAGATGTTATACATTTGATAATGATGTGGATACCATTTTCAATTATTCAATGTATATAGTAGAATCTAATGAAATTAGTTAATTTGAGTAATGAAGGGATTATACTTTCTTGGGAGAAATAGGGTACAATTTTCTCCCTATGTCTTTTATAATGATGTTATTTAGTGTATAAAATAATATATAATATATTTATTTGTAAATATTATGGTTTTTGGTACACTCAGGTGTTTTGAGAATATACCATTTCCAATTATGATAAAATTTATTAATGTGTATAGAATATATTTTATATCCTAATGGAACATGTCATCATACTTAGGGGTTATTCGATGTTTTCTTATTTTACCAATCTCTGATATATTCATTTTTCACAGACATCCATTTCATACATAGACATATAATGTCGGTAAATGATATTTTATCTTGTGTTATTTAACCTAGGATGATCTGATATGAAGTCCATATAGAATAAATCAAACCAAATGTGTTATTAAAAGGTTCAAAATTTAATCAAAATGACACTTATTTTAATGCATTCCAGGACTAATTTTTGGGTTATCCAAAGAAATTTTGTATCTACTATAATTAGAGTGTGAGATTTGTTTACACAAAATGAACAACTTATTAATCAAGATTTTGAATATTGTAAGACTTAAGTGATCTGATGTAGTACCCCAATAAGCCTCCCTTCAAGGTAGTATCCCTCTACTAATTATTGTTAAAATTCCTTCTCCAATTTAAGTAGATCACTAGTAATGTACAAGATGACACTATATCCAAATAATATATCTTCATCTCAAATAATATTTTTTAGCTTCCTGTTTGCATTCAGAATGAACCCATGTATCTCAGTTTCTAGAATTAGGATATTTTCAAAATATTCTTCAAAATATGTTAGATGAACACTATAAACATAGTCATACATGAAATTAAAAATACATAATATAATGTATGGGACCCCTCTAATCATTATTCTCAAAAATATTATTCTTCTTCTCCCTCAGATGATTAATTATAGAGGCATCAAATAATCCTGTATAGCTTCCCTTCTTCCTTTGGAATTATTTATTTCAATTAAAAAGTATTTTCTAGTCAATATTGGTTTTCCAAAATCATCTTCTCTTATTCCATGAGATCCTATATTATCATTGATTCTTATCAACTTCCTCTTTGATAGGATTTAAAATTGATCAAAATTTTCATATTTTCATTAAGAACATTTTATTTCTCTTAGCCTCCTCAGTTCATTCACACTATCGAGTAATATTAGTGCATTCACCATCTTTTATCATTTACTTCCATCTTGGCATTACCAGTTCCTCACAATCATGATACACTACATAAATTATCACATATAATTTAAAAACACTAAATGGAATTTTAATACTCATTATCCTGGATAATTCTAAAATCATATACACTAATATATACCTCCAATATATAATTTTGATATTTTCATTTAATATAAAACATTTTTCTTCACTGGATTTCTAAAAAAACCATTTTTATTTTTATAAAAAAAATAAAACTCAACAATATATACTTTTATTTTATATTTTAACAAGATCAAATTTATTTTTGTCAAAAATATACCACTGTAAAATCTACACATAAATATCCACATATGTAAAATAATATAAAACATAACAAATTTAAGTGTGGATCCTTACTTTTATGCATGATATATACTCATAAATATATTATATAATAGATCATGATGTTATTCACACCAAAAATATCTCATCACCTTCTTCCACTATCACTAATTAAACTATTCATAAATGAATTATCATACAATGTGTTACTTGATCATTGAATTATCAATAAGATCAATATTCCTAAAAACTAATGAAATCACATTACATCAAAATGTTACTCATGTATTTGTTTATCGAATATTTTTAGTCTCAAAACATTTCCAATCTTAACATTACCTTTTTAGAACATATAATAATAGTCTAATCACTATCACATTAGAATTTATCTTCCAAAAAAATTTATAGAACATAATTATTTGACCCATTATAAAAATAAATTTTATGATGTATAATGGCATATGATCTATCATATTGGTGAATATACATCATATGAATTTAATGTATTTACCATTAATTTAAATTTTTTTGATTGTCATACACTTTTCATAGAATTTATACGATCATGTATTACAATTATCAAATGGTTTATGTAGATTTATGATTAAATAATTAAATATTATATAGTCATCTCAATGTATTATGGTGAAGTAATATGTACTAGGAATCATTCACGTTTTAAAAAATCTTATTATCTTCTAATAGTAATACAATTGTAGTATTATGATGGTAGTGAAGCCATATATTTATGCCTGACATGAATAAAAGATATATTTCACTCTATTGATGTAATTTCAAAATGTAGTATGAAATAAATACAAAGTCATACAGTACTATAGATATAATATGGTCATTGTGGAACTTCAACATCACATGAATAAGGAATAAAATTGTTTAGTCTTGAACATAATAATACTATATTTATCTAAATTGAATTATAGGATTTATTAATTGGGATAAATTACTTCTTAATTAATTCAAAACACCCTAGACCAGATTCAAAAAATTTCCAATATTATTAGCATAATATGAAAATCCTTCAAAATTATTCCAATAAGTGAAAAAATATGAAATACTCAAATTGAGAATTCTATTGATATTAAACCATTAATTCACTTACTAAATCATATACTTAATTTTTATTCATCTATGTGTGTTGTAAAAAAAGATCCAATAGCCTTCAAGTTCACATATGGTGGATAGTTTCTCAAACATGGAATGATTCTTGAAGAATACAAAGGTTCAAAATCTAGATTCTTCATTATCATATCCATTATTCATAATAAGAATTACATGGTGCTTCTCCAATCATTAGATAATTTCATATCAATAAAAATTATATCTCTCAAAAGTTATATGTTATATTATATTTGAAGCTATCCAACCATGTTCATTAATGGACACAACATTTTCATATGTTTCCTTTTCCTATATATTTATTATTAACCTCTTCTTATTTTGAAAAATAAGATAAATCTTTGTTGTATAATCAAATCGTCAAAAAAGATGAATGATTATAAATAAAACTCACATCTACGGGATCCTTAATCTCCCTCTCTAGATTTATTATTAATTCCAAATTTATACTATAGTTTAATGTAATTATTTTATCCCTAATTTATTATGAATTTAAATATATACAAATTATTCATCCCTTTATTAGAATTATAATAAAAAAGATGGAAGGAAAAATCTCAAATTAAATTATATAATTTTATGAAATTCATATTATCGATGTGTGCTCTCCCACATTATATGTACAAAATTAATATTTTGATAGAATGGAGTAACCACATATTCTTCTAAATTTTATATCAATCATGAAATAAATATATTTTTGGAAAACCCCTTATAAAAAATAAGATGATTTTAGACAAAAATTCTATCTTTATACTAAATTCAATGTAGTACACATTTTTAGCCTTTTCTGAGGGGACCAACGAACAAAATATAAAGAAATATTATTAAAAATGTAATACCTTGAATACACACATTATAATATTAATGTTGAATTTATGGTTTCCCATTTTTTAAATTAACACACATTTTGATAAATATATTTAATATAAATAAAACTAGTGTTGTGAAAGTTAAAATTATACCTCAAATCTATTTTTCTTTAAAACAATATATAATTACATATTTAAAAAGTATATATCTAAAAAATATTATAATGTTTTAATAGTTACCCCTTAATAGACGATCTAAATTATTTATCAAATAAATTTCCCATTATTTTTCAAATAATGATATTTATGTGGTAACAAGTTCATTATTCTTTGTAATCTATGTTTTAGGTTTGTGTTTGAGATTTGTTTCTCAACCCGTGAATATTACTCATTGAATCACTATGAATATCATAACTCTTTAGGATGTCTCTCCCCATGATTATAATACTCCAAAAATTGTTGGGAAGTATGGTTTTCTTCTTATTTGTATATTATTTCATTGATGGAGTTGCCTTATTTACTTGAGTATTTAGAGACATTTATTTTAAATTATCATGTTCCATCAATATGGCCTCTTTATACTGGACAAACCATATTATAATATATTCCTTCTTCAAATTATCAACCATAATTATGTGTGTTAGAAAATTATTTGCAATATATTTATTAGTATAATTAATTCTTATTTTTGTAACTATTTTTTCTTGAAGTTATGTATCAAAGGAATTCATTTCTTGCACTTCGTAGTTATGTGCATGAATTATTTCACATTTCACCCAAATGCTCTTTATATTTTATCTTTCCCTACTTGGGGATATTATCAACAATTTTAAAAATAGTTTCACTCAAAATTAAATCCTAGAGTCTTAGTTTTGGATGTTTTTCTTTCAGGATTCCATATTTATTCATTTTATATTCAGAATAATTGACATATTACAATTTTTTATGAAATTTACTCTCTTAGGATATTATATTAACTTATTTATTATAGGTTTCCAACCCATATTACGTTTCAATAATATATTTTTGGGTGTATCCTTTCTCAATAATTTCGAAACCATGAAGTAAATTCTTTAATTAGTCATATACTATATAATATATTGTTGTTTAATATTATTTTAAAAATATGAATGATAAATTGATGTTTTCTACCATCATTTATCATTTAATTTTCCATTTATGTTAAAATTTTCACATCAAATATCAAATAACTTAATTTATTTTTTGGATGAATAATTTCTCTTCACCTGTGAATAATCTATTTTCATATCTTGATTATTTCTTCTTTTGATTGGTCTACCCATTTACTTAGGGTATTATTGGTTATAAAAAAATTAAATATTGTATAATTAATTGATATCCTTATGCCTAATAAACCAAAAAACACAAAAATCTCATAATTAATATAATTATTTTTCATTAGAGTTAAATTTTTCTACCATTATATAATTTTTTTGTTTTCACTACTAAATTACTAACCTATATTTGAGGGAATAATTTTTTGGATATTCTCCCATCCACCTATACTTATAGGTCATAAAATATATTAATCCTTCCAACTATTTATTTTTTTCCATCCACATTTGGAAAAATAGATTTATTATAAACTAATTTTTATATTTTTATGATACCTTTTTAAATATACTAATAGTGTATTATTCTCCATAAAATATGAAGCTCATTTTTACCCTTTTATGAATTTTAATTGTTCAACTATTATTCTTAAAAACATTTTCATAATATATCTTGTCACCTCTTTGGATGTTCTGTATATTTCAATATCTAGTTTCTATAATTCGAATCATAGCTCTAGTCCTTTTTGATCAATATTGTTATATTCATATTCCAAATATTTTATCTTATCATCCCAATCAATATACAACTTTAGAACAAGATATTCAAGAATTGAATTTTTCTCTCAAAAAGAAAATGTAACTAATTTATCATTTCTTCTTTTACTTATACCTTACCATCATTGACATTCTTGAAGTCAGTATATATTTTGCCCAATGAATTGATCACATTTTTAACAACATTCATAAATTATTCGTTATTACAAATAAATATTTTCAATTCATTATCTAATAAGAAGAAATTTCATTAAAAACAATCTAAAAATATTAATTTAAATTTTCTTACATTATGAGATTATGGTATGAAATCATCTTCCATTCGAATTCTTAACCCATTGCATAAATTTCTACTTACATGTTATGCATGTCATCATGAATTTATTTTTATAATTTTAATATATATTTTACAACATCTATAGTAATATTATTCATCTAATATTTAACCTCAACGTATAGTTCAAGGTATGATTCTACATAATAATAATAATGAATTAAAAATTATTTTTTAGATAAATAGTTATCAAAAGATTCATTATGATTTTTACCTATCTAAAAATTAATAATGTGGTTTTTCATCTTCTTTAATTGATTATTTTCCAAGACATATGCCCTATTAAATTCTATTTTTTAGAAAATAATGTTAGATTCATCCAAATAGTTTCATATAGGGATGAAATCTGAATTTTCTTTTCGAGGATCTACATAAAATAGTAATATAAACATCATATATGGTATGTAAAAATGATAGGGGAAAATGTTTCAGTCCAATTAGGGATATCCTTTACTCACATATAAATTTTTATAAAGATAATAGAACCAAATTAGATAAAATATGTCCTTTATTATAATTATCAAACATAGTGAACTATGAAAACACCACCTTAGAGGTGCTAGTGATTCAATTGTTATCCAATTCTTCAAAATATAATATCTTCCTTAAAACATTAAAAACCCATTTTGAATTGAATGTCATGATTGTTATGGATATTAGATCATTTGTTTTATCATAGAATACTCCTATGTGATATTAAATAGTTTAAAAAATAACATGGTTAAATTTTATATGGTTGACCCCTTAGTGGGAATCAAACTCCTTATCCTGCATGGTATTCTAATGGCATAGATTCTCCATAAAATTATTTTTAACAAATACAAGTATAGTGTTATTTTTTTATTATAACAAACCAATAAAATATAAATTTGTTCTAGGATTACTACATTACAAAACATATTTGAGGAATTATATGATAGAATATCACATTGATGAAGCATATCACTATATATTCTTATCATATTTGGTCATAAACTAGATATACATCACCTGTAATGAAGATTTTTTCACTAAATATAATGAATAAACATGATAAATGACCTCATTTTCATAAATTTCCAATATTAATAAATAACCCTTGAAAAATACTCTCCAAAAATTAGAATAACATTTTGATTATTTCTAAAATATGTTATATAAAAACTCTCAACTAAATCTCCCTTAGAACAAGATATCCATAATAGAATCGATATAAGTTATTCTTAAAGACACTAACAACCATTTTATTCCGATTAATAGACAAATAAATTATCCTTGTATAATAAAATCATCCTATTAATTTCCATTCCTATTATTACTCAATTTCTTCTTAAAAACATAGCTAGTATAACAAATTTATGAATAGTTCAACAGATTCCAATTATATTATTACTTGAGAGACTGGATTGTTTTTTAATTCTCACTATATTATTATTTAAGTGGATATTATTCTCCATCTACTTATATTATATTGATCAATATAGATTTATTTATATTTACCTCCTCACTTCATTCAAACTATTGATGTGGCGTCCCACCTAAGGATTTACTTAGTTGTTTACCAAGACAATTTACCACATGACCTTAAGCTCATCTCCCTCTAATGAGAAATGATTCTCAGTAGTTGAAAGGGGCAAGGGTGTGTCATTGTGGAGAATATGACATTATATATCAGAGTGAATGAAAATTTATTTATAAATATGGTATACAGAATAAATAGAATAAATAAGTGGTATCATATTAGGAATAATAGTTCATACAAAATAAAATAATTGTTAATATATGAATTAATAATATATGAAAAATGAAAATGATGGTCTGATTTTTATGTAAATAATTAGTAGATGTTAAAAAGGAGGAGAAATCATATATCACATGTTATACATACTAAAAATTAAAAAAAATGCTACTACATGAATCACGAGAATATTCTTGTTCTTTTACTCCAATGCTCTATCATAGAAATAAGAATCTAGCATCGAAATCTAGCTGCTCCCCTTTACCTAAACATGCAATCAAAATGTATGATTGGGTTCCAAGTGAGGCATAAGTATCATGTGATATATACATAGTAGGAGACCACTAATGTCATGTAAAACAAAATAGTACATGAATTTTAATCGAGCAATGTTCTAAATAGATTAAAATGGAAAAAAAATAAAAAAATACCTATAATTATATAATTTTACACCTGGGTGTCTTATTATACTCAATATTATTCACCATAATATAGATATCTCTGAACTTGGAGACCTATGAATGTATGTTGTATGTTTTAAAGGGTTACTATTATTAAAATATAAAATTGATGGGCTATTAAAACTATGTTATAAGGAATAGAGTGTGGTTATGATGAAGTTAATAAAATTTTGGACCACCTCCATGAATTTGATTTGTGCAGGTGGTCATGTACCAAGAATTTTTGTTAAAAACTATTAATCATCAATTTAAAATCCATGTATATTATTTAAGAAGAGGCACACTGATCCAATCCAAGGAGATCTAAAAAGAAATCCCCAGTATCTCTCCAAAAAAGTTATTATATACCAATAATTTAAAAGTATGATAACAATTTTCGAAAATTGGAATCCCATTTATCACTATTGGAATGGCATGAATTCTACCCATTTATCTAATCCATGGTATCCAAAATAGGAGACATAGTATAACTTGTGACCAACTATAACCATTTATACTTTAATATCATCCACAGATTCTCCCATTGGGAACTGGTATCATTCACATGGTGTTAAGTTATATTCTAGGTCAGCCTGTCCTATGTCTACATTTTATCACTAACAAAATGTATTCAATCTACTTATAGATTATAATTTAAAAACTTTAAAAAGGCATTTCATTTGATTGATTTTTTAAAAAAATTCCAAGAATATAATTCAAGAAATAATACTATATCATAAGCACGAGGCTTGACACAATAACAATAACTTCTTTTAGAACGTATCAAAATTAAAAATATTAATTACAATGAATATCACTGCCACTAAATGGGTGTTTTAAAAAAAATATAGGGAAATTACTCCTTTATTAAATGGAACACCCACGTTGTGGGTCATGTCAACCCAAACAACCTCAGTTATTGCTTCACCATTATCAAAGACCATAATAACCATGATAAATAACATCAATATTACTTATGAATAATTTTTGTGGCATACCAGGAATGGTTGAGTGAGAGGAACAACATCACCTGGTATAAAATCACTAAAATTGAGGAAAAAACTAGACCACATAAAAAATTTCCAAAATACTCTCATCATCAAGTGTTGGCCCTAGAATTGATCCAGAAATGGATAAATTTGATCATCATAAAATGCCTTGAGAATTTTGAAAATTATCTCACTCATAAATAGTTAAAATGGTTCGGTATAAAAGATAAGTGAATAGAAGTGGAGTGGATATCCTACAGATATTAATTCTTCTCACCTGACTGTGATGAAAACAAAGTCTATATTTATGAGAAAGAGAGATCCCTAACATAGGAATGGAGTAGGTCTATTGTGGGGATCCACTTTTTTAAAGAGAAAATAAGGACTCTGTTTAAATGATCCCCTTTCTAAAAAATTACATCTTGTAATATACAAGGTGTTTAATCTTTACATGCCATGAAAATCATGAGTTTCATCCTCCAGGGAAAATCTTAATTAATGACATACAATGTTCCTAAAAACCCTTATATTCCTTGAATTCTTCCTGCAACTAGCTTCAAGAACCATTGGTAACACATTTCATAAAATAGCCTAACAAACAAGTAGCCATAGATTATAGGATTAACTGAAACTAAAAATAAAATGAACCTCACAAACAATTATACATGTTACAACCTCACATCCTTAAATCAAATCATCTGAGTGTTTCCTTTACAATTGTAGTACAACTTCAATTGAGAATGTTACAGCCACATAGAATGTATATTATACACTATCTCCCATTTCACATTAAATAAAAGGTCATTATTCCAAAGCTCCAACACTCTAGGAACTAATGTTTGTTGTAGGGACTTCCTGTATCGTTCATTGATAAATATCTAATTCTAATAAAATGACACATATTTCATTAACTCATTATCCATAGGATTAATTAAATAAGATGGGATAGAGTTATACAAGGAGAGATACAATATAGTGGAGACATCATGAATGGAACAATATCTCTTAGGTAACTAACACCAATTGGCTATTGGTTTGAATATCTCCTCAATCTCGAAAGTCCATATGTAAAGAAGTGGCAACATACCATATCACTGAATCCTCCTATGAATCTATCAAGGCGTCACTAACAGAATAAATAGATTTCACACATCTAACATCATTGATCAAAAAAGATGATTAGCATATGACTCCCTCCATGACTGAGCTAAACCATTTTCTTCTTCACCATCTGTACATGCTCTATAGTCTATTAAATTAGACTAGTACCCTATAGTACTACCACATTGACCACTAACTATAATAGAGTTGTGTAGAATACACTAGAATAAAGGGCATCATAAGGAACCATATTAATCATGTCCTAAAAGATGTTATTCTAGGAATACTCAATGAATGATATATTATTCTCCAAATAACCTCTAAAAACCCAAATCAAGCATAAATTGTGTCCACCAATACCTTTATTATGTGATGGGACAACTCCTCATTCTAAGGGTGATATTTTATAATCAAGAGAAACAATGAACCCAATTCCTTCTAAATCCCTTTCTAGAATCATGATGTAAACCGAGCATCTCAATCTGATATGATGTGTCGGGGAACACAATAATGGAACACATTCTTCCAGATATAAATCCTCATAAACTCATCAACTAATAATGTCTCTTGGATTCATAGAAAGTGTGTGATATCCATCATCTTATTTAGGATCATCCGTATAGAATTGTGCATTGAGGGGATCTCAGAAATATTATAATGAAAACCATAGTTAATTCATTCCATTTCCATTCAGGAATGGTTATATTACATGCAAGTTTAGAAAATTGTGGGTTCTTTTCCTTCACCTACTAATAAGTGGAACTCAATGTAATAAACTCTAATATCTTCCTCTTTAATTTGGCCCACCAATACTGATTACTTACTTCTCATTACATCATTTTATTACCATGGTTATCCACACAAATAGAGCCACTATATTTCCACATCATCGTTTTCTGTATGATAGTGGGAACTCATACAAACACATAGAAGTGTAGGATATCAATACCATAAACATCTCAACTAGGAGGTAGGTTCTCAACCAATGAACTCTCCCTTAGGATTAGGCCCTCATGATATGAGTTTTTCCTCATCCACTAAAATATTAGAAGAATGTATTTCACTCTTAAATCTACTAATATATGTTTCCCGTGTAGTTAAAAAAACTCGAGGTTTATATTAGAAAAAAATAAATCAAAGTCACATTTAACTGTAACTCATCCTCATATGGTTGAAAATAATGTTATGGGTCTGAATGATAATTGTGAAGCTAATTTAAATTTAAGACATCATTCAAGGGACAATACCTTTGAGGTAACTAAAACAAGTAGTCCATTGGCTATAATCTATCTAGAAAAATGAATAACACAGAACATCATGATGAATTCCTATCCTCTATATAGATCTGCGTGTGTTCCAACTTCTACGAGACATGTAAAAAGACACAATCATTGACCACGAACTTTAGAGTACTTTTGTGGGGATCAATGTAATTTTTATTCAAAGGCTATATAATATAAATCTTCTTCATTATCAACAGACCTACTCAAAAATATTCTTCACAAGCCATTTCCCCAATAAAGCTACCTCACCTGCCTCTAACTTGAAAAGGGGTTATTCGCATGGCCTACCATATAAAGTCTCCCAAGATATTATATGTATAATCACATGGTGTATATTGTTGTAGGTGAATTAAAATACTGAAATATTCCATTATAAGGATCCCCCAAAATCCATGATCTATTCTCACATCATTTCACCAAGAACCTATATTATGTGCTCATGCAAAACATTAATCTGAGGTTGGTGTGTTGGGATCAGAAGAACAAATGTACCCAGTATCCCCTATTTCAACATTTGTAAACAATACATAAACTATATATCCATATAATATATGATAGTGTGAAGAAAACCGTGAAGTCATATTTTCACATGGATATGAAACATCAGAGGAACATCTACACTAAATGTCACACAAATAAATAGTAAATGAGAAACCATTGTGTGCTTATACACTTCATCAAAAATATCATCACTACATTGATGTGACCTTGGAGAACTGGTCATCAAATCCATCGATTCATCATCTCACTCCCACTTAGGAATATGTAACCATTGTAAAATCCCAACTGGTTGATGATGTTCCACCTTCACCTGGTGATAAGAGGGATAACTCATAACAAAAAAAAGATACCACATGTTTCAAACATGAAAAATAGTACTGATTTCATAAATTGTGATAAATCATGGTAAAACCAGGATGGACTGCTAAAACTAATGCATGAATCTCCCATATAAACTCCTCATTTTGGTACACTGGAATAGAAACACAACCATGGATGCGCAAGGTATCATTATCGCCTATTTTCCATCCTATATGTAGTTCCTCACCTAAAATTATCTCTCATAGGACTATTCCCTTGGCATCTGATAACAAGAACACCCTTATTATATCCATAATTATATATGTCACAGATGGGATGAAAGAAAAATTTTCCCTTAACTAGAGTCCACATCCATATGCATCTATGATTGAAAATTCCGAAGAATCCCCTCACAAATGGCCTCCTAAACTTCTTGGATCAGAGTTCTCAGTCTCATTGTTATAGCCACTGTATTTCTATTTATAGGTGTATTGGAATGATCAAATTCAAAATATTGTTTTTACGCATACCATCTTCTCTTCCTCTAATTCATATCATTATTTTAAAATATGTGCCTAAGGATTTTGTGGTCCTTGTACACCAAATAATGTTTTCCAAGTAATTAGTATCTCTAGAATCACAAAGCATGAACAACTATATATGACTTGAGATAGTACATCAGGTATTTCTTCTCTTCTATCTTAAAAAACCAATACATGTATTCTTTCACTCTATATCCCATCATCAGATCTATTTCTAGTATAATTCATGTTGTTTTATAAAAAACAACGTAGCTTATGCCTAGCTTTGGAAGAATAAGGGACAACACTAATGTAAATAACCATTTCCCTTCCAAAAATTCTCTCTCATTGGAATATGGCCATAAAAACATAACAACATTCTCCCTTCCAAAAATTCTCTCTCATTGGAATATGGACATAAAAACATAACAACATTCTTAATAAATCATGTCAATGACATTTACAACAATGGGATGTCATGAATGTCTCAACTGTAACATCCATATTTCCCAAAGAAACTCCATATGTCAAAGACAATCCTGGGATGATCTCAAGAAGCTATGTCGCTTAGATTATTTTCGTAAAATAATACTACAATATTGGAGATTGTATGACCTAATATGTAAATATTATTCATCCATAAGTAGTAATTTGTGAACATAGTATATAATTAATTCTCTTTTAATGTATCCATGATAATATCCGGATTTTTGAAAAGGTCATGTCTACTACGAGAATAACACATGATATCATCAATGAAAAATCCCAAAAATAAAACCATAAATGCATAGAAAACTCTATTCATTAGAACCATGAAAAATGTGGGCACATTCATGAGACTGAAATACATAACTACATACTCATATAGACACACCTATTTAAAAAAAACCAAACATGTTATGTCTATACGTCAAAAATGCAACTGATGATATTCTTATCTCAAATAAATTTTCAAGAACACATCAACTCCTTGAATCTGGTAAGAAAAGACACATATCCGTGGAAAGGGAAACTAGTTTTTAACCATAAACTATTTCATCATATAATAATAATCTCCTATCCTAAGGTTACCATACACCATTTTTTATAAAAAGGACTGGAAAATCCCATATAGAAGTAGTCGTTCAAATAAACCACTTTCCCACCAAATCTTCTAGATACATCTTGATATATTGAATATCCTTTGTATAAATCATATAAGGAGCAATATATTCTTATGAAACTCTCATAACTACATTGATATTGAAATCCACCTCTCTCTCATGAGGTAAATAGTAAATTCTGACAAGGAAATAGTCCCTAAAATGATCAGCAACTGTTGATAAAACCTAAAATGTTCTCCCTAATCCTATATATATAAACCATAAATTGGGTATACAATCCCACCTAGCCCACATATCTCTTGTGCAGCTCAGATCATATGAACATTCCTTTCATCATTATAAACATATAAATATCCAATTGGTGATGTGATATTCACCCATTAGTGATATTAATTTATAAAGGATCAATATGAAACTAGGACTTCCATAACAATAATAACATAAACCCCTATCATCATGAGTAGAAAAAGATACCATATGATGTGAAACCATCTACCCATAAAAGGGATCTCCATGCACTGATTTACATCGTCCATAATGATCCCCAATGTAGTGTGATGTGCCATAACACCCTCTGAGAGTCGTATAATGATCCCAAGGATTCCCACCACATGAAAAAAATTATTATTATGTGATGATCTTGTGTCAAAAAGATCAGATATATGAGTAAATGTCACCGTGATCGTAACTCTCACTATAGATGGTTTGAATCCTATATCCATTTTTGTATTCTATACATTGGATAGTTATCTTGAACAGTGACCTGGAGACACAATCACACTAACAAGAGTAGGCCCACTCTATTTTGGAACTGGTGTTTGTCTACCTTTACCATGACCACCATCCCCTCAATGTGAATGGCAATTACTACTACATCTCATAGCATGATGAGGAGCATTGAATCCTGCTCCTGAAGCCAGAGTCAGAGATGAACCCCTTCCACTCACAACTATAAGGAAGTTCCATAAAAAAGTTTAACATTACCCTTAACTCCTCATTCTAAACAATCAAATGGGTTAATATTTAATTGATTCTTAATGTTTCCCCATCAACCAAAATGATTATTGAACACTACAGTACCAATAATCAAAACATGGTTGGTACTCATCGCACATGAATACATTAAACTGTAATTTTGTGCACTATAACTCTTACTAATACTTCAACAAACCATAAAAATCTTCTCTACTCCCCAATAATCCCTCACGTTACACACTAATATTAGTTCCTAATTCACTATATGATTAATCATCTAAATCCTGAATATACTCACCAAGTATATAACAGTAACATAGATACCTTACCCAAAGCATGTTTCCCTTGATAGATCATCTTCATAGTATGTCTGTACAAAATTATGATGCTCTCTGAAGCATTCAATATGCTCTAAAACTTTCAAAGAACAATGATTTAGATGCATGAACTCCGTATAACAATCTACCCTTAGGGTCTATAGGAAAATTTATTTGTAAAATATAGTTTGGAAATCAGCTAATACATTATCTCATCGCTTGTTAGCATTGATAAAAACATCCCACACACAATTTTCTGATCTCTTTAGAATATGTGTTTCATGATTCAAACTCCCCTTAGGATGTTTATAATTAAGATAAAATATCGTTATATTAGTCTAAATCCATAGATTAGTATCCTATATATGAGCATCCCTTCAAAATGTGGGAGGTTTCTTTTACTAGTACACTAGTACCATCTTATCCATAGGAAAGGTTTACTGTGGTGCTCCCTAAATAGTATGAATAAGCCGGAAAACCCATAACAAAAGTATTTCTCATCATCAATGGCTTGTAAAACAATATGTTCCCAAATATTCAATAATGTATGATCTACCAGAAGCTCATGTACTACCACCTCTAGAGTGTTATCTCTTCCACACTCTTGGTGTACAAGTAGAGGTCATCACGGTGGTATGCCTCTACAAAAGAAGACAAAATAAATAGAAAATATTGATACCAAAGATCATATCCTAAATAATAGGATAAATAACAACCATTCTATAAAAAGCTAAAACATTATTACCCACTATAAATTCCAATAAATGTAAAAAGAAACAATACAAAATGAAACTAGAGAAACATCCTCTTTCCCACTCAAAATCCAAGACAATGTCATTTTTTCTATTTCACAATTATATAATCCCTTTGAATTTCATATTCATTTAACATTACATTTTAAATTCATGAATCAAATGGTGCAACACTTATAATCCATAAGATCCCAAACACATCATGAATCAAAATATGGGGTAAACTCAATACTTAGGACAACAAATTCCTGTAAATGATTCTAATGGTCCACGACTATATCTGATATTATTGGTCTATGAATATGTGTGACATTATAAACCATGTTTCTCAATTCCCAATACAAATTATAAATAAGAACAACATATATATCACCTGAGACACACAATTCAATTTCACACATTAATGAAATGCACACAATATGGCAACGAATAATTCATAGAATATAAATTATGGAAACTGGATAAATGATATATAATATGTCATACCCTTATCCCATTTTTTGGAACAAAAATATAAACCAAAGTCATATAAATGATAACATCTTCGTTCAAGTGCATCACCTGTAACGCCCTGACCCCAGTTACCCAGAGTCGGTGCATTGTTACATAACATTGTCATGATCACAAGAAAGATAAAATCTTGAAATTCTGATTGGTTTAGTAGCCTTGGAAAGACTAGATATATTCATAAAGTTTTATATTACATCATAAAGTAAAAAACTACTACAACAACATATTGTCTCCATAGTCCACACTATTATCCCCTCATTATATCCCTACAGGTCATTCATAATTTTCTTCTTCACATCCTGGGAAAAATAAAACATAGAAAAGGGGTGAGCTCAAATGCCCAGTAAGGATAACAATATAGAGGAAACGTTCATAAATAAGAATAAACATTTAAGGAAATGTATAACTAAAACAAAAGCCTTTTAAACTTGAACTTCAACATAGTATGGAAAAAATGAAATGAAATAATGCCATTTACTTATTTACATGGATATTCTACTAATCGAATAATCACATTCAATATCAATATACAATTTCATAATGATGGAATGCATAATTACATACTATAATAACCACATAGCCAAGGCCTCGTGCCAAGAATACAAATAATATTTTGCAAAGGCCTTTTTCCAAGACACTAGTTTGTCTCATGAGACCTACCGATGCATCGAGGAGCTATAGCGGGCTCCACCCGTCACATATTAAGTCCAATGCATTCCCATATGAAAAGTTTTAAACATAACATAAACATTCGTATTAAAACTAGCATACGAAATGTAAATACCTCATCTATAATCCATGAATGGTATAAAAATAACACATCCACAGTCAAACATATCACAAAACCTTCAATACAATATAGAAGTTTTGTATCATAATAAATCAACTTCAAATAAGTGTAAAATCCATCAATGGATATTGACATAGATGAAATCAAAACACTTTTTAGAGAAATATCTATTTCTATTTTGAAATCATTTTAGAGTCTTATATTTATAAAATAAAACATTTTCTTTGAAAATAATCTTATAAGATTTTAAGGGAAGAGTCGCCGATTTTATAACTGCGGAAAATAGCCGCACCCGCCGTATAAGTTAAAAAAACATTCTTACCTTAATTTTTTCGAAAAGGTTAAAAAGCACATTGTTTGGAAAATGACGGAAACATTCCTTTATAAACCTCTTATAAAAAGTCAAACAAGGTTATAAATGACTTTAACCCATATTTTAGTAAATAGTAAAAATGTTTTCAAATTCATTTTTATGAAACATGGATGTGGATGATAAAGAGATCCCAGTAGATTATTACGTATAAACAACCATGAATAATGAAGAGATTGCGAAATAAACACTTACCTTGTAATTTTATTTGGTTGGGGGTAGGTTAACCTCCTATATAATGTTGAAATAATTGTTATTAAATTATGCAAGAATCATATATATTAATATGATGTCATATATGATCGTTTACCATTGATTTGCTAATAATATCTTAGTATCATCGTTGTTTCGGGTGTTAACTTAATTTTTTTCTTTCATATGTTCTATTATGTAAGCCATGTTTGTCATAGATAAGTTGTATATTAATCATACCTAGAATGATATCAAGTCCTTATATACTATTATTAATCATAAAATGAGAATTATACTTGAATGGATACGATGGAGAATGAATCTCATCGTGTTCGTGGAGACGGTAGTCCGTACGTACACACGAGCGACAATATCATTCTTTTTATATTAAAATAATATACAATTGGATGGTATATAATATATAAAGAATAATTATCATGTTATATTTATTATTTACATGAGTTACACATCATTATTATACCCATGAAAATAATAATTTATTGAATAACAATTACACCACGACGTGGAGATGGTAAGCCATACGTACGCACGTATGGCGACATGTAATTCAAAGGATTGATAGAATACTGAATATGGTTGTACCATATTTATAATAACATCACAGTATATATAAGATACTGTAGTTATTATTTTAGAATGGTAATAACAAAGAAGGAAGAAGTGGAAGAAGAATGGAACTTGGAAAAGGGTGGTGAAATCATTACCTCTTCTTCGGATTCTTCCTTTTGATTTGATCAAAAGGGCTCTTAGGTTGGCTTTCTGAATAAATTAAGGCCTATATGATGAAGTGAGGGAAGGTAAGAGAGTATTTGGGCAGAAGATGGCCGAACCAGAATGCTTTTAAGGTGTTATTTAATGAGAACGGAGAGTGCCCATTTATAAGAGGGGTGAGGGGCACCTTTGGAAAAGCTAGAAATATTATTTTATAATAAAGTCATATTCGGTTTCTAATGGCTCCAAAGTGGATTATTTAAATTTTAAGGTGGTTATATGTCTCAAACCACTCAACTAATAGAATTTTGACCGGTTTGGGTTAATATATTAACCTTATCTTTTAGTTTTAACTCTTAGTTAATTAGTTTGACACTTACCATGTCACTTTGTATTTTTATATTATATAGGTAATAAACAAACTATATACCTCCAATAAAAACCCAAGTGCTCCATTAATGATACACCTATCATTATATAAGTCTCTTGGCCGATCCTTAGATTTTTAGGAATTTGATATCAATTAATAATATAATACTTGTTTTAAAAACTCTTTTATGTCAATTTTGACACTATTGAATAATTGATTTTTTTGAAACTCATAATAGAATTATTACTTCGAAAAAAGTCCATTAAATCACTCCTAATATGTCATATTATATTATAAAATTATTTTAATTCATTAAAAGTCTCAAATTATATTTATTTGGGTATTTATAATATCAATTATTTTAATTTTTCACTATTATGGTAATTACTGCATCATCATTGTGTCATAAATAAATTAACTTATTTAATGTAAAAAAATTATAAATAAACTATATTTATGTAGGAAATATATTTATCTTTATAATGAATATTTATAGTTTAAAATCCAACATATATAACCCTATGTAAAAATTGTTTTTCTAAAAGATATATGCTTGTGTCATTTTTGTATTCATTTTAACTTAATTAAAATAAAGTGTCCCTATCACTTGCAAGTGAAACCATGGGGTCCCAAAATTGACCCAAATATGCCCATGGTCGAAAAAGTATCAACCAATTAAGTTAGGAAACGTTTTAGGGTAATTGATTATTATTATAATATTATTTTTTAACCCTTATTAACCGGATTTACCCTTTAACCATGGTAAATTAAATATTTACCGAAATAATTATTCAAAATGTCTAAAAATAAAATTTACCTATTTTCACAATCTGAACATCCTGATTCTAAATATGGAATCCATTTTTCCAAATTCAAAACACAGAAGTGGCAGAAATTAATTTAAAATTAATTTCTACTGTCAAAACAAAAAGCGTGTTTTTAAGATATAATAACTATCAAAAGATTGATAATTGTTTATGGTCGGTTTAATTGTGAAATTATGTCTAATGACCAACATTGTATTAAATGGTAAAAATATATTCTAAATGTACTTTAAAACCACTAAAATTCATAATTTATCACTATTAATTATGTTGATTAACAAAGTTTTTTTAATTAAAATTTACTAATTTTCACTATTCATCAAAATATGAAAGTTATCTGAAAAGTACCAAAATTTCACCTCAGTCTAAATTCGATACTCCGAATCCAAAAATGAAGTCCATTTTGAGAGATAATATTTCAAAAAATTTAAAAATTAGGTATTACTATTCATAATGGCTAGTCTGATAGGTTGTGGTTTGTGTTAGAACTCGATGTTGCGTACAACACACGCTATTGCATTATTCAAAGAGAAGAGTACTGTAGAATCTTGGGGTGTTAAATTCTCCCCTAATTCAAATAATTTAGTTCTCAAAATTTCTAGAATACTACCTCATGAAAAGACTCGGGTGGTTCTTCATCAAAAGTTCCTTGGGTTCCCATGTTGCCTCTTCCATCTTATGGTTTCTCCACAAGACTTTTACCAGATGAGTCATCCGATTTCTCAGTACTTGTTCTCTTATATCAAGAATCATGACGGGCTCTTCGTAATAAGACAGATCAGGTTCCAGTTCTAATTCTTCATAGGTGAGTACATGAGTTGGGTCAGGCATGTATTTCCTCAATAGAGATACGTGGAACACATCATGGACATTGGAGAGACTTGGCGGCATTGCCAATCGGCATGCTACATCCCCAATTCTTTCTAGAATTTCAAAAGGTCCGATTTACCTGGGACTCAATTTAACTTTCTTACCAAAACGTATGACTCCCTTCCATGGAGATACCTTCAGGAAAACATGATCACCAACTTCAAATTCCAAATCCTTACTTCAATTATCAACATAACTCTTCTGCCTACTTTGAGCTGCTTTGATGTGATTTTGGATTACCTTCACCTTTTCCATCGTTTCCTCCACCAGTTCTGGGCCTACAAGTTTTCTTTCACCAACGTCATCCCAACAGGTTGGTGTGCGACATCTCTTTTTGTATAACGCTTCATATAGTGCCATATGAATACTCGAAAGGAAGCTATTGTTATCGGAAAATTCTACCAGAGGTAAATATTGATCCCAATACCATGCAAGTTAAGTGACTAGGATCTCAACATGTCTTATAAGGTTTGAATAGTTCGTTCTGATTGTCAATCTGTTTGAGGGTGGTAGGAAGTGCTCAAATGAAGTTCATTATCCAAGGCTTTCTGAAGACTTTTCCAGAATCATGAAGTAAAACTAGGATCACGATCCGAAACAATTGATAGGGGTACTCCATGAAGTCTCACAACTTCATTAATATATAGTCTTTCTAGATGTTCCAGTGGTAGATATTCTCTTATAGCAAGAAAATATGATGACTTAGTAAGACGATCAACAATAACCCATATTCCATCGTTCCTTCTAGGATTCTTTGGTATCCCCATGACAAATTCCATCGTAATATTTTTCCATTTCCACTCTGGTATGGGAAGAGGTTGCATGACTCCTCCAGGCTGTTGCCTTCCAGCATTCACTTGTTGACAAACCATACATCTTGACACAAAATCAGCAATCTCCCTCTTCATTTTGTCCCACCAAAAATATTCCTTCAAATCTATATTCATTTTCGTGCTCCCATGGTGTATTGAGAAATTGGAACTATGAGCATCATCCATCAATTCCCTTTTTAGATCAGGTATATCGGGAAGACAAAGTCACTTCCCGAATTTCAAAATTCAATCTTCATACACAAAGTCTCTCAATCTCCCTTCATTCACAACTTCAATATTATTTTGAAATTTTTCATCATCGG
The DNA here is from genome assembly GCA_963277665.1 of Viscum album. NCBI lineage: Eukaryota > Viridiplantae > Streptophyta > Magnoliopsida > Santalales > Viscaceae > Viscum > Viscum album. The sequence continues at coordinate 920,897,116 of OY728142.1, read as the reverse complement.
CCTGAGAACTCTTAATCTTTTCTAGTAAAGATGGGTTGGCAAACATTTGAAAAACAATTGATGTTTCTCCTTCCCTGGTTATTCCCATGTCCATATTCACTAGATCCATGAAAATTGGATCCCTTTCAATTCTCATATTGTTCAAAACTTCATGATCTTTTGTGCTCAAAGCATCTTACACCATGTTTGCTTTCCCCGAGTGGTACTGTATTGTACAAGCATAATCCTTGAGTAATTCAAGCCATCTCCTTTGCCTCATGATGAGTTCTTTTTGTGAGAAAATATACTTCAAACTCTTGTGATCATTATAAATCTCAAAATTTTCACCATAGAGTTAGTGCCTCGATATCTTAACAGAAAATATCACAGCTGCTAACTCGAGATCATGATTAGGATAGTTTTTCTCATTAATTTTCAAATGTCGTGATGCATATGCAATAACCCTATCATTCTGCATAAGGACACAACCAAGTCCTTTCTTCGATGCATCACTATAAATAATGAACCCATCATTCCCCAATGGTAGAGTCAATATAGGAGCATTTACTAATATTATCTTTAGTTCTTTTAAACATTCTTCACACTCTTTTATCCAAACAAATTTAACCCCTTTACATGTGAGCTTCGTTAATGGGTTTTCCAATCGGGAAAAATTCTGGACAAAACGTCGATAATAACCTGCCAAACCAATAAAACTGCGTACCACAGTTATACTCGTAGGTGCTAGCCATTCGTGGATTGCCTTGGTCTTAGAATAATCAATAGAGATTCTATCTTTAAAGAAAATATGGCCAAGAAAAGAAATCTCATGAAGCCAAAATTCACACTTGCTAAACTTCCCATATAATTCATGTCTTCTCTGAATCTTCAGGATAATGCGCAAGTGACTTTATTGATCCTCGTAGATTTTAGAGTATACCAAGATATCATCAATAAATATCACCACAAATTTATCGAGATATTCCTTGAATACTCTATTCATCAGATCCATGAATACAGAGGGTGCACTAGTCAATCCAATAGGCATTACTATAAACTCATAATGCCTGTACCTATTTCAAAATGCAGTCTTCAGAATGACTTCCATCTTCACACACAACTGATGGTATCTAGATCGAAGGTAAATCTTTGAAAAGTATTGAGCTCCATGCAGTTGATCAAATAAATCATCAATGTGAGGGAGGGTATACTTGTTCTATATTGTTATAGCATTGATCTCCCTGTAGTCAACAAATAACCTCATAGATCCATATTTATTTTTAACAAAAAGAACAGGGGCTCCCCAGGGAGAAACACTAGGGCGAATAAATCTCTTATTACTCAATTACTCTAGTTGTTTCTTTAGTTCAACTAAATATATAGTGGCCATTCTATAAGGGGTCTTCGATATAGGCCTTGATCTAGGAATTAAATCAATGGAAAACTCATCTTCTCGTTCTGGTGGATGTCCAGGTAAATCTTCTGAATATACATCTACATATTCTTTCTCAACAGGTACATCCTCTATTTGAACATTCCTTTCCTCAATCACAGTAATTTCATTCTCTTCCTCCCCAATAATTGAATTTAGTTGAGCTACTGGGGGTGGATCTAGATAAGAATTATGTGGTGACGATTCTGCTCTAAAGATAAGGTGTTCCTTATCATCATCATCAGAAATCATAATCTCCTTCTTCTTATAATAAATATTTTCATCGTATCCCGAAATCCAATCCATACCAAGGATTATATCAAACTCAATCATAGGTATGACGATGAGATCAGCAGATAAAGAACATTTATGTCCTCTAATGGGGACTGATTCACAAAACTTTGTTGCAATGATACTTCCCTTAGGAGTTTTAACAGAAAACTGCCTTGTTAAATCAAATTGGAAATATCTAATTTTCTTAGAAAACTGGGAAGATATGAAATAATTCAATGATCCATAATCAAATAATGCATTTTATAAACTTGAGGAAACCATTAAATTACCTGCCACCACATCTTTCGGAGCTTCTACCTCAACAGTAGTGATAGCATAAGCTTGGCCTTGATCCCTTATCCTTTTCTAAGGTAAGTTCCCTTCACGCTTAGGACATTCATTTTCATAATTTCCCATCTCCCTGCAATTGTAGCATTGAACATTGGTAGCTTCCTTCTTCCCATTGCAATCACGATCTTGGTGGACTTTTTCACCACAATTGTAACAGACTCCCGTTCCCTTCATTCAAGTACCGGGGTGTTTCTTCCCACATTTACCATAGGATGGATATTAAACCTTTCCCTTCTTCCCCTTATTTCCATTCCCCGATTTATTAGCAGATCTCTTCTTCTCTTTCTTTGCTTTAACGTCATAAGACTTAGAGAATTCTTTTTCTGTTTTGATAGCACATGAGACAATGTCTTCGTACGAATAGAAGGATTGAGAGACTAATGCTCGACGGAGAAATGGCTTTAACCCATCAATGAAACGATCAATCTTACTTCTTGGGTTACGTATATAATCTCTAGCATTCCTTGATAACCTTGTAAAGTTATCCTCATACTTTGTGACATTCTCATCTTCCTTTTGTCTCAGACTCAGAAATTGCCTTTTCCATATCTGCTCGATGGTCATGAGGAAAGTAATTTTCTAAAAACAGGTCTTTGAACTCCCTACATTCCATATTTGACACTTCATCATCTTCCTTCATGTTTTGAATCAATGACCACCATTGATCAGCATCTCCACTGAGGCGGTAAACTAACATGAAAACTTTTTCCCTTTCACTACTCCCCAATGTCTGAAATACTTTCTCTAGGGAGCTTTTCCATTGCTCAACTACTAATGGATTTGTATTCCCATTGAACATTGGTGGTTTCTACCTCATGAGGCGATCTAACATTGATCCTCCACGCTGCAGACCAGGGTGCTCCATACGGGTAAGGTTATTATTCATAACCTGAGTGAGTTGTCCCAGTATGGTGATTAGCTGATCGACACCAGTTGCATCACCAGCTCCACCATAATTATCTTGAGCAGGAGGGAAATCCCTACATGGAGTGCATGCATTGATACAGTTTCCATTTCTTCCACTAGGAGCCATTTCTAAACAATAGATTAAACTAGACCAGTTTATGAATCAAAATACATAATCCCATACGTATAAAACACTTAACATAAATCTAACTATTTATGGATATAATCCATAATCATAAAAATGTTTTCGTTGAGGAAGTATATACTCATAAACCCTTCATAATTATTTTTAAATAAAATGAGAGTTGTCCTATGCATATCCCCCAGGAGTGTCGTAAACAATAGTACAGCAAGGCCCGTTGTCATGCACGAGTTCCTGTTCTAGTCTAGCTCAAAGTGGTGTTTTCGGGTTTTACCCCTAGGTACATCTGTGCCAGAGCTGCCTCTACCTGCTCCTATCCAGACAGGGATGTATTGCTCAGAAATCTCACAAAATCTCTACAATACCAAAATTCTAGGAAGTTATTCTATACTAATCCTCAAAGTCCATCATAGGTCGATGTGATCTAATCAGAGTTTATCTAAATCTAGCTTCCAAGGTTTGTACTAAACTTCCTCTGATACTAACTTTAACGCCCCGACCCTAGTTACCTAGATCATAAAGTCCATCATAAAGTTTTACATTACATCATAAATTTAAAAACTACTACAAAATCATATAGTCTTCATAGTCCACACTATTATCCCCTCATTATATCCATGTAGGTCATTTATAATTTACTTCTTCCCATCCTGGAAAAAATAAAACATAGAAAAGGGGTGAGCTCAAATGCCCAGTAAGGATAACAATATAGCGTATAATTTCATAAATAAGAATAAACATTTAAGGAAATGTATAAATAAAACAAAAGTCTTTTAAACTTGAAATTCAACATAGTTTGGAAAAAATAAAATGAAATAATTCCATTTTACATATTCACATGGATATTCTACTAATCGAATAATCACATGCAATATCAATAACCACTTTTATGATGATGGAATGCATAATGCCAGACTATCATAACCACATAGCCAAGGCCTCATGCCAAGACTACAAATAATATTTTGTCAAGGCCTTGTGCCAAGACACTAGTTTGCCTCATGAGACCTACTGATGCATCGAGGAGCTATAGCGGGCTTCACCAGTCACATATTAAGTCCAATTCATTCCCATATGAGATGGTTTAAACATAACATAAACATTCATATTAAAACAAGCATACGAAATGTAAATACTTCATCCATAAACCATGAATGGTATAAAATTATCACATCCACAGTCAAACATGTCACAAAACCTTCAATACAATATATACGTCTTGTATCATAATAAATCAACTTCAAATAAGCATAAAATCCATCAAAGGATGTTGACAAAGATGAAATCAAAACTCTTTTTAGAGAAATATCTATTTCGATTTTGAAATCATTAAAGAGTCATATATTTATAAAATATTACATTTTCATTGAAAATATTCTTATAAGATTGTAAGGGAAGCTTTGACAATTTTATAATGGCGGAAAATAGCCACACTTGCCGTATAAGTTTAAAAAAACGTTCTTACCTTAATTTTGTCGAAAAGGTTAAAAAGAACCTTGTTTGGAAAACGACAGAAAGATTCCATTATAAACCTCTTATAAAAAGTCAAACAAGGGTATAAATGACTTTAACCAATATTCTAGTAAATCGATAAAATGTTTTTAAATTCATTTTTAAGAAACATGGATGTGGATGATAAAGAGATCCCAGTAGATTATTACATTTAAACAACCTCGGATAATTAAGAGATTGCGAAATAATCCCTTACCATGTACTTTTTCTTAGTTGGGGGTAGGTTAAACCCATTTATAATGGTGAAATAATTTTTATTAAATTATACAAGAATCATATATATTAATATGATATCATATATGATCATTTACCATTGATTTGTTAATAGTATCTTAGTATTATCGTTGTTTCGGGTGTCAAATTACTTGTTTTATTTTATATGTTTTGTTATATAAGCCATGTTTGTCATGGATAGGTTGTATCATAATCATATCCAGAATTATATAAAGTCCTTAGATAATATTATTAATCATCAAATGATAATTATACTTGAAGTGATATGATGGAGAATGAATCTCATCGCGTTCGTGGAGAAGGTTGTCCGTACGTACGCACTAGCGACGATATCATTCTTTTGATATTAAAATAATATATAATTGGATGGTATATCATATATAAAGAATCATTATCATGTTATATTTATTATTTACATGAGTTACACATCATTATTATACCCATCCAAATAATAATTTATTGAATAACAATTAAACCACGACGTGGAGACGGTAAGCCGTACGTACGCACGTATGGTGACATGTTATTCAATGGATAGATAGAATAATGAATATGGTTATACCATATTTATAATAACATCACAGTATATATAATATAATGGAGTTATTATTTTAGAATGGTAATAACAAAGAAGGAAGAAGTTGAAGAAGAAAGGAACTTGGAAAAGGGTGGTGAAATCATTACCTCTTCTTCGGGTTCTTCCATTTGATTTGATCAAAAGGGCTCTTAGGTTGGCTTTATGACTAAAGTAATGCCTCTAGGATGAAGTTAGGGAAGTTGATAGAGTATTTGGGCAGAGTTTTTCCGAACCAAAAGGCTTTGAAGGTGTGAGTTAATGAGAAGTAAGAGTGCCCTTTTATAACAGGGGTGAGGGGAACCTTTGGGAAAGCTAGAAATATTATTTTATAATAAATTCATATTCGGTTTCTAATGGTTCTAAAGTGGATTAATTACAGGTTAAGGTGAGGATAGGACTAAAACCACTCAACCAATATAATTTAGGAAGGTTTGGGTTACTATATTAACCTTATCTTCTAGTTTTAACTCTTAGTTAATTAGTTTGACACTTAACATGCCACTTTGTATTTTTATTTTATATAGTAAATAAACATACTATATACCTACAAGATACCCCAAAGTGGTCAATTAATCATACAAATATCATTATATAAGTCTCTTGGCAGAACCATAGATTTTAAGTGATTTAATATCAATTAATAAAATAATATTTGTTTTAAAAACTCTTTTATGTCAATTTTGACACTATTCAATAAATGATTTTTGCGAAAATCATAACAGAATTATTACTTAGGAAAAAGTCAATTAAATCAATCCTAATATATCATATTATACTATAAAATTAGTTCAATTCATTAAAAGTCTCAAATTATCTTTATTTGGGTATTTATAATATCAATGATTTTAATTTTTAACTATTATTGTAATTACTGCATCATCATTGTGTCATAAATAAATTAACTTATTTAATGTCTAAAAATTATAAATAAAATATAATTATGTAGGAAATATTTTTAGATTTATAATGAATATTTATAGTCTAAAATCCAACATATATAACCCTATGTAAAAATTGTATTTCGAAAAGATATATGCTTGTGTCATTTTTGTATTCATTTTAACTTAATTAAAATAAAGTGTCCCTATCACTTACAAGTGGCACTATGGGGTCCCAAAATTGACCCAAAGATGACCATGGTCGAACATGTATCAACCAATAAGGTTATGACACGTTTTAGGGTAATTATTTATTATTAGAATATTATTTTTTAAACCTTATTTACCGGATTTACCCTTTAACCATGGTAAATAAAATATTTACCGAAGTAATTATTCAATATGTCTAAAAATAAAAGTTACCTATTTACACAATTTGAACATCCTGATTCCAAATATGGAATCCATTTTTCCAAATTCAAAACACAGAAGTGGAAGAAATTAATTTAAAATTAATTCCCGCTGTCAAAACAAAATGCGTGTTTTTAAGATATAATAACTGTCGAAATATTGATACTTGTTTACGTTCGGTTTAATTGTGAAATTATGTCCAATGACCAACAATGTATTAAATGGTAAAAATATATTCTAAATATACTTTAAAACCACTCAAATTAAAAATTTATCACTATTAAATATTTTTGAATAAAAAAGTTGTTTTTAATTAAAATTTAGTAATTTTTACTATTCATCAAAATATGAAAATTAACCGAAAAGTACCAAAACATTACCTTTGGCTAAATTAGATACTCCGAATCCAAAAATGAAGTCCATTTTGGGAGATTATATTTCTAAAATTATAAAAATTAGGCATTAATATTCATATCGGCTAGTTTGATCGGTTGTGCTGTGTGTTAGAACTCGATGTTGCGTACAACACACGCTATTGAATTATTAAAAGTGAAGCGTACCATAGAATCTTGTGGTGTTACATCACCAAATTATAGAATCATGTCAAATATAATAGTCATAATTCTAAAAACAACAATTTCCATTTGAGGCAATCTGTCTTTTTCTAGTAAGTTGATTAGTTATTCCCATGAAAAACTCATTTCAAAATTCCAATACCTTATTATCCTTTTCTATTGATTATAAGTAATAAGATATAATTGAAATTTTTTCTCATAAATATTTGTGACATCCTAGAACGTGGTCCCTCTCAACAATGCATCGAACCAGGTTGGTCACGTGGTCTCCTGAGCAGCTCTCCAAATTCCATTGGTTTCGTAACAGAAGTGAGGGCCTATGGTGAGACAGTGGGGAGAATATTCAATATTAGTTTAGTAAAATAGTGGATATATAACAACATATATGTAAATGAATCAGTAAAACCATCATAAAAAGGAAAATAATGAATACAATATTATATATATAATACCAGATGTGATCTCATATCGAGATGATTATGAAATATGTCAGGTCTATATAAATTAGTCAATAAATGTATATTATTATTTAATACAATACATGTATACAAATACCAAAATAAATCTTTCCCAACTAGTATCATGATCCTTAGCATGGTCATGTGGTCCCCATCTCCTATACATGGTATTATGTCAAGCATCAAAATGCAAGAACATTTACCAGTCCCTACTAGCATCCATATAATATATCTGGCTCCCCAATGATGGCCCAAATAGAGTGTTAAGTAATATCCAAGTAAATAAACACTGAAGGTGTCTATAAAAAATCCTAGGTATGTAATATATGATAATGAATGATGAAAAATATAATAGTTATGGAAGTAATGAATTTACGGTTTCCAAGGAAAACACATCAAAAAAAGTAATATTGTAGAGCCATACAAGGGTCCTTGAGAAACATGTTTCATGTTCCTATAGTATTATAGCAGAAAAGAATAAGGATGAAAACACCACAACCTCACTGTACACACAAAATATCATATCTACCATGGACACACCATAAAACATGAATCTCATAACAACCACAATAAAGCTATATAATTAAAACAATCATTTCAACCACGACTTATCCATATAAACTATATTTTCAAACCCCTTAGGGTTGGATCAAAGGTATATTTAATGAAGGAATCCTCTTTAAGAACTATGATCATATTGATGAATACTCGGTTAGTCTTGAATTGGGGTCTAAAGATAATTTATATTGACCATATCCTATTTGAGCCCAATAAAACTACATTCAAGGGGGATATAGGCCCAATGAATCAAATAACTTCAAGACCCAAGGAGTGATCTCATACTAGTAATCCACTACCATATTCAGGACCAATTTGAGAAACATCTATGGACTTTAATGGATTAATAATCCATGGTATTCCAATATAATAATCCACTAAAATTTAAATTCATCACTTCATTGCACTCATCCTTCATGAAAAATCCATGACATTTCATAATAAAGTAAAAATTAATATGTATTCTCATTTAATGAGTTTACCCACTCAATTCAACAATTTCTATAATATACATTAATTAAATTAAATCAAAAAACATTATATTACCATGTGGAAATGTAGGAAAATAATATTTAATTGTTCCAATTCAATTCAAATCATTTTTTAGATGGATTCCCCTAACTCGGAAAGTCATAACATAGACCACATTTATAGAATAATATTAGTCAGTGTCAAAGGAACACCCAATGGGTGAACTAGGTTGGAGGAAAAACCAATGAAAATAGTCAATGAACAATTGGTCATCCCTAACATGTGTCATTTTTTTAAATTAAATAAAACAATTCCTTTTTGGGGGAAAATCATAATTTATAGAGGGAAGAACAATAAAAAATGGATATATAAATCATCACAAAATTAGGGAAAATCATAGTAGTAGAGCGAAGAATATATGCCAAATTATTGGACATCCTAAACTGGTCTCATTATCTTCAACTCAAATTAGAATCCAAATGAAGAATCGATGATGAACATATAATTATTGAATTTTACATTTCCCTTAAATAATGCCATCGATCCAAATATAAAGAATAAATGAAAAGAATTAAATGACTACTCATCAGAGTAGGTCCAAAGAGATTATATCCACTCGAATCCGATATTGAATGGATTAATCGATGAAAATTCTATAATTTTTCTCATTGAGGAGCTTCCAATGACAGGTTACTATCAATAGGTATTGAAATGAAACATTTATTATATTAAAAATAAATTAATGACAAATTTGGTGTTTTTTCTCAAAATATAGGGCCATGTGGCTGTTCCACATGGTCGGACAACCCACATGAAAAACTTACTCCCTCTATTATGCTAAGGGGGAATCAGTATAGTCAATACGTGTGATGTGACTAACCATTCACAAAAAATTCATGTATGTTCTCCTAAAAATTATAGGTTCTCTTGCAAGGGTGTGTTCATCAATCTGTATTGTTTCCTCAAACCGACCAGGATCCTGCACCCACAATCCAACTCCACACATTTTCATTAAAATGAGTGTCTTGGGTCCCACAGTTTCCCCTGACCATGCGTCCCACCTATTTTTCTCCTGGAGTTGGGATCTGGGATATGAATATGCCCCAGACACCCAGGAAACGCCAATGAACTGAAAGGGAATTCACATAGCCCATAAATATTAATTAAAAACGAATGATAAGCAATATTTATATGGTAAAAAAAATGGTGTCTTACACATTACACCAAAGATGATCATCGTTTCATTATTTATCCATCCATGTTGGGGATCAGAAAAGGTAAGTTCAAGTACAATATTTTTAATAACATATCAATCGGTTGTTCAAGAATAACTCAACATAGATGTAGGATCATCAAACCACAATAATATTTAACTTTGTATATGTGAAAAAGATATAGGAGAAGTGAGAATAGTAATGTGTATGTTCACTCGGGTAAGTATACACATATCCCATACATGGTAGTGGAATTATAAATATATCCATCATGGATGAACCTAGATAGTCCATGCATTTAATCATGAATTATATGACATGATAAAGTTCATTTTCACCTCATGAATCACATGCATGAATACATGAACCCTCAAATGTTACATCAAATGTAATTTTTATTTAACAATAGTATATGTGAATAATTAAAATGAATGGTTACTAATATCATTTTTCCTTCATTTCTGTAATATGATGTAGTGAAAATAATTGACTAAAATATCTCACATCACACTATATAAAATATCTCCCAACCAGACATGATGATTTGGAATTTTAGTGGGATTAAATTATATTTAATTCATTATGATGTTATGTATTAAAATGTTATGACATATATTAGATGTGTCAGAAATCAATGATGGTATTTAGGGAATATATATCCTTCAATATAGTAGTAAAGAAATTAACCAACTTAAATATGATTCTGTTATCCCAATGAAATTATTATTTTACTAATTTCCTGTTTTCTTAATCCTATGATTAATTTCACTACTCTATGATTAGAAACCACCCAAATAGTTTTTTACCCATAAATATCAATCACACACAGGATTGGAATTTATAGTATCCCTCTAAATAATTTTTCTGTCACACAAAATCACTTTAAGTTTCATTGATCATTGTACTCTCCTACGAGTATGGATATTCATATATTTAGATAAGAAATAATTCATGATTATATAACTAAAACCCTATTAGTTATCAAACATATTGTCCATTCATGATAAAAACAGAAAAATAATGATATTTTTTTATTTCCTTTAACATGATACATATAATACAATTTTATCTATGAACCTAGACATACCATCAATAAACATAGGTCATGGTTCATTATTCATGCTATCAATGATTTTCAATGTAATTATCTAAAAACAAAAGTCTATCCTAGAATAATTAATTTTTTATACCCTAATATAAAAATTCTCATACCCCCATCAATAAAAATAAACTGATATAGATTCCAATACGTTCTAGATTCAATCACCCGTAAGACACACTCATTATACAAAAAGAAATTCATCACAACATCATAACTCTAGGTTTTACAACCATCGTAATTTTTCATAAGACTACTGAATAATTTTATCATTAATACAAATCCCTTACACAAGAGTGTAGATAAATAATTCATAGAATCAGTGTCCGCTATCACAATAAAAAAAGAGTCAAATTTTATCATTCTATAGACTATATATAGTCTCAATAGCTTCTCACCATATCAGTATAACCAAATTCATTGAAATTGATAGTCTCTCTAGATTCATCATTATTTAAACTGATCCAATTAGGGTTCTAAAATTCCACTGAATTCATCAGTTTTCACATTGCAACTCACCCTCATAGTGTATCCGCAATTCATAGTCACATGAGTTATCTATAAAATCTTAAATATATTTATTTTGGCATCATTTTTATTTGAAATTGTATTATAAGTATCATATTTCCCAAAAATTTATACCTTTTTCTACTAGTTAATAAATTTCAATTTATATATTCCCATTACTAGGGTAACCTTTATTCTAACTTATTCATTATAGGACATCAATGTGCTAACACCATTATCTATTACTTTTTCCTGAATATGACTATAACACCCTTTTAATGGACATAACTTATGTTACATGGGTTTTTAATATAGGAGTACTTGTAGCAATTTTTCAACTAGATAAATAATGAAAAGAAAATGTTTTTTAATTGGGAATTGAAGTGAATATGTTATGAGATATTTTTTTAATTTTTTTTATCAACACATTGAAACGATTAATATCACTTGAATCAAATACAAACTCGTATGAATTAATATGTATTCAAATGATATGAAAACCATTTAAAATAATGAAAAGGTTTTCAATAATATTACGGTTAATGTGAAAATATTGAAAGTATTTGATAAAAAATATTTTATATCACAATTATTTGCCAGTGTTCATGCAATGGTTTTATTCCAAATTTTCATGATCTCTGAGCTCATTCTTATGACATGAAGATCATGTTTGATTGGGTTTTCAGAGTAATGGGGCATTCTTATTATTTGGTGCTGGAGATAAAGGTGAACAATGAGTTAATGAAATTTTGTCATGAATATATTAATCATAAATCAATATACAATACGATCTATATAGTTTTCCTTGAATAAAAATATATTCTGATTGGAAAATTTTATTTTCAATGTGAATAAGTTATTATAACATGAAGAATCATGATCACCCAGGAAAATTCTGAACAAGGTATTTTTCTTTATTTTATTGATTGTTTAAGTGGTTACACAGAAATATATTTTTATCCCATCACAATTAAACTATGTTTATAATTTGTGAAATAAAAAATTCTAGGAACTATATTATCACACTATATTGTACCTCGTTGCACCATAAAAACCCTGATTTCATCTTAAATTTCATTGCCATTATTTGATCAATAGTAATGTAATAAATTTTGTGAATTCATTAATGTGGATTTAAATGATATATATGATTAACTCAAAACAATTTTGTAATGTCCATTAAAAATATCAAGTTTGAATAACATGTCCAGATTGATCTTATAGTGCGAGTAATTTGAATAAGTGTTTGGATTATGAATTTGAATGTAAAATTATAAATACTATTATATTTCGAATCGAGTATGTTTCACATGTTTTTTAGACATAATTACAAATATGCTTCATTAATGTTGGAGTTATCAATAAATGATGTAAAATAAAAATACAAAAATAGAGATAAGAGTCGATTAGATGAACTATCCTTTATGATGTCTTAATGTTTTAATAATTGGGTCTGAAGTTATTTTGTTATCTGAAGGAAAATGGATAATGATAGGTTATGTGGTGTGGTGTTGTGAGATGATACAAATTAAACAAAGATTCAGATATTTGCCTTGTTTTTTAATTACTTATTAATAATGTGAATATATTTTTTGGTTTCCAATGATTGTGATTATGCACTATTTGTTGACAAGAAAATTTTTTATGAAAAGGTGGTATGATGGAAAATATATTCTTACATGTTTATTATTTTATTATAGGTTGAATATTCATCTTGTAATATTATAAAAAGATCATTATTTAGATGTTTTGAAAAATGATCAAATTTTTTTAAATAAATTATATGTTTTAATACACCATTTTTGGATGAGCTATGAAATTTTTAAAAAAGAATATTTTTACTTTATTCATGTTTGTTTTTCAAATTAGGACTCAGAATGAGGTTTTGTGACTATCAAAACCTATAAAAAGTATTATTAATGATTATCTAAATATTCTTAGGTGAAAAAATTGTTAATATTGTAATCATAGAAGGTCTGAAGAGTTTGATATTCTACGATAAACAATAGAAGAGTATACCTTGAGAGAATTAGTATTCATAGAATGCAATTGTTTTATGGATTTTTAGGGAATGAAAATAGTTAGTCAAATTATGGGGCCCTAGTTTACTATTTTATGGTGTGAATTAACATTTCAATATATGAAAAGTGGTTTAAAGTTGTCTAAATAATAAAAAGGGTCCAACCCACACTCTTTTTTATTAAAAAATACATGGAGGGTGGCCATTATATATGGACATCCCACACATCATCGTTTCTCATCCCCCATTGATCTGTAGAATGTTTTTCCATATTTTGATGTAGTTGTATATGATTTTCATATACCCCATCCTTTCATATTGTGTTTCCTTCTCTACCACTATTTTTTTCAGTTTCCCAGTTTAGTATTTCATTTTTTACCACTGATGAATATTTGATTTAGTCAATCTAGTTTGTCAATTTTATAAGATTACATTAATGGGAAAGGAAAATGATGTTTTTATGACTCTATGCATCATTTTGGTTTAGCTATATAATGCATATGTTTAATTTTGGGGTTTTCTTTAATTTTTTATTTTTCCATAAAATCAATGATACTTGTTTACTATTTATTCTAGAATTAGTTTGAATGTTCACCTAGGGGAGTTTTTAATTTTTTGGTTTTAGTTTCGGTGAGTAAGGTGTGATTGATGTGTTTTATGAGTTTATTCACGTTTTAACAAATTAAAAAATTTATTTTAATTTTTTATAATATTTTATTTGGGGACTCATGGTGCACGATAGGTCATCAATGGAATGGAATATGGATCTTAGATCTATACAAGAAATTGTATATATTTTTTTAATGTTTTTGAACTACAACTAAAAAATATAAATGACTTGATTATGTTAGTTCATTTCCTAATCATTGTCATTTTATATTTTAATTTATTTGTTAAACATGTGATATGTTTTTCCCAAATTTAAGGATAGATGTTTTAAAATTAATTTTTTAAAATTTCAATGAAATATCTATAGAAAAAACCGAGCTTCATGGACTATGATATACAATTGTTCACTAGTTAATTTTCCTCAACCTATTATGGTTGAGTCATTGATTATACTTATATACCTTGAGATACAAGATCCATGACATATTTAACTAAAATTATATAAATAATGTGAAACGAAGGAAAATTAGAGTCCGTAGTTTTTGGTTCCCTTATATACCTTTGTGTATAGGTGGGTGATGATTATAAATGAATGATAAAGCTCCCATTTTCAAGAATTATATTCTATAATTCAATTTTTTAATCCATCCATATTGTTATTTTATTGTAAATTGAAACATATTTAGGTTTTACTGGTTTTATGAGATTAAATTTAAAAAATTCTCAATTATAAAAATTTAAATATATTCAATATCTTTTGTATTTCGAGCATATCGATTTCAATATTGATTGAAATTCTGTGATTTTTTTCTTGGATACCCATGGACGTTAGATGTATGTTTTTCAACTAATCTAAGTCTTGATTTTGGTATATGGTGGCACAAATAAATCATTATTTGTGGAAATATGTTATATACAATAGTTTGGACCCCACCACTTAATTGAGGTATAACTTCGGATTAACATATCCAAATTCATTTATTCAAGATGTATTTGAAATAGAAATCAATTTTCCATATCCGTGACTACATTAAATTCACAATATTCTAATTACAGAATTCCTTTAACTGATGAAACATGTTGTGACGAAACATCTCACTAGGTTGAAATGCTTACCTTCAATAAATGATTGATACCATCTGAGCCACCCATCCATAATGTATAATATTTTCTGTAGGGATGAAAATGTAGTTATGAGTGAAATTGGAAAATTAAAAATCTCATAGTAAAATTTTATAAACTCCTTATCTATGTTGTTAATGATGATTAAATTTTGACTATGAACTATATAGATATTATTATACATCATTCATAATGAAACCAGTTTCAAATTTTCCCATTTAATTAGAAATCCATGCAGAGACATCTGGAAGATAATTTTTTTGGATAATTCATTCACCCCATATCCCAAAAAAATTTTATTTTCACCCCTTCTAAATGGATTAACACTTTTATGTTTCCATTTATTATTGTTTTTAGTTTATTTCCATTGTAAAAGTATTGTAAATTTTTAATATATTTTTCTAATATTCTTAATCTCATTCTCATTTTTTTATCTTTTGATTTTCCTATCCATTTTCCCCCGTTACGATCTCTTATACTAATGATCATGAATATATAACTTGTAGAAGATCCCAAGGGATCAATACAGGGTTGAACCCTAGTCATTTTATATTCAGGTTTATTATTTCTTAAATTATTTGATTTTGGTAACAGGTGATCTTATTGTGTAAGGTGCCATTGTGTTTCCACATTCTATAAGAGCCTTATATTTGTCTTGTATAATATTTTCCCACATTTGAGGAGGTGGATGTGTGATTTATTAGTGATTGTTGAGTGCACTATATATTCATAACCACATATAATAGTGGATATTATGTCATATAATGGAGTGTGTTTATTAAATAAATTTGAATCTAATAATGAAACGATGAATGTTATATCTGGGTGATTCTCATTAGATTATCTCATTTATTTATAACATATTTTTTATGCATTCATTCGTTCTTCATTATTCATTACATGTTTATATTTATTTATATTTAATTCACATTTCGAAAACCTCAATTTATTTTAGTTTAATATTATAAATAAAATATATATATGTCGTAATTAGAATTAGTGATTTGTTGACCAAAAAAGATCCTCAAGATAATGACCTAGGCTTTCCCTTGTGCTGTACATAGTTATAAATATTTTTCTGAGTGCACACGAAAATGATTCCTAAATGGAATACTTATAGATTGGCCAGGTGGGGACCCCAAGTGGATCTTTTTCCTTCCAGATAGTTGAGTTGAGCATGGTGTGTTTTTCCTCCCCCATATAGTTTTTATTACATCTTTTGGGAATCCGATGGATTTTTATTAATGGGTTAGGATTTTCAACCAACTAGTTGATTACATAGGTCTTGGTATGGGAATTATCATGTAACCAAGGAGTGATTCCTCTATGGAGAGTCTTTCATGGCTAGTGATGCCATGTATTTATAATGATTATTCTAATGTATTTATTACCCCAACATGAAAAGTGTTTACCCAAATGATTAGTGTATACTAGAGTAACCAATAAAAGGGCATCCAAGTAATGATATTACGAAAGGGATTCTATTAGGACTCAATTAGAGATGGTGAACATATTTAGGGTTTTTATGTAAATATGAAATGATGATGTTGGGTGTCACTATTGAACAAAATTCAATGATTTAACATATCACCTATAATATCTATGATCATTATCCTTGTCCATATTAGTGATTCGTGATTACTCAGATATCCTAGGATCATCGAAATAGGGGTCAAGAGTATTACATGGTAACTTGAACTATCTAGGGGCATCCCCTTTGGTGTTAGTGATGATTCAATATTAGTGTTAACTTAATTGGAATACTACATAAAGATCAGTTTGAAGATCGATGACTGTGAAATTGTCATGATTAACTTCTGGTGTTAAATGATTATTCCTGATGACTATTGTTTTCCTTGGATTGACTCCAAACAATTTAATAAGATTCTTAATGGTTATAAAATGCTCAACATTTACTCTTATGGATTGGTGATGATGTATAATGACTACTGACCAACTAATATTACATCCTTGGGATCAACATGTACCTTGATACTAACTGGATGTCATGGATACTTCCGTTATAACGACCCACACTTTACATACATTGTTAATACTTCAAAATTGAAGCACACTTATTACAACATATGACAAAACCACAAAGGACAGTATAGGTATAGTGTCTTTAGAAATTGGGAAACATAAACCACTGGTTCATAAATCTTCTACAGTGTCTCCCATTTATTTAATCATATCTAGGGTCCCTTTTAGCATATTCTACTTAATATCCATCTTCCTGACCTGGGGAAAAGAAAACATAAAAGGGTGAGCTCAAATGCTCAGCAAGGGAAAATAAAGGAAATAAAAATCATATCATATCTTTTTGAAAATCAAAACCTGCAAAAGAGATAATAATATCTTAACATGGAATAAATCATAGAAGTGAAAATGAAATCCCCATAATCATAACATAACACTTGAAACTTTGTGGCATGCACACATAATCATGGAAAATCATTTCTTGTTAGTCATGACTAATTGCCAAGACTATCTTAGTGGACAAAGTCCCTTTCTGAACCGAGTTCACTCCTCGTTTCAGTCCTGTATCACTGAACCGAAATAACCTTCCGTTCCAGCCATGTCTATCTCAAGAGATATAAAATCTTTACCCAATGCATTGGAGGGAGATATAGGTCCCACCCATCTTATAATGAATCCTTTCTTATGTGTGCCACATAATCATAAAACATACATCATCGCATAACACATGTAACAAAAATGGGATTCTTGAAACATCATGACATCATAAATCAATTCATATAAGATAATGGAATTCATAAAAATAATTCCATCACAAAATGATCAAATTAATGTAATAATAGGGATAAAAACAGAACCCTTTATTATCTTAGATGAAAAATAATTTTGATAAAACACTTGAACTTCATTCTTGAGGAAAATATCCTTTCTTCTTCAAAAACATTTTTCCTTTCATAACATGTCATACGACTTTAATATAAAAGAAGTTGATTAAAAATAAACTTGAAAACTTGTAAAGGAAGCTTCTTGGAAATAATGTTTTAAAAATCCATTCATGCCGTATAAGTTAAAAAAAACATTCTTCGTACTTTTGTCGGAAAAGTCAAAAAGTACCTCGTACGACAAAAGATTCCTTTCATACATATTACTAAAAACTCACCGAAGGGTGAAAATGGATTTAAACAATTGTAGGTGGATGGAAATAATATTACATTTTGATGAAACATGGATGTGGAGGATAAAATACACCCCAGTAAATATATATGAATAAACAATCTCGGATAAAAATGAGATTGTGATATTTCCCTTACCTTAGGTCCGATTTGCTTTGTACGTGTCTGAAGCTCCTGTATAATGGTTTAAATAATGTTATTGACATATTCCAAAATCATACATATTGATATGATATCATATATGGTCTTATTATTAGCTTCTTGTTAGTAATATTTCATTGTTACTTGTTACTCGGGTCTTTATAACTTTTTGTTCTTATGCGTGTTTTGTCGAATAAATTCTTATTATTATCTTTAGGTTATAGATAATTCATTTACAGAATGGTATTAGTGTAGTATATACCATATTCATTCATTCAATTCATTTATATGATCATTATGAAATGAAGATCATGTAGAACGAGTCGCATCACATCGTGGAGACGGTATTCCGTACGTACGCACGAGTGATGATATCGTTCCTATGATCGTGGAATTGTATTGGAGTATATATATATTTTTTCAGTATCAATATTACTTTATAATAATCATATATAGTTACTCATTACACCATTATACCCATCCTTGTATGGTGATGGTGGAAAATAGATTACACCACGGCGTGGAGACGGTATTCCGTACGTACGCACGCGCGGTGATTTCATTTTTCCGTAGGATGGATAGAAGGTGAATTAGGGTTGTTTCATATTTATAATAACATATCAGTATGTAAGTAATACTTATGTTATTACTTTATCATGAAACAACTAAAGAAGAAGAAGTTGAAGAAGAAAGAAATTGAAAAGATCGGTAATGGATATTACCTCTTCTTTGGAACGCCTCTTTGAATCCTCCACTTAAAGAACTAAGATTGGTCTTTGGAGAAGACCAGGACCTCTAGGATTATTCTAGGGAAGTGAAGAGGAGAAAATGGCAGGGGTTGTCCGAGATTGAGTGCTCAAATTGGTGTGAGGAGGAGGGGTAGGAGGTGCCCTTTTATAAGGGAGGAGAGGGGCAACTTAGGAATATCTCAAAATATTATTTTATATTAAAGTCAAAATCGGTTTATAATGGTTCCAAAGGGTCTTATTTAGAAGCTAAAGTGGGGATGGGTCGAAATCCTATCAACCAATAGGATTTAGACAAGTTTAGGGTATTATTTTAACCTTATCAATTAGATTTAACTCTAAGTTAATTAATTTAACTTTTACTGTGTCTTTTTGTTTTCTTTCACTATATGGTTAATACACTTACTATAACATGCCAAAAGAACAACAAATTGTTTATTATTAATATATATATCCTTATCTAAGTCATTTGGCCGAACCTTAGAGTTTTAGGAATAAAATAACAATTAATAATATAATATTTGATTTAAAAACTATTTTGTGTCAATTTTGACACTATTTGATATATGATTTTTGTGAAAGTCATAAAAGAATTATATGTTCGAACCAAGTTGATTAAATCAACACTAATATATCATAGTAACCTATAAAATTAGTGGAATTCATAAAAAGTCTTAAATTACATTTATTTTGGTATTTATATTATCGATTATGTCAATATTTCATTAATAAGATAATTACTGCATCATCTTTGTGTCATAAATAAATTAAATTAGTTGATGTCTAAAAATTACAAATAAAATACCATCATGTAGTAAATCTTTTTAGCTTTCTAATTAATATTTATAGTCGAATTTATCATATGTATAACCCCATATTAAAAATGATTTACTTATTAAACTTTGATTTTAACTATTTTAACCCTTCTTTAAATAAATTAATAATAAATGTCCTAATCTAATCCAAGTGGGCCTAAATGGTCATATTTTGTTCCTAAGTTTGTTTTTGGTCGAATTACACTTGTCCAATATAATTAGGACATGTGTTAGGGTAATATTAATATCATATTTACCCTTAGTTACCCTATTTACTATTAACCGCAGTAAAAAAAAAGTAAAAAGTTACTATTCACCAAAAATTATTTTTATCTCATTGAACCACATTTTACTTACTGATATCAACCGTGTCTGTCGGATTTTCGAAATTCCATTCACAGAAGCGGTAAAATTAAGTTTTATGCAAAATTCAGTTTTTAACCTACCACTTAGTGGTTTCACTATTCATCAAAAATTGAAAGTTTTCAGAAAAATACCAAAATTTAGCCCTAGGCTAATTTCGATATTATGAGTCCAAAAATGAAGTCCATTTTGAAAAATAAAATTTATAAAATTTCGAAAAGTGGTTATTACTATTCATAACGGCTAGTTTTAATAGCATATTGTTGTTTAGTGAAACTCGGTATTGCGTACGACGCAAGCTATCGAGGAAGGTCGCGATTGCGTGTAAAGCAAGCCAAGAAAGTGTTGTGTAGAAAAAGATTCCTTTGATGATTTATATAACATAAAAGTCTCGGGTGTTACATTCTACCCCCCTTAAAAAGAATTTCGCCCTCGAAATTCGTCACTTTGTAACAAAAAGATGAGGATAATTCTCCCTCATCATATCCTCAAGCTCCCATGTAGATTCTTCAAGTTGGTGGTTCCTCCATAAAACTTTCACCAAGCGAGTGGTCTTGTTTCATAGGACTTTTTCGCTACGATCCAGAATCTCTATCGGCTGTTCTTCATAAGAAAGATCTTGCTCCAGCGGTACAACTTCTGAGCTGAGTACATGTGAAGGATCTGGTATGTACTTTCTCAGGAGAGATACATGGAACACATCGTGAACTTGAGAGAGATTCGGTGGAAGCGCCAATCGGTAAGCTACCTTCCCAACACGATCCAGTATTTCGAAAGGACCGATATATCTAGGGCTCAACTTCCCCTTCTTTCCAAATCTCATAACCCTCTTCCAGGGAGATATTCGTAAGAACACTTTATCACCCACTTCAAACTCTTGGTCTTTTCTTCGGTTGTCGGCATAACTTTTCTGTCGACTCTGAGCTGCTCTTATGTGTTGTTGAATAGATCTGACCTTTTTTTCCATTTCATCAACGAGATCAGGTCCTAATAGCTTTCTTTCCCCAACTTCATCCCAGCAAGTTGGAGTCCTGCATTTTTTTCCATAGAGAGCTTCATAAGGAGCCATCTGAATACTGGAGTGAAAGCTATTATTATAAGAAAATTCTACCAAAGGTAGGTGTTGATACCAACCTCCTTTGAAATCCATAGAGCAAGCTCTCAACATATCTTCTAGGGTTTGAATTGTTCTCGCAGACTGACCGTCTGTCTGGGGATGATAAGCAGTGCTGAAACTCAACTCTGTATCCAGAGTATGCTGAAGACTTCGCCAGAACTTCGAGGTAAATCTCGGATCCCGATCAGATATAATAGAAAGTGGTACTCCATGTAATCTTACCACTTCCTTTACATATATCCTGGCAATCTGATCTAGATAGAAATCCTCTCTAATAGGAATGAAGTGTGCAGACTTTGTAAGACGATCAACTATGACCCAGATAGCATTATTGCCTTTGGATGTTTTAGGAAGTCCTGTGACAAAGTCCATAGTGATGTTTTCCCATTTCCATTCGGGTATGGGTAATGGTTGTAACATCCCCTTAGACTTCTGTCTCTCAGCTTTAACTTGTTGACAAACCAAGCATCGAGGGACATATTCAGCAACATCTCATTTCATGCCATCCCACCAGAAGTACTCTTTCAGGTCCCTATACATCTTCATGCTTCCAGGATGAATAGAGAATGATGAACTATGAGCCTCATCCAGAAGCTCATTCTTTAATTCAGGTATGGGAGGAACGAAAACCCGATTCCTGAACTTTATTATCCCATCACAATCAAGGTTGAATTCAGGAACATTTCTCACCTTCTTTTGTAACTCGACATCTTCTTTTTGTGCCTCTTTAATCTTCACATGTATAGATGGTTGAACATTTATCTGAGAAAGATAAGATTTTCCCCTTCCATTATAATTACAAGATCCATCCTTTGTAAATCCATAAATATTGGATCTTTTTTTATCCTCATCATGGATAAACTAGCATGGTCTTGTCGACTTAATGCATCTGCCACCTTGTTTGCTTTCCCAGGGTGGTAATGGATTGAGCAGTCATAATCCTTAATCAGCTCCAACCGTCTTCTTTGACGCATATTCAACTCCTTTTGTGTGAAAATATACTTTAAACTGTTATGATCAGTATAAATATCACACCTTTCACCATAAAGGTAATGCCTCCAAATCTTTAATGCAAAGATTACCACAGCCAACTCCAAATCATGTGTTGGGTAATTTTGCTCATGGATTTTCAACTGTCGTGAGGCATAAGATATCACCATATCATTTTGCATAAGAACACACCCCAATCCCTTCATGGATGCATCACTGTAGATCACAAACCTTTCTCCACTACAAGGCAGTGTGAGCACAGGTGCACTGGATAACCTTCTTTTCAATTCCTTGAAATTGTCTTCACATTCCTCTGTCCAGACAAACTTAACTCCTTTCCGGGTCAACTTGGTGATTGGATTAGATAATCGTGAAAAATCTTTTACAAAACGTCGATAATATCCAGCCAAACCAAGAAAACTTCGGATCTCAGTTACTGTTGTTGGTCTTGACCATCTTTCGATAACCTCTATTTTTGCTGGATCCACATATATCCCCTCTTTTGAGATTATATGACCCAAAAATGCACCTTTTTGAAGCCAAAATTCACACTTGGTAAATTTGGCATAAAGATTCTCCATTCTCAGGGTCTTCAATATAATTCTCAAGTGATATTCATGCTCTTCCTTGCTCTTTGAATAGACAAGAATATCGTCTATAAAGACTACCACAAATTGATCAAGATAGTCTCTAAAGACTCTATTCATTAGATCCATGAAGATAGGAGGGGCATTAGTAAGACCAAATGGCATCACTATAAATTCATAGTGTCCATACCTTGTACGGAAAGCCATCTTTGGTATATCCTCCCTTTTGACCCTTAATTGATGATACCCTGAACGAAGATCAATCTTGGAAATGTATTGAGCTCCGCGTAGTTGGTCAAATAAGTCATCAATGCGTGGGAGAGGATATTTGTTCTTGATAGTGATCTTGTTAAGTTCTCGATAATCAATGCAGAGTCTCATTGATCCATCTTTCTTCTTAACAAATAGAACATGTGCTCCCCAAGGTGACGCACTAGGGCGTATGAATCCCTTATCAAGATTCTCTTGGAGTTGCTTCTTCAATTCCTGCAACTCAATTGGGGCCATTCTATAAGGTGTCTTTGAAATAGGCAAAGCACCCGGTACAAGTTCTATTGAAAACTCAACTTCACGATTTGGTGGAAGACCCGGAAATTCCTCCGGAAATACATCATCAAACTCCCGTACAATGGGCATATTCTTAATCGTGAGTTTCTCACCAACCATTTGAGATAAATAACCTTCATTTAGTGGAATCAATACCCATAATATGGAAGAAATTTCCACTGGAAGGTTATGTTCATCCTTGCATTGATAGACGATCGTAGATTGATCTGGAATATGAAATGTGACTTCCCTTCTTTGGCAATTGATATGAGCTCCATGTAGAGAAAGCCAATCCATGCCAAGAATCACATCAAATTCCACTAAAGGAAGGATCACAAGATTTGCAGGAATCACTTTCCCACAAACTTCGATCGGAGAAGAATTATAAACTTTTGATGTGATTGATGTGCCATTAGGTGTGTCATAGCTAACTCATCATCTAATTGTTGAGGTAATACGGTGATACCCTTAGAAAAGTCCTCAGAAATAAAAGAGTGGGTGGATCCAGAATCAAATAAAACATTTGCTACTTTAGAGTGGATGGTAAGTGTACCTTTCACCACATCGTTATCGTACTCCACATCGCTGATAGAAATTGCATGTGACTTTCCTTTGTCTTTAGCCTTAAGAGTTTGTTGACATCGACCATCATCATCAACCCTTGGATTTGGGCATTGATTGGCATAATGCCCCATCTCCTTGCACATGAAACATTGAAGTGTAGTAGGTTCATTCTGTGTATCCCTTCCTTTGTTTGCATCATTAGACATCTTCTTCCCATTATCACGGCATTCAAATGCCCGATGACCTTCCTTTCCACATTTAAAACATTTACTTGTCCCTTTAAGACAACTACCTCCATGTTTCTTTCCACACCTTGAGCATAAGGAAAAGCTCATCTTCTTTTCCATGTGCTCTTTAGATTTTTCTTTGAATTCCATCTTCCTCTTCTTATCAAACCCATGTGACTGATGGGTTACTCCAATCTCCATCTCGACTTTGAGAGCACATAGAACGATTTCCTCATAGCTATTGAAGTCCCTTATGGCTAACGCCCTTCGAAGACTTGGTTTTAAGCCACTAAAGAATCGATCGATCTTACTCTCAGGTTGGATAATAATACCAGAAGCGTACCTTGCAAGTCTTGTAAAATTTTCTTCATAGGTACCAACAGATTCATCATCCCTTTTCTTCAGTTCAAGAAACTCTTTCTCCATATTTGTTCGGAGAATAACAGGGAAGTACTTATTGAAAAATAAGTTCTTGAACTCGTCCCATTCCATAGACTCAATTTCATCCCTTTTCCTCATATTCTCAACAAGATTCCACCATTGATCAACATCTCCTTCCAAACGATACACTGCTAGGATGACTTTATCATGTTCAGATCATTGAAGAACTGAAAATATCTTTTCAGTAGTACTAATCCATTGTTCAGCAACTAATGGATCAGTAGACCCGCTGAAAGAAGGTGGACACTGCCTCATGAAGGATTCAACAGAATGTTGCTCCCTCCTTTTCTCGTTTGGAAATACTGCATGATTCATAGCTTGAGAAAGTTGTGTGAGCATGGCTACAAGATTTTTCATTCCAGCTCCCATATCGTTTGGTTGCTCAGGGGGACAATCATTGCATTGCCCATCGCATTCCGCATTAACACGGTTCCTTCGGGTTCCAGCCATTGACTAAAACCAAGAAGAATAGTGTGAGCAACACTAATTATAATAGGAAACCACATAATTCAAGAATAAAATTTTCATGCTTATGGTCTTATCCTAAGTTATTCAAGGCCATTTCTAAAACACTAAGATTGTGTTCTATGCTTAGACATATCCTTAGGGTTCTTACTAAGGCTTTCACATCCTAGTTTCCAAAGTTTGACTATACCTTTCCTCTGATACCAACTATAACAACCCACACTTTACATACATTGTTAATACTTCAAAATTGAAGCACACTTATTACAACATATGACAAAACCACAAAGGACCGTATATGTATAGTGTCTTTAGAAACTGGGAAACATAAACAACTGGTTCATAAATCTTCTACAGTGTCTCCCATTTATTTCATCATATCTAGGGTCCCTTTTAGCATATTCTACTTAATATCCATCTTCCTGACCTGGGGAAAAGAAAACATAAAAGGGTGAGCTCAAATGCTCAGCAAGGGAAAATAAAGGAAATAAAAATCATATCATATCTTTTTGAAAATCAAAACCTGCAAAAGAGATCATAATATCTTAACATGGAATAAATCATAGAATTGAAAATGAGATCCCCATAATCATAACATAACACTTGAAACTTTGTGTCATGCACACATAATCATTGAAAATCATTTCTTGTTAGTCATGACTCATTGCCAAGACTATCTTAGTGGACAAAGTCCCTTTCTGAACCGAGTTCACTCCTCGTTTCAGTCCTGTATCACTGAACCGAAATAACCTTCCGTTCCAGCCATGTCTATCTCATGAGATATAAAATCTTTACCCAATTCATTGGAGGGAGATATAGGTCCCACCCATATTATAATGAATCCTTTCTTATGTGTGCCACATAATCATAAAACATAAATCATCGCATAACACATGTAACAAAAATGGGATTCTTGAAACATCATGACATCATAAATCAATTCATATAAGATAATGGAATTCATAAAAATAATTCCATCACAACATGATCAAATTAATGTAATAATAGGGATAAAAACAGAACCCTTTATTATCTTTGATGGAAAATAATTTTGATAAAACACTTGAACTTCATTCTTGAGGAAAATATCCTTTCTTCTTCAAAAACATTTTTCCTTTCATAACATGTCATACGACTTTAAAATAAAAGAAGTTGATTAAAAATAAACTTGAAAACTTGTAAAGGAGGCTTCTTGGAAATAATGTTTTAAAAATCCATTCATGTCGTATAAGTTAAAAAAACATTCTTCGTACTTTTGTCAGAAAAGTCAAAAAGTACCTCGTACGACAAAAGATTCCTTTCATACATATTACTAAATACTCACCGAAGGGTGAAAATGTATTTAAACAATTGTAGGTGGATGGAAATAATATTACATTTTGATGAAACATGGATGTGGATGATAAAATACACCCCAGTAAATACTTATGAATAAACAATCTCGGATAAAAATGAGATTGTGATATTTCCCTTACCTTAGGTCCGATTTGCTTTGTACGTGTCCGAAGCTCCTGTATAATTGTTTAAATAATGTTATTGACTTATTCCAGAATCATACATATTGATATGATATCATATATGGTCATATTATTAGCTTCTTGTTAGTAATATTTCATTGTTACTTGTTACTTGGGTCTTTATAACTTTTTGTTCTTATGCGTGTTTTGTCGAATAAATTCTTATTCTTATCTTTAGGTTATAGATAATTCATTTCCAGAATGTTATTAGTGTAGTATATACCATATTCATTCATTCAATTCATTTATATAATCATTACGAAATGAAGATCATGTAGAACGAGTCGCATCACATCGTGGAGACGGTATTCCGTACGTACGCACGAGTGATGATATCGTTCCTATGATCATGGAATTGTATTGGAGTATATATATATTATTTCAGTATCAATATTACTTCATAATAATCATATATAGTTACTCATTACACCATTATACCCATCCTTGTAAGGTGATGGTGGAAAATAGATTACACCACGGCGTGGAGACGGTATTCCGTACGTACGCACGCGCGGTGATTTCATTTTCCATAGGATGGATAGAAGGTTAATTGGGGTTGTTTCATATTTATAATAACATATCAGTATGTAAGTAATACTGATGTTATTACTTTATCATGAAACAACTAAAGAAGAAGAAGTTGAAGAAGAAAGAAATTGAAAAGATCGGTAATGGATATTACCTCTTCTTTGGAACGCCTCTTTGAATCCTCCACTTAAGGAACTAAGATTGGTCTTTGGAGAAGACCAGGACATCTAGGATTATTCTAGGGAAGTGGAGAGGAGAAAATGGCAGGGGTTGGCCGAGCTTGAGTGCTCAAATTGGTGTGAGGAGGAGGGGGAGGAGGTGCCCTTTTATAAGGGAGGAGAGGGGCACCTTAGGAATATCTCAAAATATTATTTTATATTAAAGTCAAAATCGGTTTATAATGGTTCCAAAGGGACTTATTTCGAAGCTAAAGTGGGGATGGGTCGAAATACTATCAACCAGTAGGATTTAGACAAGTTTAGGGTATTATTTTAACCTTATCAATTAGATTTAACTCTAAGTTAATTAATTTAACTTTTACCGTGTCTTTTTGTTTTCTTTCACTATATGGTTAATACACTTACTATAACATGCCAAACGAACCCCAATTTGATTATTATGAATATATATATCCTTATATAAGTCATTTGGCCGAACCATAGATTTTTTGGAATAAAATAACAATTAATAATATAATATTTGATTTAAAAACTATTTTGTGTCAATTTTGACACTATTTGATATATGATTTATGTGAAAGTCATAAAAGAATTATATGTTCGAACCAAGTTGATTAAATCAACACTAATATATCATAGTAACCTATAAAATTAGTGGAATTCATAAAAAGTCTTAAATTACATTTATTTTGGAATTTATATTATCAATTATGTCAATATTTCATTAATATGATAATTACTGCATCATCTTTGTGTCATAAATAAATTAAATTATTTGATGTCTAAAAATTACAAATAAAATACCATAATGTAGTAAATCTTTTTATATTTATAATGAATATTTATAGTCGAATTTATCTTATGTATAACCCCATATTAAAAATGATTTACTTATTAAACTTTGATTTTAACTATTTTAACCCTTCTTTAAATAAATTAATAATAAATGTCCTAATCTAATCCAAGTGGGCCTAAATGGTCATATTTTATTCCTAAGATTGTTTTTGGTCGAATTACACTTGTCCAATAGAATTAGGACATGTGTTAGGGTAATATTAATATCATATTTACCCTTAGTTACCCTATTTACTATTAACCGCGGTAAAAAAAGTAAAAAGTTACTATTCACCAAAAATTATTTTTATCTCATTGAACCACATTTTACTTACTGATATCAACAGTGTCTATCGGATTTTCGAAATTCCATTCACAGAAGCGGTAAAATTAAGTTTTATGCAAAATTAAGTTTTTAACCTACCACTTAGTGGTTTCACTATTCATCAAAAATTGAAAGTTTTCAGAAAAATACCAAAATTTCACCCTAGGCTAATTTCGATATTCTGAGTCCAAAAATGAAGTCCATTTTGAAAAATAAAATTTATAAAATTTCAAAAAGTGGTTATTACTATTCATAACGGCTAGTTTTAATAGCATATTTTTGTTTAGTGAAACTCGGTATTGCGTACGACGCAAGCTATCGAGGAAGGTCGCGATTGCGTGTAAAGCAAGCCAAGAAAGTGTTGTGTAGAAAAAGATTCCTTTGATGATTTATATAACATAAAAGTCTCGGGTGTTACATCCGTGGATCTATATTTTACACCTGATACTATATTTTAGTTTATCCGTGGATAGTTTGTGTGAATTGGGTGATGTTCTTATAGGCATTCCAGAACATGTTGAAGTTGGATTGTGTCTATTGGAGTTTGATAGTAGAACATGACGACCGCTAATGCTTATTTACATACAAATAAAATATTTTTTTCATTTATATGATGATGATATCACACATGTATAAATAATTCTCATGATATATTTGATATAACATTGATGGTTCCCTATTTAGTTTCACAAACACCCTAATATTATAGATATGAATTTAGCGTACCCAAGATGAATTTATTGATTGTGTTTTTTGGTTATGAATATGGTTGAGATTGGATCATTCATATAGATTTAATGTATGAGAATGTGTAAAATATTATTAAATTTTTGGGAATGTGGGTTTCATGACATCTATGTTTAAATTATTATTTATGTGATGTCCCATTCTTGGATTCCACGTCGGTGGTTCTATGCACCAAGTGGTCCACATGGCCTCAAGAGCATATCCCTGAAATCCAAATAATGTTGACTAGAATTGAGGGACAAATGTGTGTTTTTGAGGAGACAATTCCCTCTTCACCAAAGTGTATCACAATGGATAATTATTAACAATGGTAAATTTAGGATGAAATAATTATATTGAATTCCCAGTGGAAAGTGAAATGTTTAAAAAAATTAAAAAACTAGAACAATATAAAAATTCTGATGATGATATATGTCATGTCAATAGAATGTTTGAAAGTGTTGATACATAGTACCAAAAAAACATAAAACCCCAATTTAAGAAAGGAAATACATAAATTATCCCAAGAATCTTATGTTATAGCTCAGACATCTACATCCTAGCATAACAAGTAATCAATTGTACAAAGAATTAAAATTACACTTTTCTATACTTGTAGACATGTATTTTTTATTGGGAACTAAACAACACTGGAAAGGGTGTGGGATAAATCTATGTGGGACACCATCAGCATTGTCTATAACATTCAGCCCGTGTAATGGAAATGTAACAATGTGTTGGCATGCACATATAAAGTAATGAATTACAATGTAACTAAATACCCATGTACCTTTTTCAGCTCTTGGAAAGTGTCCGAACATGTAACCAGTTCATGAATTATGAAATTAACAAATTATATTAATAAGTCATGTGAGGCATTTATAGCACTAACATCACCTTGTGAAAAATTAAATTTTTAAGGTTCCATGATGTTACAAGGAAACCATAATTTATAATTTTTAGGAAGTGTTTAGATGGTATTCATAAAAGAATCCTAGTCCTTAGGGGTTACTAAATCAGTAGTGACTGAATTATATAAGGGGTAAGAGTGTTTTTTAAATAGAATCAACCAAAGAATTCCCACAATTATTTTTCTAACCTTGTTAAAGGAATTCAACCAAGTCAAAATGGGATGTAACATCCCAGGTAAATAAATAATATGACATTTTCATATTTATTAATATTTTTTGATTAAATATTAATTTTACTTTAATGGGAATTCTATTTTCGATGGCATAACTAACATGCAATTATGGGTTTCTCCAAAAATCTAAAGTTTCACATTAGACTAAGTCATAATAATAATTAATAATGTTATATTATTTTAAATGGTATTCAACACTCAGCCACGGTATTGGAGGGAATGAATAGAAAAAAATAAAATATGATTACAGATGTTTGATAAATATTTTTACTTTTATCCAATTAATTTTAGAGCCTTAAAATATGAATGAATAATATTTTACGCATGAAAAATTCAAATATTTTTATTAGGATGTTATAACACCTTTTGAGGAAGAACCCTTTTTAAATGTTGTTTTTTTTACATTTATATGTTATTTTTGAAAAAATATACTTATTATTTAGAATAAGGACATCAAAATTTACTATGAGTGAAATTTTTTATTTTTTTGATAATGATCATTTTTAATGAATAAAAAAAATACTAAATTTTAATTCAAAAAATGCATTTTAATATAATTTATTTAAATAGTTGGATTATATTTTTAATTGGTTTTTTAATTTAATTGGATTATATTTGTATCATTAAATAAATTTTTTTATTGGATGTAATTTCACATAGAAATTGGATATAAACGCTTGTCAATCTTTTGGTAGTTTTTACTTCTTAAAAACATTCTTTTTGGTGTTGACAATAGGAATTAATTTTTATTTACTTGATAAAACATCGATGTTTTGAATTTGGGAAAATGGATTCCATATTAGAAATCATGAGGTCCAAATTTGGGAAATAGATAACTTTTATTTTTAGATATTATGAATAGAAATATCAGAAAATATTTTATTTACCATGGTTAAAGGGTAAATTTGGTAAATATGGGTAAAAATTAATATTATAATAATTTTAAATAACATTCATAGATTTCGTAATTCTATTTTATTATACATGTTTGACCATGGGAATCCTTAGGTCAATTTTGGGACCATAAGGAGACACATGTAAGTGAAAATGACATTTTATAAAAATTATTTTAATGATTAGGAAAATATTAACTAAACATATATCTTTCATTAAATAAATTTTTATATGGGGTAATATAACACATATTTTCAACTATGAATATTAATTATAAATATAAAATTACTTCCTACCCCATAGTATTTTATTTATAATTTTTTGACATTAAATAAATAAACTTAAATATGACATAATGTTGATGCAGTAATTGCTTAATTAATAAAGAATTAAAATAAATGATATTATAAATAATAAAATAAATGTATTTTGAAATATTATATTCCATACATGAATTTTAGGGATAATTATTACTTGTTATTTTTGAATTAAAGATTTTTTTTCTAAATAATCAATTTTTTATACATTTTTTAAAAGTATTTATATGAATATTTTATAAATTGACCTAAATGAGTTTGTAAAACAATTAATATTTTATTAAATTGTAAAATAATCATAAAAATATAACATTCGACCAAATGATATATATTCTATTATAAATAACATTAATGATCCATTTTTGGATTCTTGTAATTTTATTTTAAATATATTAACCTTATAGTATGAATATATAAGAGGACACAGTGAATGGTAAATTGTTAAATAAAAAAGACAAGGATTAAAAAATTTCTCAAACCTATCCAATTATAATTGGATTATTTTATTTAGACTTTTATGCAACATTAATTCAAATTAAATATGTTTTGGACCTTTTGAAAACAAAAATATTTCTATAATAAAATTGTAATTTAAAACATTCCTAAAGAGACCCTCCTCTCTCTTATAAAAGGCCACCAACTCTAACCCATTACACACACATATCAAGCTCCATGGATCATCAAACACTTATAACATAATCTCTCAAAATCCCTATATTCCTCATATAACCCTTACCTCACGAAGAAGGCAATTAAAGAGATCCATTTGACTCAAATCAAAAAATTTACCCAATTTAAATGTAACGTCTTCTATCAAGATATTTTCTTTAATTTTTCTTCTCTGACACCCTAAATTCTTTTTATTTCATTATTTTATTACAAAAATAGTATACTAAATATACTAGTATGTTTTTATGAGTAGGGTTCAAACTACACATCCACATATCACCATCTAATTGATACAATCATACTGTTTCTGTGGACAGCAAACAACATCCTCACAAATTAATGATTGTTCAATTATCCCCTACCGCGTCCCATGGTTGAATTAATGATGGAACTATATTTATATGTTATATATATATATATATATATTATATTTATATTTAATCTATACATCTGTATTTTTCTTTTATATAATACCATTATGGTTTCCGTAATGGGTAAATACGATAATTTTATTTAAGTATGTGTGGACTACCGCCCCCTCCAAATTACATGACTCTTTCATTCCTTATGTAGAACGTATAAAGGATGGAGTTAAGAAAATTATATATGATATTATACTGGAATTATAATATATCTATGTATCATTACGATTTAATTCCATTATATATTAAAAAGAAATCAAAGTAGCGTTCATGTGTACATATGGCTTACCGTCTCCATTAACGGTGCATTTCATTTCATATATCCAAATGTTATGAACTGTTATAACTACTAGATATATATCATATATGTTATTTCTATATAATTAATATCATTAAGTAGATAATGTAAACTTTACCACATGGACAACTTGTAATTATACGATGTTCATTTTTTAATTAAGTACCAAATATCAACAAAACGACCGCTATTAACTTAAATGATTATATAATGATTATAATGTGATAATAAGTGCCATTAAATCGATAATAAAAATGAAAAATGTTCTGAATCAAGTATAATTTATCTTAATTTTATTATTCATGATATTAAAGAATGAACGAGTCAAGTCAGACTGAGGTATGGGACTTCGTCTCAATCTCCTTTCATTGAGGCATACATCAATTTAGACAGGACATTCTTTTACATACTATATAATAAGCCCCTTTCACTTTCACATTCATTTAATGGGAATATTTTCTCTACAAAATATTTTACTGAATGAAAAAAATATTATTTCTTTTGAAGGTACGTGGTGTCAATGACCTTTCCGCCGTTGCGAGCATTATTTGATATTTGGCTTCTTTAACAAGTCGAAATGTTTTTAAAGGAAAATAAATACCATATACTCGTCTTACATATTTTGGAATTTAAAATTATTTTGTGAATTTATTTATTATGTCAATATATTTTAATGATATATTATTATTTCAATGTGGAAGTGTTATCTATCCTTTATTCTTGTTTATGTGTTATTATTTTGTTATGGTTCTTGGTAATTGTTTACATATATGGGTGGTTCCATTATAAAACTAAGATGGGTGAACCCAAGATATATCTCCAATGAATTGGGTAACATGAGGGAGGTAAACTTTAATGTTTCATATAATAAATTTAGGGAATATACTTTGATAGGTATACCAAACATAACTCTCTATACAGCAGTAAGAGCTACAATGTAAGTATGTTGTGGATGCCACATGTTACCATTGTGATTTATTATTTATATGTGTTATTCATAAATATTATGATTTCTTGAGTCATGTTTAAGAGAATATGTTTTGTATGTATTTATGGGATAATGATTTCATTCATTATTTCATTACCCTTATAGAGCTTTATATTCTCATTAGTTGTTTTTGACATGTTTTTCACCAGGTATAAGGTAGGGTAAGAGAAAGGAATAATTCAAGATTATTTATATCAAGACAAGAATTCTTATTTTCTGTTAAGATATTTTATTATATTAAAAAATTTATACCGTGTAGAAGGGACTAATTTGTAATATTTGGGATGTAATGTGATAGTTATTTCCTAATTTTCTAAAACTCTAAACCTGAAAAGATTCTCAATATGAATTATTAAATTAAATCATGATTATGAAATGATTAAGGATGTGACCTTATAGTTGGTATCAGAGGTAAGTTTAGGCAACTTTAGGAGTTAGGATATTGCTAAATTAATATCCATAAATTTATGTATGGAGAAATTAAAATGATAAGAATTTACAGATTACCATGTTCCTTCGCCTAATATATTTCTTTGTTTAGAATTGTATTTGATAAAAAAACATTGGGTAGCTATGATGGGAAGACCTCAGGAGGAAGAAAAAATTCCTAATCAGCAATCTGATATGGTCAGAATCGAAACTGAATAATTTTTTCAGTGATCAAACAATTGACTCGGGCTATAAAGGGTGGTGGTATCCATGCATCAGATCTGCTAGATCAACAAGGGAGGAATGTGTTAGTAGTGGAGAAATTCATGGCATAAAATCCCTCATCGTTCAGAGGATCATCTGAACTTGTGCTAGCTGAAGGGTGGATACATCTCTTGAGATGATTTTTGATGTCCTGGGGTTTTCGGAACATCAAAAGGTTAGTCTTGTTGTTTACCGTTTTCAAGGTGAAGTCGATCAGTGGTGGTCAATGATTAAAAATATCAGAGATGGGGAGGAGATTGAGGCTCTTGATTGGGATGAATTCAAAGGAATGTTTCTTAAGAAATATTTTCTTATAGTGGTTTATATTAGGAGGTAAAAACAATTCCAAGATTTTAGGTAGGAGGATCACTCAATGGCTTCTTATGATGAAAAATTCACTCGACTGACAAGGTATTTTTTAAATTGAATATGATATCAGGATAGGAAAAACAATAGTTTTTACTCCAGATTGAAGACAAATTATCGAAGGGCATTAGATTATCATGTGTTCTAATGTTATGAATTTTTTTTTTGATGAGCGGAGAAGGTGGAAATGATGTTTTCTAATGTTAATGTGTTCTTTGAAAAGAACCAAAATAAGAGGTCAAGATGGAAGTCTAAAGGGAAGAACTCTTCATAAAATTTCTATTGTAAGAAACATAAGTTTACAGTTTGTGAAAATTGTGGTAAAACACACACTGTGAAATGTGTTTTGAATTCTTGTATGTGATACCGATGTGGTAAAATGTGACTTAAGGTTCATAATTGCACTGAAAAAGATCAGGGTAATGGTACGGAAAATTCTAATTTACATTAAATAAAGTGTTTTAAGTGCAATGAAATGGGTCACTATAAAAACGAGGGTCAAATAAAGAACTAAAATGAGGGAAATCAGCTGTACTATAAGTTGAAAGGGGGGGGTGAAATCCTTTGCAACTTCTTCTAAAGATGGTGGTCCATCAAATGAAGTAGGATCAGATACACTATTTGATTATTTAGATTATACCAATTTGTTTTCTGATTCAGGTTCTATACATTCATTCATTTCATATTAGTTTTCTAGTAAATTGGGAATTCTATCTCAAGATATGAATCCTACACATATGGTAAAAACATCAGGAGGAAATATTGAGGCAAAAATAAATTATAAAAACATTAAAATACTTGGGTGCAGAATGAATCGACCTACAAACATTATTGTTTTTCCTCTAGTAGAATTTCAAATTAATTTGGGTATGGATTGGCTTTATTCTTATCATGCTAAAATTGACTATAGAGGTAAATATGTTTCTTTTTCAAAAGAATTTCAGTTTGGGTAAAAACATGAACCCATACTTTTGATAATATAAAAAGAAGATGAGAAACTACTATAAAGTGGAAATGAAAGTTACCTTGCACGTATTGTTGAAAATAAAATAATTTTTCAGATTAATAATGTGCTAGGGGTATATGAGTATTATTATGTTTTCCTTGATGTGTTTCCTGGTATTATACCTGACCAGGAAGGTGAATTTACTGTTGACTTAGTTCCTGATTCTAAGCCAGCTTCAAAACCCCCATATCGAATGGCTAAAATTGAAATTTTATTTTTAAAGAAGAAATTACAGGAGTTACTAGATAAAGGTTCATTCAACATACTATTACACCATGGGTGATCTAGTTTTGTATGTTAGGAAGTAATATGGCTCAATTATACGTTTCATTGATTATATATCCTTGAATAACATCATTGTGAAGAACATTTATACTTTTACCCATATCAATTACGTGTTTGATCAGCTTTAGGGATATCAGTATTTTTCAAAGATTGA
Source organism: Viscum album (assembly GCA_963277665.1). Classification (NCBI taxonomy): domain Eukaryota; kingdom Viridiplantae; phylum Streptophyta; class Magnoliopsida; order Santalales; family Viscaceae; genus Viscum; species Viscum album. The sequence continues at coordinate 920,860,289 of OY728142.1, read as the reverse complement.
TGTGATGTTGGGGGACCATCCGTTGAATGTAAATGAAGATGAAATTATAAACACTGCACTTCATATTATATATGGCCATTAAAAATTTGTAGTTTATCTTTTTCGTTTAACAAATGCACCTACTAAATTCATGGATATTATGAATTCAACTTTCTGTGAGTTATTGGATAAGTTTGTGGTAGTGGTTATTGATTATATATTTTTTTTATAAATGTAAAGAGGATCATTAATTTCATTTAAGGGTTTTCTTGTAAAAAATAAAAGAAAAGAAACTATATGGAAAATTCTGTAAGTGCGAGTTTTGGATATAACAAATTTCATTCCATGTTCACAAAGATAAAAAAGTAGCATAACTATTGATCCTAATAAAACAAAAGTTATTGATGAATAGAAAATACTGCCACATTTAACCAAGATCTGTAGTTTTATTTTTTTATCAGGTGTTTACCAGAGGTTTTATGAAAAATTTTCAAAGTTATCTAGACCACTGACTAAGTTAACTCTAAAAATTGTTATATTTATCCGGAAAAAATAATGTGTTACTTGTTTTTAGGAATTTAAAAGAAAGTTGGTGAATGCTCTAGTTTTGGAAGTGACTTCTAGAAATGGTGATTTTGTTATCTATAGTAACACTTTTTTGAAAGGAGTTTGTTGTTTCCTAATGAATAATGATCATGTAATTGCTTATGTTTTACGTCAGATGAAACCTAATGTGTTAAATTAACCAACACATGATTTGTAATTAGCTGCTGTTGTTTTTTCTTTTATAATATGGAGGCATCATTTGAATGGAGTAATGTGTGAAATATATACTGTTCACAAAATTTTTGATTATATATTCACTCTGATAGAATTAAACATGACCAAGATGATATGGATAGAATTAATCATGGATTATGATTTCATGATTCATTACAATCTAAGAAATGAAAATAATGTGGAAGATGCTTTGTGTCAAAATAGTAATGCAACATTTACCATGATATATTTGGAATAAGATCCTTTGATTAATTATTTATTGAACATTGTCATAGAGGTTGTTGGTGCAAGAAATTCCACTGTTTGGTTTCAGGTGTCAGTGAAATCATCCTTAGAAAATAGAATAAAGAAAGTAATGAAAAAAAGAAATTGAGTTTCAGAAAAAAAGTATATTTGGTATAGAAGGGTAATTTACCTGAATTTAACATTGATAAATATTGTTTTTTGTGGTTTGAGAAGAGATTATGTGTTCCTTTTGATTCACAGTTGAGAAAGAGTTATTATGTGAAGCAAATAGTTCTCTGTTTTCAGTTCATCCTAGTAGTACTAAGATGAAAAGAGATCATCAAGAGTATTACTGGTGGGATGGAATGAAAAATCTTATTCCAGACTTTACTGTGAAGTGTTTGACTTGTATATAGGTTAAAGTAGAGATTCATTTACCAATCGGGTTGTTTCATATGTTTCCAATTCTAGAGTGGAAATGGGAAAATATATCTATGGACTTTATTGTGGAATTTCCAATGAAATATCAAGGAAACAATGTAATATGGGTTATTATTGATCGATTGACTAAACCTTCTCATTTTCTTCTTAATCGAGAAACTATGTTTATAGATCTACTTTATCGGCTATATGGTAATGAGATAGTTAGGTTACATGGAGTACCCATCTCCATTGTATCTGATCGTGGTCTGAAGTTCACTTCTAAATTTTGGAAAGGCCATCAGAATTCATTGGGTATTGAATTAAATTTTTATACATATTCTCATCCACAATCAGATGGGAATTAAGAACTATCAATTTAGACGTTGGAAGATTTGTTTCAAGATTTTTCAATGGAATACCAGGGATGATGGGACAAACATAATTATTTGGTCTAATTTTATTATAATAACATTTTTTATTCTAGTATACAAATTGTTCCATTTGAAGAATTATACAAGACGCGGTGTTGAACTCCATATTCTGGGATGAAGTAGGTGAAAGGAAACTGATGGGGCCAGAATTGGAAGAAAATATGGCTGAAAAACTTCAGTTAATTTAGAAGCACATGAGAAAAGCACAAATAAGACTGAAAAGTTATGCGAATAACCGATGGAAGGATATTTCTTTTTAGGTAGGTGATCATGCCTTTCTCAATTATTCTCCATGGTAAAGTGTGATGCATTTTGAGGTTCATTATACCCTCTAAAATCCTGTTGAAAGTTGGATCAATTGCATACATAGTGTCATTACCTCCATGTTTATCCTATTTATATAGTGTTTTTCATGTTTCAATGTTGAGAAATTATATGCCAGACTCATCCCACGTTTTTAGTCAAGGGGTAGTTCAGTTGGAAGAGAACCATTCTTATGAGGAACGATCTATCCATATTCATGACCGAATAGCGATAGTTTTGTGGAATAACATAATTCGCCAGGTAAGCATTATGTAAAAAAACATATGGTTGAAGAGGAGACGAGGGAATCTGAGAATTATATAAGGGATAAATTCCACCACTTAATTGATAATTGAATAAAAATTTTGAGGAGGCAATTTCCAAAAAGGGGTGAAGGATGTAACATTATAGGTAAATAAAGAATATGATATTTTGACATTTATTAATATTATTGAATTAAATATTAATTTCACTTTAAAGGGGATTCTATGTTTCATAGAGTACCTGACACACAACAATGGGTTTCTCCAAAAATCTCTTGTTTCACAAAAGGCAGAGTCATACTGAAAAATAATAATATAATATTATTTTAAATTTTAGTTAATGCCTAGTCATTTTGTTGGTGATAATTAATAGAACTAACTACAATATTTTTACTCATGTTTGTCAAATGTTATTACTTTTATCCAATAAATTTTAGAGGCTTCAAATAAGAATGAATCTGGTTTTAAGTATGAAATACTCTAATATTTCCCAAAGGTCATTTTACCGCCTTTTGACGTAAAACCCTTTTTAAATCTAGTTTTTATTCACTTATATATGTTACATTTGAAATAAATGACATATTCTTTAGATGCAGGATGTCAATATTTACTTTGTGTGAAATTTCGGCATTTTTCTGATATTGATTATTTTTTATGAATAGTGAAAAATACTGAATTTCAATTCAAAACTGCTTTTTAATCTAATTTATCTAAATAGATAGATTGTAATTTAATTGTTTTTAAAATTTTATTGGATTATATTTTTATCATGGAAAACAATTTTTATCATTTGATGTAATTTGACTTTGAAATTGGACATAAATGCATGTCAATTATTTTGCAGTTTTTACTTCTTAAAAACAAGTTTTTAGGTTTTGACAATGGGAATCAAATTTAAATTAATTTCACCAACAGCTTTGTTTTAAATTGGGAAAAATGGAATCCATTTTCGGAATTATATGGTCTAAATTTTTTAAAGCGGTATCTTTTATTTTTAGACAGTACGAATAGTAACTTTAGTAAATATTTTATTTACCATGGTTAAAGGGTAAATCTTGTAAATAAGGGTAAAAAATTATATCATCTTAATAATAAATTACCCTATCACGTGTCCAAATCCTATTCTCTAACATATGTCCGAAAATGGTCAACCATGGTTATATTTTGGGATGCCATGGAGCCAATTCGAAGTGAAAATCACATTTAAAAAAAATAAATTTTATGATATGGAAAATATAACCTAAATATATAACTTTTACTAAAAAAAATTCTTATATGGGGTAATATAAGTTATATCTTCGACTATTAATATTAATTGGAAATATAAAATATTTTCTTATATAATGGTGTTTTATTTATTATTTTTATATATTTAATAAATAAATTTAATTATGACATAATCGTTATGAAGTAATTTCTTCATTATTAAATGATTCAAATAAATTGTATTATAAATATTAAAATAAATTTATTTTGAAAATTATTATTCCATCAATTATTTTTAGGTATAATAATTACTTGATATCTTTAATTTAATGAAGTTTTTTGGAAAGAATCAAGTTGTTATTTTTTTTATAAATGTCATGATATGAATATTTTATAAATTGACATAAATGAGTTTTTAAAACAATTAATATTTAATTAAATGGTAATATAATTCTAGAAATCTAATATTTGGCCAAATGAAATATATGATGTTAAAATTTTCATTAATGATTCATTTTGTGACGCTTGTAATTTTTTATTAAATATATTAGTCATTTTTTATTAATATATACAAGGACATTGTAATATTTAAATAATTTATCAAAGTGTTAAATAAAAATGATAAGGATTAAAAAATATCGAAAAACCATCTAATTTATATTGGATGATTTTATTTCAACTTATACGAACTTTATCTTAAAATTAAATATGCTTTGGGCCTTTTTAAATTGACAATTATTTTATAGTAATTTGATACGTTCAAACGTTCATAAAGAGCCCCTCCTCCCTCTTATAAAAGGCCACCACCTCGAACCCATTACAAACACCTCTATAGCCCTTTGTCCCATCCAAAATATACTCCAAGAAGATCCCAACATTCCTATATTCCTCATAGAATCCATACCCTAGGAATCGGGCAATTCAACAGAGCCCTTTGGCTCAATTCAAAAGAAGTTACCCGATTTAAAGGGAGTGCCTTCTCTCAAGTTCTTTTCTTTTATTTTCCTTCTCCAACCCATAAAATATATTTATTAAAATCATTTATTACAACCCCTATATTTTAAATATAGTAGTATGTTGTTATGGGGAGGATTATAACAACACTTCCACATAACTCTATCTAATTGATACTAACATACTGTTTCTGTGGATAACGAACTACTGCCTCACGAAATGATGATTGTTCAATTATCTCCTACCACCTCTCATGGTGGATTTTATGATGAAAATATATTTAAATATGATATATATATTATATTTATATTGTCACTATATTTCTTTATTTTTCTTTTATTGAATACCTTTTTGTATTCTATAACTGGTAAATGGGATAATTTCATTTGAGGTACCGCGGACTACCGCCCCCTCAACGTGATATGACTCATTCATGTTATACATGGGATTTATAAAGGTTGAAGTTAATGAAATCAGATATGATATTATATTGGAATTATAATACAACTATGTATCATTATGTTTTCATTCCATTAAATATGAAATATAAATGAAAACAGCATTCATACATACATACAACTGATCATCTCAGTGAACGGTGCATTTAATTTTTTATCTCCAAATCAATTGTACTATTATAAATATTGGATATATATTATATATGTTATATCTAAATAATAAATTAAATTCCAATATAATGTAATTTTGTCCACATGGAAAACATGTAATTATAAGAAGTTCATTTTTATCTCAAGTACCAAATATCGACAAAACAACTGTTATTAACTTAAATGATTATATAATATTTATAACATGGTAATCAGTGATATAAAATGAATAACAAAACTTGAAAAACGATCTGATGCAAGTAGAAATTGAATATAGTTTATTATTCAATAGATTAAGTAATGAATGAGTCAATTTGGACATGAGGTAAGGGGATTCATCTCAATCTCCATTCATTGAGGAATACTTTGATTTATACACAACATTCTTCAATATGTTGTATAATAAACCCCTATTAATTTACATTCATTAAAAGGGAATGTATTTTCTAATAAGGGATTTACTAATCGATAAAAATATTGGTTCTTCTTAATGTACGCGGTTATAATTACCTTTCCTGTGCCTCGATCATTATTTGATATTTGCATTCATTAACAAACCATAATGTTTTTAAAATGAAGATAAATACCATATACACTTTTTCATCTTTTGGTTATGAAAATGGTTTTGATAATTGATTGATTTTGTCAATATATTAAAATGATATATTACTATTTCAATGTAGACATATTATCTTCCCTTTACTCTTGTTCATGTGTTAGGATTATGTTATGGTTAATGGGAATTGTTTATGTATACCGGTGATTTTGGGATAAACCTAGGGTTGGTGAGCCCTAGACAGCTCTCAAATGCATTGGGTAATGTGATGGAGGTAAACATTAATGTTTCTCCTAAGAGATTTAAGGAATATACTATGATGGATATTCGAAACATAACTCCCTATGTAGCTATGAGAGCTACAACATAAGAATGTTATGGATGACACAAGTTACCTTTATGATTTACGATTTCAATGTGTTATTCATAAATATTATTATTTCATAAGGTGTGTCAAAGTGATTATGTTTTGTATATATTGCTAGGATTGTGATTTATTTCTTTATTTTATCACCCTTACAAAGATTTTTGGGCTCATCCCATGTTTTTTTAAATGTTTCTCACGGGGTATAAGTCATGGTAAGATAAATTAATAATTCAAGAATATTTTTTTCATTAAAAGAATTATTATTTATTTTTATAGTTTTTATTTTATGAAAAAAATGGATACTTATTAGAAATCTCTCATTTGTTATATTTGAGATGTAATGTAATATTTATGTTCTAATTATCAAAAACGCTAAACCTGAAAAGATACCCAATGTTAATTATCAACTTAATTATAGATTATGTTATGTTTAAGGTAGGGGCCTTAATGTGATATAAGAAATGGTAGGTCCCAAGGATGTACCCATGGAACCTATATTCTTGCTATTTCCATGGAGTGTATTAAAGGAATCTAGAAATAATAATAAAAGGATCATATGATGTCATCCAAATCATCCAATGTCATACAAGGATAAAGTTTCTAGGTAGGTCTCAAAAAAGGAAAACTAATATCCTAGAATTAGAATGTCTTCATTGAGTTCCCAGGGCATTCCATCAGAAACCCAAGAGATAAAATCTATCAAGAATTCCAAAAAATATTTCATTATCCATGTTCCTTAATAGTATCCTTCCATATAATTCCCTATAATTAATTTTTACATATGGTAACCATTTCCTTAACAAGTTCACTTTGTTAAAGACCTACATTTAATTATTTTGACACGGCCAAATATCTTAAAACTTTTTAATTTAAACCAGGTAATCTACGTTCAATTAAAAATATTCACACTTCTGTCTTCCTTGAACATGGAATGGTGTGCTACAGACATGAAACGAAACATTCATTTACATTAGTAAGTCCAATACGTATACTTAATTATTATTTCTAAAATATAATTCACATTAATCACATATATTTAGTAGCATCCATATATGGGTCAGGTGGAAGTTAAAAGGCTCAAGATATTCACAATATAATTATTTAATTTGTATTAAATATTTGTATTCTTACCATTATTGTGGTCATGCTCAAGCACACCCAAATGATGGCTCAAAAGTAACAAAACACTAGAAAAAATTAAGGCACATCACCCTTCATTGGTTGTTTGGAGTTTTGGAGGTAACCATCAACAATTAATTAGATTTATGGAATGTAGATAACCATATGGTTTTAGTTAATATAAACCTGGAATAAAAATTCAATAAACACCACATGATAAAATCCTTGGGCCCCACACGTCAATCTCAAAATCAAAGATCTTGTGGTATAAGTTATAGACTACCCACATTTTCCTTGTATGAATCTACTCATCCATAATTTTGTTATAATTTCTCATAGAATATAGTAGATCTGAGAAAAGAATAAAAACACTTACACCTCAATAACTATTTTATGAGAAAGATAAATAAATAACTGATCAAACATATATGAATACATACAATTGATCATCTAACTTGATATACAAAACTTCGTATAGATCATTGATTAAGGATATCTCTTGATCCCTTTGATAAACCTCCAAAAAGATCCAAAATGGATGAAAATAGATTTCATGACAATGAAAAATTGAATAAAAGGATGGAGGGTTTACAATTAAATCCTTAAATGAAATAAATGTAAAAATAACGAAAATTTATAATATGCATGGTTTGGATTCACAGTTGGTGAAACCATGGACCAACTATTCATGGGAACCAAGATAAGAGGGGGAACTCGCATGGTAAGGGAATATGGTTTTAGAAATCATGCTCTAACCATTTATTATTGTTCTACCCAAAAATTTAGTTCATCTTCATGGATTAGCCTATCCTTTCATCCTCCCCTCATAGTTTAAGATAAAAATGGACATGACAATTTTCCCTTAAAATATGTGTTCCATGCTCATAAAAATACCATGACACCCTTTATACCTTCGTGAACTAATTATGCATCCACTTTAGGTCCATAAATGAGAATCAAACAAAATTTTTTAGGATTCATTCATGATTCAAAACCCATGTTTTTATGTTTTACCCTTAAATAAATTCATCCCTAAGGTCACCTTATAAAGGTAGTGAATGTTTATATGAGAATAAATCATTCCACAAATCATGTCCATCAACCTCCATCTCCCTTGTCACATCTTTTACATGACTATTCTATAATATTACCCATACAAGTGGGAAATAACTGTATTAGGGAGACATCATGCTCCTTTCTATGATTCATATACGAATATCATTAAAAGAACCACTAGCATTGAGATAAAATTATCAGGATCAAATTTATAAGATGGGTTGGCATGATAACAGCAATGGTGTAAAATTTGGAGGATCTCATGGATAACATAGTACCTATGTGGTATTAACAATTGATAGGATACTGGCCTAACTCTTTCCAAGTTATCAAAAAACCCAATATAATAAGGAAACAAATTCCATTGTTTCAATAATTTTTTATTCCAGAGCTTGGGTGATACCCATAGGAATAGACAATCCCCGGACAGAAACTCTAATGGTCATCGACAGTGATCATCAAACGATTACTCTATAGATAAAGAAGTAGAAATACACATCTTGATCATCTAAACCTTATCCAAAGTATCATGAATGAGACATGGGCATATTGGGGATTCCTCACCTACCTCTATCCTTCACATGGGAAAATGAAATGAGCTACCATATAATGACTCAAAATGATCCATCTAAACTATCTGTTAAAAGATATTATTATAGGTGAACTTATTGGGAGTGATATTATTATCCAAAGAACTATTATAATCAAGGAAACATGCTAATAGAATTTACTCTCAATCTTGTATCATATCATATGACATTCCATCAGTTTGCGGGAGGATTTTTTTCTTAGATGCATCTTTGTACCCAGAGATTTCTACAATCCCTATTAGAAACATGATGTAAAACAAGATTCCCTATCTGAATGGATTTAATGGGAGACCATGTTTATTCAAATGGTTTCATAGACATATAGTCTTCCTACCTCAATGACTGACAAATTATCCAAAATAAAATTGAACTGGGATTCTTTCATTATTTTGTATATAACTTCCCATACAATGTCACTCCCACTCGGCTATCTAGGTAAGACAACTAAAAAATCCATATCAATATATTACCATTTACATTATGGGAATAGAAGCAACTGTGAAAAACCTTCATGTCATCATTTCTATTCATTTACCTAATGGAAGGTGGAACACTTAAGGAAAAAATACTACTATTTGACATTTCATCATAGGACACAAATACCAGTTTCAAATAGTTCTATACATTTTGGAGATATCTAAAAGAAATTACAACTAATAATAATGGACAAATGAATCAAATCATATCACATATCTATAAGAACCCAGAAATGCCCCTAAATATATAGGATGCCGTCTCTGTCCAAAGACCAATCTGGAGGCTGGTAATCTCATGATATACTATCATGGATAACCAGGATCTTGGGATCAAAACACTTTTCTCCCTTCACTTACTTAAGGAGGGAAGATGTAACTATCAAGTATGGGATGTAATATTATTCATTAAATTAATTAAACTATGGATGTAGTTGAAAAATTATGTTCATTAACTTCCATTCATCACTGTCTTCCTATACATCATGTGCCTTATTTTTCCGACTCCGCGCATCTGCAACTACATTTCCCTTTCTATGTGAATAGTATAGCTTGAAATAGAACTAATAATGTTATTATACAAATATTATATGTTTGTAGTTCAATTAATAATATCAAAATATATATTTGTGGCTCTTGTGATATGTATACACTAAAGAGTGCTCACCCAATAGATAGTGTCTCCAACAAGGTATGAAATGGATAACATATACTATACCAAGGTCGTATGTCATGTAATTTATCTCATGAGGCCCCAAATTTTGAGATATATATATATATTTACTCTATCATGATTCTTCATAAAATCTCTTAGTCTAACACCAAATGCATCATGGAAGATGATATAACATTTTCCAGCAACTAGAAGAATCAAAATAGGTGTTGATAGAAGCCTCCCTTTCATCTCATGAAATTCTTTCCCACCCGATTCTTACCATAGGAACATAACTCCATTATCTTTAAGTACAATAAGTGGTGAATAAAGTCATGAGAATACCTATCAAAACTCCTATAATATCTAGGCATCCTCATGGATCTCCATATATCAAACATCTTCTTGGGTTTTTCTTAGGAAACAACCACACTCACTTTCTTTATGTCAACAAAGACTCTAGATTCCCAGATACTATAACCTATGAAGTGAAACTATTTGTTTCAAAAGTTCCAACTAGCAAGAATATCATAAATATGATTCCCTCTAAGTGTACACATAATTATATCAAGGTGCATAACATGGTCAAGAAGACTGTGATAATACACCAAGATGACATCCAAATAGGTTATAAAAAAAGAATTCAGATAGGGGTGGAAAACCCTATTAGTAAAATCCATTAAAATAGGGTAAATTTTTTTAATACTGAACAACATAAATATGTACTCATATATTTAATACCTTTTATAGAATGTGGAACAAGGTATTTTGGATGTCTTGACTCGCACTTGATGATAACACGTTCTTAGATCTATCTTAGAGAAGACTATATGTACTCAAATCTTGTTGATGTGATCATATATATTTGGAACTGGATCCTAAATTATTACACTTATATGGTTCAATTATTAGTAGTCCATGAATAGAATAGGGTCTTATAGAACTTCTTGGAATATAGTAGAGGACAACCCCAAGTAGAAGTGATGGGCCATATGATTCAATTTACATGTGGATCCTTTAACAACATCTTGATCTCCAAGAGTTAAATAGAATCTATCCAATATTAAATAGTGGACACTAGAGGTTTCCATGGAACAAGACCAATCATAATGTATACCTCCATATGTGGAGGTAATCTAAGAAATTCATCCTGAAAGATACCCCAGAAACGATCTAATACTTGATAGAATTCTGTATGGCCTAAACTATTATCCATTATGAGAGATTGGAAATCTAAGAGGTTACCCCACCTATCACAGGATGATCTAGTCCATATATACTATCATGGACATCCCTCTCACCATTATATCGATAATTAATACCCTCTTGTGTCGTAAATTTTACCCTTTGACTATAGTTTTCAAGAAATATGTGAAACAAAACCAACCAATCCATCTAGAGAATGACATCAAAGCCCATCATCAGTAAAAAATAGGTCCTATAAGAAAGGGTAAATTCCTACCTCAAAGGGACAATCCCTACACTAGGATGCACCATCTGACTATACTCCCAACGGTGTATCTAATTTCATAGAAAACATCAAATCAATATTTCCACCACAAGGGATTCCATGATAGATAAATATTTGAAAGATTTTAATTCACATGTCTAAAATAAATCATAAACTATAGTAGAGGCTATAGGAATATTAACTCATATAGTATATGTTATCTTAGCCAAATCCTCAGGTATTAGATATAAATCTTGCATTTTTTATAATCCACGGCCCTATGAATTAGCAGGACTACCATGTTAAAAACTTCTCTGGAAGGGATAATGGTTATCGAGGGTCTGGATACCATTCCCATTACCTATTTTTCATGACTTCCTTCTAGTGATACCCTAAATCCCCACTTGATGTAGTGACTAAGAACCTAATCATGATGGTGGAGTTGGTGCAGAACCTCATCCACTAGATGATTATATAATCTTAAAAAAACACAGAAATTTCTAGTACATCAAGAATCCTGACACTATAGTGGGTCTCTATCATACTGAGGCCTTATATACCCCATACTTACACATTGTTTACACACTATAGATCTACATACATGTGTACCCTATCTTTCATTACCCTAACAAAAACTGTCGATGAAATGCTTTGTACCACAAGATGAACTATTGTCCTGAAGTGGCACTGGTCCTCTAGGGCCATTACTATCATCATATATTAGGTTATTATCAGTGATAATAGACTGATTTAATATTTCAATGAAGGTAGACTGTATAATGATTTTCACCTAAGTATGTATGGCATACACAATCCCATCCTTGAAGCCTCTCGAACATGAAATCTCATCACTAGCTAAAAGTGGTGAAAATCGTTGTAACATAATGAAACTTTCCTAATACTACATTAATGACCAAGATAACTAATCAAAATTCATAATATCCCCTGCTCTATCAGATCTTAGCATCTTACGAATGAACTGATCATATAAGGATGTCTAGAAATCTACCCATACCATGTGCAGATGGTGACCAACATGAGTAATAACATCCAACCAGTGCATTTCCATATCTATAAGCATGTATGTATCATGATAGACACAACTCTTTGGTGAAATCACCATATTATCAAGGATTTATTGGGTGGAAACATTCCATGACTCATTAACCAGTGAAACCCTATCCCCCAAGAAGGTTCAAGGATTCTGTATTAGAATCTCATGAGTAAGATCATCCATCTTAAGTGAAGATTTTGGAGGATGATGCGTGTAATACATAAGTCATATAATACAATCATAAAAATATCCAATCAGTATATGGATCATGTACTGAAGGTGGTGCCTCATGTGTTACTCCTTTCTTTAGGATTGGCTGCTAATGTCCCACCACACATGGAGCATAGTCATCAACTCCCTCTCGGTACGTGACATGAGGACATCATGGAAACAATGGTCTACAATTGTTTGATGTTATGAAATATAAAAATAATAAATGTATCACTAACCAAGGTATACTACCCCAATAAACTCTCTTAGAAGTATAGTCATAGGTATTTTGTCAAAAGATAGTTCTAAGCTATACAATAGATAAAGGTACATTAGTACCATGCCTCATCCTTTACTAGAAACTATTTCATTACACATTAAATATATTTACTAGGTTCACTCCTTTACCATTCATTAGCATGAAAATGTGGGATAAGGATGAGAAACCATTAATATATTATGATACAATTTTCATATAAATTTTTTCAATGACACTTTAAAATGGGCGGTCAATCCTATTGAATCAGTGTCCAATCTCATTTTTTGAAAATGACACCCATTTGAATTTCTAAATAAACAATTTATTTGGTAAATTAGTCATTCAAACTCATGAGGGACCATAACACCTCAGGAATTGAAATAGGAAACCACTCAATCATAGAACATAGAAGCACATGAAATATATAAACAAGGAATGGCTCACTTAGTAATCATAGGCATTACAGGAAACATAAATCACTGACACAAACCTATATATAATTGAAATAAACAAGACCTGTGAATTATAGGTTCCCAAATAATTCATGTTACTATCTTCCTTTCCATCATATAATCGGCCTAAGGATGAAATGAAATTCTCAATGAGAATAATAATTGGAATCTACACACAACATGTTTCACCAAATGATTAATTTATATCAACTATAATATTAAAAATCAGAACAAAAATCATAATTTAGGCAAAAGGGATTTTCCCTTTAACATGGGTTTTTGATTCCCAATAACAACTTATGACCATGTTCCATGTATTCCTAAGCTTCAATATTGTATACCTAAATACTAAATTATGTAAAAAATTATCTCTAATACCAATAAGTGATATCCTACAAACATATTCTACATAAGAGGTTCCCCATTATCGGGGGCTCACAAGGCGTCATGTGCATCTCCCCGAAATCCAATGGTTGTCGACTAGTAGTGAGGGACAAGGGTATGTCTATGGGGATCCTATTTCATCGTTACCAGAGTGTATAATAATGGATAATTCCAATCAGAGGAAAATATTGGATGAAAAATGTAAAAAAATGTACGATAGAAAGAGAGAAGGTTAACAATAACTAAAATAACATGAATAACATATAATATCTAATGATTATGTATGTAATGTCACTATAAATTTGAAAAAAATGGATACAAATTAGTAGACATACATTCAAAACCCAATGTAGTAAAAGAAATACATAAACTACTCCAATAATCTCGAGCAACAACTTAGTCATCAACTACCAACTCCATCCTAGCACACCAACCAATTAGGTTCCAATAGTATTACACTTCCCATTTTCAATACCTAAATACATGTAATATTCCCCGAATATTAAACCATACACATATATGGTGTGTGATAAATCTCAATGGTCCACCACCAAGTTGTGTCTATTATATTATGCATTTGAAATAGACATTTAACATGGTCTCTGAATGAAAATAAAATATAAGCCAATAATATGTAACTAAATATAAATGTTCCAACATCATCACTCTGATTGTGTCTAAACATGTAACCAGTTCATTAATTAAGAAATTTTTATTTTTATTAATAGGTCATGTGAGGTATATATGACACTAAAATCAATTTGTGACATTATATGTATTGAAGTTTCCAAGATGTAACTAGGAAAAAATTATTGAAATATATAATGAAGTGGTTTCATATTATTCCTGAAGGAAACCAAGACCTCAGGAACCACTGACACAATAGTAAAAATTATATCTAAGGGATAATAGTTTAACCCAAGAATAATTGACCAAGTAGTTTTCACTATAATGATTTTAGCTGAGTCTAATGAATTTATGAAAAGAAAAACGAGATATATGTAGTGGTCTGGAAAATGAAATTATTCACAAAACCTCTCGAAATGTAAGATCCAAGGACAATATCTAAGGAATCATCTAATTGTAATGAAAGTATCCAATGGTGTCATACCGAACATTCTTAAGGTAGACACAGATCAGGTTCTCTAGTTGTTCTTTCCCAAGGTAATGAACATCATAGATTAGGAATGGCGTCCATGATTACCCAAGGAATTCACTTAGAAATCCAAGGGATATCACATGTTGATCCTTCATATAAACTGCCAAGGCCCATGTTTATAAAGAGTCACTAAAACATTAATTTATTTTAATTAGTTAGTTCTTATGATAACTATTACTTTAACAAATTAACTTGGTTCAAACCTTTCATTTCATAAGTTTGGAAAGAAAAGTATGATGAATCTTTTAAATTAGAACAATGTAATTCAACATCAATTAATAAGGTTCACTTAACATCCATCCATAAACATGGAATAGATTGTATAAATGTGCAACCAAAAATTCCTTTATATAAAATAAAGGGATGTCAAAGACATAAGTATTCATACCATTTTATTATTTTAATGAACTACATACATTTAAGAACTTACGTCAAGTAGGTAAACTAAATTTGACAAGGAACACGCTATTCAGAATTTAATGATTTAGTGGACATTTATTCTAAAGAGGGTTAACATTAGTCTAGTAAATCATAACCACACCAGAAGGATACCTTAAAAGGGTTAAAACACTAAGAACCCAGTTATGGAATATCACCCCACGTGGGGTGATATGAGTTATGGACTTAACCCCCAACAACCAATCACATTAATTGAACTAGGATTTCCATATTGTTCAAATGAATATAAGAATGGCATATAAATTTAATGAATGGAAACCGATGAAATCGGCTTTCCCCACACTTCAATTCCCAAATTGACGATCATGATAGATGAATTATATGCCACCAAATTTAGGGTTGAAAAACACTCCTCATCCTGTATTATCATCAAATTCATCTTGGAATGGAATAGATTTGAAAAAATTGAGAAATGCATGCACCTTGATTACTAGGATGAGGTAAATAGAGATGAAAACTTCTCAAATGGACATAAGTACATACCGTCACACATAACATGTTACAAATGGAAGATCGAATGAATTCTGGGTGAAGAATATATAATGATCCCTGGTTTAGGCCATAAAAAATCACTAATATGGGAGAAAATGGCTTCAATCCTACTGGAAAATCATATAGGAGGAAAGAGTTCTTAAAGTTAGATCAATAATGGAAAAAATGGAAAATTGAAAAAAAAATTGTATGTGCATGGTTTGGCCATTCTATTTTAAAAACAATGTTTCATTCATACATAATAACTAGGAAAATAGGGGACACTCATATAGTTAGGCCACACGGTATCATAGGATGTGTTCTAACCATGATACATTGCTTTTCCTGAACGTATAGACCATCCTCATGATTTAGACAAACTATAATTCTTCCCCAAAAGGATAATTATAACCATGAAACATAAACAATTTCAAATAAATAATTGGTTTTCATCTATGTATGGGCATCAGACACCCTTTAGGACTTCATAAACTCATTATCCTTCTACATTCTATCCATAAAAGTGAATATGGAAAAACGTTTGTGGATCCATACCTGAGACAAAAGGCTGGTTCTTTAAATTTCATACAATTAATTTTATTTTTCATGTTAGTGGGCATTAAGTGAGTTTGGTTGACTTTATATTCTCTACTAATTTTTTGTTAATGTATTTTTTATCTATTCTTCTTACTATTGTTAATGTTGTCAATTATTTTTAGTCTATTATTCATATTTTTTTTTTCATTTTTTGGTGTGGAGGTATTGTCTCACCATATTGTAACCCTAGAATCCCAATTTTAGGTTTGAGCCTCTAATGTGTGAGGGGCATGTCAGAGGTTTAGTGGTGAATCCCCTAATTTTCAAAACACTCAGTGGTTATGGACTAGGGTACGGACATTGGAATGTATTTTCAATTCTTATAGACTGGTGATATAATAGGTAGATTTTAGTATTTTTTATACTATTTGGGGTGATATTTGAAAGGTGACATAGGAATGTGGATGTGTATGTTATGAATATTTAAACACTATGTTATATATATACCACATTATAATAATTATAGTCCACTGGGGATATGAGATTGATATTATTTGTATTTTATATAATATTTCGATATTATCACAACACATAATAGACTTTGTTGTGTGAATTTTTAGTTTTTTGAAATTTATTTTCCTTTCGTATTTAAAATATCATTATTTATATGTATCAAATTTTTTTATATGATCCACAATACATAAAAGTGGGTTTGTGAATTGTATCCACAATGATAGAGGGACATGCTGATTAAAAAAGTATTAAAAACCTATATGGTGTTTTCCCATAAAAATTGGAATGGAAATCCTCTTAGATAGAATATGGTATATGTTAATTAGGATAATTTTCCATGTATGTATTTTATCAGTTTCTAAATTCTAATATAAATCAAATCTGTTGGTGTATGTGATGTGTTGCCACCCCATTAAGAGGACACATCCATTTCATTCTTTAGGAAAAAACATTTATGATTTATTAATAAAATAGATTTGGTTATTAGAGGTGTCTACAAAACCTATATTTATTTTTACCATACAGATTCTTGGTTGAATTATATAAAATCAAATTATGTAACTATTGAATACTCAACCTGGATAATGATAGGGAGATTTAATTATTTTTTATTCTGTATATTAAGAAAAAATTTGGTCACTGAGGTGGTGACTCTATTTTTAGTTCCCTCGATAGGTCTGTCAAGATATTTTGAATCTATAATGAGGTGATCCCATTTTGATTGGTCCATTCTAGCTAAATTTGATATTGGAATTATTTATGAGTCTATCTAGTATGAAATGTTATATTGATAATTAGTGCTTCAGAAGGGAGATGAGTAGTAACGTTATTCCTAATGCATATGGATATGTGATACCCTATAGTGGGTGTTTGAGATTTAATTTTATTTATGATGTTTGATATTGGAAAATGGATGTTTCCCACAATCTATGATTTTTGTGAGTTATAAAATTTAGTTTAGGGGTGGAGAAACATGTATTTTGGTATACATATCAATATTTCAGTTATACAAGTGATGTGGATTTTATGAGAAGAGATATTCAATGGTAAATAATATGAGGGGTTAGTTGAATATTTTCTGTTTCTTAGAGGAAGAAATCAGGGGTAGATGTTTTATGTTAAGAGATAGATGCATGTAGGGTGATTCTCTATGTATAGAAAAGTAGTTAATAAACCATTTTAATTTCATGGCACAAGGATTTATGTGATGATTATTTTTTTATCGATGCTGTTTTTTGATTGGTAGGATTGGTTGAGGGCATAAGCCAATTGACTTAATATTGAATTTAAAAAGAACAATGAGTTCTCATTTACTAAATGGGTTTACAAATGTTGTTATTTGGTGGTTGATCATGTGATATAATTTGTTTTTGGTAAATTATCTATTTTTTATAAGGTCAATAAGGGTTCCTTGAGATGGATTAGATTTACAAGTATGTGAGTAATGGTTACATTTTTATTGTTTGACTGTGATGTACATTGACATGTGAAAAACTACAATTTGAGTTGGGTTGTGGGACCATGTGGTCTAGGAGTATAGACCAATTTCATTTAAATGACCTCAAGGTAGAAAATGCATGTTATCAATATGTACCATATTCTTATTGAACCCATCATTTAATTTATAAATGATAATATATTCTCTATTCTTATATATGTCATTCTTAGTTTATTCATTTTTTCAGAAGTGAGACATAGATCATTCAAAACAAGTCGATGCATTAAAACGTGGTCACTTCCACTAAGATTCCATTATTCAAATTACATTTCTATTAAAAAGAAATATATTTTTTTTGAGGAAAAATAATATTGATTTTCAAAAATAATTAATCATTATTAATACTCAATCATAAGTAAATTTGAAAATTTTAAAAAGTTTCTATTTTAATAAAAATCTCAATAAGGGATATATAAAAACATGAAAAAAAAATATTAGTTCATTTCAAAAACCATGATATCATATAAAAAATTATTGTATTACCATAGTAAACATTATGGATAAATAATAATTTAGTTTCACATAAACTATGATTTACATCCCAATAGTTTTCTTAAAAAATTATAATAAACAAAATATAATCAAAATAAAAATCATGTGTGTTTCGTAGAAAACATTAGAACCAATAAAATATATTTCATAAAAATCCATTTACCCCCTTAAATGGATTATGAATTCTATTAAAAAATGATCATTAACACACCTAAAAAAGGGAACTACTTATAGGAAAATTAATTTTAAATAATATAAATTCCATGTTGGTTCCTTGTGACATAAAATTCATATAGCCTTAAAAATAAACATTAAATATTTAATAAACCAATACGTTAATTCCAAAACAATTATACAAAATACCTAATAATTAATAAATGAATTGGAGAGACATATCTGGCTCCTCCATCAACATAACAATTTTATGAGGACCATATCATGCATAAAAGTAATATAATATTATTTATGATCATAAAATGTAATAAAATAGTATGTATAATGCATAATTTTAAGCCCCTATGATATTTACCTAAAAATAAGGGAAAAAATCCATCGCTTTGAAAACCCATTGGGAACAATTCTCAGATAAATGGGATATGTTATATAATGTTAAAAAAAGATAATTGAGGTTTTATCATCATAATGAATTATGTACGTGATATTTCTAATTATTTTTTATTGTTTTATATGTTATAAATAATACAACACAATTTGTAAAAATGTTAAAAACCCCACTGAAAAATGTTAACAAGTATTTTATTAATATAATGGTAATGAAATTATTAAATGAGTAAAATGAATGTTTATATACATTTTAGTTTGATGAAAACATACTTGAAAATTTTAATGTACAATTACAAGGGAAAAATAGAATAAAAACCTTAAACCATTAAATATAATTTGTTAATGAAAAATCAATTACCTCACGTATGAATTGAATGAAATATTATTTTTATTCAAAAATTATAAATCTATGTGAATTTTTTAATAGATTAAGACTATTTTTATATTTCATTACTTTTATATTATTAATTTAGTTCAATCATTACCACATCATACTTAATCAAATAAATAATTAATTTTAATTTAGATTTTATGTGAATTCTTTGTTTATATGACAAGAATGACTTAAGTAGGTTGAATATATTAATATGAATCATGATTATATAATTATTAGAATCATAGTAAATTTTTTATTATCAATTAAAAGATTAATTTTAATATTAAATCAAAATATGTATTTTGTTTAATAAAATGAATTATATTACAACATAGAAAATTTGGTTTGTATTTACACGTGGGTAACATTTCTATTTTACAAAAAAATAGGAGTGAAAGAAGGTTGGTATTATTCAATCATTAATAAATTTTAATTATATTATTATATAATGTTAATACAATAAATAATCCTATATATACTATATCTTTTTTTAAATCATTAAAAATAAAATACATCGGCCCGAAAGGAGGTAGTCCCCATGTACACACGAGTAATGATTAGATTATTAATTTGATATCAAACAAAGAAAAAGAATATTTATTTAACATTATTTAATATATTTTATATCATATATTTAATATTACTTCAGTTTTTTGACTATTTCCTTCTATAAATGGCAGTGATTAAAATTAAAATACATCATCTTCATGAAGAGGTACTCTGCACGTACACAAGAAATATATTCCAATTTTATATTAGTTGTATATGTAGATGAAAATGGTCTCTAAAATAACCATAATAAATTTTTTTAATTTTTTATATCCAGATTTGTTTATGTAATAATGGTTATTATATGTTTTATAGTTTTAAAATAGGTATTTATTATATAATACTCGATTAAGAACTGTACAACTTATTTAGACAATCTATATTTGTTTATACCTATTGCCTTCATGGGATTATAATATGATTAAAATTGGATGTCAATGACGAGGGAAGATATGTTACAATTGTATTATGATGGTTATTTTTTGAGTTAAAATGATCTTGATTTAACATTATGATACTTTACGATTTATTTCCTTTAAAATGAATTAAATCTATTCAGTGGCTTACGATGCATGCAACTCTGAGTTTAAATGAAACATTGTACTCAATTGATATATTATTGTTTATACGAGAATATAATAACCCATATATTTAGTTTGGGGATATGAACAGTAATAACTAAATTATGAATATTTTAGATATCAATTTTTTTAAAAAAAATAATTATTTTGTAATAAAGAAGAAATATTTTATGAAAAATAATATTTTTCTTAATGTTGGTTTAGTATCATTTTCCAACATTATATAAAATTTGTTTTTATGACTCTGAAAAAATTAAATTGGTAAAATAAAATTATTTTTTAATTAATCAATTCATAATTATCATAGGTTTAATTTTAGAATATTTTATGAAATTATTAATTTCTAATTGAAAATAGAAAAATGTCAATTTATTAAATTTTTTAAAAAGTTAAATTATATGTTAATTTTTTGTAAATTAAATTTATATAAATTTTATTATAATAACAATAAATAATTATATTTTAATAAATTTCCTATTGAATTTTGAAATTAAAACCATATATACATATGTGAATTTTCACTTTGGATATATGTTTTGTCGCTGCGTCTCTAGGTAAAATTTTATGTTCGATTCTAAAATACAATTGAAATTAATTTTGAAAATATAATTCTAAATTTATTATAATTTTAATTTTTATTATATAATATGTTCAACTAATTTTTTTACACTTATTAATATAAAAATCTATAAAATTTTATTAACATGGTTATGAAAAAATTTGGTTTATTGGGGTCTAAAATAAAAATATAATGCTAAAATTATCTACCAACATTTAAGAAATATTTTTATGGAGATATATAGATCTTATAAACTATAATAGTCTTTAATTACTTTTCTTGGATTTTCATTAACAGAAACATGGGTTTAATTAATTCATTTTTTAAAAATATTTATATCTCTTATCCCCACATAAAGGCCACCCACCCAACTCACCTATTAGAGCATCAAAAGCCATTTGTTGGCCAATAAATTCCCAAATAAAATTATAAATCCCTAACAAACATTATATATCCATTTTTTTATAATAAATAAAACCTTAGATATATTTTGGGTAAAACCAGATGATGTTATCTGAAAAATAGTTAATGTTCATAGACAAGAGTTCGTATTTTAATTCTCATTAAAACTCCATAAATATTATTTAATAATGATAATAAAATAAAAATTATATATATTATAATATTTTATTTTATTTTGTTCATTTAATTTCTTATATGAATCACAACTTCCATTAAATTGGAAATCAATTCATCGATCAATTGTATGACAGACTACCACCTCGTGAACTGATGAAAACATTTTCCCATCAAACCCACTAACTGTTATATAAAATGATTGAATTATTGTTTATATATATAATTAATTAAATAATTATACTTATAAAAATATAATATCACATATATCTTCTTAATTTATAGTATATTTAAAATACGATAACATTGCTCGTGTATACATTGAGCTACCACTTCTCGATGTGATGTGAATCATTTTTCACTTAAATATTAAATGGATGATAAAAAGATAAATATAATTAATATATGACATATATATGAAATTATATAAATTATATTAAATTAATATATCATACTCTCTATTACCCATTCAACCATTAATTGAATGGTTACGTTGATTATGGGTATTTATGGCCTAATATCTCCACAAAGCGATGCAACTCATTTTATTTTCCAAAAATTTTAGAATTGTAATAATGGTGTATATAATGAGTAAATATCCAATTATTAACGTTATTATAATTTTATAGTTTATTAATAGATATCATATGTTTAAAAGTTGAAATATTCCTGGTGAAAACGCTTGAGAAAACAAGGTAATTAACACCCGAAGTAATGACTATAATGAAATATTATTAACCATAATGTGGTTAAATGTTATAGGAATATCATAAATTACCTTATAAATAATATTATAGTTCTATTATAAATTAAAACAATTATTCAAACCATTATATTTGATGTTAAATCACATCAAACTAAAGGAATGTGTTATATATGGGACTTTATCTCAATTTCAATTTTATTTGGACAAATTTGTTAACATGAACCAATTCATTATTTTGTTGTGTATATACATCCCCAATGATGTATTTAAAATTATTACAAATTAAATGATTATGCATAAATTTTTAAATCATGTTTACAACCAAGGGGTAACAATTTAAATTTTAACAAAGAGGTAAAATTAATTATACAATCTCACATTATTTTGTGATAGTTTACTCTTGAAATAAAGCACTTTCCTATAATAAATTATATCATTAAATTAACCTGTATAATGGATATTATTTTTCCTAATCCTTATATCATTTTTACATAATGTGTTTTCATTCGATTAATTGATATTAATAGGGGAAATATTGATAAATATGTACTCTTTATACAATACTAATATTTAATTATAAGGTATATTGGTTCATATATTAAATTTATTTTTAAATATATAAGGAATTTTTAAGAAATTAAATTATATTTGGGGTGTTATTATAGATACAAACTAAATACATTAGTAGGTATTGTGGGATAAATCTGTTGGACAAATTAGGTGTGTTTTTACTTAAAATTTTAAACTATCATCACAGTGCTCAAAATAGTATAGGAATCATGATGCTTGAGATCATAATATACATTAATTATGAATGTTATTAATTGATAACTAATTTATTACTAATAACCATGATATTTTTGAAGATATATTATCTCTAGATTCATTTCATTCTTATGTATATCGATTAAATGATATGGGTGTTCAATTAGATACTTTGACATATTTAATATGCCTTATTTTATGCAGAATTTATTAATTAAATGGAATGTTTTTTTAGTTATTTACCATTCCCTATTGAATATTCTATATTTTACCATGATTTAGTCCACTATATGTAACCTTTTCTATTCATTTTAGCTCAACATCAATTTATTATATTCCCCTTGGACATGAAGAATAATTATTTTAATGAATTGATGTATGAAAAATGTTTTCTATTAATTTGAATTTTATTTTATTACCTTATTTAAGACATGGATTCTTGAATATATATAATTATATAAAATAACTATTCAATTTGTCCTTTTTTGATGTGATTCCTTATAAAAAATTACAATGCAATGAAATAGACACTGGATCCATGTTAATGGATTTGGTGTAGTTACAATTAGTATCAGTAAAATTTAGTTAAATACAAGGTAAATATATTAGAGAAAATATTTATTAGAGAATGTAACCATATCTTTGGAATTGAAGATATATATAGAATAATTCTAAAACTTTGTGGTGAGAAATAGATTTTGTGGTTCTTTCGATGAAATAAATCATTGTATTTATACATGAAGTGGACGGGGTTCTGGAAAAGATGTACCGAGGGATAATAACCTAAAAATGGTGAATTGGTATTGATCGAGTCATTTCCTAGTGAATGAAAATGGGACTTATTAGACATATAATTTGAAACTCATGGGGTGTATGCTTAGGATAAGTCACATTTTCATTACAAAATATTATGATGGATTTTAAGATAAAGATATATCCAAGGTAACCATGTTAATGATTATGAGGTTAACAATGTATTAATTATTAACATTATGTCAAGGGTTAAAACATATTAATAATTATAAATTATGAATTAAAATCCATAAAATTATGAGATAATATAGTGTATTTCAATATTTAAAAATGTAACTTAGATGGTAGAAGAGTAACAATTCTCAATGACATTTTATAGCTTTTCCTGATGAGAGATCCAATATAAATAGTATTAGAACTGAGATTATCATGGCTATATTTGATAAGATTAATCATGTTACCAAATTTTTCCATTCCCATATGGAGAATCGTATTACATATAAGGATTATACTTTTATGGATTTATTTATTGGATAAAATCCATCATATTTTGGTTGGAATAGTAATCTAATAGTCATTCAGATATGGATAAAATCTCATGAGAAGATATAATTAGAAATGGGGTGAATTGAAATGGAAAGGTCATAATTGATGTGTATTTTCTTAATGATGGTGCCGATAAATAATTGTATATGATATTGAATAATATAAAGGAAGATGAATTATAACACATGTAACAAAATTATTCTATATATAAATTCTTCGATAAATATATATCTCAAGAGAAAAAAACTAAAATGACTATAATTTTATTCATCATATATGAAATTTATGAAGAATGTATTGATGACTATGAGTCTACCTTTACAAGGTTAGTGAACAATTCTACGGGTCACATAGGTAACATGGAGGGAATGTTTGAACATTTCATCGAGGGGTTTAGGTGATTTATCTAAAGGGTGATGGTCTTTCAATCATATTCATTGAATAATGAAATAGTTTCATATTCCATAAAAATAGTGAAATAATTATCCAAAGATTATATGTTTAATGGATTTAAATAAAATAAAAAGATGAATGAGACCCATGAAATAGGGAATGATCCAAATATAAAAAAAGTGAATGACTAAGTTACCATCTGGTAAAAATTGATGAAATAATCATCCTTGGAAATTTTTTATGGGATTGGGTGTTTTCCATATGTTTGGTGACAATGTTAATTAGGATATTGGATGAAATTGGAAGAAATAAAATGGTAATTTTATATGATCCAATTTTAGTGATTTGTGGAACTATGAAATTGAATATGATATGTGTCAACTAAATATAATGAAAATAGGCTAACAGGAGAATTCCATGCATATGAGATCACTATAATGAGGAGGTTGTACACAATTATGTGGTGGAGGTTACATTAATACTAGCTTAAAATTTATTTAATAATTTATTTGTCAATGTATCCTCACACCATTGTATATCATAAAAGTTTGAAAATAATGTTAGATATTTCAAAAAATCATTATTAATGGATTTTTTAGTAAATAATCCCAGTTGAATTATCACTATAAAAATGATCTATTGGAAATTCCCCATTATTACACATAAACATACATTATTTACTAACATTATTATCATACTTATGGTTGACTTTGACGTACTAATTTGGGATTTCTAGAGCTCAAAATATGAAAAAAATCATTTAGAAGGTGGTTTTGATTCTTGATAAGGACGAATAATTCCATATCTTTATTGTAGAGACATCATCATCTAAGACATGTCTGTATCCACCCCTAGATTCTGTACTAAATGTGATTATATTCACTAAATATAGGGATATACAGAGTAATATTTAAATTTATTGTGTAACTATGTCATGTGAATAAATTGATGTATTTCCTGAGGAATTACCTAAAAATAATCTATCACATGATGTTGACATTTAAAATAATTTAAACTGTGATACATGACTAATATCAAAAACACTCTATAGAATGTAATGTGTGGAATTAGTGGAGTTCAAATGAAACCGTAGAGGGTGTTTGATGGGGGATTTATTTTACATAATACTTTAACATTGTGAGCCTATATTTTATTTATTTTGATGAAATAAGGATCCATGAGTCTTTTTATTTATTATTGAGAGATATATGTTATTGAGAGAAGGAAAAAAATCTTATTCTCTTAATTGTGTAATTTTTTGATCAAATCCCTGGATATTAATATTTTCTAAATATTAAACTTCATTAGGGGTATCATCAACTAAGTGTAATGAAGGACGAAATTCAAAATACAACATTTAGAATGTCTTATGGTTACTAACAGTTTGTTGTTATTTATTTTGGAATAACTAATGTATCTATTTGTTTGGAAGTAATGAACACTATATTCAAGGAATATATGGGTGTATTTTTTTCTTTATTATTTGATGATACCATGGTGTATTCTTCAATATATGAAGACCATTAGAATCACTAGAAAATTAATATTGATATTGTTATAGGGAAAGAGTTATAAGGGAAATATAATATGATATATTAATGGAATCAATAATTTTATTTACATAGATATATTGACTAAATGGTTGGAATCATAGTTGATCCTACTAAAACAATTGTATTTATTGGTTATCGTAAACCAATGAATTTAAATGTGGTAGATGGTTGCATTGGTTTGAATGGTTACTATCATAGATTCATTCAGAATGTTTCTAGATTGGAAAAGCTATTAATAAAGAATACATGTAAATGTGTTATGTTTTTTTTTGAAACGGGAATGATAATAATTTTTTAATGAATTAAATATTATATTGGTAAATTATATAATTTTAACTCTAACATCTAGAAATGTCAGGTTTTAGATATATAGTGATACATTGGAGAAGGTATTTGGTTGTGTCCTTATGAAAAATGACAAACTAAATTCATATACATCACGGAAACTGGAGACTCATGATTTGAAATATACAACCCATGATCTTGAGTTAGATGCCAGGATAATTAATTTAATGATATAAATACATTTAAATTATGATGAATGATTGTAGATATTCATGGATCATAAAACACTAATATATATATATATATATATATATATTTGGAATATATATATGAGATAATGGTGTTGTCTCAAGCTTCTCAATTAGTATGGTTGTCTAATACACTACCACGCATTGAAATAAACTATGATTATTGATTCATTGAGAATAAAATATCATGGATCATTGAACCATATATGGATTTATATAGATCCTATATTCATGGAACCAGTGATTATTATTATGGGAATTATTATGGATGTAGATACATAAACCCTTTATTGAATTATCATGAATAAATATTTATTATAAAATATAAAAAGTTATCATTATGATGATGAGGACATTCAGAAGAAAATTAATGTTGTGAAAGTTGGGAAATTACCACACATCATTTTTAATGATGAAGTTCTAAAATTTGGATATAGAATATGTGTTCTATGTATATATTTCACAAAAAAGGGATAGTTAGATGACACTCATAGATCGAACACATCTATACACAATTTTAGAAAAATGATATATAAGGATTTCTGGGATCATTTTTTTGGGAAAACATGATGTGCGAAATTGTTGATTATATGTCCATAGGTTTTTTTTCATAAGTAAAAGTAATGATGAATAATACAAGATGATTCCGGAAACCTCTTTAATTATTATTTGGAAAATGGATGACATTACTATAGACATTGTTATTGGACTACGAAATAATCAAAATATTGATTATTAATTCGATTTATCATTGACATACTAACAAATTATGAAATTTTCATTACCATAATATAGGATTTACTACTTGAGTGCCTCAATTTGATCTATATTAGATTATCTATTATAATTAACAATGAATATATTTCGGTCCTGTTTGATTACGACCCCTAGTTTACATTAAAATTCTTAAAGTGTCTTCAGAAGGATCTTAATCATGGTATTCATAGAAGCACATCGTACTATCTTCAAATTGATGGGAAATCTAATAGGAATATTTAAACACGACAAGAAATGTTGAGATGATTATAATTTATCTTTCATGGTATGTGGGATTAGTATTTACCTTCAGTAGAGTTTACCGATAATAACTGTCTCCATTCATTTATTCATATTCCAATGTATACAGAATTATATGGTAAAAGATTTCATACAACAACTTTTTGGGATGATGTTACCAAAAGGAATTTTTTTTTCCTATAACTTGTTTAATATTCAAGAAAATGGTAATGAATATTTAGGCAAATAATATTTTAGATTAATGTATTAAAATGTGTTTTGCGGAAAATCATTCGAATTATTTGGAATTATGAGTTGAAGATCAGGTTTACCTGAGATTTTCACTATGGAAGGGTTCCTTATGGTTTGTAATAAATGGGAAATTGAGACCAATACACAGTATGCTCTTGGAAATACATCAAATAATTATAGTTGTTTCTTATTATTTGGAAATTAAAAATAACTATCTCAAATGTACAAGCTATGTTCTATATACCATTGTTAAGTAAGTTCGAGCGAGACACATAACAAGTGATCACCACTAATGAAATAGAAATGGAACCATTTATATCTTAATACAAATAACATATCAATATTCTTGATACTATGGAGAAATTATTTATTAATTAGGTGACTTGCATATTAACATTACTTTAGTAAAATAAAAAATGGAGGATGTTCTATGGGAAATAAAGGATTTAAAAAATAAATAGTTTCCCTCATTTGTATAGATTTTATTATTAATTAAATTTCAAGGATGATGTATCTTTAAGAAGTAGTAATGTTTATAATTTTTTACTTTTCAATTTATTTCCATTTAATTAAATATTATCACTTCAATATCTATTGATGTATAATACAACGAGTTTAGATGAAACAATATACTCTATTGATTTTTTTTATTTTAATATGCCCATTATCGAATGGAAATTATTTTCTTGGGTAATAATAATGATAACTAATTTATGAAAACCTAGGATATCAATTAATTAAAAAAAATATGAATCATTTGAATGAAAAAAATCTATTTTCATAAGAAAAAAATGTATTTTCAAAAAGGCTATTTAGTCACGCATTGTAAAAATAATTTAATATTTATTTTTACCAATTTTATCAAATTTATTTGAAAAAATAAAATTAATTTCATAAATTATAATATCATAATTATTTTAGTGGTAATTTCATTTATTTATTTTTTGAAATATTTCACTTTTTGATGAATAGTGAAAAATAGATAAATTTATTGAAAAATACCCTTTCAATTGAATTATTTACTGAGATAGATTATTTTTTTTAAATTTTGTTTAAAATTAATATTATCTAAATTATATTATAATAAATTCTTCTTATTTTAGTTCAAAAATTTTTATATTTTATATTTATATTAAATTATTCAAACATTTGAGAGATTTCAATATGGAAAACCCAATTTGAAATGTGATCATGTATACTTTTAAATTGGATTCTTCCTCTTATGTAAATGAGATATGGAAAAATAGATTCCCTAATTGGATTCATTATAATTTATATACTCTAACCTGGTGAAAATAATTTTGGCCCGTTATAAATAGAAAAGGAATAAAAAATTTAATTAAAGTGGTAAAAGTAAAAATGAGTTCATCAGGGGTTAAACTGAAATGAAAATTGATTAAATTACATTCCAACTTGTAAAAACCCATTTTTTCAATATTTTGACCAAATAAACTCTATGAGTATATATATACACCTTTTATGTTGTTAATCATTACAAAATCAAGGGTGTAATTCATTTTAAAAAAAATCCATTTCTCTCCCTACCCCAATTTTAAAATGTATCCCCTTCTCATCGAATATTCACACATCTAAATATTTTTGGTTTCGGAAATAAAATCCAAAATCAAATCCTTAATACCTTCCAAACATCATAGATCCTAGTTTTTTACATGAAATCCATCCTACAACTATATTTGGTTCTAACCAATAAATGTTCCGTAAAGAAAAGGTAATGTTCTTAAATAGACTATTTCTATTTCTTCTACCACCTCCCTAAAATATTTTATATAATATAATAATATAAAATTAAATTTATATAACAAATATATATATTTTATTATGATAATGTAATAACCTATATATATCCTCACCCATAAAATGTGAAATGAAATTTAAAATCATGTGTATTGTGGACTACCACCCCATGAACCAATGTAACTTTTTTTCCAACAACTCCCCTAACGGTTGGATATAATGATGGTATTGATATTTATATATATTATTTATGAAATAATTAAACATATAGAATTAGTATATTTTAAAAAAAATCTTAATCACTACATACTAAAAATATGATAATGTTCCTCGTGTGTGTGGTAGACAACCGCCTCACAAAATGATGGGATTAATTTTTAACATACTCAATACATTGAATGAAATAATTATTAAATGAATGAATATATGTTATACATATAACATGAAATAAATTAATGAAAATTATTATTTCATGCATTCCCTTATCATTTCACCCTATATAAAATTATATTGTCGCTCGTGCGTACATATGATCTTCCATCTCCGTGTGGCGATATGACTCATTTTCCATGACCATAATTAAATATTTTTTCTAATAATTTATATTTTTATTATGTCTGATTTTTATAACATTAATATATTCCAATATGTGATGGATATATATCCTTTGTAAAATCACCAAAACATTCATGACAAAACATGCATGTGAAAATAATGTAATTAAGAAAAACAAATAATGAAAAAATGAAATATTATTAAAAAATATATTTGGATAAATATTTTTATAAGATCATATATAAAATGATAAATTTGATTATGGTTCTAGAAAATACTTATAATATTTTCATAATCATTATAGATTACGTTAATTCTCATTTAACTAAAAGAAATCATGAGGTAATAGATTTCATCTCAATTTGCATTTCTTGGAGGATTATGTGTTAATATGAAACTATTCAATTTTATATGGGGTATACACTAAAACATTGATTTATTTAAAATGAATACCTTTTTACTCATGATGATTAATGTTTCATGGAATGTTTATTCTTCAGGGTGTTAAAAATTAAATATTACCTAAGATGTAAAAAATTATAGTACAGTCTCACTTTATTTTGTGATATTTTTCTTTATCCTAGAACAATCACTTTATTATAGATGTTTTTCATTAGACATTACATTTTCCATAAATGTCCACATTCTTGTATGATAAATATGATTATTTCCTAAACCATATACGGTTTTTAAATATAGTTTTTACTTTGAATGATTATTGATTAACATGGGAAATATTTATAAATCCTTACCCCTTAATATAGATATTTGGTTATAAGGCGTATTTTATATAAATTAAATCAATTATTTGATAAAGGAGGGATGATTTGGAATTTCAAAGAATGGAGGGCCCTGTTATTGATAGTATCTCATGAAATCAACATGTCTCCTGCGATATATCAATTGGAAAAACCATATGGGATTTTACCCAAAATATTAAATTGTCCTCAGAATGGTTGTTATGGTAGAAGTATCATGATTACTAATATTATAACGTCAAATAAATAAGAATTTACTTCATTATGTATTCATATATTATTATTTCCCATGATAATATCAAAATGATAATTTCTATGGATTCATTGATATCTTAGATTTCTGATGAAATTTCATGGTTAATAAGTTAGTTACCTTTCAATATTGATTTCAACGTATTTAATGATTAGTTTATTTATTAAATGTAATGTTTTTTAAATTATTTACCCTTCCATACTCAATACGTGTTTTTTCTTCATATTAAAATCTACTATATATAAATATTTTTTAGAATTTTATATTACCAATAAATGTTTTCCATTCCCCGAGTTATGATGGAGGATTTTTGGAATGATTTCAAGGATGAAAATTGTTTTCCATTACTATGATTTATATTTTACCTCACTATGTAATATTAGTGTCATATTTGTTTATAATTATAAAAAACTTGTAAACTATTCAGTCCACTTCATTTAGATAAATTGTATCTAGTTCCAATTTGATAATATATATATGGTATTTAGCGAACTAAAGTCTGGGTCATTACACAAGAAGTGTGGAGGAGAAAAAAGAGGTGTTATTATATTGTATGTGACAGAGAATAAACACATTGAATTTTTAAAAAAAAATTAAAACAACATAACGTATTAATCAATTATAATGACTCCAAAATGTATCATAATAAAATTGAATAAGTTATTTGTTCTTTATGTTACATATAATATAATTTATATGAGTTTTTAAACACATATATTTTATGTTTTAACCCTTTTATCCCACTTAAAATCTTACCATGGATACAATAGGTTTTAACAAAATTTCTATTCATATTAACTGAATATGAGGTTTCCCTATTTTAAAAATGTAAAACTCATTATCTAAAATGTGAAACACATTTTTTATGCTTAAATATCAAATATTTTAATGATATTAATTTAAAATAAGAACATGTAAAGGGATGAATACCATTTTCTTGAAACCATCCATTTTAATTAAAAAAATGTTTTTAAATAAAATTCATACATACTAAATATAGTTTAGTTATTTATAAATAAAATAACCTAATGAAATTTTAATACCAATCCAAAATATATTATTTATTTTTAAATATAGGAAAAGAAATGATAGTTTTCTCAAAAAAAGATGTATTTTCTACAATTCACCCAAAAATAATCTTTTATAGGAAAAATAATAATAATAACTCTATTATAATTTTTAATACCTTATATCATACCAGAAATCATTTTTTCAAAGACTAAATTCTATAATTTTTAAAATATTAAATTTAATTAATCAATATAATTCATTAATCAATCTTTAATAAAAATAAAAATATTTCTTTCAACTGTGAAATTACCTTTCCCTATTATAATGGTTTTGGGAAATATAATTCATGTATGTTAATATTTAATTAAATTTAAATACAATTAATATTATTTTTTCCACATTTCCCACCCTTTTTGATACAACATCCTCATATATTTAATTCACATCATAAACAAGGGGGGGAAATTTATTTCATAGATTTTATATATTCCCATGTTTCATATTTAATGAAATGATTTTCCAAAAAACTGAAACATAATGAACCACAATATTTCATATCTCATTTTCATTATGATCATGAATATATGTAGGATATTCCTTAAAATAATATTTCTCTTCCAATTGAACTAATTAATGACTCAAAACCTAAGATTCAGCATGATGTACATCACTGTCAATGAAATATGTAACACATCATGTAACTGATATACACATAGAGGTAAATCCACTTTGATATGAAACCAATCCAATATTTTAAAAAAAATTATATTTTTTTAATGAAACATAGACTCAATATTGTATTCTTACCAAAATACATAATGCTTTTTAATCAATATACTATAAGAAATATATGGGTTCCTAACACAATTAAAATAACATTCCTCTAGATATCATTGTGACTTATCTACATAGTTTGACCTGACCTTACATACTGCAAAATATACATCACATTATCAACCTTGGATATTACCAATTACAGTCCCAAAATGATATATTACCTAATTCAACCCAAAAATATAGAGCCTCTCATGGCATTCCATACAAATCATAAAACTTTTCCCTCTGTATAGTAGAATAAAAACTGTTATTGTAAAAAAATACATCTCATAGAAGATATTGATCCCAACATCCTTGGTAATCCAAAAAAGTTATACTCATATAATATAAATTCTTATTATTTTTCTTTAACTATACATCATATTTATAGTGAAAATATGTTTTGAAAATTAATTCAATAGCCAATGATTTATAAAGTATTTTATATAAATGATGTCAATATGGGATCATAGTCATATTCAACAGAAAGTAGGAATCCACCAAAACTATTTACCTCCTTATAATAATTTCTAGGATTATGATATGAATAGAAAATATCTCAAATATGTAGAAATTTAGGATATGTTATCAAAAAATCAATATTAACTAATATGAGATCATTATCTTAATATTTCATTAATAATAAAACTTGAAATCACCGGCCATATTATATCATTTCAATTACAAAATTAGAAAATACTAATGTATCCCATCCAATAATTTGAATTATTCTTTTATTTATATTAAATTAAAATATTTAATTATAAATTATACAATATGTCTTTTAATTCTAGCTAAATAGAAACAATCCCATATTTTCCCATGAATCATTGTGATTCTAAGTAGAATATTAAATTGAGATATTTGAGAAAAAAACGTTTTTCATAAAATATGAATAAATTTTCCCAAGAAACCTATTTACAAATATAATTATACCATAATTATCAACATTAAAATATGGAAACAAATTATTCATGAACAATTTTATTCTTTCGTGAAAACCAAAATGTTCTTTAATAAGCATAACTAATTCTGACTAAACAAATATGACAAAACTGATACTAGATTCAATATAAAAGTCTAATATATAATCATAATTTGTTAGGAAATAATAATTAAATGATTAACCAAAAGGACAAATTATATGTGTAGCATAGTTAATTATTCATTATCGTTGTGAGTTAAGGCATTAACAACATTGTCTTCTTTTCTTGTACGGAAATGAATGGTGATATCATAATCCATAATCAATCCCAGACATTTTATTTATCGCTAATTAATTATTGTTGAGTGAAAATATACATATTTAAATTATAATTAGTATATACATCACGTTTTAATCCATATAAATGATGTCTCTAATTTTTTTTATTAAACAAAACTAGCTCTATCTCATTGTCTTGTGTAGGATTATTTAGAATCTAGGGTGTTAATTACCATGATGTATAAATAAGTAATGAATCAATTTTCAACTAATAATATCCAAATTCTATAAAAAAACAAAATTTTATAGATAAAGAATCAATATATTTAAATGGTAGATTCAGAACTGTATAATAAAATAATTTTCTATTAAATTTATATTTCAGAGCTTGGGATGTCACATTTGATATTCCAAAAAAACCTATGATAATCTATCATTATGATGATAAAAACATTTATGTGGAAAATAAAAAAATATATAATTATAATTAAAAGGGTGTATTTTTCTCAAATGGTTTGGGAGAAAATCAACTTTGAAAATATGAAAAATGATTAATACTTTTTTTATTCCTTTAAAAAATTGTTTACATCTATACCTTTACATTTTGAAGTTTATTTTTTAATAAAACTAATTCATATTGATTCATATATTTCTAAAACAAAATATATAATTTTCCTAATTGAGTTTAAATATACCAAGAAGCCAATATTGGTGAATCATTATATGGGATTCATTTGGGAAAGTGTGTCACATGGGCAGGACACTATTATTTTTTGTTATGATGTCTTTTTGACAAATTCAATAGTAAATTAATTTTTTGGAACTAAACAAGAAGAAAAAATGATTTAGTATCATCATCCCTATATTCATAATTTTTTCAATGAATTAAATGGAGATTAATATACATACATGATGACATATGATCATTATAATATCAATTTTGGTTCAAATGTGACAAAATATCCAAGAAAACCATCCATATGAGGCGTTCACACTATTAATTTATAGTAATGAAATTTAGACTCACCAATTCCCCCAATATATTTATTTTTTTAATAAATATATTATTTATAAATTACATTGATTAGTTTTTAGAAGCCATTGGATACGATATTATTATATATTCCAAGAGTAAAGAAGATCATATAGATAACTTTATGATTAAACTAAAGACCTGAATTATTGGTATGTTGCATACAATATTCAACATGCATTAATTTATGATATATAAATATTATTATTTGGGTAACATAATCTCATGTGAGGGAATATCATTGGATCCCTTAAGGAATAAGTGAATTAATATTGACCTTGACAAACCCTGGTCACTAAATCATGTTGTATTTATAGTTTCTTTAGATATTATAAATTCTTTTTGATGAATTTTTGAAATACATCTAATACCCTCCCCATGTAAACTTAATATAGGGACATTAACCCTTTTATTGATGAATTTGAATAAAATAATTAATAGCTAAAAAGAATCATTTTCATGACACCAAATCTCACACTTCTATGTAGTTGAGAAAGGTTTGGTATCTACACTAATGCGTAATGTAAAGGATTAGGATTAATCTTCAGAAAGAATTATATAACCATATCTTATTCCTTACAATAATTAATGGATTACAAGTTGAATTACCTTAACATGTCCTAGTTTTAATTGAAATAATATTTTTCTTAAATACACAGAGGAATTGTATTAATGGATAAATGTGTGACATATATAATAATTATTGGTTTTCATATTTTTTCAAACAAATAGAGTTTAATATTTACTAGAGAAATATTATATTTCTCAAAAAAGATACCATCCTTATATTCATGTCAATAATAAGGGGGAATATATGGAAGATGTTATTCTACAAAAGAATGTGAGAAATTTTCTTGAGTTCAACATTGATTTGGATGGAATGAAAATGTTTAAGAAGAAATTATGTATCCATTAATACTAGAATTGAATAATGAGGTATTGGATTAAGCTCATAGTTCATTATTCTATGTATATCATCGATTTTTAAATATATATAAATTTATAAATTACTATAACTTATGGTAAATTGTGTAGATATATATTTTAGAGTATTTATATCAAATTTTGGTTTTCAAAAAAATACTATATTCATGGAAAAATGTATAAGGGGTATAACATATGTTTCCCATACCACAATGGAAATGGTTAAAAAACATCGTTTATTTTTTAATCATAATCAATAAAATGGTAAAAAATTATTTTGTTTTTTATGTTTCAAAACAGTTCATTATGATATTAGGACACTTCATTTTTATCACATAATTGATCAATTTTATATGACATATATTACATAAGTGGTATCGTTTCATGAAGGACCATAATTTATTTTATATAATTTAAATATACAGTTTACCAATATGTTATAGTGATGTCTCCAACATGATCTAGTTAAAGAGTTGTATTTTAGAATTAATTATCATTCCTTTATTGATGGACTCTCTCTGAGGACAATTAAATTACTGGAGGATATTTTTATATCCTATTCTTAATATTTCAAAGGTTGATATTGTCAACACCTTCCTAAAATTAACTTATCATACAATAATATCTATCACATGATCTTTTCCATGAATCATTAACAATTCATATATGGATGGTTTTGTAGAACACTAATTTTCAGGGATGGAGTTGGAATATGATAACTATTTTGAACAGATCTCATTGTCGAAATCGAAGATATCATCATATCCTTATAGAAGCACATTAAGGCAGTTCAAAGTCCATATAAATTTTATGCTAAAAATCTTCTGTGAAACATCGAATTTGATGTTGGGGAGAAGGAATTCCTGTAAATATGTAATGAATCATCTTCTACTATTAATATTCACAGTGAATACATTTATTTATTTTTATTTTTTTATCTTTATGAATTGAAGGGACATATGGAATTATATAAATTAAAACCGACATTATTTCTCTCTTCGATTCGTAATCATTTTATTCCATATCCATATTTTTTTAAAATTAATTCATGAATGATTTAATATTCCATAATTATTGATTTAATGTAATTTCTTATCCCATGTTTGACTTTCTATAAAATGTTTGAAATAATTCTTCTAGTATTTTTTATATGGTAATATAATTGGAAGATGTGTACACAATATTTGTTGAAACTATTATGGTACAATATAATTTACCAATTCCATAACTATTTAGTTATTCAAATATTCGATTATGATTATTTCATTTTTCTTTTAAATGAGTTTTTTAATTAATATTTAGGGAATTTTTATATTTTTAATTAATATTTTAAAAATATAAAGTGGTGTTATTTGTGACATGGTTATAGTGATATTTAAATGGATGTTTTATAATATAATAACATCATCTGAAATACTTATTCCTCATTAATGTTATGATTCTATGAAACCATTATTATTCACTAATTGGATGATTTATTGTTTTGAAGATGAAATATCTATGAAACTCATTTATTTTAAATCATCTATATAATAAGGAAATGTAAAATTTTCAGGATATTGTAGAGTGCATATGAAAGGATTTGATATTGTAAATTTTGGGTATGTTATATCCCTCTAATGAACTAGGAACATGTTTTGTGGTTTTGATCTCATACGGTAAATGATTGATTATATCATCAACAAAAATATTGTCCAAAAGAGGCTATCTGTGTCCCAAAAATAAGGTAAATATGCAGTTATCCCAAGCCTAGAGGAAGGAATATTGGGAGTTATCACTTGCCCAAAATAAGGTATATTGAAATTTAAGGTAAACCCAGAACTGAGAACCACTAAAATGGTTTGTTAAGGTTGTTCTACACAAGTCCCCATACATGCCTCCCAATATACCAGAGGATGCCACCGTAATGTGGGAGTATTATAGTGGTACAATGGGTAGACTATACCCTTTGTATCAGTAATATACATAAATGTATCATAAAAAAATAAAAAATATTGGATGCTAAAATAATATCTAGAAAATAACAAAATAATTTTTATCCTGAATTTACAATTGATAATTTAAATTAATAGTAATATATTATATAATAGGTAAATAC
Organism: Viscum album; assembly: GCA_963277665.1. Classification (NCBI taxonomy): domain Eukaryota; kingdom Viridiplantae; phylum Streptophyta; class Magnoliopsida; order Santalales; family Viscaceae; genus Viscum; species Viscum album. The sequence goes on along the minus strand of OY728142.1, from coordinate 920,821,257 downwards.
TAAAATAAATAAATAAAAAAAAACTATGATGGTTATCCTAATTAGAAATTTAATCATCGCATTAGTCCACTACCCTTAATCACCCATGTACATGACTAACAACACCTAGCATAATCCAATATACTAAATCGGCAAACAAGAGTTCTGACTAAGTATCATATGATTGCCTTCATAGGGTGTCTGATATACTTAGATGGAAACCACTAATGATTTCTACAAAAAAACTAGTCATTTATTATAATATATCATTCTGTTTATGAATACTAAGTGTAATGAAGTGTAATAAATGTAAATACAAGCATGTTAGACATGGGATTTTCTAGGAAACCTGGCCGACCATACCTATATCTCCCCAAGCCATAATATCTCTGAACACCTAAAATCATATATATATATATATATATTCATACATAATAAAATATCATGAATAGATATACATGCACTAGTATGGACCCTAGGATTAGTACCCATGAATCCACATTAGAGGGTCACATAGTATATAAGAGACGTCATGGCTAGGGTTCCATACCCATAACTCATTGTAAAATATTTCCATGCCTTAAGTTCTAAACCTATAATCAGAATTTAAAGGATTCCATGCCCATGGATTCCATACCTATGGATAATAATACAAGGGACTCCATACAATGGGGGATCATTCCCATGAATAATAATGTAAAGGACACCGTGACTATGAAAAATAATATAGGGGACATCATGACCATTAATATTAAAAGAAAATAATTTGAAAATTTTAATTATAATTTACAATAATCAGTATGTCATACAATCTCACCATTCACAATTCATTAAATTCATTACACATTTTGGTTCATTCAGTAATAATGATCAAACACATGAACATGAAAATTCATCAGTACAATTTATTTACAAATGATAATGGAGTCCATGTATGTAAATATTCAATATTATAATTAAAAATTAAATGATAAAGGATTACATGTGGGTAAGCATTCCATATATCTCATTTCTATTATCATTTAATTTCCACCAATTATTATGTAATAAAACATCGATCAAATATATATTTAATTGTAAAAATGAATCATAATCAAATCATTTATTTAAATTAATTAAACAATTTAATCTACGAAGGGTAGTCATAAAAGCTATTATAGTGATTCAATAAAATAAATAGATAGGTAGAAAAATGTGCATCAAACAAAACACCACATATGGTGGTTTATTAAAATTTGAAATTATTTATTATGATGTAAATTAGTTATTCTCAACTAACATGGTGGTTTGAGGTGAGTTCATAAACCTACAACAATGTACAAGGTTGTCGCATAATATCTAATTATTATTGAGGTAATTAATTTTCATGGTATCATACATTATGAGAAATGAATAGAAAAATATGGCATGTGAAACAACAAAATTTATTTATAAAAAAGGAAAACATAATTTAATTTAATTTATATTACATAACTCATTCTTATGATGGTACACCCATCCAATACCATACCTTGATTTGAGTTGGAATGACATAAATAGTAATATTAGAATAAAACCAAAAAAATAGGGCTAAATGTCCATCATGGATATAGAATTCCATATGGTGTGGGGAATCAAATAAGTAAGAAAGGGGAACCAAAATCTTACCAATACATATCGAACATAATATAAAACAATAAAATTTGATCATGGGTATGGTTGATATATAGAATCCTAGATGAAATAAAAGAGATGATCCAAGTGTCATAGTAATGAGATACATGAGGGGGAATGGTTATGAAGAATTGAAATAAGGATGGAGGGGGGAGGAGTGGTCTTTTCTCCCTTTATTAATGAGGTTCACAGTTTTTATGCACTGTTTGGATATCCAAGAACCAATTGTAAAAATCATATTACACACGAGACATACCACACTCGGTATGGACTCATCGAGTGGGCGAACTATGTGTTGACCATATTGTGATACTAGTAAAATAGAACTACCAGTGTCTCTAGGCACACTATATTGAAAACCGTGCATTCCCCATGCACTTTCCTCAATAAGTTTCCAAATGTATGTTTCATGGTTGTGTTCCTCAACATTACTGGAATATCAAAAAACCAAACACCCTTAACAAGGACACAATGATTCCCTAGAGGTTCCACACGATTTAAACAAGTATTGTTCCCCAATTTACTTCTCACAAAAAGTTATTTTTCTATTCTTGAGACACATGAAAATGATCTAAACATTTGGGAAATAACTCAAAACTTAAACCATGTCATAGATAATCACTTTTAGGTATTCCAATTATCAGATATACATTCCATGGTTTCTTTTATGATTTTTCCCATCCACCAATCAAATAACTATTATTCTAAAGAAATTTCAAATTATCTAATACACATTACATTGAAATATTCCCATTATAGAAGTTATCACCCCCAAGAATATTTGATGGAAATAATCAAAACATCTCCTGGCCTACTTGGGTCATGATAAGTCATCCAAACAGTCACACTATGTTTCCAAATTCCCATGCATCCTCATACATGACATTAAACACACCGTACATTAGCTTCAAAAACTCGAGTTAATAGTCAGACCCGATATAGAAACAATGGCATGATTCTTATGCCATCCTATCTAAAAATAGTCGTTATCACATTGTAATATATTTTATCATTTGTCCTATGAAAATATGCACCATATAATCTATATTTATCATGGTTGATTCTAAGACATACTCATCCCACTATTAACATTTCATATTTAAGCATACATTTAGTTTCTCATCAACACATGCATACCATTGATCACATAATACAAGAGGAAAGTACATAGGTCCTCGGTTTGATTGAAAAGATAAAACCTAAAATAACCAGTCTTATACTCAACCGACTGAATTTTCCTTGAAAAACCCTAACATACCATTTATATAAACACTTCTCATCTAGATGATATACCTTTTTAGTCTATCAATAAACTCATCATACCATTTGGGGATACTCAAATTGAGAAAACACTGAATGACTATTTTGGAAAATTATAGTGTCTTATGTCCGAAATTTGATTAGACTAGAATTTGGTGGAATTTTCCTAAGCGCCATCAAGATGGTTTCGAGCATTTTCATTCATGATTGTATCATCTAGATTCACCACTCTACTGATCCAACTTCCTTGGAACCTCATGAGTTGCAATGATATTAATTCTGATATCCAGATTTTGTCAAAACCCATAATTGATATTGTTCAAATAATTTACATTGGATTAAATGAACCCATTGATCCAATTATTTAAATGACATGAGTGTCAATGTGATGGTTACATTACCAGTGTCAATGTCCCAGGATCATTATCATCGAAGGGTTTCCAAATACTGATTGTTATCCCAATATCATCATTTGGAGAACCCCTTCCACTGAATAAATGAAATGAAAACTGAAATACCTTAGCACATGCCCTACCAGTCAAAGAAATATGACTGACATGAAGAAGAACTCTATCATCTTGAGAGAATGCGTAAATTCCATATTTCACCCATTACATATTCTAGATAACTATTTTCATGGAGAACAATGAATTAGAATCATAATGAGGTTCATCACCAGCACCTGACTAATGGTGTTCTACACAAATCTAGTTTAACAAAAAATCATCCTCAAATGTGAATCTCCAAGATTTCTCCATCATACCAAAAAATGTATCCGGTTGGCTTAGTGTATATAAAATCCTCACATCGTATAATCAAGAATATGTTATGATAATGATCTTGATCCCTTATACACAATGATAACAGAAATATTTTTTCTATAGACATGTATCACTCTTCTCTTGAAAGCATTCCATAAAAACTTTCCAAATTGGTCTTAACCAACCTTCAACACAATGTTGTATAGAAATTAATGTCAAGTTCAATAAATAGGTTAATTGATTCATGATACCCAAACTAAACTCAAATTATACCTCATCCTTGGTACATCCTTTTATTTAACATATTCTCGAGATCTCACTTCATATAAGTTTCACACTCAAAACATTTATTACATAACACTTAATTGGCCACTCACTGAAATTAAATTATAATTAATTACCGATATTAATAGATATCTTCCAAAACTACCACATGTATAATTTAATTTCATGTAGATCATATTTTAGAATCCCAACTCTTGAATCTTGTTGTTATTTTAAAAACATCCATGTAGATTTTTCTACATGTAATGTTGATTTATAACACATTTGGATCTATTTTGGATGTTTTATTCCATATTAGAACATTAAATATGGAACTGTTATATAAAAACTTCTATCTAAAAATATTTTTTTGAAAATAAGGTGCCTAACTTTATGCTATTTCTCAATAGGGCCAGACAACCAAACAGTCCATCCCATCAATGGAAATTTTTATAAAAGATCTCTCTCGGTTTTTATTAAAAAAAGTAATATCCATTATAGAATTTAAGTACTTTATCACCTACCATGCATCAGTCTAGAAATTTTTTTAAAATGAATCTCATCACAAAATGAAAAAAGGACCAAACTAACACTTTCCATTGGTTATCCTTAAATGAACAATGTCATTAATGTACTGGGGTTTATATAAAAATTGGGGAAATTTAGGTCCATCAAGCTACCCTTATCGCCTCTCACATGATATCCATAGATTATTTATATTCATCAGTTACATGGCGTCTAAAGAACCTATAAATTCTCTATGAAGGATATGAGATGTGAACCAAAATGTAAGGATTGTCTTAGTCCTATAAGGGTTATGATTTCAAGGGTGCATGATAAATAGACGAGTATCTCTAGGAATCTAAATATTGTAACACCTTCATGTGGGTTATCTTACCAAACAATAAACCAACAACTTGTGTTTTTTTTATCATCTCAGTGTCTTACACATCTCGAAATATAAAATGTATGACACTTACCATGCATTGAAACATGACTCAATGCCTACTTTTTTATTATCTCCATTTGTGCTAGAAAAACTATGTAATCAACATTTAATGTATATGGTATCAAAAAAACAACTTGCATGAAACTAAATAAGTACACTATGCTCTACTATATATCTCTAAAGTTTAAAAGTCATAAAAATATCAACTATAATGATGTTTTGTGGTATATTCACTATATATGGTCTCATTTTCATGGATTTGTTTTGATGCACATTTATTAAAACATTTAATGGAACAAATAAAAAGATATATAATATTCCAATTGTAAAATAAAACATTATTTCATTATTTTTTAGCTATTTCTAACTGCAATAGGTGAATATTAATAGATTAATTTTAACCCGTCATTCAATGTTCCCATATGGTTTTGAAAATACTGTAATTTATAGAAAATATCTATTTCTAAAGTATAGTGGAAATATTTTTTTTTAAATTTCAATTTTAATTAACCAACCCATCATAAAAATGTATATAAAAAGAAGATAACAAGACTTTTATCAATTACGAGAACTATCCATGTAAGATTTAAACATAAATTTATATATGAAACCATATAAGAGACTATGTAGAAATTAAATGACAAACCCATTTTCATATCCATACTGTCATAGGCTTGAGTAACATGTCATAAAAGAATAAAATGAGACATATGAGGGTCCCTATATTTCATCCTATGTTTAATTATATGTGAATCCATTCATAAATTATGGACTAAATGCACAATGTAATATAATTGGAATCCTAGGTAAGTGAAATCCTATAATAAATTCCTTAAATTAATATATATACATAACTTTAATTGTATTATATCATAAGAAAGAGTTCATATGTAACCATATAGAGTCTATTTGTGCATTTAGGATTTAGTCAAATTAGTCATCATGCCTAAATAATAGATGTTCCATCATTCATAAGGTAATTCATTTAAAAAAAAGAATTTAAAATTTCTATATATGAACCATGTTTCATCTAAATGAATTGACCTTCCTAAATTATAATGGTACTTGACTTTATAAGATATAATTTAATTTCTTGTAACTCTAACTAGGTTTTTATTTTCATTCTCAAATATTTCAAATTTATATTTAATGATTTGATTATATAGGTAAACCTTAATAATTTATAAATTCCTTTAAACATTATAAATTGTTAGGGGAACACATTTCATCACAACCATAAATTTTTTGGCCCATGAAACCAATTCTATAGGGATTATACATTTCATAATACCTTACATTAAGTTCCAAAATCATACTATATATGAAAATCTATTTTTGTTTATACAGAACCATTATTTACAACAAAGATATATCATATGTGTATCAAATCATGCTATCCCCAACCATGAAAATCAGCCATGTAAGATTACAATTTTAAGAAAAATTGAAAAATTATGATCATAATAATTATAAATATAACATTTAATAAAATAAAAAAATGTAAAATTCTCACTCATTCGTGGTAATTCAGTAGGTTATGGGCATAGTGGAAGCGTGGGTGGGATGGTGACCAATGTTAATTTTATCCATATTCAATGAAAATATCAGGATCAATATGATGATGAATGTGAGTATCCATGTAATTGAATCAAGGATATAGATAAAGGAATAGAAATTTGAAAACAAGATATAGGATCAACATATCTTTTATTATAATTAATTTAATTTAATTAAATAATTTCATCCAAGGTGATTCTTTATTCATTAATGTGTTGGACCACGAGACATTAGTGTGCCTTTATTATTTGTAGAATCCAAGTGTAAGATTTCTTTAGAGGCGATCCACATGTGTTCCATATATCATTAGACATTGTCAAAGGAGTCTTCGAGTGTTAGCATGGAAAATCCAAGCACTTGTGATTTCATCCTATGATCGCCTTGAGAACAACTTATAAAGCCTTCTCATTGATCTAGTGGAGGCTGATCACTCTCATTAATTAGAGAATTTATGGGGAAGATAGATCACTATAGGCTTGATATTGTTTCTCCAATTGGTTGTGCACAACACCCTTGGCCTCACCTGGTTAGTGCTTGTCTAATAATAGAATAATATAATTGGGTATCAAATTCACTAGGTTAATAATAAATAATTTTCACAAGTGACTTCATTATTTTATAAATTCTAGAAAATCCCCCATTTCGAATAATAATTTAAACATTATTATTTCCTGACATGCAGTTAATATTAACATATTATTTAATAAAAATATATTCAAAATTTTTATTTCTCACTGGACCATTAAACTCGGCCCTCTAGTCCTCTTCAATATTTATTTATTATTACACTCACAAAATATTCTCTAGAATAACTAATGATGGAATAAATTTGATCAGGTATACATGAATAATTATTAATCTATGATCAGTAATAATATTTCTTCAACTTCTTAAATAATAAATTATTAATTGGGATACTGGTTATTCATTGTGTGAGACCCTCTAGGCCTCTTTCTCATTGGAATTAGGATAAATAGCCTAAAGTCCAAGGTTTCTGTCTAGAAACATGCCAATGCATCCATAGAGAAACAAGTTAATGTCTCAATTAATAGTCACATTATATTAACTCTTACCATGTAATGTACTCCCATTATCATAATATCAGTAATCGTGATAATTGCATGCCTACTCCATCAACCTATATGATCAATATCTCTTTTTTTGAATTTCTAAAAATAGAACATGCCTATTGTACCCCATGGAAATGGATTTATTTAGGCTATATAATTTCCAACAATGTGCCTGAGATATTGTATTTTGATAAATAATAGAATGGATAAATCCTTTTTTTCATTATCCATCAATGCAATATTACTCATGATGCACCCAACATCTCCTAATTCTATGAAAACATCTTCCATAACAGTATTCATTTAAGTGTGAGAATCATAATATCCATTAATAATAATAATAATAATAATATCTATAGACAAATACACACATTCAAAAATAGGTTCATCCAATTACACTTATAAATACATAATTTTTAATGTCGGGTTTTGTTCGTATTATATGCTACTTGATATAACTATGGGCATACACCATGAGAAGGTGCCACAACTTCCTATGAGATGCCACCCCTAGTAGCTTGTATCATTTCTGTCCCTCAAATGATATCATCTGGCTATAGAACATATATCAGAGAATAGTGTCATAACACTTCTCAGTTCTCATCATAACTGTGAACTGCAAATTTCTTTTAGTGCGATAACTACTCTTCAGAAATTATCACATGCAATTTTACACAGAAGAAAAATCATGATGTGATAATAATATTATTTATATTAAAAAACCATGAATATTATTTATCATAAATTAAAAAAATACATTGGTTCTAGGGACCCAACTAAAAATATTCCCCCTCGAAGTAGAGATAACTTCTACTAAAATTCATTCTACTATCTCTCACATGATATTCATGTTTTTAATGAGATAATATATTAGTCAAGGGGTCATCCACCTTCCCTTCCATGGATAGTCTTCTCACTACAACTTCACCTCTTTGATAAATTCATTCAATATGTTATACAATTGTAGTATGTTTATTATATATTGATGTGACCTTGAATATTTTCCATGAGCCACCACTATAGTATTATAAATTTAAAATATGAATAGGTTATTACTGAAATGTACCACATCACGATCCTTGAAAAAGTTCAAAATCTAGGTGGGTTCCTTGGATACATCAGAAGCTATTATGTAATTGGACTGTAATGCAAATGCAACTACCACTAGATTTTATGAACTCCTCCAACTCATAGATCTTTTGTTGAGACATAAAACATATCATTATTGCGACTTCATATCGATATGATCTATCTAAAATAATGTATCATCATACCCTTTGATTAAAATCTTATCATCTCCTTTATACACTAGGAACATATCTATAATTCTTCTCAGATACATAAGGATAGTCTTAATAGTAGTCCAATGGGGTTCTCTTGGATCTTCATGATATATACCGACCATGATAAATTCATATGCAACATCAATTCTAGTAAATAACATGGAATACATGATTAATCCTATCATAGAGGCATATGGGAACATACAAATTATATCATTCTCATGTTGTCTCTGGGGACACATTTTTTAGAAATATATAAACCATCTGACACTGGAACCAATACCCTATTGGATTTTTACACACTATATGTCTTCAACTTCTTGTCCACATATGTACATTAGATTAGTCCAAGAAGCATCATGGATCTATCATGAATGATCTTTATGCCTAGAATGACAAATGCTTCAAATAATTCTTTCATGGAGAAGCACTGGTTCAACTAGCCTTTAATATATTACATGACTAGTATGATATTTCCAATAAGTAATATATCATTAGCATATACTACTAGGTTAATGACCACATTCCCACTATACCTTTTCTTAACACACTGCTCACATTCATTTATAATAAAACCAAATTATTTTATGGATTCATCGAATCGAATTATCCATGTCATAGATTCTTAAATCAATCCATAAATGGATATATGAAGCTTGAAACTCCATTTATCATGATGTGTGGTCACAAACTCTTTTGGTTGTGTCATATAGACATCTTTCTGAAGGATCTTTGTTAAGGAATTTATTTTTGACATCTATCGACCAAATCTCATTTTCATGGTAAACTATAATGAAAAATATGATTACGAGGGATATAAAAATGGAAACTGGAGAAATGGTTTCATCATAGTCAATTACATGTCACTATTTCAACACTTTATCCACTAGCCTTGCTTATATGTATTTACTTTACCTTCCATGTTTAGTTTCATCTTGAATTCCCATTTACTCCCAAAATGCATTACATCAACTGGCATATTGGAAGAATCCCAAGCATGGTTCTGATATATAGAATCAATCTCAGAATTCATAGATTCTAGCTACCATGGATCATCTGATCAATCTAATGCTTCCTTTTGGGAGATTGGGACATCATTTTCCTACAATAATTATTCACCATCCTCCGTGATAAGAAAACCATATCTATCTATTTACCTTACCTCTCTTACACTACCATGTAGTACATGTGTTTCAGGAAACCCTTCATCATTGGGGACCAATGGAACTTTTCCATGTAGAAACTCCTTTTTATCTTGTGAATCAATACCATCTAAGTCAATCTTTATCCCACTGTAATTTTTGAGGATTTTCTCCCTATCAAGAAAAAAATATTGTCTCCAAAAAATGACTTTCTTTTTTGAGGGGTTGTATAAGTAGTATTACTTATCCACTTTAGGATAGCTTATAAGGATACACTTCATGCCCTAGGGTTTTAGTATTTTTCTTGAGAATTCCTTAATGAATATCTTGCATCCCCATACATGAGTGTGAAATAAAATGGTGTACATTCCACTCTATTTCTCAAATATAATTCCATTTTACACATATTTAGTACATGGATAAATGTGTATTCCATAGTTTGTAATGGATATCCCTGAAATTATTAGAGAGGATCTGCATGAATCGTCATCATCCATACCATGTCTAATAAGGTATGGTTTTCCATTCACTAACACCTTTCAAATATTGTGTATAAGGTGGAGTGAGGTGAGATAGAAACAAAAACTCTCCTAAATAGTCAATGACCACTTAATTATGATATTCCCTTCGTTGATTTGAACTAATATTATATATCTTTGTACCAAGATAATTATACACATAATTCTTTAATTCCATGAATTTCTCAAAGGACACATATTTATTCCTCCTCAAGTAAATATTTCCACATCAAATCAGGTCATCAGTAAATATTTTGAAGGAAGAATATCCACCTCCAGGATCTACTGGAAGTAGTATATACACAACATTGTGTACCAGTACAAGAATCTTGATGGCCCTTTCAAACTGTCCACCGAATAGTAGGTTTGTCAGTTTCCTTTGTAGACAATTCATATATCTATCATGTGGTTTTATCTAATAAGTGTCTAAATAATCATCTTGATAGGGATACATCATGTGCTTCTCTTTTACATGACATAGATGGTGATCCAAAAAATGAGAGTTATATGAGTCAAGTGAACTTGATTCGTTACCAACTTCCAACAATTGGTATTCATAGTATAAAACATATAGACCATTATTTCAATGTTACATACCATAACATATGTTTTCCTTATAAAAAAACTTTTCTTTGTGAATTTGAAAATAACCCAAACTGTATCTAGACATGATATAGAAATTATATACTTGGTATCTATTGGTAAATAATAATAGACATGAAATACAAAAATCATCCCAGTTGGAAACGAAAGGTGGTAGTCACTAATGGAAACAAAAGTCACCCTCGAACCATTAGTTTCACGTAGATCCACCAATCCTCTTCAAATTTTTTAAAATCTAAATTATTTCTTCATTTGAATATAGATGAGAGAACCACAATATATATCTTGTACCGAATGTGTTGAAATAGAATGATTTCACTCTATAATGAAAGAACATTTGGGTTCTCCTTTCCTCTGGGTGTAGTTTCTTTTCTATTGTCCTGACTTCCAACCCGAAATACAAACCGCCTCATTTTCATTTTCTGGCCTTTGGATCTTCTTATTCTTGTTCAAATGATGCTCTCAGTATTTAGAATATTTATAGGTATTAGGCACCATTTCCCTTTCATTTCTCTTCATTTTCACCAAATGGACTGTGGGTTTTCACACCCAAAGACATTATCCACTTTGAAAATCAGGTGTAAAAGTTATGATAGAATATTATCATTATTTCAAATATTATAACTCAAAATTTATCGACATATGGTCATTGGATGTGATGATATTATGGGATTTCTAGGAAACTAATCTGAGAATTTGACCCCTAAGAAGTATATATTTTAAATGTATCCAATAATAATGGCTACATGTGGCCAAGATAGCTTAGACTCCCCATGCATTGTGGAGAAAAAATCGTTTGGGATCTCATACCTCTCTTGTCTCCCCTTTTATTTATAGAGATCACAATGGTGAAACATCATTTTATAAGCATCCATTTCCTCCGGTTGATTCTTGATCTCATTGGTCATTGATGATATCATGAGGTATTGAACATATATAGAATCATTTTTATGTTTCACTTACATGGATAGCTCCTCACCACTCACCTCATTTTTAGGAAAAACATGTAAATCTTCTTCTAAAAAATATAGTTTCCTTTCATGGTGAAGGATGACCCAAATGCACAATTTCAATTCCAATAAATATGTTTTGATGAAAAGGATTTCATTCTCGAGTATGGATCACAATGACATGATTGATATCATATTAATGTCACTCGTATAAATAAGATAAACAATTTTTTAAAACATTATATGATAAAATAAAAAAAATATTCATTAGTCTTCCACTATTTTATAAAAACCAGCTATCTTGCACCATTGGCTTCAATATATCCTATTTTGTGGAAATTATTATGACAAGGATCCATATCAAACATCTCATTACACCAACATTCTATGGTCAAGAAATCTAAATGGTTTTAGGTAATCATTCCAAATCTTTATTGCATTAACATGCAGCTCCATGATTTGTTGAGTGGACAACCCAATCCTAAAATCCTTAATTTTAAATTCCCTCAACATTTTCCTCTCAGTTACACCAATTTATTCTTTGGAAGTTAACCATTTATGTAATCTAATTTAATCCAACACAAATACTTAAATTGTAATTCACCTTAAATTGAAATAACCCTGACTTTGGATGGTCAAGAACATTGAAGTATCGTTCCCTTCTAATCAAATTAATGGAAGGCTAAACTGATATAATATTTTATTGAGGGACTTTATCCTTTATTCATAAATTTCTATTTAATAACTTTTCACATCCTTTTTAATAATATGTGTTATAAGCTTAAGTGATTATCCTTGTTTTAGATTATATTTACACATAATCCATTTTATTTTAGTTCAATATTCCATGATTTTTAATTTAGTATTTATGTGATTGGGACAGAACATCAATAATTAGTAACCATACAACTAATAGAAATAAATTAATGGTTATGATCGTTAGCATGATTTAATGGTTAGTTAATCTAATAGTTGATAAACTAACAGATTTTCTATGGGATAAACACCTTGAACCAATTTTATTTGTGTTTACATCAATCCAATTGTCCACCACTTTATTTCCATGGATTGGTTTCTCCTTGGATCCAAACATGAACGGCCTCCAACAGCTTGGGAGATCCATCCATTATATATAATTTTACTCACACACAGGTTAGGGATTAAACTGGGTTTATAAGAAAGGAACCATGGGGATGCATGACCAACATATTAATAATGATAGAAGGAATGCAGGATAAAAAATGAATTTTATAATAAATTAAAAGTAAATCCTATCATATATAAATGACTGATCTATTTCATTATCATCGACATGCATGAAATGAATTATTAATTTAATAAAATAATAATTCAATTTTCTTATCGTTCTTATTTATTATAAATTGCACTCAAATCGATTAATTATTATATTTATATAACAAATAATTTTATATTAAACCTTTTATAAATTCCCATGATATTATAATCCATTATTATTTTAAAAAATTTATTATATTAATTTAATATTAATGGTGTACATAAATTTTACCTTGGAGGTAACCTGGTAAATACCAATCAAAAACTACCCCAAATGTGTTAAACTTGTATAGACTTTATTCTTTTAAATATATAGAATTCATAGAGAATAATAATTATAATACAACTAATACATGTTTTAATGATATTTAATATTACACATATCTTAATGAAACATATATATACATATATATATAGTAAATAATATCACATAGTGTGTCCTTTCTTTATGTCCACACATAAGTACATATCTCCTCGGTTATGTATGATAATAAATTTTAAATGATCATAACTAGAAAAAGTACACAACATGTAGATCAGATCTACTTGTCTGGTATACTCTACCCCATGTATCTAAAGTACATTCATAGGGACTCAACATGTGAGGCGTAATTCGGAAATCATTGATTACGGAGCCTATCTGGTGGGCCACACACCATGTTGACTCTGTGTTACCTGGTCAGAGTTCATATAGGACGTATATAGAATACATGACCTAGAAACAGCCTAAATTGTACTGCATTCCATGTCCACTGTTCCACAAGGCATGTAGTTCAGCTGATCATGCACCAGTCTCTCTTGGTCAACACGTAGTGTAATAATTAAGTACAATTTGTTTCATTAATTCAAACGGGTTGAGAAATTTAAAAACTAGTCCTGACACATTTTAAACAACTAAAAAAACTGTATATCCAACTACATGGAATGTATGGATGTGTTACCTAAACATAACACTTGGTACCACTATTTGAGTTACTCAATTTAATTGTAATCAAAATATTTGATTGCTTCTTTTAGATCCACGAGAAACGATAGAGGATGAACAGATCCCATAATTTAGAAAAAAAATTACTTTTAAACATGAATTGAAAAAATAAATTAATAAAGAGAAAATAATAAATGAAATACCTAAATAATTATAAACAAAAATATGTCCCCTCCACTACCACTTGTAGGTTTTGGGTATAGTGAAAGAAAAAGAGGGATGGTTCCTAACCATAATTTTTTCTGATATTTAATGACCTACATTGGATTGATATGACGATGAAAAATATTACCCAAATAATAGAATCAAGGGTTTATACGATGGAATAGAAACCCCAATCCAAGAGAAAGGATCATCATAACTTTTTTAAAATAAGTTTAATTAATTTAAAAAATTACCACAAAGGTGATTCATTTTCGGGGATGCGTTCAACCATAGATCATTAGTGTACCTTCATTGTGTTGTAGAATCTATGGTTAGGATTCCCCTATAGGTGATAAACACATGTTCCATGTATCTCCAGATGTCACCGATGGATTCTCTAGGTGCTACCGGGGATTATCATTACAGTTTTGATGTCCAGCTTCGATCGCATTGTGAACCACTTCGAAAGCATTATTCGTGATCTGGTGACGGAGGACCACTATCTTTCAGGATATCATTCTCAGAGATTAATTTACTCTATTAGATTGATATATTTTCTCCAATTATTTGTGCACAAAACCCTACTCATTGTCTGGATAGTTCTAAGATAATATAGGAATAATATAACTACGAATTTAATTCACTAGGTTAATAATAAATAATTTACACTTGTTCATTAATTATTTTATTAATATTAGAGAAACCCCCATGTCAAAAAATAAAAAAAACATTGTTATTTGTTAATATTTTATTAACATGTGAGTTATAATAAAATATTATTTAATGAAAAATATTCATTATTATTATTTCCCACTGGACCATTAAACTCAGTATGCCAATCCGCCTCAAAATTTATTAATTATTCAACTCAAAATATATTATCCTGTATAACTTGTGATAGAATAAATAAGATCATATATACAAGAATAACTATTAATCCATGACTAGGAATAATAATTATACAACTTGTTAAATAATAAATTATTTAACTAAGATATTGGATACACATAGTGTGTGACCCTCTACGGCTATTTCACAATTGCATTTAAAAAACCTGCATAAAGTCCGATGATAGAATCTAACAACAAACCATTGTACCCATAGATAATGAATTTAATTTCGCAAAGACATGTATACTCATATCAATGATTATCATGTAATATAATATCTTTATCACAATATCTCTAACAAACCATGTTGCATTATAGGGTCATCAACCTATTTGCTTGATATCTATTTCTTTGACTTTCTGGTAATATTAATTTCTTATTAATCACCTAGGACACTAATTTATTTAGGAAATATTATTTTCATCAAATCTCCATAGATATTATCTTCTATTAAATAATACAATGGATAAATCCTTTCTCACGTTATTAATTAATGAAATATTACTTATGAAGCACCCAACATATCATACTACACCATGAATGTTGTACCACTAATTTCTAAAATATAATCCTTAAATGATGATTTTTGTGGTTATAAAGATTTTTTTGTGGTGAATGTGGGAGTTGGGAGAACATTTGATTTTGTTTTTAGGAAAAATGAATGTCACACGGGTGGTTCTTGGTTTGTTTGTGCGGCCAAATGGTGCCTAATTGGTCCTATTGAGGTAGTGTCACTAGCATGGTTAGAGCATGGTTAGGGATAATGTGTGAGGAATTAGTACATGGGTCTTCCTATGATGTATCTAACACACAGTAAGCTCACGGTTTGTTTAACCGTGAGAAATATATGTGCGGATGGTTTAAGTGGAATCCTACAAATGTTTATCTCACACATTTTTTACTATAAGGGCCTCTTTTTTCTCCTAAGCATCTATAACTCAGTATTCTTAATCTCCTAAGGCCAAAGAAGGTTCTCCCATCATTTCTAAGTCATTCCGAAGGCATTCCATGGGGATTCAAAGTAGTATTCTTGATGTATGTGATCGTTCTTTTTCGTTATTGATTAGTTTCTTATATCAAAATAGATATACATCTCTTCTTCTCCCATTTTCATAGATATACACCTTTTATTGGTATATCTAGGTGTTATAATGACGAATATGTTGTATTTTGGTCTTAATCATTATAGGAGAAGAGATCTAAGGTCAGTTCATGGATAATCTATCTGGTTTTCTTGTGCGTTCTTCGTTTGTTCGGGTTTTTTTCAAAACCTTTGAGGTTTGTGGCTTCATTCTATACTCCACATTATATAACTGATTGGAATGATTTCAACGTTATTTATTTGTCTAAAATTGATTTTGATTTGGTTTTTGAACAATAGTTGGAAATCGTTTTTTCAACAATTTTGTAAATTGTTAAAATATGCACCATTAGATCATGACAATCATAAAAAGTTCGAAATTTATTAGTGATATAGACTTAATGATGAAATCATTGTGTTAAAGGATTATTAATATTAGTCCAATGAGAGGTAATTTAAAAGAACAATTGCGAATTACAGAGGAATTATTA
This sequence comes from Viscum album, assembly GCA_963277665.1. Lineage (NCBI taxonomy): Eukaryota > Viridiplantae > Streptophyta > Magnoliopsida > Santalales > Viscaceae > Viscum > Viscum album. The sequence goes on along the minus strand of OY728142.1, from coordinate 920,804,381 downwards.
ATAAACATTAATCGGATGATCTTATTTTTACCCTTATTTAATAAAAGGACAGAATTAAAAGATATTATATGAAAGAAAAAAAATAGAGGGGTTTAATATTCTACTAATAATACCATTCCTACTACAGTTCTGTTAGGTTAGAGAGTTGTCAAATCTTTATAGAGGAAAAAATTTGTTGTTCAGTCCAATTTTAGTACATATGATCATTCTATGAATGAGTTAGTTGCAATATCAAATATAATAAACCATATGGTTTCTAATAATACTTTAAATACTGATAAAAAACATAATCATAATGATATATGTTAGAGTAACGATTATGAGGTCACATTGTATGAATGTAAACATTAGGGACTTAACTGACAAGGTTTTACAAAGCTAACAAAATTATAGAAAATATATAAATTCAAAAATAAAATCCTAACTGTATTAAATGTCAAATAAAATGAGATCCTCTAAGACATGGAGTTCTAGTTTTTTTGATTATTTTGAATGTTCCTAAAATAATAAAAGTTTTAAATTTTGTAACATAGGTCATTTTGTACATATACCAGATTTAAAAATATAATATGGCTAATGTACATACAAATGAGTCCAATAATAACATGTCCTTAAATATTAATTATCTTGATGAGATAAATTCAATATATTTAGACAAATAATCTACCCCTATATAATATAACACATTACCCATATATGATTAGGTTTCATGATTTATAAAATTCTTTAAAATGAAATTTTCATGATTTCTCAAAAACACGATACGAATAAACCTAAACATTCTATGGTAGAATCAAGAATAAACATTTTAAATAATTAAATAATAGATCATTATAAAGAAATTTATATAACTAATAGTAAAAATAATAAATTTCAAAATATTTTAAAAATCATGTATCCGTGAAAAATGTTCTATACAGAAATTAATGTTAAAACCCCAATATTAATGATGAAAAGATTTAGTTATCAATGTAAAATAACGAATTTATTGTTTGATAATAATTTTATAAAAAATTACTAATGGTAATGAAATTTCTTATTTGATTTTGATATATATTGGACCTCATGGTTATTATTATTGAATAATTTTTTAATATAAGAAAACTATTTTTTAGTAACCATTAAATTATACTTAAAAATGTACATTTTTACACTATGTTTCATAGTGGTGGTCCCTGGAAAAATAATTATTCATTAATCCAATTTAAATCCATACTTTTTCATGAGGATTATTTTTTTAGACCAATTTGGTTATCGATGATATTATTTTCTAAATATTACAGACCATGAAAGGATTAGATTACAGAAAAAATCTATTTATTACTATGATAACAAAGATATTATTGGAAAAAACAATATATGTTACATGGATGTGGGATGATCTGGTAACATGATGTACTTTACTGATTTATTTTAAATGATAGTAATGACAATATGTGTAAATTTCCCTTTACAATATAGTGCGCCGTGAGAGATTATTAGAATAGGTTAAATTGTTATTCTTAGAAAATATATTATTTCAAATACATTTTTTGTTATAGGACATAAGAACAAGATTATAATCATAATTTAATTATGTGATGTATGTATCATTGTGAGATTTATTAAGGGAAATTTTTTACTACATAATTTCAATGATGAATATATTCCTTCATTCAATCACCATGAGAATGATTACACACTAAACTTAATAAGTGTTTGGAGACAAAAAATACCTTAACATATTAAAATGGAAGAAAAATATTGGTTATGTAATTGAATGTTTGGAAATTTTATCCTTAAAAGCATATCTATTCATATTAATAAATGGTTTGTTAAGGGTAACCCAGAAAATAGGTTTTTACCTCTAAACATTGGGACCATTTTCAATACTATAATCTAAATAATTCATTTTTATTTGTCTATTAGTGACTTCACCACTTCTTATAATTTATATTTAGTGGGTGTCGACACATTTGGTGTAACAAAAATTGGATGTAAACGTGGAAAATAATATGTATATATCTTAGTTGGTGACTACACTAGATACACAAGGGTTTGTTTTAGTACAATGAATTCTAAAACATATAGTAATTTTGTACAATTCATAGCCAGTGGTTAAAATGAGAAAAACCTATCTTTTGTACTATTATTAGTGATCAAGTTGAAAAAATTTAAAATTTTGATTTTGATTTTTTCTTAGTAATAATGTTATTGAACATAACTTTTCAACACCTATAACCCACAATAAAATTATCCAGTTTAAAGACCAAATAGACTTATTTAAGAAATACCAATAACCATGCTGAGTGAATACACTATTTATTAATGTTTTTGGGATGAAGTGGTTAGTGCTTCTTAGTATACTATAAATAAAGTTTTAATGAAGCCATTTATATATATAAATTGTTATGAGTTGTGAAAAGGAAGAAAAAAAAATGTTCGTTACATAAATTCTTATTGTTTCAAATTATTCATTCGGAAGAGTAAAACTAATGTACATAAAATAAACCTGAAATCCTATGAATTAATTTTTGTTAGTTATTCATATACTTCTAAATCATAGATAGATTTAAAAAAATTATTTAATGATTACAAAATGGTACATGTTCTTATGGATAAAATATAAACCATTTTTTTAAACAACCTCAACATACTTCCTTTGATGTGTTTGAAAAAATAAAGTTCCAAAAATTGTTATAAACTTATTGTGGTAATGAAATAACTGATGAATTAGATTTTTATGACATTCATTATGTATATTTTCTTCCTATTATTGACGAACAATATTTTGAATACCCACGAGTTTATTATTTTCTTAGTAATTATCATAGTGAAAGTATTATTGGTAATATTGATAAATCAGTTTAAAGTATATGTCTCCTAAAAAATAAATTAGAAGTATATATTTCTTATCCCAATTTCAAATTAAGAATCCTGGTAAGGATTGGATTAATGAAATTTATGTTGAAGTCAATGAGTTCGAGCAGAACGAATTCTAGACATCGGTGGATTGATATCTAAAAACATCTATAATTATAGTAATATAGTTATTTTGGAAAAAAGATGATGAAAATTGAATATTTTTTATAAATAAAGATAGAAATGTTGCTAAGTAATAAATTATGAAATGTGTAATATAATATGATGAAACATATTCTCTGGAAGAAAGACTTGATGTTATTTGAATACTTCAAGTCGTTCCAATATTCATAAATTTAAAAAAAATCCAAATGGGTGTGATATATTATTTCCATGATGGATATGTTATGGAGTATGTTTATGTTTATAAAACACCAGGTTTTAAAAATAAAAAACATCCATAATGTATTTATAAATTTACTAAAAGTTATATGTTCTTAAACATCCCCCTAGTGTTTGGTATGATAAATTATTTTTGTTTTTGTTAAAAAAACATTTCTTAATGGATTTGTAGATCCAACTCTTTTTATAAAATAATCTAATTAAAATATTATATTGTTACACGTTTTAGTTCATGAAATTATACTTGGTTAAAATCGACAATATTTGTTAGATTCATTTTCGAAACATATGATGTTTGAGTTTGAAATGAGTTTAATGAGTGAGTTAACATATTACGTGGTTTAAAAATTTCACAATAACAAGAAAGAAATTTTATATCCCAACATAAGTATATAAAATATCTTCTTAATAAAGTTGGATGAAATAATACTAGATGTACTAATAATTCTATTATTACCCCATATACTTTATATCAGGATGTGATTGTTGAACAAGTTGATCATAAAACTGTCGGATGACTGATTAGAAATTTACAATGTCTAACGGCTAGTCACTCAAATTTAATGTTTTTATCTGAAATATATCATCGAAAAATAAAAAAATTCCATATAATAGTTATAAACCTTATTTTTTGTTACAATAAAAAAATAATAAAAATAAGTATTTTCTATTTAACTTGATATATTTCTAAACTGATTTGTTTTTTGGGATACTAAATTTGGTGGATGTAGAAGGTATAAGAAAAATAAATCAATAACGATTCATTTCTTATAAGATTACTTAGTTTCATGGTCATTTATGAAATAATACTCAATAGCACATTCCACTAAAGAATCCAAATATGTGAAGCAGGAAGTTTTAGTGTTCAGGTATTGTGGATGCAACCCACACTCAATGACTATTGAAGGAGTTTTATATAAACTCAAATACATTGTGATAATAAAAGTTCCATTCCTATTTGTAAAAGAATAACATATCAATCATATCATAAGTATATATATATATATATGTAACCATTTACATTAGGATCATAGACTTAAGGATTATATCATTTTATAAATAATTAGAGTGTAATAACAACTTATTGATATTTTTAAAAACCCACTTATATCTGATAGATTTGAATATATCAAAAAAAATCTATGAATGATTAGCAAAAAGTAATCATTGATATCTACTTCTTTTTTAGCCATATCATTATATTATGTTGTTAATTTTCATAGTCCGAGTATATATTTTTTACATTTTTTCAAAAACATTTAGTTTTCATAAATTTTTCAATTTTATTAAAATTGGTATGTTTTTTTAAAAAAATTATCATATTATGTGTTCTAGACTCAAGGTTTTTATAAAAAAATTATTTAGAATTCTCAAAATGATTCACAGACTTAGAAATTTTAATAATGTTTCCGAACATAAAATATCGTTAAAAAAATAAAACATTAAAAAAAATTAATTTTTTTTATATATTAATATATTAATTATAATATTTTATCATAATCATTGTTTTTTTAAATGAATATATCAAGTATTTAATTCTAAAACCATTTTAATTTGGTTATAAAAACAAAAAATATCAAGTTATTATAATCGATGACATGTTTCACTCCAAATGGTAATCTAATATTCATTTATTTTGTACACTATTTAATTATTTTAGTTTTTTAAATTTCATTTTTTTAACTTTTTTCTATAAAATTTTTTTTTGTTTTTAAATGTTTAAAATAATTTTCAAAATAGATTCATTCTCAATCTGATAGAAGTATTATAAATAGTGTGAGTTCAAAATTAATTTTAATATTTATTTGGATCAATCAGGATATTCAGATTATAATTTATTTAAATCCCAATATTTTTCATCATATGAAATAGAATCCACTTCTCCTTATGCCTATATAAGGGTGATACACCATGAGTCCTATATCAGTTCATATGACATTCTACTCAATGATTCTTCTCCATTAAAAGTCCTCAATATGTGTAGTTTTCATTTTTGTATAATATTTAGGTTCATAATAAAAATATTATAAAAACAAATGATGTTTTTTATAATTTTTTTAACTTATATTTTTATTAAATGTCCTTGGTATAATAAATAATATTCTACTATAAAAATATCAATTAATTTTATGGATGGAAATTTATATGTGTGGAAAATATAGACAATGATTTTGATCTATGCAATCCTGAAGTTGTTTCCCACTTTTATACATTGTTTCACAATTCAATGGGGGATGGAATAGATAAATTATATTTCACTATTCATTGTAACAGGTATAGGTGGAAATATAAAACTTTTTATTATATTTTTGGATTTTTATTAGAAGGTCAAGTGAATTGTCCTTCACACAAGCTTCTTAAATATATTGGATCACATTGAAATAAGAATGTAGAAGAATCAATGATTCTAGAATATGAAAATATTAGAAAATTATTTGAAATAACACCAAATAAAAATTACTTTATCTTATGGATATTTTTTTATCTAATTTTTAGAAATGATGAATTGGAAACTCTAAATGTATCAGATGTTTTTTTGGAATTACTGGAGAACATAAGGATGATAGACTTGGTAATGTTTAACTATATCATTGTGGATAATATAAAATATAATTATATCAAGTAAAATGTTATCATGATTCCCTATTTCATTTTTAAAATGATTGTAAAGTGCATGGAAGTGTTTATTTTAGAAGACACAATATATTGAGTCTAGGGAAAATTTCCTTTATTTTTGACGATATGATATATTGGATGAGATTCTATTTTGATGTGATGACAAATAATTTTTTTGAAAATATTGATGGTACAACATCATAGAAACAACCATCATTAAAATTAAATTAAGGTGACAATAAAAATTAACGTAATTATTTGAATTCTCCTCGGAAAAAGAGAATGAATGAAAAAGAAAATTTTTAATTGTATTTTCTAGAAATAATGAAACATATAGCTGAGATGAATACAGGGGATATAGAATTCAATATCACCACCTCTAAATAAAAATTGTTTAATATTGGTATTTGTAAAAAATTTATGGATAATATAAGATAAATAAAAAATATGAGAATATAAGAATAAAAACATAATGAAAATACTTTTAATGGATATGAGTGTGCTTAAAAGAATGTTACCCTTCCCACTTGCTACACTCGTGAATTCTTAGCTGAGGTTGGTTTACTTTTCAAAGAAACATGTATCATAACTTTTTGGATCGCTTTAGTTTTTAATAAGTTAAATATAAAATTTATTGAGGAATAATCAATCTTAAATTGTCTGGAAGAGTAATCGATACCTGAACCAGATGGAAAAGGTGCTCTTAGAACCGTAAGACAATTAAATTTTGAGATAAATAATGATTTTCATGAATAATTAGATGGAACAATTTGTGATGGAAATGAATATTAAGAATTATATTATAATGAAGTTTAATAAAATTTTATGGTTGATTAGGATGAGTAAGAGGAAGATAATGATAAAAAGGTGAAGATAGTTAAGAAATCCAATATGAAAAGGAATCATCAGATTCATCAAAATATTCATCATGTTTACCCGCCAAATATAGAAAATTTTAAATGTTATATACAACTAATGTAGAAAAATATTTATCCATGTTGAAAACAAATCTTCATTGATGAAATAATAAAATTATCAATATTCAAAATCAAAATTTTTGGATAAAGACAAGACTTATAAAATTTTTTAGACTGATGAATTATGATTTGAAAATAATTTTTCTATGTAAGGTGAAAATAATCATTCAACAAATGATAAAAATAAAGGTACAGTAGTGGATGTTAGAATGAGAAGGTCACCCCGTAAACCTGAGCCTAAAAATATGACACTATAGGAATAATAGCTCAAAAGAGTGTTCATTATAATTTTCATGTCTTGAAAATATTAGAATGAAAAATTTCATATTTCCAAACCAGGATGCTTAGTGTCATAATATACATAAGAATTATAGTGAGAAATCCAAATCCACAATAATTTTTTCATATTTTGTAATTCATAGTGAATAATAATTGAATAATTTTCAATAATATTTCCAGAATCACAATATATCAGTAAATATTATAGTAAAGTGGTCTAACAATATGAATTTCGTTATTAGAAATCATAAGGAGAACCTTGATGATGTAAGGAATCATATGTTAGACTCATCGGACTATTTCAATAATTTATCATCATACATAGATTAAAGAGTGAAATGTTTTTAGTAATTCAATAATGATACCAGATAAATTACCAAAAAATTGAATGTTCTAAATAAAATTATTTGAAAAATGGTGTTGGAGATGAGTATAATTTGATTATATGAAAATGAAGTGATAGTATTGAGAGATAAAAATAATGCATTTTCTAAAAAAGACAAAATATTCAAAACATAAGATCATATTCAAAAGTAAAGGATTGTGATTCTAAATATGGATCACCATGAGTTCAAAAATTTTAGGAATTTTTAAAGAACATGATAATGAAAATTGTATTTTATTATTAATTATCAAGGTAATTTTATTGAACATTATTTTTTAAAATGAATGGATTACACTTCAAAAAAAATTGTTTATATTTTTCCAAAATCATATATTTTACAAGTTATTTCATATGTTTTCATGGGTGATTATTTAGTTCATTTAATTGTTTCATTTATTTTATTTCCAATAATTTAAAGAATCATTGGAATATATAAATATTATTTTAAAAAATACAATGGAGAGAATAATTGATATATGTGAAGTTTTAATATAAATAGGGACATGTTTCATTAAGGGTAAAAATTTGTACTAAAAAGGATAAAATATTTAGAAGGGAGAATGTGTTATATTATAGGGATGATATTATCCAAAGGGGAAATTTTTTTCTTTAATTATTACCTTTTTTAATGCTTTCTATCATCATAAAAATCATTTTCAAAAGAGTTATAAACTCATAGAAGTAGAGTATCAATGAATAAATCTTAATACGATTCTCTTAAAATAACAAAGGGTTGAATGTTTTTAAATTTTGTTTATCAAATTTACGTTCATCAATTTTTTTTCCAATAATGGGGAAACAATTGAGTCATAAGTTTTACTTATGCATTTTCAATTCCATTAGATTATTAAGACACAAAAAAATCCTTTAAAATGGTTACTATGTTTTTATCAAACATGTTCTATATTATGTCTTTTTAGAAAACATTATATTTTACCACACATAGAATAATTTATAAAGAATTATGTATATATCATTAATTTATGTTATAAATGTAATAATATTTAGTATTAGCCTTATTATTAGATTCTAAATTAATTATTATTGAGTAATAGTTATTAAATATCTATTGAAATGACAAAATTCTTTACTATATGACTGATTATGGTACTAAAATTATTGGATTGAACCTCATATTGAATCTCACACAGTCAGTTGATAAAGAATTCTATCAGATTGATATATGTTAATAATCATAATATACATAATTTAACCTATCGTATAGATACTATTTAACATTGTAATTTTTTTAATATTATGACATAAAAAAATCAATTACAAATGAGATATCAAGAATAATATGTCTAATACAATTAAATAAAACATGGAATTTTGACTATTGAAGCATTACCTATAAGTAGAATGTTATTTGAAAAGTTTGGGACAATAATATTTCATTCTAAACTCACATTGTGTTTAATATTTCATAGAGTAAAATTATTATTCGTAGTATTTATAATTATTTAGAGATTCACTTGTTCTATGGAATCCTTTTTAGGGTTGTATCTTTATAAAATTTTTATTTTTTGTTAGGTTTCATCATTTTCATGGTTAAGGGATTCTGTGGATAGGATGATAGATAATTTCATCCATCAGATAGAGGGATTTTAGGGCTAGAATGTCACACAATGAACATCATGTCGATGGAATCCCAGGACCGGAAGACTGTGCAATTCATACATCATATTGATGTCATTCATGTTAAGGAAATATATACTTTACTGTAAAAATAAAACGTTACATACCTTTTAGTCATGATTATTGAATACCATACTCTTATTGCTAAAAGAGTTAGTGATTTTAATATAGATTGAAATTCATTCCTACTACTACTACCCCTTACTTATTTTTATACGTATCTATTTCATTGTTCTTGTAGGGAAAGATAGTTACCATAATCATCTTTATTTAAAAATAAAATTTATCTGTGTTGCTCTGATTATGATAAAAACAAAACTTCGATATTAATTGAATCAATAGTGACTATGATCTTTTAACCTGATATAATTGCACTCTTTCTTTTTATGATTTTGGGTATCTGATACTCCTAACAAGTCTAAGTAGAATAATTTTCCTTTAAGATAATTATTGTTTTTTAGTTTTAATATTTTAAATTGTGTTTTTAAACAAAAATTCACCCCCTTTTATGAATATCCATTTTAGCTAAAGCTTACAATCCTACAAAACAAATTTTAACTATGAATAGATATACCCCATATTAAATAACTCTTCCTAAAAATTTATTTCAACTTATTTAACTATAAGTACATTGTAAAATTAGTAATTCAAATATATATATATTGAAATGACATCCAAATTCATTAAACCATCCTCTCTTAAACTTTTTTAGATTACACATTTGAACCACTATGACTCCAACATTCGTTACCATTATTTAGAATAATAATCACTAAATCCATAATTCCAAAAAGGATAAATTAGAGGAAAGGTAAGTGAAATGATTAATGATAATGAAAGGAAATAAAACATATATATATTAATGATAAAATTATACAAAATAAAATAAATGTGAGGAATAACCAATTGATTATTCATTTAATAAACCCAAAATTTGGATGTGTTTTTTAAAACTATTTCCCAATTTCAGTCCATTCCCCCGAGTCATGAGGTGGTTATGAAAATCCACTAAAATTCGAATGCCTTCTACTAGAGCCCCATTGGAGTATCCTAGAAACCATACCTAAATAAAATATTTCATGTGGATCCCACCATCATTTATATGGGATTATGTCCTATCCACCCATGTTAATTATTTAATATTGTTACTAAACTTTATATTTGGGATACTGATACCTAAATTAACGTATTTAAATCATTATTTTATTTATTTCCCATATTTTAAAAGGATCAATTTTTATCCAATACATAAAATTATAAAACAATTTATCTTATGTTCTATTGAATCTATGTATTTTATCCAAAGAGTACATGTTATGTAATAAGGTCTTGTAAAATGAGGTAGGGGTTATATTATATATGTAGTAGTAAAACGTTCATTGTGATACTTTTTTATGTTGTTATACAATTAAAACATGCACCAATAAAATATTCATGATTTAGGATGGTTTCTTATAATATAAATTTTGTGTTAAATTATTATATTATTCAAAATATTATAGTATTTATGTTGTATATACTGGCTAGACAATTTTCGAGAAGTATTAACTTCTAGATAGATTAAATCCTATTATAAAAAAATCACTCTTCTATTTTATTAATTTTTAATAGAATATAAATATTGTAACATGTATATTATTTCAGGAATCATTAAATATATTGACGATTTTTTCCATCCAATCAATGTTACTCATGAGTGTCATTGAATTCAAAAATAGATACCATATTATTACATTTTATTATATTAAGGGTCTAGGACTGGTTCATTATTTTATATTTTGAATATTTTATAAATTTTTTGAAGGCTTATTATAATCATTATTGGGTGATTATTGTATTTATTCCCTTGTGTATTTTTATAATGTATCATTTTCTATGTATAGGTGATACAGATATTGTATACATCAATGTCTCTAATTGTACTGACATATTCACTCCTTGATACGCACTGAAACCTAACATATTGTATAAGGCCCCAGCCATAAACCGTACTTAATATTGAATTAAATGAATAATTCACATTGAGTATCTTTTCAGGGTAAGAGTTTTAGAGAATTAGGACATAACTATTACATCTCAAAATATTACAAAGTAGACACTTATACTATGTTTCAATAAAATAAAAAAACTTAAAAAGAAACGTGTCTAGTTCCATGTTTTAGATAGCATGACTTTTCCTTGATCCCATCCTTGACCCTATTCCACTTTAAGTTCTGTGAAAAAAATTTCAAAAACATGGGGTGAGCATAAAAAGCTCACTAAGGGAAACACAAAGAATGAAAACTGTTAGTTATTCAAAACAATAAGTAAACCATGTATACTTTATCAAAGTAATACTTTTCACTTTTATGAAGTAGTAAAAACTCTTCACTGAATAAATGATCAATACTTACCCTTTTGTAACCAAAATATTACCTTAAACCCCACATAAAGAACACATAACATATTAAGGTAACTTGGGACATAAACATACTTAAATGGAATAACCATATGGTCGACTTCCACACATATCACTTAATGGAATAGCCATACGGGTGCTTTCCTTACCCAATGCATTGGAGGTTATAACGTAACCACCCATCATGGTATTCACAGCACCACCCGTCATATGGTTTATCATGTAACCACCCGTAAAATTTCCAAGTACCATTATAAAATCATAAGACATAAAACAAATATAATGGAAAGGAAACATTTCAACACATTGATCACAATATATCACATAAATATATTGACATAACAAATCCATTATAAAAACCATTTTCAATACCAAAATACATAAATTAGTATATGGTATATATTTCATTTTAAAAACAATACGGCTTGTTGAGGAATACAAAGACAAAATAATACTCACGGCGGCGGAAAAGGTCGTTGTCACCGCATACGTTAAAAGAAACATTCCTATTTTTTGTTTAGTAAAACACTTCGTAGAAAAATATTCCTTTTGTATAAAAGTAAATGTCAAAGGGGTTTTTACAACGTATAAAAGATAGTTCTGTATAAAATGAAATATGCCTCAATGAAAGGAGATTGATACGAAGTCCCTTACCTCGGGTCCAACTTGACTCGATCATTCTTTAACATCCTGAATAATAAACTTGAGTTAATTTATACTTTCATAAAAACCTTTTTCATGTTCATTATTACTTTTATATCACTTATTTCCATGTTATAAACATTATGTAATCATTTACGTTAATAATGTTTGTTTTGTCGATATTTGGTTCTTAAGTCGAAAGTGGACTTCTTACAATTACATGTTGTTCCTGTGGTCAAAGGTTCATTATATCCAGAATGATATCCATGATTTTGATATCATATATATCCAGCATATACATGTAATTTAAATATCACACAATCATTTATAGGTAAGAAATGAAATTCAGTGTTCATGGAGATGGTATGTCATACGTATGCATGAACGCTACTTTCATTTCTATGTCATATTAATGGAATTAAATATAAATGAGAGATAAGTATATTATAATTCCATAATTATATTCATCATTTATATGTAACATAAATCATATATAATAACTTTAAATCCATCCTTTATACGTCCCACGTATGTCATTAACGAATCAAATCACTTTGAGGGGGCGGTAGTCCGCACTTCCTAAAATAAATATATCGCGTATACCCATAATAGAAGCCACAAAGGTATGAAATCAATGAAAAATAAAGAAGCTTAAGGAAAACATATATACATATTATATATCATATATAAATATAGTGACATCTTAATGGCCACCGTTGAAGTTGTTAGAAGAATATTGAACAATCATCGTTTCATGAGGCAGAAATTCACCATCCACAGAAACAGTATGTTCTTTAACCATTAGTTGTAGGCCTGTGTAAGTGTAGATAGAATGATTATTATAACAAAATCCTAGTATACTGATGATATTGTTGGCTTTACAAAATAAATGAATAAAAAGAGTTTAGGGGGTTGGAGAAGAAAAATAAAACAAAAGAACACAAGTGAAGACATTACCTTAAAATCAGGTAACTCTCTTAGATTTGAGCTCAAAAGCTTCCGTGGGAAGACTTCTGCCCAAAGAGACACTTCTAGGAGTAAGAGATGGATGTGGAGAGACAAGAAGAGCATAGAATGGCTGAACCAAACGCTTGAGAGGTGTGGGTAAGGAGGTAGAGGTGGGGGCCTTTTATAAGAGGTGAGGAGGGGCACTCTTGCAAAGTTAAGAAAAGATACTTTATTATAAAATGATTTTAAGATAAAAAGGGTCCCAAAATTATATATTAATAGGATAAGGTGATAAGAGTTATAAATCCACCCATCCAATAGGTCTTTTACATGTGTATGTCTTAGATTTTACATTATCTTTTCATTTTATTTAAATCTTTAACTAATGAGGTAATCGCTGCATCATCATAGTGTGATAAATATATTAATTTATTCAACGTCTAAAAATTATAAAAAAACTATCACGATGTATCAAATCTTGTTATTTTTATAATTAATATTTATAGTCAAAAATATGACTTGTATAACACTATTTGAGAATTGTTTTAGTAAAACAACTCATGTTTGTGACATTTTTATATTAACTATAAATAAAATGGTATTAATATCATATTCCTACCAAAGTGGCTCCATGGGGTCCCCATGATGACCCATGGATTGTCTTGGTCGGCCATGAAACATCCAATAAAGTTAGGACATGTTTCAAGTTCATTTAATATTATTAAAACATTATTTTTACCTTAAACTACACTAATTACCTCTAATCGCGATTAATAAACATAAAAGTTACTATTCACCAAAAAATTATTTTATTCCCATTGAACCACATATTACATCTTAATGACAAACATCTATGTAGGATTTTTGAAATTCAAAACACAAAGGTGGTAAAATTTCATTTAAATGAAAAATTAGTTTTTTTAAGTACAACTTAGTGGTTTCACTATTCCTCAAAATTTGAAGTTTTTTAAAAAAATACCAAAAATTAACCCTAAGCTATATTTTATATTCCGAATTCAAAAATGCAGTCTATTTTACAAAATTAGAAACTTATAATTTTAATTAATTAATTTAATAATTAATTCCCGCTGTCAGAGCAAATAGCGTGTTTTTATGAAACAATAAGTATCAAAAGATTGAAACTAGTTTAAGTCTGATTTCAAAGTGAAATTAATTCCAATGACCACTATTGGATTAAATGGTAAAAATATATTATAATTTAAATTTTAAACCAATTAAAACGATAATATAATCATATAAATAAATTAGATTAAAAAGAGGTTTTGAATTAAAATACAACATTTTTCACTATTCATTAAAAAATGAACTTTATCAGAAAAATACCAAAAATTTACAAAAAGTAAATTTTGATGTCCCGATTCTAAAAAAGAGTTCTATTTGGTCCAATAGAATTTATAAGATTGACCAATACTATATTTAATGACGGTTCACCATCAAAAGGCGATGAGTGAACCTTTAGTGAAAATTTGGGTATAAATGCCTAAAATTGAATTCTTTTCGTATTTTAAGCCTTTATATTTTATTGGATAAATGTAAAAACATTTAAAAACATATATAATCATATTTTAGTTATTTCTATCCATTCCCTCCAATACAACGGCTACGTGTTAACTACCATTTAAAATAATATTATTTTATTACTAGTGTGCAACGTAAGATTTCAAAGAAACTCTTTGTTGCGTATCGGGTACGCTATCGAACATAGAAACCCCTTTAAAGTAAAATTAATATTTAATTCGCGAATATTAAAAAATATGAAAATGTTTTATTCTTTATTTACCAGGGATGTTACATTTTGTATTTTTATTTTTGGAGATATATTTAGTGTGGTTAAATACATGAAAGTGGATGAACAGGTTTGATTCATTTTTCTATGATTTCAATTAACGAATTCCAATAATTTGTTTAGGGTCAATTCACTTTTACGTATATCCTAAAAGGATGATTGTATAGTCATTCACATTAGACAAGTTATTGAACATAAAAAGGTAAAATTTATTATCAATGCATAAGATCCCTATAATCATTCAATATAAACTTGATTTTTCTATTAACCCTACATGGGATAATACCTCATTATAATAATGTAATTCAATGTTAAGGGACTATGAATCATAAAGTTTCATATTTATTTTGATTTTTTTTTTGTGATTATATTAATATAGTATAAATAAATTAGAATAAACAGTGATTTTTTATACACATATACACTTCTTATAAATATTATAATAAATATGATGTGTTATAAATGTATTTAAATCACCTCAGTACTAATATATATAAGGTTATACCAATATAGAAACTCTAATATAATTTGGTAGTATTCATGAATTTGGATTCATTTCATTAATCATTCTTAATTCGTCATTTGGTGGATGATGGATTATGTTATCTTGATGCATGTGAGGATTCAATTTCATTATATAAATGACCCATATAGACCAAATTTAAGTGTTCCTCATAGAAGATATTATAATAGGGGTCAAATTATTTTGAGAATATATTAGTTTTAGTACATACACAATAAATTTATTGATGTTTTATGGCATTGGTGTTGTGAAATTAATTATTTCAATTTTTGAGTTTAATTTCAAATGATAAATATATTTTATCGTACAAATCGATTAATATTTAAAATAATTTATTATTTGATATATTTTTAATTACTATCGAAACAATGAATCACATATTATAAAATTAAATTGGAGGGGATATCAAAATATGGAAAAATAATTAGTTACAATGGTTGTAATGATAATACCCATATATGATCCCATATGATTTATTTTAGATGTTAATTTTTATTTGTAATTAAATAATGATATTCAAATGTATATTAAGATCCTATAATTGATAATTAATTTAAATATGATTATTCTCATTGTGATTATGTAGCGTCTTCTTTCTAAAACTTTTTCTAATCCATGTATTTTAGAGATTATTGTTGACAAGGATAAAAATATAAATTATATATCTTATAAAAATGTAATAACATGAATTATTATCAAAAATAGATATCATAATTTTAATCGTAGGCTTCTAGATCAGAGTTTTCAAACATATTTTGTAATGGATGGTATTTTTTATATTATTCATGTTGAATAATTAGCTATTGTTAATTTTTGTACTTGTACATTTTTAGAAGATAGAAACGGGGACTAAATTTGTGTCTGATTTTTTATGGGAATTATCTTTAAATTTATATTAATAAATATTATGATTAATAATTTATAAGTACACTATTATTGGGTGAACCTATATTGGGTTTTAATTTGTTAATCCACATCTAAAATGATTTTGATGAGATTTTTATATGGTATAAAAATTTAAAATATTACTTCATATATTTTTTAAGAATCATCATAACATTTAAGAAATTTAGAAAGTAAATGATTATGTTTTCCGTCAATTTTAATTTCATTTCTTCTATAATGTTATTTTTTATTACATTACAAAAAGTGTTTTCATATTTTAGGGATTCCCTATTTTATTATTATTTAATTACTTTTGATTATTTACCTATTATGAATTTATCAAAGAATTTATAATATCCATTAAATAGAATAACATTATTCTTAATCATTACATTGTGTATATGTTTACGATAATTGCAATTTCAGGTTATGTAAATTTTGTTTTGATAAATATTACAGAAGTTATTCATTAGTTATTTCCTCGTTTTTTTATCTTATATTACTCATATCCTTGTTTTAAATTTTTAATTCATGAAATGTTTTAATGGTTTGGAGGTTGTGATTGAAAAAAATTTAATAATTGTTTTTGAATGAAAAAATATAAATATTATCATTTTATACACGGTGAATTAATGATTTAAACCCTAGTAAAACATTAATAATTTAAAATAAATACTTTCTATATAATATAATACTTTTCATTTCATTAATCAATCTCATTTCATTCATAGATGGATTAATTATTGGTAGTTATATAAATCAAGAGAGTAACAATTTTATAATCTACTTATAATAATATTTATCTTTTGTAAGAAATCATTAATCTCTTTAACAACTATTGAAACTATAGGGAATTTCATTCGATGAAGATCGTTTTATTCATGAATGTAAAGAGATAAGTTCTGTAAATAGTTCTTTGCTATTGATATATTTTTATAAAAATTAGTAATATAATTTAAAAAATTATTAAATTTTCTATTTTATAAAACACATCATTAATTTTTTTATTCATGTATGTAAAATAATATATTATCTCAATAATTATTTTAGTTTTTTTGTATATGATTTCATAATATTTAATTAAAAATATACTAATATTTATATTTGGTGTTTTAAATATTAAATTTATAATGAATATATAGTATAATTTGTATCTATCAATTCATTTAAATCTAAAATATGTTAATATTGTTTTATAATATTATCAACCCACATACCAAAATAAAAAAAAATTATGTCTAATAAATTATATTTTTCTATGAGATTACAAAAATAATTCAATAATCGTTTTTTGGGATTTAATAATTCTTATTTATTATTTAATATATTAATTTTTTTCATTTATTGAGAAATTAATTCATTATAATTTATTAGATTTTTTCTGTGTTAAAGAACCCTGATGGTTTCACATGTTTTCGAATGCGATAAATTGTACTCTTTACGTTCAAAAACATGTTTTCTATTAGAACCTAGTAGGTACCCATTAAAGATCAAATGATTGGTAAAATTGGTACTTAAGTAGAAATATGGTGTCAATAAACTAAATGTAAGATATAATCCCCCATAAATTCTTGAGGATTGATTATGCCCATTTTTAAAGGTTTTTATTAGTTACATGGAGGGAATTGTGTAATGTATCAAGTAATTTTACCCTAAACCCCCACTAGTTCAGTACTAAACATAGAAAAGTTCCTATAAAACATTAAATTAACTAAAACAGGATAATTCTTTAGAGAATATTCAATGGAATTATTTCCTTCAAAATTACGTTTCCATATATTTACCATTCAACTATGAATTGATCATAAAAATAAATCTCATTAATGTAAAATCACACTCGAGATGATATCATACATATCATCCAAAAAAATACCATGATCATTTAGATAGAAAATATAATAATAGTAAATAAAATATATTTATTTCATTTATTATTGAATTAGTAAATAAAACATAACAATAATAAATAATTAAGAAAAACAATCCATGTATGACCATCTCTGGAAAATATCATTAAACTCAGAGTGAGTGTATAATCTATAAATTTAATATGATACATGTTAAAAATCAACTCACAATACTGTTTCTACATATAAAAACATAAATTAGGATAATGGTTAAAAACATTTCATGTAATTAAAATAAATAAACAAAGATAATCATAAAGGATAAAACTATGTTCGATCCATTCTAATGAAACACTATAAAAATCATGATTCAATTGATCTATTAATGTTAATCTGTTCAGTCCTCTTGGACAAAACAATGAATCGAACTATTGTTTTCAATCTTATTTCATTTTTATTGAAATTCAATGAATAATAAAAAATAACTTTATAAACCCAAATAACATCGAATAACACAAAAAAACATTTAATAGTCACTGTCACCCAAAATAGTATTTATTTAATCCTTCAGTGCCAAAAAATTCCCCCCCAAGGATTCAAAAAATGCACTACTGAAATGGTTTCTTTAATAATATTCAAAACATAAAATAATTAAAATTATGAAAACACAAATATATACTTTTCTAAAGATATTATTCTTTAAAACAGAATAAAATACATAAAAAATAATGCTTTAATTTTTTGTTTCTTAAAGGAATTTTTATAAATAAAATAATATAAATCCTTATTTGGGAGCCCATTATTAAAAACAAATTCCATCCTATTTTTTTTAAATGAAGCTATTTATTCAAAAAAAATCCAGAAAAATATATTTAATTCATATAAGGAGATAAATGAAAATTTTCTTACATTATATAACTTTTTTAACGATAGTCTATAAAAGGCACAATTATAAAATCATTCCCTGAGGAGTATAAAATCAAAAATTAAAAATAAATTTTTTCATTTATTATTTATAATGGAGTACAAATTTTTCTAGAGTATTAGAAAACATACTATAAAGTTTCATAATTTAAAAAAAAAATCATGTAATGAGGTGTATAAAAAAGGTCTCATGGTCCTAAATCCTCATTTATAAACAATAAAACATGAATATCATGTCATTATCTGTGTCATAAGAAAAAATATATATCAAAATATAGGAATATAAAATTATAAATGTGTAAAAATAATAAGAAGAGTATGAGAAATGGTTAGAGCACTAATATAAGAAGAAACGTTTTCACCTAATTCGACTTCATGATCCTCCATGGTGATAAAAGAAGAAGATAAAAAAGATGAATAAGGAGGGGCTTCCCACCGTGGTCTCCATGGATGTCATGATACACACCAAAGGGGTTTTATTTCAACCCACTTTAGTTTCTAATAATAACTATTATTATTATTATTATTATTATTATTTTAATTTATAATATATTAAAATAGAACTAAAAAAATATAAAACCACACACCATTTATTAGAATGATAATATTATTTTTTAGTAAACACCTAAATTATTTAGATTATTCAATTTAATAAAATATATGGATTTTAGAAGAATATTATTAATAAATATAGAGATATTTTACTTATGAATGAAAATCGTGTTGTCTTTATAGTCTTTTAAACTAATCATGCTTTAACTTCAATCCAATTTTATTAACATAGTATAAATATTTTCATGATTTACTAATTGATCATATTAGTAGTGTGATAGCCGAAATTTTTAAATGATTTTAATTTTTCAAAGAAAAATAATTTATGATATCAAATCATTTATATTATAAAACTAAATTTTAATGAATATCCCCACTGAAAAAGGTTTATTACAATCAACTCAATGATTCTCTTTATAAGAAATAATCTTGAGAAATTTTCAATATAATTAAATTTTATTGTCCAAAATCCATCTTAGTATCACCAAATACCAAATATAATATCACATTATGAAATAAATATTTATATTACAATGAAAAGTCATTGACCTTGAGTGAAATCATTCACATAATTTCAATCAAACATATATCTCCAACCTTTGAATTTTTTTCATATTATGTCAAAAATTATTTTTTATATCAATACATTCAACTGAATATAACCTTAAATTTTTTTATATTTTATTTTATTCGTATTATTCCCTACAACACAATTTATTGTAAAACCAATGAAAAATATTTTTAGGGTTATTTTAAAAATATTTAGTAATATCATTCACCATCCTTGAAACTAAAACAACATATAAGAACAACACACTAATAAAAATACCTTTATCACAACCTATTAAACTGTAGTCAGGATGTAACTTCATTATCCCATGTTAATGGGTTATTTTTAATCCAAGGGGATATATAAAATAATATACATGTAAATATTTAACTGTCCATATTTATTTAATTAAAGAAAAAAATCAATATTTCATAAATATAAGGTTTGTCTCTCTTAGTTCATTAGAGATCAAAATGAGTACTTACTACACTATCTATATCCCTATCTTCTCATCAATAATGATATTAATTAGCTTCCCATATCAATATGTTTATGATGGTATAAAAACAAAATTGGAATTTTTGTTACTAAAAAGTAATGTCATAGAGAAAATTTATTTTCATACTTATTATCAAATAATGATTTTTTGATTTTGTTTGATTCTAAAACACTTGTTTTTAACGATTTTATTAAAATAATAGGCAATTCGGATTATATAATGAAAATGGGCTAAAATATAAAAATATTTAAATATGGATTTTTGAATTAATTTTGTCAAAATTGTATTTTAGGAATACTGTTTAAAATATTTATCCAATTTTAGAGACTCTTTGTTGTTATGAATATTTGATTTATAATCATAAATATTATCTTGATGACGAAGAGCTTATTCGAAGAATTATATCCTGAAAAAATAATTGAAAAGGGAGAATATTCTAGGAAAACAACGTGGACCATACCTCTATAATGGATAAATAAATCCGGATACACACATCTAATTGCTATTATTCAATGATTAATTTATCTATAACACATATTCACTTTCATCCAATATATTTCATGAATTCTTGATATCATCAATGTGTCCTTTGAAAAAAGATATTTTGATGGAACCATCTTGGGACCTTCTTCTAGAAAATATAACAGTCAATAAAAAATTAATATCTCCAACATCTTATGTCTAATTAATATGAAATTTTATTTTTGAACAGATGATACAACTATATATAACTTTTATAATGGTTAAACACGTTAACAGCCCATTTATTGGGTCTAAAATTCCTAACTTTTTGGGGGATGAATTCTGGCTATTAAAGTAGTCACTAGACTTCTTACCAAATGATCAGAACGACACCCACATCCAAGGATAAATTCCATTATAGCATGAGCCATGCTGCAACCTCTATTTCCCCCAATCAATTTTTCAACATTTTTAATTTAATTTTAGTTTTCTTTTTAATTTTATTTTGAATTTCATTTGGAAGCATTTAATGGAGTTAATTTTCTTTGTTTCCAAAACATAAATTCTTCTCATTTAATAATAATAATAATTAAAAATTATTATAATTATTATTATTAATTTTATAAAAAAATTATATTAACACATTCATAATTTAAAACTATTTGTTTCCCCTCTGTCCTTTTTCAAAAAAAAATATTTTCTTAATAATAATAATAATAATAATTAAGTGAATAATAATTTTTATTATTTTAAAAATCATTGTAAATTATTTATCAATGTATCTATAACTCTATCTCGTCATCAATACACCACAGTGATCTTCTATTCTCGTAAATTAGAGGCTAATGTCGAGACAAGGACCTTGGGGAGGCCAATGTGATTTTTAATTTTCACTAAATATTATTTTACTTATTCATAGATTTGATTAACCTTCCTTGCTAAGACAAATTTCCCCGATGTGATGACGATGCCCAATTACATGAAACTAAACATGCTCCTATTCGGGAAAATAATAATGATTGAAACATGGGATTTCATGTTAGCATTATGAAATTAAAATCAACTTATATAGGAGAATAATGATTTAAAATATGACTAAACCCCAAATCCCAAGTTCTATTTTTGTTCACTAATTCTGTTTTCTTATCATGATGAAAATATATTTTTCATATAAAAAAAATATAAAAATTCATCACATTCATTCAAATACAAATGAAAAAAACTGATAATTTAAGTGATATAAAATAATTAATTAAACCACACTAAAAGGATACTCATGAGACTGGAACCTATTCTGGCATTGCACATTACTATGAAAAAATATTATTGATTTTTTATATCCCACATGACATGCGTTCATCAAAACCAGCACCATTTTGGGGATCCCATCCATAGTTCTTTTAAATTTTATATTTTCACAAATTAGTAATATTTCAATTATTTTTAAAACAAAACAAATAAAAAGGCCTCAATTATGTATTTAAATTCAGATTATTATTCATGGATTTATTACTCACAAGTGAAATAACAAAAAGAAGATGAATTTTATGGTAGAGTTCAGTTTCAAGAACACAGAGAAATCATAGAACCACTAATGAGAGAGCATGATAGAGAATTTGATTATGTTTATGAATTAATGGAGCAACCCAAACCTGAGTTTGAGAAGAAACATAATCAATGGGGGAAGATATTTCACCAAAAAAAATTAAAATTCAAGAATTGAGGAGGGAAAGGAGGAAGACTTACTATGGAGGTACAAGTGGGAGGTCACTAATGATTGGATGAATTATGGATTAAGGTGATGATCTGCCTGATCTTCACATTCCATGAAAAGAATATGGACCAACACCAATGAAAGAAGAATCAACCAAAGTGGTGCAATTTGAAGTCAAGATGGAGGAGCCCTACTAACTTCCTCCATATTCAAAGAGTATACTCTAAGAGTTACTGACCATTGAGGAATATATTAAAGATGAACAAACTCAGGGAGTTGAACCTTTCTTTGACCCTCAATCTTCTGATTTTATTGAATATAAAAATTAAGTCACTCTTCATTTTTTTCATTATCCAGAATCAGAAATTCATTGTTATTCCTTGGAGGATAAAGAAGAAACTAGACGTGAACCTCTTTAGGAAAATATGGGGCTCCCAGATTTCAATGAAATCACATTGGAAAATCCCCATTAGGAGATCCATGTAGCTGAGCCTGAGGAAATCAGACAAGAGGCTTTTCTTATTGAATCCCCTAGGAATCCAGCACCAGATGAGGAGAAGGTTGGACAAGTAGAAAAAAGGTAATAGTATGGTCCATACAACATCCTACCCCCACAATGAAAGTGATACCTTATTGTGAAGAGGAAGGATATGGTGTTCTCTATATATGGGTCTTCCATCGAGAAGAACAATGAAGCAGAAGATGGGAAATCCACTTGTGATGGTTCAAATGAAATGATCTTCATCCACCATATAATTTTGTATAATATTTTGTGGTCCACTCTAGTGGTAGTAAAAAATTTATGGACCACTTGGGGGATTATACCAAGACATGTTCCATACTTAATTTCATGGAATTTATATTTAAATTTCACTATTAGTAAGTAGTTCTTCATGCAGCCCCTACCTCTATCCTTATTAGCTTAAAAAACATTATCTTGGTGCTTAATTTTGTAATTCTATTTTGTAGGTTTTATAATGGTATATTGAAGCTTCAATAATATTATTAATAGTACTAACATTATTTTAATAACGGGAGTTCAGTTTTCGTGTTTATCATTTAATCTCATTAATTATTTCTCTGAAAACATTCTTTGAT
Organism: Viscum album; assembly: GCA_963277665.1. Classification (NCBI taxonomy): domain Eukaryota; kingdom Viridiplantae; phylum Streptophyta; class Magnoliopsida; order Santalales; family Viscaceae; genus Viscum; species Viscum album. Next base: position 920,780,394 of record OY728142.1, on the reverse strand, counting down.
ATTTAAAGTGAATGTTACATGACAACACATGAATTCATGTTTTACTTGACTTATCTAAGAGACATATTATTATAAGAATCTTGTGATGCCATGTATTAGATTTAAATATTATTGAGATGGAATAAGTAAAATGGATAATTGAATTATTAAATTGAATCATGGATATTAAAATGTTGACTCATGATTTTTTTGAAATAATTGATTAATGTAAATAAAATTTCCCAATAATTTTTAAGGATTTTATTTAATAAAAAACATGTGAATTTATTTTTAAATATAAATAATTTTTGAGTGATTTGCCAAAGATAATGTCATTTTACTAAGAGAATTTCATGACCATGTACTTAATACATTATCATGAGCATATCTCATGATTTATCATGAGACATGCCACCTGCTAGAACATGAATTTGATCTTTTAAAAGATATGAATTTGAAAAAATACCTATTCAATGATTGATGAATTCTTTGAAAAGATACTTCCCCTTAAATACCACCCTTACATCAATCCTTCTTTAGCCCAACAAGACCATGAATGACCTTTTTTGGGATTTCCATGTTTCAAGACATTCTTTATCCATTACTATCTTTATCATGGTATTTTCATTATATTTTAATTTTAAAGTGTGCACGTAAAGAGAATCATAGTGTAAAGAATTATTTACAATATAAGGAAGATGTGTGGGTGTTATTATGGTGGGAATTGTAAAATTTTGTGGTATAATTCATTGTAATCTATTATTTTTTCCCTAATGAATATAAATAAAATTAAATTACAAAAAGAACCAAAATTGAGGAAAATGGGTTTTTATTTGAGGAAACCAAAAATCACCATTACTGGACCTATGATTTTTATCATACGTGGCTCAGTCGTTAATGTGTGGTTTATTCTGATAATATATTCTAAAAAATGAAAAAAATGAAAAGGTTCAATTTAAAAGATATTAAAAAAATTAATAACACTCAAAAATCATTCATTTTGCATAATTTGTTCATGACCATAATTTGAGTTTAGGGGAAATGGGAGTTGCTAAATTTAAAGGGAGAATTTAATTACACTCATTGTTATTAATCATCATAATTAAGAGGTAAACCTCCACCATAATATTTAATTTTTAAAAGAATAAAATATTACCAACCATATGCCTCATAGTCATTTCAGAATAACACCAGTTTAATTATATCGTGAGTGATGATAGAAAATATTCAAAATTATGGTAGATCATGATTATGAATGGTTAATAATAAAAAAATTAGTATCATTATTGAATTATAAGATAAGTCCTATAAATTTTCATAGGGGAAAAGTAAAATACATGAATTGTTTTTTTCTTTGAAAAAAGAATAATAGAATTTTTTTTGTGAATTTTTAAAATTTGATTTTAAATAGATAATTTATTGATTATATTTCATTGAAATTTGAATCTTGGAATCATTAATGTCCTCTAATGTTTATGTTGAGATTTTATTCTTGATGATAATCATGGTTTATCTGTGGGGGTATTTGACTAAAAAGGTTTATAGGCATATTTTTAATAAAATAATGAATATTTTTTTGACATTTTTGAATGATAAGACCCATTTATTTAGTTTTTTTTAAATAATGAGGAATTTAGATTATAGAATGAAAATTGGATAACATATGAAAATTGGTTAAATCTTGATTTTGACTAAATTTTGTCACAAAGTTATTTTGGAAATAACTATTTTAATATTTATCCATTTTGAGAAATAATTTTTTGTATGAATAATTGATTTAGTTTATTCAAAATTTTCCTTAACACCAATATATGATTCTAAGAGATAAATGCCCAAAAAATCACTGATATTGAAAAATATTAAGGGCAGACAACGTGGACACCACCCCTATAAAGGATACATAAATCTAGAAACAAACCTCAAACTAAGGTGACTACACTAGAATGAAATAAGAACTCATAGTCTTATTCATCTAATAAATTTCATAGAGTTTTAAGATCACTTATTTTTCCTTTGATTGAAATATTTTAAATAAAGACTCTTGGAACTTCTGTCTAAAAAAGTAGCAGTCATTAAAAAATTCATAACTCTTACATCTAGGGGCCAATTAAGATAAATGTTTTAAATTGAATGTAGGGGACAATTATAAATATCTTCATTGAAAGATTGAATGTGTGAATCATAAATTTAGTTGGTAGAAACATGAAAATTTTGGAGGACTAATTCTGTCTATAAAATGAGGACCTCGCCTCTTTCCCAATTTATCAGCTCGACACCCATATCCAATTACGGATCCCACCATAGGACATGCCGCACTCCAACCTCAATTTACCACCTCATTTATTTTCCTTTTTTATTTTAATTTCATTTTTTTAGTTTCCATATAATTTTTAATTTCAACTTCATTTAAATAAATTTAATACATTCATTTTTTATTTCGTTTCCAAAACTTCCCTTTTTATTTAATTATTATAATAAAAATTATAAAGTAATAATATTATTATAATTGTTGTTTTTATAAATATAATCTAAAATACCACATTATTAATTTAAAATTATTTTATTTTCTCCCAATCCTTTTTTGAAACCACTATTTTATAAATGATAATAATAATAATAATTTTTTATTATTATTTTAATATTAATTATAAATTATTTATCTCTCTCTATGTCCTCATATTTCCACAATTCTGATCTCCTACATTATGAAATGAGAGGCTAACCCTGAGGCTTGTCCTGGGGGGTGGTCATGGTGTTCATGAATTATCATTAATGTTTATGTTTAGTTTGTTGTAGATTTTAAGAGCATGCTTGGGGAAGGTGAATTTCCTTGATCTGCTAATGGACCCCAATGACATGAAACACAAAATATTCATATTATGGAAAATAATAGTGATTCATCCATGAGATTTTATGTTTTGATTATCAAACACAAATAAATATATTAAGGATAATAATGATTAAACCTAATATTGAACACCAAAATTATGTTCTTTCTTTGTTAACACATTTTTTTCATTAAATGATAGTTTAATTTTTTAATATAAAAAATAATTTCTTTTATTTAAATAAAAAAGAAAACAACTGATATTTTAGGAGATACAGAATAAATTGGTTAACCACACAAAAATGATCTAAAAATAAAAATTATTGTAGTCAGCCACTATGCTACACTAGGAAAAATAAATCTTCTTTTTTCCATTCCACAAAATAGGCTATCATCATAGATGACACTATTTCTAGGGAGCCAATAATTAGTTCATTTATATTTTTTACTTTCACATTTTTGGTATATTTTAATCATTTTTATAAAGAAATAAATATAAATTACTTTTTGGATTTATTAAAAGCCATATTATTATTCATGGATAAATTATTCATAGTTTAAACAGAATCAAGAAGATGAATATTGAGGTGGATCTCAGTCAAACGAACATATATAAATCATAAAAAAACTAAAAATAATGTCTGATATATAGTTTGACTATATTTTTCAATTAATATAGAAACCATACCATAAGCAGGAGTAAGAATGTGTCAAATTGGAGGAAGAAATTTAACCACGTATCTTTGAAATTGATGAACATGAGGAGGAAAATGAGGATGACTTTCTTACTGAGATACAAGTCAGAGATCAAAATGTATTATATGAATTCTGGATTAAATGTGATGTTCTTATTGATCTCCCCTTTCCATGAAATGAAGAAGATCCATCACCCCTATAGAAAGAAACCACTAATGTGATGGAATTTGAATTAAGATGGAGGACCCCTTGTACCTTCCTCTATCTGTTGAGAGTCTACTCCAAGAGTCACATACCACCAATGAAGAGATTGAAGCTAAACCAACTCCAATATTTAAACCTTTATTTGACTATATCTCTTCTGATTTTTTTGTATCTAAATTGTACATAACATTTCAATGTTTTGATTATAAATAATAAATAATTTAATGAAATTATTTGTAGAAGGATAAAGAAACTATATATGAACCTATTGTGGAACATATGGAGATCCCTTATATCAATGAGCATGAATTTAAGAGCCTCATTAGGAGATCCATTTAACTGAGCTTGAGGAAATTAAACAAGTGTAAACTCCTTTGGAACCCCCTATAAAGCAAGTACTAGAAGAGAATAAGGTTTCACACATAGAAAAAAAGGGATAGAACGGTCCAAGTATTATCCTACCACCACCAAGCAAGATATACCTCATTATGATGTGAGGGATAGGGTTCACCATATCCATGAATCTTCCCTCAAGAACAAGGATGACGAACAAGATGGGAAAAGCCATATGTGGTGGTTCATATCCATGAAGATTCACCCACCATATGATTTTGGATAATACCGGGTATGTGTCTCTAGATATAGTAATAATTCATGTCCCAATTGGTGGGTCATACAAAGAATTGTTCCGTACTTATTTCTAAGAATATATATTTCAATTTCAGTTATGATAATTATTTCAACATGCATCTCCCCTCTTCCATTTTATCTTAAAAGACACGATCCATGAGAATAATTGTGTAATTATATTTTTTTTTTATAATAAAAGAAGGATATCTCAAATAGTGAATGAAGAGGAATAACATTAATTTCATAATCGGAGTTCACATTTAGTGTTTATCTTTTAAACTTATTAATTTCTTTCCAACAACATGTTTTAATATATAAAGTAAAAATTGCATGCCCATACATGATTACATGTTTTACATAACTTATCTAAGAGATATATGTTTTTATGAGTCCTTTTATTTTATATTTTTTTTCAATATGAATGTGATTGAATGATTAAAATCTATTAATGAATGATTAATGTGAAGCATGTATATTAAAATGAGGTATTAGGATTTGATTGAAAAAATTGATTCATGTAAATGAAATTTCCCAACCATTATTCATGCTTGGATTTTCTGAAATTCACGTGAATTTATTTAACATTATCCATCATGCATTGTGTGATTGTGTGATTGTCTAAAATAATATATCCCATTACCAGGTTAATTTCTATACCATGTTCCTTCTAATTAATCTTGAGCATATTTATTGTGTTATCTTAGGACATTCCTAAAACTATAACCTAAATTTGAACTTTTCAAAGATGTAAATGTGAAAAACACATATAATAGAATTGATATGTCCTTTTAAAATCCACTTATTTTTATATATCACCCTTAAATCTTTCATTCATTATCCCAAATAGACCATGAATGGCCTTGTTATGGATTATCCATGTTCCAATCCATTTTTTATTCATTCCTACCATACTCTAGGTAGTGACATGATATTTTAATGTTGAATTGTTGGGGTAAAAGGAGTCATGGTGGAAGGTATGATTTACAGTGTAAGGAAGAATTATGGGGGATATTATTGTGGGAGTTGTAAATGTTTTTGGGGTTATTAAATTTAATCTATTATTTTTCCCCTGTTGTAACAAAATTAAAATGACCAAAAGAACAAAAAAATTAGAAAAACGTATTTTGATTTAGGGAAACCAAAAATCACCATTACTAGACCTATGATTTTTATTATACTTGGTTAGGTGGTGGCTCTAATGTTTAATCTAATCAGAACATTCAAAAGTAATAATAAACTATAAATATTCATTGAAAAATAAAAAAATTATAAAAAAAATTCATGATAGTGCACAAATCATTCATTTTGAATAATTTGATTATGAGATGATATTGAATATCAGGTAAATGGGAGTCTCTATATTAAATAGGAGAATTTAATTACACATTATAATATTAGGCATTTCACAAATTTGAAAAAATCATATCCTTACAACCATGTGCCTTAGAGTAAATTTAATCATTTATTGAAAATTCCACATGATTTTATATTCCATTTGTCTATACTATTTAGATGAATCCATTACATTACAATCATATGGATAATGAGCATGTTCTCATCATATTAGCAGAACTACAATTTAATTATATCATTAGTTTTGAGAAAAAAAATATTCAAAAGTATTGTAGATCATTATTTGGAATGTTTAATAATAATGAATTATGTAGCATTAATGAATAATAGAAAACGTCCCATCATTTTTCAAAGGGGAAAAATAAAAAATATGAATTGATTATTTATTTGAAAATTAGAAATTGTATGGATTTTTTATGTGGATTTTTTAAAAATTTATTTCACATTGATAATTGATTGATTATTTTGAATTTGAATTTGAATATCGGTAAAATTAGTGTCCTGTAATTTCCATGTTGAGATTTTATACTTGAAGACATGCATGGTTTATGTGTGGGGATATTTGATATAGAGAATTTATTTGTATATTTTTAATCAAATAGTGATGTTTTTTGATTTTTTTTCGATGATAAAATCAATGCATTTAAAATACTTATTAAAATAATGAGAAATTTGTATTATAGAACAAAAATGTTCTAAAATATGAAAACATCAAAATTTTAGATTTTTTATAGAATTTTATTGCAATGGTATTTTAGTTATAACAGTTATAATATTTATTCTATTTGAGGGAATATTTTTTTTAGAATCCCAGATTTAATTTCATCAAGCTTTTCTTCAGGACCAATAGCTGATTCTAAGAGAAAAAAGGCCCTAAATTCATTGAAATTGGAGAATATTCTGGGAGGACGGTCTAGACCCCACCTCTGTAATGAATTTATATAATTAGGAAAAACACCTCCAATTGAAGTTCTTCCACCTAGAATGGAACTAAGACTCATAGTTGTGTTTCTCCAATTGAAGGATACTTCCAGGAACCTTCCTCTAAAAATGTAACAGTCAATAAAAAAATTCACAACTCCTACATACTATTACCAATTATGAATCAATTTTTAGGGTGATTGTTGGAGAAAATTTTGTAAAACATTTATGATGGAGTTAATTTATAAATCATCAATTTATTGGGTCCAAAAGGTGAAACGTTTTTTAGGATTAAATCTTCATATAAAATGATTTAATTTCCTCCTTCCCAATTGATAAGATCGACCCCCCAATCCATGGAGGTATCACACAGGAGCACCATCTATGCTATAATCTCTCTTTTACCCCCTCTATTCTTGTTATTTTTTTCTTCATTTGAGTTTCGTTTTATTTTTCATTTTATTTGTAATTTGAATTTCTTTTAAATAAATTTACTGATTTCATTTTAATTTTATCCCCAAAATTTAACTTCATATTATTTAATTATACAAATAAAAACAATGATGGTAAAATATTTCTATTATTATTTATATTATTAAAAACATTTTTTATAATACCACATTCAAAATTTAAAAATATTTTATTTTTTATCTATCCTTTTTTGAAAAACCTATTTTCTTAATAATAATAATAATAATTATTATTATTATTATTATTATTATATTCATTATAATGTATTTATCTATCTCTCCAACATTTATACACCATTTTCATGTCCTACTCTTGAAAATGAGAGGAAAACCTTGATACTAGGCATGGGGAGGTCAATGTGTTATTGAATTTTAATTAATGCTTATTTTATGTTTGTCATAGATTTGAGTATCAAGGTTGGTTGAGGTAAATATCCCTGATTTGGTGATGACCCCCAATGATATTAAACACAAACTATTCCAATTCTGGAAAAGAATAGTGATTCAACCATTAAATTACATGTTTGGATTGTCAATATGAAATCAAAAAATAAATGATAATAATGATTAATCCTATGAATAAACCCCAATAACATGTTCTTTCTTTTTTAACTCACTCTTTTTTCATTTCATTATAGATTATATTTTTCATTTCAAGAAGTAGAAAAATATTTCCATCTCCATCAATTAAATACAAAATAAAAAAATTGATAGTTTTGGTGATATAAAAGAAGTAAGTGAATCACTCTGAAATGATCTCCAAAATAGATGACCCAGGTCAGCCATTGTTCTAATCTAGGAAAACTATAATTGATTTTATCCCTGCACCACAATAGGAACGCATGAAAATAGTTGTCGTTGGTAGGAATCCATTAAATTGTAAATTTTATTTTTCTATTTTTACATTTTGGTATGTTTCATTATTTTATATATAAAAATAATAAAAAACTAAATCCATGGTGTGTTAAAATTCAGATTATTATGCATGGATTAATTACTCACAGAAGAAACAACAAAAAGAAGAAGAAAATTATAAACCAAATATGTTGCATGAACGTAGATAAATAATAGAAAAACATACTAGAAATGTTGATGGATCATTAGATTATGTTTCTGCATTAAAGTATCACACCAACCTTGAACAAGAGAAAGAGATAAATAAAGTGGTCGATGAAATATCAACACATATCTTTGAAGATGATGATCCTGGTGAGGAAAAGAATGAAGACTTACCTACTAAGATACAAGTTGGAGATCATCAAGGATTGGATGAATTCTTGCTTAAATGTGAGTATATTCCTAATCAATATATTCCATGTAAATAACATGATTCAGTACCACTAAAGAAATAAAACCAAACATGTGGTTGAATTTGAAGCCAAGTTGGAGGATCCCGACTTCTTACAACTATTTTCTAAGGGCCTACTTGAAGAGGTACTTTACAATGAGGAAGATATTAAAGATAAACCAACTAAAGAAGTTAAACCTTTCTTTGACCCTATCTCTTCTGATTTTATTGAATCATAATTTTTCATCACTCCACATTATTTCATTTATACATAATCAGACTTTCATTACGATGCCTTGGAAGAAGAAATTTTTTTTGTACATGATCCTTTTGAGGATCCTATAGAGCTCCATAATTTCAATGTACATTCATGGTAGGATACCTATTAGAGGATCCATGTAAATAATACTAAGGAAATCATACAGTAGGATTTAGTTACTTAGTCCCCTATGAATCCATCTTTTGATGATAAAAAGGTTTCACAATTAGTAATAAAGAAATAGGATGGACCATACATCATCTTACCCCTACTATGAATGTTATAACACTCTGTGACAGTGGAGGATAAAGTGAACTATATCCATGGATCTTCCCTTAAGAACAAGGATGAATCACATACTAGTAAATTCCACATGTGGTTGTTTAAATCCAATAATCCTCATCCACTATATGATTTTGGATAATAGCTACTACATCCCTCTACACGTAGTAAAAATTTTGCTCCCACTTGTGGGATCATACAAAGTCTTATCCCATATGTTCTTTATAAGAATTTTGGTTTCAATTTTAGTCTTAAGAAGCATTCCATCATGTTTCCCCCTCCATATATCGTTTTTTATCTTAATAGACAAGATCCTTGTGCATAATTTTTTAATTTGAATTTAATGGTTCAAATTGAGAAAGGTAGCCTCAAATGATGAAGAAAGAGTTAAAAAATCATTTCATAAAGGGATTTCACTTTTATTTTTTATCTTTTATTCTTATTAATATTCTTTCAAAATTATGTTTTGAGAATTAATGTCAAAATAGCATGCCCACAAATGAATTCATTTTTTAAATGACATGCCTATGAGACATAAGTTTTTAGGAATATTTTGAGGCCAGGTAGTATATTTCAATGTCAAAGAGAGTGAATTATTATAATAGATAATTGAATAATTAATATGAAGCAAGGATATTAAAATTAGGACTTATGATTAAAATAACTCATTCATGTAAAATAAATTTCCAAACCATTTTTCATAATTTATTTTTCTAAAATTCATGTGAATTTATTCTTTATTATTAATCATGCCTTGAGTGATTTCCCCAAGTCATGTATCTCTTTATGAGAGAATTTCAAGACTGGGTACTTCCTATTTTCTCTTGAGCACATTTATTCAGTGATCTTTTGATTTCCCCCTCCAAGAGCTTGAATTTGATATTTTGAAAGCTATGAATGAGAAAAAAACATTTAAAATGATTGAGGGATCTTTTGAAAAACCCCTTATCCTTAAATAACAATGTTAATTAATTCCTTTATTATCCCATACACACCATGAATTACCATGTTAGGTATTAGCATTGTTTCAATACATTTTTACTCCATTTTAACCATAGTCTTTGTATTTCTATGTTATTTTTAAGATGAAGTGTGGGGATAAAGTGAATCCAAGTGGAAGGGATGATTTAAAATGTAAGAATGATGTGTCATGGTTCTTATTGTGGGAATTGTAAAAGGTTTTTGCATCAGTAATTATAATATATTATTTTCCCCTCTTTAATACAAAAAATAAAAATGAAAAAAAGAACCAAAAAAGAGAGGAAATAGGTTGTGATTTAAGGAAACAAAAAATCACCATTTCTAGACTAATGATTTTATCATTCTTGTTTAGGTGGGGTGTGTGAGGTTTATTATAGTCATATCAATCAATAAATTAGGAAATTTTTTGAAATGGTTCATTGAAAAATAAAAATAATGAAAGAAAAATTCAAGAGGGTGCCCAAATAAATCATTATGAAAATTTTTCCATGGAATTATATTGATTTTAAGGGAAATGGGAGTTTCTACAATATAGAGGAGAATTTATTTACCCATTTAGATATCATGAATTGTACATAATAGATAAAACTCATCATTGAGCCTTAATTTTTAAAGAATCAAATCCTACCAACATTAATCCTCAGAGTAATTTGAACCCTTATTAAAATGACTACATGATTTTAGGTGCCTTTTTTCATTAAAAACTGGAGAAATTTGTTCTTTTACAAGCATATGGATTAGAAGATTTTATCATGATATCAGAAGAAAAATGATTTAAATGATCATGAGTGATTAGAGAAAATTCTCAAATGATATGTTGATCACGATTTCATTTGTCTAGTAACAATAAATATATGAGTCTTATTGAATTATAGGAGAAGTATCATCCTTTTTCAATGGAGAAATGTAAAATACAAGAATTTATTATTTATTAGAAAAATTAGAAATTGAATTTATATTTTTTGTGTATTTTGGAAAATTTTCTTTGACATTGATAATTTATTGAGTATATTGCATTAAAATTTGAATATTAGTAACATTATTTTCCTAAGATTTTCATGTTGAGATTTTATGCTTGAGGACATGCATAGCTTATGTGTGCGGTTATATAACAGAGAAAATTTATGTGGGTATTTTTTTTAATCAAATATTGAATACATTTTTATTTTTTTCAATGATAAAACCCTTCTATTTTAATTTTTAATTAAAATATTAGGAAATATTTTTTATATAACGAAAATTGGTAAAAATATGAAAATTACTTAAATATGGAATTTTGATAGAAATTTCATAGAATTGTAATTTTGGATTAACATTTAAAATATTTATCTAATTTGAGTTATTATTTTTTTATATGAATCTCTGATTTATTTTATTCTAATTTTTCTTATATGGACCAAGAGGTGGTTTGAATAGTTAAATTCCCTAAAAATCATTGAATTTGATCAATATTTTGGGCGGACATCATGATCCCCCCCCCCCCTCTATAATAGATGTATAAATTAGGATACATAACTATAATTGAGGTTATGATACATAGATTGAAACTAGAACCTATTGAGGCACTATTAAAATTAATTTCATAGAGTTTTTAGATCGTAAATGTTTCTTTTGAATGAAAGTTTTTATGGATTCTTCCTAGAACATTTATCCAAAACAATAACAATAAATAAAAAATTTACAACTCCAACATATCATTTCCAATTATGCTGAAATGTTGAGGGTAAATGGATGAGATATTTAAGAACATATTATATTAAGGTGTCAACCCATTATTCATCCAATTAATGGGTCAAAAATGTAAAATAATTAGGATGCTACACTTTTCCTATAAAATGAGGTCCATTTCTCCTCCCCAAATGATCAAATCAACACCCACAACCAAGGAGGTATCACACTGTAGGACGGGTCGTGATACAACATATCTTTTCCCCCTCCATGGTTCGTTATTTTTTATTTTATTTTTTTTATTTAGTTTTAATTTTAATTTTATTTTCAATTTCATTTAATTAAATTTAATTTATTCAATTTTTCTTATTTCCAAAAATTAACTTATTATGATTTAATTATAATAAAATTAAAAAAAATATATTATTATTATTATTATAAATATTATTTTTAATAGCACATTCTTAGTTTAAAAATGTTTTATTTTTTATATCTATAATTCCTAAAACCTATTTTCATAGTTAAATTAATTAAAAAAAATAAATAATTATATTATTATTATTTTTTAACATTAATTATAAATTATTTACCTCTCTCTCTCTCTCCTCATCCATACAACATTGTGATATCTAACACTCAAAAAAGAAATTATAACCACAAGACATGCCAAGGAGGACATCAACCTTTTATAGAATTTTCATTGATGTTTATTTTTTGTTTGTGGTAGATTTGAGTAGCATGATTGGGTGAGGAAAACGTACCAAATGTGGTGAGGTCCGCAAATGACATGCAACATAAACTATTCCTATTCTGAAAAATTATTTATTATTCAAAAATGTGATTTCATGTTTGGAATATCATAATGAAGTCATTATATGAAGCAGAATAATGACTGAACCTAAGACTAAACACCAAAAACAGGTTATTTCTTCGTTAACTCATTTTGTTTGTATTGAAAGATAATTTATATTTTTCATATCAAAAAAAAATTCCTCGCAATCATTTAAATATAAAAGAACAAAAAATTATAGTTGAGGTGATATAGAACAAATAAGTGAACCATGCTAAAATTATCCACAAGATAGATGATCTTGCCTAACCATTGTGCTGCACTAGAGAAAATATAATTCCATTTGTCCATGCCATATTATAGGCAAGCATCATAATGTTATTTCATTTATTTCACTACAATAAAATTTCATTATATGATTTACAATTATGCAACCCAAATATAGAACACATTTTCAAAGGTAATTTGGTCATCTTTTGGCCACTGCATTCAAATTTTATCCTTAATATTTTATACACTATGAAATTAATATATTTATTTAGTTATATAAAATATCAATTTATATTATGATGAAAATGAATAAATATACATTTTTTATTAAACATGTTATCTTTCTATATCTTATAAAATTTTCACCTATCCTTGCATAGAAAACATTACTCATTCATTATCATAACATAGTTAATATACACTCCCATGCTTTTGGGATTGCACTTCCAAGTAAGGGATTCCTTCCTTTCTCATTTTTGTCCAGTTTTCTTTAAGATGTTAGGCCCTTTTGTTCTCAATTACATATATTGAGGAATCATTTTCACCTACCCCATACACCCCTTTTTATTTTTGGATGATGGGAGACCCATTTCATTCTCATTAGTGCCTCATATGTACAACCGTTACCATGCTGAAATTTAGTGAGGGATTTCCCTCTTCTCTTTTACATCCATGTAATTATTTTGTATTATGCAGCTAAATTTAATTATGTTTTATGGGACATGCATCTATATGACCCCATTACTTTCCATTTAATGAACATATGATGAGACGCCCTTGCCCCTCCTATCAACCATTTTCATGAATCTTTATGTCATGTCGTTATGATGATGAAATTGCACCGTATTTTTCCAAGCCATGATCATTGTGTAGTAAATACCATACCCATTTCTCTATAAAGAGTATTCACCTTTCTTCACATATACATATTTAATCATACATTTGTGTATTTATTCCACATTACTTAATCATGGAATAACATATGATGTAGATTTATTCCATGTTATAAGATCCATGTGGCACACTTATGCATTGAATAAAATGTTTAAGAATGGTGTGCCCTAATAGTGCTCCAATGCATTGGGTAAGGTATAGTATCATGATACGCCATGTGCAATGGGTGTAAGGTGAAACAAGGTTTTACCCATATTTCATGTGCAATTAGGATTTACTCATGCTTCATGTGCAATGAGCCATGGCAGATGCTAAATTCTATGTTAAGTGTTGTTGCCACATTTCCATGTTATTCTTATCAAGCTTTATCTTGCATTTATGTTCATATTTCTATTTTTCTACATTGATATGCCTATTTCCAAACATGTTTTTTATTCCTCGTGTTATTCCATGTTTATTTACTTAATTGTCATTATGGCTCACCATTTTCTTATTGATGTCCTCAGGTTATCCCATTTAAGGATAAGTATGAGGGAATGTATTGGTCATGTAAATAATGTTTTCAATAAAGATGTTGTGTGTTTTATGTTCTAAGGTGTTATGTAATTTTCTTAATCCCCAAATACACTAGACCACTCGATCGTCTATGTTTTATCAAGTGATGTTTATGTAATAAATCAGGTAGAATTGTGTAATAAATAGTAGGGTTGTTATAGTTGGTATCAGAGGATTGGTTTAGTATTTTTTGGGTTTAGGATTAGAAAACCCAAGTGAAGACATATAGAAAAGAATACGTATAATAAATTAATACCTATGTATTGGTGAGTATTGAGTTAGTGGTTTATCAAGAAAATAGATCCCTGTCTGGATATGAGTAGGTAGAGGCGGCTCTGGAACAGATGTATCCAAGGGGTAAAACCCAAAAACACTGCATTGAGCTAGACTCGAATGGGAAATGGTGCACGACAACAGTTCTTGCATCACTCATGGTTACAACACTCCACGGGGATATGAGTTAGTAAATTCACAATCTTAGTATGAACCATTATTATGAAAATAAATAATTCTCCTAAGAATATATGTTAGAATGTAGATAATGTATAACATACATTGAAGCATATAGATTTATAAGTTAATGAAATAAAGGCTAATTATAAGTCATCTATTTTTGGATTACCCTTTATGTGTTACCCGTAACACTCCTTTCATTAAAGAATCATAAATAATTAGTCTAAAAGTATTTTAATATCACAATTTTATCATTTCTAGAGGGTATATCAAAATTTGATTTGTTTCCTTAGTAGGATAAAAGTCTGTTGCGAGATGGATGGGGAAGAACTTCATTCAACATTCCTGTCCCTTCCTGAGTACTTACTAGTTATAATTATTTTGAAGCTAATATCACATAGTATAAAAACCTTTTACAATGTCCAACTTTTTTGCAAGATGATCTATGACATATCAAACACCTTCTCCATACCACAGAATCATCAAGGATCATGGATCACGTGAGATCAAATATTATGCTCCCAACTCTCTCACCTTTATCGGATAGGGAGGTACTATCAGGGTATTTTCAAATACTTCACCCTATTCAGATAGTATGATACATTGTTTGATTTTTGGATAGAAGCCAAAGAGGGTGACCTCAGAGCAACATATTTGTATATAGTCTTGGATTCCAGTAATTTTTAAAACATATGGTATATATTATAAGAACCATATTTTGAAAATTTCAAATCTGACACTATCATACAATTTTACAAAAACCTGGTACATGGTGGTGTTTTGAAACTCTATGTTAGAAACAATTATTTTCGAAATGTGGATTATATTTTACATCAGTACAATACATGTTGCATGGACTGTGTCTGCACTAAGGATGTTGAAGACTTTAAAAGTGCATTGAGGTATTTTTTCACAAGGTGGTCCCTCGAAATCCGTGATCGATGTGATAATTAGGGTTGGGGAATGCTTAATGGTGGGTGGTATGCAGCCTTAAAGTCGTGTTTATATTTCAGAATCCTTTTGGTATGTAATCAAATTCTGAGGATGCAATTTTTTTTAACGGGGGGATGATTGTAATGACCCAAACATTCATTAATGAAAATTTATCTTGGCCTATTTAAAGGTATTCTTGTGGTTATGTAAAACTTATAGACATGTTGGGTTTTATAATTTGTTTTTAAAAAACTGTTAAGAATTACGACCGCTGCTAATATAGCCGCCGTACAGTGACCACAAGAATATTATAAATATAGGGCTTTAACAAATCCAATTTACTCAGAAAAAAAGTGATGGCCTCATCCAGTAGACTTCCCCCATTCGAATCCAATTTTTCAGAGCATGGAAATAAGGTGGCATCCATGGGATTCTCTCTTGACCAAGCCCAAGAAAATCTTGAATACATTAATCTTGAGTGGAACTGACTACAATAGAAGTGGAAGTTAATAGTGATTACCACCTGAGTGATGTTATCTGAGCCACCCCAAGAGACAGTCACCATCGCACACCTTACACTTCAGTCCTATATAGGTGTTATAAGGGGTTATGTAACAATACACTATCACTATGACTATGTACATTATTATTGTATAAATAATGTGCATTCATTTTATTAATGTTACTTTCTAAATATTTTTTAAAGCACAAATAGTTTTTTAGTTAATATTCATCTAAATAATATATTTCGATGAAGTAATAGATTTTTGAATTAAATAATATTTTACTAAAATATTATTATTATCAATATTAAATTACTTTTTATTTAATATAAATTATCATATAATTTTATGAATTCAATTGAAATTTTTATTAAGGTTTGAAAGCTATTTTTTGTCAAAAACCATGAATTTCAGATAAAAGTTTGTATTTATTTTCAAAGTAAAAATTCAAATATATAGAAAATTATTTATATAAAATGAATATAATTTTGGAGTCAAGATTTCGAAATTATCCAATAATTAATTTTTCATAATTTTCTGAGACAGTCAAATTTCTGGGTAAAAATTAAATATCGTTTAAATATATAATGTGTTTTAAGACATCATAATGACCAAATAGTGATGTAATAAAATACTATTGACATTATGTTAGGAAAATATATGTTTTATCATTAAAATAATGTGATTTTAGATTTTTTTGATTTTTTTTACAAAGCATTAGTGGACCCTCCAAGACTTATAAAACATTTTGTCATTTTAAATTGTTTTCCTTAAGAGTGTGACTCACCTCTACAAAAGCAACCCTTTTATATTAAGATGTTCGACCAATGGCTATATAAAATATTGTTTTCAGTCCCCTTTGGTAAAAACTATGGGTCAAAATGATGGGATAGTTTGTGGTTTTGATTAGTTTAATGTGAGGTGTCCCAGACTTAAATAATAAAGAATTCCCTCTCCTTTCCTATATAAACGCACCCAAACTCCCACTTCCTCTTCACTCAGAGCCTTTTTAGTTCAACCAATCCCTGAAATCCTCTCTCTATAATCCTCCCAAGGTTCCCCAATATCTTAAGGATCCTCTTTCAAGATCCTCCTAAGCTTTTGGAATCGCCTTTCCAGGTAAGGTATTCCTTCCTTTCTCATTATTGACCAATTTTATTTAAGTTGTTATGACCTTTTGTTTTCAATCACTTATGTTGGGGTATGATTTTTCACCTCCCCCATACATACCTTTTAATGTTTGGATGATTAGATACCCCTTTCTATCTCATTAGGGCCTCCCATGTACACCTGTTACCATGCCAAAATTATAGGAGGGATTTTTCTCTTATCTTTTACGTCAAAGTAATTCTTTTGTATTATGCATCTAAATTCCATTACGTTTGTTTGGACATGTATCTATAGGACCCCCTTGCTGTCCAATTCATCTAAATATCATGGGGCACCCTTTTATCTCTCATAAAAAATTTTCATGAATCTTTATGACACATCGTTATGCTGCCGAAATTGCACTGCATTTTTTCAAGCCAAGATCATTGTGTAGTGAATACCACACCCATGTCACTATCAAATGCATTAACCTTTAGGCACATATACATATTGAATGGTAATTTTATGAATTTATTACACATTACTTAATCTTGGAATAACTTCTTTTGATTATTTTTTCCATGTTTTGTGATCCATGGGGCACACTTATGCATTAAATGAAATGTTTAAGATCAGTGTGCCCGGATAGAAATACAATTCATTGGGTAAAGTATAGTATCATGATACGTCATGTGAAATGGGTGTTGAATCATTATAATTCAAGTGCAATGATTTTTTAATCGTTCTTCATGTTCAATGTGGATTTACTCATGCTCTATGTGTAATAAGCCTTCGCTCATGCTAAATTCCATGTTAAGTGTTGTTTTCCACATTTCCATGTTATGATTATTGTGATTATTCATGATTTTATGTTCATGTTTGTCTTGTGCTAAATTAATATGCTGATTTTATAACATTTATTTTATTCCTCATGTTATTCCATGTTTATTCCCTTACTGTGCTTTATATCTCACCCTTTTCTTATGCATGTCCTCAGGTTATCCCATGTAATGCTAAGTACGAGGGAATGTAGGGGTAATGTAAAGGATGTTTTCAATAATGATGTTGTGTGTTTTATGTTATAAGCTGTTACATAATGTTCTTAATCCCCAAATACAATGGTCCTATCAATCTTATCTATTGTGTCAAGTGATTTTTATGTAATAAATCAGGTTTAAGTGTGTAATAAAGAGAACGGTTGTAATATCTATCACTTACATGATATTACATAAACAATAAATATCATATTTATCATAGTGAAAAATCTTTATTAGTTTCCAATTATTTTTTATTGAGGTACTTATGTTAAGTATAAAATAAATTATATATGAACTGAAATAAATGATGAAACTACTAAAATTTACAATGTATTCTTTGAAATATATTACATATCATGATGGTTCCAGTCAATTTCTGAATTCAATAAAAAATGATCATATGCACCACATAATATATTTTACATATTCTCAAAAAATATATTATAGATCACATTTTATATACCATTTTTCTATATTTTTGTTTTTCCATCAAGATATATATTATATATGCTAAAAATATCAAACATATCACCTAGATCTCTATAAATTTTTAAAATTGTCAAAACCACATGAGATATTTTATATCAATATATTATTTTATTTACCATTTGAAATATGTTACATATCATAAAAAACACCATGTACATTATTGATTATTTAAATTAACTTTCATAACAGTGACCCCACTTATTATTCTTCCATATCATCAATTGATCATCAAATCTTCACATAACGCCACATTTTAATGAATATAGTTGACAAATTCTCTCATTATCATCAAGGAGAACACACTATTTATTCTTATAAAACAAATAACCAAAACCAATTCAAAAATTATCCTTTTAGGCACCCATGTTATCTTTATTCACATTAGATTACACGTTTTTCTTCTAAAATTTGTTACATTTTAATTTCATATATTTTGAACCAGAACCAATTTCAAAACTAAAATTTCTCTACATTCATAATGAATTATAGATCAACACTTATTTAGTACAATCTTCATATATTCTTCACAATGTAACTTCAGAATAATTTCACATATTAAATTGATAGAATCAATAAAATCAATATTTAATTAATTTATTGTAAAAAATCCATGAATAAAAAAATCTATTTACAATAACTCAAGTACAAATGTATTTTTTCAATTAGATTTTTTAAAACTCCATAATTAAATTTTTTTAAATACTCCTCATGAATCCTACATTAACCAAAGATACTCACATTTAAGACATAACTCATAAGGTACATCAGACATCCACATCTAAATCCATTAGATTCATTTTGTTATATTCTCTCTCTTGGATATATATAAGAAAGAATATCTTATACCAAAAATCACAACTGTAGAATATTTGAGAAAAAATATTACATTAAAAATTAAGGGAAACATATTTTATTTACATCCTTTATCATTATGATTTATTAAAAATTAATCTCCAGTCCATAGGGGTCCAATTATGTTTAAAACCACTTCTTTCATGATATTCACATCCATATTCTATGAATAAATTATGGTGATTTTCATTAAATATACTCATATATTATTAACATACACCATGATTTTTTTTATTATCTCTTTGTTCCCCTTATAAAATATACATTAAATTATACTTAATTTATTACATTATCTTTACATGTATAAAATAATTTTATATTTCACTTTTAAGGTAAAAAATGTAGCAATATTTTTAAATAATTTTAATGTGTTGTCATACAACTTATAAATAATCAATTTACAAAACATGTATAACTATAGGGACTGAAATTGGTGAAGTTAGTAAAATATTTGGTAAATAACACCCTTATATTCCATTTCACTCACCAGCCTCTATAATATTCACTATGCACAATAATAACTATTTTTTAAGGGTCTTCGTAATTGATTTAAATAATACTTATGTAATAAAATCAATGAATAAAAATTTAATTACACATTTTGTAGGAAATTCCATATTTATATTTCCATGATCAGCTCTAGGAATCAAATTTATAATAATATTTTTGTATTTTATATCTAATGTATTTATATATTTAATGGGGGAACATATTTTTATATATAAAAATCAAATATCACCCTTGAAATACTTAACACCATCACAAAATATTTCATAATTATTAATCATGAGATTCATCTTTTTGTAAAACAGTTGAATACCATAAAAAATCAGAGAATTTTTTTTTGCATCAAAAAAATAAATCATTAATTTATTTGGTGTTTCTTCTCTATGAAATTGTTGTATTCTATCTTCATGTTCTGATTATTATTGATTAATATGGTATTTTGACACCAATATATCAATTAAACCATGATATCAATTTTCATTTCTCTAACACTTCTTGTTTTACACATGTTCTTAGAACCCCAAACAAATAATGATACTACATACACTATGACAATATCAATTCAAACTACAGATTGTATCTCCTTTAAAACAGAAATAAGTTCAAAAATGGTTAGAATTTTTGAAATACATAAGGAGATAGATTATTTTTATCCCCTCATATTAAGCATGTGGGTGAGTCAATGTGGACCTTCACATTATTAATTATTCTCTTTATGTTAAATGTATTTTATTTTTCACCTAGTGATTATAGGTATATTTAAAACTCTTATGAAATTGATATAACAAGTTCACCTTTCAATGATACAAATAATATTTTTATTTAAATTTGACAAAATGATTCTTTAAAATCATTTTAATGAAAAATTACTATCATTATATATAAATCACTCTACAAATTCAATGGAAGATTTTGGAATTCAAATATATATATATATATATACAACATTATAATTATTAGAAGTCAAAATAAAATTTATCATGTTCAATTTTAATATAATTCCATCACATTTATTATGAGATCTAGTATATTTTTTCAATAGAATACACACATTGATTATGTCCACTATTTTAATTTTTGCAAAAATTATTTTAAGAGTATTATTACATATTTTTGAAGCATATCTAGAATATAATTATGAAGTTTGATTATTCTAATATTGGTTCACAATCCGATCAACCTCTATCATAAGAATGGGTACATATAGAATGACATTAAAAAACAAATTCAATATGAATGTGATAAATCGCCACACTATATATCTTATTGAGATGTTGCTTTTACCTTGAAAAACCCACAACCTATATTATTTGACCATCATGTTTCTCCTTCAATTTCTTATAACTCATTCAATATTTATTCCAATTATTATATTGGGATTCAATATTCTATTTTTTTATTTAATTTATCATCAATCTCTAGTGACTTATAACTCAATCTCTGCTAAAATTTTTACCAATTTCTTAACTATAATAGTCAAAACATTGATACATGGGTTTTCACTAAGATCAAAATATTTTATTCAAAAACCATCTATATTTTTATTTTTTTTCCAATTTATAGTTTTCATCTTCTGAAATAACAATCTGAGAGAAAAATCCATTGATATATTTTTAGATCTTAATTTCATGCACTGAAGATTCTTTTCAACTGTTATTATCCATTGGAAAAATGTTTTCCCTCTTGAAACAATTCAACCATTTGATGTTTATTTTGAAAATAATATTACAAATCATCATGGTATAATCACCATAATCATCCTCATATTTAGTCACATTACATAAAGTGTAACAACCCAAAATTTTGACTAATAATTTCTCCCAAATTTTTTAGGGTTATTTTATTTTCCATTTTATAAAATGAGTATAATTAAAATTATATCATTGGGTTTCGACTGTTATATGATCATTTTTCGATATGAACATTCTAAACTAAATGTTACGATTATTTTCTATAAATACAAGTGATCTTTTTTAATACATAAATAATATTTGATGTCCACTTTTAGTAGTCTCTGACCGATCGAAGACCATATGACGGAACTCGGGAAGGAGGTAGCACCTTTGAGCTTTGATATGGACCAAACCTAGGCCGAACTTCATCGTGTGAAGCTATAACAGAATCTCTTTTGTGAGAAGTTCAAGCTTATAGAAATCACTACTCGAGCAATGTTGGTCAAGTCTCCCCAAGATTCTATCAACCTATCACACCTTACTCTTAGGTCATATGCTGGTGTTATAAGGGGCTATGTAAGAAGACCATAACAACCTTGTGTAATCCTTTTATTTAAATAAAAAAATTTATTTCGTATTATGGTGATGTTTTTGAATTTTCAAATGACAGGATAAATATATAATGCATATTATTGATGAATTTTAAAAAATGGATATTCTAAAATATTTATGTATACCTTAAATAATTAAAAATGTGTAATGATTTTAAAAAAATGGTCTTCTACAGTTCTATTAAGTATGAAATTGAGAGTCTAATAAGATCAACATAATTTTTGATGAATAGAAAATTATGAATAGTGATTTTATTCTTATGATTAGTAATGTGGTCAAATGGATTAAGTAACCTCACTTAATAAATTATTAATATAATATTTCTACCTTGATTAAGTAATGTGATTCAAAAAAATAGGTAAATAACTCTTTCAGAAATTATTGGTAAAGTAATAGTTTTTTCAGGTGAATAGTGTTTTTTATTTAAAAAATAAATTAAACAAATTTATAAAATTTAGTTTCATAAAACGGAGTTCATTTTTGATATCAGATCATCGATATTTGGTTAAGGTGAATTTTTGAGATTTTTCTGAAATAGTTGAATTTTTCTTGAATAGTATTATTAATTAAAAATTAAATTAAAATATTTATAAATTTATTTTCATAAATTGGAGTTCATTATTGAAATCATAGCATCAAAATTTGGTTAGGGTGAATTTTTTTGATTTTTCTGAGAAAGTTGAATTTTCTATGAATACTAAAAAAACAGTTTTTAGTTTTGGGTGTTTAATGACATCATTGAGGATGTAATAATTATTTAACCTTTATTCTCCACATATGAATATTAAGATATGTTATGAGGTTTCCCAAGTGGCCAATACCATGGGAAAATAACATGGGCAAGCCCATGGTTTTTCCAATACCACCGATGAGGTGTCCATTGGCCCTTAATGACTTGTCCCCTCATTTCTCTAATAAATACCAAGACATTCCCTCATTAATTTCATTTCCAAATCATCCCCAATAAATTTTTGTTACCTTTTCCTCCAAAATAGTCCTACCAAGGTACCCTCAAGTCCCCAAAGGTCCCGACCTTCACGCTTTCGAAGTTACTCTTCAAGGTAAGGGATCCTTTCACCCTCCTATTTTAAGTCACAACTTTATATTTGTTGTGTCTTCTAATTTCCATATAATTATTTTGATGGAATGTTATTATATTTTATCATTTATGTCCATTTCATTTATAATTGATGATTGACCCTTTCTACACTCATCAATTTATTTTCTGAATTTTTAAGTGACGTCCTTAGGCTACAGAATTTTTCGTAAAAGCAATCACATCATCTCTTTTCTTTCATGTTTCCTTTTCATGTGGTATGTCATTCAAATATCCATACCATGATATTATTCAGAAAAAATACTATATTATGAGTTATTTATTAGTGGGTGACCCTTGTCCAATCTCTTTTCAATGTTTTCAAAAACAATGTAATATAGTTGTTATGCTATAAAAATTTCGTCTCAAAATTTATATCTCTTTCTCTCGGGAAATTATATTGTTTATTAATGTGAATACCCAAACATATTTAGTTTCCATGGGAGTTCATAAATATATAAATATGGTATATTTGATTCTGTAATTTTCATACATATAACCCTCACTACCGTTCCGTGGGTTATAAATGACATAATGATCTTATTTTTAAGCTCTTTTTAAACCCCGTGATTTTGATATGAAACCCATTTCTTTGAATCAATTTTGGTTATTTATGAAATGTTTGATTATGATCTATGTGGATCACATGAAAGTAAAGACATATTAAGGGTGTAACGTGATATCTGTCCATTGCATTGGGTAAATAAATAATCTCTAGAGATGAAAAGTTTTACGATACCTTGGGGTATAACCTTGGAAACTTTTATGACACCTTGGGGATGGACCTTGGTGATATGTTCATGAATTCCTAAATGAAATATTGTAACCACATATTCAAGTTACGATTCATGTTCTTTTCATTAGGATATGTCTATTCTTTCATTTCACAGGTCTTTATGTTTTTATTGAAGTTCTTATTGATATCATAAATACATTTATTCCCTTGTTTACACTTACTAAGCCTTCTGCTCACCCTTTACTTTGATGTCTATCTCCTGGATACGAGATGCAATAAATGTACATAGGATGAACCTTTGATGAAGCCTTACAAGTGGTTTAGAATAATTTTTATGTTGTTTTCATGTATTATGTTCCTGATTTCCAAGACACTAGACTTTAAAGATCCTCTGTATGTAAAATGTAATGAAAAGTTATGTATTAAAAAGGAGGGATTCCATAGTTGGTATCAAAGGATAGTTTAGTTATTTATAAAAATTAGGTCATGAAGACTTTAGGAAAAAACCCTATATAAAAGTTTAAATATTGTAAAACATCATGGTATTTTTGTGAGTATAGAGTTAGTGGTTTATAAAACAAATTCCTCCCTGTCTGGATATTAGCAGGTATAGGATGCTCCGGCACATATGTACATAGGGGTAAACCCCGAAAACACCGCTTTGAGCTAGACTCAAATGGGAACTGGTGCACAACAATTGTTCTTACTGCACTCTTGGTTATGACATTCCCGGGGGATATGTTTGGTTAATCTCAAGCTTTTTAGGAATCATTATGACGGAATTATAGAGAAATATAATGTTTTTAGCATGATTTTTTATGACATAAAATCATTTATAGTTAAACGATTCATAAATGAAATAATTTTATCATGAAAGATTTATTCTGTAATAAAATGTCGGGCAATAGGAGGAACCGTGCAAATGGTGACCTCTATGGACAATGTGCTGATGACCCTCTGAAGGAAGCCGGAATGGAAACATTCATGTGAATGATGAACCAACAAACTCAAGTTATGTGAAGTAACTTGAATCAAGATTAGATACCAATCTAAACACAAAGGGAACAACATTATGTTGATTTCTTTATGTTTCAATGACCACCAGCTATCAGTGGATCGGTTGACCCATTTATTACTGAGTAGTGGATCAGCTCCATCGAGAAGATCTTTTATATGCACCACTGTTCAGAGTAAGGGAAGGTCACCCTAGTTGCCTATCTCTTAGAGGGAGATGCTGATCAGTGGTGGGAACTGATAAAAATCATGTGGCCAAGATTATAGGTTGAAGGTATGGAGTGGGAAGAGTTTAGAAGGATCTTTTTAGTAACTATTTCCCTAACTCCATGAGAACAAGAATTGAGAAGGAGATTCTCGAGATGAAGCATAAGGAGAATGAATCTTTGGGAATCTACGAGATTCACATCACAAGGCTTTCACGATATACCTCTAGCTTTTTCAAGGATCCAAATGGTAAGGTTGATAGATTATTTGGTGGACTAAGACCTCATCTTCGAAAGAATCTAGCCAACCAAGACTATGATATCTATGAGGAGATCATGTGGAGTAAGATGAAAGTTGAGATAGAGTTTGGTCAGACGTAGTGGTCTCATAAATCAAACGACAAGAAGAGATCAATAGAGCCCAACATAGGGAGGACTTTTGATCAGGGGATAGGAGGAAATCATGTTCAACTTCCCACGTGTAATAAATTTGAGAAGACGAATTTGGTGAACTACCTTCTCGGGAGTGGAAAGTGCTACAAGTGTGGTATAGATGGCCACATTGTGAGGAATTTTCATGGTGAGGTAAAACCTCAAATTCTAAACACATACGACATAGGGACGATGGTACAGGACCTACCTGATGTCCAGTAATTCATGTATGGACAACCTAGTCACTTTTCTAATCACTATCCAAATCCAAGGGCAGTGGAGGGGAACCACCATTAGCCTCAGCAAAGGGAAAGGGAGAAAGGCCGTTTATTTTCAATCACGACAACTGATGTTGATGCTCAAAATGATTTGGCATCAGGTTCTCTTGGTGTCCCCTTAAAGTTAGAAAATACATTGTTTGATTCTAGTTATATGCATTCCGTTATTTCCTCTATGTTTGCAAGGTATTTAGATTCAACCCCTGATTTTCTAAAAGTAGAGTTATCAGTCAAGACTCTTAGTGGGACTATCCAAGCATCATCATTGTTCAGAAACTCTAGTATTTACTTTAGTGAGAACAATATTATCACAAATCTATTAGCCATTCCCATGCTAGAATTCGACATTATACTAGGGATGGACTGGCTCTCAGAGTATAATTATAAAATAAACTATAGAAGCAAGGAAATATCAATAGAATTGAATGGAAAACCTATAGTTATCTTCCATTGAGAGATATCTCACCCTGATTTTTTTCTAAAAGAACCCCATATATCCATCATTTTTTAGTTGATTGGTGAATAAGAATAAGAAGAAAAGAGTCTAAGAATAGAATTTTTCCCCATCATCTGGGAATATATTGATGTATTTTTTGAGGAGTTTCCTGGACCTCCCCCTGAAAGAGAGGTAGAGTTCTCTATTGATATCCAACCAGGATCTCATCAAATATCAAAGACCTAGTATAGGATGGAAAATGTGGAGCTAGAGAAATTAAAGAAACAAATCCAAGATCTATTGGAGAAGGGGTGTAACTGACCAAGTGTGTCTCCTTAGGGAGCACCTGTTCTCTTTGTGAAGAAGAACGATGGATCGATGTGGCTATGCATTGATTATAGATAACTGAATGGGATCACAGTGAAGAACAAATACCCTTTCCCAATAATGGATGACTAATTTGACCAACATCATGGGGCTCAATTCTCCTCTAAGATCGATCTTCGATATGGTTATCGTCAATTGACGGTAATGAAAAAAGATATTCCAAAAATTGACATCCAATCAAGATATGGGCATTATGAGTTTGTTGTTATGACCTTCGAACTAACTAATGCACCTGCAATTTTTATGGATTTTATGAATAGGGTCTTTAAGGACTACCTTGATAACATTATGGTAGTTTTTAGTGATGATATTCGGATATATTTCAAAAGTCCCTATGAGCATGAAGATCATATAAGGGGAATTTTACAAACACTTTGGAATGGGAGGATTTTTGGAAAGTTTAGTAAATGTGAATTCTGGTTACAAAAAGTTTCTTTATTGGGTCACATTGTTTCAAATGAAGGAATCACAGGTGACCCTACAAAGACAAAATTTGTAGAGGAGTGGCCTCATCCTACAATAATAAATGAGATTCTTAGTTATCTTGGTTTAGTAGGATATTATAGGATGTTTTTGAAAAACTTTTCATTAATTTATAATACATTAACCATGTTAACTAGCAAATGGGTCAAGTTCATTGGAACTAAGGAGTGTGAGGAAAGTTTCCAAGAGTTGAAGAAGAGATTGGTTACTACACTTGTGTTAACTCTGCCCTCAAGTTAAGAAGGATTTGTTATTTTTAGTGATGAATCTCTAAAGGGGATTTGGTTCATCCTCATGGCAAATGACATGGTAATTTCTTATACATCTTGATAGTTGAAGAATCATTAACATAATTATCCAATGCATGATCTGGAACTGGCTACAATCATTTTTTTCTCATCAGATATTGAGCCACTATCTTTATGGAGATAAATGTGATATATACATAGACCATAAAAGTTTGAAGTATATTTTCACACAAAAGGAATTTAACGTGAGATAAAGGATATGGTTGGAACTTCTTATAGACTATGAATTTTCACTTCATTATCATCCCAGAAGAGCAAACAAAGTTTCTGATGAATTACGTAAGAATGACAAAATTATTCATTCCATGATGAGGATTAAAAATGATCCTTTGATCAATGACCTAGTAAAGCTAGACATGGGAATTATAAGGGAAGGTACATCATCAAACATTTCCCAAATTATTTCTCAAACTTCATTACTAGAGAAGATCAAGAAAGAACAAAAAGAATATCATTTGTTGCAGAAGAAGTTTGAATCTATGAAGGATGGAAAGTTTCCTGAGTTTAATATTTATCAAGAAGGTGTACTAAAATTTCAAACAAGACTATGTGTTCCATCTATTCCGGGAATAACGAAGGAGATGATGGATGAAGCTCATAGCTCTGCTTTCTCTATACATCCTGAATTGCAAAAATGTATTAGGACCTTTGTGATCATTTTTGGTGGGATAATATGAAATGGGAGATTGCTGACTACACTACAAGGTGCTTAGTCTGTCAGCAAGTGAAGGAAGAGTGACTGCTTCCTAAAGGGTTGTTGCAACCACTACCCATGCTAGCATGGAAGTGGGATAATATCACTATGGACTTCGTCATTGGTCTCCTAAGATATTCCAAAGGAAACAATGCAATATGGGTTATTATGGACCGTATCACCATGAATTCCCATTTTATCTCTATTGAGGAAGACTTATCTCTTGATCAACTTGCCAAGATTTACGTGAAGGATGTTTTAAGGTTTCATGGATTTCCACTTTATTTCATATCTATTCGTGATCCAAGATTCACATCAAAATTCTGGAGAAGTCCTCAAAATGCTCTGAGCACTAAATTGAATTTCAGTATGGACTATCACACCAAACCCATTGTCCAATCTAAAATGAATATTCAATCACTCGAGAACATGTTAAAAATGTGATCAATGGAATTTAAAGGTTGATGGGATCAATATCTCCCTTTAGTTGAGTTCTCTTACAACAACAGCTTCCACTCAAGCATTAAATGGCACCATATGAATCTCTATATGGGAAGCAACATAGAACTCCTACTTATTGGGAAACATTAGGTGAGAGAATGCTTCTTGGGCCTGATCTAGTGCCAGAGATGATAGAAAATGTCCTTTCCATCCAACAAAACAGTAATGCTGCTCAGTGTCAGCAAAAGAGAGATACTGACAACCATCGAAGGGACTTGGAATTTGATGTTGTTGGCAAGGTATTTTGTCGAATTTCACCTTGTAAGAGAGTCATTAGGTTTGGGAAGAGAGGGAATCTCAGCCCTAGGTACATTGGCCCCTTTGAAATCCTTGATTACATGGGAGTAGTAGCCTATCGACATGCAGTTCCTCCAAATCTAGAAAAAGTTCAAGATGTCTTCCGCATATCCCTCTTGTGAAAGTACATACCTGACCCTTCACATGTACTAAACCCAGAGGTGGTTCAACTGTAATATGACCTCTTTTATGAGTAGCATCCGGTGGAGATCTTAGATCATAGAGACAAGGTTCAACGCAACAAGACTGCCCTCCTTGTTAAGGTGTTGTGGAGGAACCACAAATGTGAAGAAGCCATGTCAGAACCAGAGGAGTCTATGAGGAAGAAGTACCCAAACCGTTTCTCTTATGAGGGTACGAGATAAAAATTTCGGGGTAGAAATTTCTAAAGGTGGGAAGAATGCAACGACCCAAAATATTAAATAAATATTGTTCCCTAGTTTTTGTGGGTTACTTTATTTTTCATTTAATAAAATGAGTTTAATTAAAATGAGATCGTTGGGTTTTTATAGTTATATTACTATTGGTCAATATGACCATTGGAAACTAAATGTCCCAATTAATTTCTATAAATACAAGTTATCTTGGTTAATACAGAAAGAAGATTTGATGGCCCCATCCAGTAGTCTCGGGCTGATCGAATCCCATCTGACGAAACATTGGAAGGAGGTAGCACCTTTGGGCTTTGCTCTGGACCAAACCAATGTTGATCTTCATCATGTGAAGCTAGAACAAAATTGTCTTTGCTATAAGTTCAAGATGACAAAATCACTACTCAGGAAATGTTGGCCGAGGCGCCCCAAGATTCTGTCACCCTAGCACACCTTACTCTTAGATCATATGCTGGTGTTATAAGGGGCTATGTAACAAGACCATAAATACCTTGAGTAATACTTTGATTTAAATAAAC